>CM024683.1:29518078-30761577 GCA_014182735.1 Corymbia maculata
CTATCCAAAATCTATTTATCATAACAAGTTTATTATCTTTTGGAACTTGAAACTTACTTTATATGACCTAGAACCTAGTTCAGAGTCGGTTTCATGATCTAACATGTTCTTTCTTTATTTTTTATTTTCATTTTTAGTTAAGAAAAATAAAAGTGAATGTAACAAAATATATCTATATATATAGTTGCGTGTCAATAGAATATAAAGAATGAAATTAATGAGAGAAACTTACATTGTCACAAGCAAGGGAGGGTTTTCAAATCCAATAAATCGGTGAAGCCCTAGCGGCCTATTTGGTATGGCTTACAATTCTATTTCCAAAACATTGCTCAAATCTCATCAGACTTAACTTGAAAATCGAACTAAACAATCTATTTAAGATTGTATAGATTCAATAATTATTTGTAATTCGGAATTTTTTAACATTATTTTAGCTTAACTAGATTATTTACGATACAATTGATCTTGTTCTCACACCTTCTCATCATTGCCTGACATGTGATTGCATCTGCATTATTAAATTTATCAGCAAAAACCGCAACATGAGTCTTCTCTAAGATCAAGAATACATAGTTGTTAGACTTGGACATAAGAGTGGCTAGAGATTAACCATTGTATCTATTCCGGTTCCCCAATTCCTAATTTTACCTCAAAACCATGCTCACTCTTAATTTAAAGGGTGAACTAGTGCCTTGTACTGAAATTTTATCTTTGTTGATGACAAATTACAATGAAATATGAACAATTGTAAATGAAGTCAAATTTAAAAGATTCATACATAGATCGGAAGAAAATTTAACTATTGCAAGAGATTTGGTGATAGTAGTTATTATGCATTTATTCCTATGGAATTCGACAATAAGAAAGTACAGTGATTTTGTGTATATTGATTTTATAAAGTTATATTACAATGAAATATGAACGATGGTAAATGAAATTAAATTTAAAAGATACATACATAGATCAAAAGAATTTCCTATGAATCCAATAACAAAATGAGCTAATTGTAATGTGAGGTAATAGTTTTTTCTGCTTCATGAGGAAATTAATCATTTATGAACAGTTCGATCCAGAAAAAGATTTATTCCTTTGTACCTTATTTTGATAAACTAAAGTAATTTGGTACAAAAAACCGAATGAATAAAAAAAAATCTAATTTCTACAAAAGTAAGAGCCTTATCATCATTTGTAGACAAAACAATTAATGTGTATGTATATATTGCATATGAACATAGACCTCTTCTAACTAAAGGTTGATTAAATAAGATAGAGATTATTGGTATTAGTTGAACCATTTCACAAATATAATCATACTATTCCAGGTTTTATCCTAAATTTGATTTTTGCGAAGTACATAGATATAGCAATGTAACGAAGCATTTAAATTTGAATTTCCTTGCTAAATATGATATCTAAGATTTGCACTCTTTTCATTTAACATCTAGATGGAATAATTTTATATCTCGGAGTCAGAATTCATCGATGCACGAGGGAAAAAAAAATGAAGGATTAGCGTTCATCAATGTATTGGGTGGGGGCATTGGTCAACTAGGAAAATAAAACAGAAAAGTTTCAATTCTCTCAGCTAACCAAATTTTGTCGTCATCTGAAACAGGCCCAGCAGGCGGATCCAAAGAGATAGTAACTGTTCAGTCCAAACTTGAACTCCACGAGAGGCCCAAGAACTTCTGCAAGAGGCCACGAAAAAGAGTGATTATATTTATAAATGGTCTCATATGTTCTGTCAAAACAAGCCCGATATAGCTTCAAGCTTTCAAGAACAGTTTTATCTGTCAATGGCCTAGCTCAAAGTTCTTCAAGCAACGCTATCAAGAAAGGTGCTCAACGCCATGGACCAATCAATTCCTCGACAATGCTTTTACCTCTTCGAAAAACCAATTTCCTGCCATTAATGATAAATTTCCATTTGCAATTGTTTCACCAAATATGGCCTTGACCCAAGCAGTGAAAAATCTTTCGCCAAAAAGTTGATTTTTTGGGTTTTTTTTATGAGATGCGTCTAGTGGTGATTTCAAACAGCAATTTAATTGGCATAACAATTAAGAAGAGCAATAAATTTGAAGGTACAAAATTGTAAAAATAATTACTCTCCGCCTTTGATAGCCCTCCTAAACACAACTGTTCACAAGTAATTAATACTTTAAATGCAATTACAAACTGCATCTTCTCCATTCTAGGCTTCCTATCCACACGCTAATCCTAGGGTGCATTTGGTTTGGTTTTGAATGAATGTCTTTGGGAAAATGCAAAGGCATTCGAGCTAAAACGGTTCTTTCGAAACGCAAGTAGTGTTTGGTAAATTTTATTTTGAAAACACATTGGAAAGCTGTTTTGTCGTAAATCGCACTTAGTACAGAAATTTTGCCATTTTTTTATTATAAAAAACTCAAACTATTTGTCAATGGAACTCAATTACCAGCTAGCAAGGCAAATCAATTGCCGCCCGGCCTCGCTTGAGGTTTGGCAACCTTTGGCGACATGGCGATGGCTCGTCGGCTGCTCATCACTCGTTGATGGTATGCAGGCTGCACATTGGTGCCACACCGATGGCTCGCCGGTCACTTGTCGGTGGATAATGCACCGTTAAGGTTTTCAAAGATATTTCTAGAACTATGAAGTTGAGTCAGGGGTAAAGTTGGAAGAAAAAAAAAGAGGTTTATTTGCATTCCAAAAATATAGCATTTCAAAATATCTCCGAATTTATGTTGGACTAAAAGCCTATGTATAAGAGTGGTTGTCATTCGGTGTGGAGGGAGCATGTACTCAAGTGCATATCCTCTAGCTCCCTCACCATTCCAATTACACCATGTGTACTCCTCCATGTACAAATTATGAAACTATATTTCCATATCCAATAGCCTATTATCCTTTAAATACTCATCTACATACCTTGCTCCTCATTCATTCCTACATCAACTAGACCATATATATACCTGAACACATGAAAACACAAACTATCATCGACATCCCAACCATGCTTTCGCACACATTCCAAATTTTCAACAGGGCCAAAAGAATGGCTGATTTCTTATTGAAAGCAATGCAACCACTCATATATAGTGATGTACTAGTTCTCAAATAAGACTTGTCTATTCAATGTCCTAGAAACGCACGCAACATTCATTAATCACGCAATATGTTGATCTAGACTATGACCCCAGAACAAAATGCCAATGGTTGTCACCTCAATTGATAAACGGGTTTTGAAACTATCTTTTTACATCTAGCATTCATTTGAAAGGTAAGAAATTAGGAAAATACCTTGTAATCTTTGTAATCATAATACATAGAGTTATTATATATAAATCCTGTAAGTAAATGATGTCGGCTTTCCAACTTGTCTGCAGTTCATTGAGCTAACACTTCGAGGTATGTAAATAAAGTCCTTCACTCTTACTCTTGAATCACATAATGAAGTTTAAGACTGGAAAAATATGTAAATCAACATCTAATTATGGAGCTCAAGATTAGCAGCTTCCACTGTCCATGTAAAACTGCTACACCAAGTGAATTAGTGAGGGTAGCAATTGATCTTCTCGTATAGTATCAAATTTCACTTTTTTCAAAAGACAAAATCTCAAACAGAAGCTTTTGCTGTACTCTCTCTCTCTCTCTCTCTCTCTGTCTGTCTGATGAAGATGATGGGGAAGCAGAAGCATGTAGGGCATGGCAAACGAAGAAAACATGGATATTTCAGGGAAGCAACGTGACCCCACAGTGCTAAAGCCACAAAACCTAGGGTTCTTGTACTAGAGTGCAAAACATGAGATAAAGAAACAGTTCAAAAGAGTTCATGTTGCCCAGAAGCAAATTGACAGTTATCTATTCATTATCTGTTCCTTTCTCTTTATTACAATTATTCTATCGACCTCTTCTTCTTTTTCACCCTTTTCCTGCACCTAATTTTAGCTTTCCTCAGGTCAGCATCTGTCTTTGTAAGTCTCTACAAATTCCATCCTTTGCAACTTGCAATTACACCACCACCACCACGTTCTCCGTTCACCTACCTCCCAAGTCCCACCTCCCCTCTCGACCTCCTTCCCAATCAAACCCTTAAGACTAAAAATTACAGAAAGAACCCAGAAAAAAATGAAAAAATAAACAGGCACACGCTGTCACGAGGCTCCAATCACCATCTTCTTCTTGTTGCACCCCATTGACAACAACTCCACTTCCCTCACTCTCTTCCCACTCCAATCGCCAGTGTCATCGCCGCCACCAGCCACCGATACTTTGAAGATGTCGACCCCGAATAACCTCACCATCTGGATCGGGAGGACAGGCCCGGACCGGCCCAGGCCGCTCCTCCTCCTGTACCCAATATGAAGCCGCTTTTCCGGCCCGCCCGACTGGTAGAAGCTCACGATGTCTCCAGCCCCCAAGCTCTTCTCCTTCACGAACCGGCTCCAACCCCGTGTCAGCACGTAACTCTGACTGCTGTTCCAATACGAGTACCTAAATCTCCACACTTTGCCTTCGCCGTCTTGGAAATTCAGCAAAACGCCCTTCAACGTTATACAGCTCGTGTCGTTGCGCAGGGGGAAGTGCTTCTCTGCGTGTTGTTTCGGTATCACGAGCCGGTTCAGCTTCCCTACATCACTCGGCGTGACTGCCTTCTCAAAAAGGAGCTGACGGACCACCGCAGCCCCTCCCGGTGAGGACAGATCTCCGAGGGCTTCCGTCATACTTCCCGTTTTGCCACTACCGTTAGAGTTCAAGCACTTCCTCTTGCTCTGCTCGAGTTCGTCACGGTATGTGTGCTTCCGCAGCATGTCCACGATCTCCGCCTTGGAATGGGAGCTCAGGAAAGCGGCTTCGAGATCGTATTCTTCAGTCCCAGGCGTCGGCTTGAAGTTGGTGACCGCATCTCGGCCGCGGAAGCGCTGAGCGGCGACATCGTAGGCCATCGCAGCCTCATCCTCCTCGTTGAAGGTGCCGAGCCACACCCTCTGGTGCTTCTCGTAGATTTGCGCGCCCCAGCGGCCGTTCGGCTGAGGGACGACGCCCTTGTACTTGGATGAGGGCAGCTTCCTTGACTCGGCTTCGACTCCGCCTTCGGAGTCCACTATTACGCTCGTGCCACTGCTGAGACGGCAAAGGCTCTGCAGGGGCGGAGCCGGCTGCAAGGATTTCAACGGCGTTGGAATGGAAACAGAGTCGCTTGTTGAGCTGAGCTCGTCTATGCAGCTGCTGTTACCATCCATCGTTTCTTCTCCAGCAGAGAGAGAGAGAGAGAGAGAGAGATTGCTGGGCTACTTGAGGAGAGAGAGAGAGAGAGAGATTGTTGGGCTACTTGAGGAGAGAGAGAGAGAGAGAGAGAGAGAGATTGTTGGGCTACTTGAGGGGAGAGAGAGAGAGAGAGAGAGAGAGAGAGAGAGAGAGAGAGAGAGAGAAGTATGAGATGGTGGCTATGAAAGGTCGGAGGTACAACGATAACGGGGATATAAATAGAGAGGAACTTTCCACGAGTGTTTATGATATTTTCGTATGTATTACCTTGGTTGTGTGTACAGTGTACATGGGGTATATGAAGACGTGAGCATCGACTTGTGGGTCAACTCTACGAGATGGGTTGTGTAAGCAATTGGGAAAGTTCCATGTACAGACGAAATATGATAACATTTATTAAATATTAAGTGGACTCATTTCATTGTTCAATTATTATCGTCGTCGTCATTATTATTATTATTATTATTATTATTATTATTATTATGTATCCTAAGAATCTATTCATAAATATTTTATTAGATCTTTCTTGAAATACTACAATACAGATTAAGATTTATACGATGCTATTGTATACTACTGACTTTTGGATAGATGCATATGATGCATCCAAGGTATATGCATGCATTATCGGGATCCTCCAAATTTAAGGAATGAATTTGTATTGTGAATTTATCTCATTAGAAGAAACATATGTCAAGACATTGGATTTCAACAATTGATTGTGTTTTCCTCTCCTTTCCTGTTTCTTTCTGTACTCCCTTTTCTCTCTCCCCCCTCCCCCCTTTGTGCGCTGCAAACCGCTTGGGTGTGCTCCACTTGGTTGCCCCCAACCACTCTCCAAGGTCATGACCTTCTATTCACTTTCACCTTATCCTAAGACATGGAAATATGCGATTGGAGTGGCAAATAGGGATTTGAAAAATTCGAACTCAAAATATTTTAACTCTATTATTATGTGAAATTTTGTAGAATCAGTACCAATTATTTTAAAAACTTAAATCGTTAGATGAAAGTGTGATTTACTATTCAAATATTCTTATTGATGAAGGTCATTAAAGCTCGAGACCCTTCATAGACACACATATATAGAGAGAGAGCTTGGCAAGCAGTACTGATCGGCAACAAGCGAGACATGTGGTGATGTGAAGGCAGAGCTACGTGGAGTCGACGATACCTCAGGCCGCCATTAGCGCACGAAATTAAGAGCCTGTGGGTATTCCACAGGACGTGCCTGGATCGATCTGCTACATCAATGTAGACACAGCATGGAAGGTCTGCTCTAAATAAGAAACATGTGAAGAAGATCCCACATTTCCCAAGTTGATCGGGCATCACATGACGAGAAATAAGAATGGCGGTAACGAGTGGACCTCGTTTTTTTCCGGCGAGTTTCACCTCCGGCTGAATGCTGGCCACGAACACGGCAGGTCCCTTTCCATGGACTGCTACTTAACCTTTTCCATCTTACTTTCCATTCATGCGAGGAAAAATATCCCCGTGGAAAATCCTCCCACGTTGTATCCAGGAAAGCGTTAGTGCACATGTCAATAGGACTCGGTCGTGTCCTTCATTTTTTCTAGGGCCGCCGTACATTCGATTGCGTCCTTTACCTGCAACTAGGGAGGGGCCTCATGAGCTCTCCACCACAGCTTTCATCGTCGAGAATTGAGACAGATGCTGATTAGAACATATTTTACGAGCTCGTTCCTGAATATAATGCGAATTTTCTTTATCCTTTTTCATATATTTGTAGCCAAGGCTCTCTATTTTTTAATGAAATGATTTTGGCGTGATCGAATAATATATATATGGATCGAGATAATGATATCATCTCTTTTTCATTTCAAAATCCTACACGGCGTGAATCGATTCGCTCATCTCGATTTGATATCCTCATTGATATGGTTGGACGTATGACTTATTCAGATTAAAAAAATATCATCCCTTCATTAACATTTATTTTCCCCTCACATCGGCCGCTTCAAAACTCCTCGTGGTACAAAGCCCTTGAAACTCAATCTGGACCATCCAATTGCAATGTCGTCGGACCACGGGTTTGATCGGGTCGAGAGGTCGGTCGAATATTCCAATGGCATGGCGTAAGGAGGAGCATCATGCATCCATGTCATGTGCCTCCCTCCCTGGTCACACACGGTGAGCAAGCGGAGGAAAAGAAAGTGTCTGAAAAGATGGGAAATATAAAGGAACAGGATGCTGAACGGGTCGTTAAAAACGTGTTCCAACTAGCTGGTGCTTTTGACTGTCGGCCACACATTCCCCCCCATACTAATAAGTTTGATTTTCGAGCAACGGGAGTTTTGCTAATATCCATATCGGTGAGTTCAAATAAGCTAACTTCTTTTTAATAAAAAAACATGATTTTTATGATTGAACAAATTTCGTTATAATTGATTTAATCCGGTTTTTTTACGCGATTATCTTTGTTTATGAATCTAAGCTGGTTTTAGTAAGTTCATTTTCCGATTAGGGTAGGGAAAAAAAAAGGAGGGTGGGAAGAAGAGGAATTCTAGGGAATATGAGGGGGGCGAGAATGGCGGATTTTGGAGATTTCATAATCTAAGTGGTGGGGTGGGGACCCACGTTTGTCAAGTTGATGAAAAAACCGAGAACTCGAGTCAGTGGATTCTACATTGGGGGCTCAATGGTTTTTATGTTGGTCCCCATTTTTTTCCATAGGAAGCGGGTCCCACACGAGCGGATTCCCGCCTATCCTCATCCCCCTGATTTACATGTTTAATCAAAATTGACTGATTAGCATGGGCATCGATTTTGGACCGTCATTTATGATATTTTATTGAGGGATTTTATGTCGATTCGACCGCAGACCCTTTCAATGCGGGGCAAGGAAATTAAAATTGGCCGAACTCTAATCATCCGATATGAACCCCAGGTGAGGGCTGCGGTGGCTCGCTGGCTGCTTGTTGACGGCACGCCGACCACTTTTTGATTCGGTTTTTTTGACCGAACGAGAGGTTTGGATCTACTTGTCGGTGATTGAGGCAAAGTTAGGATTTTCGAAAATATTTATAGAATTATGAAGCTGAGCGAGGTCGAAGTCGAAAGTAAAAAAAAAAAATTATTTGCATTCTAGAAATATGGTATTTCAAAGTATTTCCGGACCTGATTTGAGCTAAAAGTCTTTAGAGATATATCTCCTAAAAGAAATTCAAAATTTTTGCCAAAAGACATTTGCATTTGCAAGAAGGATTTTGGGATCCCAAAGCGTTTTGCAAATGCTGAACTAAACTCACACTATGTCTGTAGTGCTACGTCTAGTAAATATTCCTAGCAACCTTCTGTTCAGCTACGTAGCTTTTAGTGAGCGTCGAGTGCATTATGGCCCTGTCCTTTTCCATTATGAAAGTTTAGTGTGGAAATTGATACACAAGATGACTTGATTTAAAAAGTAAAAGGAAAAGAAAATTGTCTGATTAGATAATATATCATATCCCTCGCCGAGCAGCCGATTGAGGTTGACACGCCGGCTAAGAGCTAAACCCGAATGACTAAGAGAGTCGTGATTCCTTTTACGTGTCCTTGATTAATTTAAGTGCATTTATCTCTCTTTCTTTCTTTCTTTTCTTTCTCTTCTTGACCAATCATTATCTCTTTCAACGCATCCCATGTTCGATCAAACGAGAATCTCTCCACTGCCAATCGATTTCAAGTTTTTATACTATATATTTATTCATTGCACCATAGCGTCAGGCTTCTAGCGCGTGAATAAAGCTTAAAGCGCACCGTCATAATTAAGATATGGAAATTAGACGTGCCCATTTAACGTTACCAACTGTTTACCGACTATTTAAGCTTGAAGTTTGACCGGAGTTGTTCTCGGTCAATACGTATATCGTTGAGCGCATTGCATGGAAATTGTTGATGTCAACATGTGCTAATCTGATTTTCTCGGTTAGAGGGCAACAAGTGGTATGAAAAAGCACAGAAGTTGCTAAGGTTCGTGAGTCATTTGGTTTGGCTCTTATCCGATGATGTGCCTAACAAGGCTTTGAATGATTATGCGTGCACTAAACCAGGGTCCAGAGATTGACGCAATTTGCCATTATCATCGCCTTTTCCTGTTGGCACTAATACTATTATTGCAATAGATCCCTCGTGTTTCAAAAGATGAGAATAGTAACCAGTGAAGGGTTGGCCTAGTGGTAGCATGCTAAGCTCAGATGGATTTTGTCTGCCAATGGGGAGGGGTTCGAATCTGGGAAAAGCCCTTGTTGGAAGGGGAAGGGGAGCAATCCTTGATGCTCTAATCTCCAGTGTGGTTGTCCACTCTGGCCACCATTTTGAATTTACCAAAAAAGAAGAAGAAGAAGAAGAAGAAGAAGAGGAGGAGGAGGAGGAGGAGGAGGAGGAGGAGGAGGAGGAGGAGGAGGAGGAGGAGAAGAAGATGAGAATAGTACTCTTCACGACAACGAGGTCACTTTCCGACTTCCGAGGGTCGTGTTTTCCGAAGTAGGAGATGACATGGTACATGACATAAAGATCAACACGACACATCAAGTCCGCAAGAGAAAGCAAAACCCCACCGGCGGCCGTTGCCATGTCGACCTCGAGAGGCATAGAAGAAGAGGGACGATGGAGCACGTTTCTGTTGGTATCATCATGCACAAGGGGAAAACTTGAATTTGGATGGTCGGAGGGTGTTGGTGGTGTGTCCTTTCGCATGCTTTTCTGTCGTTTATTTGTGTAGGCCTCCTCATAAGATACCTAACAATGGCGAGGGATTTCTGATGTACGAGAAAGCACGATGAATAACAACATATGGTTCACAGAAAAATGCTCATGGCAATAGAGTAGAGCTATACTTGATAAATAAATATTCTGTTAATCAATATATTAATTACACCAAATACAAGAAAGACAATGCATCACAAATAATAAACTTTCCAAACTTGAGTATTTAGCAAGTACCTTGGAAACACTGTGTAACAAAATTTATATCAAACTATATTATGGCCAAGTCAAGAACCTGTTTGAGGTTGTTGTCGGACTTGAAAATTCATTACGTTTATTAGTTTTCAATGCCATTTTATATTTTCCTGTCTATTTTCTCAATCATCTCTATCCTTGTGCTATTCACTTGTAATTTCACATTATGTTAAAAACTTATTGAGGAGGTTCTTGATCTTGCTAATTGCACGTTTGCGAGTTTTAACTTGTCAGTGTGCAGAATTTAGTTATTTTTTGGATTTGTGTTAAGAGCCCATTTGGTATATAATAGTTGAACTATAGCTATATTATAACTTCTATGTTTGGTGATATTCGTTTAAAAGCGCAGCACCTGACAATTGCCTAGTTGGGTAAGACAGCTTCCTAAAAGCTACTATAAGCTGCTGTAGCTTTGAAGATGTTACTATTATAAGGTATTTGACGAACCGTTGTAAAAGCTGCAGCACCCTTTTTTACAACTAAAGTTTTATAGCAAATAGCCGCTAAATTTGTTTCCACTTCACCTCTATTTGGTCCTATGTTTGAGAATATTGTATTTGGGGGTAAAGGTCTCGAGTTTAATGACATTGCTCATGCATGGTCCTCTTCACTCACACCTGAATTTCACTTTTTTATGTGATTTCGTATAACAAGTTCCTTCTCTACCCACAGGTATTAGTTTCACGTGTTTTTAACGCAATGTATAGTTAGTAGATTTTGATATATGTTCATTATGTTCATGTATAACTGTCCACCTATTTGATATGATTAATAAATAATTCGTGTTAGGGTTGAGCTCTTAACCTGAAATTGACCGGTTTAACATTTTTAATTTGAATGGGTTATGTCGACCCAATTAGTAACATAATAGATACTAATCTATTTCTATATATTTTTGTCCTTTAAGTAAAAAGCTTTGCTTGATTGCCCGGAATGAATTTGAATTTTTTTCGTAAATAAACTAGAAAAGAAGTGTCTTTTTATATTGTGCTTAAACGAGTTTTAAAACTAATTGTGTACTTGACTTATTTAACTGTATACCCTAAACATTTGACTCCATCGAAATACTATCTATAACACGAATTGACGATCGTTATCTGTTATTACTACCCCAACAAACCTAAACCAATTACTAAAATGATGTAGAGTTTGGCTAAAAGCAAGTTCAAATATTCAAAACAAAATACAAGGAACGAGTATTATGAAGACAAGTAAAACAATTCCTTAATATTTAAGTCTAGTTCACCAAATTGATTTGACAAATTATTCATGAATGTTAAACATGATCCACTTGCTCAAATGTCATGTACAATCTGTCATCTTACTTAATAAATCAATATTATAACCCGATTTTAGTAAACCTAGCAGTGCCCATGCATTTAAATTCTCGTGTCAATTCCCAATTTCTTCCAATATAGGGGTACAAGGGAATAGGAATTTTATGAGATAATGCCATCTAGATCCACACCAACAGAAATTCTAATTCCACAAAAAGCGATTGAGTTCCTCGTATGTCTCTCAGGACAATCAGTAAAAACATCAAATGATCTCTGGTTTCATCAAGAGAAACGCATAGCATAACAAGAGAAGGAGGAGAAGAAATCATTTCCCAAAAATAAAAGCACGCAATGGAAAGGACAAAACCCGCGTTACTCAGCAGCTTCCTCCATGCACAGGTTATGACTGCTGGCAGTAGTACCAAATACAAGACGCTGCATTGTCTTCGTGTTCATATACATGTTAATAATATAAAACTGATTTTGACGGGTAATTTTCCCATAGAGATCACTTCCACCTCCTGAATTAATTTACCTAACATTCTCGGGTAGGTTAGTGCGACTGCATTTTGGGTTGCCAAAAAAAATTGAAATTTTCAGATGTTTTTCTCAATTTGCTTCGATTTTTCATTTTCTTAAGCGATATAAATGAAGGGAAATGGAGAAAGCGAGTTTTAAGGCTATGTTCGTTTCACGGAAAATAACTTCCAGGAAAACGTTTTCCGGATTTTCCGACGTTCGTTTCACGGAAAATAAATTCATTGGGAAAAACATTTTCCATGAAGAAAAAAAGTTTTCTAAAGTGAGGGAAAATGTTTTCCCAACTTGAAAAGTTGGGAAAACATTTTCCACACTCACTTCTTTCTATCTCATACATCTTATTAGTCCTCACTTCTTTCTTTCTATTTTTTTAAAATCAAATTTTTTTTTTCATAAATTCGAATTTTTTGTTATTTTTTAATAAAATCAAAAAAAATTTTTTTTTTCTTTATTTTTATTTTTGTCTTTCTTTTTGCCTCGCCGCCTCGAGCTCACCTCGTCGATGAGCTAATCATGCGAGCTCGAGACAGTTAATAAATAATTTAATAATAATTTTTTAAAAATAATAAATAATAATTTTAAAAAATAAAATATTGAAAAGAGTTTATAAAAGAAAATATTTTCTTAAGCGAATAAAAGAAAACATTTTCCACTTCAAAATCAAGTTTCATCATAATACCGAAAAATAATGATGTTTTCTTGAAAAATAGCTTATTGAAAAATATTTTTAAAAAAAATAATATTTTTATGAAACAAAAGCCTAAATAAACGAAGCCGACGATGATTGTTGACTTCTTTCTCACTCTCCCTGGCAGCGAGAGCATGACAAGCGTGTAGGATACAAGAAATGACGAACGTAAAGGTTCCTCGACTTCATCGAAACATCCTCAATTTTCATGTTCAACAACGCACCCCTCTTAACCGCTTGGCGTCCCTTTCTTATCCTACGATTTCTCTCTCTCTCTCCATTTCAAACGTGCTAATAAAAGTCCATAAATCATATGTCAGAGCTTACATCAGCCGCCTACTTCATGCAATAAGGACTCAGCAAAAAGCGACGAGTTGTGGCCGTGCTTGATCCACGCGCGACGAGTGGACCAAGACTTGGCCAAAGTTAGCCGACGTTGTCATTCAATGCAAGAATTCTTTCAAGGCTCTGCTTTGTTTCGGGGACACGAAAATACTTTCCTCATTTTTTGGCGTTTGAATTACTAAAGAGAAATGTTCACTAAGGTTAGTCTCCATGGCCATTATTCTTACATAAGAAGAAGGAGGTGAAAGATTCGAATTCCCATATTTTTAGGAAAGTTGGGGTAAAAACGATTTAGTTTCAAGTATGGATTTTAACTCCCACGTATTATAAGGAGATAAGGCAAAAGCTTGAAAATAAAAGTTAGAATAAGAACCAACCAAACAAAAAAAATACTTAGATGAATGAGTTAATAGAAAATATATTCCTAGTCAACAGAAAACCTATAGTTAAATTCATGGAAATGATTTCTTCTTTAAAAATCGAAAATGAATTTCAAGATGTGACTAGATATTGATGTTTACATAAAAAAAAAACTTTTTGTTTAGACATAGGAACTCAAATGCTTATTCCCTAGCCCTTGACAATGGACTTGGGTCTAGAAGCCAAAGCCCGGGTCTAAACAGGCTGAGCTCAAAATCCGAGTGGGGCTCAAGACACCAACGCCCATGCTCGGCACCTTGACTCTTGTGGCTAGGTCCCCAATGCTTGGACTCGGGTTCGTAGAGGTTGGGCCTAGGAACTCAGTATCTTTGCCCAGCTTCCAATTATCTTGGCCTCGGTCCACAAAAGCGGGGCTAGAGACCTCGATGCTTGAGTCCCTAACACCCGAACCTAGGTCCATCAAAATTGGGCCCAAGACTCTGATGCCCTTGACTGGTCCTCGGCTCCCTAGCCCAAGTCCATTGTAGCTAGGCCTAGGTCCATCGAGGCTGCCCTAGGGACCCGGACGCTTGCACATAGGTCCTTAGTACCCACGCCCAAGTCTACCGAGGTTGGACTCAAGTCCATTAGGGCCAAGCTTGAGGTTCATGTGCCAATGCTTGGATCCGAACAATATTTTCCTATTCATTTTTCAGGTTTTAGCCAACCGTAACAAAATATTGTCATACGAACCCATGTGGTGGCTGCGTTGGTATACGCTTAGACCCTTTTCACGGTAGGACAAGAGTTCAAACCCCCGGGTTAGCATACCAGCACGGTCATTAGTGGTCTTAAGTGCGGCGTCGTGGTGGTGGGTCTTGTACTAATGCTGCCCGGGTTTACCTCTTCGGCTGTCGGCCGTGTGGGGGGTTCCCGAGTCATAAAAAACAAAAACAAAAATAAAATATTGTCATTTTCGTAATATTTTCATTCTCCAACTTTTTAGTAAATATTTTCTAAAAATGTAATGTTTTCGCAAGAAGCACAAATCTTTTAGTATTTTATATATAGAGAGAGAGTTAAGGTGGGGATCGGCGACCCAAGTGGTGCTAGTTGACGTTGTCTCGGCCGCATGTGGTGGTCCTGACAAGCGACTAGCAACTTTAGGAGCTATTTACATTGGCGTGGTGGGCAAAGAGGGAGAGAGAGAAGAGAAAGGAAATCTGATTAGGGTTTTCTTTCCAGGGCCGTGTGTGATATTCAATAAATATCGGCATTTTTGGTAGAAATCATTGTGCTTTTGGTCTTAATTTAGATAGGAGGCCAATCGAATGATCAACCTAGTCAAATTCTGCGGGAGTTGAAGATTGCATACAAACAGAATTCAGATAAGAACACACGATTACTTTCACCGTATAAATTATTTGTCGATCTCACGTGAGATTCAATAGTATGAAATTTGTCAAAATATCGTTTCATATTGCTTAACAACAGGCCTCACATTCCTTTTATATGTGTGTGGTTTATCTCTATCTATATATTTGAATTTTTGGTTGATCATTTTGATATGATATCAAAGTTAGCGTTATACCTTTCAACGTGCGTCCACTTCTGTTAGTCAAATTCCACGTGCCGTGCCCCTAATTCAGCTAAATGGATTAGAAAGAAATTACATGTATATAAAGAGAGCGATATGTAACAAGATTTCAACTCCCCTAATGTGTAAGCCAGATTCACTTCTCTATATGTACGACTGCCTGCAATAGATGGTAGCTATGTCCGCGACCCCTTGGAATCGCTTTCCTCGACACACTACTCTCCATAATACGATTGGTCCCCAAAGCCTGGTGAAAACCACGAGACAGCCTGCATGCCACAGGAGTAACCTCATTCGCTGGGGAAGCGTGTGCTTAGAGGGATAAGGTTCTTTCTCGAGCCTCAAGCTCACATCAGAGATACGTGTGCATTATTTGCATGCGCGGACAGACAACTCTCTATCTCTTCTCCTTGGAATCATATTATTTTGTTCTTCTTCTAGAAAGTCATTTATAAAGTTGGACCCCCCATAAGGATAGAACGCAAAGGGTCTCGTTTATTTTGACTTGATCAATGGGGTCTTGGAACATCTTGGTGGGTTGATGAGGGGGACAGGACACGAAGGTTCGCTTCAAATTTGGTCATGAAAATCGAAAAGTAGTAGGCAATGAAAACATTAAGTATGTTATGGGGATAAAAGAACGCTATAAATATTGTCATGTCATTTCAAAAAAAATATATTTATGGGTATATTTATCATTACTCTATTATATCCGTATGTCAAAAACATCTCGAACATTGCCATAAGGAATTTTCTTGGAAGAAGAGTATTTCCAAGGAATAAAGCATAGACTAGGACAGCAGCTTTACAACAAGTACGCGGTTTTTGAATGGCAAAGCAACAAATAAAGATGCCATGCGAAGAATGGTATGGACATCCTAATAATTTTCTTTTAATTGACGGGAAACCCCATTTGAGTTAGGTGGGTCAACTCCAGACCCATTAATCTCAGGAATTAGATAAAAATCGAGCCAAAATTCACATGAACAATCCAAATAGATGAATTCCGCACTTAGTGACGAAGGAAAACATGATCCGCTTTTAAATGATGAATAATTTAAACATAATTTCGTGAGAGCAAACTGTCTTCACTCTCCACTTTGGAATATTAAATAATATTCCCTTCCTTTTCTTTGCTTGTTTTTTCCTCTCTTTTCCACGGTCATAGATGAGCAGTCAAGGGACCACTACAGCCCATACCATGAAATGGTCATTGTTTACTACGTAATATGAATGCGTATCCTACAATCTGGTCATCGATCTGGAATTAAAGATGGTAGTGTATTCTCCATCAGAGAATATAATATCTGTTCATGCATATGTTCACGTGTAAATTCTCCCTCTCCATTTTCCAAACCGAGACTTTTCCAATCCGATAAAAAGGAGTCCTCTTTTCTCGACGCGTAAACAAAAGATGAAGCAGACGTCAAGAGTGACTTGGGAGTTTGCAATATCGACATGTCATGGAAAGCCACCAAGCGAGACGAAAAGTCAAGACAATTTGGCCACTTGAGTCGGTAACAGTTGTCTGCCAACACACCACTAGGGTTCCATGGTCCTTTGTTGTCTTCCGATCCGGATCGCAACCTATCTCTCTCGGTTCAAACGTAGTCGTCGCCATTGCTGCTTCTTCAAGTTGCCAACTACGCCTATAATATGATATTTCTATGTCTCTGAACAGATATCTACAAAAAAAAAAAAAACAGATATCTACATTCATGCATATGTGCATGCATGTGGACGTGTACGAAAGGATGCAAAAATGCATTGTAAAAAACCACCATGGACCATTTTTTATCATTTTTTTTGCATTCATTGAAATCGACAATTCTTCCGAGTCGACAAAATAGCCAACTTTACGCGTTTTCTTGGAGAACGAGAGATTATTGTATATTAAAAACCCGAGACTCAATAATTGTGTTATCATGTGGAGAAACTATTTCGGGGTCCCCAAGATATGAATCTCTTATTAGTCAAGAAAATTACACGATGAGCTTATCACATTTAGTATATAGTATCTCTTTTCACCCATTCAAACTCACCACCAAAAGATTTACAGATGGGTGGTGTTTTCTAATGTTAACTTTATGTTGAACAGGTCCATAACTTGTCAAATTAAATAGATAATAAGAATTATTGCATCTCCATACTATATCTTATATTAAATAATCCATTGATTATCAACTATGGAACCATGGTATCTTAAGAGAGCATAAAAAAAATTAGAGATAATAACCGTGCCAATGCTTGAACATTTTACTCTTCACCTGCTGCAAAATTTGTACCTAGTCTCCTCGCTTTGCATTCCATTATTTGACCAATTCCTTCTTCTATTCAAATTCTCATTTGACATTAGAATATACTAGTGTTGAGGTCACGTGCTATTATGTAGATGACGGTCGCGAGCAGACTCGATGCCTATATAATATATGGCCCCATTGTAGCCATGAACCCCTTTTGTCCCAATCTAGCTTTCGACCTTATCCCCGAGCTTCCACTTGCATGCACGCACCATCAAGTTGGGCTAATCTTTTGCACATTGTATGATGGTGCGATGAATGAAAACTGTCGGAGCCAGCCACGGAATTGTCCCTTTTTTAAGTTTCCACGTGAATCTTGAGCAATATAAAGCAAATACAATAGAATTACACTCTTTATCAAGCTCGGGGCCGAACCAAATTTCACTCTTTTTAAATTTCAGGTGGTAATTTAATATTAGGAGTAGCTAGGTCGCTACCCCTTTCTTCGCTCTCCCACTAGGCAAATGCTCGACTTTCGTTCCCTCCCAAAATAAACTTTGGTGAGCGAGAACGTGGCTGCACCTTGTCCCCACATTAAAATGATAGTTAAATGGCATAGGTCTCTTTGTTTTCTCCTAGCGCGTCCCGACATGAAAATTCCTTAGTAATTTGTTCGAACCCTAGACTGGAGATCTTGAAGACGACACCGGCTCTAGGAGGTCTAGTCCCTCAACCAAGTACGGATCAGTGGAGAAATATTATTCAGGGCGGAGATTATTTTGTTCTGAACAATTTGCTTAACCAACCCCGTTCTAGTTCGCTTCATTTGGGTCTGCAGAAGTTTTGGAGTGCCAAAAATTGCAATTACAGCTGTTGACTAACACGAAGAAACCGCTGGGAACACCTGTTTGTTACTAAGTCTGCCTTGGATGATCCACCTAATCTGCTAGATTTCAGGTTGATTGAGCAAGAGATGAATTTTTTAATTTAGCCTGTCATTCCTCAGGAGGTTAAAGAGGCGTTATGGTCGATGGATGGGGAAGGATGCTTGGTCGATTGTGAGGCAAAAATTTTACTCCTGCTATCTTAGATTTCTCTACAACATCTAAGTTGCTGAGGAAGGTAAATGCTACAGTCATCACCTTAGCTCCTAACGAGAATGCTTCCAGAATGCTTCAATTATTGACCTCTTTCTTGTTCCGATATTACTTGCAAGTGCATATCTGAAGTGTTGACAAACAGATTGAGGAAATTTCTGCCTGCTTTCATCGGTGGCGACCAGTCAGCTTTTGCGGAAGGAAGGAATATCTCAGACAATGATTGTTTAGCCCTTTACTTAGTCAAGAGTTGTCCTAGGGTTAACATTTCTCCCAGAGGCATGAGTAAAGTTGATTTGGTGAAGGCTTTTGACTCAGTTAGTTGGGTCATTTGTTAAGACTTTGCTCAATCTTTCCTGTTCCTGGAATAGTTCCATCTGCTATCTAAGGAAGGAGAGATGATGTATCGCATAATGGTAGTTCTCCTCATGCTGGTAAAGTGCTTCTACGTGTGAAGTTTGCGATTCGGACCCATATGTCTGAGCTTGGTCTCATGTTAACTAGGCGAACATGAAGTAAAGTTCCTTCAATTGCTCGATTAGCAAGTTTGAGAAAGACAGAGAGCGACCAATAAATTGGCTAAGTCCACATACTGAACATTGTAAGATCAAAAAGCTTCAGATCCTATACCCATGCGCCATAAAAAACTTCGTTTTACCAAAGAGAGCAATGCTAGATATGTGAGAACTGATCTATAGAATTGTTATATAGACATTAAAGGCCTCCTCTACATCTTATAGGAAATTTTTCATCCAGCCATTTGGAAGCTGAAAGGTTCTTTAGTATATATATGCCGGGAAGGAATAAGTATATGTGGCGCCACATCCATGGGAAGAACCACTTTTGTTCTACATCTCACAATGTAGAGTACTTTTTGCATAAGAGCAAGTCATAGGATTAAACTCAACATGAAACTTTCTTTAAGTACATCAAACTCAGAGACACAAATAGCAGCCAACAAAAAAGTGCCCAATTCAATTAGATCACATTGTTCGACCCAAAAAAAAAAAAAAAAATAGACCACAATGGACGGAGTGTAGTTACCAATTCAAGCATTTTAGGACCACTTGGAAAATGTAAATACATCATTTACAACTAGATCAATTAATTTATCTGGTTTGAGTCATTTCTAATTTTCTCCTATAGTGCCAAAAATCACAGTATGCACAATGCACGCTATGGCGAACTATGTGGAATGATCATCAACAGGAGATTGAGATGCAGTGCATCTTGCAAGCAATTTGAGATTTCATGACCCCATCTACTTGCAAATTGCTCGAAAGTTGAACAGACGCAATTCATCTTTGTAAAACAGCGAAGCCACTTGCATCACTTTTAGGCCTATTATGTAATTGAATCTGGCACACTCCCCTTTGAAAAGAGGACATGGTTAATCTTTATTACTCCACTTTTCAAGAATACTTTTGAGGAGAGGACATGGTTAATCTTCATTGCTCTTCACTTTTCAAGAATTCTGATAGTTGGGACGGAATGGCGAGGGCAATCATTTGGGATGTTGGCTTTCCATTTCAAGGAGCATCAGTGATTTCTGCATCGGATATCGGTTTCTCTTAGCGGCAAGCGGTGGAAAAGAAGTTTCAGTGAGTTGGAAACTGCAGTCAACAGGAAATTTAAGTATGTGTAAAACTGCACAAAACATTAATAAAGAGCTCAGTGTGAATTTTGTTTTAGAATTGCAGAAATTGTAAGTAGCTGGTATTAATTCGCTACTTCAGAAAAAAGGTCTACCAAAACCCAAGATATCGAAGGTGCATTTGGTTCAGCATTTAGAAAACCCAGTGGGGAAATGCAAAGCAGTTTAGCTTAAAAGGTTTTGAAGGAATGGAAAAATTGTTTAGTAAATTCTATTTTGAAAAGCAACTTTGAGAAAAATGTTGTTCGGTAGAAAACAAATTTGAAAAGTCCATTGGTTGATTACTCAAAACTTTTTAATTTTTATTTGTTTAAAATTTTTAAAAAATAATGTTTACAACTTTTTTAATTTATATTTTGACAACAATATTAAAGATGTCATGTAAACAATTTTATTAAAAATAATTTTTTTTCTAAGAAATATCAAATGGAAAAAATTCACGTGCTCTTTTCTCAATTACAAAAGGAACACTTTTATTACATTAAACATGGTAACATATGCTTTGAGAAAGAAACTTATCATCCTTAAAAATTACAAACATCCTTAAGTATTTTCTAAGTTCATATTAGATGCTACGTCATCATTTAAAGCATTATTCTCCCTATTTACATCATAGGAATCCATTGTATATAAATTGAGATCCAAATCCATTTTAGTAAAATATGCATCATTCACGGCATTTCTTCGTAATTGAGAAAATTAGAAAGAGGCAAACACATCCTTTGAAGGCAGTAATTTCAAGATGTCATGGTTGCGATAGATATGATGTGCCCTTTTGGTATCACTTTGTTTAAGTCATATCACCTCGTAGAGGAGAAACGATCACCCCAGATGAGTTGTAAATATCTTGGATAGTATTTACTTGAACTCTATAGTAATATATTTGTTATGTTTCTTGATATTCCTTCTTTTGAATGTATTGAAATACCAACTTGCAACAAGCGTGTCGCAAGTGCCAGGCTCTTATGTAATCCTTAGAGACCAATAAAACTACGCGTGACAACTCTGTTTGCAATAGGTTACGTTTGCTAAGAAGAAGCATTAGTCTTTTTATGCTTGTGGTCCAAACTTGCAAAAGAACAAGAGTCGACACATTGCTTTCTAGGGAACAACGAATTTAGTCATGCCTATGACTCTTTCCGCAATCTTGTATTCTTTGCTCTGTAACATATAGTGTCACAGCAGATTACAACGTCTAAACCATATACACCTCAGCCTTTAGTGCTTCCCTGGTCCTCCACCTGGTAGAAGCCATGTCAATTTGACAAGGGAAAAGCCATCTCCGATTCTTGAAGAAACTGAGCTCTCTAGACTTGGTAGCCTTCCGCTAAATCTCCGAACAGAAGTCTGAGTACGCACTCCATTTTTACACAAAATTTGGTATCGACAAGTGACAGATGATTGCTCCTGCTGCTGAACAAAAGTATACGTTGAGCTGGTCTCGGTCTTCAGAACCTGCATTTGGAATTTGAATACTTCATGGGGGAGGTATTCCACAAGAAGAATGGGGTTTGTTTATCACAGTTTGGAAAATTGATGTTATCCCAAAAAACAGAAAATTATAGAGAAGCAATTCTTGTGAATCTTACAAAATAATAAAATTACCATGACACAATAATGGCACAATAATCATATGAAATCTCTTGCAATAGAGATTTCAATGCCCTGGACTCCGCAACCTCCCACCACAAGTTGCTTTGACAGTCGCAATCGAGCTTTATAACATTGCTTAAACTCCAGTTCCAAAGTCTCAGCCTTCTCTTTCCACTCGGAACTCTACAGAGACAAGACCAACTCAATTGATTTCCAAAGAAAATCAAAAAAATATCTAGTGACGAAACTCTCGTCACATTGATCTAGAGGTACTAATAATTACATCAATGACAATAACACTAGTACGATATAAGCCTTCTGGGCATCTGGAGTTGCTTCTAGGCATTAGTGCAATGCCAGAACTACCTAAATCAACCACATTTAGCTAGGAAGCACTTGTTGTTTCTTGTTCTTTACGACATCAACCACATTCAGCTAGGAGCTTTGAGTCTCTAAAGCTCCATCTGTTATGTTCACTATCTATTGCAGACAACTCCCATGAACTAACAACACTACAATCAGAGATCAAAACATGAAAGATCAAAAACGCTAATGGGTCAAGACTGGCCATCACTTTAACTATAACTCTAAAGATAGGCCAATCAAAATCTTGACCATGAGCTTGAGGAGACCTGCATTTCTCATCAACACGGCTGGACTTTTGGATACTGAAGAAGTTGATTATATTCTTACGCAAAAATTCTACAAAAGAACCGCACCCAAAAAAAAAAAATCTACAAAAGAAAGGTATGATGGCAATCACACCCACATCAAAAACCATATCTTGCACAACAAACAGACGAAAAACCAGAATAATGGTAACATTGCCAGACGTAGCTCTAATCAAGCACCGAAGCTAGAACTTGCAGGATCTTTACTCATCTCAAGTGACCCTAAGAGAGAGAGAGAGAGAGAGTTAATGGCAAGCAAGGACAGACTTCAGGTTGCACATGCCGATGAAGGAATCCAATCTGGGGACTTTTAACAAATACCTCGAGTGCAGGAGCTCAAGAAAGCGATTAGGGTCGGCTCGCAGGACACGATCGTGTGGGAAACGATGCACATCACCAAATTCGAAACGTGAGATCAACGAGACAGAGCCGCAATCTCCTGGGTCGGGTCGGAAGCGAGCGACTCTCGCCGGAGACAGCCAAATTAAACAATCTAGCCAACGAAAGCGAAATCAAAGAACTACCTTGAGCGAGAGACTGAGAAAGCAAGAACTTGGAGGAGATCACAGCCAAAGACCGGACGGGATCGGCGTCAAGCATGGAGTCGAGAGTTTGAGAGAGAGAGGGAGAGAGGGAGAGGACGCATCATCATCAAAGATCCATAATCGTCACTGGATCCACCAGAGAGAGAGAGGAGGGAGAGAGAGGAGGGAGAGAGGAGAACCAAACTAGCAGATTTAAGGTTTTAACTTCTTCGAGGGAGTAAAATTGGCTTTTTAGTAAAATTTTGAGAGCAAAATAGGCAACTTACTAATTTTTATTAAATCAGCCCTCCAGCATTCCGAAAATGCTGAAGTCTCAAAGCATGTCTCAACATGCTTTCAAGTGAAAGCTATTTGAAAATAATTACCAAATGGTCTAGCATTTCCCTAAGAAACTTTAGAGATTGAAAGTCTTTTGAGAATGCTAAACCAAATGCACCCCAAATCCTTCTTGATAATAGTGAACTGGGGCACCAAGTTTCAACCTGATAGTGAGGCATATGAAACAATTAACCATATTAGCTACATATCAAAAACAACGCCGTTTTTATCCTCCGTGCTTCATTTTTTTTTTTTTTTTTTCCTTTGTGTGCAGGTAAGGTGTGTTTAAAGATCATAATAAAACATCAGCTCTTTCAGGTAAAACAAAGTCATAGATACGCATCATCTTCTGATGCAGAAAATGAATAGCACCAGTAGCAGCACGCTGAAAGTAACAGCACATGATAAGGCAATGGCAATTTTAGCACCAGAGGATAATTCACCGTCTTCCCAAAGAAGAGAACAGGCAGGCAAAGATGATGCTCCATGTATTGCTTTGTTACCAGAGAGCTGTAAGGAAGAGAGATTAAAGTGATAGATTAAGGTCAGAACTAAGAAAATTAATAACAAAAGGATTTAGAAGAAAATGAGGATAAGCAACATTCTGATATTTGTAAACGATGTAATAGCCAAGTATGAGTAGTCAATGCTCAGGCTTCATTGCCATTTCTGGAATCAGTAAATGGAGGTCCTACCAGACATCTCTACACGTTAATAAACCATGTCTATCCTATTCTCTTTCCCCTGGAAAGATTCCTTGGAGAGCAGCTCCGCAAAAGTACATCCATTCACAACATGTGGCATAAGCTCTCATCAAGTTTCACAACTACGAATCATATTGACTCAAGCTGTAATTTTAGCTTCATGGAAGATGCTGGAATCCAAATATGAAAGCAGGCCAGTGGAAAAAAGCCTGAATGTAGAATTTTTCAAAGAGAACCCGTCCAAGGAGGCTGCACTTAAGTCTCCTAAAGGTGATGCTAGCCATTCAAATCCAAAATTTGTGCAGCTATGTTTTTCATCGCACTTAAGGCTTTAGGAATGCAGGTTCATGTTGACTAAAGTGCAGTTATGTTCCTTATCGCCTAAAACAAACTGCAAGCAGATATAGACCTTGAAGATCCGAGTGATAAAATCTCATAACTCACTTTCATCTAGGAAGCAGATTACTTAGAACATGAGGGAAATTCACGTCTTCAAGACTCCAAAAACAAATATGACGCGTCCATTGGAATGGAAATGTAGACTCGGTGAAGATCCACCATTTTGGAAACCTGCACTATATTTCAATTCCATGAACAATTCGTTCACACCCTGTTTCCCAATCCATGGCCCCCAACCCAATCTCCCGCGCTCGTTCACACATGCACGAAGAAAAGGAAAAAAAGAAAGGGACGGCCAAAGTAAACGACGAAAACCAACCAGTTTAGAAGACCAAGAAAAGCAACAGTTCCTTAAGCAGACGACAGATCCAGGGCAAAATTTTACAGGTTAATTAGTGAGAGATAGAAGGTTTAAAGATGGTGTGACTATTAAGTAGATAGTTTAAACCTTTTCGACTCGTGTAAGATTAGATGCTCCGAGGGCTCATCATCACAAATATTTCAACTGAGGTCACAGCATAGCAAATGCATCGCAAACAAGTGGAATACAATATTATCTCTTTCTTCCTTTTTGCATCATCCCTCAACATCCCATGTTTAATTAAACGAGAATCTCTCCGTTGCCAATCAATTTCAAGTTTTCTTATTTTTGTTAGATATTTTATTACACCGACCTTACAATTAGGCATCCGGATTGTCGTATGTGGATAAAGCTACGTGCACTAATTGGGAAAACAGAGACGTGCCACTAGACATTATCTACCATTTACTAAAGGTTTAAGCTTGAAGTTTGAATAATCACGTTCTCCGTCAACGCAGACAGTCTTGACTTCATGGATGCATGTATGTTGAGCCGGTAGTGCAATTTGCTTACATCAACTGCTGGAATGACTCCACTAAAAATTGATTTACACATTGTCAGACCTTGTATCAGATGATACTTCAGTGTACTCGTAAGCTAAGCTAACCCGTGCTAATATGATTTTCTCGTTTAGAGGACATCAAGTGGGACAAAAAAGCACAGAAGCTGCTAAGTTTCGCCTGTCATTGTTCCGCTGCGCCTAACAAGGCTCAACACTTTGCACGATCACGCGTGCATTAAACTACGTTCTAGAAATTGATGAATTTGTTATTATTGTCGCCTTATCCTGCTATTCCTAATAGCTCATCTAATCTTCGTTATGATACACGCATGAATTATACAATTCTCATTCACATACTCTTGTATTGATGTCGGAGCTTGTTACCTGAGGAAATGATCATTTAATCTTTCTCTATTGTGGTAGTAGCAACGTGAACCACTACGGTAATTGTTTCCACTTAGCTCGCCGATCTTAGGTGCTCAACACCTTTTGTGGCTCTTTCCAAAAAAATGAAAAAAACCAACACTGCCATTAGACTCATCGCCCTCATACGAGTCAGCTAATGAAATTCTGTAGCGTTTTGACACTCCACCCATCTTCATGCGCCTCCTTGTATGCCATTGCACTAGGGATTAGTTACTTAACAAGTCAGAAGGTTCTACATGAGTTTGCTAACATCAACACGTCAATATCGGTCACAAGCAGTTCAGTTATCCGACACAACAATGGCCACGTCATCCCACGTGTCATCTACCACATCACCATGCGCATCATACTCAACTACATATCCACCACGTCATTTCAAAAAAAAAAAATTACGGATATATTTATCATTACTCTATTATATTCCTACGTCAAAAACATCTCGAAGATTGCCATAAGGAATTTTCTTGGAAGAAGAGTATTCCAAGGAATAAAGCATAGACTAGGACAGCAGCTTTAAAAGTACGCGGTTTTTGAATGGCAAAGCAACAAATAAAGATGCCATGCCAAGAATGGTATGGACATCCTAACAATTTTCTTTTAATTGACGGTAAACCCCATTTGAGTTAGGTGGGTCAACTCTGGACATATAAAATACCTCATTAATCTCAAGAATTAGATAAAAATCAAGCCAAAATTCATATGTACAATCTGAATAGATGAATTTCACACTTAGTAACGAAGGAAAACATGATCCGCTTTTAAATGATGAATAATTTAAACATAATTTCGTGAGAGCAAACTGTCTTCTCTCTCCACTTTGAAATATTAAATAATATTCCCTTCCTTTTCTTTCCTTGTTTTTTCCTCTCTTTTCCACGGTCATAGATGAGCAGTCAAGGGACCACTACAGCCCATACCATGAAATGCTCACTGTTTACTACGAAATATGAATGCGCATCCTACAATCTGGTCATCGATCTGGAGTAAAAGATGGTAGGGTATTCTCCATCAGAGAATATAATATCTGTCCATGTATATGTTCACGTGTAAATTCTCCCTCTCCATTTTCCAAACCGAGACTTTTCCAATCCGATAAAAAGGAGTCCCCTTTTCTCGACGCGTAAACAAAAGATGAAGCAGACGTCAAGAGTGACTTGGGAGTTTGCAATATCGACATGTCATGGAAAGCCACCACGCGAGACGAAAAGTCGAGACAATTTGGCCACTTGAGTCGGTAACAGTTGTCTGCCAACACACCACTAGGGTTCCATGGTCCTTTGTTGTCTTCCCTTCCGGATCGCAACCTATCTCTCTCGGTTCGAACGTCGTTGCCATTGCTGCTTCTTCAAGTTGCCAACTACGCCTATAATATGATATTTCTATGTCTCTGAACAGATATCTACCAAAAAAAACAGATATCTACATTCATGGATATGTGCATGCATGTGGACGTGTACGAAAGGATGCAAAAATGCATTGTAAAAAACCACCATGGACCATTTTTTATCATATTTTTTGCATTTATTGAAATCGACAATTCTTCTGAGTCGACAAAATAGCTAACTTTACACGTTTTCTTGGAGAACGAGAGATTATTATCTATTAAAAACCCGAGACTCAATAATTGTGTTATCGTGTGAAAAAACTATTTTAGTGTCCCCAAAATATGGATCTCTTATTGGTCAAGAAAATTACACGATGAGCTTATCATATTTCATATATAATATTACTTTTCACCCATTCACACTCACCATCAAAAGATTTATAGATGGGTGGTGTTTTCTAATGTTAACTTTATGTTGAACATGCCCATAACTTGTCAAATTAAATAGATAATGAGAATTATTGCATCTCCATACTATATCTTATATTAAATAACCCATTGACTATCAACTGTCGAACCACGGTTTCTCAAGAAAGCGTAAAAAAAAATAATAACAAACAGAGATAATAACCGTGCCAATGTTTAAACATTTTACGCTTCGCCTGCTGCGAAATTTGTACCAAGTCTCCTCTCTTTGCATTCCATTATTTGACCGATTCCCTCTTCTATTCAAGTTCTCATTCGACATTAGAATATACTAGCGTCAACGTCACGCGCTACTACGCGGATGCCGGTCACGAGCAGACTCGATGCATATGTAATACATGGCCCCACCGTAGCTATGAACCCCTTTTGTCCCAATTAAGCTTTCAACTTTATTCCCCGAGCTTCCACTTGCATGCACGCACCATCAAGTTGGGCTAATCTTTTGCACATTGTATGATGGTGCGATGAATGAAAACTGTCGGAGCCAGCCACGGAATTGTCCCTTTTTTAAGTTTCCACGTGAATCTTGAGCAATATAAAGCAAATACAATAGAATTACACTCTTTATCAAGCTCGGGGCCGAACAAAATTTCACTCTTTTTAAATTTCAGGTGGTAATTTAATATTAGGAGTAGCTAGGTCGCTACCCCTTTCTTCGCTCTCTCCCACTAGGCAAATGTTCGACTTTCGTTCCCTCCCAAAATAAACTTTGGTGAGCGAGAACGTGGCTGCACCTTGTCCCCACATTAAAATGATAGTTAAAATGGCATAGTCTCTCTTTGTTTTCTCCTAGCGCGTCCCGACATGAAAATTCCTTAGTAATTTGTTCGAACCCTAGACTGGAGATCTTGTAGACGACACCGGCTCAAGGAGGTCTAGTCCCTCGACCAAGTACCGATTAGGAGAAATATTATTCAGGACGGAGATTATTTTGTTCTGAACAATTTGCTTAAACCACCCCGTTCTAGTTCGCTTCATTTGGGTCTGCAAAAGTTGTGGAGCGCCAAAAATTGCAATTACGCTGTTGACTAACACGAAGAAACTGCTGGGAACACCTGTTTGTTACTAAGTCTGCCTTGGATGATCCACCTAATCTGCTAGATTTCAGGTTGATTGAGCAAGAGATGAATATTTTAATTCAGCCTGACATTCCTCAGGGGGTTAAAGAGGTGTTACGGTCGATGGATGGGGAAGGATGCTTGGTCGATTGTGAGGCAAAGATTTTACTCCTGCTATCTTAGATTTCTCTACAACATCTAAGTTGCTGAGGAAGGTAAATGCTACAGTCATCACCTTAGCTCCTAACGAGAATGCTTCCAGAATGCTTCAATTATTGACCTCTTTCTTGTTCCGATATTACTTGCAAGTGCATATCTGAAGTGTTGACAAACAGATTGAGGAAATTTCTGCCTGCTTTCATCAGTGGCGACCAGTCAGCTTTTGCGGAAGGAAGGAATATCTCAGACAATGATTGTTTAGCCCTTTACTTAGTCAAGAGTTGTCCTAGGGTTAACATTTCTCCCAGAGGCATGATTAAAGTTGATTTGGTGAAGGCTTTTGACTCAGTTAGTTGGGTCATTTGTTAAGACTTTGCTCAATCTTTCCTGTTCCTGGAATAGTTCCATCTGCTATCTAAGGAAGGAGAGATGATGTATCGCATAATGATAGTTCTCCTCGTGCTGGTAAAGTGCTTCTACGTGTGAAGTTTGCATTCGGACCCATATGTCAAAGCTCGGTCTCATGTTAACTAGGCGAACATGAAGTAAAGTTCCTTCAATTGCTCGATTAGCAAGTTTGAGAAAGACAGAGAGCGACCAATAAATTGGCTAAGTCCACATACTGAACATTGTAAGATCAAAAAGCTTCAGATCCTATACCCATGCGCCATAAAAAACTTCGTTTTACCAAAGAGAGCAATGCTAGATATGTGAGAACTGATCTATAGAATTGTTATATAGACATTAAAGGCCTCCTCTACATCTTATAGGAAATTTTTCATCCAGCCATTTGGAAGCTGAAAGGTTCTTCAGTATATATATGCCGGGAAGGAATAAGTATATGTAGCGCCACATCCATGGGAAGAACCACTTTTGTTCTACATCTCACAATGCAGACTTCTTTTTGCGTAAGAGGAAGTCATAGGATTAAATTCAACATGAAACTTTCTTAAGTACATCAAACTAAGAGACACGAATAGCAGCCAACAAAAAAGTGCCCAATTCAATTAGATCACATTGTTCAACCCAAAAAAAAAAAAAAATAGACCACAATGTACGGAGTGTAGTTACCAATTCAAGCATTTTCACTTGGAAAATGTAAATACATCATTTACAACTATATCAATTAATTCATCTGGTTTGAGTCATTTCTAATTTTCTCCTATAGTGCTAAAAATCACAGTATGCACGATGCACGCTACAGTGAACTATGTGGAATGATCATCAACAGGAGATTGAGATGCAGTGCATCTTGCAAGCAATTTGAGATTTCATGACCCCATCTACTTGCAAATTGCTCGAAAGTTGAACAGACGCAATTCATCTTTGTAAAACAGCGAAGCCACTTGCATCACTTTTAGGCCTATTATGTAATTGAATCTGGCACACTCCCTTTTGAAAAGAGGACATGGTTAATCTTTTTTTTTTGGTAAAGGTAAGTATTATATAAGAGATAAATGGCCAAGAATGTACAAGGGGTGAAAAACTCAGCACCCTCGCCACCCAAAGGGACAACACGCCACTAGGGTGGGGGGGGTTTACAGCAAATATACAGAATACATCACGAGCACTAGAGATGTAACCCTTAACAAGGGTTACTCAAAAATTGTAGGATCAATATCCCAACTACGTTGAATAGTTCTGTTCGTTACGGTATTAGCAACCTTTTTGAAAGCCAGCGCTTTGTCTTGGACCGCCTTGATGAGGTGTCTTTGTATAGATGGCACAAAGAGGTTGGTGGTGCTGAAAATGAGATCATTCCTGAATTTCCATATTGCATAGCACAATGCACCAAAAGAGAACTTGACAATGTCTACATAAAAGCCATGGCCAGGTAGAGAATTGCTAAGCCACTGGATGATTTGAAACCAAGGTCGGTTGGGCCAAGGGAGGTTGCATTTTGCCGCCCAAAAAGTAGCAAGAGACTTGGGAACGTGACATTCAAAAAATAAATGGTCAATGGAATCAGGTCTCACTTTGCAGAAGGCACACCGGGCCTCTGATAGTCTACCATAAGACATGAGGAGTATCTGGGTCGGGAGTCGCCTTCGGGAGATGAGCCAAAGAAGAAATTGATGACGAGGGGCCTTCGCCTTGTCCCATATAAATGCTGCCCATGGGACCGGGGAAGCTCTCATCCTAATTGTAGCCCATGCAGATGCAATGGAAAACCGGCCCGAGGTATGCATTTTCCATTGAAAAGAATCGGGGGTGCTTGATTAATCTTCATTACTCCACTTTTCAAGAATTCTTTTGAGGAGAGGACATGGTTAATCTTCATTGCTCTTCACTTTTCAAGAATTCTGATAGTCGGAACAGAAAGGCAAGGGCAATCATTTGGCATGTTGGCTTTCCATTTCAAGGAGCATCAGAGATTTCTGCCTCGGATATCGGTTTCTTCGGAAGTCCATAGAAAAATTATTGCTAATTGCCCGAAGTTCTTGGCAGCAATCAGTGGAAAAGAAATTTCAGGGAGTTGGAAACTGCAGTCAACAGGAAATTTAAGTATGTCTAAAACTGCAGAAAATATTAATAAAGAGCTCGGTGTGGATTTTGTTTTAGAATTGCAGAAATGGTAATTTTCCAATTTTTTGGAGCAAGTAGTTGGTATTAATTGCTACTGCAGAAAAAGGCCGACCAAAGCCCAGGATATCAAATCCTTCTTGATAATAGTGAACTGTGGCACCAGATCTCAGCTTGATAGTGAGGCATATGAAACAATTAACCATCTCTTCAGGTAAAACAAAGTCATAGATATGCGTCATCTTCTGATGCAGAAAATGAATAGCACCAGTAGCAGCACGCTGAAAGTAAAGCACATGATAGGGCAATGGCAATTTTAGCACCAGAGGATAATTCACCGTCTTTCCAAAGAAGAGAACAGGCAGGCAAAGATGATGCTCCATGTATTGCTTTGTTACCAGGAGAGATTGAAGTGATAGGATTAAGGTCAGAACTAAGAAAATTAATAACAAAAGGATTTAGAAGAAAATGAGGATAAGCAACATTCTGATCTTTGTAAACGGTGTAATAGCCAAGTATGAGTAGTCAATGCTCAGGCTTCATTGCCATTTCTGGAATCAGTAAATGGAGGTCCTACCAGACATCTCTACATGTTAATAAACCATGTCTATCCTATTCTCTTTCCCCTGGAAAGATTCCTTGGAGAGCAGCTCTGCAAAAGTACATCCATTCACAACATGTAGCATAAGCTCTCATCAAGTTTCACAACTACGAATCATATTGACTCGAGCTGTAATTTTAGCTTCATGGAAGATGCAGGAATCCGAATATGAAAGCAGGTCAGTGGAAAAAAGCCTGAATGTAGAATTTTTCAATGAGAACTCGTCCAAGGAGGCTTTACTTAAGTCTCCTAAAGGTGATGCTAGCCATTCAAATCCAAAATTTGTGCAGCTATGTTTTTCATCGCACTTAAGGCTTTAGGAATGCAGGTTCATGTTGACTAAAGTGCAGTTTATGTTCCTTATCGCCTAAAACAAACTGCAAACAGATGTAGACCATGAAGATCCGAGTGAAAAAATCTCATAACTCACTTTCATCTAGGAAGCAGATTACTTAGAACATAAGGGAAATTCACGTCTTCGAGACTCCAAAAACAAATATGACGTGTCCATTGGAATGGAAATGTAGACTTGGTGAAGATCCACCATTTCGGAAATCTGCACTATATTTCGATTCCATGAACAATCCGTTCACACCCTGTTTCCCAATCCATGGCCCCAACCATCTCCAGCGCTCGTTCATACATGCACCAATAAAAGGAAAAAAAGAAAGGGAAGGCGAAAGTAAATGATGAAAACCAACCAGTTTAGAAGACCAAGAAAACAACAGCTCCTTAAGCAGACGGCAGATCCAGAGCAAAATTTTACAGGTTAATTAGTGAGAGATAGAAGGTTTAAAGATGGTGTGACTATTAAGTAGATAGTTTAAACCTTTTCGACTTGTGTAAGATTAGATGCTCAGAGGGCTCATCACCCAAATATTTCAACTGAGGTCACAGCATAGCAAATGCATCACAAACAAGTAGAATACAATATTATCTCTTTCTTCCTTTTTGCATCATCCCTCAACATCCCATGTTTAATCAAACGAGAATCTCTCCGTTGCCAATCAATTTCAAGTTTTCTTATTTTTGTTAGATATTTTATTACACTGACCTTACAATTAGGCATCCGGATTGTCGTATGTGGATAAAGCTACGTGCACTAATTGGGAAAACAGAGACGTGCCACTAGACATTATCTACCATTTACTAAAGGTTTAAGCTTGAAGCTTGATTAATCACGTTCTCCGTCAACGCAGACAGTCTTGACTTTATGGATGCATGTATGTTGAGCCGGTAGTGCAATTTGCTTACATCAACTGCTAAAATGACTCCACTAAAAATTGATTTACACATTGTCAAACCTTGTATCAGATGATACTTTCGTGTGCTGGTAAGTTAAGCCAACCCATGCTAATATGATTTTCTCGGTTAGAGGACATCAAGTGGGACAAAAAAGCACAGAAGCTGCTAAGTTTCGCCTGTCATTGTTTTGGTTCTTATCCGCTGCACCTAACAAGGCTCAACACTTTGCACGATCACGCGTGCATTTAACTACGGTCTAGAAATTGATGAATTTGTTAATATCATCACCTTATCCTGCTATTCCTAATAGCTCATCTAATCTTCATTATGATGCATACATGAATTATGCAATTCTCTTTCACATACTCTTGTATTGATGTCGGAGCTTGTTACTTGAGGAAATGATCATTTAATCTTTCTCCATAGTGGTAGTAGCAACGTGAACCACTGCAGTGATTGTTTCCACTTAGCTCACCGATCTTAGGAGCTCAACACCTTTTGTGGCTCTTTTCAAAAAAAAGAAAAAAACCATCACTGCCATTAGACTCGTCGCCCTCATACGAGTCAGCTAATGAAATTCTGTAGCATTTTGCCACTCCATCCATCTTCATGCGCCTCCTTGTATGCCATTGCACTAGGGATTAGTTACTTAACAAGTCAGAAGCTTCTGCATGAGTTTGCTAACATCAACACGTCATATCAGTCACGACCAGTTCAGTTATCCAACACAACAATGGCCACGTCATCCAACGTGTCATCTACACGTCACCATGCGCATCATACTCAACTGCATATCCACCACGTTAGTAGCCACATTTGCCTGTTGTCACTTAGTTTGCGTACATCAATTGATTTTCTCTTCAGCAGAGCGAACTGGTTCAATATTCTTGCGCACCAATTCTTTAACAAAGTGTGTTGGTTACAGTGAGCATTAGATGAATCGAAAACAGCTCCTCACGCACGGTATACAAACTTTAGCTTGACCATGGAACGTCTTGGCTTTACATTCAGTGTGACACCCAAAATTTTTTGTGTTCGGTAATAATATTTAGGATATAAAGTTAAGTGTTGATTAGCTTGGAGTTTTGGATGGCACATATAAGCCTCATTTGAGTCATTAAGTTTGTGATGTGTGAAAGAGTTCGAAGGATTATTTCCAGGATTGTAGTCATTCAAAGTGTGATGCATTAAGATTAAATATAAAGATGTCGACATGTACGTCTATCATGTAGAACAACAATGATTAACTTACTACATAGTATCTATTGACGGAGATTGATACGCTTTGATATACGTATTGGATGGTTTTTAAATTTAAAATTTATTGAGTTAAGATTTTGCTAACATCCATTGCTTTTCACTGATAATTTTGGTGAATTCGAAATATTTTTCTAGTTTATCAATATTTAGAAAAAGTGATTTTCTTGTTATCATACCGATATACTAAATATCTTGGTAACTTATCAAAATATTTACTTTGAAACCCTCTGATTATGCTGCTTGCGACTTTTAAACTTAGACACATCTCCCTCATTTTCCACCAAGAGTTTTTACTCAAAGTCAGCATTAATTTTAACCTTGGTCAATAAATCTTATCCATTTGGAACTCTTGCATAGTTTTTACTATATAAATTCCCTTCTTGACCGGACAAGCTATTACAAGTACTCAAGTTCTAAGAGAAAGCTTCAGCTTCTTCTTACAAAGAAGATAGATCTCCCGTCACATTCTTCTTCTATTTTCACTTTCCAATCTTCCGAGCAAAAGCAAGGGTCCGAGCCTTGTGTTGTTTGAAGCTTCTAATTTCACCTTTTCAAGAGGGTACAAGGTGATTAAGGGTTTGAGTTATTTGCATCTTTGTTCAAAGTAAGTGAAACTCTAGAGTCTAAGTTAGGTAGATCTACTTAATATTCTTGACTTGATTGTTTTTAATTTTGGTTTGAACTTTGATATCCTGTGTGAAAAAGTTTTGTTGATAGTGTGTTGAATCGTTGTGTTCTTTTGATGTGCTGAACCGTTGTGCTCTTTTGACTTGAGTAGGTGAGTCTCTACATACTAAGGTCATGATTAATTGATTTCCATAAGACTCGGTGACACGGTAGGTGAAAATGAGGAAATAGTGAAACTAAACTTGAAAGTGATATTTTTGTAGTTTAACATAGTTACTGATTTACTAAGTGTTGCCAATCAATCACACGGTCGATTATTTGAGAAGTTGACATTCATGTTACTAATTCTTTGAGTTGTCGGTCATGTAACTTGTCAATTTGTTAATCATCTATGAGTATGTTATCAATGTTTGCATGAAAAATGTAAAGAAGTGAAAATGTTATCTCGATTAGCATAAGTAATTATGGAAATGAGGATGGCAATGGCAATGAATCGCATGAGATGGTAACATGTAATGAATGTTGATTTTGAGATTGGTTATAAAAGAAAAAATAATTGAATATTGATTTTATTGTAGATAAAAGGAAGATCACAAGATCCAAATGTTGTTACATGCACTACTGCTATGTGGCTATATATGGGAAATAATACATTTCCATTGCCTACATATTAGTTAGGACAATACCTCGGAGTTAAGATGCCTTGTGTGCCAAGATACCTTGGGAGTGCTTGGGATGCCTTGGAGTGGAGTTGCCCCGTGTGTTGCAATGCTCCATAAATTAGGATGTGTCAAAGTGTTTTGGATGATTTTTTTTTTTTTTAGGTCTGATGTAGGATGAATTGAAGTAACAAATATAATACACGTACATATACATATATAAATGTATATATTCACACGTACTTATTAACGAGCTAATCGATGGTAGCCATGCATCACAACATGTTATACCATATGTTTACATTTAAATGAATAATCTTATACAATGTTGTTAATGGTCTCCATCAACATATCATGATATGAGAGATCATGCACTTACTTTTGCATTTGTCATACATGATTGTTTATTACATGTCTTGAACTCACATTACTTCTTAGTACCAAATTGAGTAATAAGAGTATTGCAGAAAGGACAAGCGATCGAACAATAAAATAGATAGAATAAAGAAAATAAATCGGATACCAAATTTACGTGATTCGGTCGTAGAGACCTATATCCACGGGGAAGGCAGCCACTAATTTCACTATAAAACAAGCGATACAACGGAGATTACACACTTGAGTCACTTAAACACTTTTAATGTTTCCCAAGTCCCAATTACACCCAAAAACTCACGCAGTGTTTAGCCCCATAATTTCTCGTGAAATAATCTCTCAATCTCACAAAGGAATTATACACAAATTCTTACCACAAGAATTTAATCGGCTACAAACACTTGAATCTTCTTGGTGTAATTGCACAAACGAAATCAATGAAGAAAACTCCTCACAAGCACTCGATAACGAATCGGCACTTCAAGACCTCTTGCATCAACAACGGCTTAATTCTTCTCCACGCATGACCGTATATATATAGTGGACTTAAAAACTTTCCAATTCTTGAAAATATTTCCTACTTACATAAAAAGATAAAATTAAGAAACCCGCACCTACTATGATTAGGAAACAAATCAAACTTTTGTTTTGGGCTCAAACTCGAAATATATTTTCAACAAAGAGGATCTCTTACGACAGCGCTCTTGTTGGTCTAAGGTAAGAGATAATCATCTTATAAATCCCATAAATACCTCATATATTCTTCATTGCGAGACACGGAAAAAATTATAAAATTCTCTTCTGCGTATTTTATCTACCTTCTCCCAAGTCCCCCTTCCCTCCCTCCCATCTTACGAATCAACCAACGTTGTACAATTAACAAATGAACCCCAAAAAATAAAAATAACAAACACAAACGGTCACAAGGCTCTAATCACCACCTGCCTCTTGTTGCACCCCAATGACGATAACACCTCAATCATTTCTTTCTTTCCCCTTTATTAGAGATAATTAGGATAAATACCTAGAAATTTTTCCTATATTTAGCATAATTAGGATTTTTCTATTGGTTTTCTATTTCCCTTAGAATTGCACATATATGTGTGCCTTTGATTATGCATATATTAATTAATAAATTTTAATTAAGATAATCATCTCATAAAATTTATAAATAAGTTAATATAATCTTTGTTATGATATACATTGAAATATATACAAAATTTCAAATTCCTCTCTTCCACATTCTTATTATTAACGTGGTAGTAGAGTTAGTGGCTCCTACAGTGCATTGAGAGCTAATCTTGCTTCTTGCCATTTCTTTCCCAATAAGTCCTAATATCTTCAAATCAACGTTGATTTCAACATTGTTCATCTCATCTGATAGCCAACATTAGACTGTACTAATGTCACATAATTTGTAGAGACCTGTCGTTTCCTCAAACGCCATTGAGTTATTGTTTCATCAGCAAAGCTAGCTGCATTAGCTGCTCAATCCCTCCACTTCTCAGCTTGGTCATTATGATGTCATTAGCGTCATTCAGTAACTGTTTTGAAAGCAAAGCCATCAGCTGCTTACTATTACAACGCCAACGGCATTGGCCACATTCATTTAGCTATTGTTTAGTCAGTAAAGGCAGCTGTATTGGTCGCTTGCTATTTTTTTTTTCATTGATTCACTACCATTCGCATCTTATATTAGAGAATCGACACCACCACCATACTTGCCACCCTAAAATGAAACAGATCATGAGATCTCATTGATGACAATCTAGGCATTTTTCGTATTTTTTTTTATCAAACCTTGAGTTTAATGGAATGTTAGAGATAAGTAGGATAATTTTCTAAGATATTTTCCTATATTAGGAATAATTAGAATATTTCTACTGGTTTTTTATATCACTTAAGATTATGTGTATATTGCCTTTTGATTGTGTATACTTTAATTAATGTATGTTTCTAAGATAGTTATCTAATAAAGTTATCTAATAAAACCTATGATAAGCTAATGTGCTCTTCATTATGATATACATTGAAATATATACAAAATTTCACATTCTCCTCTTCCGCATTCTTGTTCTTAACTCCCTTCAACCACCTCCACTGTAGCCAACGCCGTCCACTGCCGACACTGTGAAGATGTCAACCCCGAATAACCTCACGATCTGGACCGGATGGACGGGCCCGGCCCGTCTCAGCCCACTCCTCCACATGCACTTGATATGAAGCTGCTTCTCTGGCCCAGTTGACCGGTGGAAGCTGACGATGTCTCCAACCCTCAATCTCTTCTCCTTCACGAATCGGCTCCAACCTCGCGTCAGCACGTAGCTGTGGCTACTGTTCCAATACGAGTACCTGAATCTCCACACTCTGCCTCCACTGTCTATGAAATTCAGCCAAAAGCCCTTTGAAGCCATAGGGCTCGTGCGGTTGTGCAGGGGGAAGTGCTTCTCCGCCTGTAGCTTTGGAATCACGAACCGATTCAGCTTCCCTACGTCACTCTGCGTGACCTCCTTCTGGAAAAGCAGATGACAGGCCATTGCAGGCCGACCCGACCCGGACGGATCTCCAAGGACTTCCATCATACTCACCCTTTTGCCACTACAATTGGCGTTGAAGTACTTTCTCTTGCTCTGCTCCAGCTCATCATAGTATGTGTGCTTCCGCAGCATGTCAATGATCTCCTCCTTGGAATGGGAATTCAGGAAAGCGGCTTCGAGATCGCAGTCTTCAGTGGCAGAACTCTGCTTCAAGTTCATGACAGCGTCTTGGCCGCGGAAGCACTTGGCGGCGATGTCGTAGGCCATCGCAGCCTCGTCCTCCTCATTAAAGGTGCCGATCCACACCCTCTGGTGCTTGTTGTAGATTTGCGCGCCCCAGCGGCCGTTCGGCTGAGGGACGACGCCCTTGTACTTGGACGAGGTCAGCTTCCTTGACTCGGCTTCGATGCCACCTTCGCAATTTAATATCACGCTCGTGCCACTGCCAAGACGGCAGAGGCTCTGCAGTGGCATCGATGGCTGCAATGATTTCGATGGCGGCGGAATAAAAAAGGAGTCGCTTGTGGTGCTGAGCTCGTCTATGCAGATGCTGTTACCATTCATTATTTATTCTTTGTCGAGAGAGAGAGAGAGAGAGAGAGAGAGAAGTCTAAGATGGTGGCTATGAAAGATTGGAGGGACTACGATAATGCGGATATAAATAGAGGGACTTTTCACCAGTGTTTATAATATTGTCTTATAAAAACGTGGGCGTCGACTTGTGTGGTCGACAACTCCAAGAGATGGGTTGTGCAAAGGAGCTCATTTATAGACGAGATATGATACTATATACTAAACATTAAGTCGACTCCTTTCATGGTTCAAGTAATTATGATCATTGCTGTTGTTGTTATCATTATAATATCCAAATAATCTATGTTGTTATATTTCATCAGATTTTCCTCGAGGGATTGCAATTCAAAATTAAATTCATACAATTCTATTGAGTATAAGTGACTTTCGGATATTGTATGTCATGCATCCAATGTATATGTATGTATTACTAGGATCCTCCACATTAGAGGATTTTGAGATATTGAATGTGTCAAACTTCCAATTTTATTATTTACTTTTTCCGTTTCTCTGCTGTTCTTTTTTCTTCTTCTCTCCTCTGCTCCATCACCAATGCTCCATTTCCTCCGTGTACAGCAAACTAGTGCCGTTTGTGCTGCGCTTGACTTGGTTGTGTCAGCCATCATCTCTCTCTCTCAAAGGTCGTAACCTCAGATTGAACGTCCCTGGTGGTTGTCTGCATGAAGCCTGTGTGAATTCCACGTGATGTAACTGGATCCATCATCTAGTACGACAATCTACTGACGATATAAAAGGTCTAAAAACGAGAATAGGACCAGATTTCCAAGTTGATAGGGGTTCACATGACGAGAACTATATATGTGGCAGTAAAGTGGGACCTTGATTTTTGCCAAGTTCATCTCCCCCGGCTGAATTCTGACCCCCCAACATGGCATTTCTTTTTCCCGATATCATTTTTTCTTCTTCCAAACAAAAACACCCCATAAAAAATTTTCAAGCATTAACGGACCTATCGAACGGAATCAATTATATAATTTAGGTTCCATTTGTTTCATAGAAAATGAATTAAAACACATATTTCTAAAAATGATATATGCATATTTGAATTAATTAGTTAGTGAAAAAAAATTCACTATCGACAACAATTTATATCTAAACATTTTTTGGACGAAAAAGATATTTTTCATTCATTCATTTTTGTAATCGACGATCATTTTTAAGAAAATATTTTTCAAATAATTTATTTTTCACGAAATAAATGGAGCCTCAATTTCTAGGGTGGACTTGCTATCCTTTGGCTCTTTAGCTTCGACTAAGAAGCTTCGCTAACGATGGACCACAACTTTGATAATTGAGGATTGAGATGAACTTTTTATTTCATGAGATCCGACCAACACTGGCTTTTTCTTCGGGGCCAACGTTAGGCGGGGATTTACCCTCGGTTGTTTCATTGTTTCTAACAATTTTCTCACCTCGGATACTTTGAACTCCCCCCCACAACACAACCTCGAAATTTAATCTGGACCATCAGTTTTGGGGTCGTTGGACTCGCGGTTTCATCCGGTCATTTACTTAGTCGGATATTCAAATTGCCTAGCGCAAGGAAAAGTATCATGAGTCCGTGTCATGTGTTCATGGTCGCACGCGGTGTATAAAGAAGACAAAAATTTTATTTACAAAAGATGGAAGTACAGGAACAAGATGCCGAAGGGATCGTTAAAAAGGTGTGCTTTTTTATTCACGGGCCATTCGGTGTTCGGGTCGAGAATCCCATGCTAATCATGATGCCGGATTTTCAAGCAATATGCATTACTCATCTCTATCTCGACATTATTAGTAAAATAAATAAATAAATAAACCGCTCGTATGATAGAATAAACTTTGTTGTTATTGATTTGATCTGGTGTTTTACGTGATCTTCTTTGTTTACAAATCTAAGGGGCAGTATCACCTCTACTTCTACGTGGTATCCAACTTAGTTTTACAACTTCATTTTCCGCTTAGGGAAGAAAAAAGAGGAGGTGAAGAGGAATTCTGGAAATTTGAGGGGTGATAATGTGGAATTTTGGAGATTTCTCAATCTGAGCGGGGGACCCTCAATTTGTCAAGTTGACAAAAACCGACAGCTCGAGCCAGTGGGTTCTGTATTGGGTTCAATGGTTTTTTGATGTTCCTGCATTTTGATCAAAAGAGGCAACCACACGAGTAGATTCCCCACCTATCCTCATCCTCCTTACTTACATGTCAATCAGTGATGATAAATAATCTTTGTGGGCATCAATTATAGACTGGCAAACAATTCTAGTGAGGAATTTTTATAGAAAGGTATCGTCCTGGTACTGCACTAGAACGAAAAGATGCCATTCTTTCAATGGGGAAAGGCACGAACACTGTATTTGTTTCTCCTTTTTTTTTCCTTTTTCGGGGATGTGCCAACCAAAGAAAGAACATAAATTGGCAACTCTTATCATCCAATATGGACCCTACTACGTCTCTAGTGCTGATATGCATTACGACTTGATGTCCTCCTCCATTTGACATTTTATAAATAATATTTTCAGAAAGCTTCGATTCAGCAGGCGTTGTCGTTAGTCGCGGCCTCGCAAGTCTTGGTTCCGGCATCTTTGTGCTGGCGAAATCTACCACTAGTAGAGTGCTCAGTGTTCTCTAAGTTTCATTCTTCTGGGCATCGACTTATCCGTCGAAATCAAATCACTGTTCTTGTTCGTTTGCTAGTTTTAGTCTTTCTTTTTGTGAATTTTGTCCTTTTCAATTCCCCAAAGAAGGGGCAAAAAAACCTTTCTAGTTTGTGATCCAATCTCAGCATCTCATCTTCAGAGACTTCCCTACTTGTGGACAACACTTAAAATTGCCTACCATGATCATTGCTTATCATGATACTACTTTTCAATTGCGAGCGTCATTGACAGGAAAGTAGTCGTCGAGTCTCTAGATAACTATAAGCATAAAAGTCAAGCACATCTTCATCTAGCGGCCAAAGTTGAGTGCCATGGTGTAATGCAATTTTGTTTGACATAATTCCAATTGGGTGTCCACACGATTTTAGCAAGATTGTATGAGAAAAGGGGTGTCAACCTTCTAGTCGTGTGTTTTTTCAGCGCTCGTCTAAAATCCGATTCCATGTATCCAAATCCCGTATCTAGTGTGAGACCCAGCTTATACGACTCTTTAGTCGCAGACTTTGGGAGAGAGTTGCACTTGTCATATGCAAGGTAGACACTCTGGCTTGAGGGGAGTGTTAAAGTACATATATGAATATTAATAAGTAGTTAAGGCAGTCATAATTAAAGAAACAAGAGTTTATTAGTCAGCAAATAACATGCACATGGAAGTGTTTATTTATTATGACTGTATAAGGTGGATTTAAGAAATATTCTCAAAACCCAGGTTATGAGTTCGAAAATTGGTAGAGAGCAAGAATTTTTAATGCTCCTGGGTGTTTGCTAAGACTTATTCACTAAATGACATGAAAAATACTCATTATTTTTCATCGAAGGGTTCTTTAATTCTATGATGGCAACCCATTTTAGGAAGGTACATTTGCGCCTCAGGATGATGTATCTAGTAAGATCGAAAAAAAAAACAAAGAGATATGCTAAGTTAAGGAATCAGGTAATGTGCAAGCCAAAACATAGAAGTATGGCCCCAATACAGGGTTAATGTCCGTCCTTAGGTGGTCCAAGATATTAAACCTAAGTTGTGCATCTTGTTCACACGTACATTTCAATACATCATAGAATGTCACAAACATCTGGAGGATTCCCAGAAGGAATCGACTAGGAAGAAGTATTTGGTAGGGGCTGCTCTATAACTACCCGATTTTCAAATGACAAAACAACAAATGAAGATGCCAGGCGAAGCATTTTAGTTAGGTACGTAGATTCCGCACACGTTTCCACTTCCATTTTCGAAACGAGACTCTTGCATCTCTCGTAAAAGGGGGGTCCACTTTTCTACGGGCAGAAACGAAAGATGAAGCAGCAGACATTAAGAGCGACTTGGGAGTTCTTTGGTGTCGACATGGCTGCTTCCGAAGCCTCCGTGTGAGACGAGCAGTCCAGATAATTTGGCCACTATGAGTCGTTTCCTGCAGAGGTGTGCAATGGAACCGCCCGACTCGGGAACCGCTTGGACTAGACCAAATCGGCCAATTTTGGGCGGTTCCCATAGCCGGCAATCCAGCTCCCGGTTCCCATTCTTGGAATCGGTGACCAGTCGGTCCAAGTTCCCGATTCCAAGTTGGGAACCAAACCAACTGGACCAGTACTTTTTCAAAAATACATAAAAATATATATTTTTAAATTTCTTAAGAATTCAAAAAAAAAGACAACAAATTTTTAAGATATTTAAGAAAACCCTCACTCTTTCATATGGATAAATTAGTGCATGAAAGAAGTGAGTTGTCTTTGATAATGTGTTGCAATATTAACTAATTTTTTGCTAAAAAAGCAAAGTTACTTTCCATCGAACAGGTCGGTCCGGTCCACAATCCTAAAATTTGGGAGCTAGTCTGGTTCCTAGTTCCACCTTGGAACCGACCGAACCTAAGAACTGATCACTCTAGTTTCTTGTGTCTACCAATATCCCATTTGAGATCGATCGTCTTTTCTTGTCTTCTATTCCATAATGCAACCTATCTCTCTCAGTCAAACATCGGCGTTATTATCGCCAACTACGCATGTATCATGAAATTCCTATGTATTAAAAACCACAATGTACCTGCAGATATATGTGCATGCATTAGGACTTGTATGTATTTATGCGTAGAAAAACATCAGCATAGATCATACTTTGAGATCTTTTATGCATGCATCGATGGACAACTTTCCCGAGTCGGCACATAGTCGATGTTGCAAGTTTTCTTGGAACATGGAAAATTATTTTTAAAAACAAGTTTGAGACTCAATAATTGTATTATCACGTAAAAAAACTATTTAGTGCCCCCAAAGTGCAAGTCTCTGACTAGTCAAGAAAATTACACAATGAGCTTACCGTGTTTTATATATGATGTCTCTTTTCCACTGGTTCATAATCACCATAAAATGGTTTATAGATGGCTAGTATTTTCTAGTGTTGGCTCAATGATGGACACGTCATTAACTTGTCTAATAAAATGGATAACAAGCATTATTGCATTAGAATATATTAGTGTTGAGGCAGACATACGAGCATGCTGGTCATGGACATGTTGGGTACGAATAGAAAGGAATAGAAATTTCAAAAAATTGAGTGATTATTTGATTGAGTTGATGTCTCTGGGGAAGTTATTAAAGACGTGTGAATTGGGTAGCTAATTTCAACTCCAAAGATGTAGACTAGCTGTGAACAAAAACAAAATTCGCTTTCAGCGTAAATATATAGATGCATGTCCCCACCTTCTTAGCAAGTAGGAACCCTTTTGTCCCAACCTAGTTTTCGACCTTATCCCGGGGCTTCCACTTGCCGGTACGCACCATCAAGTTGGAGCTAATTATCTGCACATTTGATGACGATGTGACGAACGAAAACCGTTGGACCCAGCCACGGATTCCATCTTTTTGTAGTTTCCACGGGAAGTGGAAAATTGGCGATAATGTTGATATTTGGCATACCCTTTCCAAAATTGACGATAATGCTGAACTAGACCACGGTGAATGATATTGAAATGGCATACTCTTTCCAAAATTGTCTAGTCATGTCTGGTCAAGTACTTTTATTATCTTTTGGCAGGATTGTTGGGGCCATTTGTCCTTTTTATAAGAATAGGCCGAACCCTATTGATCATCTGTATTTTGGTTGTAACTTAACACATGATATTGCTGTTTTTTGGGCGGGTAAGTGTAATTTGGCCTTGCCAAGAGGATCATGGAGCAATACCCTTGAATGTGCTTATGGCAATTTGACTGGTAAAGGCTTCCAAAAGGAGATATTTAGGTATTCATTTGGAGCACTTTGTTATGTTATATGGAAGTCCCGTAATGACACATTATTTTGGGCAAAGTGGTATCCCTTTCTTCTATGAAGCACTATATTATCAAAGTTGTCAAGGACAAAGTGGCTTCAAGACCAATGGTTCAAGACAATATGATTAATAGAAGATTACAAAGATCTTGGGAATTCGAAACCTCTGTTTTTTATGTTTAAAAACTTTTGTGGTTTTTCTATGTCACTTTTGCTTTAGATATGTTGGGATTCCAGCACCTTTCCACTCAGTAGCTTTTGCTAATCAAGTGTAAATGGGTGCCGATATCCTCTAGGTTGTACGGTGGATGGTCGGAATATATACACGCTTACCTTACCAAAAAAAAAAAAAAAAATATCAGATGTATTGGTGGAGAAATATTAGGACGGGGATGTTTTGTTCGGCACAATTTGCTTGATCTACCTGTTCTAGTTCATTTAGGTCAAGTCAACAAAAGAGTTGTGGGGGCACGGAAATATCTACGACTGTAATTGTTGACTATTACAAAACACTGCTGGGAGCACCTCTTGTTGCTAATTGGATGATCAACCCAATCTTCTAGATTTCGGGTTGCTTGAGCAATAGAGAAATCCTTAACCTGCCATTGATTTAGGAGGTTGAAGAGGTGTTATGTTTAGGGGATGAATCACCGGGCCCTCACGGTTTTCAACTCAGTTTCGCAAGGACGCTTTGTCAATTTTGGGGCAAGATTTTCGCCTCCGCTGTCTTAGATTTCTTTAGCACATCTAAGTTGCTGAGGAAGGTTGAAATGCCTGATTCACGATCTATCTCTTGTTGCAATATTACTTTCAAGTGCAAAACTGAGGTGTTGGCAAACAGATTGAAGATAATTATGCCTACTTCTATGAGGAATAACTAGTCAACTTCTCTCGAAGGGTGGAATGTCTTAGACAAATGTTCTTTCAGACCATTAATTAGTAAGAAACGGTCATAGGGTTGGCATTCCTCCTAGAGGCCTGGATGAAGTTGATTTTGGTGACGGCCTTTTACTCAGTTAGTTGGGTCTTTTTGTTAGAGTTTGCTTAAACGTTTCTGCTATAGTGCCATCTACTCTATAAGGAAGGAAAGAAATGATGTATATTGCATAATGATAGTTCTCCTCACGCTGGTAAAGTTCTCAAATGTGTGAAGTTTGGGAGTCGGACCCATATGTCTGAGCTCAGTCTCATGTTGACTAGGCAAACGTGAAGTTCAGTTCCTGGAATTGCTTGATTAGCAAGTTTGAGAGAGAGAGAGAGAGAGAGAGAAATAGGTTGGGCAATGTCCAACATATTGAACGTTGTGAGACCGAAACCCTCAGATCTTCTGCCCCATGTGACAAAAGCGAACCATATAGAACTTCGTTTTATAAAGCAAGTGATGCTCGTTATACAAAACCGATCTACATGATTGTTATATGGACATTCAACATAAAGGGCTTCTCCCCATCTTATAGGAAATTGTCGTCCAGCCTCAAGGAAGCTCAAAGGTTCTTCAAACATATATATCCCGAGAAGAAATAAGTGTTCGTAGCACCACATCTACAGGAAGAACCACATTGATTCGACCCCCAGCGTAACTGGAGCTTGAAAGAGAACTCACAAGGTAGACACCTTTTCGCATAAGAAAGAAGCAGTCATCGACTGAGCCCAACATGAAACATTCTTATGTACTTCAAACTCAGAGCACCATTATCTGCCAATAAAAAGTACCCTACTCAATAAGACACATAGTATGTAGTGTGGTTGCCAAAGCTTATCTTCAAGCGTTTCAGAACCGCTTGTGAAATGAAAATACATCATTTCACCTGATCCATCTGGTCGAGTCATTTCAAGTTTTCTCCTATAATGCCAAAAATCACGGTATACATGGTACAGTGAACTATGTCGAGTGATCATTAATGTGAGATTGAGACGCAGTGTCTCACAAGCAATTTGACATTTTATGGCCCCACTATCTTGCGAATCCCTAAAAAGTTGAATTGATGCAATTCATCTTTTTAAAACAGCGAAGCCACTTGCATCATTTTTAGTCGGCCTTATTCTGCAACAGCGAATTAACACCAACTTTTGCTCAAACTATTAACCTTAGTTTTGCAGGTAAGGATTGTTTAAAGATAATATTCACACATCAGCTCTTGAGGTATACCAGTCATTCTGTCTTCTTCTAATGCCAAAAATCATGGTATGCCTGATAGTGAACTATGTCGTGTAATCATCAATGTGAGATTGAGGAGCAGTGCATCTCACGAGCAATTTGACATTTTATGACCCCACTTTCTTGCGAATTGCTGAAAAGTTGAACAGATGCAATTCATCTCTTTAAAGCAGCGAAGCTACTTGCATCATTTTTGGGCCCGTGATATAATTGATCTGGCAGACTCCCTTTTGAGGAGAGGACATGGTCAATCTTCATTTCTCGTCACTTTTCAAGAATTCTGATAGTGGGACTGAAAGGTGAGGGCAATCCTTTGGCATGTTGGCTTTCCATTTCAAGGAGCATCAGTGATTTCTGCCTCTGATATCGGTTTCTCTAAGCAACAAGTGCTGCAAGGGAAATTTCGGTGGGAATGAAACTAATGGTCAACAGGAAATCCAATTCTGTAGAAGAATGCGTAAGATATTAATAAAGAGCTCAGTGTGGATTTCATTTTGGAATTGCAGAAATGATAATTATCAATTTTTTTGGAGCAACAGTTGGGGTTAATTTGCCGTTGCAGAAAAAGGCCGACTAAAACCTGGGATATCAAAACGTTCTTGATTATAGTGAATAGCAGCACCAGGTCCGAACATGATAACGAGGCATATCAAGCTATTTACCTTATTTGTGCAGGCAAGGAGTGTTTTAAGATCATACTCACGTCAACACATAACTGCACACAAACTTGTTCCACTTCCTAGAAAATAGCTAACAAACTAACTGCCTAACAAATAACTTGACTGAGTCAAAGAAGTAAAAGAAGAAACTAAAATGATAGCAGCATAAACTAAAATGATAGCAAATCAACAGCAGCATTGAGACACAGCTAACAAACCAACAAACTCCTCCTTGATAGCAAATCATTGAGTTGCTGCTGCAAACTCCTATTTTCTCTCTTAACAGCTCAAATCTTCCAGCTTGTAGTGGCTTTGTGAACATGTCTGCAAGCTGATCTTTAGATCTACAATAGACCAACTTAACTTCACCACTTTGTTGCACTTCACGTAGAAAAAAGAATTTTACTTTAAAATGCTTGGTTTTGCCATGGAAAACCGGATTCTGTGATATTGCTAATGCAGCCAGATTGTCCACATGAACTTCAATGCAATCACCAGAATTTAACCACAGATCCTTCATTATCTTCTTCAGCCACAAAGTCTGGTTTGCAACTGCAGTAGCTGCTATAAATTCAGCCTCTGCAGTGGACTGAGCTACAATCTCCTGTTTTTTGGAACACCAAGAGAAACAAGCAGAACCAAGAGTAAAGCAGTACCCAGATGTACTCTTCATGTCATCCACTGAGCCAGCCCAGTCACTATCAGAAAAACCCTGCAACTTAAACTTCTGACCTTTCCTAAACTTCACACCAAAGAACAATGTTCCTTTGAGGTATCTCAAGACCCTTTTTGCAGCAACCAAATGTAATCGACTAGGATTACTCATAAACCTCGGATAGAACACTTACAAAGCAAATAGAATGTCCTGGTCTCGGTTGCTGTAAGATACATGAGACATCCAATCAAGCTTCTATACATAGAAGCATCTACTGCATCCGTTCCATCATTCTTTTGCAACTTCTCCTTAGCAGCCATAGGAGTGCTTACACTTCTACAATCTTCCATCTAAAACTTCTTCAGAATTTCCTTCATGTATTTTTTCTAACAGATAAAGATCTCATGTGAAGCTTGTTTGACTTCCAGACCCAAGAAATAAGTCATTTTTCCTAAGTCTGACATCTCAAAAACTGCAAACAGACTTTGCTTCACCCTCTCTATCAGTTCCACATCATTTCCTGTCACCAATAAATCATCTACATAGAGTGACAGAATTACAACACTGTGATTCACCCTCTTAACATAAAGAGTGAACTCACTCACGCTTCTTACAAAACCAAAATCCTGCAAATATCGATCTATCTTCCCATACCAAGCTCTTGGAGCCTGCTTCAGTCCATATAGAGCTTTCCTCAGTCTATATACCTTCTCTTCTTGCCCTTTGATACTGAAGCCTTCAGGTTGTTCAACAAAAATCTCCTCCTCGAGCTCTCCATTCAGAAATGCAGACTTGACATCTAACTGAAATATAGGCCACCCCTTCTCTGCTGCAATAGCTAATAGTAGCCTGATTGTATCAAGCCTTGCAACAGGAGCAAATGTTTCAGAATAGTCTACTCCCCATATTTGAGCATAGCTTTTCACAACCAGCCTAGCTTTGTGTTTATTGATAGAACCATCAGGATTAAGTTTTGTTCTGAACACCCACTTAACCCCAATCACATTCTTATCAGACGGTCTGTCAACAAGCTCCCATGTGTGGTTTTTCTGAATCATTGCAAACTCCTCCTGCATTGCTATAATCCACCTCTAATCCTCCTTAGCTTCCACAAAGTTAGATGGTTCAAGCACCGCCACATTGCTTCTTTCATAGATTTCAGCAAGTGACCTTGTGCCTCTTACTGGCAGATTATCCATACTATCTTCCAATCCATCCATAACTTCATCAACCTCTACAATTGTTGCCGGTTGTTGTCTTGCAGATTGCTGTTGTCCTGCAATCTTTTCTTCCTTCCAATTCCACTCATCTTCCTCTAGAAAAACAACATCTCTGCTCACAATCACCTTTTTAGTCATAGGCTGAAAAATCCTGTAAGCTTTTGATTGGAGACTATACCCAATGAAGACACCAAGTTCGGCCTTTTTATCCAGCTTATCCCTCTTAACCTGAGGAACATGAGTGTAACACAAACACCCAAAAACCTTTAAATTCTTCACAGAAGGTTTAACACCATACCAGACTTCGAAAGGTGTTGATTTCTCTAAGGCCTTTGTGGGCAATATGTTCAATAGGAACACCTGCAAAGTATTAGCTGCCTCTGCCCAGAACTTCTTGGGTAACATCTTCTCCTGCATCATACATCTAGCCATCTCCATAATGCTTCTGTTTTTCTCTCACCGACTCCATTCTCCGTTGAGGTGAATAGGGAGAGCTTGTGTGAATTGCTGCACAATGCCCGCTTGCTCACAAATTAACTTAAACTTGTGAGCAAAGTGTACTCATAACCATTGTCAGACCTAAGCATTTTAATTTTCTTCCCACTCTGATTCTTGACTAAGGCTTTAAACTTTACAAACACATCAGCAACTTCAGATTTGGCTTGCAGAAAATAAATCCAACTCATCCTAGTCATGTCATCTATGAAAGTAATAAAATACCTGTTACCATTGAGAGATGACTCAGACATAGGTCCACATAAGTCTGTGTGAACTAATTGCAGCTTCTCACATGCTCTCCAGCCTCCTCCTTTGAAAGGAAATCTAGCTTGCTTGCCAAGAAGACAAGTTCTGCACTGTAGAAATTCCTCCTCCAAACTTGGCAAATCATCTACCAAGCTATTCTTCTGCATAAACAACATGTTCTTCCTATGAACATGCCCAAGCCTTTTATGCCAAAGTTCTGCGTTTTCTTCTTTGCATTTTAAAGCCATTTGTTGCATCTCTTGTGGCTTTAACATGAAGCTCTTGTCCCTCATTGGCATTCTCAGCACTTCTTTCTTGTATTTGCATTATCAATAAGGCATTCCTTCCCTTCAAACTTCACCTTATAGCCCTTCTCAACTAATTGACCAACACTTAACAAATTCTGGTCAACTTTTGGCACAAAGAGAACATCACTAATCAGCTTTACCTCCTGATTTCCTTCAATAGCCACTGTACCCTTCCCTTGCACTTCAATATACTGTCCATTGCCGATTCGACTGGACCGCCCGACCTGTCTAGACTCCTAAACAGCTTCAAATTGCCAGTCATATGATTGGTACAGCCACTATCCACCAGCCATGCATCATTCTCAACAGAGGAGCTAGAAAAGGAAGCTACAAACAAGTGTTCTTCCTCAGTTTCGTTCACTGCTATTTGTGCTTCTCCTACTTGCTGGTAATTGTTCTCTTTGCAAATCGCTTCCATGTGACCAACCTTGTGACATCTTCTGCACTTAGCATCAGGCTTTCTCCAGCATCTAAAGGACTGATGATTAGTTCCACCACAGTGTTGACAAGGCTTCTTGTTCTTCTTCCATCCGCGGACCCACTAGAACTCCCTTCTTTTGCTGCAAACTTGGAGTCACCTGCATTTCCTTTGAACTGGTTCCATTTCTTCCCTTTGCCTCCATCATTAGACTTCACTTTAGCTTGCAGTGCACCCTCTACAGGCTCTTCTCTTCTCATCAGTCTTCTATGCTCTTGTGCCTGCAAGGCATTTAACAATTCCGCAAGCTTTATTTCAGCCAAGTCTCTTGTATTTTCCAGAGAAGCTATAGTGGCTTCAAATTTCTCTGGAAGAGACACAAGGATCTTCTGAACCAGCCTTTCATCCTTCAAGTCAGTCCCTAAGATTCTAATTTTTTCGGCTATTTCAATCAGCCTATCAGAATATTCCTTCACTGACTCTGAATCCTTCATTTGCTGTCTCTCAAACTCCCTCAAGAGATTCAGCACCTTCATGCTCCTTATCTTCTCATCTCCCTCGTATTCATCCTTCAAGAAATCCCATATTGCCTTTGCAGAATCACATCTCATGATCCTTGTAAAGATAGGGGGTGAGACAACAAAGATACGAGCAAGACTTTGCTTTGGCCTTCCTTGTGATTCTCTCTTTATGGTGCTTTATCTGATTCAAGGTCGGATTATTTGGAAGTGGAGCAACCTCATAATCATTCTCCACAGCCTCCCATAAATCATGACCCTCCAAGAATGCTGTCATCTGACAGCCCAAGCTTGATAATTTTCCCCAGTAAAAACTGGAGCAGCCATTGCAGAGAATCCACTCGATCCCGCCTCCATCAGCTTTTTCTTCGCAGATTGGAAGCAATTTTGACTCACTTACCCTCACTTCACAGTCCCTCAAGATCCCACAGAGGCTCTGATACCACTGTTATAGCTGAAGTAACAATTTACAGCAGCAAAACTTCTTTGTTGCACATAGAGAGAAGGAGAAAACAGAGCATTATCTTCATCATACTTTTAAAAAACTGTCATGTACAAAACTAAATAAGAGTCACCTTGGAACTGCACACAAACGTGCAACACATAACTGCACACAAACTTGTTCGACTTCCTAGAAAATAGCTAACAAACTAACTGCCTAACAAATAACTTGACCGAGTCAAAGAAGAAACTAAAATGACAGCACATAAACTAAAATGATAGCAAATCAACAGCAGCATTGAGACACAGCTCCAACAGCTCTTGAGGTAAACTATAGTCATTCCGTCTTCTTCTGATGCAGAAAACGAATAGCACCAGTAGCAGCACGATGGAGGTAGATAGGCCAATGGCAATTTTAGAACCAGAAGATTTTCCACCATTTTCCCGAAGAAGAGAGCAGCAGGCAAAGATGGTGCTCCGCACAGCGTTTTATTGAGAGGAAGAGAGATTAGAGTGATAGGATTAAGCTCAGAACCAAGTTAATTAATAACAAAAAAATTTAGAAGAAAACGTGGTGAGCAAAATTCTGATCTTTGTAAACAATGTGATAGCCAAATAGGAGTAGTTAATGGGCAGGCTAGATTGGCATGGCCGGAATCAGTGAAAACAGGTACTAGCAGTAGCAGACATCTCTAATTGTTATTAGACCATGTCTGTCTTTATTCTTTTTGCCCTCCAAAAATTCCTTGAGAGCAGCGCAGCAAAGTACATCCATTCACAACGTGCAGCATAGGCTCTCATCAAGTTTCACAGTGACTCAAGCAGTAATTTTAGCTTCGTGGAACATGCTGGAACCCGAATATGAAAGCATGCCAGTGGAAAAAGCCTGAATGGAGGATTTTTCAATGAGAATTTGTCCAAGGAGCTGCGCTTGAGGCTTCTGAAGGTAATGTTAGACATTCAAATTCAAAACTTGCGCAGCAAGTGGGAACAAAAATCAGAAGGTGATAGCTCTAGGAGAAATCAAAAGTTTCAGGAGCATATTTGATCTCAAAATTGCAGTTATTTCCTTATCGCCTAAACCAAACTGTAAGCAGATAGACCATGAAGATCCGAGACATAAAAAATTACAACCCGCTTTCATCTAGGAAGTCTACAACACTTGTTTTTACTAAACTTCAATTTTTTTTTAAAAGCAAAAAAAAAAAAGGAAAGGCAAAAATAAACAACAGAAAACAACCAGTTTAGAAGATCAAGAAGAGCAACAGTTGTTGACACCTATATTTTGACAACCCATTTAATTATTTATTGCTTAAGAAAATTAGGAGTCAAACCCCTATCCCTAACAGCAAAAAAACATTATTAATTTGTATTTTAATACAATAGTGATAAATCCCCATTAACTGAATCATAATTAGACTAACTTGAGTAGGGAGACTCTTAATTTAATTGAATTATCTGGACTAAGACCGCAAGCATTGAGCATATAACATGGCCAGAAATTCCATGTGCCAACCCCATGGTGTGCCATGCCCATGGGGTGTGTTCTAAACTTGGAAAGTCGATCTTGTGATCAAAATTGGAAGTGAACAAGGATTTACATGTTCAGCTACACTGGAACAAGAGGAGAAAGTGATACTTCTTTACCAAAAGGTTCAAAGCAATATCCTGCCTAAGAGCCGAACTGTTGTCCACCAACTTGCCTCGTCATCCATGAATTCCGTGGTTTTTTCTGAAAGAGTAGATCCAGTACATTGAGGTTTGAGGTCCAATTTCAACCGTGAAGAGGGAACAACACACTCGAAGACAGGATTCTGAATGTTCAGAACAAAACAGGGGTGGAGTCTGAATGCAAAGGCAGCACCCTCGCGCCAGAGGACTATGGAAAGATACTGGGTGCAATGTGTGAACAAGTGGAGGGAAAGCAAGATAGATTCGTCACGTGTTAGATGGTGGACCGGATCGTGAAGATAACCATGCCTATGACGAGCCAATGGATGAGCGTTTCTGACCCTGTTTTGTTCTAGTTGTTTACTCTCCCCATCGATATGAGTACTCTGATGTCCCTTTACCCGGTTAGATTATTGCTTGGAATTGCAGGGAGCGTTGATAGCCATGCTTTTGATAGAAACATGAAGGAGATTTACTTATAATCACTACTCTCATAACCTGATCTTGCCAGAGATTAAAGTGGAGACACTAAGGTTCAAGAAATCATTCGATGCATTGCTTTTAGTAGGCCATTTGCTAGTGGGAGGCGAGCACGATTTCTGGTATCCGGGTATCTAAAGACACAAGGTTTCTTAATCAATTGCAACACTTTGTACTGAAGCTGGAGGTAGTCTCTCTGCATTGGTTTCAATAGCTAACAAAAGCCTCAGCAATAGATAATTGCCCTCTTCCTCCTGACTAACAGTGAATGGAGGCTTTTCGTATGATTTACTTTACTGAAATTGTTCAGTTTATCAATCGGTGCTTGCGTGTTAACTCGGTCATACTCGTTTAGCTCCTCCAGCAAAATGTATTGCTCAGACGACTTCACCGACATGCCTGTTTCTTTAACATTGCGAAGTGCAGGCTGCTCTTGTGGTGGCTTCAGATTAAAATTTTACAAACCGTGCGTATGTCATGCTTGGAGGAGAGAGAGATTTCCAGAAATCATCTCCCTGATAAAATTCGACAGGTAATATATCATATGCTATGGAACCATTGGCGAGAAAGTGCTTCCACAAGATGCATATTTGAAGAAGCCAGACTGTAGTGTAGAGCCCGTGAACTGATTGCCTGACAAATCCCTAAATATAACAATGTTAAATGAGATAGTTTAGAAGAGAATACCGAGGTGTCCTTAGCAATAGCATCGGTCATAGGTATAACTCGGAGAAACATTATATATTTGAAAGAGAGGGATAACATATACAGCTGAAGAGATTGGTTATCTATCTAATATGCTCCAACTCCACAAACCTAGCCATAACAGATATTCATTACACTTCAAAGATATCACTCAGAATATAAATTAACTCAAATAAAATGAACATGAGCAAAGAAAAGGCAACATGTAACATATGTTTTTCATCTATCGGTGTAACCCAGACAAGATCAGAAGACAGAAGAAAATCTGCAAGTTCAACTCCTTCATGGGCAGTCACTTCTACAATCAGAATAACCAAAAAGCATTAGCATTTCAAGATTCATTTCGAGCTTGTTGTAAACTAGCTTCATAAATATAGATGCCGCTAAAGAACTGTTTTGAGCTTTAGCCATAACCAGGAAAAAAAAACATGATTTACCTGTCAGACGTGATGAGAAATTTTTAATAGTTACAGTCGAGTATGGGCATTTTCCCCAAGTCCAGATGGGACAGTACCCCATAATGAATTTGATTTTACATTCCTGATGATGTATGAGGTTAAACGATAGTTAGCACAAGGGGGGAGAAAATTTCAGAAGTAATAATAGTTGTTATTTCCGGGAATTATATTTTACCAACGTGTAATTTCACTGCTCCAACAAGGAAGAACAGTTTTGAAACAGAAAAGGGAAAAATAGTTGTAATTTCACTGGGCGGCCAACTATTTTTACCTCGCATTGGAGCCAAAAATAAAAAAATACAGATTAGAAACTTAAAAGAGAAATGGACAATCCACCTTCAATCATCTTAACCAGAAATGGACGTGCGTTTAGGAATATAGAGACTAACAGAAAGGTGAAAAGCTCGCATTACCATTTAAACCATTTCAATGGGAAATATGAGTGAGCACCCACTAGAAACCGCTAAAATCATGACTACTATAAACAGCTCGATAGACATTGGACAAGTTTAGGGCAATAATACGATATTTAGTTAATAAGAGTTGAGAGCTTCAAGAGTCTTGTAGCAGCAATTCTTCTGAACCAACTTAAAGGGCTCCGACCAAAATAAATAAATAAATAACTTAAAAAGGGCCAAACTCAGAAGTGCTATTTCTCCTAAAACCCATGCAAGGCAAAACAGTGACATTAATCGGAGGCTAAGAGCTGGACTTGTCCAAGGACGATCATCAGATCCAGGTCCTCAACCTTGACTTCAGGGAACAGTAGCAATATGGTTGGTACGATTACAAATGCTAGGTGGAAGTGGTAACATAAGGAGAGAGAGTTCTAATCAAAGGCAGAGCAACAAAGACGTGTGCCAGCATAGCTCATTCGAATGACCTAATCCTCCTTTATGATGACAGAGGAAGATATAAAGGATTGTAATTTTGGTTGCACCTCTCCAGCTGAAGTATAAGAGTATGTCGAGAACAAATAATGCCGGAGCTTTTCCTTTACCTAAAATCCTGGACATCTTTAAAGGAAATTAGAAGCAGAAAGGCGATACTTACAAGCTTACCAAATTCGACAAAAGACTTAACTGCTTACTTATGTAGCCTTGGAAACCTTGACTCCCAGGATCATTGAAATACCGGTTAAAAAGATAATTTTGACATAAGCCACATGTTTAAAGCTTGGTAATAAACAATTTTTTAGTTTATATGCATAAAGAAGGAGAAACAACGAGCTACTGAATTTTCTCTGCCATTAAAGAAAACTTAGGGCCAATAAAGTTCTGAATCCTGTACTTTCTGGTTTTCTTCTCAAAATCTGGTGTCTTAAGTGAACTTAAGAATGACAGGCACTGCTTCTGCTGCATAGATCATAAAAACTAATAACAATAACAACTGAATATCTGGTAATTCTGACCATAAATATATTTATCTGGTAATGATAAATCATATACCTTATGGAAGCATACAAATTTCATGTCTATGTTCTTCACTTCAATGCATTTCCACACTATAATATGTTGCTTCAGGAATGTGCCCTAGCAGGATATTTAAGTTACCCTAGCGAGTTCCTATGGCTACTTTCTAACACAAACTAGGAGGTTCCCTGGCAATAATAAGCTGAATGCGTTTTATTCAAGCAGTTGCCTCATCCAATGCATCTAGTACTTGTGGCTAGGTATGAAACATGAAAGAAGTAAGACTGCTCACATTTGTTTTATTATGAGGGAATCTCATCCTCGTTGGGATGACATGTAACTCCCTCCGAAGCATCCCGACTGGTAGGAGCACAAGGGTCAACATGCCAACCCCGAGCGAGTCTTTCAATGCACTCATAGCAATCACTGGATGAAAAATGAAGACTGTCGCGACCTATTTTTTCCGTCCCGAGGAGGGAAGGAATATCTGAATAAATAGGTTTAAGGGTATTGTCCAAAATGTGGGTCCAAAACCCTCATTAGACATGGGCTCTCCCAAATCCATACCCCGCGTGACATTGGGTGTTCATGAAAATCTTCAAATGAGAAGTCACCACTAGCCTATTGGGGTCGGCTAGAAACCAAGCGAGGCATGGGAGTGGGCCTCACTTTCTACGCAACCAGAGATTCTAGAGTCGGGGACTTGATTACACTAATTAATTAATTAATGCCATTCCGATACCTAATATTGCTCATTTCAAAAAGATTTTAACCAAGCAATTTGGATTGATTTTAGACATAACCACTAACATGTGAGATGATCATGCAGGTGCACAATCGTCAAAATAACAATCAGCAATTGAAGAAAACATTAAATAAATTGCAAGAGAAAATAAACACCTAGCATTTAAAGATAAATAAATGACAATCCTAATTAAACTAAGAGGGAAATCATAATCATCGCATCATAAGCATGCATTCAAGGGCAATTGTATCCGAGGATAATTAAAACCTTAAGATGAAGCCGTAAGGGCTTGTTCGATTTTAAACACAATTTTAGACCGATGATTTTCCGACACTTTTTTTTTAAAGAGAAAATTGTCCAAGAATTATTTTAAAGCTTCTTAGGGAACTCTAAAACAAACTTGGAATTTTTTGGGATTTTTGAGAATTTTTCGAATTTTCTGAAATTCCTAAATTTTTTATGATTTTTTCAATATTTTTTTATGTTTTTTATGATTTTCTGAATTTTCGATTTTTTTATGATTTTTTTATAAAAATATAATTTGGACCGGGTCAGGAAACCCGGCCCTGCTAACCTGATTCGGACCTTGTTGGTCCGGGTTGGGCCACAAAAGACTGGGCCGGCCCTAAATCACTAAGCATTAAAAAAAGGCCCACGAAATTCTTTTTTTAAAGCCCACGAAAAATTCATTTTTATAGAAAGAGCCCACTTCTAATTTCTATCTCTCGGCCCAGCTATCTCGGCCCGCGATGAACCCAGCCCGGCGTACACAAGCCCATGACGAAGCCCACCTTCCTATTTTCCTATTTTTTCTATTTTCCGATTTTTCCCATTTCTCTTTTGTTAATCTTTCTTTTTTGTCTTTTTCTGCTCCTGCAGATTTCTTCCCCCATGCACCCCCGTGCATGCCCGACGCTCCCCCATCTTCTCCTGTTTTTTCTTTCTTTCTTTTTTTCTTTTCTTTCCCATTTTTCTTTTTCTCTTTTTTCTTATTTTTTTATTCTTTTTGGCCTTCTTCTTTACTTGTTCATGCAACTCCTGGTCTTCATGCAGCCCCCCACGCCCGACGCTGCAGCGTGCCGAGGCTTCACCGGACCGACGCCGACTCCACCGCGAGGCCTGCCCGTCTTAAGGGAGTCGCCGTGCCATCGCCTGGCGTCGGTCGTTCCGTCCGACCGACGCCGAGCGTCGCCGGCCGCCGGTCGGCTGGCATCCCGAGAGTGGCCGAATGGGACTCCGGCGAGCTACGAACGCCCAAACCGACACACGCAGCACAGATAAACCCGCTGAACAGCCCCAAAAACATCGAAAGCAGTACATGGTAACCGTATAACTTCTAGCAACGCGGAAGAAAAAAACAAAAGCCGAGCTCCGGTCGAGAGTTGAGTTCGGTTTTTCAGTGGGGCATTTCATCGAACACCTAAAGGACACTACCGAGGGGGCTACGGATTCACACGAAACAAGTCGGAATGCACAATAACGTCGGTAAGAGATCACCGGAGCCGAAGCTCGCGCGAACTGGTCAGCCGCGAGCCCCGGCCAGACGTTTTCCAGGAATGGGTTGCTTGAAGTTTCGGAAACTTACCTCGTTCGGGGAGGAGCCGCAGCGGGCGGTTGCGGGTGGAAGGTCCTCCGGCGAAGGTTGGTCACTGTCCCGAGTTCGCCTTGTCTCTCGCGCTCCGGTCGCCGGGTTCGCCTCCTCTCTCTCTCGAGCTCCCCCTCCGATTTTTTTTTTTTTTCGGCCCCCCTTTCTCTATTTCTTAGTTCCTTTCTCTTCTTCTTTTTTTCGCTGCCTTTCTGCCCTTCAACTGCAGCACGCCCTACACCTCTGCCTTGTCTTCTCTGTCAGACTTGCTGCTGCCCTCTTCTCTGCTGCTGAGTTGCTGCTGCTGACCTACTGACTTGCTGCTGTTGCTTTTCTGCTGACCTGCTGCTGCCTCTTTCTTGCAGGTTGCCGTTTCTACGCGCAGGAGAAGAAGGGAAGGAGAAGAAAGACGGACGGGCCGGGCCGGGAAAGGAAAGGAAAAAAAGGAAATGGGCCGAGCCCGAGCGAGGAAAGGGAACGGGCCACGTGGGGGAGGCTAGGTAGCCCCAGCCTTGGCCCGTCCTCTTTTTTCGATTTTTTTTAATTAATTTTTAATTAATTTTTAGTTTTTAAAAAAATTTGAAATTTCTTGATAAATTTTAATACTACTGATGCAAGTGCTCCTAATGTCTATATGCGATGCAATTTTAATAAAATAATTTTTTTGTTAAGGGATTAGAAACTAATCTCTAATTTTTCAATGCAATTAATAAATACTAAAAGAAATCGCCAAAATTTAGGTGTCAACAAAAACCGATTAGTTTCTCTTGCATACTCTGTCTGCCACAGCAAGCTGATAATTCTGGTTCACATTTTTCGCCACATGCTTCTTACTCACCTTATAAGTAGATGAATCATGTCCGGCTCATTCTTAATTATTCATGACATCTGCAACGGGATTTGGTTTTGTTAGAGGAGATTCCTTCTTTCTTAGATCTCTGAAGTGGCAACATTGCTATCACAGTTCTAAACCAGAAATGGAACAAACTTACTGCTTACTATGTTCGGTCACTGTCCCGTGCATAGAATCAGCCCACTGCCGGGAGCAATTTGAAGTTTTTGAAGAGCAAATTCGGCTTTCCTTTTGCTAAGCAATATATATTCTACCACGTCTCTAGTGTCAAACATTTGCCATTTTATAAATATCTTCAGACAGCTTCGATCTAGCCACGTGGCTCTTGGTGAGAGTTGATTAATTTCTAATTTTTTTATATTAATAACTTTTGAATTATGCCAGTTATATTTCTGTTGTTTAACTCCTACATGAATTAGAGTACGGTATATGAGAGGTCCGTGTCCTTTTCCAGTATGAAGGTTAATTGTGGAAATTGATACATGATACACCAAAAAACAGCTACTTTTTTTACTATCAATAACGAGTGAAGGATGATGTGCGAGATTATATGAGACCACTGCCAACTATTTTCCTAAAAACTTAAGTTATTAGAACAATCAGGAGTAATTCTATAAAATTTCACTTAGTATCAAAACAGGAGATTTGAGTTTAAATCTTTTGAAACCATTTTATGTCCTAATAAAGTATGTTCATGCTTGATACTAGACAAATAGACCGAACTAAGTCTATGGGGAAGTGATAAAATATTAAAATATTAAACTACCCATTTCCTTTACAATGTAAGCTTTTATAACAGCTGGTTATGGTTTCACAAAATCTTATAAAAGACTAATATTAAAATATTAAACTACCCATTTCCTTTACAATGTAAGCTTTTATAACAGCTGGTTATGGTTTCACAAAATCTTATAAAAGACTAAATTAGTTTCAATTTTTTTTAGGAAAAAATGTTAAAATATTTAAATATTAAATCACGTTTTTAATCTTTTAGAATGGGTGATAGTGAATTTACAAAATCTCATATTGAGTTAAGTATAGTGGCTAAGCGATGGAGCTTATGAATAATTAATTGTTGTGAATTTTAACAAGTGTTGGACATAAGAAGTCGCGAGAACCCACCAGTCAAGCATGTGGAATGGAGTGTCCGTATCAAGTGGTGGTTTCCGTAGGCTTGGGAGTTGAAACTTCCTGCGGATAAAGAACATTGGTGTACGAAGTAGAAGCTTGAATCTCGGAGATTGTGCTGCTGTACCTGTACTTAATGGGATAACCGCTCGACCTCCACTCGAAATCTATTAGAAGGTCATTGGCTCACAATGAAGTAAAGTTAAAGTCAACTTCACTGGTTTATCCTCTTCCAAGATTGTTATTATTTACGAGGGCCGTCAGTGGTAGTTTGTCCAATGAGGACATCCTATCTAATTGGATTCCTTATTTTAATATGTCGAATCGTACGCCTCACACTCCTCCTTTCAAGTTGTATATTTTTCTTCCCTAACAATGTGAAAATATCTTTGAAATTTTACATCTTAGAGTCGGCTATTAAATATTACAGTGAAATATGTAATAAGTTTGGTTCTTTTTTCGAGACACTTGAACCAAAAATTTATGTGTTCTTCTCATTTTCTTTTTCCTTGCACCTTTACCCCAGTACTTTTATTTTCAGAGTTCATATTTTGTCAAGGCCAAGCGAATTCCTATCTAATATCAACACAGACTACAGTACCCCTTTTTCATAAGAAAACCAAAAAAATTTCTTTTGGCGAATGATTTCTCACTTTATGGGTGAAATCCCTTCATGGCGAAACAAATTTGATTTAATAAACCTGAATGACTAAGAGAGTTGTGATCCCCTTTACGTGTCCTATGATTAAGTTAAGTGCATTATCTCTGTGTTCCTTTTTCGGGCCGTTGCATTATCACTTAACATCCCATGTTTAATCCAACGAGAATCTCTCCGATGCCAATTAATCTCAAGCTTTTTTATTTTCGTTTGATATTTTATTACGCGTGACCTTATAAATAGGCGTCCGGATTCTCGAGTGTGGATAAAGCTAAGGGCACTAATAGGGAAAACAGGGCCGTGCCACTAGACATTATCCACCATATACTAAAGGTCTAAGCTTGTAGTTTGATTAATGATGTTCTCAGTCAATATGGATAGTCCTAACCTTACGGATGCACGCATTTATGTTGATCGGGTAGTGCAATTTGCTTACATCAACCGCTGGAACGACTCCACGAAAAAAATGATTAACCCATCGTCAAACCTTGCATCAGATAATACTTTCGTGTATTGGTAAGCTAATCCAACACGTTCTAATCTGATTTTCTCGGTTGGAGAACATCGAGTGGGACAAAAAGGAACAGAAGCTGCTAAGGTTCAACACTTCTTATGATCATGCGAGCATTAATCTACGATCTAGAAATTAATGAATTTGTTATTATCATCGCCTTATCCCGCTATTCCTAATCGTTCATGTAATCTTCATTATGATATACATTATTATTATCTTGATATCATAACATTTGTTGTTTGAAAAAGCGACCATTGAATTTTTTTCCACTTAGCCCACTAATGTTAGGAGCTCGACAGTGTTTGTTGCCCTTAAAAAAAGTAAATCAACACTGCTATTACGTCAAGCATAAGATGAATCAAAAATGGTTTGCCATGCATGGTGTACAAAATTTAACTCAATCATGGAATATCTTGGCTTTACATACAGTCTTTGCGACCATGCTCTCTTTTAAGTGGACAGCTCCTGGTATATTCTACTACTTTTATATGTGGCTAACATGATTATTATTAGTGAGGATCATACTGACGTTATAAAGTTCTAGCAATATCACAATCAATAGCTTCAAATGAAGAATCTCAGGTGACTCAACTATTTCTAGGCTTGAGAGTTGCTTTGGATTCCTCTGATTATTAACTTTCTCAATCTAAATCTGCCACTGATTTTTTGTCTCAAGCAAGGCTTGCTGATAATAAGACTCCTTTTGAGATTAACGCCGGATTTGATGCAAAAAATTGGGACTCCTCTTTCAACCGTTACATCCCAATCTTGTATATCTCCTATTACTCATCCTGACATCTCCTATGACAGCACCACATACAACTCACTTTGCTGTAGTTTTTCAAATTCTTCATTATGCCAAAGTGCCTTATTTCATAACCTTCACTTTTCTTCTCACTCTACCTAAAAGTTACAAGCTTATTCTAATGCAAACCGGCCAAACGAACCTTTAGATCATTGCTCCACAATAGATTATCGCTTATTTGTAGGTAACTCGCTTAGAGTTGCAAGCTTATTCTTATGCTGATTGGGTTATTATTTATTTTTTTAATCTTTTCCCAAATTTATGTTAACTTCTTTTCAATCACCTTGAATTTGGAGGAATGTTAGAGATAATTAAGAAATTCCCTATATCTTGATTGCACATATCCTTGATTAATCGCAACTATATAATATCTTATTATTTTATATAGTCATATTATAAAGTCTATAAATATTTATTTACTCTTCATTACAAGACACACAAAATTATACAATTTCCGCATATTTTTATCTACCTTATCCCAAGTCCTACCTCCCATCACTTCAATCTTCCAAATCAATCACCACGTGCTTCTCGTTGCACCCCGATGACACTAACTCCACCTCGATCATTCTCTTTCCCCTTCAACCACCACCACTGTAGCCGCCGCCGCCTGCCGCTGACACTTTATAGATGTCGACCCCGAATAACCTCATCATCTGGACTGGATGGACTAGCCCGGCCCGGCTCAGCCCGCTCCTCCTCGTGCAATTGATGTGAAGCTGCTTCTCTGGTCCTGTCGAGCGATGGAAGCTGACGATGTCTCCAGCCTTCAAGCACTTCTCCTTCACGAACCGGCTCCAACCCCGTGTTAGCACGTAACTGTGGCTACTGTTCCAATATAAGTACCTGAATCTCCACACCTTGCCTCCACTGTCCATGAAATTCAGCAAAACGCCCTTTGGAGTGGGAGGGCCACTGCGGTTGCGCAGGGGGAAGTGCTTCTCTGCGTGTTGCTTCGGAATCACGAATCGATTCAGCTTTCCTACGTCGCTTGGGGTGACCTCCTTTTGGAAAAGGAGATGACAGGCCATCGCACCCCTAGCTGGCCCGGACGGATCTCCGAGGGCTTCCATCATACTTACCCTTTTGCCATCGCCATTTGCGTTGAAGTTCTTTCTCTTGCTCTGCTCGAGCTCGTCATAGTACACGTGCTTCCGCAGCATGTTGATGATCTCCGCCTTGGAATGAGAATTCAGGAAAACGGCTTCGAGATCGCAGTCTTCAGTGTCTGACCTCCGCTTGAAGTTGGTGGTGGCATCTGGGCCACGGAAGCGCTTGGCTGCGACGTCGTAGGCCATCGCAGCCTCGTCCTCCGCATTAAAGGTGCCGATCCACACCCTCTGGTGCTTCTCGTAGATTTGCGGGCCCCAGCGGCCATTCGGCTGAGGGACGACGCCCTTGTACTTGGACGAGGTCAACTTCCTTGACTCGGCTTCGATGCCGCCTTCGCAGTCCAATATCACGCTCGTGCCACTGCCAAGATGGCAGAGGCTCTGTGGCTGCGTTGGTGGCTGCAATGATTTCGACGGCAGCGGAACAAAAATGGAGTCGCTTGTTGAGCTGAGCTCGTCTATGCAGATGCTGTTACCATCCATTATTTGTTCCTAGTTCACAAAGAGAGAGAGAGAGAGAGAGAGAGAGAGAGGTATAGGATGGTGGCTGTGAAAGGGGGGAGGGTCTACGGGAACGCGGACATAAATAGAGGAACTTCCCGCAAGTGTTTACTGTTTATAATGTTGTCGTATGTGTTTCTTGGGTGTAATCATTGACATAGTAAGGAGGAGCCCAGAATACCTGTGTACATGGGACATCTGAAGACGTGGGCTTGGCGGTCGAACTCCAAGAGATGGGTTGCGCAAGGAACCAGGAAAGTTCCATTTATATACGAGATATGATGCTATATATTAAATATTAAGTCGGGTCCTTTCATTGTTCAAGTAATTATTTAGTCAAACTCCAAAGAATTTATGTTTTTATATTATATAAGGTGTTCCTCGAGGGACTGCAATACTAAGTAAGATTTATACATTTCTAGTGAGTATAGGTGACTTTTGAATTCGTACACATCAACCATCAAAGGCATCTGTATATATTACTAGTATTATCTGCAGTAAAGGGAAGAATTTGAATCGTAAATTTATCCCACAAAGAGAAACATATATCAAGATAAAATTCAACGACCGAAACGTGTCATCCTCTCCATTTCATTATTTACTTTTCCTGTTCCTCTTATATTTCTCTCTCTCTCTCTCTCTCTCTCAATGGTTGAAGCCTCAGATGGAAATCGATGGAGGCTGTCTGCATGAAGCCTGTGTGAATTCCACGTGTGTAACTGGATCCATCACGACTTCTCCTCCAACAATATACAGACAACATAAAAGGCCTAAAACGAGAATAGGATTCCAGATTTCCAAGTTGATGAGGATTCACGTGACGAGAACTATATATGTGGCAATAAAGAGTGGAACCTTGATTTTTGCCAAGTTCATCTCTCCCCGCCTGAATGCTGACCCCCAGCATGGCATTTCTTTTTCCCATTATTTTTTCTTCCAAACAAAAACGTCCAATTAAAGATCTTCCATGTTTATCCTGAAAAGCACTAATGGACATGTCGAGCGGAATCAGTCGTGTGATTCGAGTTCCGTTTGTTTAGTAAAAAATGAACAATTTGAAAAATATTTTTTTTTAAATATCACTTGTATAACTTGAAATAATTAGCCATTTGAAAAAAAGTTTTCATTATTGACAACAATTGATGTCTAAATATTTTTGTAAGCAAAAAAAAAAAATTTATTCATTCATTCATTTTTTTTATTAATACAAATGACAATTTTCATGAATATATTTTTCAAATCAATCATTTTCTGCAAATGAAATAGAGCCTCAATTTCTAAGGTGCACATACTATCATTCAGTCCTTTAGCTTCAACAAGGAAGCCTTGTGAGTGCTAGACCACAACTTTGATCATTGAGGATTAGATACTAATAGAAAATAATTCATAAGCTCATTTTGCATTCTAATGCAAAGAATTCTATATTTCTAACTAAATTTCCCGATGAACCCGGCGTCATTGTGATTGTAATATATCCAATAAAATGGATAGAGACAACTATTTCTTCCCTTGTTTGTCACTAAGTCTAACGCAGCATGAATTGATATTCTTCACGATCTACTATGCCTTTTGTCCTTATAGCTGGGTTCACTTTTGTTTTGTGTCAATCTTGGCAAATTAAATTCCATCCCTTCATAAATTCCGACCAACATCGACATTTTCTTTGTGGCCAACAGTAGGCGGCGGTATATCCTCGGTTGTTTCTTTATTTCTAACATTTTTCTTATCCACAATACAACCTCGAAATTTAATCTGGACCATCAATTTTGGGATCGTTGGACTCGCGGTTTGATCCGGTCATGTTCCATGGTCGCACACGGTGGATAAAGAAAGACAAAAATCTTGTTTAGAAAAGATGGAAGTACAGGAACAAGATGCTGAAAGGGTCGTTTAAAAGGTGGGCGTTTATCCTTGGGCCACTCGGTGTTTGAGTCGAGAATTCCATGCTAATCATGGTGCCAGATTTTCGAGCGAAATGTATTACTCGTCTCAATCTTGATGCCACTGGTAAAAAAAAAAAAATGTTCGTATGATGGAACAAACTTTGTTTTATTATCGATTTCATCCTGTCTTTTACGTGATTTTTTTTGTTTATGAATCCAAGGGGTAATGTTTTCACAGATCACCTCTACTTCCACGTCAAATCTAACTTGGTTTTATTAGTTCATTTTCTAATAGGAAAAATAATACAAATGGTCTCTGAATTTTGGTCTAATATGTAATGTAATTCTTGAAATTTTAATTTATTTAATATGATCACTGAACTTTAACCTAATGCGCAATGTAATCGCTAAAATTTTTGTATATATTCAATTATAATCCATTTCATGTTGTCCCTGACTTGAATTGATAGAAATAATATTAAATATTAAATATAACTCAAGAACAACATTAAAGAATTATGAAAAGTTTTGGGACCACATTAAATAAATTAAAACTTAGGGAATGTAATGCGCATTTAGCTAAAACTCATTAATGACATCGAATAGATTAAAATTTTAGGAATGATATTATATATTAAATTAAAGTTTAGAAATTACTTGTGTCATTACCCTTTCCAGGGAGATGAATTCTAGAAATTGAGGGGTTGACAATGTGGAATTTGGGAGATTTCTCGATCAAAGTGGGGGACCGCCATTTGTCAAGTTGGTGAAAACTGAGAGCTCGATTCGATGGATCTTCTATTGGGTTCAATGATTTTTTGGATGTTCCTGATTTGGATCAAAAGAGGTATCCAAACGAGTAGATTCCCACCCGTCCTCGTCCTCCTCACTTACAAGTCAATCAGTAATAAAGATTAATATTTGGGGGCATCAATTATGTAATGGCAAACAATTTTAGTGAGGAATTTTGTGGAGAGGCATCGTCCTAGGCCTGCACTAGAACGAAAAGATGGCATCATTTCAATGGGGAAGGAAAATAGAGTGTTTTCTTCTTTTTCTTCCTTTTCTGGGATTCGCCAAGCAAAGTAAGAACATAAATTGGCGACTCTTATCATATAATATGGACCCTACAACGTCTCTAGTGCTGATATGCATTTCCACTTGATCTCCACCCCAATTTGACATTTCATAAATATTTTCAGAAAGCTTTGATTCAGCAGGAATTGTTGTTCGTTGCGGCCTCATAAGCCTTGTTTCTGGCATCCTTGTACCGGTGAAATATACCACTTGTCGTGCCTATAAGTTCTCTAGCTTCATTTTGCCATGCATCGTTCTCGATAGTGGTTATTGAAGTATTAGGGAAAAATACAGTGAAAGTGCCAAAAGTTATGTACAATACTCACTTTAGTGTCAAAAGTTCCTTTTGAATCACTTGACTTCTTCTTTTTTTTAAATGATCTTTTTAGTGTCAACTTGATCTGCTTGATTGGAAATCCCTTTTTTTTTTAAATTTCTTAAGCCGATGTGACTTATCAGAGGGTCCGGTCAGCATATAAACCATGAACGGCTTTGTCGACTAGCTTTCCCCTAAAAAAGAACCCTAAATCCCTCAATTGAAAGAAAAAACCAAATTTGAAATACTAATCGGCCATTCAACCAAAATTCACACCCTCATTTGATTTGTCCTCAAAATTAACAGCTCAATCTTGCAAATGGAAGGCAGGAGGTTTGAGTAGCAATGCAAATTCATTTCAATGATTCCTCCTCTAGCACTAACAACCTCTTTGTCGGAACCCTAACTGTTTCCCTCCAATTGAGTGACCCAATAAGGATGACTAACCTAACTAACTGAGAGCAATAGAGACGGTGAGCAACGGTGAGCCACTGTGAGGGAGCGATACAAACAAGCGATAGATGGCAAGCAACCTTTACAAGGACAATGGTGGATAGGGAGATGGACACAGTCGAAGCCCTAACTTTCATTCATCATGTGTGGTGTCATTTTTGGGCAATGGTGTTGGTGCGGCGTTGTTTTGAGCAAGATGGCGTGGCATCATTTTTGGGCAACAGCATTGGTGCGACGCCCTTTAGTTCTACCGAGCCACACTAGACTAAGCGAGGCCATTTTACTAGTCCACGTGGAGTAGATATCAACAAAAAAATCCAAATCAACTTATTTTTTTAATTATAAAAGCTATTTAACATTTTAGCCAGAATATCTCACCATTGGCACTTCAGTTATTATTTTTTTTTCTTTTCCTGATTTGGCATTTAAGTGAGCTAACGGAAATTTTTGGTATTAAAGTAAGTACCATACACAACTTTTGACACTTCTATTATACTTCTTCCATGCCATATCACTTGACAACGGGTCTCATATACTCTTTATATTCACATGGTCTTTTTCTCTGTATTAGCTTAATCTTTTGAATTTAACTCTCTAACATAGTATCAAAGCTAATGATATCCCTTTTGCAAATGTGCATCCACCACCATTAGTCAAATTTCATGTGTTGTGGCAAAAAATTTAACTTGCCGCTTGTAATCTAGCCTGTACATGAGAGGAGATATTTAAGTGTTGTCCCACATTGGACAACCCTTAACAACAGGTCATATATGTTATTTATATTTATATGGTCTTCCTTCACCTATCAGCTTAAACTTACCGTAAATATTATTTGTTGGGATACTACTTTTCAATTGCGAGCGTCATTGAACAGCGAAGTTTCCTTCCAAGTGTCTAGGCAACTATAATCACCGAAGTCGAGCACATCTTCATCTAGTAGCCAAAGTGGAGTTGTCATGAGGGGATGCAATTTTGTTTGATGCAATTGCAATTGGGTGTCAATACAATTTTATCAAGATTGTGTGAGAAAAGAGGTGTCAACCTTTAGGTCATGTATTACTTCATCGCTTTCCAAAAATCCAATTCAACATATCCACATCCCTCATCTAGTGTAAGGCTCGACTTACATGACACTTTGGTTGCACACTTTAAGAGAAAGTTGCACTTGTCATATGCCAGGTAAATGCTCCAGCTTGAGGGGATTGTTTAAGTACATCAATGAATATTAGTTAGTAATTTAGGTGTAAATAAAGAGGAGTTTTATTAGTATTCCTCATGCTTTATAAATGGACCCATCTTGTCTAAATCTTTCATTGGGGTATTGAGTATAGATGTTAAGATTCATGTATGAGTTGTGTTAGAAAAACCCTACATATCAAAATTGTTATGGTGCATAATAGTTATATATATCTTAATTGCCCCAAAATTCTTTGACTTAAGATACTTTGATTCAACTTTTCCAATGGGCTTTCAACCTCCAAAGCTCCTTAGGAAAATATCAAGGTGTTTGGCAAACCTTTCCAATGGACTTCCAAATCGATTCCCGATCTGGTCCAGTTCTAAGGTGGAACCGAGAACCAGACCAGGAGGACCGGTTTCCAAATTCTAAGATCGTGGACCGAACAGGCCAGTCCTAGAACCGGGAACCAGACCGACTGACCAGTCCGGTCCATCCAATGGAATCGGTAATTTTTCTTTTTCGGGAAAAAAATTTGTTAATGTTACAGTACGTTCTCAAAGACAATCCACCTCGTTTATACATTACTTTATCGATTCGTCCTTTTAATTTGCATGTAATTGTATTTTCCTAAGATTTTGAAGAACTTTCTTCTTCTTCTTTTGAATTATTAAGAAACTTTGAAATATATAATATTAAAAACTACCGGTCCGGTTCGGTCGGTCTGGTTCCCACCTTGGAACTAAGAACCAGACCGGTCAACCACCGGTTCCAAGAATGGGAACCAAGAATCGGACCTCCAACTATTGGAATTGCCCAAAACCAGCTGGTCAAGTTCGATTTGGGCGGTTCTCGGGTTGGGCAATTCCCATTGCACACCCCTAAGCCAAATGATGGCATTGGGAAAGTTGAAAACCCAATGAATAACCGTGACATGTATTAGAAGAAGGTCTGAATTGTATTTTTCATATCCGTAGTTATCAGAAAGTGATTCCATTAGACTAAATTAATGAATATTGCCCTCGGGTCAATTACTTAGAGTGGCGGGGCTTAAAACACCTTAATAATCATAAGCACTTAAAACATTTAAATAATTGGATAACCACAAGTATAATTTCTGCAAACAAGCGTCCGCACAAGTGACGGGGCTTGGAAGGAAGCACCCAGATAACCACAAGTACTTAAATTTTGGACACGTTCATCGTCACTCGGAGAAAAAGTGCAATAACAGATAGCTAGGCATATTCATGCATTATTGAATGTCACAAACATCTGGAAGATTCACTTGGAAGAAGTATTTGCTAGGAGTAAAACAATGGCTACGACCGCAGCTAGCAATGGCTACGACTGCAGCTTAACTATAAGTAGACGGTTTCTGCATTAACAAAAAGACAAATGAAATTGCCACGTGAAGAACATTATGAACATGTTAATCATTTCCTTTTTAAGTGATGGGAAGGCCCATTTTAGTGAGAAGCCTACTCAGTTTCATTTCCATTTTCGAAACGAAACTTTTTTCTATCTCTCAGAAAAGGGGGTCCCCCTTTCTACATGCAGAAACAAAAGATGAAGCAGACACCGAGAGCGACCTGGGAGTTCTTTGGTGTCCGCATGGCTTCCGAAGCCACCATGGGGACGAACGGTCGAGATAATTTGGCCATTTTGAGTCGTAGACATTGTCTGCCAATGTCCCATTGAGATCGATGGTATTTTGTCGTCTTCTGGTCCGGAATTCAACCTATCCCCTCTCTGAGAAACGTCGGCTGCAATGCTGCTTCTTCTAGTCGCCAACTACGTGTATAGTATGAATTTCCTACGTATCAGGACACGTACCATGTACATCCAGGTATATGTGCATGTATTTATGACACAAACGTAAAGTAAAAAATCATACTTTGAGATCTTTTATGCACATAGTGATCAACATCTCCTGACTCGACAAATAATCGATATTATGCGTTTTCTTAGAATAAGAAAAATTATTTTATAAAACAAGTCTAAGACTCAATCAATGCATTATCATGTGAAAAAACTATTTCGGTGTCCCCAAAATATAGATCTTTTACTAATTAAGAAAATTATACAATGAGCTTTTGGTGTTTTATATAAAATATCTATTTTCCCTTGTTCATAATTAACATAACATAACTTATAGATTGCTGGTATTTTTCATTGTTGACTCCACGATGAACATGTCATTAACTTGTCCAACGGAATGGATAATGCAAATGTTAGTGTTGAGGTAGACATTACGTACATGCAGGTCATGCCTTGGTTAGGTATGAATAGAAAGGACTCGAATTTTCACAAAAACAAATGTGATAATTTGTTTAAGTTGATGTGTGAATTGAGGAGCTACATGTAAGTAGTTTCAACTTTTAATGCAGCCATGATTATAAATAACGAAAAGCAAGACGAACTAGTCAATTTTTTACCTAAAGGCGCAGACTAGTTATGAACAAAAACAAAATTCGCTTTCAGCGTAAATGTATAGATGCATGTCACCTGGCACCTTGGCAAGTAGGAACCTTTCCGTCCTAATCGAGTTTTCGACCATATCCCAGAGCGAGCTTCCACTTGCGGGTGCCGTACCATCAAGTTGGGCTAATTATTGCACATTTGATAACATGTGACGAATGAAATCCGTCGGAGCCTGCCCCGGATTCCAATCTTTTTTCAAGTTTCTACGTGAATCTTCAGCGATACAAAGCAAAAACAATTGAATTGCACTCTTTATCAAACTCGGGGCCTAACAAAATTTCAGTCTCTTCTCAAATTAGTGGTAATGTTAATATTTTTGGAGTAGCAAGGGGTCGCTACCTTCTTCGCTCTTCCACTTGCACGACTTTGGTTCTCCTCCCAACCTAGACTATAGTGAATGATATCAAAATGGCATACCCTTTCCAAAATTGTTTAGTGATGTGTTCAGACATTAGACTAGAGACTTCAAAAACAACACCGGTTCTCCGAGATCTAATCTCTCATCCATGCGATTGATGTGGCGCTTTGAAATAACTGAATATTTTCTCCTGGGACAGGGATGTTTTTGTTCCTGTTCTAGTTCATTTGGGTCAGCAAAAGAGCTGAGGGGCAGAGAAATGTTTGCAACTGTATCCGTTGATTATTACAAATTACTGTTGGGAACCTCTTGTTGCTAATTTTTTTTTCGGTCGGAATCTCTCATTGCTAATTGGATGATTTACCCAATCTTCTAGATTTCAGCTTGCTTGAGCAATGGATAAATCTTTTAACTCGACCTGTCATTGAATTAGGAGGTTAAAGAGGTGTTGTATTCAATGAATGAATGGGGTTGAATCCACTGGCCCTCACGGTTTTCAACTCAGTTTCTTAAGGACGCTTCGTTGATTGCGGGGCAAGATTTTACCTCTGCTGTCTTAGATTTCTTTAGAACATCTGAGTTCCTGAGGAAGGTAGAAGTGCCCGATCTTCAACCCATTCCTTGTTGCATTATTCATGACAAGTGCATAAATAAGTGTTGGCAAACAGATTGAAAGAAATTCTGCCTACTTCTATAGGTAATAACCAGTCAGCTTCTGTGGGAGGATGGAATATCTCAGGCAACTTTCTTTTAGACCGTGAATTAGTGAAGAACGGTCATAGGGTCGACATTCCTACTAGAGACGTTGTTAAAGTTGATTTGACAACGACTTTCTACTCAAATACCATTAGGTAAATCCTACATTTGCAAAAGGTTTTTATTAATTTAAATAAAAAATTAAAATCAAATCCAATAAAGCTCCACCATTGGCTAGATCTGGCTGCTGAAGAGACCTCAGGCAGAGTCACCTGGGTCTCGCAAATCCAGCGGCAATGGCCAGCCTCCGACAGCTACTCGGGAGAATAGGAAGATGAACCAATTTCTCAAACCTTAAAAAGAAATGTCAACAGATGAACAATGAACGTAAACTTGCATTTCCAAAATGCTAAAATCCCAAAATAAGTCTCTACTTACTTTGGACTTTCAGCCTTCCCAATGCTAACATTTGACCAATGAGCTTTCAAAAATACTTACCAAACACTTAATATTTTTCTGAAGGGATTTTAGGAGCTCAAAGGTCCTTGGGAAAACTTAACCAAACGGGGGCCTCAGTTAGTTGGATTTTTTCATTAAGACTTTGCTTTTAACCTTCCTGGCAAAGTGCCATCTGCTATATATGGAAAGAGAGAAACGATGCATATTGCATAATGATAGTTCTACTCATGCTGGTAAAGTGCTCCAATGTGTGAAGTATGTGAGTTGGACCCATATGTCTGAGCCCAGTCTCGTGTTAACTAGGCGAACGTGAAGTAAAGTTCCTGAAATTGCTCGATTGGCTAGTTTGACAAAGAGAGACCAATAAGTTGAGCTAAGTCCATCACATTCAATATTGTAAGGCCGAAAACCTTCGGATCCTATACCCATGTGACAAAGGCGGACCATATAAAACTTCGTTTAACAAAGCTGAGAAATGCTCAGCATAACCAATCTACAGGACTGTTATATAGACATCCAACATAAAGGACTTCTCCACATCTTATATATGAAAACGTCGTCCAGCCTTAAGGAAGCTCAAAGATCTTCAACATAAATATCCCCCCAAAAAATAATGTGCTTAGCACCACATCCAGAGCAAGAACCACGTTGATTCGACCCCCAACATGACTGGAGCTTGAAAGAGAACTCGCAACACAGATACCTTTTTGCATAAGAAAGAAGCAGTCATCGACTGAGCTTAACGTGAAACTTTCTTAAGTACATCAAACTCAGAGCACAACTATCTGCCAGTAAAAAATGCCCTATTCAATAAGACACATAGTATGTGGTGTAGTTGCCAAAGCTTATCTCCAAGCATTTCAGGACCACTTGTAAAATGAAAATACAACATTTACAACTATATCAATTGATCCATCTGGTTTGAGTCATTTCAATTTTCTCCTATGATACCAAAAATCACAGTATACATGGTACAGTGAACTATGTCGAGTGATCACCAACGTGAGATTGAGAAGCAGTGCATCTCACGAGAAATTTGACATTTTATAACACCATTTTCTTGGGAATTGCTCAAAAGTTGAACGGATGCAATTCATCTTTCTGAAGCAACGAAGCCACTTGCATCATTTTTAGGCCAATGATATAACTGAATCCAGCAGACTCCCTTTCGATGAAAGGACATGGTCAATCATCATTGCTCTTCACTTTTCAGATTTCTGATAGTTGGGACTGAAACGTGAGGGCAATCCTTTGGCATGTTGGCTTTCCATTTCAAGGAGCATCAGTGATTTCTGCCTCTGGTATCGGTTTCTGTTACCGGCAAGTGCTGTAAAAAAAATTTTGGTAAGAATGAAACAAATGGTCAACAGAAAATCCAATTTTGTGTAAGACTGCATAAAATATTGAATAAAGAGCTCAGTGTGGATTTTGTTTTGGAAGTGCAGAAATGGTAATTATCAATTTTTTTGGAGCAAAAGTTGGTGTAAATTCGCTGTTGCAGAATAAGGCCAGCTAAAACTCAGGATATCAAAACCTTCTTTATTACAGTGAACTGCAGCAGCAGGTCTGAACCCATTAGTGAGGCATATCAAACTATTATCTTTATTTGTGCAGGTAAGGAGGGTTTAAAGATAATACTCACACATCAGCTCTGGAGGTAAAACAAAGTCATAGTCATTGCGTCTTCTTCTGATGCAGAAATTGAACAGCACCAGTAGCAGCGCGATGAAGGTAACAGCACATGATAAGCCAATGGCAATTTTAGCACCGGAAGATAATCTACCATTTTCCCAAAGAGAACAGGCAGGCAAAGATGGTGCTCCACATAGCGCTTTATTACCAGAGAGGCTGAGAGGAAGAGAGATTAGAGTAATAGGTTTAAGCTCAGAACCAAGTGAATCAATATCAAAATAATTTAGAAGAAACTAAGGGTAAGCAAAATTCTGATCTTTGTAAATAATGTGATAGCCAAATATGGGTAGTTAATGCTCAGGCTACATTGCCATGTCCGGAATCGGTAAATTCATGTCCTAGCAGACATCTCTGATTGTTATGAGACCACGTCTCTCCTAATCTTCCCCTGAACACAAGGCAAAGTACATCCATTCGCAACGTACAGCATTAGCTCTCATCAAGTTTCACAAGTATGAATCATATTTAGTGACTCAAGCAGTAATTTTAGCTTCGTGGAACATGCTGGAACCCAAATATGAAAGCATGTCGGGAAAAGGCCTGAGTGTAGATTTGTAGAATTTTTCAATGAGAACTTGTCCAAGGAGGCTGCGCTTAAGGCTTCTAAAGGTAATGCTAGCCATTCAAATTCAAAACTTGCACAGCAAGTCAGAGCAAAAATTGGAAGGCAATAGCTTTAGGAGAATTCAAGGTTCATGTTGACTAAAAGTCAAGAATGAATATATCAAAAGCATCAGGAGCAAATTCCATCTCAGAATTGCAGTTGTTTCCTTATTGCCTAAACCAAAGCGTAAGCAGATAGACCATGAAGATCCAAGACATAAGATATCATAACTTGCTTTCATCAAGGAAGCAGATTACTTAGATCCTGAGGAAAAGTCAAGTCTTCAAGACTCCACAAACAAATTTGACACGTCCATTGGAATAAAAATTTAGACTTGGTCAAGATCCGCCATTGTGGAGGCATGCACTATCTTTCCATGAACACTTTGCTCACACCCCATTTCCCAATCCATGGGCCCCAACCCCAATCTCAAGCACTCGTTCATACATGCACCAAGAAAAGGAGGAAATAGGGAATGCAAAAGTAAAGGATGAAAACCAACCATTTTTTACAGTCGAAAAAACGAACAGGTCCTTAAGAAGACAGAGCCAAAATTTTACAGGTCACTTACAGAGAGAAGATTCAAGGAAACTAAGATAAAAGTCCTTTTTGATAAGCAAAAGATTAGACACTCGAGGGCTCATCATCACAACGATTTGAATCAATGTCACAGCATAACAATCGGAATACAACATTATTGCATAAGTTGCGCCATGTTACAATTAAAAGAAGATATAAGCACATTGGAAGATGATTGCACTCCCACAGAAGCAGACAAGAACACTGGCACAGCACTTCCATTTCACAGTAAGATAGCCATTCAATAAACAAAATCATGAAAATTTAAGACTTCAAAGTGAGGATAACCTACTCTATAGATCCTCCATGGACACCAATTGAATAGAGTCCCTCTGGGACCTTCCCTTCCAATAAGTTATCATTCAATAGCCTAGAACAAAGAGAGAAGAAAATTAGGATTTGACAGATTAAAGGGCAATGCTCAAACTATCTCTCGAGCACAATAAAAGTAGGACGCATAATATATCATATGATGAGGAACCGTTGGAGAAAAAGCACTTACACAAGTTGCATATCTGAAGAAGCAAGACTGTCTGGTATTGAGCCAGTGAACTGATTGCCTGATAAATCCCTAAACATAACAATGTTAAACAGGGTATTTTAGAAGAGAATACCGTGGTGTCCTTAGTAGTAGTATCAATCGAAGGTATTACGTAGAAAAACATCATTTTTGAAAGAGAGTGAAAACATATTCAGCTGAGGAGATTGGTTGTCTATCTAATATGCTCCTACTCCACACAAGTAGCCATAACAAATATCCATTACACTTCAAAGTTATTATAAGACAAAACTCAAAATATCAATCGACTCAAATAAAATGAACACGAGCAAAGAGGCAACATGTAACATTTTGCTTTTGATCTATCAGTGTAAACCAGACAAGATCCAAAGAGAAAAAAATCTGCAAGTTCAGCTTCTTCATGGACAGTCACTTCCATAACGAAAATAAGCAAAGAAGATGAACATTTCAAGAATCATTTTGAGCTTAGCTTCATTAATACAGAATGCTGCTAAAGAATCAGTCGAGCATAAGCCAATAACCAAAAAAATATCATGATTTTCCCATCAGACACAACAAGCAATTTCTGGTACTTACAATCGCGCAAGAGCATTTTCCCCAAGTCCAGATGGAATTATACCCCGTAAAGAATTTGAGCTTAAATTCCTGAGGATGTGTGTGGTTAAACCATAGTGAGCACAACAGGGGTAAAAATTTCAAAAGTGAAAATAATTGAATATTTCCAGAGATCAGATTTCACCAATATATAATTTCACTACTCCAACAAAGAACAGATTTGTAACAGAAAAGGATAGATTATATAGGCTAAATTTTACCTCTGCATTAGAGCCAAAAAAAATATGTAAAGTAGAAATGGACAGTCCACCTCCAATCATCTAAACCAGAATGGAAATGCATTTAGGAAAATAGAGACCAACAGAAAGATGAAAAAGCTTGTATTACCCACTAAACCATTTCCGTGGAAGAATGAGTAAGCACCCATTAAAAACTGCTAAAAATCATGACTACCATAAACAGTTGGATAGAAATTGGACAAATATAGGGCCACAACATGCTATTAGTGAATAAAATTTGAGATCTTTATATAAATTTACTATAGGTGAAACAAGCACGATTTTCAAGAGTCTTTTAGCAGCAATTCTACTAAACTAACTTAAAGGGAAAAATTTGGCAGTACTATTTCTCCGGAAAACCATGCAAGGTTCATTGGAGGCCAAGAGCTGATCTTATCCAAGGGTTATCATCAGATCCATGTCCTCAACCTTGACTAGAGGGAATAGAAGCAAAATGGCTGGTGCGATGACTTATGCTAGATGGAAGTAGTAACATAAGGAGAGAAAGTTCTCATCAAAGGCAGAGCAACAAAGACATGTGGCAGCATAGCTCATTCAAGTGACCTAGTCCTCCTATGATAACAGAGGAAAAAATAAGGGGCTGGAGCTGTGGTTGCAGCTTTCTAGATGAAGTATAAGAGAATGTCAAGAAGAAATAATGCCAGAGCTTTTCCATGACCTAAAATCCTGGAGATCATAAATGGAAATTAGAAGCAGAAAGGCGATACTTACAAGCTTACCAAGTTCGACAAAAGATTTATCTGGTCACTTATGTAGCCTTTCAAGCCTTGACTCCCGAGATCTCTGAAATACCACTAAAAAAGCTTATTTTAGCAAAAGCCACATATTTATGGCCAGGTCATAAGTAGATCAACGATTTGTTAGTTTGTATCCTCAAAGAATGAGAAACAACAATCTACAAATTTTCTCTGCCATTAAAGAAAACTCGGGGCCAATACTGTTCAAGACATGGGAATCTTGTACTTTCCAGTTTCTTTCTTAAAATGTGGTGTATTATGTGAACTTAAGAGTGATAGACACTGCTTTGTGCTGCACAGATCATGGAAACTAATAAAAAACAACAATTGAATATCTGGTAATGAGATTTCCTATATCCTGTGGAAGCATACTTCCGAATTTGATGTAATTTTTCTTCACTTAAATGCATTTCCAGACTATAGCATGTCGCGCTTCAGGCATGTGACCTAGCAGGATATTGAAGGTACTCTTGCAAACACAAAACTATGAGCTTCTATGGCCACAAGAAGTTGAATACAATTATCCACGTACTTGCCTCATCCGATGCCTTTAGTACTTGTGGCTAGGTATGAAACATGAAAAAGGTAAAATTGCTCACATTTGATATATTATAAGGGACGTCTTATCCTTGTTGGGATGACATGTAACTCCCTCCCACGCATCCCAACTGGTAGGAGCACAAGGGTCACCATTCCAACCCATTCTCTCAGGAACACCAAGTGAATCTTTCAATGCTCTCATAGCAACCACTGGATGAAAAATGAAGACTGATTAGTTTCTCTTGCACACACCGTCTGCCACAGCTAGCTAATAATCTTGATTCACATTTCACGCCAGATACTTCTTATAGAAAAAATAAGTATATGAATCATGCCTGGCTTAGCCTTAATTAATCAGGACAACCATGACTGGATTAGGTTTAGTTGAGGACATTCCTTCTTTCCTAGAAGTTTGAAGTGTCAACATTGCTAACACAGCTCTGCAACAGATATGGAACAAAAGCATGCCATTGTGCTTGCTGCATACTATGTTTAGTCACTATCCCGTGCATAGAATCTGCCTACTACTGTGAGCAATTGGAAGATTTTCAGGAGCAAATTCAGCTTCCCTTTTGCTGATAATGAACAGACGATCAAATACCTATCCTACACCAGAGTCCTCATTGATTCAAAAAAATTAAAAAACAAGAGAGCATACAAAATTTCTTTTTATAAATTTCTCCAGCATACCAAACTTTGATGATCAAGAGAAACTCACAAATCCAATCATCAAATATATTGGGCAATCAAATAAAAGATGAAATTTAATCCTACGATGAGTGGCAATGCTCGTACCTTGCTCAGGGTCGGTGGAAAGATCAACAGGAACCAGTGCATAATTCTCCAGCCCACTAATCAAGGGTACTCCTACAACCGGCTCTAGCCTCACGCGCAAAGTCGTATCGTTAAGATTCTTCACTATGTAATGCCAATCATGCGCTGCGAAACGCCCGACCTCCTTATATATGTCCACCCTAGTCAAATTCTCCCCATTCACCACCACATCAAAGACCCTCTGCCCAGCTCCACTCACTTTGGAGTCAATCTCCGCAAAATGCAGCCACAACAAGTAATCCATCTTCGCATCGACTTCCAATTCGTAGTCTAAAGGCCCTTCCCTCGTCATTATAGCCGTCTGATACAACTTCATTGGGAAAAAATTCGGTTGTTGATTAGCCCCTGAAATAGTACTTCTCGTGGAGATGACCAAGACATTGTTCTTCGAGTCAGGCGATCGGAAGTCGGAGTCCGACTGCCAGGAACGGCCAAAATAATCCGTGTCGTTGGTGAACCCGGGACCCCATTGTTCCGAACCGCAGTCCAGCCGCCCGTAATTGACCAGGATGAAGCGCTCCCCAATCGAGGCCGCGTCGTACGATAGCCGGTCGACCTGAATCAAGGAGAGCGATCCGATGACGGGGGAGTCGGTGGCGATGCTGTAGAAACAGATTTCGGCCTGGCGGTCGAGGACGAAGGCGAGGAGATCGGAGTAGGCGCCGCGGCGAGCGACTTTCTCGGGCCAGGGGGAGCGCCAGCTGAAGACGAGGGTGCCCTGGACGGAGGTGTCGAAGCTGGGGGAGTGGGAGCGGCCGTCGTAGTCGTCGTAGGCGGTGAAGGTGCGGAGGTAGTAGCGGCCGGAGGGGAGGGCGGGGAGGACGTAGCAGTTCTTCTTGCCGGAGGAGAGAGGGGGGAAGGAGCGGAGGTTCTTCTCGGGGGAAGCGGAAGAGGAGGGGCTCGGAGACGACGGAGGGGGAGCCGCCGGTGAAGAAGCGGTCGGAGAGCCAGGTGGTGTTGAAGGAGTCGGTGTAGTCGGTGGCGGAGCCGCAGTCAATGTGGAGGGAGACGTTGCCTGCGCGGAGAAGAAGAAGAAGAAGAAGAAGCTGAGATAAAACGAACATAACGTGCTGTGCTGTGCTGTGCTGTGCTGTGTTGAAATGGGGGAAGAGAGAGAGAGCAGGGATTACCGTACGGATAGGAGGAGGAGGAGGCGAGAGGGAGAGGGAGGAGGAGGAGGAGGAGGAAGAAGGGGGGGAGGAGGGACGCCATTGAAGGGGAGGGGACTGTGGGGTTCGAGCTTTGGGTCGGGTGGAAAGGACTTAAAAGAAAAGTGAAAGTTGAAATGTGGAGGGAAAAAGTGCAGTCGGAAACGAAGAAGAAAGGAGAAGAAGAGAGAGAAAGGGCGAGATTAGCGGAAGAGAGAGAAAGGGTGGGCTGGGGTCGTTAGAACGGGACAGTATAATTGGCGGAAACACTCCTTGCTTCCCACCCCAGTGTGGGGTCCACGGAAGTTTCTCCTCCATCTCTGTTTTTAAATTCGGTGTTAATTAAGGAGATTTTTCGATGATAAATGCGATTTACAGCGAAATTAGGTCAAAAGTAAGAAGTAAAATTCCTTTTCTTTTTTTAATTTCAACGCATTCGTTAACAATTTTAAAAAGTGGAAATGAATTGTACCGAACTCCTCGAATGGACAGGATGGGAAGGGGGAAAATGAAGAGGCTTCAAGGTCTCGGACCGACCTGTTTAGATGCAAGAAATTAATTTCTCGCCGTTGGTCAATTTGGATGATGGAAGTGCCCGAAAAAACAGAATTTTGTTTCGAGTGGCTTTTTGCTTTTCGAATTGAATTGCTCCATGTTGAGTATACTTAACAATTGACCTGAGAGTATTGGTTAAACAAAGCCTAATAATATTGAGCTTCTAATTTGTACACCAAAGGTGTGCACTTGAGGGGTTAGACAACGGAACGTGTTAGAGCTTATGAGACCAGTTGATTTCCATGGGCAATTGCTTGCGTAAAAAAGACAAATGTATATGCCGACAATGTATGTAATCAAATTCATATTAAAATTTGATCCACATACTTTTAATTCGACTTTGCCGGTGGTTATAAACATGAAGAGAGGTTGTACCAACGAGCAACTCCCCATACTTATGAGGCATACTTTATATGAATTAATTTTTCTCTAAAAGTTTTGATTAAATATAACATGAGAAGGTGTAAGTCACAAAGTTTCTTAAGTGTTTGCCTTAACAATTATGCGTTGATTAGTAACATCCCGATACTGAATCATCTAAAATAATAATAATAAATATACATAGATTCTCATCGAAGAGGGCCATCTATCAAGTGGGAAAGCGATAGATGAAATATGATATTCTTTTTACTAATTAAAAAAAAAAAAAAAAAAAAAGAAGAAGGGATTTGGTAAGTTTTCTTTATGAAGAGATGCGATGTACACATAATTTCTTAAGATGGGGAATATTAATGTATGGGAGAAAAGGTGGAGATGGAGAGGGAGTAGGTTCATCTACGTGCCGGGCATGACGTGAATAATAAAAAGAAAGAAAGGCATTTGGCAACTGGTTTTATGCCGTGCATGCATGGGCGGGGCGCTGCCCTGTCTCGCCGTCTCTCTCACGCCCGCACCAGCAAAGTCAAAGCCCCGCGACATGGAAAATGCCGATTAAGAAACATCGGCCTTTCGGCATGTTCTGCCGTCGTTGTTGGGGGTGGGAAACTGGAAAAGTAAACGGATTAGGTCGCGTCCTCGCCCGCGACATGCGCGCTAACTCTTTTTCTGACTGGTGGGCGATGAAGACTAGAGACGGTGCTCTCTTCCTGTCTTCTCTCCTGCTACCTTTGGTATTGGCAGACGAGGAGACTCTGTCTCTCTGTCTCGCCCGGACATCTCTCCGCCCCTCTTGTCTTGGTAGAAGAAAGAATGGGAATGAGGGGGAAGGCTTTCGAGAGATTAATAAGTGCTACAACGGTCTAGCAGCTTAAACATTTTTTTTATGAGTCGGTTATGGTCCCACAAAATTATTGCAATAAATCGTCCCGAAAAGAATGATGTATTTCATAAGGGAAAAATTGTCTGGAAAGTCCTAAATTTATAGTACAGAGGCCAATTAAATCATAAATCTTTCAATTATGTCAATTTAATCATAAATTATTTGATAATTTGTCAATTTAGTTTTAATCATCTTAATAGGAATAATAATAGTAAGAGTGTTGTAACTTTTATACGATACTCACTTGAATGTTATAGATTTTTTTAGTTCACTCGAGTGCCATATCGAAATAAAATCGATCACTTGAGTACCAAATTTAGCACAACATACGTAGAATTTTTTAATTTTTTTATCTTTATTTTTTATTTTGCTTTTTTTTTTTTTTTTTCAGGACAAGTAAGGGTCACAAGTGACCCTCACCCTCGATCGCAAAGGCCCTAGTTAAGGCCGTCGTGACCTCTTCGACTCTAAGCGACCACAAGCGACGCCACCCACAGCTAGCAAGGGCCCTCATGGCATTGTCCATGGTCAAAGAGGTTGCGATGCCCTTGCGACCATATTTGGCAAGGCCTCATGACTAGATTTGGCCTTGCCCTCGCCACGAAGGCCCTAGGCATGGGCATTACGGCTAGCGAGGGTTGCCAATGACCCTCAACGAGCCTTAAAAAAAGAAGCAAAATAAAGATAATTAAAAATTAAAAATTAAAAAAAATTCACACCAACGAAGCCACATCGAACGAACGATGTCCACATCCGACTTTCTAGTAAGGCAGATTGGAATTGGCATTCTAGTAATCAATTAGCACTCAAATAAGCTAAAAGAAAATTATGGCCTCAAATGAATGTCATACAAAAACTATAACACTCTCGCTACTCTTACCCCCAATTAATAACTTGTCAATTTAGTCCCTCTAGTCAATTTTGACCAATAAATATCAACCATCATATGTGGTGGGGGAAGTGTTGACTTGGATAAATATTTGTATTTCTTTGGCCTATGGCCAAGGACTAGCCACAATCGAAGGCATCATCACCATCTAGTCACTGGCTATTACTAAGATGTGGGCCAAAGGGAAAAAATAGAGAAAAATTTTAAAAAAATATAAGTATTATTCATATTAGCATTGGCCACACCAAGTGGAATGTCTAGTGATCGGCTAACATCCACATTAGCAATATCTAGTCAAAATTGATCAAAATGACTAAAAATTGGTAAGTCGTCAAAAGATTTATAATTAAATTAGCAAATCATCAAAAAAATTTATGATTAAATTGAAAAAATTGCTAGATTTATGACTTAATTAGTAGCAGTATTATAAGTTTTGGACTTTTCAGACAAATAATTCCCATTTCATAAGAAATGTTCATATTATAGAAACCCCAAATTAAACTTAATATTGTTGACATAGAGGGAATCATACTCATGGTGCATTAGCAACCACATACAAGACATGTTTGACAACCTCAATTGAGTGCGCATGATAACAATTTTATGTCTAACCAGAATTATTTTTCTATTCTTAGGAACAGGTTTAGAACCGAAATCCATTTGGTAACGCAATTTCATTTTTCTATTTTTAGAACAAATTATTAGTCTAGAAATAGGCTAAGAACATAAATGAGAAGTAAAAATTTTCTATTTTCTATTTCTAGAATAGAAATGAAAAATAAAAACTATTCTTATCGCTTACTCTTGCTACTAGCTGGTCCACCATCTACTACCACTGCCGTCCATCGCCACTAGTCGCCGCCTATCATCTGCCATCTTCTGCCACCACCACCCAAAAGTGAAAAATCTTATGTCGTTACCAAACAAATTTATACTCTAGAAACATAAATTTGTATCGTTATTAAATGCGTATATTTGCTTAGAAACTTATCTAGGAAATAGAAATAGAAAAATATATTTCTGAAACAAATTGGTTATCATTTAGCGCCTTGAGTATCAAAATTTAAAAGAGATTGGCTAGTTACAATGAGCATTGACTTAAAGGACTAAGTTTTGACCCAAAAAAAAAAGATAGTAAAGGAAGTAAAATCTTACTTAAATTGGTAAGTAGAGAGATTATTAACTTATACATGCATCCATAAATTATGGGAAAATTCCAAATAAAGGTCCAAAGTGTTGTCATTTTTTCAAATAAGATTCCGAAGTGGATCTTGTCTCAAATAAGGATTTGAAGTGGCCATACAGTTTAAAATAAAAGGCTTAAAGTGGCTAGGACAATTTCAAAGAATGGCTTGAAGTGACCATAATAGTTTTAAATAAAAACTTAACCTTGCCAATTAACTAAATACTCCGACTTGCTAAGAGATCTTGATCCAATGCAATTTTAACTTTAAATATTATTTAAATTATATAATAATAAAAAAGATAGGAAGGAAATTAGGCAAGGCTCACTGCCGCCGCCCTTGCCCATTGCTAGCAAGGCTTGAGCCTCACTAATCTAACACAAACCTGTCTTGCGGCCTTTGGTGAGGTTGGCCAAAGTTTGGCAAGGTATGTTGTCAATGGCCCTTGACTTTGGCTGAGGGGCGACCAATGACCGAGTAGAGAAAGAGGAATGGAAAATAAAAGAGAGAAAGAAAATAAAAAAAGGAAAAAAAATTCAAAAAAATTCAAAAATTTTATTAAAAATCATCAACGTTAACATGGGTCATGTCACGTGAGTCAATGAAGTCAATGTCAGTAACATCCGGCCAAAATTAATTGGAAGTACTAAATTGGTACTGGGTCAAAAGGTTTAAAATTGAATTAACACTAGATCAAAAGGTTTATGACTAAATTGACACTAATAAAATGTATTAAACTAAATTGGCACAAATGCAGTAAATTTAAGATTTTTCTAATATTTTTCTGCAATACCCTCCTATAATGTTCACTATCCCATGTTTGGTAAGAGACTAATAAAATTCAAAATTTATTTTTCATTTGTTACAAAAATGTTTTTTTATTATTTTAATCCTTGAACTTAAAGACTTCAACACCTAATATTTAGTATTTAAAATTTTATTTCTTAATTTTCAGTTTCATCAAACGAGCCTCAAACTAATTACAGAATTATAGGTTTTCAAGGAAGTACGTAGACTTGATAATTAAATTTTGTGTCCAAAAATAATTTGTTAAAAAAAAGAAGGGAACACTCATTGTTGGTAGACCCAACAAAAAGGGTAATTCGGGTTATTAATGGCATGACCTAAATTAATTATTTAACCCATGTTGACTTATTTTTATATAATAATTTGATGATCCCCACCCAAAACAACCAATATTCAATCTATATTTAACCCAAATCATCTTATTAAAACACTTCTATATTTAATGCAATGAATCCAAACTAAGGTAAGAGCGCGAAATGAGAGAACGCAAGATTGAGTGAGAATAAAAGAGAGTTATCGAAGTGAGCTAGATTTAAATAAGTTGTGAACTCATTTAATATTCATATTGTTTTGAGTTTTATCATTCTAATCTCATTTATCAATATAACTAATCTTTATAATAATCAGGCCCATTAAATATGGGTTAAGAAATGGGCTCATGATTTATTTTGACAAGTATTAATATTGGGTCAATAGATGGATTGAAGATTTTATATTGTTAATACTTTCATTTGAAGTCGATTCGATTGCAAGAAACCTGGAAACCCGATTTGGTTTGAACCTAATGTGATTCAATCCGTCATGCCAACCAATACAAAACTCGTTGATTTGCCGATATTTATGTACACCCTCCCTTCCCCGAAGGAACCCAAAAATAATATAAAGGAAAGGGAGGGAATGAAAAGAATAAAAATAAATAAATAAAAGCAAATTTCGAAGCTCTAGCCATGTTTTTTTTTTTTTTATTCTAATTGTTTGTCAGTCGTGCCAGCACAAGAGCATGACAATGCAACGCCTGATGATGTAGAGCCGAGCTCTCCGCTCTCTGATGGCGCCTGCCACTCCTCTGCTCGACGTTCTTCTCTTGGGAGCTCCTCCGCACGACGGACTGCCGATCATCATCATCATCGTCTTCATCCTCAAATTCCCCCGCCAATGAAAAATCGCAGCGCACGTCTGTCAGTGACGATTCTAGAGAGAGAGAGAGAGAGAGAGAGGTGATGATGATGAAGATGGTAGGGAACGAGGTTGAACTGGAGGGATTGTGGGGGAGCTCTTTATATAGTCGAGAGGAAGTGAGGGAGGGTTGTGGTCCCCCCCAACCCCACTTCCCCAAATGGGCGTACGGAAACTTAGGAAAGAGCCAGCGATGGGCCATGGGAGACCGTGCCGTGCCCACGAGGCCCTCCAGCCCGGACCATCTGGATCCACACCCCCACCTTACTTAATTCACAAAAATTACAAGTTTGTTTTCTCATATTTTAATTATTATTATCATCATTATTAGTACTATAAATAGGCACGTAAATGGAAGTTTATGGAATAATCTCTCTCTCTCTCTCTCTAGTTGGCCAGTCAATCTAACCATTGACTATTTGGGGAAATTTTATACCTTATGATATCCTCTATTCTTTGCTCGTCCAAAGCTTATTTCCCCTTTGATTTGGATAGTTGTCAACTTTTTTAGATTATAAATACCCATTTAATGGTAATGAAAGTAGGACTAGTGTAAAAAAAAAAAAAAAAGAGGTACACAAGTAGCACATATCGTATAAAAATTCCTAACACTGTTAAAGTTAACGAGATGTCAATGAAGGTTTTCATTTTGTGCCTTGAGAATCACAATTTGTCAAACATGATATCAAGTCAGGATATGTCTCTTGATCTGCATTAAAAAATAAAAATCGAGACTGTGGATCCATAATTCCGATGTAAATAACCAGATGATGCTCAATCCTTAGTTGGAGCTTTTCTTTTTTAGATGCACACAAATTATCTCATACATATGGATCAAATAACTCGTAGAGTATGTTGGGTATAGCCCATAAGGTTAATTTGGGTAAAGATGTGATTCTTAGATGTTATATGTCATATCCAAACCGAGCATTTGATTACTTAATCGATACTTCAGCTGGTTTGTTCTTTATTATCTAATCACGATCGACCGTGTGTGGATTTTAGCAAAGAAAAGAATGGGGGAATTACAATGGCCTAGGGGATTCGACCTTGGTGTGAGAAAATTATATGGCTCCGAGGAAGGAGTACCGATTGAGTAGTAATCTAATCTAAAATCTCAGAGTCCAAGTTGTGCGTAAACTGGAAATGTCGGTTCAACTCGATTTTTAAGTCCTCAATTTCTGAGCCTCTCGTACCTTTCACGACCTTAAAAAACTAATGTTGCTTTGCTCAACAAGGTTGGTCAGCGTTGCACGTGAAGTCGCTCTCGGCTCTCAATGCCAAATTTTCAATTTCAAATGTGGAATGGACATGTCTTTGGCTCTGGCCCCTGGGTTTGGCTTAAGGTGGAATTGAGGACCCCGAAGTTGACGTGCCATGTTAATGGTGGACCAGTCTCCAGTGATTTAACGCCATCAGACCTTCGCCAGTGGAGAAGTATCATTATCGTTCAGCAAGAGATTGTTCTAGGCTGCAGCTTTTTGTTCAAGTTTGGTAACTCTTGGTTGAGGACAAGGTTTCGTCACTTTAGCTTTTTGTTTATGCTTAAGCTTTCTGTAGCTTTTCTTTTTCTTTTTCTGCCCCTGTATTGTTGTGGCGACGTCGACATTATTATGGTGGCTAAAAGTGGGTGTGCAGATAGGTAGTAGGACTGTGTAATTGGACTGGTTCTACCCAAAAACTAGACTGGACAATCCTAAAATTCATTCCGATTCCAAATTCCATATGAAGAACCATCTAAAACTCGGATTGAATTTGGAACACCGTGGCGAGATCGACATTATTGTGGTGGCTAAGAGTAGGTATGCAAATATGTAGCAAGGCTATGCAACCAAGCTGGTTCTTTACGAACTAGACTAGACAGCCATCAAAGTTAATCCGATTCCCAATTCCAAATGAAGAATCATCCGAAATTTGGACCGAATTTGGAACCAATTTCATAAAGTATTAAAATTAATAGTTTTTCTCTTTAACATCATTTTCTTCATCTCTCTTTTCCTCTATTCTCTTCAGCCATACTCAAAACACTTCACGACTCTATCTCTCCTCATCGTTGGCAACTCACCCTCCTCCTCGCTCGCTCGCACTTGCCCTTGCTCATTCAATCCTCGCAACCCATGCTCGTTCCTAACTTGTCTTTTCTAGCTTACCCTCATTCATGTTTCATTTTAAACAGTTTTGTTACTCATATTACTTTCCTATAAATAAATTGAAACAAAAAGAAAAACGAACAAAAGTAAAGCAGGTTGTCAAATAGACATTGAAACTGAATAAAAAATATAAGGTACATTTCAAGGTCAATTTTGGGGCAAACAGAGTAAATTCCATATTTAAAAAACTAAGAAACGGTTGTATTAGGGTCGTTCAAATGAAACCTTCCCACCTAGAAACTAATCACCCTAATAGATAGGATCAAGCTAAGTTGAGAAAATGATTTTATAGGATGAGTAATATTAGGTATACTAAGATTACTCCATATAATTGATTTACAAAAGACAATAAAATAATTTTTATATAAGTGAATCATGTTATACAGTCGGTAAAAGTCTAGCATTGCTCAAACTTTGTAAAATGGGACTCTTAGAGTCTACATGGTAACGCTCCCGGGAACAACTGGTTTCGTTCTTTTGTTCCCAGGAATATATTTTTTATTCCCGGGAACAGAAATGTGTTTGGTAAATTTTTTGTTCCCGATAACAGGTTTGAAGTAGAAATTAGAAACAAGAAAAAGTTACTTCTTGTTCCCGGGAACAATTTTAAGAAATAGTTTTTTTTTCCTTTTTTCTTTCTCTTTCGTTTTCTTCTTCTTCTTCCTCTTCCTCTTCCTCTTCCTCCTCCCACCCCTCAGCCGCTCCATCGCCGTCGCCGCCGGGTGAGGTCCAACAAATCTGGGCAAGGCTGAGCCTCGCCCGGCCGCCATCGACGAGCTTTGCCTCACCTAGATCTGGGGAGGCGAGCCTCGCTTGGCCACCGACAAGGCTCGGTCTCGCAGATCTAGGCAAGGCTCGGCCGTCACCGGCGAGGCTCGAGGCTCCAGCGGTGGCCAACAGGGAGGAAAAAAAAAAAGAAAAAGAAAAAGAAAAAAGAAAATTAAAAGAATCAAAAGATTGGAAATTTTTACCAAACGCATTTCTGTTCTTGGAATAAAAAAAAATTTCAATTACTAAACGCATTCAAATACTCAGAAACTGTTCTTGGGAACGAAAAAAAAAAAAAAAAACATTTATGAGTAGAAACTGCTTTCGGGAACAAAAACGTTGCCGTGCAGACCCTTAGCATACTAGAAACCACTCCTTCCATAATAATTACCTACATATACCAATTTACATGGGTTATGTCAATATTGATAACCCACCAATTGGGAAATTGATCGCATGAATAGAGAAAAATTTGACCCAAAAAGGAGAGGAAAAAATAAAACGAAATGCTAACCATCCAAACTCTAGATTTACTTGGACAATTACTAGTTAGGCCAGTTCATAATTTAAATATGCTCCGAATCTTGCTACTAGTCGTGCCACTGCCCACTTGATAACTGATTATTATCAATGCGTTGCGCTACCATACAAATCATATTAAGCTATGAGGCTAGATTACACCCCCCTTTTCTTTAAGTTTAGATACAATGGAAACCTCATGTACATTTGTACGGACACCCTTAGTTGTTAATCTGCGCTACCAGAAGGTGGACAAAGCAATCAGAGAAATCACATCTCCTTACAATTTTCAAGTCAGGAGCTTCATGTACGGCCAAACACGACCTGAATAATGCAACCTGGCCACCAAGATGCAACTTGAAAGCAATCCATGATTACATGATCTTGGTGGATGTAAGCCTAACGTATTATGCGTCTCTGAATGACATGGTCCCACCTCATCCAATTATAAATATAAAATGAGCCCACGAGCATAGAAAAATTGTTCAAAAAGTCATGAACCAATTATATTTTGACTAATTAAGTCTTAAATTTTTTAATTTTGTAAATTAAATCAATCCCATCAATTTTAGCTAGAAATTACTAACATTAATGCAAATTGTTTTACATGGAACAACAAACGCTATGTGGATAATTTTTAAATTTTTTTCCTTCTAAGCCCAGCAAGGGTCAACCGCTGGACCATTGTCCCATGTGGCACTAATGATAGGTCACGTGAATGATTCCCGATTAAAATTTAGCCAGGTTGACTTGATATGTAAAACGTGAATAGGTTTACAATTCAAGTGACACAATTTAAAAATTTATGATCAAAATTAGCCAAATTGTAACAAATTTAAGGAATTTTTGGATAGTTTTCCTCATAAGCATCGAAATTAGACCATAATTCGCCATTGAACGCCCCGTTGGCCCCATCCCCAAAATAAAACCATTCGGTGCGTACGAATCGCTTGACGTAAGGAGGAAGAAGAAGATAAACACCATCCAACAACTGCCATCATAAATAATCAACCATTCACTCCTGGTCCGGAATCGGATTCCACATCACCCCGATACCATCATGACGCATGATGCCCCGATACATAATATGTACACAACATAGTCAAAAGCGGAAAAAGGGAAAAACGAAGTTTAACCCCCCCACTCCCTGGAAAAAGAAAAAGATAAAAGTTGGAAAATTGGAAACAGAACATACCTCACCTTCCCCGAAACAATGCGCGAAAAAAGAGATCCTCCCGTGACGAAGACGATTCAACCGGGCTGAAAGCGACGTCGCATCCTCCGAATCCAATGCTATGCCCCTTTCTCTCCCATACCCCCGAACGAAATAATAATAATAATAATAAAATAAAAATAAAAGAACACCCCAACCCCCACGGGTTATTTAATAACACACCCCGAAGTAAATGGGGGCCCCGTCGTGTCTATCTCGGCTTTATTCGTATGTAATTTCTCCTCTCTCTCTTTTTTTCTTTTTTTTCTAAAATTCGACAGGACGAAAAAACATCATATCCCTCGGCCCCTTTTTTTCTTTTACTTTTTCTTGGTTTTTTCCCCAATCTTCACCTTGGTTAGATCACGCTTGAGAATCACGGTCAGTCCGCTGAAAATCGACGTCTCCTCAATGACCGGAATTCTGGCAGCCTTCACGCCGGACGGTGACGCCACCCTCGTCCCCCTTCCCACTTCACTAACTACCCCCCCCATGACTCTCCTTAATTACGCTTTCGCCCCCGCCGTGCTCTGCTCAGCTGTCGGAGAACAGCGACGGGTGGCGCAGCAGGTCGTACGGCGCCCACAGGGAGTCCAGCGGGCACGGCCGCCGCGAGTCGAGCCGCAGCCACGGCTTCCCCTTGCCGCTCCAGTGGAGGAGGCTGACCGGCCCCGGGTGCAGGTTCCGGCACTGCCCCCTCACATTGTCCCCTCCCAGCCCGTGCTGGTTCCACCGGTGCTCCACCCCCTCCACCTCCCCCGCGAACACCAGCAGGAACGGCGGCAGCGACCCCAGCTCGTAGATCCTCTCCCTCTTCTGGATCCTCATCCACCCCTGCAGCCTCTCCGTGTACCTGCCCTCCCGCCATCTCCACAGGTCGATCACCATCACCCCCGTGTTGAAGTAGCACGGCCTCCGCCCCCGGAGCGCCGCCGCGTGGGCCGGGCTGGACCAGAACCGCGGGGTGAAGTAGGCGGTGAAGTTGGCGTGGCAGTACTCGGGGGCCCCGAGCACGCGGTCGCGGAGGTCGATGGACCAGAGCTTGGCCACGTCGTCCACGACGATGAGGTCGGAGTCGAAGTAGATGATGCGGCGGACGGAGGTGGGGAGGAGGTCCGCGAGGTACATCCGGGCGTAGTTGAGGGGCTGGTCCAGGGCGCGGCGTATGGAGTAGGTGATCTTGCCGCGGACGAGGTCGGCGTTGAAGTGGTAGAGGCGGAACGTGAGGTAGGGGAAGGTGGAGGCGATGGTGCGGCGGAGGTCGGCGCGGCGGCGGGAGGCGGCGACGAAGTGGAAGACGATGTTCTCGGGGCAGGAGGCGTGCTGGAGGACGGAGAAGACGCCGGCGACGGAGCCCCGGAGGTAGGTGGTGTCGAGGGTCATCGCGATGTGGATGGTGTCGTCGGCGTCGCTCTGCGGGGGGCGCGTCGGCCACGCCGTCTTGGGGCACTCTCTGCCGTTGCGGAACGCGGGGGCTTCTCGGAACTCCGGCATGTCGGCAGCGTTGGCGGAGGGAGCGGCGGAGATGAGGAGGAGGACAGACGAGAGGAAGATGGAGAGAAAATGGAGGTACCGGCGAGGCGGCGGAGGCATGGTGGTGATGGTGGTGGTGGTAGGAGGAATTGAGAATGGGTCTTGATGGAGGTGGTTCATTGGCGTTGATGACAGTGAGAGTGTAAGACTCGGAGAGACTCAGAGAGAGAGAGAGGGGGGTGGAGGGTATTATGGGAAATAATGTTGTCCTTTCATGGTTTTTGGGGGATGTGCCAGGCTGGAAAGGACAGACGCGTCTGTCTGTCTGCATCGGACGATAATGCTCTCTCTCTCCATTTTTGTTCTGTTCTTGCTGTTTTCATTAAAGCGGGAAGGGAATGGGAGGGTTGTTTAATTAAATGGTAAAATGAAAAGAAGAAAAGGGGAAATATCTAATCGAGTGGTGGTGGTTGCACGATGCACCTGCGGGCTACGGATCAACGGAGAAGCCGTACGCACGCCCCCTAACCCACGAGTTCCCTCTCCTCTGCTGCCAATTTCATTCACTCTCCAAAAAGAACAAATATCACAAAAATCTCAAAAAAAAAAAATATTAACCGAAAACCCTAACCTTACCATAAACACTTCAAATTTTTTGTATCACAAAAAAACTTAAACTTATACAGGTGTGATGCGTATACTATCTATTTTCGTTCTTTTCGCAATGGTATAAATTTAGGATTTTTTATGATAAAAAAATTAAGATTAGGATAATTTTAAGATTTTTAATGATATAAAAAAAGTTTAGAATAGTTATGTCATGATAAATATAAGTTAAGAGTTTTTTTTTTGTATTCATCCTTTTTACAATCCAGTCTAAACAGCATACCCACATCAAAAATATCAACTATGAATGCACCTAGGTGGAAACTTATAGAAATTACAGGTATTCCCCGGCTGTAAAATATCGACTTTGTTTTCTCAAGTGCATTTTATTTTTTGCATGTTCTGAGAATAAAACATCGTAGCATCAGGAAAAATGGAGAATGATTTAAGTAAAAACTCAACTTAAATGGGGACAAAAAAAAAAAAACACTAAAAGCAAAAGTTATGGAGTACTTGCCACCCCTTTTTCCTTTTTTGGTCAGAAGAGTACTTGCCACATTTATTGGGGGGAAATTCTAAATGAAGACCCGATATGTCATCATTTTTAAAATAAATGTCTGAATTCGATTTCATTTCAAATAAAACATGTGTCATAATTTTTTTAATCAAATATTTGAATTGAATATTATTTTAAATAAGTATCTGAAATCGTCATTAACTCATAAGCTAATTAGGACATTTTTATCTTTTACTTTTTTTTAAAAATTTTCTTTTTTTCTTTTTCTATATTAGATGAAAAAATAAAAGAAAAATAATGAAAGGAAAGGGAAAATGATGAGGGCTCTGCAAGCCCTCGCTGCTACCGTTGTTGCCCCACCCTCATTGAAAAGGGCTAACAATGATTGAGGATGGCCTAAGAGTAGATGAGGATCACCGGACCTTTATTTGAAATAAAATTCATTTTAAGTCTTTTTTTTGGGATAATGCCACGAAAAACCCTAAACTTTACCCTCTGTGACAGATTTACCCTAAACTTTTTTTTGTAACATAAAAAACCCCAAACTTTACCCTGTGTGACACATTTACCCTAAACTTTTTTTTCTGCCACCAAAAACCCTAAACTATGCCACTTGTGACAATTTTACCCTGAACTATATTACTTATGACAAATTTACCCCAAAGTCTTTTGGCTGAAGGGCATTTTCGTCATTTCTAATTTTTTTTATTGAAGTGGAAGCGGCGAGCGGCGTCTGGGCGGCCCTCGCCTCAGGGCGGCCCGATCTAGCGACCCTCGCCCGACGGGCGAGGGCGGCCCTCACCCGGGCGCCCTCACCGGGGGCGACCTAGGCGAGGGGAGGGCGAGGGCGAGCGGGGCGCCCTTTGCCGGATCCGCGCCCTCGCCCGACGCCGGCGAGGGTCGCCCAGGCCTGGCCGCCCTCGCCCGACGCCGGCGAGGGCAGCGAGGGCGGCCCAGGCGACCCTCGCCGGACTCCGGCGCCGGCGAGGATGGCCTCGCCGGCTTCCTCTTCAATAAAAAAAAAAAAAAAAAAAGAAAAAAAAATAGAAAATAGAAAATGACGAAAATGCCCTTCAGCTCAAAAACCTTTGGGGTAAATTTGTCATAAGTAATATAGTTCGGGGTAAAATTGTCACAAGTGGCATAGTTTAGGTTTTTTGGCGAAAAAAAGTTTAGGGTAAATGTGTCACACGGGACAAAGTTTGGGGTAAATGTGTCACGCATGGCAAAGTTTTGGGTTTTTTGTGTCACAAAAAAAAGTTTAGGGTAAATTTGTCACAAGGGGTAAAGTTTAGGGTTTTTCGTGGCATTAACCCTTATTTAAAATACAATTCACTTCAGACTCTTATTAAAGAAAATAATGATACTTCATATTATTATTTAAGATAAAATTCACTTTAATTCTTTATTTAAGAAAATGAAGGTACTTAAGACCCTTATTTGAAATTTTCCTTACTTAATGGTATAAAATTTGAACGTCAATTTTTTCTTCTTCCAAGTTGATTTATTTATGCACATGAAGCATTAAATTTCTCTGGCAAATTTTGTTGGTGGTCGTTTCTTTATTACTTTTTTTTTTTGGTCCGTAATTCTTTTCATTACTCAAATCCGACGCCTTAAACGGAAAATGATATTTTTCTGTAATTGCCTAAATTGACCAAAGGTTCATTTGCATTCATAAAAAGCACGCTGCGACTTTGGCACCTCCAAAACAAGCATTAAAGCAATCCACATCGTCGATGGGATTGGCCATAATTTGTGTGCGAAAGACGTAACGTTGTTGTTAGGCGGGTGCTTGATTTCTTTGCAAGTGTCGTCAAAACATTTATTGATCATTCATATTTAGATTCCATTTATTTGGCTTGTATCAGTTGAGTGATTAGTTATATTGCTTAAAATAATAAGTTAATAAAAAATATTTTCATTATCGACAACAGTTTATGTCTAAATATTTTTTGAAAGATAAAAATATTTATTATCAATTTATTTTTATAAGCAATATAAGAGATCAATTATAAAAAATATTATATCTTTTAATTTTTCACTAAACAAAAAGAGCGAGTATGAAATAGGAGATTTATGTCCTTCCAAATGTACAATTTTCGTCAGTTCTAATTGCCTACACAATGATTTTTCTTACCTCTTGTTTTCTCTTTAGATTTTTTGACAAGAAACATAAAAGAATCTGTAAAATCATGTCGCGGTTATATATATATTTCGTTCGACATGTCGGTGTTTATAAATCGTTAAAAGATTCATGCAATTCAAAATCCTTAAGTTTTGAAATGGTATTAAACTAAAGTTCCGCTTATTTCGCGGAAAATAATTGATATAGAAAATATTTTGTCAAAAATAATCGCTTGTAATAATTAGTCAATGAAAAATGTTTATACTATCAACGACGATTTATGTTTGTGAACCGTGAAAACATGTTTTGTTCATCTATTTTTTTTCAAGTGATATAAGTGATCTTTTCTAAGAAAATGTTTTCAGAACCGTGAAAACATGTTTTGTTCATATTTAGATTCCATTTATTTCGCTTGTATGCTTGAATGATTTACTTATATTGCTTAAAATAATAAGTCAATAAAAAATATTTTCATTATCAATAACAGTTTATATCAAAATATTTTTTGAAAGATAAAAATATTTATTATCTATTCATTTTTATAAGCAATATAAGAGATCAATTATAAAAAAAGATTATATCTTTTATTTTTTCACTAAACAAAAAGAGCAACGTATGAGATACGAGATTTATGTCCTTCCAAATGTACAACTTTTGTCAATTCTAATTGCCTACTCAATGATTTTTCTCACCTCTCGTTTTCTCTTCAGATTTTTTGACAAGAAATAGAAAAGAATTTGTAAAATTATGTCGCGGTTTATTTCGTGGAAAATAATTTATATGGAAAATATTTTGTTGAAAATAATCACTTGTAATAATTAGTCAATGAAAAATGTTTCTATTATTAACGACGATTTATGTTTGTGAACCGTGAAAACATGTTTCGTTCATCTATTTTTATAAGTGATATAAATGATATTTTCTAATAAAATGTTTATTCATCTTCGGTGAAATAAAACATGCTTATAACGAGAAAATGTTTTGGCTTCCAATAGATTGATTATACATTAATAAGAGAGACGCTTCCTATGTAACGTGCGCGAAGGGTGTAATGGGGGCGAGAAACGCTTTTGAACATGTGTCGTGACATACGATGAAGACGCTGTCCACGGGCATCATAGATAATAGATATAGCCTTTTTTTTTTATCTTTTGTGTAGGAGGAGTAAATGATGATCCGAAGCGGTCGGGGTCCGGCATTCCTCCAATCACGCGCCTGGATCACGCAGGGTCAGTGGGGGACGTTAGCTGTGGTAATTGCATTGACGGGGGTTTTGAAATCGAGGCCCGTCATCATGGGATCTTACCAGGTGCAAAAGTCCTTGCGTGCGTTCAATCAGCCGGGTATGCTAGTCGTTGATTGAAATTACGTTTGATGTAAAAATGTTCGGTTCGGTTCGGTTCGAGATTTTAAGAAAATTGAGTTGAATCTGACACGAATAAAAAATCTAGTTCGGGTTCGATTCGGTTTTTGGAATTTCCTATTTTGGTCTTGCTTATCAAAATTGAAGTGAAAAAAAAATGTGAGAAAGAAGAGATGTTTTAACATGATTGTTCATTTTTTATTGTGAATTTTGCTTTGGATAGGTAAACCGAACCAAACGAGAAAAAATTAACGGTTATTTTTCGCTTATCCAAATTGAAATTGAACCGAATCGAAAATGCACAAAATTTTGATACGGGTCAACTCGATTTTAATTTCAGTTCGGTTTTCGGTTCTTTTTTGACACCTCTAAAATTACGCACGTCTAAATCTCAGTTGGATATGGACTGTGGGCTCTTGGTTATTTTCAATCTTGAGGTGATTCTGTTTGATTTGTTGGGCCGACAGAACAGCTTTGATAACATGCATCTTGGGCTGCGTTGGTGGACAGTGATTCGAAGTAGGGTGGGATGAAAACAAAAAACAAAAACCCTAAAGTAGTAAATCTTTGTACTTGGCATGCAAAGGAGGCAAGCCAGAGTTAACTGTCATGGCCCTTTGAGATCTAAGACCGATTAGGACGACTCTAGAGTCTGGACCCTTTTGTGTTTTCTCCATTATTTAGAAATTTCGTGGACCGACCTGATCTATTTCACGCAAGCCAAGCTCTTAAAAAGAATACTCTGAGTAATTGCACTAGACAGTGACCATTTGAGAAAGGGTGTTTATATGCATTCGAATAATATATCATTAAACGAGGCCTCTCAATCCAATTTGGGATGAGACTTATATCATTGGATGATTGAGTTTGATCGATAATCAAGCCGCGCCACCCATTCCGGGATTGACCTAATGATGAGGATGTTACCATGCGTTCAGCTCAAAAACCGCCGGTTGTGGGTTGGGTTTAGGTCCCCACAAACTCGTATTTAGATGGGGGCCCATGACGATGGGTAGCTGAGCTAGTTCCGCTCTAGATAGCCTGCTAATTACGGTCTTGCCGTGAATTCTCTCTCCAAAAAAAAAAAAAAAAAAAAAAGTGAGCCATGGTCATGTGATATGTGTAGTGAAATCATGAGAGTTGGACCTTGATGCTCTTCACGTGGGCTTGGATGATGAAATGGAATTTTCACTCCTGAAAATGGGCCGGGATAAAGAGCGGACTACGGTGGCCCAACATGGTTGCTTCGGCTTCAGATAATGATTCGAGAAGAGAACATACATATTAGGTCCGTCTGCGATCTAAAGTAATTTGTACAAGTTTTATATATGGATGGTATGGTAATACATGTAAAAATTCAGTTTATGTAGTAAATACGTTAAATTTACATAGATTTTCTCATCCAACTTTATTTATGGAAATTAATTTTCTTCATTCCGTTCAAGGGACAAAATTGAGATTTCATTAGATATCTCCAACCGGAAATTTTTATTAGATGTACCGAATGTCGGCGTTTGATACGATATATAGTTTTTCAATAGTGTATCGAATGTTACCTGATGTGTAGAAGTGGAATATTTCATTGGACCAAATTTCTCTCTATTTTATCGTCCGAGTAGCTTAAGTGGCTCCATTGACTTAGCAGTTCAAGAGTCATGTCCTCAAGTTTAAAATGAATAAAATGCCTCGGCAAACGACCGGTGTCATTTTCTTTAGTTGAATACTTTATTTTTTAGAATCATATCATATCTAAAATACGCCCATGCATGGTTTGTATGCACATCAAGAGTTCGCATTTTTATGTATATCTATCTATCTATTTACCTACAGTAATCTGTTTCCTGAAGATTAAGTGAAACTAACATTCCAATCTAGCTGCTTAATTCTGAACGGAAAACCAAATGGAAGGACCAACGGCAGAAGACGACGAGCGGAAACAACGTGACTAGTTTGTCTTCCTCGGTCCGTGACAACTGATCCAATAATGAATCTCCACTTGGACGTTAGATGGAGGCGATTCTACACGGATCGTGTTTTTCTTGATCCCCGAAAGAAAGAAACCGCGACATAACAAGTGGAAGTCAAGAGTTTGGCGGAAATGCGGGTGCGCCGACGAGGGTTTCTGATAGTAAACTTGATTTGATATTTTTCGATCTGTTTTGTATGTGCCCATTGGTCGACCAATCGAGCAATAACTTCTCGTGGTATCAGCTGTCTGTGGCTATGAAGAGCCTTCACGCCCAATATTCTTCAACTAATGGGTAGGTTGTCGGTTGAAGGAAATTGGGCATAAGCCCGGGCCTACTTAGTAGAAGGGATTATACCTCCATCTACTCATTCTAGGCACGGGAAGCTATTATACCTGCTTACCTGTCGATAACCAAGTCTAAAGACTTAGACTCCGTTCTTTCACGGAAAATGACTTCCAGGAAAACGTTTTTCGGTTTTCCGATGTTCATTTTACGGAAAATAAATTCAGGGGGGAAAATATTTTCCATGAATGAAAAAAAAGTCTTCTAAAGTGAGGGAAAACATTTTACACACTCACTTCTTTCTATCTCACACCTCTTATTAATCATCACTTATTTCTTTCTATTTTTTTAAAATCAATTTTTTTATTTTTTTCATAAATTCGAATTTTTTGTTATTTTTTAATAAATTCATTTTTTATTCTTTATTTTTTCTGTCTTTCTTTTCGGCTGGTCGTTGGCCACGGCAATCGCCTAGGCGATAGGCGAGCCGAGCTTGCCGATCTGGCGTCGCCGAGATGATAAAATTTTTAAAATAATAAATAATGATTTTTTAAAAAATAAAAATATTGAAAGTAATTTATAAAAGAAAATATTTTCTTAAGCGAATAGAAAAAAACATTTTCCACTTCAAAATCAAGTTTCATCCGAACACCAGAAAATAATTACATTTTCCTGGAAAATAGCTTCTTGAAAAACATTTTCTAGAAAAATAATATTTTCCATAAAACGAACGGAGCCTTAATGTAATATCTACCTTCACCATCATAGGTCTCTAATTTCCACTCAAATCTTCTTTTTTTCCCCTAGTGAGTGGGAATACAGGAGTGATATTGTGAGGTCTTGTACCTCAGGATGGATCTCCCATTCATTTCTTCCCCTTGAGCCCTTTTAAGGACCTACTGAGGTCCGTGGAAGCGATTATATGCGGATCGCATTTTCTTGGTCCCAAAAGAAATCTCGACATAAGAAGAGGAAGTTAAAAATTCGAGCAAGACATGCGGTTAGGCCAACGAGGGTCTCTGAGAGTAACTTGATTTGACATATTTCAATGTGTTCTGAAGGGAGAGAATTGTATGTGCCAATTGGTCGGCTAATTGAGCAATACTTCTCGTGGTACAAGCTGTGGCTATGGAGAGGCTTTACGCTCAATGTCCTTCAACCAAGAGTACTAGGTAGGCTGTCAGTTGAAGGATATTTGGTGTGAGCTTGTGCCTACTTAGTAAGAGGGATTACAACTCCATCTACACCTTAAGCATGAAAAGCTATTATACCTGCTTATTGTTAGTAGTTAAGTCTAAAGACTTAACATAGTATATATCTTCACCGTCGTAGATCTCCCTAATTCCTACCCAATCATTTTTTTCACAAATGAGTAAGAATATAGGGATGATATTGTGAGATCTCCGATCATAAGGTGAATCTCCTACTTGTTTCTTTTCCTTAAGCCCTTTATGGATTTGCTAAAGTCAGTGGAGGCAATTCTATACGGGTCATGTTTTCTGGGTCCCTGAAAGAAACTTCAACATAAGAAGTGGATGTCAAAAATTTGAGCAGGAAGTGCGGGTGGGCCAACGAGGGTTTTTGAAAGTTACTTGATTTGATCTGTTTTGATGTTCAGTAGGGAAAGAAATGTATGTGCCGATTTGGTCGGCCAATTGAGCAATAACTTGATTTGATCTCAACCAACACTAGGTAGGCTATCAATTGAAAGACATTGGGCGTAAGCCCGTGCCTATTTAGTAGGAGGGATTACACCTACTCACCTCAAATGCTGAAGGTTACTAAACTTGCTTATCTAGCGGTAGCCAAGTCCAAAGACTTGATGTCCATCGTAGGTCCTCTTAATTCCTAACCAATCTTTTTCTTCCTTCATGAGTGGGAGTACAAGGGCAACATTGTGAGATCTCCCATCTTAGGGTGGATCTTCCGCTTGTTTCTTCCTTTTGAGCCTTTTAAGGATCTACTAAGGTCTGAGGAGGCGATTCTATATGGATTGCATTTTCTTAGTCCCTGAACGAAACCTCGACATAAGAAGTGGGAGTCAAAAATTTGAGCGAGATGTGTGGGTGGGTTTCCGAGAGTAACTTGATTTGACATTTTTTTATATGTTCCGTAGGGAAAGAAATTTATGTGCCGATTAATCGACCGGGAGAATTACCAAAAAAGTCTTAAACCTATTGCAATTGTGTCAATTCAGTCCTAAACTTTTTTTTTTTGTCAATTCAATCCTAAACATTTTGCAATAGTGACAATTTAGTTCATCCGACCAAATTTGGCCGACTAGAGCTGACATGGACACCAACAACAATATTTTAATAATATTTTTATTATTTTTCAAATTTTATTATTATTATTTTCCTTTTCTTTTTTTCTCCTCCTCCTCCCTTGCCCCTCCCCCGCCGGCTAACTTCGGCGAGGCTGCCGGCCACCTGCGCGAGGGCCTCGAAGCCCTCGTTGGCGACCTCGCCCAGAGCTGGGGGCTACGGCGAGGCTGGCCTCGCCCAGGTCTGGGCAAGGCCGTCAAGGGCCACGACCCTCACCGACGGCCTCGCTCAAACTTGGGCAAGGCTTAGGGGCTGCGGTGAGGTCGTCGACGAGGGCCACGGCCCCCAAATATGGGTGAGGCCGCCAACGAGGGCAGCGGCCCCAAAAATCTGGGTGAGGCCGCCGACGAGGGTCATTGGGGCCGCGACCCTCGCTGCGGCCCCCAAGTTTAGGCAAGATTGCCGGTGAGGGCTTTGTGGCCCTTGTGCAGTGGCTAGTAGCCTTGTCAAAGCTGGCCAGCCATTGTCACCAGCCGGGGGGGAGAGGCAAGGGAGGAGGAGAAGAAAAAGAAAAGGAAAAATAAAAAAAAATAAAAAATTCGGGCAATAATAAAAAAATCAAAAAATAATAAAATTATTATTAAAATATTGTCGTCGGCGTTGGCTAGCGTCCACGTTAGCTCCGGCTGGCCAAATTTGGTCGAAATGACTAAATTGGCACAATTACAAAATGTTTAGAATCGAATCGGTAAAAAAAAAAGATTTTGGACCAAAAATTGGCACAATTATAATAGGTTTATAACTTTTTGACAATTCTCCCTTAATCGATCAATCGAGCAATAATTCTCGTGGTACGAGCTGTGGCTATGGAGAGCCTTTAAGCAGACCTTGGTTACTGTTTGCAGATGGAGTTGGGTTTTATCATTTTTAGTTCCAAGGAGAGTAGTCTTGTGATTTTGGGCAGATACCACCCTCCTTTTGAGGAGCAAATCACTCCTACCATTGCCGGACTTAAGATGTTGGTAAACCATCGCACTACATGCTCGCTGTGACTCTATTTTGGCGTGTCGGATCGTACTTGTTACTTGTCTCACTTCTTGTCAATCTAAAACATATTAAATTTGATTCCACTTGTCAAGTAATCGAATTATGTTAAAAACATGTCAATTAATATTAACACATGAAGGTAAGTGTATAGTCTTCTGGTGAATTTTTTTTTTCTCTTTTGTCCCTGTTTTACCTCGTGTCTGATTCGCGTCGTGCAAATGGATCATGCACATCTCAATCATCAACTGGTTGGAAATTGTGATGCGTTTTCCACGTTCTCTAAATTTCCCAAGAATGGTTAACTAACCTAATCGTGAAGAAAACAAGAACTGTCCAGGAACGAAGAAGAGAAGTCAAAAAGTTAAGATCGGAAAATCTTGAAGAATAAGTTAAAAGTTGAAGTGGCCAAGTTGAAGTCAAAACCTTAGCAGCTAAGTTGTTGAAAATCTGAAAGCCATTTATTTTAGAACAGTTTTTTAACGTCTGACATGTCTGACATGTCTGATATGGTTTGTTTCTTTGTCAACCCTCTCCCTCATCCGTCTAAAAAGAGACTTTCCAAATCATAATAAAAAAAATATCAAAAATAAGAAATTCTCTCTTTTCTTTCACTCATTTGCTGGCTTTTACATATAATGATGTTGTTCATTTTCCCTTTATTTTATCGTATTTTGGGAAGATAGTCCCTAGAGCCTGTCGCACCGAATTTTGTACTTCAAGGGACGAAATTATTCTTAAAAATAGTACTTGCATTCTTAATTTTCATCTTTTCAAACATAATTCTCCAACAAACTTTTTGGAAATTATGATCCATTTTCCATGTTCTCTAATTTTAGGGGTAAGTATGATTCCATAATAAAATCTAGAACTTGAAAACTAGACCGGTCGAAACTTGTTTGATTATAGGTTCTGAAATATGTAGGTTAAGTTCAAGGTTTTATTCAATTGATAAGTTTTAGGTTATAGGTTGATGGAATCCAGAATCGGTAACTTAGAACTTGGAATAAGTTTTGTGTTTTTCTTGATATATGTATTTGTGTAATCTTACATTATTCCATAGTATTCGAAATGAGTGTATAAGTTAGAATTATTAGTCCGAGCTTCCATTTTATAATTGAAACTTTTACTTTGTTAATATTTGTGTCTAAATATAAATTATGATCAATGAATTGTAATAGCAAATGGTAATCATTAAATGTAATATTTCATTGCCTCAATCAATAATATAATAAAACCTAAGTAGACCCTAAAACTGACCATAGAATTTGTGACAGGGTCAGTTCTAAGTTTCAATATATACAGGTTAGGTTATGAGTTCTCAAAAATGAAGAACATATTCCAATCGGTAGATTCTAGGTTCCAATTTCAAATGGAACTTATATGAAATCTAGAATTACTCATCTCTACTAGATTTCTCAATGATGCTTTAACAAACTTAATCGTGAAGAAAACAAGAACTGTCCAAGATCGAAGAAGAACAGGCTAAAAATTGAAGAGTCCAAGTTGAAGGCTAAGGAAGGCTAAAACCTTAGCAGCTAAGTTTTCTCAATCGACAAGAAAATATTACAGATGTCACGTATTGGAATACCCACCCTTTGAAAAAGACAGGCAAAAGGGTCGGAAATTTTGTCAGTGAAAGGACAAAAAAAGTCAGCTGTGCTTGTGCCATACGACTTGCTGTGGCCGTAAATATCGTAGAAAGTGCCAGAGAATTGTGGTCCATGAGTCGGGGGAAATGCCTACGGATGGTAAAGGCCGTAGCTCGACTTCAAAAAGTGTGGGGTTTAGCCCTCCACCACGTAATGGGTGGGAAGCATGATCCCCTGGCTCCCTCACCAATCCAGCCACGCCCTACGCACTCCATATGAAAATTATGAAACAATATTTCCAAATCAATAGCCTAACTCTTGAATACTCATCTATAGAAATTGCCCCTTGTTCATTTCTATATCAATCGGACCCTGCACACATGTACCTGCACAAATCAAAACCTCAAATTATTATTGATATCAAAACCATTTTTTCGTGCAGTCAAAATTTTAACAGAATCTGAAATGGCTCATGACTACATCACTTTGTCTCGATTTTCTCTCATAGACCAAATGGGAAGGGGAAACCTTGCAACGATCCACGAGATTGTGCAGCTGCATACACAACTCTTGTATTTGGTGCAACTTTCTACCTGCAACAACACTTTCCAGATAACACAATGAAAATACCTCGCGGTGGAAGCAGAAGAGGTACTCCAAACCTAATTGATGACCTTGGGGCCCACCCCTCCAGCAAAGCGAAGGCCTAACAACTTGAAAGTAATGGAGCATCCTGCAAGCCCACAAACTGGTTAATTCAAGGTCTTTGGCGTGTCGTGTGTCCTAACATGAAGCGGTTTACACGTATTTTGTGCGATTTGAATGGACAACCTCTAATTAGTGAGTTGGAAATCTCCACGCGCCATAAACCAACTACGCCACGTTTAGGGATTTGAAAAAGAAATGCTCGAAACAGGCCGTCAAGCAAGCCAATGAAGCATTTACTTTGCCTGTCCTTATTAGAACGCTTTGACAAGGACCCGTGAATGGAAGAGCCACTTCAAGTATGATGAGAGATCCACCATGTTTCGCACTATCTAACAACCATTCTGCGATGGATCAGAAAAACCATCTGACGACGTGAGTGCGTTACCAAGGCGCTGGGGTCGTCCTTGGAGTGACGATGAGTTAGGTGAATGCACTAGGGGCGAACCAAACAACTAAAGTGGATACCAGGAGGTCAAAGATGGGGAACTGTCGTTAAACTTGGATTGTTCTGCAGAAAAGTCCCAAAGTTGTTCTGGGTTCCACGGGGAGAGGGGCGGCGGGGGCGGGAGGGAATCCTCTAAGGTTCTAATTTTTCTAGGACAAAGCTATAATGATGCGTCTAGAAGATGAAATTAAACTAGGCTCTCTTTGTTTCATAGAAAATAAATAATTTAGTAAGTGATTGCTTGTATTGATTCAAATAATTCGCCAATGAAGACTATTTTTATCGTCGACAACGATTTATATTTATTTTCATGGACGATTAAAATATTTTTTTAATTGTTCATTTTGTAAGCGATATAAATAATTTATTTTAGGAAAATATTTTGCAAAATATTTATTTTTCGTGAAATAAATGAAGCCTACAAATGCGTTTGTTTCTCAAAAATTTCATGATAAAGAAAAATATATTTCTTGAAAATCATCTTTAAGAAAAATTGTTAGCTTTCATTTGTCCGGTGGAAAAAGTGATTTTCTTCTTATCAAAAGTGGAAGTGGTTTTCCCTCAATCTAAACTTGTTGTTTTAAGTCCATGGAAAACGTTGCTTCGTCTAAAGATCAGAAAGTCGAAGAATAATTTCCTAAAAACAAGTTATCATCAATCAAACATTTATTTTGTGAAAAATGAATAATTTGAAAAACATTTATTTTGTGAAAAATGAATAATTTGAAAAATATTTTCCTAAAAATGATTATTTCTATTGCTTAAAAAATTATATAAACAAAGAATAGTATCATCAACCATGAAAATATTTAGACATAAATTATTGTCAATGATAAGAAACATTTTTTATTGACTAATTATTTCAAATGGCACAAACAATTATTTTGTAGAAAAATATTTTTCAAATCATTCATTCTTTGATAATCAAACGCATCATATATAATAATCAGTCATTATTGATTGAATTTACACCTCTATACCTAACTCTGCCATGCCAATCAGTCTCCGGACGATGACGATCTAACCCTCGTTCACATGATCTCATGGTCCATGCAGATGTCCGAGCCCCAATGAAGTGGGATGATATTATAAAGATTGTCTTTGCATGGCCTTTTAAATTCGAGAGTAGTTGGTACCCAATGACAAAAATTCAAATGACAAACTTATTATGCGAGAGACGCTCGAGCACATGCTTGTTTGTTGTCGTAAATTGCGGAAGCTCAAAACATAGGCGAGGCGGCTTCCTAAAAGCCGCTCCGGTCGGGAAGGTACTGCTTTGTCGGAACATCTCACAAAAGTTACAACCTCCGTTTTGTACATGCCCACGGACATGGGATCCCTCTTGCGGTCGAACTCCTTGTGATCTTTGGATTGTTCTACAGGACAGCCCCTTTAAGTTGTTCTGTTCTGCGTTCGTGGAACTGTCTTTACCCAGTGCGGGGCCGAAAGATGAGGGAAAAGAATCCTTCAAGATCGGAAGGTTCGAATGAATACTATACCAGGATAAACTATTAGGATGTGTCTGTGGAAAATGATAGAAAACTATGTAATAATTAGTCATTCTCAATTCAAACAACACCTTGATACCAAATTCTGCCTTGCCAGCGAGTCTCCGGATCATGTCTTTGCACGTCTTTCCATATACGAGGGAAGGTTGTACCGATCAGCAGAAAATTCAAAGGAAACAGATCGGAAAATATCACCCAAGAGATGCTCGTGCAGGTGTTTGTTCGGTGTAATTACAACCATACCGTGGTCTACGTATTTGTGAATACATGTTTGGAAATTGCAGCGCCTCAAGACGCAGGCGACTCGGCTTCCTAAAGCTGTAGTGGTTGTGATCGTACTGTATCCGTGAAAAGTTTGTCTAATGCCTCATGAAACTCACAGCACCTCATACCAAATGAGCTCTACATGCTGGCGAGAAGGGCCATTTATGAATGCACATACATAGACATGGGATACCTCTTTCAATATTTGACTACTTTGCTATCAAATATTTAATTTAAAGAGAAAAAAAAGAGCCTGCTTGATATCCTCTGTTGATCTTAAGAATCATAGACACTAGAGATATATTGAGGAACTAATGTATTTTAGTGGTCTAGACTCAGCGCACAAGTTCAAATCCCATATCTTGATATCCATTCATATGTGGGAGTAAAATGCTTAGATCAATTTAATAGCACGATGCATAAAATTACACTAGAGTCTAATCAAACTAGCATTCGAAATCGAGTATCCAAACAATAATTAAATAATTAAGAAGCTCGAAATGGATACCGTGATTGACCTATTCTATGAATGCAAACTAAAATAAGCAAATGTTAAACCGAATCGAAACCATGACACGGGAGTTAAGTTGGACACTCGTCAAGCGACCCACTTTAACAACTCAAAGTGAAATCGATTCTATCTCCAATTACACACGACATGCCGTAGAACACCAATCATTATATTAGACTCCACTTAGTGATTTCAAACAATTTCCAGAACTAATACAGAGGTTCCGGACTCTGAGGAGGCTAATAATTGCAATTATCGCTAAGTCAACTAATCAATCGTAGCTTATCTATATCCAGTCAATGTCTGCTATTAATTGGAGAGCAATAGTTACACATATAATATTCGCTGAACCACAAAATAACTCGCAACCAACATATAAAATGGAAAACAAATCATCACTTCCAGTTTAAAATCAATCGAGGCATGAACGTGAATATATAACCTCGTATGTCGAGACAGATCTTGGGCAGTGAGGATAGTCCCGGCCCTACCATTTTGGTCTAGCTAACACACTTCCTAGACCTACCCAAAACTTGTGGATGGGTCGCAAGTTCCACCAATCTTGGTGCACGGCCGCATCGAATATGAGCGACCATCACTGGATTGTCGCAAGCTCGACCTGGCATGCTCGTATCATTTGCATACCGATTGCCAATCATTGACAACCTTAGGTACGCAGTGCGCCTGACCATGACCACTCAACAGAAACTATGTGACATAAAGTCGACCCACGCAACGTGTCTTCTCCACGAAGGAAGCGAATATTTGTCTTGTGAGGAGGGAGTGGGAAAGGCAATAATCAGCATCTGGTACGAGAAGGTCCCCGTGGTCCTTCGAGGAATCGTTCCTCTCGGGAAATCGCAGTTGGCCATGATGAGGCGTTCATTTCGCAGCTTCAACGGAAAAAGAAGAAGAAGGATGGTGAAAGTCTCTTTGGATGCCACAGTACTCCGTGAGTTAATAACATTTCTTGACGGGTTTTATATCGATGGTTGTTTGCGCCCACCATGGTTGCATTATGGATCTTGACATAATGTCAAGCCCCTGATGAGCATGGCAAACATTGATGGGAGACATTAACTTAGGAATTCATTTCTCTTTTTAGAATGGTCTCTCCTCCTTTTGCTAAGAAATTTAGTGCGGTCATACGGAGACAGCGGAGTCGAAACGATGACTATTCCTTTGGCTTTCATGGCTCAGCTGTCAGTCAAGGCACTAAACAGGGAACTTAGCCATGGGTCAAGCCGGCGTGAGCATATAAACCCTAGGTCAATGGGGACATTTTTATTTTTTTGTTAGGGTTTTCAACTTAGCACCTTAAAGAGAATTTTCCCAAGAACCACTGGCCAATCGACGAGTAATATCAATTGTCTGCACGTATCAAAAATAATCCGTTCGACGATACCTACGTCACATATGCCTAAGATGAGAGGTCCGAAGATCGCCCACAAAAAATTGATTCGCCAAATAAAAAAATGACAGGCGTGTTTTCCTAATATTCAATAATTAATCTTTGTCACATCAGCTGGTAAATCGATTATGAGAGGGGGGTGGATGATGCCTGAAAGCATCGCTTTAGGATGGAAATCTAAAGGAGCAACTTGGGGCCTTCTTTTTTCTCTTTTGTTGACAGGTAGCTGGAGGACACGGACCATATGTGGGGACAAGGACGAGCTAACGCATCAATCCCTCCCCTCCACTACGGCCTCGCTATATATTAACCCCATTATCTTCCCACGAATTTGCTATCCTCGTCCTCTCCTTAAAATACATCTCCACACAGACACCCTCTTTCCACTGACCCAACAACATGAACTAAAAGACCACGCGCCTCCCGTGCTCTTTGTACTAATCTCGGCCCGCTCGTTCTCGTTCTCCGCGAGGAAGAACCGAACCCCGAGCCTCCCTCCCCCCACCCCCCGGGCGCCCCCATCGTCTTTCGACCATGACCGCGCCAACGCCAGCCTCGGGCCGGGTCCTCGTCGTCGGGGCGACCGGTTTCATCGGCCGGTTCATCACGGAGGCGAGCATCGAGGCGGGCCGGCAGACTTACGTCCTCGTCAGGCCCGGCTCGAGCAGCCCCTCCAAGGCGAACACCGTCGAGACCCTGCAAAAGAAAGGCGCGATAGTCTTGCGTGTAAGATTTCTGCCATCTGATCAGAAAGGAGAGAACCGACCAGCTTTTGGGAGAACCCTCTGATTTTGGTCTTCTGTCTTGCTAGGGTTTGATCAACGACAGGAGTCTCGTGGAGTCGATCCTCCGGGAGCACGAGATAGAGATCGTGATCTCGGCTGTTGGCGGTGGGGACATTTTGGATCAGCTCACTTTGGTCGAGGCCATCAAAACTGTCGGCACCGTCAAGGTAATATGTACAAAAACATCATTTTGTCAAGTACAACCCCCACCCCCACCCACCCATCCCAAACCCCAATTTTTTTTTTTTTTTTTAGCACCGTGCACCAATAGTACCCTTAAGCACCTTTTATATAAGTTAACATCATTGGATGATATGATGTTATTCTTCCTATATCTATCCATGTCCCATGCACATGTAGCATTACCTCTTTATCTGAGTATCACATCATATGGACCCAAGTAAGTCAAATTGATACAACGTCTAAGGCATTATTTTTTTTATAGTTTAATGTGCATAATTTCAGAAATTCAGTTATCCGTACTAAGCATTTTTAATGAACGATCGATATAATTGATATCATTTAGACATGTGGTTGGGAACGTGTGGGATTTGGTGGGTTCCTGAAATGAACATTTGTGCATTGCCATCTCAGAGGTTCTTGCCTTCGGAGTTTGGGCACGACTTGGACAGAGCCGACCCGGTGGAGCCGGGCCTCACCATGTACAAGGAGAAGCGCGAGGTCCGACGGTTGATAGAGGAGCATCGCCTGCCGTACACCTACATCTGCTGCAACTCCATAGCCTCTTGGCCCTACTACGACAACAGGCACCCTTCCGAGGTACTCCCCCCGTTGGATCAGTTCCAAATCTACGGCGACGGAACAGTCAAAGGTACGCACCAAATCAAAGTGGGACATTGCACTTGCCAGATTCATTAATAGGGAGGGGCCGTGGTGACGAGGCGGCCCGTGCCTACCCCCTTAACTAGGTCTCGTGATTTGAGGGCGAGTCGGGTGGGTGGGGGAGCAATGGTGCGCCGTCCCGCGGTGAGTAAAATTACGAACATTTTTTTTCATAAATCTTAAATCTATTCTTGTTTAAACATTATTTGAAGCAACAATTTGTAAAGAGATTACAAATTAATTAACAGTCACGAACAATGACACCAAATACAAAAGAGAGGAATAACATGAAATTAACTAATTAAGTTATGGTATAAGTATCCTAACGAAAGTGTGTAACTTCACATTCGTAAGATGTTTATTATAGATAGTATATTAATAGTAAAAGTTGTTAAAGCCATTCTTGATGGTATATTAATAGGGACGAAGGGGTGGGGCCGATGTTCCTGCCACGTGTCAATCTATAGTCGTTGGTCAATTATGACTTGGGGGAGGGGGAGGCTTTTCTATTTGCACACTGATAATGCACAAAACGCTGTAGTGAAAGAGACGTACGGAGACTCTTCTCCTTCGAGCCATTATTAATCACGTAGAATACGCCGGTCTACTAAACGACGATGGGAAAGCTCAAGAGAAATTTTCAAAAAGGCTTGCTATTATATTGAGGAATTGTCGATACCAATTAAAGTTTACTTTATTTGAAATGATTCCCATTTCTAAAGTATCTAATTAGGGAAATAGCAATTCTGTACATTGAATCCGAGCAACAAAACGAAAACAACCGATAGATTGAAAATTATATTCCGTTTGTAAGCTATCTAATTTAGAAAACGCAAATCAATGCATTGAATCCGAACAAGAAAAAACAATCCGTACCTAGAAAACTGTACTCGCGAGAGAAAAGGATTACATGCGGCGTTGTCTCGTTGGCCCGTGTTGCGTCGAGCGGCGCAGGAAGACGACCTTGGCAGAGCGAAAAAGATTCGAAGCGAAAAAGATTGGTTAAAGGAGTTACCGAGGGTCAATGGTTTTTGGTTCTTTCTATGATGAGGGGCTCTGCTCCCCATGAATCCTTCTCGAATAGGAAGAGTATAGAATTACGCGAAATCTACGGTATGATACGTGCGTAAGATCTGACGTCCCCACATGCATGTCTGAGGCGCCAAAATCTACCGTATGATACTTTCGTGAGATCTGACGTCCCCACGTGCATGTCTGAGGCGACGTGTTAAAATGAGAGAAGAGGACGTACGACAGACATTCAGAACTTAGATGGAGCAAACAAGAAGCCATCAGATTCGGTTGACTTGTAGCTAGACATGTGGTAACCTTCCCCAGCAAAGAACTCTAGCGTTTCGCTTTCGCGGTCGAAATCTGTTCGCCGGAAAATTGTGGCCAACGGGCTCTTAGGGATGTTTGGGGGCGACCCTTTTCCTCGGATTTTAATCGGTTGACATGGTGTCCTAGGGCGAGAAGGGAGAAAAACTAATCGTTCTTTCTTCAACCGCAGCTCACCCACTTGCGAAAGCGCCAAGATAAACATTATTCTTTTGCTTTCCAGCTACTACCCGCAGCCTAAGATTAGCCGGTGGGCCAGTTGACATGATCCCCGGATAAACCTAGGAACATGCTATGTATATCATAGTCGCGAAAAACCCTGAGAGCATCACCACGACATTAACAACGAACAAAATCAAACGTTAGGTGGTTCTCTTTTTCCTTTTTTAAACGGTAGGTGGTTCACATGTCGCATTTCTTGCACGCAGTCAACTTAACTAAGGAGGGCCTTTGTTAATTCTGATGATTTTGGATGCCTTTTGCAGCTTATTTTGTTGCTGGGACCGACATCGGGAAGTTCACCATGAAGACGGTAGATGACGACCGGACGCTGAACAAGTCAGTGCATTTCCGACCGCCTAGCAACATGTACAACATGAACGAGCTCGCGGCCTTGTGGGAGAAGAAGCTCGGACGGACCCTCCCTCGTGTCACAGTCACCGAAGATGACCTCTTAGCTGTTGCCGCCGGTACAGGACTTAGTCCGAGTTGAACAACTAGGGGATTTCAATTTTAACTTAAAGCGAAATGTTGATCACGGTAAAAAAGACCTTACGGACTCGCTTTGATGCAGAGAATTGCATACCGCAGAGCATCGTGGCCTCGTTCACTCACGACATCTTCATAAAAGGCTGCCAAGTCAACTTCTCGGTCGATGGCCCCAACGAGGTCGAGGTGGGCAGTCTCTACCCTGAAGAAACCTTCCGCACGCTCGACGAGTGTTTCAATGAATTCGCCGCCAGAGTAAGCAAGAAGGTCAATCCCAAAGGAGAGGTAGCTGCGCAGAATCCCATGATGGAGGTCATTGCAATCGCGGCGACATGTTCATAAACCGTGTTCGCTCGCATTGCGAGGCCTCAGCCTCTAGCATTCCCGATTTATGTGAAACAAAAATTGCATTTGATCTCGTACAACATCCCCGAAAAGGAAGCGTCTAATAAGGTCCTGTCTGCAGCTGTAGATGGTTCGTGTGATCTGTATTTATTGGAATCCTATGTTCTGTGTTAGGGAGTACCATCACTTAGAAGTGGAGTCGATTTCAAAATCTTGTCAGTTGGAATCTTTACTTCTCTATCTCCTGTCAAAGCATCCACCTAATTGCAAAAGGGATTCGGGAACTTCGGCAAGCAGCACTGACGTGTTCAAATTCTTGAATCTATATAAGCCATAATTAAGACACGACAACTAAATGCACCATCTAACCAAAAGCCAGTCTGAGCTCTGTCATTTCCTGAGATTCCCCCGGGTTACCTCTCGAATCAAGAAATTAATCACGGTGCTAGTGCCCTGCCTTCGTGTAAAGATGCGAAACTCCACCTAAGGTCAAATCCCATCTGCCATCCAACTAGATAATCACCTAATTTAGCTCACTGATCTCCGCCTTTAGGGCCAGAATGGTGCGCCATCTTCAGGCCTTTTTACGTCTAACCGGAAATGACTAGCAACTACGAATAGGAAATGCAAAATCGACCTGACAAAAGGATCAGGAGAACCATAGAATGTACGCCCTGGCAAGAAAGATATTTTTTCGATTCATCCTGTGTATATGTACAATTTCTTTAGTTTGGAGTTGGACTACATTGCAATGTATCGTGCTTGCTCCGTTAAAATCACAAGCGCGAAGGGGTGGTATGAATGTTGGTATTGTCCGGTCTGCTGATGGGTGTAAAAATCTATACTTCATGTACAGCCACAGGCAACCTCCCTTCAATGGAGACGCGGCAGATGGGACACTTCTTACACTTGTTGCAGCAAGCCCTGCCAACCATGACAGCAAACAATAGTCACAATGAAGGAAAGGCACACCCATCCCGGGTTTTCTCTTCTTTGCCACTTACAAATTCACACTGAAGGACACGATCATTGGAATGTGGGTTCACAAATTACAACATGCCAGTTCCAATAGACAATTTCCAGAACTGTGGGGTCGGGGTTATAAACCACATGACCCTGCGCTCATTTTATTCCCTAGCCTGCCAGTCAGAAGCGCTGGTATACAATGACTAACAGCGGACTGATAAGAGCAAATACCTGCAGAGGGCATGATGCCGGCAGGGAAGCATGACCACATTGATTTGATCTTCGAAGCAAACTTGACAAAGGATCTTTTCCTGCAAAATTTCACCATCTCCAATTAGTGACAGTGGAGTATACTGAGAATATCTTGAACATGATATATCTCAGGCATTTGGAAAGAGATGATATAGCATCTTATGTCTGGAACATCGATTCCAGTCTTTTGATAAACTTTTCAATTTGAACATAAAGCCTAGTGATTGGTAACAGAGATGAATACTGAAGAGCATCACTTCGTTCGAGAAAGACCACAGCTCATTTAAGGTAGACACTAGCTAGATGAGTGAACTCTTTAAGTTTCTTCCTTTCTGTTGATTTATCTGCTTTGTTTATGCTACATTCCGTAGCATCGTTGCTACCCAGCACTTGCATATAACATATTCAGAAATGCCATGCAGTGACTTGAACTACCAATGAAGACAGTAACATCAACTTGGACCATAAAGTATTGGATTGGAAAACACAATCATCCGATCCCTCAGTGAAAGCCACAAAAAACAAAACTCAAGCATCCTAGGTGCTAAAAACTTACATTTTGAAGTCTCTCATACTCTTGCTGGCTGCTTTTTGTTATTTCTGTCTGCTCACTCAATGCAGCTTGTAATCTCCATATCTGAGGTCAACAGAATTTTAAAAATGAAAAAGTAAAAAAGCCGCACATATAAATATTATTCTATTAGCATAAAGAATAATAGAATCTTCTACAACTAAAAAAACTAAGATGAGTACAGGTAGGACTACATCAAATGGAAAACAGACTCTTCTTACCTCCTCAACAAGATCTGACTTGGGCAACTTCTTCACAATATCAGGTGAAAAGGTATTGTAGCTGCACCAGACATGGAAAGAAGAACACCTAGAAGATTATTTGAAGAGCAGAAGGGTGGACGAGAGGGGTGGGGCAAAAGTCAGCATGCGAGTAAAACAAGCTTACGTTCATTGTGGTACACATTCATGTATGTTTTTTGAGGTTCACATGCAAGTGGCTGTGGCAGCCTGCATGCTTGAATGTGAGTTCTTACCTTTCTATACACATGAGAAGAAGTTCAGGCAATAAATTAGGGAAACAACAACAAAAAGAAATTAAAAGGTGCCAATACAATTTGAGGCATTTCTTCATCTTCTCTATGCTTTGCTAGCAAAGATGATTACAGATTTATTAGCTATCATCTAAGAAGACCCTCTCGCTCTCAGAGCCTGAAAATGAAGACATCGGGGTTTATTATAATGCTACCCTAGAACTTGTGTAAAGACACGACAATATTGCACCTGTGTGAGTCCATGCGAATTGAACCTACAAGAGCATCTTTACAATAAATTTGAGAATCCAAGCTAAAGGTAAGTAATCTAAACCACAGCAAAAAGAGGTGTGCTTCTGGAACTGCGATGCCATGAGCAGTTACAACCACACACAGCGATGACAACAGTGACTGTCGGTGCAACAAAAACCTCACAAACCAACACATCCCTTGGTCAACACCAACAAACAAGAGCAAGAAGAACATTACAAAGATAACAGACTGCATGGAATAGGAATACACACCCAGAAGAGCCGCCGCAGAAAAGCCTAGCTCGTTCCAGCTGGCTGGCTTCATCTATTGACCACCAACCTATCAACCTGGTAACATTGAACCCTTGTCAATTATTTTAAGAAGATGCATCTTTGATTCGAATAAATTAGGTTCTCATACTTTCGAACTTAAAAAAATTACCGTGACCCATGATGCAAAAATCCAAAGCAATCACGAATTTTTGATGAGATTGAGAAGTAATTGCTAGAACAAGCTCCACTGTGCAACATAAAGACAATCTTTTCTATCAATCTGTATGCAGCAAACAACACTCCAGCTCCTTGCACCAGAAGAAGAGGAGTAAAAACAACTGGAAGAGGCATTTGCTTAGCACTACGAGGTGTTCCCTACAATTTAAGAGAAAGTGAGTTAGTATGTGCACAGCACATAGCCAATGACAAAGAAGAACAATATTGTATCATACCAAATAGCTGAGAGCGTCTCGATATGTAATGACATACCTCCAAACGCATGATCAGAAGGATCTGGAAGACAACTATGGGAATTTTCATAATGTGACCTCCTATGTCTTGCAAGCTGCTGCACATTCTGATATTTTGTTCTTCTTCTGAAGAAACCATTAACTGTCTCTCCCAGTCAATATATCTGATAGACATTGAGGATGGACCCGCTTCTCTTATGTAAGAACGCCCATGAATAGCCGGATTATCCCACTTTGTGCAAACAAGGAAGGCAAAGCATTCTGCAATTCTGTGGAAGGAGTCCCAGCATCAACTTTAATAGGCAAAGGGACTTGAAAAGGAGACATTGTCAATTACAGTGCTAAACTAACTGAGCGCTACCCGTAATTTATAAACAAATCCCACCAAGTTAGACCAATGACATCACCTGCACGAAGTTGGCAATACGTCCAATTAATCATTGGAAAACAGTCTTAGATACTCAATAATAAAGCATGTCAATTTATAGCATTAAATCATCCAAGGATGTACTGCTATGCAATATAGATTCTTGATGCCAAAAGATGACTATGACTAACACAGGCAGGTCATACATTTTGGGCAGAAGAGTTATCGGAATGTAGTCTTAGTGGCTAAACTTTCTTCAGTGGGATTAGGCTTCAGGTATAGTCCCAAAAACAACTGACTTCGGTTAAATGAGAACTGTTCCCGCAATTTAGCAAGCGAAAAGTCAAACAAAGCAAAACAGTTAATGACCAGTAAAATCCAATAAGAGATTAAAAAAATTAGGATTTTATTGGGGCAAGTAATAATGGCCTTTATTGGAAATTAAACCTATTGCCACTACAGGGGAACACCTCTCTCGACATAATCAACAAACTTTATAATATTTGAAGAACAACCTGATTTGCGGTATAATATTTGTCCCTTGACAATGAAATAGGCTGAAGAAACACCAGCACTAAGACAAATAGAAATAATGTATACACTGGCTTGAATTTTCATGAACTTTAATCACTCCAGACCAATTGTAAGAGGAGGACATAAGTTGTTCTAATGCAGAGAAATTAGACAATTACCACATAGCTTTAGAAGAGTAAATGTCGTTGCAGCAATGCAGAAGACCATAGATATTGCAACCCAGAAGTGCTAGAGGCAACAATATCAGAAAAGCAATTAGCATATACTACCAGTTGAAAGATGATACATCACTAAAGTAGTAAATAAATGCTTACTGAAGCATAAACCATCAAGAGACACAAGTCCCGTCATCATTAATAGAAGTTCTTCAATACTCAAATACAAAAGAACAAGAAAGCAAGTGAAGGAAAAAGTAAGACTTTGGCAGGACTAGAAGAAAAGGGACGGGAAACTAAGAGACTAGGTTAACAGAGTTAGAACAAAACCAAAATTGCATCCTCCATCTTTCATCACACAAACAGAATTAGCACTGTCGATGAAAGGTAATCTTAAGAAAATCCAAATATTACATCCTCAAGTGACTCAATTCAAACAGGCTAGATACTGAAATTAAAAAAATCCACATCATGTTGCACACATGTGTATCTTCAATAGCCAATCTAGCACACGTTCCCTAACCATCATTTTGCACACAAGTATCTGTCAAGGAACAATCAAGTTGCAGGTCTATGATTCAACTGGCTGAACCGGTTCAATCAGCAGAACTTCGACCAAGACTAAATTATAGCTCAGCAGAAGACAATTAAGTTTTAGTCTACTCCCTATTTCTAAACTTGAGGAGACTTTCCTTTTTAGTGACCTTTCTCATCAACATAAACCCCTGATTAAGCACAAGAGAGGACGCTCAAGCTCCTCACCCACTAGCATACCCTCCCCTCCTATTCTTTGACAGGTGAGGCCATTTTAAGACATCTGTTTATCTAGCAAATAGTCATCAAATACCCTAAAAGTAGTGTGAAAACCCAATCTCTCTCCCTTGCCCAAAGCTCATTTATCAGCTTTTGATGATGACAAGTTTATAACAATGAAATTACTAGATAAAGAGCAGAAAAGGTTTTGAAGTTGGCATTCCATCCAGCCAACTTGCTTAAGTCAATTCAACTCCATAAGTGGCTTCTTGGCCATAGAGATCCTGAGATCAAGAGATAAATAGACAACAATGCCAGGTTTTACTATGGAACCAAGGTTGATGGTGACCTAGTCCAGTTTTCCACCTACTGCATTTAAGTGAAAGTTCAACAACCCATTGGTGGTTTCAGTTGAGCCAGCTAGTGCAGTCAGATTTTCAAAACTAGGAAAGGAAAGCAAAAAATAGAGCAGATTTGGTATTCGCCCTATTGGACAACTTAATTAGCTAAAAGGACTAGGGGTAACATAAATCTTAGATGAATCTCACAAGGATAGGGAACATGCGAAGCCTCCATGTATCCAATTAATGCCAGCTTTCAGGAAAAAGTTTCATGGTTTCCACTCCTCAGCTAGTAGGAATTGTCCAGATGGAATTACAAGGATAGGATGGATAGAGAAGATTTACATGTATTGGAGGAAATTTTTGCTGCTGATAATAGAGAACAACAAAAGAAAATAAAAGCAGTAAAATGGAACTTTCCTAAATTGTGAACTTATCCAATCCTCAAGCAGCTCTCACTTAGAAACTCACTGTCTACTTATACTGAGCAAAGTATGTTGGTCATTTGTATGTATATGCTTAAATCATGCTCTCCAATCAACCCTTGCTACCCCCAATTTTCACGTTGTCTAATCTTTCCTCTATTTTTCTAGGTGTACCAAAAAGGTTTGTTCCCTCAACCACAAAAAATAATGAGCCACTCATCCAGTGAAACAATTAAAAAACAGCATCAACATCTCAGGCCCACTAAGACAAAATTAAAGTTTCTTCCAATTTTGCTTGCAGACAACATAAATGAGCTCGTAGCATATAAGTGAGAAGATCTATACCCAAAATAGCATAAAGAGACAGCACATTGACAGCACATTTATGGTTTATCAGAAGCTTTAAGAATAAGAACACATGCAAGCTACTTCATAAGCATAACAAACACAGCAATCAATCGAGAACCTTTCCCCAAGCATCGTGATTTTTTTTTGGGGGTCGGTCCAAGCATCGTGATTTAGAAAATGAAAGAGTTACAAACTTACAGGAAGGGTGGCCCATATTGCATCGTCAGTCAGGCTTTCATCATCTCCTGGCATTAAGGCCCTGCACATCCTGCATCAAACTGCCGATGGTTAAACCTTGAATGCAAATGCCATATCAACCAATTCCAGGATCCATGATCAAAGATTTTTTCTAGACGCTTGTATGCAATTCTTCGTGTAATTTTAAAAGCATGACAGGAAAAATTAAACTTATTTGAAAGCATCTGAAAGAATTAGAAGATAGTTTTGCATGACCAGACAGTATTTCAACATGTAACTCTCTTAAGAACACGCCTTTGTGATCTATAAGGAGTTTAATTTAATCTGGAGGCTAAAAGAGCCTTCCAGCCAGCCACTGGATATGAAAATTTTTAATTTTAAGTGAGACCACATTTAATTATCTTTGACATATTGTCAACAGAAAGAATTATCAATTTAAAGAAAAATACCTGATGTTATCGATCAAGACTGCAATCTCAAAGGCCAGTATGGGAAGAAAGAGAATCTTCAAGTCCACAACTGTAGCAAGTTTGCAGAACATGTCAGTCAGTCTACTAAGATATATTAATCTATAGAATTAGACCCAATGATATCTGGTAATGGGAAAAATTGAGACGGATCAGTGATTCCTTCAAACAGTTTCCATCTATAACAACTTGCAAAATCATGAAAAACCAATTATCTTTTTAACGCTGAACAAAATTAAATATTCTGTTATTGGAGTTTCCTGCATACCATAGGTCCTGTCAAGATATAGACACAAAAGAAGTTCAAAAGACACAAACAAGGGGGTCGCCATGACAGCATGATATGGTGCCCACTGTTCAAGAAAATAAGACGCAAAGTCAGAATACATCCATGCTTGTAGGAGTCATGAGATTTGAGACACAATTCAAAAAGAAAATGTTTAAATAAGATTTAATGCACAAGACGTGTCATACATGACGATCATGAGGCAAGGCTGGGGCCGGTAAGGAGAATCTGCCACGTGCTACGACCGCATGAAATAGCCATAGAGGGGCAAAAATGACCCTGCAGGACAATGACCAAAAAGAAAAACTATTTAATGACCAAAAACCAAATGAACCATTCTTGTCGATGGCTCCATACAATAACCTACGTCAAACAATCCACTTAAAAAGATTAATGCATCATAGAGAAATTTGAATTCAATGCATGTATTATAACATTACTATGTAATTCCCACATCTATCACTGCACTGTCCATAAGTTTAAATGCATCCATTACATGTTGAACAGATATGAACGTATATAGACATTATAGGTGTTGAAGAATTCATCCCACAAGAAAGCTGTTGGCAGAAAAAGTGTTGATGCAAGTAACATTTAAATCCCATAAACACTTTCAAGCAAGCGAGAAAGAAGAAGTGGAACAAAATGATCTTGCATTTGGAGTAGAAGAGGGACCAAATGGTATCAGTATGAATCCGTAACTAGAACTAGTGATTAAATTGGTTGTGAAGGAACAATCAACATTCCTAAGAATTAGAGTGCTCGAACTGTTAGATAAGAATATGCCAATAAAGCCAACACAAGCTTCAAAGACAAGCAATAGGGGACAACGTTGATATATGGCATCTGGAGCAGGAAAAAATTTACTTCATAACTTAAAACCAAAAAAGAACTCTAGGCTTTGTTAATTCTAAATTGGCACTAAAGGACAGTCCAAGATGACCGACTAATCTCCTAACTCTCTGCGCAGAGAGTTTTACCCAAAGCTGTGCTTTTGCTCACTCATAAGCTCCATAGAAGCATGTGGACCACTCCTTAAACGGGATTGACTGGCCTTTTCTCTAAAAGCACAGGCACATCTCAGGCAAAAACCTCCAACTCAGGCTAATTGGTGCTTCAGCTTTCATTTGCCATCGTAATGTTTCCAGATACTGCAACATACAAGTAATGACTTCTTGATATCTACATGATTCAGACTTTTCTTTCCTCGAGACTTGATTCATCCAGATTCAATAGCTTACTCTGTGCTTTCCACTTCTTGGGAATCCGATGGCTACATAGCCATCAGACCAGCATTTGACAAATAATGTGCCCATTCAATTTCTTAGGTTGGACAAATACTTCAAATTCATTTACGTTCATCATTGTTATGATTTGCATAAAAATTTCATTGCCTGTGAAAGGTCTTATGGAAACAAATTACACTCAAGTTAGTCCTCATTGTTGTTGGCTGCTGCACGCTTTCCCAAAGGCAAATAAAATGCAGAATCATTCCTTCCGAATATGGCACTTGATTAGTGCTGCGTCCGTGCCAGCCCAAAGGCAAAACACAACCAATGCCTACCAACATCAATCTCTCTCGCTAGAATTTTCATTACAAAACAAAGAACAGGGTTACCGATAACAGGGAAAGTCACTCAAGCATGTGATAGAGCGAATGACAATGACAAAAACGGCACCTGAATAAACCCAACAGAGGAACTTTCCAAAAGACACCAACAACCGCATCTATATCACATTAATCATTCCAAAACCAACAATCGACAGGACTAACGCGGGCAACACAAACAGGAAATGGATCAGAATCTCATCCCCAGAACCAGAAAAAGGAAACGGCGCCAATTCGACGAAACTCGCAAAGAACCAAGCCGGGTAAAAAAAAAAATCAAATTTTTACAAGAGAGCGAGAGAGACGAGCCCAAACAAAGCCTCCGGCTTTCTTTCCGTAAAATGCAAGCAGGCGAAGGACAGAGAAATGGTGGACCCTCGTGGTGGGTCGTCAAGAAAAATTCCAAATTTTCCTCCCGGGCCTCCTAAAGACCCGAACAGAAGAGCAAAGAGAACAAGAGGGAATGGGAAAGATTCACACAGAGAGAGAGAGAGAGAGAGAGACTGACCACCAGGGATACCGGACGGCATGATCGAGCTTGAGAAGAAAGAGGAGGACGAAGGAGAAGAGCAGGGCGTGCGCCACCAGCGCCTGCACGGACTTGGCGACCCGCCTCCAGCTCATCAATCTCATGTCGGTGTACATACCTGAGCTACAGCCGCAGCTACACAGAGACAGAGAGAGAGACCGAGGAGAGAGACAGAGAAGAGAGAGTGCAGCCGGAGACTTCAAGGAGGGAGACACCGACGACCTTTGTCTGCGCTCTCTCTCTCCATCCCTCTCATGTTAAAATATTCGAAAAGTCTTTCGTTAGCGATGCGCTCCGACACCCCCCACTTGCCCAAAAATACGACCCGACCAAAAAAAAAAGAGAGAGAGAGAGAGAGAGAGAGAGAGAGAGGATTTGGGCAAATTGCTGCATCATAGCAAAAACCCAAGAATGAATTTGCTCCTCCTCCATTCGTGACGTACCCCATCCGGACTTCTCGACACGAATAACGTACTTTGACCATACTCGTCCATATGGAAAGATGAGACCTCTCCACTAAGGCGAAGCGTAATGTGATAGCTCCGTTTCCAAATATGTCACGATGAAAATCAGCATGTTTGTCATGTACAAATTCAATGCGATAATGTACTTTGAAAGTTTTTTTAAAGCACATAATTTGGGCGCGTAAATTTTCGTTGTTCACTTACTTTCTAAAGCAATGGCGAATGATGAAAACTAATGAGAAATACTTATCGAGAATTGATGAGCAAACTTGCTTTAGATAATCATCTCGCAAAAATGTTAAATGCAAATCCGATAACTTGAAATGGCGAGGAGCTTTGGTCTGAGATATCAACTACGTGCATGCCTTCTTTATCTTTTCTTTCTCCTTAGAAATCCAGCAAAATTTGTGAAAAAGCCATCGAAAATACAAAATCACAGACGATACAATACTTTATTTAAATTAAATTCATTAGACTCCAATCGAACAAATCAACATCGCTTCCAAGTTTTTTTTTGAAAGAAATGAAGTAAATTACGCTTTTGACACATAATTTTTTATTTGGATCGGTTCAACAAAATCGCATACACAGATCTAATCAAATTTACCAGGCAAAACAACAACTCGATCCCTCTATACACATAAAGTAAAGTTAAAAAAAAGGAAAAAGAGTAATTGAGGGGATTATTTTTTCTTTAGATTTTGATTTTTTTTTCTATTTAGGGAAGCTTTTATTTTGCTTTCTCCCGGTCGCCGTCGCTATTTGGTGAGTTTGGGTAGGGTCAGGCTGAAAAATGAAATAAAGTGATCAGAAAAGAGAAAAACACAGAGAGAGAATATTGCTCTCTTTTTCAGGCACAAAAAGAAAAAAATAGAGAGAGAAACAGTGATCTGACGTAAGATGATGAGCTGGAGAATTCTGCGGTACACGTGGCGCCGGCACTGATGGATTGTTTGATTGCTGATTGGTAGGTGGCGACAGGAGAGAACAGGGGTTTCCGGATCGGATCAGTGGACCACCACCGTCTTCTGCCGCGTCTGCTTTGCGGGCGGGACCCACCGGCCCCCGGATTTCCCCCCTTCCCCTTCCTCCTTTTGTTATTTTATCCGCTCTGCCGTCCTGTCATGCACCGTGGCACGTGACGTGGACCCCGACGGACCAATCGGCGATTGATTTATCAGTAGAGACTTTATTATTTATTGATAGTCACTCCATAACGCCAAGAAAATTTACATTTTTTATATTCTCCTGAACTCGAAAGTTTGTCGTTTTCTATCTCGCATCTGATGTATAGCCCGATCGCGTGCACGACAAAATATCTGGTCGAGTAATGGTTATTATATTTAAACGCTGAGGAGAATGCAGGTATAATACCCTATTCGATCTCGTCCAAATCGAGACACGTTTGGATATTTAAATATTATGTCGTGCATTTATTTAACGACAAGCTTCTAGCGCTTTTATATTATGTAAAAGATCAAAGAGAGCAGACAGCGCAATCAATGGAAGAGTTGAATAGCGAATCGACACTTAAAAAGTAAGGAGACGGCCGCACTTCAATATCCCAAGGAAGGACATATAGTGCATGAAAGAACGGAAAAAAAGTGAAAAGGAGAGTGCTGCTGGCGCGAACATTTAGGACGATATAGATTCTCGTAATCATACAATTGAATAGGCCGAGGTATATGAAGGTCGATTTAAGAAGGGTTAATGTCATTATTAATCTATCTATAACATCTAACAATCAAAACTATAAATATATATATTTATATTTACATTTTGGTTGAAAACCGTTCCAGTAATTTTTGAAATGGGTTATTATTAGTCATTTCAATTAACTTTTTCCTATTCTCAATTGACTTTTGCTAACGTGAATAATCGCATCGCTGAGTTTAACATTGAAAAGTGTGCATGCCCTGTTATAATTTGTGACTTCTTTTTCATGTATTGTTAAATAAACATCACATCCACCGTGATGGATCTAAAAAAGTTAGCCTCGAGAGAGATTAGGCCCTCATAACCATTCAATGCATTCTGCATGTGGCAGCATAACCTTATATTCCTATGTTCATTCATATTCTAATTTGGTGAAAATTTAAGTACTTGTTTTGCCAATTTTGGTTCTTGGAACAAAATATCATTGACAAAACAGCACATTTCGATTTTATTAGAAGAGACTTAGATTTTGTGCTGAATCCGGATAAAGGATGTCAAATGCAAACGCAAATTTTATTTCCAATTTGTATATTACAGCTATAATGACCAATACTAAAGATGACTCGATGACTAACAACTTCTAAGAACAAGCTATGTCGAAATCTAATCGATAACACGGCCTATTATGAATACTAACAATAACTCAATGACTGACAACTTCTAGAAACAAATTACGTCAGAATTTAATCAACAACACAGTTTGTTGTGAATACTAAGGATAACTTGACAGCTAACAACTTCCGGAACAAATTACACCATAATTTAATTAACAACACAGCTTATACTCAACTTGCTATAACTCATAATTTTGGATCCAAACTATGCTAAAATTTAATTAATGACAAGAATTTGAAAACTATAGTTAAAATATGATAAAGTAAAGATAAAAGTCAAGGCATTCCCTATCGGATGGTCTATGATATTTATAGAATCACCTGGTCAATTCTTCCTTAAAAGTCACTCTCTATCTCTCCCACATCCTTTGCTCCTTCCTTAACTGCCTTATCCACATCTAAATATTCCCTAACTTGTCAATGACAATCGCACGATTTGTCTAGCAAGCAATAACCTTTTCTATAATTATGTGCGCTCTTTTTGTGCACCAAATGTTCCCACTTGAATTTTGATATCAATTCCACTTGAATTCTTCGTCTTCAATAGCATTTCAAGGCCTGGACACATGGCAATCAACTACATAGCCATCAAACCACACACATGTCTATTCAAAAGCCAATCAACACTCAGCTCAAATATTCTTGAAATTTTGACCATCCTTCAACTCATATGGATTGGATTGCTATTATATCCTCGTGATTAGTAGCATATGTGCTTTTGAATGCATAAAATTCTATTGGATGTATAAACTCCACAACTAAGAGTTATTGGTTTTCATTTATGTGTTCAAACCACTTCATTCTTTATTAGTATTCAAATGCGACATTCAGAAAAGAGAGGAGCAAAATAAGACAACTAAATTTTTCCTTACAAAAAAAATGGAGTTAACATAATAAGTTTTAAAATTTAATTGCAATAATAAAAAATTCTAGTGCTCGAATACACCTTGACCCAAATGAATCTGCCCTATTAGTTTCGGTAGTTGGACTCCATCCAATTCACCTAACTGACGAGGACCCTTAAAGAGAATGGTAAATAAATTAGTCCCTTCACTAATAATTACTCCAAACTAACAGGGCATAAAAGATCTTTAGCTCACGACAATTTGTGCCAAAATGAATAATAATCAATTAGGTAGATAGTCAACACTAAAAAGAAAAGGCTTTATAAAAAGCAAGCACTAAAAAGAAAGATGGGGTAGCTATAGGTTTAGCAATGATGAAGATAACGACCCATCAGCTCTCAATCATCATCACGTCACGTTCCAGGAACGCAATGGAGTAGTTCACGGTGAACTTAACCCTTCGACTCGGTTAGAATACCAAACATTATTATTATTTCAATTGAGAAAAAAGTTGAGGACACTGCTTATTTATTTTGATAATTTACATGTCATGCGTAGTTTTGACATATAGAAAGTTCCTGTAAGAGCACTCTCTGAGAATTCCATTTTAAGATTGACTTTTTAAACATCATAATCATATTGTATACCAAACAAAAGTTATATTTTCTCTAAAAAAACATATATTTTCGACACAACTTAATAACTATGGATTCAAATATGCTAATTATGTGTTAAAGACAAATTGTGATTATAGCAATATTGTGATATAGAAATAAAATTACACGAGATAATCACACAGAAATGAAAGGGAGGTGTATTAAGAAAATGCCCGAAGGTGGGAGTAGGTTTTGGAACTATTCACCCTTTGGTAAACCATCCCATTTAATTGACATGGACATGCCAAATGCTCTTCACGAGTACCATGTCTCAATTCATATAAATATTTTATAGACACGTATGAATTTACTTTTTTTCAAAATAGACACGCATGAGTTAACTTTTGCTTTTCTTTTGTATTTTAGTTAAGTTACATTTTACTTTTAATTTATTCCGAGTCCACAATATATAGTAGTGGACAATGATACTTTTTTTTATGTTAGCACAGTGGATAATGAAGTTGACTTAACGATAATTAACGGGGATTTTCCTTATCTTATAATGCATTTAATGTATCAGCTTGGCATCCATTGTTTGTCGTTTTCTCCTGCCAAAGTACCTTAATTTGATGGGGCACGATTTTTTAATCGTCGCGAAGTACGAGGACGGACAGAGCCCCGCGAAGCTTCCTCGTTCGCAACGTAGCCCCCCGCCCTCCCCCGCGTAGTTTGTCGCCGGGCCAGAACCGAATAGACGAATCTCCGAAGCGATCCTTGGAGACTTCTGTTTTGGATTTTCGCTCTACTCCCGGCATTGACTTCGTAGCCCAAAGGAGTCGATATGGAAATGCGTTGTACACCTGTCGATCTTATCTTTGCAAGACGAAGGTCGGCAAGGTCTGATCAGTGCAGACGCTAGAAATCCAAACGAGAAGTTCAGCACCTCATGGGCTCTGCTATTCGAGAATTTTGAGGACATTGGTCTCGATATGGTCCAAGTTCTTATGGGTCTGATCTGGCCCAGCTCGAACAGCCATGCGTGTACAAAAGGCTGGCCAATCTTTTAGGCCTTCAGATCTGTTGGTAGCCTTGATGTTTCTGCTTCTCTTTTCCTCGGTTGAAACCATCGTTTGATAATGATCCTAATGGATTTATAAGCCTTTGGACATTATTCCGTAGGATTGCTTCTTGATTTAGAATATCCGTCTCGCGTCCTCTCTAGTTTAGGCCAGGGCCCTGCTCCTTCTGCCGAACACATGCAAGACCGAAAATTTCATGGTTGCGAGGAACTCAAATTATCACGAAAATTCAATGATGTTGGAAAGCCCAACTCAAAGCCGAGACCAATTAAAGAAGATGGTAGAGGTTTTTCCACTTATTCAGGATAAATGTCCAAAAAGTTCCAAACATATTATACGACAATCAATTTAATCTTAAACCTTTCAACTGTGTTAACTTATTCGTAACCCTTTTGACGATTTAATCATAAACTTTTTAATTGTGTCAATTTACTCATAAATCCTTTGAAAATTTGCTATTTAGTCTTAAATTTATTATTGGATAATTGTTTGGAATGACTATATTGATAAATCGTTAAAAGATTTAGTACTATTGACACAATTGAAAAGTTTAGAACGAGTCAGTTTAAATTGGTACAATCAAAAGTTTCATGACCAAATTATTTTATGTACAATAAGTTTAGAGCTTTTTTGACAATTCTTTCCTTTTATGTTAATTCCAACTTTCTTAGAAACAATGTGTATCACATTCACAAATCTATCTCAATGCATCAACTATCGTTATTCAGGAGTCATGCTAGTTAGTATGATAAGTGAAATTCTACACGTGATAAGATTTTCCCAAATTATTCAATACATGCTAACTTTGTAATCCATCTTGCATATCGAGCAGTTATTATCATCCGTACGGAGAACCGACCTTCACCTGAACCCACCAAACCAAACCGCCTCAAGGTTACCCGGAACCGACGGCACAGCTGTACAGCTTTGCTGTCATATAATCATGACGCAATGTCATGTCTACTTGCTCTTCGAACTTGCGTAGACATTTTCATACGTATTAACCAAGCAATGGTCCAAGAACTTGACGCTTTCCAAGAACAAAATTTACTTTTCTAGACGTGGGGATTCACCTGGTTTGGATCCAGGAAGCTGTGGACGCGTGTCTGGAAAAGAACCCATGAACCAAAAGCATGCTCATCCACGTAGGCATTTTCATACGTATTATAAGTTTGTTTACGGGAGTATCGGTACTTGGTGGTTTAGAATGTTGCTTACTGAATACATTCGATAGAGATCAATATCGCCATTACCAGTATCTCCGTATTCATAAAGATGTGCATATTACATATATGGTTCGTAACTCTTTCCGCTTTATTACATTTTTTAGAAATCGGAGCCCGAAAGTCATAACGGTGAGCTCACGCTCTTTTCTAAATCAAAGTGGCGAATTGGGCGTTTATAACTATAGTTTAAACCCTAATTATATTGTCATCGCCGCTAGTATCGTTGGATACAACTACAAGTTGTGCATTAACGTTTGAATTAGTCTTACTGCTGTATGAACGGGCCATTGAAGTGCAAGGAACGTGCATTTGCATACATACCCTATCAGCCCTTAAACTAAAGTCAGCCAAATCTGAACGGAAGAAAATTAAGTAGTTGAAGACGTGGCCTACATTACTATTAGGCTTAGCACAAGTCTATGTCACATCACTAGGGATCGACTTGCCACCCACTTGTTCTAAATACGGCACTTCGTCTAAACGTATTGATAATGTCCAGAAGAAGTATACTTTTCTAGCTTTGTTTTCCCCTCCTTCACATAAATGATTCACGTAAATCTCCCATTAATAATTAATTAGACATTAGGCCTGTGAATTCTTACGTTGGCATAAAACAAATAGAGATGATCATATAAAGTCACTTCACTTAATCGATTTGCACGAAATGATTTTCTATCAACTAATCATTAGAAACCCAAAATTTGATAACGATAGTGCACGGTGAATGCAAGTAATGCACAACTCATTTTGCTTATGCATTTGCTTTCAGAATCTTTGTATCTTGCTATCGGAATAAGTATTTAAGCACGTACGTGTAACTGTGTATCCATCTTTTGTTCGCTAATTTCCACCTCTTTCTTTAAAGCATCTGAGCTTCGGTGGCTTGGTTAGATCGTGTTTGATTATGACGACTAGGATGCAACTTTAATGAAAAGTCAACCCTGACGACAAACCGGCTCGCTATCTTTAACCACTGATGAATTCTTTAATGGAGTCGTTGCCATGAGGGAGACTAAGAAAATGGCCTGAGAAATGCCTCCCACCTTCCACCGGCCTTCACTAGTTGCAACACGACAATGCACGTCCTTCATGACATTGTATATATATGTGCGTGAGCACCAGCCATCCTCAATCTCAGAAATTTTCAATCAGAAATCTGCTTCGTCATTTCATCAAATTTTATTTTGAGGAAGAAACGCTACGAAATGGTGCGTCCCGTCTCGACGTGCACCTTCGAACACCCAGAATCCGTCGCGCTATCTGTTGGGTTGTTCATCTCGGTCGTGGCCCTGGTAGCGCTGTGCGCAAAGCATGCGCGCCGGATCCCGAAAGTCCAAGAGAAAGAACCGGGCACGCCCAGAGTCGCGAAGAAATCACCTTTGGCATCGCCACGGCAGCTCGTAGGGGCTATCAGCAACAAGGCCAGTCCTTTTGCTGTCGACAAGAAAGGCGATGCCGAACGTGAGATCGGTGGAGATCACGATAAGGGCACCGAAGGATTCGGAGAGGGGGGTTTATGGCAAAAGGCGATTCTGATGGGAGATAAATGCCGGCCACCAGAGTTTTCAGGCGCGATATATTATGACAGCTACGGTAATCGGCTGCAGGAGCCGCCCAAGTCACCGAGGGCAGCTAGCCCTTTGCCGAGTTTTTTGGTTTCTGTCGCGAAAGAATAGATCTGAGTCTTCTGGTACATGCATATAATGTTGTGTAGATTATACAAACTTGAAAGGGAGAGGTAAATGGTTTTACTGCTATGTTTTTCTTTGCAACCTATTTGCCTGTGAGTCTTGCAAGCAGAGCATATGATGCTTCCTTTTTTACTCTCCATACACCCTTTATCCTCATTGATCACAAAAAAGTACTCACCGAATAGTGATTCCATAGCTTAAGACATTTCTATGAACTACTCTGACACCGTCGATTTATAATGTTCAATTGAGATCTCTTCACTGAAGACATGGCGTACTTAAATTTCTATGCAAATCGCCCCCTAAAATGCAAGCAAGACTTGCAGCAAATTTCAGTCTATAGAAAGTCAAGAAAGAGAACATTTTAATCTGCATTTTCTTCTTCCCTGAGATTAATTATACAGGTCTTATAGCGTTTCTGATTTGCATGACCGTTGAACTTATTCAAGAGGAAAAAACACCAAATATTGACCTTTACCATGCTACGAAAATAGTGTAAATACATTTTTTTTTCTGGATTTTATTCTGATTAGGAACCCCAGAAAGTAAAACGGCAATAATTTATGAGGCCATGTGGGTAAAATATACATAATTGAATTGGAGATCAAGTAACAAGATAGAAAAAAGAAGAAATGTTATACTCATGCTTCCGGCTTAGTTTCTTCTTCTGTCTGAGAATGGACCCGGTTTCTTAATTCTTCAAAGGCCTTCATGCTCTCAGCATCAAAACCCCCGGCAAACTGCAAGTGGCAATAGCTTGGTCATCATTCAAAATATCTCATTTAGAAGATGTTATCTGAATTCTCGTATCAAGGCATGGAAGTGCTCCAGTTGAAGTTTAGAAGATTCACATAAAAAGGAGAGAGCAGAAGCATTACAAAGTTCTCAAATCTTAAATTCTAGGAAGAACTGACTACTCATGATGACCGTTATAAATTTTTGCCAAAAATTAGAAGGTGACCAATTGAGACAACAATCAAGAAACAATGCACTGTCCTTCAGAATTATATTAGACAAGGTAGCAAAGAAGATGTACCTGATGCACACGGAAAGCAAATCGAACTCCTTGCAGAAGCAAAAATTCTCTGTTTGGTTCCTTATCAGAACCGCCCAATGCATCAAGTTCATCTGCCACGCGTTTCATGTACTTCCTTGCCAACTGGACAGAAGAGAGTTTGATCTGCAAATATGGAAAATCATCAGATGAGAAGCTTATCAAAACATATACCATGAGATGGTATTTAGAGTTTCATTAGAAGCGATTTATCAATGATGTATTCTTCCAGGACCAAAAGGCTTCCAGATTTTGTTGGATTATAATCAAGCTGGTTTCAGCTATACTAGTAGCATTATACTGTTACAACCTTAGGACAGATGATTCATTATGCATTGAATGTCGATCCAGGATGTACTTCTTATTTTTCCGTCAATGAACAGAACTAATTAAATGAAACAAAAAAAAAAAAAAAAGAAATCAAACATCTCAGATTTACTATAAGATTATTGAAGAGTGAACTCAGGCTTGAAGATACCTTGCCAACTACTCCTGAATCCAACAACCAATTGACTGGGATTCCAAATTCCCGGTATCGTGATATTGCCATGTCCCTTGTGCGTAAGAGGGCATACACACTCTGTTCCACTCTGCCAGAGGAAGAGAAATATAAATCACGTGATGTCGTGAAAAAGAAAACAACTTAATCACTCTGCAATTCACTCTAGTGAATTACTTAGGGCAGTTGCTATTTTTGTAGAGCCAATCACTTGAAGGAATAAATGGCCAATTGTTTTGAAGCAAATGAATAACCAGTTTATTGTTTTGCTTCCAACGCCAAAATCTTATCCAAATTGCTAATAAACTTGGGTGGTTTCTTATTTTATGAGTGCACTAAAGAAGGTGCTTACTTTTCAAGCAATGAGTACATCTTCTTTAGTGCAGCCTCGCAAGGAAGTTTGGGGTCATCAGTGAAGGAAGAAACACGCTTTTCCAGTTTCATCAGATCCTGGTATTCGAATGCTGCCTCTCTTAATGCATCTGCTTTCCCTTCAGGCCAGTCAAAGTGCTTCAGAACTGCCCTTTCATCGACCTTGTTAATGGCAGATAAACAAAACGGATTAGATATTTCTGCCAGCTAAGAAGTATGATTAACTAAGGAAGTTGCAGAAGTCGGAAAATAGTTCGGATAGTTTGCACACATAATTACATGCTTGAAGCTGGAAGGATTTTCAAATAAGGGGGACTGAAAATTTCTTAAATTCCTTCATGTTGAATTTGTAATGCTTGGACAAGAGCAGAGGGAACTACAATAATTCTTTGTAATCTCAATTTCATTCTCTCTCCTTTTTCTTTGCAGAGATTAGTTCAGCTTCTATAGAGGTTATCAAGTTCAAGATTAGAATTTCAGATCTAAGTTTCATTAATGGGCTCGAAACAAATCCAGATGCCTACTCCAAATACAAGGGATGTCTAAGGGTCTTTTCTACAGTGAAGATGTGAAGCCAACTCAGCAAAACAAAATTAAATCTGCTTACCAAGAAGGAAAGTTCCTCATCCAGCCAGTTGACAAATGCCACAAGATCTTCAATGCTGGTAAAGGATGCTGCTCGGACTTCTGTTGCTAAAGACTGGACAAATTCACCCTGGGATTCTACGTCTGCCTTTACCTGTAATAGGAAGATGAAATATCTCTATAAACTTAAAACAACAAAATAAGCAAAGTTGCATGAGCAAATGATGAAAAACAACTCACGGCTAAAAGGAATGTTGATCTATTCTCTATTTCCCCAATCATATTGCTCCTAGCATCTGACACATTTGCTGTAGAAGAAATCAGAGATGAAGTATCCTTCTTTGCCTCACGTTTCATCAGTGTCTGATAGAACTCCACTAGTTCAGGAGCCCGATGAACCTTCTCACCGCTTCCTGCTCCTCTAGGAAGACTGCCTGGTGGAGGGGGTGGACGAGGTGGCCCACCCGGTGGTGGCGGAGGCGGCGGTGGCATGCCTGGCAAGGGTGGAGGCATAGGTGGGCCTGCTGATGTAACTGCACTCGAATTATTTGCAACACTAGGGGCCCCTCCTGATAGTTTAGGTGGTGGACGAGGTGTCCTTGGAGCCCTCTTCTCAATGTGTGCAAACTTCATTCTACTCACTGTTTGAGGATCATCTGCCTTAGCATCACCTGACTGGCCTCCTGAACCTTGTGAAACAACTACTTTCTCCTTTATCAGAGCAAGTTTTGGTGGCAGTGAGATGTTTTTCTCTTTGTCCGACCTGCTCGAGTCATAGTTAATGTTGAAACTCCTATCACCAAACTTCTGAGCTCTTGCTTTGTCGGCCCTTTCTTTGATTTGCTTCTCCCTCTCCAATGCCAACTTATGACGGTCTTTATAAGCAGGGTACTTTTCATCTTGAACCCCTTCTACAGATTTAGACATCAACTGGAATGAACTCGCCACTGAATTCAACGAATCACCAGACAATGGTTGACCCTTAAGCTGAGGGGTACCAGGAGTGTCTGGAGAATCAACAGATTCATGCTCCATCCCACCAAAGGTTGTAATGGCATTATTGTCACTTGCATTCCTCATCATCAAGGCCTCCAGTGGGCCCCTCGATCGTAGGCTCATGCTCGTCCTGCTAGGTGACCCACCTGAGAAGGACCTCGCTGGAGATGTAAAAGCACTTGAGTCGTCTTTGCTTCTACCCCATTTTTTCAATTTCTGTAGTAAGCCAGGCTTCCTACTGAGACTGCTATATCTGCTGGTGGAACTATCCATCGAAGCATTGTCAAAGTCCTCACTTCCAGGAGAAGAAGGGTGTGAGAAGTTGCTTTCGACATCTGTATCTCCTGGTCCACGTTCTGATCCAGCATACTCTACCATCAGCTGTTTGGCCTTCTCTTGTGACTTGGGGCTTAGGCTCTTGCTAAGATCGCGAGCTGATATCTTTCCTGGTGGCGTCTGGTAGTTCCGGAGCTCATACCTCAAACATGCATTGACCCATCGGAGGTAGACTAACTCCTCAACCTCGCTGAACCTGGTCATCTGAAGTCCTTCCACCTGCTTTGATAGGTCTTCATTTATGTGTCTCAACTTGTTGACTTCCTCTCTCACGGATGCAACCCTTTCAGTCTGCACAAAGGAAGCATTATTGATCATGTCTACTCTAGTCCGGCACTTGCTAATCCAGTTAACACAAGGTTCTCAGTGATGATAGGCCCTCGATCATAGTATCAGCTAGTGTAAAGGCATGCTCTCCAGTAAATTAAGTAGCTAAGGCAGCCTTTTCTAATATCAGCAACAACTGATGCTTTAATGTATGTAGAACCCAGAAATGCTTATTCGAGTCATGAGTCAGCATTTCTTAGGAATTTGGATAAGTATCAGCAGTCTTAGGAGACAAAATGATGATTTGCCAAAACTGGGATGAATTTCACAAGGCCATTCAGAAACTAAGAGATCATTTTATGGTTATTCACAAGGATCACTTGATACCGCAAGCTGTACAGTTGCACGATAAAGGCCCCTGCCTTGTTTGGGGATGGGGCAATATCTGCTCTTGCATAGATAGATAAATGCAGCAGAACATCGAATTAAGAAGCACTAACCTGGACAAAAAATAAGACAGAACTCTTACCTCAGTCATATTAGAAAGAGCTGCAACTCTAGCTTCTGCAGCATCCAGTTTTATGGTCAATTCTCTTTTCTCATGCTGAAGTTCTCTGTTTATCCTCTTCAGCTCCATGACTTCTACCTCCAACTCCTTCATTGCTTTGAGCTTTCTTTCTACCTCGGCTTCATTCTTAACAGCTTCTTCCTCTTTGGCCTGAAGTCCAGACACTTGTTGTTTGAGCAACAGCAAATGGCCTCTTGTCTGGCTTGCCTGAAGTTGAATCTGATTCTGCAGCTCCTTAATCTTGCTCCTCGCTACCTCTAGATCCTTCTTCACTGAAGCTCCATGTGCAATCTCGTCTTGCAGCTTCTTCCTCTCTGCCTGTAATGAATTGATAGTGATTTTCAGCATGTCGACTTCAACAGTCTTAATTTTCAGCTGTCTTTGCAGTTCAACGACGTCTGATTCTTGCTCCTTCAACCCATAATATTCAAGCAATTCACCTTCCAGCTTCATTTCCCTCTCCTCTAATTCCTTCACGAGCCTACGCAACCTCTCCAATTCACTTGCATTGTTTGCCATTTCAATTTCATAAACTCCATCTCTGCTCGCATCATCGAACTTATCATCAGGTAATGGAAATTCTATCTCCCCTGAGAGAAGACGTTCAAATTCAGGCAAAATGTCCTCAGTTTCCATATCAGGTACATGGCTCGAAGCTGCGTTAATTACACTGCTGATCAGTTTCACTTCAACCTCCTCTTCCTCCTCTTTTTCCTGCAATAAATTGGAAATAAAAATAATTAAAAAAAAGCCATGTTTTTAGTCCCAGTTTTCTCAAGCTAACCAACAAAAGAAGACTAACAAATTCAAGCTCTATACATTCATATCAAAAGATGAAATAATTGCAATATAAACTTACTTCCTCCTCTTTGAGGCCATAAGTAGAATATGTAGAGTGCTCTTCATCTCTTCCCTCACTTCCCTGCCTTTCAAAGCTTGTGTCACCATTCTCTGGACAAGAGCATCATCAGCATAATAGCAGAACAAGATTCCCCGAGAATACAGATACGCATAGTCATTACCATATAGGCACCAACATGATGAAACACATCCTATCTTCCCACTTCACAAAAGACACCAATTGAAGAAAAGTACAAACACTATGGATAACTCAGAAACCAACACACATTAGAAAGTGATTTACATTACCTAGAAGCTTGAACTTGAGAGAAGAAGATCGTGGTTTTGAGCCTCTAACATTTAGCTGCTTAACTGCATAAGCTGCAATTGAAGCAGCAACCAGAAAGCCTAACCTCACAATCATGTACGTGAAATCTTGATAATAAAGAACTCAACTTTGCACTTCCCTGTAGACATAGCCCCAACACCCATCTCTGCTCAACCCCATAACTGACACTTCAACCCATCAAATCCCCAAAAGAAAAGAAACCCAACAGAGCAACTGAGAAACCCAGAAACGAAAGACACAGAGCAGCCTCAAAAAATTCGCAGAGTCGAAGCAGCGAGAAAGGAACAGAGGGCGCTTATCCAAGTATTAAAAGCAAGGAACGTTATCGTCTTATCGGGTTTTCATGACGCAGGCGCTCGTTGCTCGGACTTGAAAGGAGACGAATTGTCCGGTAAGTAGAAATTCCAACGCAGCTTTCCCGCTAAGAGGTGCAGCTACCACCAAATAAACTAGTGGCCAGTTTTTCTCCATTTCCTCTCTTGATTTTCTTCAACAAATCGTCAAAAAGAAAAGAAAAGAATAGAATAGAATGGGGGGGTGTTGTCGAGCATGTGACTAATTACTCCGCATCTCCAGGCTCTACAAATAAGCGAAAAAATAGAAATGAGAACGACTGCAGAAGCTGTCAATATTATTATTTTCCCTCGCCTTTTGCCACCAAAAAAAATAGCAAAAACCCGACACGAACTGCCCAACATCTTACTTGTCCGAAGGACCGTTTCTATATCTGGCTGTTAGAAGAGGGAGTTCGCGGCTCGTGATTTACGATAGATTCTGGTCTCCTTGTTAAAGCAGCCTCTTATCATCCTCGAAGTTATCGAAGAATCAGGCCATCGAATGCAGTTGAGGTGACCCGCAGGGATCTTGGGTCGGAGTCAGATCGGACAGACGTGATCAAAGATGGGGGGATTCGACAGAGCGGGTCCACTTCGAGAGCTGGCCGCAACGTCAATGAAGACGAATTCGAATCGGGTTTGGGCAGGTTCAGAAGATGCATGGAGTGCTGGAGGGGGGAAGATCATAAAGCTAGTAAAGCTAAGAAAATGTAGCCAAACGCAAGCAATTGAAACCAAGCCTTTTCTGGAGGGTGGGTCGACCGCTCTTTTTGGCATCTGTGGGAAAGCATGTCTCTCGGTTGGCTTTATGGGTTCATCCGCGATGAAATGTCGGGCGGCTCTCTTTTGGAACCTTGTGGATGGCAAATACTATGAATAATCACCATGTCGGATGTTTATGCTAAAGAACTACCGCCGTTGAGGGAAAAGCATCTAGTCTAACAGGTAGTGAGATTTACTCATCGGGAGTTCTTCAATCAAAATTGTTACTTCCATGCATATAATTAAATAAGGAAGAAGCATCTACTATTGTATTCACCAAATTGAGATACGGGGTATCCTATTACTTAGCCTAGTAGAGAAAAACACGGCTCATACTCAATTTGAATCCTTAAGATCAGCTCATTCACATATTGAAAAGAACCTTTGACCTTCAAAGGAAAACTTATAATAATTCCGCCACGCAATTATATGATGACTGATTATGTTCATTATTACATTATCGTCTCAATTAGTCTAAGATAGTCATTCCCATTGGACCAGACACAGGGACAGGAGGGACGGGCGGATTGGGGGGATTCGGACAGTGAAATATCAGTGATTCGGCCGAGGAATATGGTGGCGTGAACCGATCGAAATTGGGGAATCTTTTCCTCATCCGTTTCGAAGGACGTCGAAGACAAAAGATGGGAGATGAAAGTCCATTTCGGGCCATGAATGCGGTCAGGCCCCCACCGGGCCCAGCACCAAGGCTAGCCGCCGAAGGAATTCTATCCTCTCCCTCCCCCTTCAGTGGCCTACATTTCGCTGGGACAACGCATTCAATACCGTCTACGTCGCCGATCCTTAATCCATTTTACTCGCCCGGAAGGAGGAATGATGTATCACAAGAAGGCACGGTCCACATCGGCTTCGGCTTCGACGTCATGACGTGTCGTGCAAGTATAGCATTGCCAGCACGATCGCGCATCTAGACTTTGTGAAATCCGAAATCTAGCATTTGTAATGCCTGACGAAATAATACCTATGAAATCGACCCGAGAGCATCGCGTCGTTTTTTCTAGCCACAAATGGTCGCGAAGCAGGTCGGCTCGAGAGCTCCTCCTTTCCTTAAAAATCAAACGTTGGTCCGCCCAAGACCTAACCTAACCTAAGAAGAGCCGCAGCTCTAATCGGATTCAAACTCGTCCGATGTCTCTGGGCCGATTTCCTTTTGTTCGGCCCATGAAATCCACTCCCTGGGCCGACCGAGGTAACGCGAAACAGCGACCGTTCTCGGTCGTTGATAGCGTTGACTTTTGCCGGTAGGTCAAATGCCCTGCCCTCTCCCGTGACGCATTGGCTTGCGATTTTCCCAAAGCGTGCATGGGTCTCGCCAACTCTCACCAAAAAAAAAAAAAAAAAAAAAAAGCTAATTTTTTTTTTTCTAATAATGAAGAAAATTCAACGCGCGCATTCTGAATCTCGCAACTGCACCACGACTTGCATTAATATAATCACAAGTTATTTTCTCTTTACTTAAAAGAAAAGTCATTATTATGTCACCGAATTTTCCAACTTTTGCTTTTAGAAATTCGACTTTGGTTCCCATCAAGTGACACTGATGGGACACTCCTTGAGCCAAAACGACTTTTCCCATGGGAGTCATTCATTTGTTTCATTCGGATTAATGGGTTTTCTTTTAGCCTAGCTAGATTTAAGTGACCAATTGATAAGGGGCACGATCAAATGATTAATCTTTGTTTATGTCATTGTCAGTGACATATACATGACTTATATTAAGATCTCACTAGTGGCAAACTTGGACAATGTCCTAATTAGCAAATTTCTTATTAATTATTAATAGAAGGGAAAATGTTAGATGAACAACTTATGTTTATCGTCACGAATCGATTACTTGTGACCATGTTAATTAAATCATTCGTGTCTTGGCATAACAAGTTGTGCAGTAATCAAAAGCCGCTCATCGTGGCTTCTCAATATTGCACACTCTTTGTTTCTTCTTTTTGAGTTAATACCATAAAAAATTCTAAATTGGTATACATATAACAAATTTACCTTCCGTTAAATTTTGTTATCAAATTATTGAATTAGATGATATGTTACAGTTGATGGATATATTTTGACAAATTTTGATACTGAATGTTGCGAAGAAGGTGGCAATTACACCTGTCAAAATGGGTGTATAACCCATTTATGACCTATTTAATATTTAAATGGACCATAAATGGGTTATACACCTATTTTGATAGATGTATCTATAATAGGTTTAAAAATTAAAAAGACTAAAATACATAGGTTGTTAATGAACTTGAATAAGTTTAAAATCTTTAAAAAAGATTATAAGAATAATTTTTCCTAAATTTAGTTAGATAGAGAAATGTTTTAACAATATGGGTTGGGTCGGGTATGGGTTGGGTTGGGTATAAGTTAAAAATTTTATACTATGCTTAAATGGGTCATAAACGAGTTAATGGGTCAATTTGGGTCGAACCATTTATGACCCGACCCAAACCTGACCCAACCCACCCATTTAACAGGTCTAGTGGCAGTCAATGTCAATTGGGCGCAAAGAAAGGGAAGAACCATTGAGGATCTACGGTGGAAGGGTTAGGTGAGACTGTTTAGTGCATGGGAACAACATTAGGGTTTGGAGGAGACCCGACGGATGCATTTGTGAAATTAAATTGACAATAATATAAGTCACGTCCACTTTGCGAGAGGACTGCATGGGAAAGATACGAGAAGATACGAGACCATATTATATCCTGCCATCCGTACAATTATGTTCTTTAATTAAAGTAGTGCCATTTTGTTTAGTTTTGTGGCTTTCTGATGATTGACTTAATTAGTTGGGGAAGTATACAAGAGCGGTGGAACTAGTTATAAACTAAGATATGATCAATTGAAAGTAGTGGTAGCCAAATTGCGGAGCGAGCGAGCTAATTTTGGAAAGGTGACCTAGAAGCATTCTTATAATTTTGGGGAAATAAGATAAATGGTCAATAAATTGTGGCTCAATATACAATATCGTTTATTAACTTTTAGTCTAGTTCAGTGTGATCTTTAAATTAATGAGAAATATTAATTGTAGTCCTTCCGTTTATTCAAAGGATAAATTAGTCGTCATGAGACAAATTATTATATATTGAGTTGGACCTTTAAAAATGATGATGATGTTATCATATCTATCTTTTTATCCATCTACTTTAGAAAAGGAAAAAAATTAAGAGTTGACATGACATAATTTTTGTTATTTGATTACGTTGATTATTGTATTCTGATTTGTGATGATTATCTTATTTGAATAATACTTATGTAACTTTTTTTTGTTACCACTATTCAAACTTAACAGATTAAGAGTCACATTAGCAAATTTTGTCAACTAGAATTAATGGAAAAAATGACATTGGACATTTTTCATGTAATTTAGGGATTATGTTGAACATTTATTAATAGTTTAGGAACTACATTGAAAAAAAATTAAAAGTTTGGGAACAACATTTCGTATTAGAACAAAGTTTAGGGACCACTTGTGCACAATTAATTGTGGCTTTGTCAACTTTGCCCTCTAAAATCTCCCCTCACTCTAAGACACATATCAAGAAATTTAAGTTGTGCGAATAGATGGTATGGACCTTAATATGTATTAAAGCAATCAATCAAACTATTGTCAAGCAATTTCGCGTTTGGTTGGTCATTCCACATTATTGACACGGATCCTCTATAGTTAGGGGGTAGCTACAATATATGCACTTACCTGAAAATGACCAAAATGTCCCCACATCTTGAGCAATTTATCTAAAATACCAATTGCCTTATCCTAAATCTTCCTCTCTTCGCCTCTCCTCGTCCTCAGCCATTGTTCCGCATCATCGGTGCCGTGTCTCCTTGCGGCTCAGTACCGTATCCGAGGCTTTGAGGCAAAGAGAGGGGTGGTTGAGGGGTCCTTATTGGAGCGGCAATGATAGAAATTGGTTGAATATGTGTTTGACTTTGAGCTCGTTGAATAAAATTTAAATCGAAATTAAATTACCTGAAGTCCATTGTATGTTCTCAGAGGACCGAATGGTCGATATTGGACTTGGATAATATTGTTTGACTTGTAAGGACAAGTATAAATTGTGGTCTAAACAAAACGAGGAAAGGAAATATACGAATCCTTATTCAAGTCCGTTTTCGACTTAGTGCTTGGCATGAGTTTTCTTCATGATTTTGTTCATGGAATTACACCAAGAATTTAAGTATTGAAGCCAATTAGATCTTGTGGTAAGATTTTTTTAATTCATTTATGAAATTGAGATATTATTTTGTGAGGAATTGCGGAGCCAAACATTATTTGAGTTGTTTGATGTAATTGAGGATTGTAAAATATTGAGAGAGCGTTTAAGTGACTTAAGTGTGATTGTAATTTTCATTTTATCACTTGATCTATAGTAGATTTTTTAACTACTCTTTCCATGGAAGTAAGTCATCTCAATTGAATTATATAATTCTAATATCTAATTTATTTTCTGCTCCTATCGATTTTATCATTTAATCGCTCGAGTTATGCTGGCGTCACAAAGAAAGTATATGTTTTGTTAGGGGATCTTGTTTGTGCGGGTCACAATAGCTAGACACATGGCAATTTATACGAACCCGACACTCATATGGAGAGAGGTGGAAGTTTCCTTCAATTAAGGACTTCGAGACATGTCCTTTATTTTTCTCCAAATGGAAAAGTTCAAGCCACACAATCGGAGTAATACCATGGGACAAATTCCGACAAGCCCAACGTGTTTAACATAGACAAAAATGAGGTTACATAGTAGGGGAGATACCTTGTCACAATGTTATGACCCCAAAAGACAAGATCGATGTGCTGTTCAACGCTATAGTTCTCGAGACTTCTTAGATCTCCCCCCTTCTCGGAACCGGCTTTTGGCCAAATAAGGCTGCATCTGCCGATGCTTTTCCACTTGGCCAAAGGACAGATCAACCTTGTTCCTGAGGATACCGTCGCATTGGCATCTCAAACTTTACACTCGCACGAATGTCGTGAAACTTATTCAAACAAAACAAGGAAGAGGGGCTCGGGGACTCGTTGCCTTTGGAACGACTCGCGTTACCTCAGAACGTGGGGCCGTCCGGTCTGAGTTCCCACGGCGAAGCGGACGAATTACGACTCGAGACATTGTTTGGAAGAAGCTCCGGAGTTCTTGTCTTTTGGTGCGCGGTGGATACGTGTTCTCCCCTTTTGGTTTTATCGAATGCATATTTAAGTGGGAATGTATATGGATCGAAGTAAATTACAATGCGGGTTGATTCACTCCTTCGTTTGGAGAAATCTATGTTCGATACGAGCATCATATTCATCGGCCTTTGGCTGATAGTAATAGTCATTTCTTGGGAGTTGAAACTTGAAAGAAACGGCTCCATCGGCTCACAAGAGCTTAAGCCTTGTGTGAAAATATACCCCCTCGAACCGTATATTTCTTAATCTCAAAAGCTCACGTAGACAAACACAAACTATACTTTTTTATACTATCTGTTGACGTGATCTCATAATTATTGCCATTGGCAAGAGATGAAGAAAGAATACACCATTTCCTTTGTGACCGTAGAATTAAAGCAGACCCTTCACCAGCAATGCAAATATAAGCCGACACTTAAATTGGAAACTATATTCGCTATAAAGTTTAAACATTCAATTATAAACTCATAGAAAGAAGGCATGGCTGCACTAATCATTGACATATAAGTTGACATCCACTTGAGCTCCCTCTCAGATCTACTTGTTATGAAGATATCGAGTTTCTGTCGTCCTTCTCTAATAATTACTCTCGTCGCCTTTTTCCCATGTCTATTTCTTTCATCTTGTAATTTCAAACTCCTAAATACGACAACCATAGCTATTATGTTCCGATTGATATCTAAGTCTGATTTATATGTGTATATAAAGAGACGCCAAACTCTTACAAATCCATAAAATATCATCCACTATAGCATTAGACTTCTCACATATTTTGACTAATGAAAGGAATGAAACGCTGCCAAACCCTAAATGTGAAGCCTTGTGTTGTATATAATAGCTAACACCATCCACATTGCTAAATTTGTATTAGGGAAGACACTTATTTCCATGGTCTAGAATGGATATCATCTCATTGGCTTAGTTAACAAATACTCATTCAAGAACAAAATAAATATTAAACTTTTCAAGGCACTAAATTCGGGACATAAGTGATGACTATCTATAAACAAACACAACTTAATAAAAAGGAAAGGTAAATGTTAAAGAGTACCTCTTGAGCACTTCTTAAATTCACTATTTGAAGTAAGTAACTCCGTCAAAATGAGCGATTTTTTTTTGTCCATTTTCAAAGTATCTCGAAAACTGTTATTGTTACTATCTAATTAGCTCGGGTAATTCCCTCGTGGCACCCGCAATAATCTCGAAATTAGGCAATTATATAATAAGAAAGGAGTGCAGCCGAGTCTCCAAGACGCGAACACTTGGCTCATTGGCCGAGGCTCGGCTAACTCCCCCAAACGATTGCGGCTCCCTCGCAAGACGACACCCCCAAGAATCTTCATCATGTCGTGCCATTCATTCTCTTGATTCCAGATCATCATAAACGACGCCCGCAATTTCTTAAAATTTGTAATTGAATTCCTCCGAAGAAATTCACCCCAAACTAGCCTGTATAAATACGTCAACACCCCAGTATCGAACTCCGTCAAAACACGACCCAGAAAAGGAGCTCAACCCTCGAGAGAGATATAGAGATTTTGAGTGCAAAGCATAACAAATCTTTACGGCAATGGATTCCTCCACCGGCAAGGACTTCAAGATCGGAGAGTGCCAAGGCCAGAAGGTGGTCGACGGTGAGGTGATGCCCCTCGTCCTGCTTCCGCCGGAGCCAACCAAGGCCGACACGGAGTCCCTCGTCGCCACCCTGAAGAAGAACCGGGAATGGTTCGACCAGATGATCATCAAGAACAGCGCGGTCTTGCTCCGCGGCTTTGATGTGAAGAACGCCGAGGATTTCAACGAGATCGTCGAGGCTTGCGGGTGGGAGGACATCCGCTACATCGGGCCCGCGCCGAGGACTCACATCCACAAGCGGATTTGGACGGCGAACGAGGGCCCTCTGTCAGAGTTCATTTACTACCACCATGAGATGGTTCTGGTGAGTGACTGTATCTCAAAACATGCATAGCAGTGAAAAAACATCTTTCGTCGCTTATGTGATATTGCTTGTGATTTTATCAGTTCATATATCCTTTCGCTTTTCAACATAGATTTCACTTTTATATGCTCCGAAGAACTTTCTCAACCTTGAAGTTTCTAGATACATATCAAATCCTGAGTTAGTTCAATTCGTCGCATCACTGACTACATAGTTGATTTGGTTCATATCTTAGAAGAAAGCTGAGGGCCAATCAAAATGAGTTCTTTTTGCGGTTGAGCAATCTAACGGAGCGAATGGAATGCATCAGGATTCGAATGGGAGTGTCCGACCGACTTTTGCTTTTCTTACATGTTTATTCATTCCGTCACCGCAATGAATTTAAATGAGAAAAATCACTCCATAATAAGCAAATTGCATTCACAATGATTGATAGAAGTATATGTCCTTTTTTCTCGTCTACTTTCTCCTTGTCTGTTTCTCACGTACTCGTTAGAGAACAAATTAGATATATTCCGTTTAATCGAACACTGATTAAAAAACTACGGGCAGCAATCCTGCCTTATACTTCAAGTTCATATTCTGTAAACTGAAATTGACTAGTTGTTTGTGGTGCCTTATAATTATAAAACGAACATCGACTACTGTGGGTGCAACAGTTCAAGGAAAACCCCAAGAAGGTGATACTGTTCTGTGAGGTGCCGCCCCCGGAGGGCGGAGACACCGTTCGTGCCAAGCTTCCGGGTGACAGAGCAGATGCTGAAGGAGTTCCCGGAGGAGGTGGAGGAAATGGAGAAGAAGGGGCTGATGTACACCTTCACAGCCCCGAGCACGAATAACGTTTCCTCCATGAGGGGCCGCGGCTGGCAGGATGCTTTTGGAACCCCCGACCCGGCTGAAGCGGAGAGAAGGTATACTCGTATATACAGTTCGTGATTATGTCCATGTTCTATTCATTGTCATGACAAGAATTAATTTTTGCACACTATAGCTTAGTATCGGGTCTGAAACTGAAGCAGAACAAAATTGGCATTTGAATCCAAAAGTTTTACTCTCCTTTCTAAAATGAACTTCATAACAATTTTTCTTATACATTCAGGAAAAGCCCGTATAAATCATATTTCACACAAATTGTGTCTATAATACAAACCCTGTCACAAATATGAGTTTAGCTTGCAATATGTAATAGTTGAGGCATGGGTGTCCAAATATCTTATTTTATCCCGAAAAAAGTGGATAAATTGAAAATGATGCCATTCATTTTTCGATTAGGAACCCTCTTAACATAATTTGGATTTATACAATCTCTAGATGAATTGACTAATGCAGCACGATGAAAACGCCGGAATTTATCTAATTTTGATTTTGCTTTGTACAAAAAATTTTCGCGAGGGAAAATGAGATTTCGTTCCATTGTACATAATCTTCTGAAGGGTTAAGGCCATGGGAATGGAAGTGGAATGGCTGCCCGACGGTGGACTGAAGACGATCATCTGCCCGCGATCCCTCACGAGGGTGTTCGAGGGGAGGAAAGGGAGGAGGATGTGGTACAACACGGTGGTTGGGATGCACGGGAAGGAGATCAGCTCGGCCACGATGGCCGACGGGACCGAGATCCCGGACCACGTGGTGAAGCGATGCGGCCAGATCCTCGACGAGGAGAGCATCCAATTCAAGTGGGAGAAGGGCGACGTCGTCTTCTTAGACAACATGGCCTTGCTCCATGGACGCAGACCATCGCTCCCACCAAGGAAAGTGTTGGTGGCTACTTGCAAGTGATTTGGTCCCGAGGGCATTGTGTTCTCGAAAGCTTTTCAAACGGATTATATGGAGCCAAGAAGAAGTGGAATGAACTAGGGCAAAGTTTGAATAAACGATGATTTTAGTTGTAAGCTTTATACCATTATGTAATAATGGCAGCGTGCCGCCGCCACCATGTCAGCGAATTCCCATGTTGTCGCCCCTCCTCTACAGCTCAACAGGGGAGGTCGCGACTTCGGTCGGCCTCAAACCTCAGGTTTGAGGACCACAGATATGAGGTCTCCTGACTTATAAGTGAATTTTTACTTTATGAAATACCCAATTGCCGTTCACTTCCTCCTCTGTGGTGTTCATGATTGAATTTGATTATCCAAATACAAACGCCTCGTGTGGAATGAAGGAGACCCATGAGATACATATCTTCGATCGTATCAAAAGATCTCAACAGTAAAGTGAATCATTTAATGTAATTTCACTTTAATGACAGTTCATTTTAGTTATCAAGAATCTCAGACACATTTACATAGAATAAGACCTCATAATATACCGGTTTGAGTTTTGACATCAGATTTTGCCGATGCTGCTAGACAAGTCACAACTTATCTCTAGAACTACTTAGGGTGACGCGGTGCTTCATTGTATTGATTTTGATATCGATGGAGGCATGTCCACACATGGGGACGACCATGCTCGCTACTTATCTGCATATGGTAGCAGAGGGAACAATATATGTACCTCACTGCACCTCGTCAATGCCCTGATCACAACAGTTTGAGAACGTTCGATCTCTTGAATTCTTTGTGTCCGGAAGTCGCAATTATAAAATAGCAAGGAACCGCCATTAATGCTCTCAAATGTTTCCCTTCCATGTTTAAGGCGTATCAGAAACAGCGTCATGTTCATGTGTTTGGGGCACCGTTAGTGTCTTGCAGCCACGTTGGGGAGAGTATAATAAAAATGGCCGCTTTGGATTTTTCCTTCTCGCGACACAGGCAGACCTGAGCAAGGCACTTGATTGCACAACGTTTGCAAGTTTTGAAATGGAATTCTATGATACAAAAGTTTCACGACCCAATCACATAATGGTAATGGAAATATTAAGGCTTTCGGTTCACTTTATCCATTACTTATTCAAACGAAAAATAAGAATAAAAGCATTATCTCATTTACTTTACATCACGTCTAAATTCGAGAGGAACATTGATGAGTAAGCCAAGATGAAGACTTATATGGCACCGTCTGGATGAAGATCCATTCTATCGCCTTTTATCAATACTGTTTTCGCTATTTATACAGCTATTACGTCGTCGTCGTCGTCGTCGTCATTGCATAACACTAAAATGGTGCTACCAGTTTCAGGTCTTTATGGGGGATGTTTGCTTGTGGATGTCTCTGGCCTTCACTGCCTCTGCCGTTGCTCTTAACACGGCCCAAGTTTGCATTAGCCCACCTGGTGTTAGAATCCAAATACTCATCCTAACCCTAAAACGGTCTTTCCAAATCAAATCTTTTGCCGCGAATTGAAGTTCATCGTCTTCCTCCTTTTCCTTTTGGACTGATTTACTCAGTAAGGCCAATTTTGCATTAGCTCAGAAGTGAGTTTAGAACGTGAATACTCTTATAGCTCTGGAAGTAGAGAATTTAGTTCAGTGAGTTTATCTTGGTTGCTTTTTCAATTTTTGAAGGGTAAACCTCTCAAAACACAGCTTCGGGAATTTAGCTTACACCCTATAGATTATCTTGTCGGTGAAACTAAAGTTTATTTTTCTAATTTCAAAAGCACATCGTCAATATTCTGTACCTAATCAAAGTCCAAGTTCAAAGAAGTCGCAATCAAAACTTTACTAATCATTCTTCAAAACAATGAACAAAGTCATCACCTAAACCCTACTTTAAAGCCCTCTCTCCTTTCTAACCACTTTACATAAGATCCCAATGCATTTAGCTTTTCAAAGTTTGGATTCGAAAGGATTAAAGAAAATGCGAGCTGATCAGCTTGTCCTAAAGAGATGAAGGTTGCGTTTAAAAGGTACATGTATCGGATTACTTTAATGAATGAAACTTATTCAACTTTGTGCTTTTCCAAATAATATAATCAAACCCCAAAAAGTGCTTTTTGGCTGTCAAAATTTTATTTAGGACGGAAAAGGGAAGAATATATGATTGACGAATGGCACAATACGATGGACTAACAAGGCTGCAACTAGTTTATGAATCATATGAAATTTGACTCTAAAAGTACAAGTGGCAAGATAAAAGTGATAGTTTCACGATTCTCAACCCAACTCTCTAAAGGTCATCTCAAAAATGTGCCTTAAAAATCTCCCATTAAAACCCCAGGATTGACAAAATTGGTTCAAACCTTAGGGAATTCTCAATGCAAAAACTAGATGTCGTGTTTTAAATTCCACCAGTTGTGTAGAAATTACTTTTGATTAAGAATTGTTGCACGAGTGAAAAACCTGAACTTAATTGATTTATGGTCCAGTGACATGTTCTATGGATCTTAGAGTCCTCCTAGCTGGCCCCAGATTAAAAAATAATGAAAGAAGTGTACCTTTCTTTCCACGTATGGTGGGTAATTCACTAATACATGAAAAAGAAAGCCATAGAATCATGTCCCGATGATTTTGAATAGACAGGCCCTTCACTTTCCCTTTCTTCATTTTCTTCCTCGTAATCATACAAAAATCTTCTTTTTCCACAGCATATATAATATCCGTAATTTATGCAAGAACGTCGCGAGGAAGGTGTGTTCTTCTTTTTCCAAGGTCGTGAGAAACGTGATTAAGGAACTCTATTAAATTACATTATTAGTAGACTTGGCTGGCTTTGTATGTGCGCAGAAATGTTTGAATAACTTGCTGAAAGAAAGGTCAAACTTTCGGTCATTCAAACAACGAAAAAGGGAATCCCGTTGCAAGCAATTAACATTACTTGGTAAGAGAATCCGCTTCAGGGTTCCTTGTACAAGGAACCAAAGGGAGCCGAAGGGCGGTCCTTTTCTCGATCTAGCTCGTGAAGCTTTTCTACCGATGAACTGATTGGATTAATCTAACGGTTGAAATATCTCTATGCAATATCTACGAATGTTATGTATCGGATGAATGCGTCAGACTTTTTTAAGTATATACACTGCTAAAAAAAATTAGAACTATTTAGATTAGTAGGCCTCTTGAACTCATGTATGATTAGCTTAATGAGGGATTCATGTTTGTTTTCAACTTTCCTGTGAAATTGATTTTCTAGCCTTGCCCAAAACTTATAAAGATTGAGCTAGTTTTATGCATATATGGAAATTTCAAAACAATTTGAAATTTTGACATGAGAGCTTAATTCTCCGTTGTTATGTTCTGTTTAAAAGAATGGATTTTTTTTTCTTTTCATTTGGGTATATTTCTGAAAGAGTTGATAAGTCTAAAATATCATTGGTAAAAAAATAATATCAAACACTTGATTTTCTGACAACTTATTTGTGTTTACACTTTTATGTAGTTTTTTTCTACAAAAGCTTGAAATTTACCAAACTCCTATGTGAATTTACTAATCTTCATCTGAGCGAGTTACCAACTCTTCCCAATTATATCATCAACAAATTCTGTATTATTAACTCTCAATTTAGTTAACAAATTAATTTTTTTAAATATCGATTTTTGTTATCGTTTACTAGTTTATATTTGTCTATCTAACAAAATGTCCTAAATGTATCAACTCTTAGATGAATTCACCGAACTTCTTAGTGTGAGTTACCATTTTTCCACCCAATAGCTTACCAACTACCTTATGTTTACCAACTTTTCTTCAAGTTACTTACCAAAGCTGATATGGTTTTAAATAAAGCAACAATATTTGTATGAATTACCATTTTGGGATGAAGTATGATAGGGAAAATGACCCAATCAATTCCAAATTTATTATAAAGATATCAATTCAATCATAAACCTTTCAATTTTGCTAATTTAGTCTCAAATCTTGCATGAAATTACAACGTAATCTTTCCTATTAATTTTCTGCCAATAATTATTATTATCATGGCTACATTCAGTTGAATTGTAAATTAAAAAAATTATTAGACTGAATTGCCATCTTATATAATTATAATTTTTCCCAAATTATATCGTGAACTTTACAATTGAATTGGTAAATTAAAAAAATTATTAGACTGAATTGACATTCTTATCTAATTAGATAATTTTTCCCAAATTATAGTAGACCAGGCACCACTTGAACTTGCTGGGACCGTTTGTGAAGTCCTAAGAGTGACACGTCACTGGGTAGTGCCATGTCGCGCTGTCAAACTTTAATGAGCCATTAATTTCGTAACCAAATATAAACTTGGATTTCGTCGCCGTACAACCAAATCAGCTTCAAAACTCACTTATCCGCCATGAATTTGAACCATCCACATCCATGTTTAGAAGGTGGCCAATTTAGTAGATTGCCAACAACCATCAATCAACTTACGAATCTCCAATGACTTGATATATCCTTTTGCAAATGGATTGAATAGTTGCCAGAGCTTCCTAAGAGTCTAACAACCTTAAGCTTTGACTCGACATCGTTGACCTCAATTCCCGACCTCTCAAACTTGACCAATGTAGTTGATCTACATATGTGCAGAAGACCAATAGAAGAACTCAACATAGGGTGGCTTGTGAGACTACGGGCTCTGAGGACGTTGACCGTGATGGTTGGAGATATGACCTTGCCTCCAATAGAGTTGAATTCCCTCTCTCAACTACAACACCTCCAATTAAGTTATGTTGAGCCCCAATCTGTTATCGGACTTCCATCGAGCCTTCAATTTTTGTCAACGTTGTCTCTCTGTGGATATCGACTAGAAGAGATTCGATTCGATTTGCTTGGAAAACTAAGGAAATTCAATGAATTTAGGCTGGAATGGTGTCTATTGCTCAAGATGCTACCTGTTCTACCATGTTTGAAGGAGATCCGGCATACGTCATTTTCCAACAATCCTCAGCTAACCGAGCTTCAGGGTTTAGGAGAGTTGAAATCATTGTGTGAATTGTACTTCTACAAGTGCAATTCCATTAGAAGGTTAACTGAAATTGATCTGTCTCAATTACAATTACAAAGCTTGAATAGCTTGGAGTTCCGTGAGTGTGGATCGCTGGAGAGCCTGCCAAATTTGCCATACTGAAAACATGTCATCTCACCATCGTAGAGTGCCCCAAGTTACATGATTATGATGGCTCTTACCGGTCCTACGGAGAAGTTGAAATTCTTTAGCATTTGCTTGGCAAAGACAGTGGATCATGGTAAGTCCGCATCGAGCCTGCAGATAGCATGTTTTGCACTCGATTGGCATGCATCTGGGTTTTGCTAAAACTTTGCTTGACTAAACGAATTGAGTGACTGACTTGCCTTGTTCAGTTCCTGATATTGCCAACATTGAAATTTCTTATGGGTTATCATGAAGAGAAAATAGGCATACTGAGAAGGTATATAAATTTGGGATGACAAGGTATTTTCCACAAGCAACTAACACAATTTTACCCTACATCATTTCTCTTTATTATTCATCTCTGGAAAAGAGTGATATTGCATTTTCTGTATTTTTGCTCTGTTTCTTTTCCTTTTCGCTCATACCTTCCCATCATAAATGGGAGAATGATATTAGAAGTACTATAAGTTATGTATGACTTTTACTTTAGTGCTAAAACTTTTTACACACTTATTTAAATGCCGAAATTTTTGAAAAATAATCTTTTTTGTGCCAACTTCAAATTGTTTGGTCGGAAATCCAATGTGGCCCTTTTTTATTAATTTTTTTGAGCCAATGTGGCTCGTCAGAGAGTCGAATCAGCATCTAAAGTAAGAAATGATGTCATCTAATAGTTTTTCCTAAATAAGAATCCTAAATCAGCCAATTGAAAGAAAACCCAATTGGTTGGAAAAGGCTCCAAAGTTTGTCTTTGGTGCGATGTGCATACGTGTTCTCCTCTTTTGGTTTTATCGAATGCATATTTAAGTGGGAAATGTATGTGGATTCAAGTGAATCTTGTTTATCACTTCAATTACAATGCGCGTCGATTTACTCCCTCCTTCGGAGAACCCTAGGTTCGATAGGGGCAGCATTATTCATCGGCCTTTGGCTGATAGTAATAGTCACTTCTTGGGAGTCGAAAGAAACGGCTCCATCGGCTCACAAGAGCTTAAGCCATGTGTGAAAATATTCCTCCTCGAAGCGTATATTTCTTAATCTCAAAAGCTCGCCTAGATAATTGCAAACGTGTACTCTTTAACACTATCTGTGAAAGCAATCTCATAATTATTGCCATTGGCGAGAGATGAAGAAAGAATATACCATTTCTCTCGTGACTGTAAAATTAAAGCGGACTCATCACGAGAAGTGTGACTATAAGCCAACCCTCAATTGGAATCCACATTCATGCTAAAGTTTAAACATATAGTTATGAACTCATAAAGTGAAGGTATGGATGCACTAATTATCATCGACATATAAGTTGACACCTGTATGAGCTCCCTTTTAGGTCTACTTGCTATGAAGATACCAAGCTTCTGTTGCTCTTCTCCAACAATGTCTCTTGTCGCTTTTTCCCTAAATCTATTTCTTTCATCTCGTAATTAATTTCAAACTCCTAAATACGATAACTATAGCTATTATATTTCGATTGATATCTAAGTCTGATTTATACTTGTATACAAAGAGACCCCAACCTCTTTCAAATCCGTCAAATATCATCTATGCTAGCATTAGACTTCTCACATATCTTAACTAGGGAAAGAAATGAATAGCTGCAAAACCCAAACGTGAAAGCCTTGTGTTGTTCATAATATCCAACACCATCCACATAGTTAATTTTGTATTAGGGAAGAAACTTATCTCCATGGTCTATGTGAGATTATGGTAATATTACAACCAACTATTCTAAAAACTTAAATTGTTAAATAAGTGCATAATTCATTGTTTAAATATTCTAACACTCCCCCTCGTGCGTAGTCTTGTTTTTTGCCTAGTACTAAGCTGCAGACATATTTAATTGGAAAGGCAAATAAGGCTGACAAAATTTGAACTCATAAACTTTAGCTCTGATATTATGTGATATTATGGTGAGATCACAACCAACTATTCTAAAAATTTAAACTATTAGATGAAGGCATGATTTATTGATTAAATATTCTAACAATCTAGAATGGATATCATCATATTGGTTTAGTTAACAAATACTCATTTAGGAACAAAATAAATATTAGACTCTTCAAGACATTAATATTTCCGATAATATGTTTCATTAGTATATACCTCATTAAATGTGCTTGAGAAATGTCCTCAAGTCACTTAATTCAGGACATAAATGATGACTATCTCCAAACTAGTGCAACTTAATTAAAAAAAGGGTAAATGTTAAAGAGTACCTCTTGAGCATTTATTAAACTTACTATTTGAATTAAGTGACTTTGTCAAGGTTGGCTTCTTCTTCTTTTTTGTCATTTTCGAAATGTCTTGAAAACTTCTATTGTTACTATCTAATTAGCTTGGTTAATTCCGTCGTGGCACTTGTAATAATCTCGAAATTAGGCAATTATAAAATAAGAAACGAGTGCAGCCGAGTCTCCAAGACGCGAACACTTGGCTCATTAGTTGAGGCTCGGCTAAACCCCACAAACGATCACGGCTCTCTCGCAAGACGACACCCCCAAGAATCTTCAACATGCCGTGCTGTTCATTCTCTTGATTCCAGATCATCATCGTGATCATCATAAACGACTCCCGCCTGTAATTTCTTAAAATTCGCAATTCAATTCCTCCGAAAAACCATTGCAAACTAGCCTGTATAAATACGTGACTGCCCCAGTATCAAACTCCGTCAAAACACAATTCAGAGAAGTAGTTCAACTCTCGAGAAAGATAGAGATTTTGAGTGCAATCAGCATACCAAATCTTTACGGCAATGGATTCCTCCACCGGCAAGGACTTTAAGATCGGAGAGTGCCAAGGCCAGAAGGTGGTCGACAGTGAGGTGATGCCCCTCGTCCTGCTCCAACCGGAGCCAGCCAAGGCTGACACCGAGTCCCTCGTCGCCGCCTTGAAGAAGAACCGGGAATGGTTCGACCAGATGATCATCAAGAACAGTGCGGTTTTGCTCCGTGGTTTCAGTGTGAAGAATGCCGAGGACTTCAACGAGATCGTCGAGGCTTGTGGGTGGGAGGACATCCGCTACATCGGACCTGCACCGAGGACTCACATCTACAAGAGGATTTGGACGGCGAACGAGGGCCCGCTGTCGGAGTTCATTTACTACCACCATGAGATGGTTCTGGTGAGTGACCATCTCAAAACATGCATAGCGGTGAAAAAAACATCTTTCATCGCGCGTGCTCCCTTAACGTGATATCACTTGTGAGTTTATCAGTTCATGCATCATTTTGCTTCTTGAAATAGATTTCACTTTTCTATGCTCCTACGAACATTTTTAACCTTGAAATTTCAAGTTTCAAGATACAGATCAAATCTTGAGTTAGTTCGATTCGTCACATCACTGACTATAGTTGATCTGGTTATTATCTTAGAATAAATCTGAGGGCCGATCGAAATGAGTTCTTTTCGTGGTTGAGTAATCTAACCGAGCGAATGGAATGCATCAGGATTCGAATAGGAATGTCCATCCGACTTTTTGCTTTTCTTACATGTTTATTTTTTCTGCCACCGCGATGAATTTAAATGAGAAAAATTACTCCGTTATAAGCAAATTGCATCCACATTGATTGATAGAAGTATATGTCTTTTTTTCTCGTATACTTTCTCGTCGTCTGTTTCTCACGTATTCGTTAGAGAACAAATTAAATATATTCAGTTCAATCGAACACTGATTAAAAAACTGCCTTACAATTCAAGTTCATATTCTTTAAACTGAAAGTGACTAGTTCTCTATGAGTGGTGACCAAACTACATTGGATCTAATTACAAAACATCGACTACTCTGGATGCAACAGTTCAAGGAAAACCCCAAGAAGGTGATACTGTTCTGCGAGGTGCCACCACCGGAGGGCGGGGAGACGCCGTTCGTGCCTAGCTTCCGGGTGACTGAGCGGATGCTGGAGGAGTTCCCGGAGGAGGTGGAGGAAATGGAGAAGAAGGGGCTGATGTACACCTTCACCGCCCCGAGCACGAACAACACTTCCTCCATGAGGGCCGGGGCTGGCAGGAAGCTTTTGGCACCCCTGACCCGGCCGAAGCCGAGAGAAGGTAACTTGTATGTACGGTTCGTGATTATTTCCATGTTCCATTCGTTGTCACGACAAGAATTAATTTTCGCAGACTATAGTTCAATACCGGATATGCAACTAAAGCATAACAAAATTAGCATGTGAATCCAAAACTTTTACTCTCCTTTCTAAAATGAACTTCATAACAATTTTTCTTATGCATTCAAGAAAGCCTGCATAAATGAAATTTCACACAAATTGTGTCTATGATACGAACCCTTGTTGCAATTATGAGTTTGGCTTGCAATATGTAATAGTTGAGGCTCGCATGTGGAAATATCTTATTTTTTTTATAAAAAAAAAAAAGTGGATAAATTAAATGATACCATTCATATTTCGATTAGCACCCCTCTTAACATAATTTGGATTTTCACACAATCTCTAGATGAATTGACTGATGCAGCACAATGAAAACGCCGGAATTTATCTAATTTTGATTTTTGCTTTGTACAAAAAAATTTCGCGAGGGAAAATGGGATTTCATTCCATTGTACATAATTTTCTGAAGGGTTAAGGCCATGGGAATGGACGTGGAATGGCTGCCCGACGGTGGACTGAAGACGATCATCTGCCCCCGATCCCTCACGAGGGTGTTCGAGGGGAGGAAAGGGAGGAGGATGTGGTACAACACGGTGGTTGGGATGCACAAGAAGGAGATCAGCTCAGCCACGATGGCCGACGGGACCGAGATCCCGGACCACGTGGTGAAGCGATGCGGCCAGATCCTCGACGAGGAGAGCATCCAATTCAAGTGGGAGAAGGGCGACGTCGTCTTCTTAGACAACATGGCCTTGCTCCATGGACGCAGGCCATCGCTCCCACCAAGGAAAGTGTTGGTGGCTACTTGCAAGTGATTTGGTCCCGAGGGCATTGTGTTCTCGAAAGCTTTTCAAACGGATTATATGGAGCCAAGAAGAAGTGGAATGAACTAGGGCGAAGTCTGAATAAACGTTGATTTAGTTGTAAACGTTATACCATTATGTAATAATGGCAGCGAACCGCCGCCACTTTTCCAGCGAGTTCCCATGTCGTCGTTCCTCCTCTGCGACTCGGTCGGGGAGGTCACAACCTCAGGCGGCCTCCAACCCGAGGTTGAGGACCCCCATATGAGGTTTCCTGACTTATAAGTGAATTTTTACTTTATGAAATACCCCGTTGCTGTTCACTTCCTCCTCTGTGGTATTCATGATTGAATTTGATTATCCATATACAAACACCTACTGTGGAATGAAAGAGATCCAAGAGATGTATATGTTCGATCGTGTCGAAAGATCTCTACAATGAAGTGAATCGTTTAATATTGTTTCACTTCAATTACACAATTCATTTAGTTGCCAAGAATCTCGACACATTTACATAAAACAAGACCTTACAATATATTGATTGGAGCTATGATGTCAAATTTTGCAAAGGATAGTAGACAAGTCACAACTGATATCTGGAACTACTCATTAGGGCTATACGGTGCTTCATGGTATTGATTTTGATATCGATGGCGGCATCTATTAGTGATAATGTAATTCTTTAATACAGAAATTCGGAAATTAATGATCTCTGATCTTCATGATTTTCACAATAAGAGGGATGAAAACATACCTTTATCCATAGCATTACTTTTGAAGATAATTGTTGTAGAAAACCGAAAAATTCGAACCAAATAAAGAAATCCGATTTATCTCCCTTAACTCACTATTCTTTAATGTATTTTATCGATGGAGAATGGAATACTACGTTCTTTTTTTTGTCATTGTTGTTGTGAGTGGAGAGAAGACCAGACTTTATTTTTATATTATATTAATAAGTGTTTTCCATCAAAGTGCATTTTAACTTTCATAAGAGCCGCACATATTTGAAAGAGTTGTAACTTGCTTATGAAGATTGTACTATTTTATTTCATTAGAGTCGTAACTCCTTATGGCCAATATTTATTTTATAACATTTCAATAAATAATAAAGAAAATTACCTAAAAAGTTTTAAACTTATCACAATTGTACTAATTTAAACCACCCAATGAATTTGGCCAACCTGTATTAACGTTGCCACGGCCGTCTATTGAACAACTTTTTTAATTTGTTTTCAAATTTGTTTCCTTTTATTCATTTTCTTCTTCTTTTTTCCTCCTCTTCTTCCTCCTTGGCTTCTTCTCCATGCAGTGGCTAGTGAGGCTCCAGCGAGGGTCATGGCCCTCGCCTACCCTCATCGGCAGCCTCACCTAGATCTAGGCAAGGTCTAGGGGCTGCGGGCAAGGTGGCTTTGCCTAGATCTAGGCTAGGCCCCCTTCACTCACGGCCCAACCATGGTGAGGCTGCCAATTAGCATGGATGAGGACCGCAACCATCAACCCACACCGGCAACTGTGTAGAGAAGAAGCCAAGAAGGAAGAAAAATAAAAATAAAAGGAAAATTATTAAAAAATTTGCTCACTGGATGGACTGAATTGACATAATTGCAAAATATTTATAAAAAAATTGACAAAAAAAAAATTAGAATTGAATTGGCACAATAACAATTAATTTAGGACTTTTTTGATAATTTTCCCATAAATAATATCATGTGGGCCATAATAATTCTTACATGTCCAGACATGGGATGACTATGCTAGCTACTTATCTGGTATATACGTCACTGCACCTTGCCAATGGCCTAATCAACCAAGCCATAAAACAACCGCAATGACATCAGCAAGTCCGAGAATATCCTCCAGATTTGCATTCATTCTCCAATTCCTTAACTCTTTGCACCCTATCTCAATCGATGTAGCCTTCAATGTCACACCATGGTTGTTGCTGGGAAATGTTTGTCCTTGCCGGCCGGGCAACCCTAGACTCTGGTGCAAGATAGCATCAAGACTGGATTCTTGAGAGAACCAATCACAACAGTTTGAGATCGTTCGATCTCTTGAATCCTTTGTCCAGAAGTTGCAATCATAAAATAGAAAGCAGCCGCCATCAATGCTCTCAAATGTTTCACTTCCATGTTGTTTAAGAAAAATCAGAACGACGCCATCTTCATGTGTTTGGGGGCACCGTTAGTGCCTCGCAGCCACGTAGGGCAGAGAATAATAAAATTGGCCACCTCGGATTTTTCCTTCACGCGACACAGGCGGACCTGAACGAGGCACTTGATTGCAAAACATTTGCAAGTTTTAAGGTGCAATTCTATGAAACGAAAGTTTCACGACTCAATCACACTTTTACAGGTATTAGAAATATCAAGGCTTCCAGTTCACTTTATTCATAACTTCTATTAAAACATAAAGATAAGAATGAGAGCATTATCTCAGTTACCTTACGTCATGTCTGAATTCGAGAGGAATACTGATGAAGTAAGCCTAGATGAAAACTTATATGGCACCATCTGGATGAAGATCCATTCTATCACCTTTCATCAGTACTGTTTTAGCTATCTATGCAGCTATTATGTCGTCCTCGTCCTCGTCGTCATTGCATAACCACTAAAATGGTGTTACGAGTTTCAGGTCTTCACGTGGGGTGTTTGCTCGTGGATGTCTCAGGCCTTCACCTGCCACTACTGTTTCTCTTAACATGGCCCAAGTTTGCATTAGCCCACCCGGTCTCAAAATCCAAATACTCATCCTAACACTAAAACGGTCTTCCCAAATTAAATCTTTCGCCGCGAATTGAAGTTTATCGTCTTCCTCTTTTTCCTTTTTGGACTGATTTTCTCAATTGGGCCAATTTTGCATTAGCTCGGAGTGGGTTTAAAACTTGAATACTCTTATATCTCTGGAAGTAGAGGATTTAGTTAAGTGAGTTTATCTTTTTTGCTTTTTCAATTTTTTGAAGGGTAAACCTCTCAAAACACAGCTTCGGGAATTTATCCTACACCCTATAAATTATCTTCTCGGTGAAACTAAAGTTTATTTTTCTAATGTCAAATGCATATCGTGAATATTCTGTACCTAACTTCATCAAAGTCCAGGTTCAAAGAAGTCACAATCAAAACTTAACCAATCATTCTAAAAACAATGAACAAAGTCATCATCTAAACCCTACTTCAAAGCCGTCTCTCCTTTCTAATCACTTTACATAAGATCCCGATGCATTTAGCTTTCAAAGTTTGGACTCGAAAGGATTAAAGAATATGCAAGTTGATCAGCTTGTCCTAAAGAGATGAAGGTTGAGTTTAAAAGGCACCTTTATCGGATGACTTTAATGAATGATAGTCAACTTTGTGCTTTTCCAAATAATATAATCAAGGCCTAAAAAGCTTTGTAAAATTAGGACGAAAAAGGGCAGAAGAAATGATTGAAGAATGGAAAAATATGATGGACTAGCAAGGCTACAACGAGTCTATGAATTGTGTGAAATTTGACCCTGAAAAGGTACAAATGGCAAGATAAAGGTGATAACTTCATCATTTTCAATCCAAAACTATAAAGATGAAAATCGGGACATCTAAAAAATGTGCCTTAAAGACCCACCATTAAAACCCCAGAATTGGTACAACTTGTTCGAACGTTAAGGAATTTTCAATGCACAAACTAGATGTCATGTATTCAAATTCCTCAAGTCGTGTAGAAATTTCTCTGGATTAGGAATAATTGCACAAGTCAAAGACATAAACTTAATCAATTTATGGTCGGGTGACATGTTTTATGGATCTTAGGGTCCTCCTAGCTGCCCCCAGATTAAAAAATATGAAGGAAAATGTACCTTTCTTTCCACGTAAGGTGGGGAATTCACTGATACATGAAAAAAGAAAACCATAGAATCATGCCCCAATGATTTTGAATAGGGAGGCCCTTCACTTTTCCTTTATCCATTTTCTTCCTCGTAATCGTACAAAAATCTTCCTTTTCCATAGCACATAAAATATTCGTAACTTATGCAAGAACGTCGCAAGGATCGTGTGTTCCTTCTTTTTCCAAGGTCGTGAGAAACGTGGTTAAGGAACTCTATTAAATTACATTAGTAGTAGTATGTACGCAGAAATGGTTGAATGACTTGGTGAAAGAAACGGTCAAACTTTTCGGTCATTCAAACAACCAAAAAGGGTGTCCTATTGCAAGCAATTAACATTGCTTGGTATGAGAATCCGTTTCAGGGATCCTTGTACAAGGAACCAAAGAAAGCCGAAGGGCGGTCCTTTTCTCGATCTAGCTTGTGAAGCTTTTCTACCGATACATTGATTCGATTAGTCTAGTGTTGAAATATCTCTATACAATGTCATCAAGTGTTATGTATCGGATGAACACATCGGACTTTTTTAAGTGCATGCACTGCTAAAAAATATTAGAACTATTTAGATTAGTAGGCCTCTTGAACTCATGCATGACTGGCTTGATGAGAAATTCATGTTTGTTCTCAACTTTCTTGTGGAATTGATTTTCTATCATCATGCAAAAACTTATAAAGGCTGAGCTAGTTTTATGCATATATGGAAATTTTGCGACAAGTCGAAATTTTGACATGAAAGCTTCACTCTCCGTCGTTATTGTTCTGTTTAAAAGAATGGATTTTCTTTTTCCATTTGGGTATATTTTTAAAAGAGTTGATAAGTCTAAAATATCATTGGTGAAAAAAAAATTACCAATAACTTGAGTTTCTGATAACTTATTGATATTGACACTTTTAAGAATTTTTTTTTAAAGTTTAGTAGCTATCACTTTTATGAAGTTTTTTTAACAAAAGCTTGAAATTTACCAAACTCCTATGGGAATTTACTAATCTTCATCCGAGTGACTTACCAACTCTTTCCAATTATATCATCAGCAAATTTGTGCTACCAATTCTCAATTAAGTTAATAAAAGTAATTTTTTTAAATATCAATTTTGTTATCATTTACCAATTTTTATTTGTCTATCTAACAAATTGTTCTAAATTTATCGACTCATGTATGAATTCACCGAACTCCCTTGTGTGGGTTACCATTGTTCCACTCAATAGGTTACCAACTATGTTTTGTTTATTGACTCTTCTTCAAGTTACTTACCAAAACTAATATGATTTTAAATAAAACAATAATATTTGTATGAATAACCATTTTGGGATGAAGTATGATAGGGAAAATAACCCAATCAATCCCAAATCTATTATATAGATATCAATTCAATCATAAACCTTTTAATTTGGCCAATTTAGTTCCAAACCTTATGTGAAATTACAACACGATCCTTCTAGTCAATTTTTTTCTGAAAATTGCTATCACGGTGGCCTAGTCATTGCGGCCATCATACATACCACATCGCCTTTACAATTAAATTGGTAAAATAAAAAAGTATAAGACCGAATTAACATTCTTACCAAATGTCTAGGACTAATTAAATAATTTTTCCAAAATTATAGTAGACTAGGCACCACCTGAACTCTCTGGGACCGTTTGTAGGGTCCTATATTGACACCTCGCTAGGACGTTAGTGCCTGGTCGCGTTGTCAAACTTTAATGAGCCATTAATTTCGGAACCAAACATAAACTTAGATTTCGTCGCCGCACAACCGAACCAGGTCCAAAACTCACTTATCCGCCATGAATATCAACCATCCACATCCACGGATCTCTGACCCACTAAAAACGCGTCTCCTCCCCATTTCTCATTAATCGCTAGATACATTTTTTGTCTGCAACACCAACATTGGACGACTAAAATTGATCGAAGCTCTCTCCAATTGCAGAAAACTATTCAAGGCCGGTCAATATCGAAGTGCCATGAACCGGGCTCTAGACCTTCCATTTGCTAACATTGCAAATGACCTGTGCATTCATCTTTTCATTAATTTTAGTAGGTAATTATGCCGGTCATATACGGATCGAGTAATGGAATTAGATAGGTAAAAGAAAGACCCGGAAATCATCAAAAGTTCATTAGTCATTAAATGCGTGATTAGATGGTGATCGCAATTTAGGTTATCTTGAAGAATTGCCTTATACCCCGACCGTCTAGGGATCCTCCTCCATATTGCTCCAACAATATTTCTAATTATAATATGTCATTAATTCCAGCCAGAAGTAATACCCTTAATTTAAGTAGCTCACTAGCTTATTCTTTTTAGACTTTTTTTTTTTTTGGCTCCTGGGCAATCCACTGAACTACCTTTAATTTGTATTTACACAAGTTCCACGGTCCGTTCCTCTTTGAAATGAAAGTAGTGGTTGAAATTGCACGTTCGTTTCCGAGCAATAACGTCACATCTATGGTAGCATTATGTATAGTATTTTACTACGCATTGTATTGGATAAAATCGATATTTTATTGCAAGCAAAAAAACAAATTTTCTCTTCATATTATTCTATAAATATATAAGAAGATTTTTTCTATAAATATCTCAAATCACGTTTCATGCATAATAGAGTCAAGTTTACCTTATTATACATGTAATTACTTTCAGATTCTCATAAAGTTAATACACTACTTATTACTTTAGATACTACTAAATAGGTATAGCATCTATAACTAAATTAATTTTTCAAAAAAAATTTCTCTTCATTTTTTCTAAAAATATTTTTCTCGTTCTCATAGGTCAAGTACATAACTCACCGTTGAGATATTTTCATCTCAACCTTATTTTGTCTTGGAAAACTCTTGAGTTTTCATTTGGAAAATGAAAAGGCGCCCTTCATTAAAATTTAATACACGTAATGTGTAAAATATAATATATTACATGGTTGATCGCGACATTTGCATCTATTAAATTGGGCGATTAATGAGGACCACTTGGCACTATTTTTTTGTTTTTCGTTTTTTTGTATTTCAAGTTTGAGATGCATTTTCTATATCTCCAATTCTTCATTAAATTTAAATAAACTTCTATTGATATGGACAGTTCTTGGGCCCCAAGTCCAAGCGATGAGTTTGAAATTTCAGTTTTCCATCCTCATCACCACCATTCTTTTATGCCCCAGTCCTATGTTTCTTATGGAGGACGCTTCTTTTATTTTAAAATATTCAATGTTCAAGCTATTTTGTCAACAAGATTATTCCTTCCCAGATCCTTCATCTAATCTCATTCCTCAACCGGTCCACTTAACCTAAACTAATCCCGTCATCTCCTAGTTTAGCGCTACAAGATTGACAACTTTGGGACGCATGTATTATCTTATGGATTCCAATTCTTCTATGTACTTTCTAAATACGAGTTGCAATAGTAAAATACACCGCTGCTGCGATAATCGCTGCCTAAGAGAGTTGCGGTTGGTTGGACTTTTAGCTTCGAACTGACATTGCTCTTTGATTTTGACAGATAATTGTACAAGGAGATTACGGCAACATGCTTTGACGTGACTAATGCGAAAGAGATTGGAATGGAAAGCTGGACGGGAGAGTTGAATCCCTTGGAGATAAGCAAAGACCAAAGTCGCCCCCACATACACACCCACATACGCACATTTCTATATTTGTTAAAGAGCTGGGAGGGGCAATCTAAGGATTCTTTTGAATGTTATTAGAAGGGTACCACACCCTTCCCGTAAGGTTCGGTATTATATCGTAACTACTTTACACCATTCATCATTCGAAAATTCGAAATTTGCGAGCCCATCATCGTACCTCCACTAAGATGCTGGATTTCTCTCTACATGAGGTACACAATGCAACTAAGCGACGCAACACAAGCAATTCAATAATTCGCTCATGACGTAAATCGAACTCGTAATATTTTGAAAGATAAATCACTATTTTACCGTTAAGCCAACCACTTTAGCGACACGCCACAAGTATACATCGGTCTATACTTTTCAGTGCACGGAATAAGAAGTCAAGACTCGAATCGAGAAAATTCATCGTATCCGGCTTACCAAAATTGGTAGTAAAAGCAAAGGAATCCGAGTCAGTTTAGTCTCCTTTTTTAGTCTCCTTTTTTAATCTACTTTTTTCCCCCACTATGATAGGCACGGGAGCCTAATCAACAAGCTGACAGCTTCGCAGGGCTACAACTTTTGGGGCACCCCCCCATCCATCCGTGGTGCACGTGATGCACGCACGCCTCTCGCCGGCCAACCTTTGAATCTATCTAAAATTACAGCTCAATTCTTCCCCTTCCCCTTCCCATTCGTTTAATCTCCACGACATTAGCAATTTAGCAGTAAGTCGTCCCTAATGGTACTGGTATTGACCGAGAAAAGGGATTTTGAATATCGGAGTCTCACGTTGAGGTCTTCTGCTACGTGCTCCACGACATTCGCGCGCTGCTGCAGTCCCGAGTGTGGACCGGTATTGCAACCGGACTCGTCACGTCCGCGTTCAAAGATGCCTGGCTTGCCCTCCACGACGACTCGGTCAAGCTGCGGAGCGAGCTGGACTTAAAGCAGCACTTAAATGCCGAGGAACGTCTTTGACTCCTCGTTTGCGCATCATTTCGCGGTCGGTTTTGGGAAACTTCCCGAGCTAGTGGCGAGCAACGGAATCTCGGGCGAGATTTGAACATTGAAAGCGAGTCAATCGGAGAGTAGGCTTCGCGTATTGACGCGAGCATCAAGCATTTACGGTAGGAAGAGTTAATGGAACCGAACACGCCCCACTTGACCGAGCGACTCGTCTCATCGAGAAACCTCGAAAGCTATCGAGAGTCTCCATGGAAAAAACGTACATCCCATGTGTTCTTCCGTTTACTTCGAGGGGTCGACTCTATTTATGACATCACGACGAACGGAGCATCAATCTCGGCAAACGAAGCTCGCGCGGGTTGCTTTGGCGATCAAATTGCACGAGAGCTATCTAAGTTAAGCTTGATTCGATAATTTTTTTACCAAGCCGGGACGCGGGTCTTTTGGGATCTGATGACGTTAGTCCCTCTCGCGAAAAATGCCAAAAATAGGAAATGAAGGAAACGGTAGGACCGCCGGAAATGGCGTGACTGGGACAGTGGTTCTGACGCCGAGCGTTTTCCGGGAAAATGACACCCCCGGGAAGTTGAACAGGGCATGAAAAGCAAACATCCTTCACTTCAAACCGTTGGCAAGACGCCTTCAACGACCCTCCCGCCCCGCATTTTCTTGTCAATACAAAATTCCGAAAATACAGAATAGACAAGCTTAAATATTTTAATAACACGCGAATCCTTAAGAAGAGAAATAAATAAATAAAAGAAAAGAGGATGGAAAATGAAGAAGGAAATCTGTGTCCGAGATTCGGATCAAATGATGTCGTGTAGGAACGCAACGCCCGCGCCCGCGTTCACCTGCTCCGAATGTCGGTCTCACGCCGGGGCGGGGGAGGGTCGCCATCCATTTCCTCGTCTCTCGCCTAATTCCCTCTCCACCGAGGGGCCAGACGGACGGTCCAGATCGACTTGCGTGCGTTGACTTTTGACTCGTGCCAACCAAGAGACGCACGTCATCCATCCCTCTCCCGCTTCAACACGTATAGATTTCATCTCATCCGTTCTCCGTTCAAAGTCGCCGAGGGCCGGCCATCTCCTTTGATTCTTCCCTTCCTTTACATCTTTTGCCCATGTTACACCAGTCGGAAAGGGGGGCCAAAAAAAAAAAAAAAAAAAAAAAGAGGAAGCAATTACAACCCCCACGAGATGACGATTTTTCTTCGCTTTGACTCGGAAAATTATTAAAAGTTTACCTCCTTGAGGTCGTTTATATATACGTATTTCGCGTGAGGAACGACTGGCTTGTCGGATTTAACATGGTCTAGTTAATAAAGACGATGCTTGTTAAGTGGGGGAAGATGAGGGTAGGGATGGAGTCATCATGATGGCCCGTCAACGTCACCGAGTGAAAATGGGAGGCGAGGGGCTTCGATTTCTTATGAAAGCTTCGCACGCAAAAGATCCCCTCGCCCTTCTAAATTGGCGTCGAATTCCACATCCTCCCTACTTAGTAGGTGACTCGAGAGGGGAAAAACAAAAAAAATTAGGTCTAGCTCGAGCTCGACCGCGGCAACTTTCCCGATCGCGGACTATACAGTACGTGACTTGTGGAAGATCTTGAAGCGATTAGCTCGGCTGAGACGATCTTTTCGGACTAGTAGTCCGGTCCTACCTTTACTTCCCTCACCAAGAATCCTCTTTTCTCATTGGGGGCTATTTCGTCCCGCATCCCGTGGGACGGGGGCACTTAGTTTTCAATGCATGCTCGTGCGGCGGACTTAATTACATTACGAGAAACTTGATCGCATTGAATTTGGCATCCTTTGATTAGGTAGCGGCGACAATATTGAATTATCAACTCAAACTCCCAATGTCACGAGTTATGACCACATGGGTGATTCCTTAAATCAACGGTGCAAATTTATTACCAAGAAATTCTAAAACGTCACCTTCAATATATCACCAGACTTAATTACATTACGAGGAACTCGATCATATTGAATTTGGCATCATTTGATTAGGTGGCGGTGACAATGTTGAATTATCGACTCAATCTCCCAATGTTGCAAGTTATGAGCACGTGGGAGATTCCTTAAATCAACGGGTGGAAATTTATTATCAAGAACTTCTGAAACGTCGCCTTCGATATATCACGTATTTGTGACGAAATACTAGATTAGCTAGGGGTGTAGTTGATAGGCGGACTATTCCTTCTCTTCGAAAATACCAAATCTCTCCTCTCGTAACGTAATGGCATCTATGAATGAAAAATAAACTTTATAAATTCTATTTAAATTTTGAACCGACCCAAATTCTACTTCTTGAAATTAGGCAGGACGACTCTGAATTTTTTTTGTATTCAATTTCGCTATACCAATTCCCCAAGCAACAGCCCAGTTGATCGCAATCCCTCTTTTCTTTTCGTGTCTTCGTTCCTCACGGAGCCTTTGAAACTGTTGCAGGCGACAATGGAACATGTCCGATGGAAAATCTTTTGTCCGAAAAGGAACAGATGATGCCACTCCAGCCTTCGAAATTTGACTGTTACTACGTTGCTTTTCGCGTCGGTCGGCGTCCCTCGTATCCTCTTTTTACCTGCAATGGGAACAGGAGCTTCGACGAAAAAACGCGAAATTGTTGACCCGAAAAATTTAATGAGGAAAAATCGACGGCAGTCCGTCCGCGTCGCCTGAGACTCGGAAAAACAAAAAACAAAATCGCATGCAAAATAATTTTTAATGCCCCTCGGTTTGACATTTTTAGCGTACATCTCACTCCCTTCTCTCTCTCTCTCTCCTTCTCATTGCATCACGACGATTCCGTAAGTTTTCGAATCTATATATATCAGACGGCATCTCCTCGCGAAAAGACTAAGCCCCGCCAGAACCCTGCGAAGTCTCTCCCACCAAACCAGAAACGCCACGCTCGCGCACCCCCGATGGCCACCTCTCCGTCTCTGTCTCCGTCTCCGTCTCCGTCGTCGAGATCCGGGACCCTCCTGTCGAAGCTCCTGTGCGTCTCCATCCTGATCCTGCTCCTCGTGAACTCTTGCTCGGCCGCCCGAGCCCGCCATCTCGGGATGGCGGCCCCGGCCTCGCGCGTCGCCCTGAGTTTGGACCGGCCTCGCCGCCAGGAGGGCGTGACGAGCTTCCGGCACCGGGGCCGGGTCTTCAACTTCTTCCCCCGGGGATCCACGGTGCCGCCTTCCGGACCATCGAAGAGGCACAACGACGAAACCGACTCCCAGCCCCACGACTGAAGAGGGGGATCCATCATCAACACGGAGGGTCTGTCGGTTTTTCGAGCCGCTTCTCTATATTCCGTTCCCAAGTTTTTCGTACTTTTATTTAGAGTATAGGACTATTGCAGAGAGGATTTGATTTCGGGATATATCAAGAGCCCATCAACAAACGATCTCTAAGGGCTCGATCGATGATTGATTTATACCTTTTTTTCTTTTTTTGTTTCTTCCTTCCTTTTTAAGGGCTTCATGATCGTAATGTTTGGAGTTATACTGTACAGAGAAGATGTTCATTTGTTTGTTCTGCAAAAGCATATGTGATCAGTCCATGACGAAACTATAGAAGAAAGGTTTAGTTTTCTCATCAAGATCAGAATGCTGATCAACCCTCTCTCTCTCTCTCTCTCTCTCTCTCTCTCTCTCTTTCTCTCTCTCTTTCTCTCTCTATTTTTGTAAAAACGTGGGAGTTGAGAGTTGACTTGGATGGCGAAGGAAGGGCCGGCATCCTCCGGATCGCAATTTTTTTTCCTACCTGTAGCTTGAAAAAGCCTCCAAATGGGCGACGGGAGAAAAGTCAAAGTTGAAATCTTGAAATAGGGTTCGTTGGGGCTCCCTACTAGACTAGGGCGGCATGAGCCGGCCCCACTCGCTCTGCCGGGCGTCGGTTAGGTCAGGGGTAATTCCGCTAAAAAGCCGAATTGAGTGTTTGGTATGGTCGATTAAATCTTATAATCTTTCAACTTTCTATGGTGTTTCTTTTGGGGGGGCCTGATTATTTAACGTTTTGTTTTATATCATTAACCAAAGTCACAATCCACCTTTAATGCAATCACTTTAGCGGAAACTGAATCGGTAAAGTCGGACAATATAAAAAAAGTAACCATTAAATTAATGTGTGAATATATACGTACATATGCATGTGTATGATGTATGGATGTGTATTTGTGCACCCATGTTCTTTTCTTCTTCTTCTTCTTTTTTTTGGACAGAGAGTGGTTTACCTTAGATTAACAAGGGTGCATACGCATAATCTATAGTATTTGCGATTTAATAGAAAGGCTAAGCGCGTGAAGGAATTAACTAACGATTCTGTCGACTTGTGAATGGAATCATTTAGCTTGTTGGTTCCTTGGAATAAACTATAAAGACACAATGCAAACGCACTAATCTTGAAAGAAAACGGTGCATGTCGATGTAAAGCTAAAAAAAGGGTCGTGTCATCAGATTCTTCGTGCCCAAACCCTAAGGGAAATTTTGGGATTAGGCGTGGAAACGGCTTGAGAGATTTCGAAATGCAATTGGTGCTACTGCGAGGATCCAGCTTTTGAGAATAGCTTATGAGATCGTGTTAGTTGGAAATATGGATCCCTTCGAGTGAGAAATAACCCTTATGGGAACTTGTGTTTCAAGGGAGATAGACCGTCGATGATTTATTATCGTGTCAAGAAGTCAAATTGATGTAGATAGAAGGAGAAATGGTATGAATGAATGAATGAATGAAATGCTTCTCGATCTCTAGACCATAGCGCTGTATTCCGGCATTTTAGCATCCTCTTCCAACATTTACTAGATCTTTTCTTAGCTGTTAGGTAGGACTTTCTTACTTATACGTGAAAAAAGTGGCGTGTAACCATTTCCATGGGCTAGGGGAGCACTGGGCTTGGGACGGTCGTATCATCGATGGGAGATGATTACAGCAAATGGGTATCAATTATTTTTGTATATGAAATGCATATTGGTTATGGTTTTCATCAGGGTTTAATCAGGGATGAGAATTTGATCCATAAAGAATAAATACCTCCATTGCCCATTCCCTAACGGGGCATATAAAATTCATCGCAAGTCAAATTTGACGCGAGCATGGGGCCGAGTGAATTGGCCCGCACATTGGATGAAGGCGACAATAGATGATCTATAGTCATCTTCACCACATGACATGCCCCGTCCCATACCCTAATCCTTTTTCGATATTCTACGCGGTTGTTTGTGCTACATAGTTTGTACGGCTTATATCTTCATCGTCCTTTTTGTTAGAATACTATTTGACGATCGGCTTTCCTTAACTTTAATTAAAGATTAGGAAATCCGCGTGGAATTAAATATAAAAGAAGTACTTCAAAATTAAAGTCAAGATCAAATAGATGCGGGACGAGACAAATGGGGCCGCAAAGCCCGAGTTGTCGGTGTGGGTGGGGATGGGGGGCATGGGGCAAACGCGAGTGCCTCCTCAGCTGTCGTTCCTAGGTTTAATATCACCACGGTGGAGTGGACTTGGGTTCGAATAGAAGGAGTTAAGGAATCGGTACGAAATGCAGATATGTATGCCTGGTGGGAAAAATACCAAAAAAGTCTTAAATTTATTATATTTATACCAATTCAGTCCTAAACCCTCCAATTTAGTCCTACACTTTTTCATGTTTTTTTCCAATTGAGTTAATCTAGCCAATTTAGGCAAAAAAATTGTCGATGCAAACATTAACTATTTTACGTGACACAACTAAGACGACGTAAACATTCTTTTATAATTTTTATTTTCTTTTAATATTACTTCTTTTCTTTTCTTTTCTTTTTTTCCTTTTTAGATAGTCAGTCAACAAAGGTCACCGGTCATTTTACGTGGCATGGTCGTCATGGCCGTCACTTGGCCCAAATCTATGGCAGGCCTTGGAGGCTTGAGCAAGGGCCGCGACGCCCTCGTTGGCTATGGAATGGCTTGCAAGCCCTCGCTCGGTGCCGGCAACCTTTGCTTGCCCTCAACTAAAATATATATAAAATAAAAAGTTATTTTTAAAATATTTTTAAAATATCAACTTCAACGTCAACCATGCCACGTAAAACTGCTTGCATCAACTCTTACAATTTTCGGCATAAATTGATCGAGATAAACTCAATTGGTAAAACGTGAAAAGGTATAAAATTAAATTAACAAAATTAAAAAGTTTAGAATTAAATTGTAATATAGGGAAAATTGTCTAAAAAGTCTTAAACCTAAAAAATTTCACATTTTGTCAATTAAATATTAAATATTTTCACTTCTTATCAATTGAGTCCATTCAATCAATTTTAACCAGAAATTGTCGATGTAGACAACCAAGCACTAATGTAGCATTTTTAAATAATATTTTGAATTTTTTTATGATTTTTTATTTTCTTTACTTTTTTTTTTTTTGGTTTTTGGATCGGGCGACAACTCTTGCCAACCAACCCTCACTAGCCACAGGTGAGGGCCGACCAACCCTCGATGGCTATGGGCGAGGGACATAGCACCCTCGTTGGTTATTACCTAAGGCTAGCAAGGGCTGCTGAGCCCTTGTCTAGCCAAAATCCAAAAATATATATATAATTGAAAATATTATTTATATATATAATAAAAAATAAAAATAAAAACCACGTCAAGCATATCAATAATTTCTAACCAAAGTTAGCCGAATGGACTTAAAGGGCAAGAAGTGAAAAAGCTTAACATTAAATTAGCAAAATTGAAAAGTTTAAAACTAAACTAACAAAAGTGTAATAAGTTAAGGACTTTTGAAACAATTTTCCGGTGCAATATATTTAAGATTTTTTTTATACTTTTCCCTATATTTGATTGTCCATGAAAAATGATGTGAAATGCCACTATTCCCTTTTTTGACATTTTGAATTCCCTTCGACGGAATGAAATTAATTCGAAATGTCAAATATGATTAGGATGCACTTTAACATGATGGATTGCAACTATTTTCCAAATGTTCATTTCAGAGAATAAGGGAGTGGCTGCTATAACGCGGGGGTAAGTCATCGAATGGGGCATATAGCCATTTTGGTTTGGACAATCAAATTGGATAGGGTCACTAAAAAGCAAGTGCGGTCTAATTTTTCTAATTGGGGCAGGGATGCTTACTTTGATTGGGATAGGACAAAGTGGGCTTAATCTGGTGAATGCAAATTGACTATAGGGAGAAATGTGTGTTTTTTGCCGGCACTGATTGAGAAGTATCGAACAGCAGAAGCAGGATACATGCTCGTTGTAGTCCTAGTAGATTAATTTTGCATTTGATCGAGAATTTCAAAAATGCTTAAGGCTGTTTGTTTGTTTGTTTGAAAATTATTTTCGAGAAGATAATTTTTTTCTTTTTCCCATGTTTATTTGCAGAAAATGAATCAGTCACCAGAAACGGTTTCTCTCTATTGGGAAAACTCAAGTTAGAAGATTAGGAAGATGACTTCTTCAAATCAAAAAACCGGAAACCGTTTTCCCTAGACAATAATGAGTTTTCTAGGTTCGCATCTTTTTGTATTCTCTATCTCGGCGACTACCGCTTCTCTTTTCTCAGTGAATATATTTTCTCTCACACACATTAAAGTGGATTATCCTATCGAGGGTTTAAAAAAAAAATTAATATCACAAAAAACCCCAATTTGATAATACCTATGACAAATTTATCATTTATTAGTTTTCACTGAATTTAATGAGTATCACGAATAATGACAAAATAATATGCATGTGACAAAAAGAGGATAAAACTCCAAACCGGTATATCTGTCAATTTCCATGTATCATCCAATTCAATAATTTAATGGTAAAATTTAATGAAAATTAATGAAGAATAAATTTGTTAAAAGCGTATTAGCTTAAAAATTTTCATCACATTAATCCTAAAAAAAAAAAAACAAAAGGTTGTTGTGTATGGAAGATGGATCACATAGCGACTAATGGACTTTGACTTATCTTACTGGCCCATATATGATTTTCCTACAGCTAGAACTTTACTACTAGGCCCTTGACTCGTGCAGGCTTTACCCCCCAGTTTCTAATCTAAGTCATTGGGAGTTTCTTCAAATTTTTTTCCGTGACTACGCTTGACCGTCCACTCAATTAATCACGAAATACCAAATGTTACGAATTTCGTTATTTCTCTTCAAGAAGGTAATATTACCAATGAAACTTAGGGGCTCCGTGACTAATTTGACGTTGGCTAAATAGCGCTCCGAGTGCATCTAAAAAATATTTCTTCAATTCTTCTATTGGCTTATAAATATCTACTCAAATAGTTTTATGGAGTGACAAGGACGGGAAGGTAAGAGTGACCACTCATGAAAAAAACAAAATGAAGATGACCATACAAATAATATTGTTTCATGGCAATATCGGTTGACCAACTTGTCACTTCAAGTCACATAGGTAGTTAATGGTTGATAGTGGACACCTATACCTATATGACTCTTTGGGTTCAGGTGAATTTTTTTTTAATTAGAGACCATGTCATCCCTAGACTTGCGGATGGAGAACATGCCACCAATCAGTAGAAATCTTTCGGACAAGAGGGAGACTAAAACGAAATGAATGATCAAGATTGAGGTATTGTGGGGATAATTATAAAAAAAAAAAAAAAAAAATCTGAACATATTACATATGTGTCAACTCAGTTTTAAATATTTCAATTTGACTAATTAAATCCTAAACCTTTTATTAATTTATTAATGTAATCTATCCAAGCCAGTGTTGATCAAAAACTGTTGTTGATTGTTGGCAAGAGTCGTGACCCTCATCTAGCCTCACCTAGATCTAGGCTAGGCTATGATGGTTTGGGCAAGGCCGTGCAAGGGCTTCACAACCCTCGCCCAATAGCCAACGAACTCCAAAGACTCTCGTCGGCCACAATGAAAAAAAAAGCAGGAAAAGAGAAAAAATGATAAAAGAAAAGAAAAAGGAAAAAATAAATTGAAAGTTTGAAAAATATTTTAAAAATTATTCACATTAGCGCATGTGATATCATGTAGGATGACTAACATCCACTTTAGCAATCTTTAGCCAAAAAATTGGCTGGATGCATTATATTATCAAAAAACTTATGACTAAATTGGTTAGATTGAAAGATTTAAAACTATCAACATAAATATAATGGAGTTTAAGATTTTTTTGATAATTTTCTTTTAAGGTATGGCACATGGGACGACTGTGGAGGGTGTCCATGATGAGCTCAACTGAAATCATTATTTGACAATTTGATGCACCAATGTCCTCTTTCGAATTGACAGCGATGGTTGTCTAAGCCACTCATCTACTCTTTAGGAGACTTCTAGTTCTAGCATCCCCCATTCCTGACCAATGTTTTCCGAAATGAAAATGAAACCCCATCAACTATTATAAGTCCGTCTCAGGGACAAAAAGAATATCGTGCTAGAAGCCATGTTGATCTTCCCTTGAAATTTGTTTCCAGAAACGATTGAAGTACGTCAGTTGTGAGTAAATTCAAAGTTTAGGGCATTCGACTATAAACTCAACCGACATTATATTAATTTGCTGGACTCTAAAGTACAGGGGCCTGGAAAATGAAATTTAGCCTAAATGTAAAATTTTCCGATTCACGCCATATCTAAGTAAATGCATGCATACTTATAAGTCAAAATTGTAAAGTCTAAGATAGGTGACCTTGATTACGTAGGATTTGATACATTTATAATATGAAAAATCAAATACGTGTGTTATAGGTGTCCCTTACCCACTATAAAAATGAGAATCATTCAATATGGTAAACGTCACCGTAAGAATAAAGAGACAACCGTGTCACCATCCTCCAATCTCCATTCCCAATGGCAAATCGAGCAATCGAAAAGGAAAAGAAAAATGGATTTGACTATCACATCGTCATCATTTGTAGTTTGGCAAGACTAATAGAACTTAGAAAGTCACCAATAATGGCAGCTTATTTTAGTCAAAACAAAACGAGACGGACGTGGATGTTCTTCATTCGCTGCCCACTTTTACTCCTTCAGGAATCTATTCACACTACGAAAATGCTCAAAGTCAATTCACCACCTTTGGCTGCAGAAGTAATGCTAAGAACACATCAGTCCCAAAATCCAAAGAAAAAGAACAACTAAACCAAGCAAATAAAAAATAAAAAAAAGAGCCAAAACTCCAAAGCAACAAAGCAACTTTCTCAACCTTGATTAACCTCACGAAGGCCAGCCACCATTTCATCTTTCACCATGAAGCTCAGACTCTGAGCAAGTAAAGGCTGAGCTCGGGGCCGCCGCTCCCGTCGGGGCTCACCATGTAGAACGCCTCCGAGTCCCCGGAACCCACCACCCTCTCGAACCTCGCCCTCATGTACATCATCTCCCCTTCCTCCCCCGCCGCGTCGCCCTCGTCGCCCGGCAAAACCCCGGCCCCCATCGAGACCACTTCCAGCGCCCTCAGCACTTTCTCCTCCTCCTCGCCGCCCTCCCTCCGCAGCGCGTAGCCGCACTTCCTCCCGTTACAGTACGTCCTCCACACCGCCTCCTCTACGAGCTTCCCGCCGTCCTTCTTCTTCTTCTTCTTCTCCTTCTTGGCGGCCTCCGCCGCCGCCATCGCCTTCTTATCGCACTCGAGGGCGATCCGCACGAGCCCTGACGCCATCTCGCGCACCAGGACGCTCGTCGGCATCGCCAGCTGGATCAGGAAGGCCGGGGCCGAAGTCGGGTCGTCCTGGAACGCGAAGTGGACGTGGCCTCGCCGGTTGCCGAAGAGCGTCCCGACCACGTGCGTCCTGCGCATGGCGTGGAACTTGGAGCGCTTCTTGCCGAAGAGGTGGAGTGCGGAGCGGAGCTTCGGGAGCTTCTTAGTCGGGGCCTGGAACGGGGCGAGAGAGTTGGAGACCGGGTAGTCAGGCTCGTCGTGGACGGGGTCATCGTCGCCGTCGTCGTCGAAGAAGTGATCGGAGGAGGAGCTGAACTTGAAGTTGAGGGTTTGGCCTTCATCGTCGTTGGTGAGCTTCTTTCTCCAGTTGAAGTAGCGCCGGGAGAAAGAGAAGGAGGACTCGTGGGGCGAGGCTGAGAGGATTGTCTTCATCTTCGCTCAGAGAGAAGACAAGAGAGACAGAGAGAAGGCGTTTCGGTTCTCTCGATCAAGCCAAGGTCTTTTTACTTGTAGGAGGATGCTGAATTGCCGGGGAGTTGGAAAGAAACATATATATATATATATATATATATATATATATGAGAGTGGGTGTGGGGGCCATTCCTTCGTTCTATGGTGGTGGTGCTTCTTGTCTGCGCTTGTGGGACTCAGTGAAGAAGAAGAAGAAACAGGTGAGAGAATAGGGACGGAGGGAAGGTGATCAGTCCCACCTAACTGTTAACCATGGAAGACCAAAGTGCACAGGCAGACAATAAGTCCGAGGAACGAGACAAAGCAAGGAGATCTAATCCGCGAAAGTGATGATACCCACCACAGACAGTAGGCACGGACCCTAGAGAGAGAAGAGTAAGAAATAGACGGTTCCGCAAAAGGCTACTGTTGGAGCTGTTTTAGGACCCAAGGTCCTACTGAGGTCAGGAGGGCGACTTGACGTGACAAGGTCAAAAATTTGAAGAATTAGGGAAGTGCGATTAGTTTGGATTTGTGGGTGAAAAGACTCCACGGATTCGGTAAATCGGCACCTGATTTTCCTAATCGAAAGCGACGTCACTCTGATCACGACAGTTAAAATGACAGTTAAACTTCGTTTGGTGGGAGGGAGAACAGACCCAAAAATATCCCTGGCTTTGCATTGGCAACGGTTAAAGCTCGGGAAGGTAAAAGACGCGCCAACCGGGGCGACCCACTACCCACTCCAACCGACCCACAACCGCCGCCGGAGCCCCCTATAGTAGTTCATACTCCCTTCCCAACTCTAGCCCAAGCACCGATGCTCGGACTCCCACCACACACAGCTGGCTAGACCTATTGGACGAATGAAATTGATTAGATCGAAAATGATCTAATTCAAATTAATTTATTTAACTTATTTTAACTCATGAATTTAATAACTCATACAATATTCAATACATACCTTAAAACACTTATATATTTACCCAATTTAGAAAGATTCGTATCAAAATTAAGATGAAAGCACGAAGTAAGTAAAAGAAAAATGAAGAAAAAGTATAAAAAAAAAAAAGTCATAAAGATGAGTTGACTCTTAAGTAAATTGTGAACCTATCTAACAATCATATTAAATCCATTTACGACCCATAAAACTGTGGTCTAAACCCATTCGTCGAAAATAACTAATTCATAAAACAATTTAGACCATCAAATATAAGTTATTGATCTATCGAACCTCATGCACAACATGACCATTACTAACAAGACATTTGCCTCGCTCTTGCCAACCTCTCATCCCACCTAGATGGGCTTCATCCATAATAAAATTCGACCACCATGTTTGCACCATATCAAACAGATCGCGAAACGGATAAGGATTTCACCGTGTCTCTTTCTCTGTGTCCGCCCGTTCTCCATGCGGATGCATAATCCGAGGAAAATTTTAAAAAGAAATTGGAATTTGGAAAGGAGAGCGCCAGCAACAGACGATCCCCTAGGGGAAGAATGAATGTCCCGAGGCCCTACACGTCGCGTGTGCCATGTGCCTACGGATAAACAGGATAAAGCAGCTAATAAGCCGATTCCCCTCTATCCGGGAACGTGCTCGCTCCATGTCTAGAGCGAGCGACATAGACCTCCTCCGGTCGTTCACGCAAAAGGACCAGATCAGGGCCACGCAATTCGATCAGAGGTTCAGAATAGGGTTTGAAATTGGTGGATCCCCATATCCTTTTCTTCGACGAGTCAAGCGGGTTTCTGAATTCGAGCCACGCAAACGTCGAGGAATTGACGAAAAGAGGGGCTCACGGATCAACTAACCACGATCCTCAAATCGCACCAACTCCTTAATTAAAAGTACACGCCCCCCCTCTTCCTATTTTTCCCATGGGTGCCCATAGATATGATGGGCCTTTTTCGCTCGTCAAGTTAACTCAAAACAGCTTCGCGTACTACTCCTATGAATAGATTAGAATTAGGGGGACAAGCTTGCGTGTGGCGTGGGGCGGCACAAAGAGAGTTTCTGTCCAATAATCCATCCACGCATGGCATGGTTTGGAACCCTACACTGGATTATTAAGCTTCTACAAAATAGAATTGCGGAGATGCTATCTACTTGTGGAAATCACTGACGTAGTGAAAGGACTAATCGGGTAATTTTCCTTAATTAGCTGAGCTTGAGGATGGCAACTCCTCGTTCGGTGCACCCCCCTTGCTTCCATCCATCAACGCGCAGAGAGAGAACATTTGACAAGCACCGTGCGGTGGTTGCCGAGATTTTTACAAGCAAATGTCCTTTTTCTTAATTGTCTCGCTTTGGAGTTTTCTAGATAGTTTTGTTCGAAATGAAAGGGTCTCATTAACAAATACTTTTAGAACACTTGTTAAGCGTGCTTTATTAGAAATGTTCCAATTGTTTTAAGGCATTAATTACATATAATAAGAGAAAACCGTGCATATAGAATTGTAATATTTTCTTAATTTCTTATTTGATTAGTGATACTAGGATACCCACTGACAAAATCATAGTAAATTGCTAATGTTTGATGTATTATTTTATCTTGTAAAAACTTTCGGATCTATTTTTTTCATTCTTAAAATTGTTATTGGGCACCAATAGTGGTGAAGGTAGGTGGTAAATGTGTTAAAATGAGTCATAAACCCATATTATGACTTACTTTTAGTTAAATGAATCAAATATGGGTTGAGTGAGTTATTAGGTAGACCCATCATCTCTCTCCTTCCATCCCCCTCCTCTATGCGTTCTTAACTTCTGTTGCCAATCTTGCCATCACGTTGTCGTCACCATCGCCGATTCCAAGCTTGCCGTCACTAGCTATAGCTCAACCTGAATCTTGGCAGGCGAGCTGCGATAGAGCTTGGGTTGGCAAGCCCTAATCTCACTAGCTAAAACTTGGCCTAAATTTGAACAGGCAAACCACAAGGTCACTAACCTTGGCCGAACTGCAGCTAGGCAAGTCCCGAACTCACTGGCCGCAATAGAGCTCGTGGCTCGCAAAATCCAAACGAGCCCAAGCTTGACCATTACCAGTGATCTCGATGGAGCCTAAATCGACCAAGCCTTGAGTTCGTCAGCCTTGGTCGAGTTCGAGCTCGCTGGCCTGTGTCTTGGCCAGTCGCCGTTAAGCGGCACCAGCAGAGGAAAAGGGGGAAGAAGAAGGAAAAAGAAAGAAAAGAGAAAAGAAAGGGAAAATAAAAATTCAAAATTCAAAATTTTAAAATAATTTAAAAAATTGATTTTTCTAAATTATTTTCCAAAATTTGTTTTAATTTAGAGGTATCCACATTTTTTTATTATTTAATTTACTTTATAAATTTGATGTGAAATTTTTATTCAAATAATTTATAAGTGAAAAGTTTAAAGTGGCCTAAATAAGTAGGAATAAATTTTCTTAAATTAAGTTAATTATTAATATGTATTGGTAATATGAGTCGAGTATATGTCGAGTCAGATATAGGTCATCAAATTTACATTGTATGAAAATAAGTCAAAATAGATTAAATGGATTGATGTGAGTCAAAACAGATTAAATGGAACTCTTAAAATTGAGTTATTTGGATAAAAATAGGTTGTGCCCAAAGGTGATTCATGGCATGCTCGGTGAGCGGTGGGCTATTTTGTTGCTTGCCCGCTCATAAATAAAATTAATATGTAAATATTCAAGCAAGATAGACAAGACTTTAAAATTAAATAGCCTTATCTAAAGCTTGTGGGACACGATGTTATGGATCATCGCATTGTACTATAGAAAACCTAAATCTTTACACAGGTATTGAGTGAATTATGATACAAAAATGCAATATGATGGAGCACAAAACATTATACATTATCGAATATATAAATCATTATTTCAACGTATCATTAGTCGAGAGAGGCACACGTAAATTTAAATTATCAAAGTAGAAGGTAACTAATTTAGTATAAAATAATGAGGAGAAGGATGGAGGTCAATAAATTAGTCATATTTGTTATGCTTCTTTGGTGGAGAAAAGACCGAATCTTTTTTTGCAAGGAGGAGAGATCAATTCTAGTGATCTAGGGTCTAGGTGGCACACTAAAAAACAATACTTGAAGAAGAATTTTATATATATATATTATCCGTATATAATATGGGTCAAGTTTTATTTTTAGTTTTTTGGTCGAAGGGTCAATTTTAGTTTAATGAACCAATCGGAGATGATCAGGCCAATTTGGTTCCTCCCCATGAAATCCAACCCAAACCCGACTTAGGCCCACTCGTTCGCTACCTCCATGACACTTCTGCCCTAATCTCTTCAGACGTCTTTGCGTTTGTAACCACTGAGCGAAACAGAGGGAAACTTCATCAAAACCAACATCCATGAAGAAACCTTCAAACCTTAAAAGAAGCAAAAGCATACTTTTGGCTATGCTATGAAACGACCGATCTATATATAATCCGAACGACCCGCCAATTTACTGATCAGAAACATCATCACCCTGAGACGATGGCATCACAATTTGGACTCGAATCGATCACTTCTCGGCTTCTCGCGGGGCCTGAGGAGGGAAGGGGTCGAACCCGCCTCGGACCATCCTCTCGAGCGGCCAGAACAGCGGGGTTGGGAGGTCGCCCCAGTCGTACCAGCCCCACCCATGGCATTTCTCGGGCTCGCAATTCTCGGGCTCCTGCTCGGGATGCGCCGGACGCGCGCGCATGAACACGGTGACGTAGTGCGCCGGCTTGGGCTCCTCCAAGAACACGTTGTTGGTGACCGTCAGGAGTTCCGTCCCGTCGATCTTGAGGCCCGTCTCTTCCTCCACTTCTCTCGCGGCACAATCCTCGAAGCTCTCCCCTGAAACCACCCGCACCAGAGAATTAGCTCGTGCTAGAATTTCGATGCCAAAGCGCAGGCCTCGACAGACAAAGAAATCGATTGTTCCTCCGGTCTATGGCATTCCCAAAGAGAGAGAGAGAGAAAGAGAGAGAGAGAGACCGAATTCGAGGTGGCCGCCTGGGAGCGCGAAGGTGGAGTCGCCGACGGTGGAGCGGCGGCGACCCAAGAGCACCGCCCTACCCTTGAGCAAGAACACGACCACCGCCACCCGCGGCACGGGCGGCGGCAGCGGCGACGCCGATCGGTCTCCCATCTTTCTCGAAATCTTGAATTTTTTTTTTTTAGGGTGGCTTTCCGATAGACGAAGCGAAGTGGCGATCTACCGGCGCATCCAATTTTTTTTATATACGGGAAGTTCGAAATTTTTTATGGAGGAGAGGGGGAGTTTCGTGGGCTGTTTCCCCCGCCATTTTGCTTTCCGCCAGTTCCCGCCCATTGCTGACTTTGACGCTTGCGCTTTCGCTCATTGACAGTTTGACTGTCCCTCTGTTTTCTCTCCAATAGCGACCTGCCAAGTGGATTACACTCCGTTTTTGCGACTTGGGCGGCACGAAAAGAAGAAATAAGATGCCAGACCAAATTATTAATCCCAACCTGGGATGATTGGGAAAGTTAACTACATATTAATTTAAAAAATAGAAATTAATATGTTCGTGATAAATTTATTTCAAATTATTTTTTATAAAAAAAATTATGAATCAATACTTTCTACTCGAGCTACATCTACATCACATACTGTTTACACTACAACTATTTATAATAAATTTACTCTTTATTAATTTATGTTATATTATATTAATACCAGAAAAAAATACTAGCTAGTGAAATATAAATTCTCGAGTTGGTACATTTCTTAATTAGCATGTATCATTCAACTCGATAATTTGGTAATAAAATTTAATGAAAGTTAATGGATGATAAATTTATTATAAATATATCGATTTTTAGATTTTTTGTAGTTAAAATCTTAATTTTTGATAAATTTATTACAAATATACTAATTTAAAGCTTTCATGGCATTGACTTATTTATTTGATTGTTGGAGTAGAAAATTATTTATACAAACAAGATATGATCACCTTAAAAGAAAAAAAGGAAAGAAAATGAAGATAGAGGCGTGCGCTTGACTTGGATATGGTTTGAAATTGCTACACACATAGGTAATTTGGCTGGACCCTTGAGCATGTTGGCATAGCATTAGTCCTAAGAGATCGAAAATTAACATCATAGTGGGAAAGAACCTTTGCTTGCATTGTGTCTTAAATATTTGTTATCGCGTGTGAAGAAATTATTGACTTTTAGGATGTCGATGGCCCCGCCATGATGCGCTCATCGAGTTTAGAATGCATCGAGTCCATGTGGCTCCAATCAAACACCTAAAGAAAGTGCTGGATTCTTTTGATAATTCTCGGAGAAGATAACTGCGTCGATCCTACCTTCCCACCAGGGCATCGATAGCAGTACAAATACCTGAACTTTTTTTATCACCAATCAAACTAGCCCTGAATCTATTTATTGTTCCATCTAGCCCTCGTACTTCTTAAAATCAGTTCAATTCGATTTACATAAATTACTAATGTGGCGGCTCACGCCGTCAACTTATCACTAAGTGTCTAGACTGCCATTTGGCATTTCCAATTGAGTGGTCCGCGTACTTGCCCTACCTTGCTGCCCAACCATAATCATTGACACGGATGTATTGCTAACCAAGCTCGATCACTCATTTGATGCGTGCAAGACTCCAAATGTAGCAGCTATCCTGTGGCTGTCAAAACTCCGATTTATTAGGGAGCTACGTGGAGGGGAACACCTGTGCCGTCAACTCAACCACGACTTTGGGCATACGGCAATGCTTGTTTAGTCTATATTGGAAAGCAATGCATGACCATGCATACTGCGAGACATCGAAATGACCCATGTAGGGACAGAAGACTGTTCGAATTGCTTGCGAGTAAAGCCCAGGTTTTGCCTCAATGACCAGTCGGTATCGGTTATCATAATTTCAAGCCGAGCTTGTTCATATTCCGCTCAGCAAACTCATAAGCCTGATGAAACTTTGTCTTTTCCGAAATAATCAACGGTCGCGAAATAGGCACGGAAGTCCTCAATTTTTAATAGTACTTGAGCTTATTGAATGCTAACTCGAGTTCGGGTTCAATATCATGTCCAATTCAAGATCTCGATCTTCTTATCAAGTCAAGTTCCAACGTGGAAGTCACTGCATGATCAAGTTCGAATCAAGTTTCGAGCGTGGAATATGCAAACCGAGCCGAGTTCTAATTCGTCCGTGCATGGACTCTATTCGGTATGATATCTCCCCTGGCCCACGAACCGGGATCACGATCCGGATACACGAGATGAGAAGCCGCTTATCATCGGCATTCGCCAAGGGGCAAAGCGGCTCTAGGAACAAAAAGCGGCTCTTCGCAGCACCGAATGGGCAAAAGAAGACGTTCGAGGCCCTCGTCCTCTCGCTTTTTCCTCCGAGGTCCCCCGAAAAAGATTGGATTTCGCTTCGTCCTTTCATCGATGAAACGCGATCCGATTCGTGTTGCCATCCGATGATCATTCATCGTTACGTACTCGCCATGATTACAGCTTACTTTCGCGTCGGACGGTCGAGTGAAAAGAAAGAAGGTACAGAAGTCGGGGAGCGTTTTCACGTAAAAGGCGGGGAAAGGCATTGATGGATGGGGGCACGATCCTTGGGGAAGGTCGTTGGACCCCTTCGCCTTTTGAAGTGAAGAGAAGCTCCCTGTGTCAGTTGTTAGGACAACATGACTCGGGACGACCGCTTAGCTCGATCATAATAAGTTCAGACGCACGCGCCATTATGAAATATCGCTTTTCAATTATTTGATTTTCTCTTTACAACGTGATACGGGAATATGCTCCATCACCTTGAAAATTCGGCTTACGTACATTTCAAAGTAGAATTCGTATGTATACATACTTAACGTTATAGATATGTTGACATATGTGTATACATTAGAAATACGGAACTGGAGATTAGTCGATGAAAGGTGAATTACTGGGATGAGAAGGGTCCAGAGATGGATCCATGTGATTTTCTTTTGGGTCGATTAAGTAAAAAGAAGCATTACATTCATGGGATTCCCGTCGAATTCCCCAATAGAAAGTGCGAATATACCATTTGTTGGGTTTCACGGATTTGGGACTGCTAGCCTCTCCCTCTTTTCCCCCCCACAAAGCAAAAGCAAAAGCAAAAGCAAAAGCAAGAACTCGATAAGACGGATCCTCGTGGATTTTGAAGAAGCAGCATGGGAATCGGTCTAGCATCCGTCCGATCCAATCAACTCGCGCGAGTCTCGAATATTCGATGATCATCGAAAGGAAACGAACTCGATCAACTCCAATCGGTAGCCTACGAGAGTAATCTTGGCATGATGTATATGGAATTTCATGCTGCATGGTCCCACGCGTACCGAAGTGGGCGTGACAAGTTAATTTTGATGGGCCGTTTGTTAGATTTCAATCGCCCGTTTAAATATAACCCGACTTAATTAATTTTTTGATTTTGGTAGTATTACTATTTCACGTCAGTTTCGGGAGGAAGAGATCAAAATCGTACGACATCAATAATTCGAGGCCAACTGTCGAGACATGTGAACTCGTAACATGGCTTGCTCTTTAAAAGCAAACTGCCCCGGGTGACCTTATGACGGCGACTCTCATTAAGAGCTGAGAGGGACCACCTCATTTTTGATTTTATATCATCGACGAGTAGTCACGGGCCCCAAAATCCAATGTACATCCCAACCTCATTAATTATTCTCAAAGATCGAACTTATACCATAGTTTCGAAGTACAGTAGTCACGGCCTTCTCAATAATAGTTACATTCATGTGTCCGTGTGGCTACATTGATATCGGGACACTAGCTCTCGAAAGAAAGTGAAGGAAAATCACAGCCACGCCTCCGCTTTTAGGGATTCATAGTTCATGACTCGTTTACTTAAATGAATTCTGTCGTCGCGATGAAAAAAGACATGTTTAATGTTGAGATCTCTGTGTCCAAGAAAGCCCATGTGAATGAATGCCTACAGGTATCGCCATTATTATTAGATCTAAACACATTAAGGCAATTCGTCTCTCGAACTCAAAATGGCGAAGATCTTCAACTAGACTTAGAAATAATATATGGGGTGTGTTCGTATTTTGGAAAATGAATAACCTAGAAAACATTTTTATAGAAAAAAATTATTGCATCTCTCACTATAAATAGACGAACGAATCACATTTTCATTGTTCACATAAATAATTACGCATAAATTAATTTTTTAACAATAACTAATTATTTCAAGCAATATGAGTAATTATTTTTAGAAAAATAAGTTTCAAATTATGTATTTTTTGCGACATACGGAACTCAAGCATGAGTTTTTGGAATTGAATAGCGTATTCCTTTATTTTTTTCCCCCCACTGCGATGATAGTCTCGATCGGCGCCAGCGTGATAAAAAGTCAAAAAAGAAATTTACAAGGGGAAAAGCCAAGGGAATATCCCTGGGATCCGATTCGCAATGTAAAGAATCTCCAAGCATCTACACTCAGAACCAACCAAAGCGTCGTTTTTATGCTACAGCATCTCGTTCCTAGAAATAGCAAAAAAGAAAATGCACGTCGCCTATATTATGCACAAATTATTATAGATATAAATAAAATTTCGTGCTCGACCAAAAAAAGACAAGGAATGATGTGATTTGATTTATTTTGGAAAGCGAATTACTTATCACATGATAAGAAATGTTACTTAAATTTAGAATGCGGATAAGATTGATTCACTCGATGACATGTAAATTGGGTTTGTATTATTGAGTTATCATTTGTTCCGTTAGTAAATGGTACACATCGATTTGTTGTTTAGCTAGCATGGGTAATTTGTATAATTTTGTCAACGTTTGCAAGTTGAGTCATTTTTGAATTTGATTAATCATATAAAGAAATAATTATCGGTTCCACATATCTTGATGTGGAATATTCGCACGATTAATGTGAGTGGCAAGTTGAATTGCCCGTACTCCTTGATTTCACAATTGTAAAGGTTGATGCTTTCGGAATTGGCCCGCCGGGCCCTACGTACGTTCGGCCAATGTTACGTTACTGGTACGAAACTTTCGCTACTTTTAGGAATATTCTTTCCAGTATTCTTCTCAAATCACACATGTTGACTTTACAAGGAAAAATGATATCTATTAAAATAATAAAAAATATTTAGAAGAACACGTCTCACTTTTGATCCGATGACTATGCCTGCACCTTTGTTGTCTTATATATCATTCGGATACTTCTAAGTAAAATCTCATGTCGGAAAGATCAAATTGTTCTTCATTGTAGGCCTAGCATCTTGTGTGGGATTTGGGTTTTTTTTTTCCTTTCTAAATTTAAATTTTGAGTGTTTTGGATGGGAAGATATAAACTATAAAGTGATTTATGAAAGTAAATCTCGGGTACATATTTAGTATTTTTAAGGGATAAATGCAATAGAAATTCTAAAACTAGTCACGGAAAATATAATGAGTTCTAAAACTTTCAAAAAATACAATTGAATTCTAAAATTTGTTAAAAAAGAGTAATTAAGTTATAAAACTTTCAGAAAATATAATTAAGTCATAAAACTTGTCATAAAAAATACAATTGAGTTTCAAATTTTTTGAAAAATGCCATCAAATGAATGACTTGATTTGACAAATTTAATAATTTTTAGAACTCACTTACATAGATTTTTAATGTATTTATTTCTATTTTTAAAAACAAGAGTGATGATATATGTTCTGGGTATCCTTTTAAAGATTAAAATATTTGATTCCATATAAGTTTGGGGGGGAGGACATAATAATATGAAAGCAGTCCGCGGGGGATTCAGCACATCCACTGGAGTCACCTGGGGGCCGCACTGCGCAGAGAGCCCCCTTCATGCAGGATGCGGCACCGATGGAAAAGACCAAATCTACCCCCTCGACATTCCCTCTCCACCCGCCACGTGCGCGCCCCGTGGGGGTATTTTCGTCATCGCGGATCGCCTCGACACCCGGAAACAAAACAAAATCCCTGGCGCGGGCCCCGCATTCGTCCCCTGCGTTGCTCGCGCTCTGCAACTGAAAGATCACTCTCTCTCCCTCTCCCTTCCTCAAAGCTCTCTCGCACCTCCCTCTGTATCCGCTCCACCACTCTCTCTCTCTCTCTCTCTCGCTCGCTCTCTCTCCGTGATCGCGTCGCGCTGCGACACGTCCTCCGTTTCTGGTGCTCGGCGCTCCTCTCCGCCGCGGCCCCCTCTCGCCGGCGAAGATGACGGACACGACCGACGACATAGCCGAGGAGATCTCGTTCCAGAACTTCGACGACGACTGCAAGTTGCTCGGCAACCTCCTCAACGACGTCCTCCAGAGAGAGGTCGGAGGCAAGTTCATGGAGAAGATCGAGAGGAATCGCATTCTCGCTCAGGTCGTTCTCCTTTCCCTGTTTATATGTTTTTCCTTTGTTTCTGTTTCGAGCTTCTGATATGCATGCTCTTCGATCGTAAGGCGGCCCGTGGGAGTCGTTTCGCCTATCGTTTCTTTCTTTCTTTTTTCTGGTCCTGCGGCTGTTCTCTGGATTTTGCTGCTTTTGTCATGTCGATTTGGTCGGAGTCTCTCGATGAAGCTTCGGCTCACGATAATGGAAGAGAGCTGCCGTGAAAATGGAAAAAAGAAGAAGGGACCGTGGATGCTGATTTCCTCGATTCTATATTTGTGTTTTTTTTTCGGTCTCTGTGGGCATTTACTGAAGAAAAAGAGGTGAATGCTTGCGTGACGTGATGCTTTCTCTGTTGACGGTTTTGGTTTTTGGTTCTGGCTTTGTTTCTAGAGTGCATGTAACATGAGGGCGGCGGGAATCGAAGATGCGGCGGAGCTGCTAGAGAAGCAACTCGCATCCGAGATATCCAAGATGACGCTAGAGGAAGCCCTGACGCTTGCCCGCGCGTTCAGCCATTATCTCAATCTAATGGGAATCGCTGAAACTCATCACAGGTATAGCTGATTTGGCGACCGCTGTTGTTCAGGTGTTCTGGGGGTTCGGTTGCTATGCTTGTTCTCCGATCAAAGCCACATCTATCTGAATGAGCATTGCCTGTCGGATTCTAAGCAGTCGCACCCAATAAACTTTGGATTATACTCAAAATGGAAGAATCCGTTCACCGAGTAAATAGAGCAACTGAAACTGAAAGTATTACTATATTCAGAGGTCAGGCAGCATTGACCTGTGAGAGAACGAATCAAAATGGCTACAATCATTGATGAGGAGGATGTTTCGCATTTCCTAGATTTACATGTTGTCTGTTTGCTTGCTCGGTGTTGATTTTTTGATTTAGTATTTATGTACTCTTGGTATCTTATATCATCTTGTGCAGGGTGAGAAAGTCACGGAATTTGACACATCTATCAAGATCATGTGATGACATTTTCAGTCAGCTGATTCAGGGGGGAGTCTCTCCGGACGAGCTTTATGATACAGTCTGCAAGCAGGTTCAGTGTCCTTGCTTATGTGCTTTCTGGTGGTCCTACCCTTTACTGAGTGTTGTGGTATTAGAAAGAATATCAATGAAGAGAGCTAGTGTTTCCAGGTCACTTGCTATCTAAAAATTCATCTCCACTGTACTAAGTGATGAACTGCGATATATCATCTCGGCATCATAATCTAACGGGCGCTGGACAGGATTGCATGATGTAATGATAATTTATTAGTAACTATGCTTCCTCATTTAACACAATGATGCATCTAACATTAGCACACAGCATCTAGTCAGTCATCTGGCGTTAATATTCTGTCATGTGGCTGATTTGTTTTCCTCTTGCTCCTTCAGGAGGTTGAGATTGTTCTTACTGCACATCCCACTCAAATTAATCGCCGTACCTTGCAATACAAACACATAAGGATTGCTGTAAGTCTTTTGGTGGCTTCAACGAAGATAATACTAGAGAGCTGATGTTTGTCCCTGCAGAGCTTGTTCCCCACTCTATTTACTTTATGCATCCTTTTCTTCAGCATCTTTTGGACTACAACGACAGACCCGATCTTACTCATGAGGATCGAGAAATGCTGATTGAAGATCTGGTATTGTCTGTCCTATCTGTATTCTGGAATTTGGAAAATGAATACTTGTGTGTGAAATGCTGATTGAAGATCTGGTATTGTCTGTCCTATTTGTATTCTGGAATCTGGAAAATGAATACTTGTTTGTGAATTTGCATTCTATATACTTACATGAATGGGGTTGCTGGTTTGTGTGTGCATGCATGTCCATGTTAGTTTCCCATGTCTGAGACATCTCTTTCTATGCTGATAGGACCCACTGCTCCTCTCTAAATTTCTTTGGGAAAGTTTCTTAGAGAGATGTTGGCTAACTTGGATTTTTTTTCCTACTCATTTCTGATTGTTCTTGTCTTTCTCTAGGTTAGAGAAATTACTTCCATATGGCAAACAGATGAGCTGAGGCGACATAAACCAACCCCTGTAGATGAAGCCAGGGCTGGTAACCCATGATACATGCACATTTTAGATATATTTTGGCAATGATCTAGTTCATTGTGAAATATTTCAAACATTTCAGGGTTGAGCATTGTCGAGCAGTCTCTTTGGAAAGCTATACCTCATTACTTGCGCCGTGTTAGCAGTGCTTTGAAGAAGGTTTATCTCAAGTAGCCCCGACAATTTGAATGCTTGTGTTATATCACTTCATCTCTTACAAATTTAATATGCTTTACCACAGCATACAGGGCGGCCCCTTCCTTTGACTTGCACGCCTATTAAATTTGGGTCTTGGATGGGTGGTGATAGAGATGGAAACCCTAATGTAACAGCAAAGGTATTCTTTCCGACTCGAGTAATGCATAACTTAACTGGTATGGAAGTTTTACAAGCAAGCTCTGTATTATGATAGCCCAAGTATAATGTCATCTTAACTTAACTACCATAACTCCGAGATTTCTGAGAAAGTGACAGATGGCTGAGATAGAAATTATTTTTTGATGCCCTTTACTTATGGCCTGCAAAATGTTGCTGTACTTAAGATGCAAATGCATAAGTAGAATTGTGAATGTATATATGTAAATGTATACACCTTTCAATTTTATTAAAAATTAATGGTTTTGTCTGTTTGTCAAATTTGTCCATGAAATTTCGTTTTTCACTCATTCACATAGCGAAAAACTTGACTCCAACACAGTTGAAGGTGTTATAGTGATTGGACTTCCACTTCACTCTCTTCTTCTCTCGTTCACTCTTCCATTTTTTATGCTTCCAACTTTCTTCATTCCTCTCATCCTCTGTATATTAGTTTTGACACACACATACATGTGTGCTCCTATACTAGTACTTTCTTAGATGCTTAGAAGAGTCTGGAGCAACAAAAGCACATACCCAACTGAATATTTCTTCATTTGGATTTATGGGCAGAGAATAGTGAGATTGCTCTAGCATTTCATGTTAATTTGTTAGCCTTTACTTGCCTTGTCCGTAAACCGTATCAAAGTAAAAACTGACGAGTTACTCTCCTGCCTTTTTATTGAAGAAATTTATGTTATTTTCTGGGTTCCCTGAATAACAAAAATTGCATAATTCAATGTCCTGGGGACTGGACTCCCTTAGGGTGTTCTGCTTTGTCCTTATGGGTGGCTGTGCCTTATATTTCGTCTTATATAATTGCGAGACTTTAATTTTCTTACTTCAGGTGACGAAAGATATTTCTCTGTTATCAAGGTGGATGGCAATTGATCTCTACATCCGAGAAGTTGACAGCCTGAGATTTGAACTATCCATGAATAGGTGCAGTGACAGGCTATTAAGGCTAGCACACGAAATTCTTGAAAAAGGTTAGAGGACTAAGATTCTTATGATAGGACTGGATATCCTGGCCATTGACTGGATGTCATAATTATAATGCTTTACTATTAGGAAGGCACTGGAACTTAGTGGTTTGTGAATCATATTCCTGACAGTGATGGTGACAATGTTGATGATTACATGATTGCGGTGGCTTCAATATTTGTTTTCAGATTGGAGTGTCATACAAATTTTGTTTTCGATTGAGTTCGTCAATAGGCTACCAATGAATTTCTCCTTTGATCCCCCTGCTACTTTTGCTACCTTCATTGCATTTCATTACAATGTTTTGTGTCCGATATGTTTAGTGTGAGTCTGGTCACACACACACACACAGAACCATGTTGACAGCAAAAAGCAGCAATGGAGGTGCTGACTGGCTGGCTGTGCCATCAACACCATTGGTGGACATGGCTGGTGAAACAACTGTGTGAAAACCTGGAAATAATGATGATAAAATTCAGAAAAGCTGATTATTTTTTCTTTTCCTGGTTTGTTGGATAGGTCTCAGCATTTGAACAAAACTTGTGTGGGCTTGGCTATTTTTTCACCATTCACTATTGTTGTTATTGGTTATGAAGTTGAATGGCTCTTCAAAAACTTCTCTTCAGAAACATCATCAGAGGATAGGCTTGAAGGTCGAAGTCAATCTTTGACCAGAAGTCAAATAAAGCTTAACAATCAACAACTTCCATCTCTTCCAACTCAACTCCCAGCTGGAGCTGATATGCCATCTTGCACAGGTTAACATTTACTTTGTTTCTGCCTAAAGTTTCATGCCTTCATGCACATCTGGGATTTTCTTTTTTCATTTGTTGTTGCTCTTCAATTGGGAAAGTATGTGATTTCTACTTGCAAATTGCTGTAACTGCAGTCCAAAGTACAAATGCCCTCATGAAATTGTTTTGGCTGTGAGCATTTGGATAAATAAAATATTTCTAAGTATTATAAGTGGACAGAATCACAATGGTTTGAGGGGATGGTGACGTGCATTGAAAAGACTGTAGTAGAGACGGGTATGGGAAGAGGGTCATCTAATTCACAGACAAACTTGGTTTTGCAACTAATTTTTTTACCGTAACTTAGTGCTTATTTTTATCTCCATTATTGGGAGCAAAACATGGTTGCTTTTTGGCTAGACAATAATATCATCGTAGGCATTGTTAATTTTTTGTTTAATGTCATGTCTTTTGTAGAATGCAATGATGGTGACTCTCAGTATCCAAGACTGGAACTTCCTGGCAGTGATTATATGCCCTTAAATCGTCAGGTAAACCAACTTCTAATGCAATTGTGGTGTGCAACTGCCCCCTTGTGCAGTCAACCTTTCGATACACCTGATTCTGCAATATTTCTTCTGTAGGATGGTCAAGGTCCTTCATTTTCAGATTCTCAGTTCCAAGATTCAGGGCGCAGTTCTTCTAAACCATCTGAAAATGGAACTAGCTCCAACGGTTTGCAGCCAGCTGTGACACCACGCGGTTCCTCTTTTGCGTCTAGTCAATTTCATGCCCAAAGAAAACTCTTTGCAGAATCACAGATAGGAAGATCCAGCTTCCACAAGCTTCTAGAGCCAAGTCTGCCTCAGTTTCCTGGAATTGCTCCTTATAGGATTGTTCTTGGCGATGTAAAGGATAAGGTAATTTCTCTTGACTGAGTGAGCTGGTTTTACGATATGGAGATGCTCCAGTCAGATTGAACCAATTAAAAATAGGAAGAATCTCACCTAAAATCACTAAAGCTGTGTTGACTGTAAGAGTTCTTTCTTGAAACCCAGGTCTGGAGTTCAAAGGTTGATAGGGAGATGGAAGAGGATCAGTCACTTCTTTTGTTATTATTGGCTTAGCTTTTCTCGGTCTGCTTGTCATGCATTGATACCGTCTATTTCTCCCAGTTTCTCCCCCTTTACCACCCACCCACCCACCCACCTGCACACACACACACACACACACACACACACAAAATAAAATAAAATAAAATAAAATAAAATAAAATAAAATAAAATAAAATTTGGGCCTAGGATAACTAAGTGAATGTTGGAAAGAAATTAAAGTGCTCTCTATTTTGCAGTATATCAGTGTCAACACTTTTTTAAAGATAGGCTTGTAGGTAATCATGATGCACAACTAAAAGCAAATGATTAGGTATGTGCACTGAGAGCAAGGCTGGTAGTGAGGTCAGATGATTTAAAACAGTGTCTCAAAATTAAAGCCTTAGAGAAGATAAGCTCTATTTTTCAAATGTTTTAATAGATTGATTTGATGTGATTTATTAAATTCCATCTGTCTCTGCCTCCCTTTTTCTCTTAGACCAACAAGTGCATGTGTGAAACACCTTCTCATTTTATTACTAATGTGAACTGTTCCTGGCATGTTATTAGTTTCAAACATTCTAACCTGCAATTTTATATAGAAAGCATTACATGTGGCTTGGGTTTAATAACATGGACCAATGAGCTACCTCCCTCTATCGAATGGTTAGGAAGTTGGCATCCTGTTCAATATGCATTGCAGGACAGTTATCAGACATATCAATCGAACTGAAAGTGTCACATGGTTTCCTGTTTTAGGTTGGTTCTGGGATAATATAAGGTTATTTCATGGCAGTCGCTTTTGTAATGTGTTTGCTGAGTTCTTTGACATTGAAACTTTGAACTACCTTTCCATGCAGAGCCAGGTCACATCGACCAAATCACATAAATTGGTTGTGTTTTTTTCTACTTTTTGTTTGATTGAGTGTAACATGAAGTGCTCAAATTTTCTGAGTTCAGCTTATGAAGACACGTAGAAGACTGGAGCTTTTCCTTGAGGATCTTCCTTGTGAACATGATTTTTGTGATTATTATGAGTCATCAGACCAGCTTTTGGAACCTCTGATTCTTTGCTATGAATCTCTGGTATATAGCATCTCCTCCTAATGACTTGCCAGTTCCTGTTCCCTCTCTTTGACAGTGATGAAGCTCTTCATGCTGACAATTTTTATTATTTGCAGCAATCATGTGGGTCTGGCGTCCTGGCAGATGGTCGGCTTGCTGACCTAATTCGGAGGGTGGCCACATTTGGGATGGTGTTAATGAAACTTGACTTGCGCCAGGTTTGTAAATATTAGGTGCTAAAATGATCCTTAATGATTGCTACTTCTGTGACTCATGTCAAATATTCTTCTTCAACGAGTCAGGAATCGGAAGGCACTCGGAAACACTAGATGCCATAACAAGGTATCTTGATATGGGTACATATAGTGAGTGGGATGAAGAAAAGAGACTGGAATTCCTGACAAGAGAGTTAAAAGGGAAAAGGCCGCTAGTTCCACCTTCCATTGAGGTAAGGTCTGGGACAGTACTGTATATGATAACTGCGCTTTAAGGATGCAAGAAATAAATTTATGAAATGAAACATAACAATGTCTAACTTTTTTACCTGAAGAGTATAACTTCTAGCCCTAATATGGTGCAAGTTGTTCCAGGTTTACTTGAAAATTAATGTGCTCAATGACAAGAATATTTTTATAGTGTGTACCCCAAGACAGATGGATCTGAATATTTATTTTATAAGAGGACCTTCTTCATAAAGAATTTTTTGATTGGTCTCTTATGAAGTCTAATAATTTGTACTGAAGAAAATAAGAATGTGGCGGAGAAACATGCCATTACTTCTGTGCACCTTTTAATGTGTGTAACTGCATACGTGCATCCGGTCCCATAATCACTTGTCTGTAAGAAGTGCATGAAATATGTATGCTATGAGAGCTCAGTTAAGGGTATTTCAACTCTGGCAATTAGCAAAAAGGCCATTCTCTTGTGGTTATCTGTAATTTATTGTTAGAACTGGTGATTATATTATTGACTGTGACATATTAAGGTAAAATACATAAATTGAGGAGTAAGCAAAAAGACATATTGAAACAATCAAATGTATGAGTTGTGGATCAGTAAAAGCTTGTCTACCTTTCTGATAAATGCATGAAATATGTATGCTATGAGATCTTGGTTAAGGGTATTTCAACTCTGGCAATGAGCAAAAAGGGCATTCTCTTGTGGTTCTCTGTAATTTGTCCTTACTGGTGATTATATTATTGACTGTGACATATTAAGGTAAAATACATAAATTGAGGAGTAAGCAAAATGATATATTGAAACAACCAAACGTATGACTTGTGGATCTGTAAAAGCACGTCTACCTTTCTGACATACTGTCTGAAAATGAGTCTACATATTGTATTATATGTTTCTGACCTATACCTACAAGCATAATTCTACGTTGCCTTGTCATGTTTTACTTTATATATATGTATGTATGTATGTATGTATATATCTGACTTGTGAGTTGAGCCTCTTCAGGTTGCCCCAGATGTCAAAGAAGTACTGGACACATTCCGAGTAGCTGCTGAATTGGGAAGTGACTTGCTAGGAGCTTATGTGATTTCCATGGCTTCAAATGTACTATTCTTAATGGTCAAATGCTATTTTTACTTTACTGTGGTCCACTTATTTTAAATTTAAAATGCTCTTCGCCCAGGATTTTCAGATGCTGACTGTAGTCTACTTATTTTTACCTTCAAGGTGCTGTTAGCCTTTGATTTTTTGATGCTAACTGTAGTCTGGGATTGGAACATGGTAGGCAAGTGATGTTCTAGCTGTGGAGCTCTTGCAGAAAGATGCTCGCCTTGCAGTCAGTGGAGAGTTAGGGAGACCATGTCCTGGTGGAACGTAAGCTCATATGCTCTCTACTGTTGATACCTTATTGCAGAGCTCCTTTTCCCATCATAATTCTACTTCATTCTCAGAGTAAATTGGAATGTCTGATTTGCCATTAATCTGATAGCTTGCTCCATATTGTTAGTTTAGCTACAGGTATTGTCTACATCTCGAATGCATGCATGAGTAATATCATTACAGATTATGATATTATAGGCCTTTTGTCATGGGAGTTCATGGCTTTGTGCATTACATGGTTGTTTGAATGTCAAGTGATGCCATCATTTTTGATTGGTTGCTTCAAATGTGAAATCAAGCACTTGACTTTCCGGTACTTTCTTAAGAATTCTTCGGAAAGAGGCCGTGCGATGGGTTTCGGAGAGGAGAGAAGCCGACTACTGCACCGTTGAAGTGTTCCAGAGAGAGAAAAGAGGGTTTTGTTTTCTTGAATGGGCAAAATTGGACTTTCGTAATATTTTGAGTGTAAAATAGGCAACTAGCCAAAATTCATTAATTGGAGGCAATAGCATTCCGAAAATGCTGAAAGCTCAATGCTGGTCCCACCAGCATTGAGCTTTCAGCATTTCAAATGCCAGCATCTGGCCAATGGGGTCCCCAAATGCTGAACCAAACACTTAAAATTTTTCCCAAGGGGCTTTGGGGGCTGAAAGCCTCTTGGGAAAGCTGAACCAAACGGGGCCATATTTTATGACACTCTTGTGTCAAATTTTCTCCAGTGGCTTGATGCATTTACCTTCAGCTGATATAAATACAATTACACATAGTAAAGTCTGAGTTAATTCTTCTTTTGCCCTGTCAGTACTTTCTTTTGAGCAATATTACTAGAAAAAACTAATCCAGGTGATTGACTGGTCCAAAACATGGATCATTCATCAATTAACCAGACACCATTTCAGAAACCAACAAAAATCCACCTTTGCTGATGGTTAAAGATCTGTTTTAGGCACAAATATCCCTGTCATATAGTAACATACAATATGATACTATGCGGCACTTTATACTCACCTAAGTACTTCTTTCTAGTTCCACTGTGCTTTAGTGTGACATTACAACCCAGAAAGTGAGTGGAATTGCACTCATCATACCTTCTCCTGGAGAATTTAATCTAACTTCTCAGCCATGTGAGCCAATTTGCATTTCCACATGTACCTTGGTTGCTATTTAAAGGAAATTAACAAGAACCAACTCATAGTCATGGCTTCTAGGGGTGTGAAATTTCTCATTATGGAACAAGTTCTAATGCTGGAAGCACTTTTTTCTGCAAAGGGAGGTATGCTTTTTTGATTTTCACTTTGTTGCAAGAACCTGGAGGACATGAAATTTCAAAGTCAATTCAGCTTATGAGGCTGTTCAACCTGGTTTGATGGAAGGCTTGCTTCTTGTCCTTCATTCTCCCTTGCCTGGCTCCTTATATTATTTTATACTCTAAACAGGTTACGGGTCGTTCCTCTGTTTGAAACTGTGAAGGACCTTAGAGAAGCTGGATCAGTGATCAGGAAACTGCTATCAATTGACTGGTACAGGGAACACATTTTAAGAAATCATGGTGGCCACCAGGAGGTATGTATTTTAGAATATATATTCAATAACTAGTTAGATGACTTTCAGAAATACTAACATACTTTTAATTGTTTTTACAGGTAATGGTTGGATATTCTGACTCAGGTAAAGATGCTGGGCGCTTCACAGCTGCATGGGAACTCTACAAAGCACAAGAGGATGTTGTAGCTGCATGCAATGAATATGGCATTAAGGTTACCTTATTCCATGGACGTGGAGGGAGCATTGGTCGGGGTGGTGGCCCCACGTATCTAGCTATTCAATCCCAGCCTCCAGGTTCTGTCATGGTTAGTCATCCTACTCACATCTTGCAAGATGGATCCTTCAACTTATATCAAATGATGGGGATTGATCTGTAGCACATGGACTCTACAATTAAACTTTTCATCTTGGCTGATTGAGAGAGTTGAAGGCTGTCTGACTGAAATAGACTAGAGGAGCCCATTTTGTACTTGGAAACAGAGTGGTGCCTACAAGTAAGTGAGATGACTGACTGAATTAAGAATAGACCTCAAACCAATCAAAATTGCATCTGCCTAAGTCAAACTAAATAATCAAATCTTTTGCAAGATATTAGTCAAAAATGAATAAATATAACATAAGGATAAATGTACGTCTTATTATGTGCCCATATACCACCGATTTTTGAGAAAATAAAAACTCCGTTTTCTATTTGAGGGGAGATCTATCTGCCAGACCTATTTGGGTGTAGTTGACCTGAAATGAAGTGTTTCGTTAACTGGTGCTTGAATTCTGTATTGGATATCATCTATGGTTTTGCCGATTTGATGCACTGACGCAGCATGAGTGTTGTGAGGGAGAAGCTTTGTCTTTCTTGACTCTTGAGTCATAATTGGACCTTAATCTGGACGAGAGTCTGTTTGATTAAGCCAATGCACACAAGGCAAATTTCTGCTACATTAACTGAGTGGTGATTTGAACTCAAGATAGCACAAGCTAAAACCATGTGAATTGGCCTATTCACTTTGTGGAACATCTTGTTTTGAAGGTTCTTTGCTGTTCTATTTGACCTGAGACATATCACACCTTGTGTTGAAACTTATAAATACAATTCATAAACATTGTTTTCCTTCTCGGTCCAAAACTGAACTTGTACTCATGTAAACTTGGAAATGAGAAGTTTTACTGCACTTCTAGTGGCTAAATGTGCTTTTTTATACATCTTGTGCAGTTATACGTAACACTTAATTAAATAATATGATAATTTTGAAGTCCTGTTAGTTTGTACATTGATATAAGTGTAGCTAGCATACAGAACCCTCTCTTAGGTAAAACTATGGTGCTTGGCAGGGTACACTTCGCTCAACTGAGCAAGGAGAGATGGTGCAGGCCAAGTTTGGGTTGCCACAGACAGCGGTAAGGCAGCTGGAGATTTACACTACAGCAGTTCTCCTTGCAACTCTACAGCCCCCACTCTCTCCTAGAGAAGACAAATGGCGTAACCTCATGGAGGAAATTTCAAACATCAGTTGCCAGAGTTATCGCAATACCGTATATGAAAATCCTGAATTCCTTGCCTACTTTCATGAAGCTACACCGCAGGCTGAACTCGGCTTCCTCAACATCGGAAGTCGCCCCACTCGGAGGAAGAGCTCAACTGGAATTGGACATCTACGTGCCATTCCATGGGTGTTTGCATGGACTCAAACTAGATTTGTTCTTCCAGCCTGGCTAGGTGTGGGCGCAGGTCTAAGGGGTGTTTGTGAGAAGGGACATACTGCAGAGTTAGAGGAAATGTATAAAGAGTGGCCTTTCTTTCAGTCTACTGTAGACCTTATTGAGATGGTGTTAGGGAAGGCAGACATACCCATTGCCAAGCATTATGATGAAGTGCTTGTATCAGAGAGCCGGCGGGAGCTTGGTGCTGAACTAAGGAGGGAGCTCCTAACGACAGAGAAGTATGTCTTGGTAATCAGTGGGCATGAGAAACTATCCGAGAACAACCGGAGCTTGAGGAGGCTGATTGAGAGCAGGCTACCTTATTTGAATCCCATGAACATGCTGCAGGTGGAGATACTGAAGAGATTAAGGCGTGATGATGACAACAATAAGCTCAGAGATGCATTACAAATCACCATCAATGGAATCGCTGCTGGCATGAGGAACACCGGCTAGAAAGCGTCCTATTGGTGGTTCTACCAAATGAGCCTGCTGAGCAATGGAAACTTTTTTTAATCCCTGAGCCTGACTTCTTGGAACAGCATCTCTTTACTGTTTATAAGTGGTGTAATCAGAGATACACGGCAAGGACAATATGCATTGTCGAACCATTTTACTAAGCTTATCGTAGAAATGTTATGCTTGAATTGTTGGCATGTTTCGTGAGAGTAAGCCGAGAATGCTTTCTCATGCTTTTTGTCAGGTCAATTGTGCAAGCTCACTGGATTTCACTGCTGAGGCAGGCGTATAACTGGTTCTAAGCTTCTGGCTGAGTTACGAGACGCGAATGCATTTCCCCGCAGGCGAAATCCCATTCTACACAGGTCACACTGACAACCTGTGGTCTGACGAGTCAAACGAAGAGAAGGGAAAAGGACTAATCCTTCTGTGTTTTCTTTGATCCTCATTTCTGAATCCGCCCAAAAAGTTGGGGCATCTGGGGGTGAACAAACTTTAGTGGACGAATTATTTGATTTCTCTTCACTTCCTCACTCAAGGTTCTAAAAAATTGTCCTTTTCCTCACTTGCGTATTGGAACAGAATTGTCTGTCACTCAAATAAAAATCGAATAATCGGTAAATTCATCTAAGAAGTAGCAAATTCAAGGCTTCGACAAATAAAAATTAGTACAAGACAAGAAAAATTTGATAATTCGTAAACTGTTAAAGTGAGTTAGTAGTTTCATGAAAATGTCGATAGGTGGCCAATAAGTTATTGGTAAAATGACAGGTAGGTTTACTTATCAATAGTCGTAGACACTTACTAACTCTCAGCGAAATCTACAAGCATAGAAAAAGGAACTCTGTTTTTGTAGAACGTAATTCTCATCGGAATCTACAAGCATAGAAAAAGAAACTCTGCTTTTCTAGAACGGAAAGGCACAATCGTTCACGTGCCCTCAAAATGAAATGTCAATAATGTCTAATCGATACGAGATTCCACGTATATGGAAATGGGAAAATATGGACCAATAGAGTCGAGATACGTCATCTTCACATCTAGCAAAGCTGAGGGAACCTGAACCTGTCCAGATAAGGGATGTGATAGGCGAATTGCTTGGCTGAAAGAGGAATCTAATACTACTTTGCGAAGTGAACTGAGGGCGGCAGCATCTGGCATTGCCGTTCTTTCAAAAGATTTGTGAGAATGGTCGCGCTCCAGTCATCCGTTATCTCCTGCTAGACCCCTGTCCACAAATTCCTTCTTTCAATGAATAAAACAGCTGGACGGATTGACCCGTCGATTACATTTGGAGTTTCGAATCTGTTAACTCGGTTTGAATCATAATTGTTTGGCACTACAACAAAACTAAAGTTCCACATTGGCGTATGGGGCCGATGCAATCACACCAGTGAGTTAGCATGTCGGGAAATTTTTTTCATACAAGGCAGGCACGAACCGGCTAGAGATTGGCTCATGGAATCGCTCGAACTTTCGACCCTGTAGATGACAGAATTAAACATGTGGCCACTGAGCCAATCATGCATAGTGGTCTGGGTCCACAATTCTTGTTTACCAGAAGAAACGATGTGATTACACTCTGAAATTTAAGGTTCATGCACATGGAAAAGTGCATTAATACCACTCTTCACAGCATCTTTATCCTAGAATAAATTGCTGCGGCGGAGACTCAAAAACCGATAGCGATGCGATCGTTGCTGGATCTTAAAAAGCTCATGAGTTTCTCTTATCTACATCATTTTATAATTTGGTAAACAGCCGTAAGAGAAGGAAAAATGTAAGTCATTAGTGCTCATTTAGAAGTTGATACGGTACAGCTTCCTACAATAATCTTGACTGAGAAAATGAAGGTTGTAGTTTTCTCTCAAGTGCACAGCCAATATCTAATAGCTGTAGCACCTCCGGAGGTGCTGCATTTGACATTCTCTGCGATCGAGCTTTCCTGACGACGATGGGAAGAAGATAGAAAACAGCAAACGGGAAGGGAGTACTCAGAATACGTGACGGAATATGCTTGTGCTGAGGGAATTGGTAATGGGGATGAAAAGGTGGAACTCAAGTGGGGAAGAAAGTGCAAAGAATCCTGAATCGTGAAATCAATCACCATCAAGGGCTATCACTGGAGTGTTAACTTGGCAAATGCAATCTTAACTATAATCTGCATTAAAGTAACGCAGTTCCTACATTTAGAATAGGCCTATTTCTAAAGTTTCAATTTTCAAATACAGAATTCTGTTCTGGAATTGATGCATATGCAACGTCAGTAGTAAATTTGCAATATCGATGGTGAATTAAAGTGATCGGTAATTTAAGAGCCCAATCAGCTGTTTACAAGTTACCACTGAAATAATAGTGTTCCCATCCACAAACTAATAGTACCTATATTTTACAAGCGGGAGTTGTTTATAAGTTACCGATGGAATAAGAATTTACCGTCAACAAAACCCAATATAGATCACCACTTTGCAGCTTTAATTTACTTTTGAGTAGTAAACGCATAACAATTAATGTAGTTGGTAAGTTATCATAACATCGGATGGTAATAATTCATTAACATTTTTGATAAATTATATCAATATACTTGACTGAGATATTGCAAATGGCACGATTTTTTTACCTCCGCTATTTAGAATTTAACGAATGGCGTTACAAGTTTACTATCAAATTGTTCCACTTGGGCCAAATAAAATTTTAGACACGTCTGAAGAATGAAATCCCATTTGAAAAGGCGATCAAGCGGTTAATTCCCAATAGCGATCATGCGACTACTTTTCACACCATCAACTAAACTTAGTAAAGTTACTATCAAGTCCAGTGATGGTTCGGAAAAATAACTGACGTGACCATCTTTGGATGGATGCCACATGTACTTAAATCTATACTGCACATAACATGCTCTAATCCCGAACTTAAAGTGATATCTCGAAGAGCAGATTAACGACAAGTCATGTATCAGGCCAAGATTAGGTTTGAATTTGAGCCATGTCAATGGAAAAAGCAACGCGCACACTGCTGAACATGTATCTCAACTTTGCAGATGGATGTCTACCAAACGATTCCCAAGTGAAATATCTCTTCCTTTTCCCACCGTTTGAAGAGATAGATGCCTGAAAATTGACAGGCCGAAAAGGACTTGCGCCTGGAAAATACAGCATCGCAATGAGCATACTTTCTCAATTATGGTGTCACGAAAAATATGCTTAAGCAAAGCATCTGATACAGGCTTCTCTCTGAAAGAACTCTCCAGTCCCCATTGCTATTCTCCATCTCAGTTGAACTTGATTCTGATATTCCATGTCATCGCTGATGCGATTGATCATCTATAAATAAAGGATAACTGGAAGAGCTAACCCTTGAGGCCAGCAAGATATCATCTCTTCTGCTTACAAAAGAAAGAAGTCCCAGAAACAGATATGGCATCCCTCAAGGCTGATAAACCTGCTGGCTCCCATGTGCCTGCCCCCCAGGCCAAGCAAGACCCTCCCAAACAAAGTGGGAGCGCCCCGAAAGCCCCGGCTTCCAAACCTGCCCCAAAGAAGGCCGACCCGAAGCCAGCTCAGCCTAGGAAGAAGGTATAACGTAATACCTTTTATTCTCATTCAAAGTTAGATGCAACATAGATTCAAATTATGGGCAGTCTGTTGAAGTTTGCAAACTGAAGATTAGATGTCATTTATCCTGATTTTCTTAACAAGTGTTGTCAGGCTTCCGGTGGCAAGAAGTAGAAGATCGCGTCGGCGGTTTTTGTCATGCCGGAGACTCTATCGTGAAGCTTACACTCATGGAGGGGTCTCTCTAATAACTGTCTTTGATGTATACGGTGTCTTTTTTAGCTTTTGAACTTCAACCATGTCCTCTCTCCGTTTCAGCTTGCCCTGATGAATAAAAGATAAGTATTGAAAGATACAGGACTTGTCATATTCTTCTTTTGTGCTTGCTATAAGCTTCGAATGAAATCGAGTGCTCAGTGATTCAACTTAGGCAGGCTGATCCAAGCTAGGGAGACTTCCCCGCTTTCTTTCTCTTTTCTAACAATTGTGAAAAACTAATGTGAATATACATGTACATAATCATAAGTGTTAAACACAGTTTCCATAAACGACATCAAAATGTTGATGCATAGACAGTGAAGATCAATTTATCAAATAAACGAAGACTACTTGGATTTGAATTGACTCAGGTTAATATACGGACAATGCATACGGAAATCTTACGCTGTACTTACGTATGGCATATACGTTATTGTTACGGTTGGATTTTTTCGGAGACTATATACAATCAAATGCACAAGCACTGTCCATGAACCTAACAGGGGGCGCATAGCATGTATGATATTATCCATCACATGCAGAAGACAGCGGCATCCTCGCATGTGTCAAAAATCAGACTCAGCATCCATTGCCTCTTGCAGAAGGCGCCACTAATTTTTGCCAATGTTTGGTAACCAAAACTTTCACAACCCAATGTTTATCCTCCCTATAATTCTCCACAAAGGTTCGACATCATATCCAACATAAACGGACATTGAATTAGCTAAAGTGACAATGAAATTACTGACCCAAATGGATACTCCCACAGCTTTAGCGTTAGTGCCTCGGAAATCTAGTGTTCTAAAGATATTTTTTTAGCTTGTAAATGATGAACTTCAATTAATCGCAAATTAAGGAAAATTGAGGATTCACATGATTATCGAAATGACGATGACTTGACAACGCTTGATCTCTCTTTGACAATTATGTAGATGCATTACTCGTGCATGTGAGTCGACTTGATCTCAATTATTTAATCGTATGGGTCCGAGTGTGACCTACGTTATTCAACAGATGAGATCTAAGGAGAAAATATTGGGGTAGCCAGGTTAGCAATATACAAGCCCACACCATTCAGAAAATGTACCGCAGCAACTCTTAGAGAAAATATTGCGTATCGTTTGGATTCCAGCGTGGCAAAATCCAACCCACTCATCGGGTGACATGTGTCGCCCAGGCCCCACGTTGGTATCCAACTCTTATATCACCGTTCACAGGTGGTTTCTGATCAGAAGGGCGGTTTCACGATTTACTTCCCCCCTCCCCCTCCGAACAGTACCAATCAAGTGAGGCAGCAGTCATAGTCAAATGCAGTTGCCCCTATGTCTCTCTCCCCCTCTTAGTTAATTTCAAATTAAAGGGAGGGAGGTAGAGATTTTTTTTATGTTGTTCTTGATATCTGTTGACTCTCTCCCCTTCCCCCACTCGACTTCACTTGCTTGTTCTCCGACTTACTATGGAACCAGCCATCTAATGAACCTTGCCGCCGTTGTTGCTGCATCCGCCTGGTCTGGCCCATGACTGCCTGGTCTACCCAACAACCAAACCACGCCAAAACCACGCCAAAGGACGTCGTGTTCTCTCTGTCTCTCTCGACTCGCTTTGTCTCACCCTCTCTGCCGCTACCCGACATTGCTTGCTTGTTCTCCGACTCATGATGGAATCGGCTGTCTGATGAACCCATCGCCGTTGTTGCTGCATCCACCTGGTCCACCCCACGACCAAACCACGACATTGTGTTCTCTCCGTCTCTCTCAACTCGCTTTGTCTTGCTCTCTCCGCCGCTACCCAACTTGCTCTTTCTTCGATTCACAAGGAAACCGGCTGTCCAACAAATCCCACCGTCATCATTGCCACATTCCACGACCAAACCACAATGTTGTGTTCTCTCCGTCTCTCTTGACTTGCTTTGTCTTGCTCTCTCCGCCGCTACCCAACTTGCTCTTTCTTCGATTCACGAGGGAACTGACTGTCCAACAAATCCCACCGTCATCATTGCCGCATTTGCCTTGTTCGTTGAACCACCAAACCTAGCCAAACCACGCTGCATTCTCTTCATCTCTCTCGACTCGCTCTATCTCGCACTCTCCGCCACCGCCCGACAAGCCACTTCGCCTTTGCCTCCGCCATGGTACCAACTTTCTTGCATTTATTCGAACATTGTGCAATTTTTGCCATCGATTCTAATTTTAGGGTTTTGGTGATTTGTAAAATTCCTTGGACGAGGGACGAAACCATGCCCAACGCCCTGCATTCTCTCCGTTGTCTCACAAAGGTTGTCATATGCAAACAAAACAACTACCCTAACTTATGAAATCTCACAAATTCCTTTCTTTTTTGGTGTGAAGAGGAAGGGAGGTAGAGTCGTTTGTCAGGCAACGGTTGAGAAGGCGAGATAGAGCGAGTCAAGAGAGATGATGGAGAGAATGCGGTGGCAGTGTTGGGCGTGGTTTCGTCCCTTGAAGGACTCGTCCAAAGAATTCTACAAATCACCAAAACCCTAAAATTAGAATCAATGGCAAAAATTGCACAATGTTAAAGTAAATGCAAGAAAGTATGATACTTTGGTGGAGGAAGAGGCGGAGTGGCTTGTTGGGCGGTGGTGGAGAGTGCGAGGCAGAGCAAGTCGAGAGAGATGAAGAGAACCCGGCGTGGTTTGGTGGTGCAACGAACAAGGGGAATGTGACAATGATGACGGTGGGGTTCGTTGGACAGCCGGTTCCCTTGTGAGTCGAAGAAAGAGCAAGTTGGGCAGCAGCGAAGAGGGCTAGATAAAGCGAGTTGACAGAGACGGAGAGAACACAACGTCTTTTGGTGTGGTTTGGTCGTGGGGCGGACCAGTGGATGTGACAACAACGGCGGCGGGATTCATCAGACAGCCGATTCCATCATGAGTTGGAGAACGAGGAAGCGAAGTTGGGTAGCGGCAAAGAGGGCGAGACAAAGCGAGTCGAGAGAGACGTAGAGAACACGACGTCATTTGGGGTGGTTTGGTCATGGGGTGGACCATGCAGATGCAGCAACAACGGTGGTGGGGTTTGTCAGCGGCTGGTTCCTCGTGAATCGGAGAACGAGCAATCAGGTGAGGGAAGGAGAGAGAGTCGACAGAGATCAAGAACAGCATGGAGAACGAGCAATCAGGTGAGGGAAGGAGAGAGAGTCGACAGAGATCAAGAACAGCATCTCCCCTCCCTCCCTCCCCCTCCCCCTTCTGATCAGAAACCACCCGCAAATGGGCTGGATACCAGCGTGGAGTCCGGGCGACACATGTCGGTCGATGAGTGGGGTTGGATTTTGCCACGCTGGAATCCAGGTGGTACCCAATATTTTCTTGACTATTCTTCCTTCGTTTCTCTCTCTTCGTCACCGTTTCTCTTTCTTTCTTTTCCTTTCTTTCTTCAGCACAAGTGATGGCCGGCGACTGGCCACAAGTGGGGGCTGGTGAGGGTGTGTTGCCCTCGCCTGTGGCCGGCGAGGGTGTCGTGGCCCTCGCCCGCTTTTGTCGGATATTGCGAGGGCTCGACCCTCGCGGCCAGGGCGAGGTGTCGCAGCCCTCCCCGGCCACAGGTGAGGGTGCTTTCGTCGGACTCGGGCTTGTTCTTGGACGTGGAGGCGGCAGCGGGGTGGTCCATCGGGCTGCGGAGAGGGCGAGACGGAGCGAGTCGAGACAGAGACGGAGAGAACACACGGAGGCGGCCGTGCGGTTTCGCCGATCGTTGGATGCGGAGGCAGCGGGCCCTGGTGTTCGGCAAGAGAGAGAAGCGAACGCGAGTGAGAGGAGACAAGAGAGTGTGAAATTGAAATTAGGAGAGAGAACGTTCTGATTTGTGATGGGCCCGGGTGACACGTGTCTCAAGGTGAATGGACCGGGATTTTTACGGCTGGTTATACCGCTCTAGCCAATTTTTTCCTCAGATCTAAGTGTGCTTACAAGCTCTAAGAACATGCGAGAGTTGCTTGACTCCGGCGTTCGCTTTGTAGAAGGATAGTCTGCTATGGATGGCCGTTAAGGTTTATTGACCATTAGTCTTCGTCTTTCCAATATATCTATTTAGGAAAAAGTATCAAAAAATCCTAAACCTACTATATTTATATTAATTTAATTCTAAATTTTTTATTGATGTGAATTTAATCATAAATCTTTCAACATAGTACTAATTTAGTTATTCTGGTTAATTTTGGCTGGATATTACTAATATGGACACTAATGGCATTGTGATGTTAAGGTGGACAACTTTTGATATTATTTTAATATATACATTTTCAAATTTTATTTATCTTTTCTTTTTCCTTTCTCTTTCTTTGGCCGATCATTGTACCGGCTAGAGGTGAGGGATCTCGCCCCGTACTGACTATGGGCGAGACCCGACCTAGCTAATCCAACAAGGTCGAGCCTTGGCTAACCCCTGTAAGGGCCATCTTGCATTAGCCATGGGTGAGGCCCATCACCAAAGGCCGCGACCTCGCCAATGGTTAGTGAGGCTAGCCATTGGCTAATGAGGTCCCTTTCCAGCAGCCCTCACCTTTGGCTAGTCTAGTGACTAGCTAGGGTAAGAGGAAGGAAAAAAAATAAGGAGAAAGAAAAGGAAGAAAATGAAAAATATTAAAATAATATTAAAAGTTGCCCACGGCAATGCTAATGATGCCATATTAATTGACCAACATACACATAATAATATTCAGTCAAAATTAGCTAAAATAACTAAATTGACATGAGATCAAAATGTTTAGAACTGAATTAACATTATATAAAATGTTTAGGACTCAATTGATACTAATAAAATGCTTAAGACCAAATTAGCACAAATACTTAGATTTAAGACTTTTTTGACATTTTCCTATCTATACTGATAGTGGTAGAAAAGTCTTAGTCTCACGTATCTCAAACTAGCATTTTACATTTTAAAATCATGATGGCACCTGACGTTCTGTAGTTAGAGCAAAAAATATCCTACTGGCGGCGGCAATATAAAGCAAATTTAGGGTTCATATTTTGCACATTACGCCCACTTGGTTGGAAGTTAGAAGAACAAATTTCATGCATGCAATTATCAATCGAAAAGTCATAAATATTTACTGCACGACTTAAGTGTAGCAATCCCAAATCGAACAACTACATGAACTTGTTAACCATGATTCATGCCAAAGTAACAATTACGATTGGAATACGTAATATACAATGCACTATTCAAATTTTACGGCAGATTATTAATTCGAGAAAAGAAGTTAGGCTTCTTGATGATCTGCAATATTTAACAATACCCCCTAACAAAAACATTTTTAACTTACAAAAAAATTAATGACGTGAATCACACGTTTGAAGAGTCTACTGATCCTACATTTGACTATTTGAGAATGTATGTTTTTTTATGTTTGTAGTGGACTTATCATATCAGTATTGCTTTTTCTAACTTTGATTTGGGCAGCCAAAATGGACTTTTATGATAAAATATACATTAATCTAGAGCCAATAGGCTTCGTCCTAGTATATAATATAAGCTTATTATTGCTTTTAGAACTAATTAGAATGAAAACAACATTTGCCTTCACGGATCTAAAGTAGACTGCCTTAGCAATAAAGTATTGTTTTAGATGGCAGTGGAGTATACTCTTCTTTTAATTTAGAGTTAAAAGTCTTGTTTGGAACACTGCAAACATTAATATCCCGAAAAATGCACTAGGCTAGTGTGAAAGAATGCATCTTTAAGATCTCTCGGCCAGGTGGATTAGTCGTAATACTCGAAAGCTGATTGAGAGACTACTGGATCGGTAAATGGAAAAAAAAAGAAATGAAGAAGCTAGCATGACTTTATAAGCTTATATCTATATACTATGATAATTTATAGGTTGTCTAAAACCCATCCTATGATGAGATTCACATTTTACATTTTCCGAAATAAAATAGCTCTGCGCTGTATATCTACTATGACTTGATGCAAAAATATCCCAAAACTTGACAGAAACTAGACACCATATGTAACCAGTAAGGAAAGAATAACTACAATCACGATTTCTATTAGTGTATTGCATCATTTAATCGTCACATTGACTTCTTCGACCCTGTTCCTCCAGTGAGCTGAAGCTGCAAAATCTGGTGACTTTAAAGAACCATGAACGTACTTCTAGTTCCCTTAATATGAAAAGCAGCGGAAAAAACTGCAAACTTCATCGACAAAAGCTAAAAATGAATATCATAATGCCACTTTTTTGTTAAATGCAATTTCATTATGAATACTTGTATCCGTGGTATACAGGAGCATTTTACATCAAGAGCAGTTGCAGGAAGTATGCCGTTCAAGGGATCTTCCTTGGAGATCTGATGAAAGAAATAGCTACACAGTGACAGCAAAAAGTAGGAGGAAGAGACTAGTAAAAACACTAAAGTGAGGCATAGAATAGGGTATTATTCACAGTTCTAACTATAATTACCCCGAAAGGTTGGCTGTCTTTGAGCTACCTCATGGCAACATTACAGTTCAAAAAGGGCTGACTGCACGTGCTAACTTCAACATACACTCAGGTACCATCCGACGTCTAGGAGGAGCTACTGCATCCTTGGCGAGAGCTTCTGTATCACCAGCATGTATGTAGCCCACCAAATCTTCTGACATATCATCTTTGTCACCCCTCATAGGATCCTGGAAAGTCATTTAGGATAAGCTTAACAAGCAAATGGAGATTCATTGTAGATGCTGGAATAAACTAATAATATTATTAGTATTTTTTTTAAGCATTAACAAATCAGACAATTATTGAACATCTGCCTAAATCAAGTCAATTATTGGGTAGGAAATTCAGTAAGACAGTCCAATGAAGGATAATAAATGGGGAACCGAATTCAGGAGCATGAAGCATTTAAAGTGAGTGGGAAAACTCCATTTACTTGAATCAGTGAGAAAAAGGATTGACTGTGCAAAATTAACTTGGGATTTATATAAATCAGATCAGAGGACCATCGCCATGCTTAATGCCCGAAACTTGGAAGATCCATTGGATGATTTGAGCAAGAAAAGGAATTTACTAATTCTGTCACAACCCAAGTGGAAAAGAAGTAAAGAAGACCTCAATATGTTGTTAGCATCTCCTAACCTGGAGAAATAAATCAGTGTGGGTTTTTCCTTTGTATAATATTGCCTCTGCTTGCACTCCAGCTCTTTGAAGAGTCTCTGCAAAATTTTTACTGTGAAAAAAATGTCAGTGGAAACTATGTGGAAAACTATACTGGTATACAATCATCATCCTGCTTAGAATGGCAGCCTCGAGAATAAATACTTATCTTTGACGGAATCAAGCAACAATTACATAGTATATCCACATGGTGTCAGTCGAGACATGCACAATTTGCAACAAGAAGTCTGGAACAACTTGCATGGTTTACCAACCAGAATTGTGGCGAACTGATCACTGTCTAATGATATACTTATCTTGGTTACAGTTAAATGTCATGATTATTAGCACTTCACGATTTTGGCAAGTAGCATTCGTCACAACATGGCGGGCTCTTTACAGCACCTACTAGGCCATCCAATTCAGTTTATGTTTGTAGCATTGATGATTCAATCTAAGAATTTATTCTCCATTATACTATACAACCTGGAAGAAACACAGACCTGGCATCTGACGGAATAGAATAATCTGCAGTGCCGTGAAACAAAATTACAGGAGGCAAATGAGAGACAGCGATTCTTCTGTTCGGGTCCTGGGCCACTAAATCTGGAGAAAATCGTTGCAATGATTGTTCACCCTCCATAATGCTTTGAAAACAAGGAAAACAAAACACCTCAGATCCTTCAATTTGATGGAATCAACTGCAATATCGAGTTATTAGGAAAATAAAGAAAGTGCACTGGGAAATGGAGGGTACCCCAGGAAGAGTGAGCGGTACAGGCCTCGACTGTGAAAGTAATCAACAAGTTCTAACAAATTGTACCTGTTCACATAAATGTTAGTAAGAAGACTACAGGTGATTAATTGCTCCTAAAAATTGCCCAACAATCAGAATGTAGCCAGTAGGACTCTAAAAACAAAGCCACAATGGATCAGAATATTCATGAACCCCAACTTATAGAGTTTGAAATTTCAAAACAAATCAGATCACTGGATTTGAAGTTGATCTAAGATATTAGCTTTGCTGTTTGATGATACAATTTGAGCAAATAGATAACTGTGCGATTGAATTGACATAGACTTCGAAACCATAAGATCTTAACCACAGGTACACAAGAATGGGGAGCATAACCCAATAAAGTAGTCATCTCACTACTGACCAAACTGTTAGTTTCAATACTGAAACTGAATGATTAAGGAAAACTTAATCTAAAGTTTGATTCTTGCCATTGTCATATATGCATGAACTACCAAGCTGTATATGATGTGGGAAGTTCAAGAGTGGCTCCTCAAAGATCATTCTTTGAGGACACGACATTCCGTGACATGGTCAAAATAATCTATCAAGTGCAAGGGGAGATTAATTCAAAGAGAATCCAAAAGGAAAAACCTCCTTTAAATTGACTCCCAGTTAACAAATTGTCATTTGGTTTCTATAACTCATGAAACACAGGTCAGGCATTCCAAAATCATGGTTAACTAGTTGTAGTCTGTAATACAAGACTTCACATCTGGGAGAAAATAAAAAGTACATGAAAAATCAAGAAATGAAATAAATACCAGAAAATGGGTCTGTCATACTGTTAATCAACTTAGTCTGCCTATGCAGGTAGGATTCCACAGAACACTTGTAAACTCTCCGGTAAGATGGTCCAAGATCAATCAGACACATTTTCACTACTCAATGATGACCATAGAATTCTCAAATGGCAGTTATGAATATAGAGACCACTGGATGATGTCAAGAGATATTTACCCTCCAGATAAACCAAAGTACGCTTTAATCTGAGACACACTCCAAGAAGTGCTCTCTCCTTCACCGCGCTCTTTAATTGCTTGCTCCAAGAGTGCACAAGCAGCGATATGTGCCCCAGCAGACTGTCCCATCAAATAAACTCTACCAAAAGAAAGAATACACTATCATCAATCGTCATGACTATAAAAGTTCGATGCCATGTCCACTCAGATACTGACTGCTAGAGATATTTAGGTATTTCCTTTGATTCTCCACCTCCGATCTGATTTACTTAGATTGTCATCTATTCAAGCCTATGCTCCATGTACTCTCTTCTATTGACATTGAAAATATACAGAATTTCTCTCTTCCTCTCTATTATTATTCACACTAGCAAAAGAACATGAACTGACAGTGATTAACTGTCTTCAAGAGATATTTTACCTGTTTGGATCGCCTCCATACTCAGCTATATGGTTGCACACGAAAGAGATACCCTGGGAAGCATCCTTAACCATATCGCCAATGGTAACTTGGGGAAAGTTTCTGCAAGCAGGTGCCATTGAACAACTTGAGGATTTCGCTTTTCAACATTTTGCTGATCAATAAATATTTTGCAAAAACAACTGTTGCAAAATCAGAATACTTATTACAATTTTCAACAATGCCATGCTCCTCTAGCAGTTCTAGCAAACCTTTGCCTATTGAGATGTACATCCAGTGCTTTTAAAAAGGTGAGTACGGAATGAAAACTGTAAAAAGTAATCAGATTTTGCAACTTCTCTTTGCCAAGAAAGTGTTCATAAACTAACTATACTTGCTCCTTGTCCTAAGTTTTGACTCACTAAAATCATTTAAACTCAACAAGTTTCTGCAGAAATTGGGTTCAATGTAAACCTGTAATCAATGCAGGCCACCATGATGTCTCTTTCTGACAATTGTTGACCTAAGAGAGAGCCCCATGCTTTGTAGCTGCATGAAGAGAAAATTGCAGTAGAATGTTATATATAAATCACAGCAAATGAGACAGAAAACTTGTTTTCCTTCTTCATCCATGAATTCTATCAAGGCACCAACAATATTATCCTAAAATATTTTTCATGCAAAAATATTAGCAAACATAGCAGTAGTGCCGTCAGAACTTTGTCAAGGACATCCATTCTCAACCAAAGAATTCACTCACACATTTACTACGCTGACATATTGAGAAACACTCACCCAATTATCCAGGCTCCACCAGTTATAAATGCAACAACTGGCTTTGGCCCATCCATGTTTTTCGGTAGATATAAATCGAGCCTGCACTAAAAAATATCTTCCAGTGATGGATAGATAATCTGCAGAAGCACAAAGGGTACACCTATATGGTGCGTCTGACATAACAGTCAAGTTTGAGGTTACCTATTTCGGGGTAGATCACCATAAACTATTCCTCTGCGTACCTGACTAGAGAAGAAATAGTAATACCCAACTGCAAAGAGATAGAACATTGTTCATATGCCTATGGCATGTCAACACTAGTAGTATAAGCTGGAAGTAGGCAATTAATGTTGGAATGACTCAGCATGAAAAATATAGTAAGGTACAGACCTTGGACAAAACCAGGCATTAGTAACAAGGAATAACACCCAAGAGCAAGAAATCTTGTAATCCATCTGTAGCCTACCCTGAATAAGAATTAAACGATCGGGCCACATCAAGAAGTTGAGATGGAAATGCATAAGAACCCTGTACTTCACGTTTAAAGGAATTAAAGTTCCTAGATGATTTCAGTTTTTAGATGGAAAAATAAAGATATAGAATGCATTGCACCTCCTCTATGCGACAAATAACAAGCTTCACTTCCCACTACTCATTTATTTTTTTATTTTTTTGCCAAAGATTTTCCAGTTGCATCAGGTAGCATCCAATCTCCATTTCCTCTTCCACAGTCCTAGCGATTTAATCACATGACCATCTGGTCGATCGTTCACATGGCAATTTTTCTGATCGTCTCATGGCCAAGTGCCTACCCTACAAAGGCGCCACTAAATGCTGAGGTTCTGTACACCCTGACATTTCCAGATAGTGTTTCCTAATGCTGAAAAATCAACTTCCACTCACTTAACAGTAGTCAGAAATAATGTAGGACAGTGAATGGGGGAAGAAGCCACAATTTTTACATCAAATCTGCATTCACTAGCAAAGAGCTAACTCAAAATCCATCTGAATCCTGCTTAGCAACCATGATCAAGACACCATTCTCAAAAGGCTGCTTGTGGTTTACAGCACAAGAAAATAGAAGCTAATCCTTAATGTGACTTTCTAGTTTGACTCTTGCCCCGTAGGTAGGCAGTAATGTCAATTGATTCTTCTTGCATAACACCTATGATCAATATCCCACATTTGAAGTACAATTAATTTAGGGGACTTCACTCCACCCCGACTCAAGTTCTCAATAATTTTCTCATTGAAAAAGGAATATCATCATAAACTTCCACTGACTATCTGGATGACACGCATTTTCCAAATCGATGTTCCTTATGACCTCTCGAATGTGCTTCAGCCAGACTTTTGCCTCCCCCACCCCCTCCCCCACAAAAAAAAACCCACAATCAGGAATACGAATCAAAGCATGAACAGTGCGCTTGTTTCGTCGCGATCGTGAGAAAACTAGGAACTTAATGCGGTAATAAGGAAAGTTGCAATAAATATCAGGGAAAAAAAATTATGAATTCAACAAGGAAATTACTACCCACGAAAGATCAAAGTCAAGTAACCATGCCATGGGGCTTAATAAGCTGCTAACCATCACGAGTTCAGCAATCTATTATGCAGAGCATGACCATCGATTGAAAAGAAGAAGAAGAAAAACTTGCGATCACTAAAAAAATAAACTTCCACATTACCCAAGATATCTCAGGAGCTTCAAGCTGAGGCGAGTGAGCACGAACGTCTCGGAAGCCGCGTCCGCCACCTCGCGCCCCAGCGACTGGTGCCGGCCGTTGTCGGACATGGACGAGAGGGAGTTCTCGCTGGCGGACCGCCGCCGCCGCTGCTGCTGCTGGAACCCAGAGGAGGGAGCGGCAGAGGCGGCCGGAGGGACGGTGGAGGCGTAGCTGGAAGTCCTGGAGAGGAGGGGCCGTACGGCGGCAGCCTTCTCATCGTCGAAGGGGGAGGAGATGAGGAGATTCACCATTGGGTCGTCGTGGGAGCCGCCGTTCTTGGAGACGAAGGCGGCGGGGGCCGGCGGGGAGGGGGCGATGGGGGAGGAGGCGGGGTCGAAGGAGGGGGCATGGTGGTGGTGGTGGGAGGAGGGGTTGGTGATGGGGAGGAGGGGGACGGCATTGCGAATGGAGGTGAGCTAGGGATGCGCTGTCCACGACTCGTGAATCCGTTTTTCTGGGTGGGTTGAGGTTGAGGTTGGAGCCCCCGCAGAGAATGTCGGGGGCGAAGAGCGCCGGCGAGGATCGATCGGAGACGGAGTATCGCCACTTTTCCGGCGGAAGCAGAAGCAGAAGCGGAGGAGAGAGAGAGAGACAGATGATCGCGCAGAGAGAGAGAGAGACCAATGGGAGAAATTAATGTGTTCAAGTCAGATTCGGAGGCTGCTGGCAGGCTGGCTTTCCCTTCCCACTTTCTAGTGACAATAATTTCTTCTTATTTTAAATATATATATTCGCCAAGTTATTGTTTCTTATATACTTATTAGATGAGAAAATACCCATTCTTTTATACACACCAGCTCTCAATATTAAGATTTTTTCTGTCTTTATATAAAATTCGACAATCAAATTGTCGGATTTATTGATTGGCTTGACAACTACTATGAGTTAGAAAACATTGACAATAAAAATCTGTCTGATTGGCTTAATTGTGTATCCCCATATTTGTATGTGTAAAAAATACTGAGCTGATGTGTCCCCATTTAATCTATCGATATTTATGATTGTTGGGTCTATTTGCTGCCCTTCTTATGTCTTACGGGTTTATAAACTACTATTAAACTTTAACTTTGAAGAATAGCTAATATGTCTATGGAGGCGCTTATGTATGCTTCCACAAAAACATCGGTTGAAGGCATTGACTTATCCTTGTGAATACGGATCTCAGGTTCGCGAGTTAATGTAGTAGGCCCGATTGGTCAATCTGGTCTCCTTACATTATGTAGTAAGCAAAAATTCAAATGAGTAATCTCAATAGATTTACCTTTGAATTACTTTCTAAGTAGGTCACCGTCCAAACCGAATCCTGTTGACTTTCTCAGCACGACCATCATTAAAATCAATTGTACTTTGCTTGAATGTCAGCTCGCTCGAGTCTTGGTTTTTCTGTCCCTCTTTGCATCGCACGATCCAAGAGGAGTCGGGCTTGCCCTTCGATGGTATCGTCCTCAACCCTCAGATCCACGCAAAGCAAATCAAAAAGCAAAGGGAGCTTTTTGACTCGTGGCAACGATTTCATGATTTAGATTTGGCGCAACAACGCCATCTGATCTTCTAGTTCTAGACCGAGGCAGAATATGAGAACCAGCAGGAAAATGTTAGAAATCAGAACCACATGATAATGCCTGAAATCTCCAGCGAATCCCTAATGATGCCGAGCTCATTTGGCTGGTATGGATCGTTAGACATCTAGTGTCTACGTGTGTCGTAACTTGACTCTTGATTAACATATTCATCCCACTTTAACCACTTTCATTATCATTCTTATAAAAAAACGACTTAAGTATCGAAGAGTCCTTTGAAAGAAAATAAGTAATTGACTTTTTTCCCTTTTAGTGTCGTCGAAGATCGGTTGGGGATTTCATGCGTCATCAACAACCGATTTGATTTACAGTCTGATAGGCATCGCTTTGGTTTTGCAATTCCACAGTTTTTAATAGTTTCGATGCTTACTGCATTGCGACTCCTTATGGACAGATGCTCGAAATGATTCTACCAGAGAATGGATTTAAGTGTTAAAGCCCAGATACGTCTTTCGGCCCAAAAGGAGTAGAGACGGCCGAATGATCAGGCCAAGCCCACTCAAGTCTAGGAAGCCACAAAGCCCGGCCTATTCATGAGTAGACACGGGCATTTACGAAGGCAGCCCGGCCCATCACCATCACACATCACGGTCCGATTTCTTCCCTATTTATGCAATCGGGATGCAAGAATTGCAGGAGAGATAACACAACTGGGTCGCGAGAGTGGCAACATCATGGTATCTATACTTGCGAGTCCATTGGGCCAGTGATCATCTAATCGAGAACTTAAACATTAATCATGGGCTAATACCAGATCACAACTTAGAGGATCGTCGAATAGCCTAATTATTGATCGGGATGATTGAAGTTCAAAAGGCTTCCCCTTTCCGTAAAGATCAAAAGCAAAATAGACGGTCAAAAGGAGAACAACGAAAAATGAAAAAGAGTTTAACTTTTGCATTGTAGGCCATGCTACGCTTCTCCAACCTGGGATCACCTCTCATTTTGTTGACCCTTGTTATGTCATCACGCTTGAGAAATGGCGTCTCGTTCGCGAAGAGGCCAGTGATCCTTTTCACCTCGTGAAAAAAGACAACATCGGTAACAAAAGGTTAGACAAAGTGGCCGATTTTGTGGAACATAATAGAGCTCGTATCTCATTGATGGCTGCTCCCACCTCGTTGGGCAGAATTATCAAAAAATCCCTAAACTCATTGTAATTGGGCCAATTTAATTTTAAACCTTCTGCGTCTATATCAATGCAGTCTATTAGGACAATTTAGGTCGGTTGGTGCCGACATAAATAATTTTTAATAATATTCTTTTGATTTTTTATTAATTTTTCTTTCTCTTTAAATTCTTCCTCATCTTTCCTTCTTCATTCTTCCTCCAGCCGTTGCCTACGGCTACCTAGAGGTGATGGCCGACAATGTTAGCCTCATTAACCAGAATTGTTCGAATGAATTGAATTGACATAAATGCAAAAAGTTTAAACTGAATTGACATAATTATAATAGGTTTATAACTTTTTTAGTAATTTCTCCCACCTTGTTGTGTAGAACTGGCTCGTCATTGTTGCAGAAGTTTACGTGAGAATGTAGGCATACGATTGCGTTTCAACATGCAAAGACATCATCGTCAAATAAACAATTGGAAATCCGCGTTGGAATCGCACTCAACCTTTTCCCAAAAGCTCAACAAACGCAAAGGCCGAAATCACAGACCTCATTCTCTCCACCTAAGAGAAAGATATCAAGAAGAAAGTGAAAAAAAAGAAAAAGGCGGGATGATTGCCACAAAGTTCGATTCGATCGCTGTCGTTTCCCCGCACGAACGATTTTGATTGTTTTTCTTTCTATGCTTTATTTCCTTCTCCATCGCTTTTTTTTTTTTTTTTTTGGGGGTGGGGGGGGGGGTGGGGGAGCGAAAGGAGTGGGGGAGAGCAAATGGGTATTGAAAGATCATAAAGATCATTGACCATTTCTTTTGTCTACTAGCTTAGACCAAAACAGAATAATTGCCGATTTTAATAAAGTTTTGGAAAAGTGATAAACATATTATAATTGTGTCAATTTTGTTCTAAAACCTTTTTTGCTTTATCATTTTGGTCTTAAACCTTCTATATTCATACTAATTTAGTCTATTCGGCCAATTTTGACCTGTGCTAATGTGGACGCCAATGCTTTAATAATTTTTTCGATAGGGCCCGCGGTGCTCACTTAGCCTCGCTAGCCACGAGCAAAGGCCTTTATTGGCAGCTAGCAAGGCCATAGGCAGTCGTGCCTCGCAATAGTGAAAGCAACTCATTATTAGGAGAAAGGGAAGAAAAAGAAGATGACAATGATAGCCAATGCCACCATGATGCTGCTCTAAGTCTCTCTCCTTTCTCTTCTGTGCTTGAGACCATGGTTGCCTTCGCTTGCAACTGGCATGGCTCGACAAGGGTCGTGACCCTCATTGACAACCGATGAGGGCTTTATAGCCCTTGCCTAGTGGCTAGGGAGGGGGAAAAAGGAGAAGAAGGAAGACAATAAAAGAGAAAATGGAAAACAAAAACGAAAATGAAAAGAATAAATAAATAAATTGAAAAAAGTAAAATATTATTAAAAATTATTTACATTAGCGTTAGATAGCCAAAATTGGCCGAGCGAACTGAATTTGCACAAATACAAAATGTTCAAGATTGAATTGACAAAAAAACAAAAGGTTTAAGACTGAATTGATATGATTATAATAAATTTTAAATTTTTTTGATAATTTTCCCTTGCAACTATTGCTCAGATACTTGATTTTTTGAGGTGTACAATCGCATTCATTTTAATCCTAAAAGAACTTGAAAAAATTTGAACCATAAGTTTAGGGTTATAGTTCATCGTAAAATAAAAGCTTCCGATTCTAAAAAAGTTTAACTCGAATTGAGTCAAATGCTCAATCTTAGGTTCGAAGCTTTCAGATTATCTTATTTATTTATAATTATATTCAATTTTGATTCTAAGAGAGCTTCATAAAAGTTGAAAGCACAAATGAGAGACACTTTTGGTTGGGATTGCACTTGACCTTTCTCTCAAACTCGACGACAGAAGCCACAATCACAATCTCATTAAAGTTGCTACAAAGTTCAATTCGTCAGTGTCTTTTCCCCGCACTAAGTGACTTTTTGGCCTATCTTTTTGTTTTTTTATATTTTCCCTTCATTTTTTGGGGGCAAAAAGAGTGAAAAAGATCAAATGGGGATTGAGAAAATTTTAAAGATCATTGACCGGTCGCTTGTTCTGCTAGCTTGGACCGTCTGGCTCCACTTTCTCTCATTTTTCCTATATTACTTTTGAGGGTTTCTTTTTTGGTTCAATAAGATAATTTATTGTACTTTGATCGGCTCAAGTATGCAATGGCACCCTCGTCCTAGCGAAATTTGTAAATTCTCGAGGGTGTCGGAAACATACTTTGGTTGGGGTTTAAGCCAACTCAAAATCCATTTTCTGAAATCCCCCCTAAAAGTAGATACTTTTGAAAAAATTTAAGTGGATTCGAATGGCGTAATCTTAATCACGAGGAATTATGATGTCCAATATCTAAGTATGTTGAGGTGCATTTTTAAGAGTGTGAGGTAAAAGAAGCCCCTGATCTATAAGTTGGAGCGATCAATGTATCATGGTTAGCATATTACTTTTTCGTTTAAGTTTTTAGATGAAGATAAATCCAACTAGATATGTTTAGTGAGTTTAGACTTAGGTTCTTACTAAGCGATATTTCTAGGATGAAGGTATTGAATATCTATTGTGCGAGTCGGTAGAGCAACAATCTGATTTCAAACAAAAAAGTTAACCAAAAATAAAAAATTAAAAGTGAAAAATCAAGCCAAACATCCATCGGATTCCTGAGCTGCGCCAATTTGAAATTCATGCAACCAACGATCATTTCGGCGAAAGAGTTTAGGTTCATCAATTAAAAAGAAGCACTACAACAAAACCCATGAATGGAGTAACACACAAAGCGTTTGGAATTCTCGAAATAGAACTATTGGCCCCCTAATAGAAACAGAAACTATAGATCAGATACCTTGTGGGCTTGAAAAGAGCTGATTTGAGCCGAGCAAGCAGAAATAAACCGAGAGAGAGAGAGAGAGAGAGAGAGAGAGAGAGAGAGATGTGTGTGTATTTCTAAGAGCTCTTTGCTCTCCTTGTGTTTAGTAAGAGGAAACAAATTTGTCATAGTGTCTTTGTAGTATTTCAATAAAATGTGTTTACATTTGTCAGTCATAATTTTAACGGGCTTCCAAGGTTATGTTCCAGTCGAGATTCTCTACAAGTGGTTGTAGAGCTTTTCATTATTACCAGCTGAAGCTGTAATTCTCGCCATGGTGAGTTGATTGCCCATTGCCTTTAATTTCTTCAAGCAAGTCTAATCCCTACCAACCATCTTTATTGTTGTGAAATTTTGTGGGACTACAACTTGAAGCGTAGGTTGGACTTTGGCATAAAGTTGAGGCAACCTAAAGAGTAGAAATATAAAATTAGGGAGCTAAATAGAGATTCAAAATATTTAAACTCGAAATCTCCTACCCTGATACAATGTAAAATAGATACGTGATTTAATATTCAAATATTCAAATAACTGTTTTGGGTTGTGCACCAATTGTGCTCGTTTTATGTTGTTCTTGGTCAATTTGATTGTGGTAAATAATTTATGATCATCTGGCTTCGATATCATTTGTAAAGGAATTCGATTTAGTATGGTGGTGGAAATCCGATGAAACTATGATGTGCAAATAAAAAAGCGCACTCCATTGGAGATGGTACAAAAATACTAAAATAATTCATTCGCTTTCCTTAAGAAGATCAAAAGCGAGCAAGTTGCTCCGACAACATCCTTTAATTCTCTTACTCTCAGGTTGTTGGTTTGCTCGGCTTGCGACAAACTCAGCCGCCTAAGTCCCTTGGCATCGGCTTGTCACCAAGGTGTCGAGAAACTCTTCATTTTCCATGCATAAGCATGCAAGACGACGCCATGCAAGCGCTTCCCATTTGCACGTTCGATGCATAACCATAGCATGCGGACGCCCTTCATGCATATCCTTAAACCACTTCAGCTCGTGCATACTCCCAAATTAACCCATCTCATGCATTCCTTTTTCTTTCTTCTTTTTTTTTTAATTATTTTTATCTCGGTGTAGATATTGATATTTAATAAAATCCATGAGATAAAAATATAATAAGTGTCATAATTTTTATACGACATATACTTAAATATCATAATTTTTTTCTCTCACATAAATGCCACATATTTAAAAATCAACACTCAAGTATTATCGATTATCTTATTAAAAATTTCGATGCGGCATTAAAATAAATTAAACCATCTAACGTGGTGTATTGACAAGCTAAAGATATGCCAAACCACGTCATAGGACTTGTTTAACCGAAGGACCCTACCCTTATATCAACAAATTGGGGCAAGCGACATCACTTCCTGTTCTGCTCGCTTCAGACCATCACTAGTGTCACTTCAGCAAGGCTTCACCTTCTTCGCGACACCCCATGCCCAGAGCTACAACTCCAAATGAAGTTGGTAGCTCCGGTGACCTCCACGGCTATTGACGGCGTGATACTAGATCAGCCCAGCACTCCGTTGGTGACCGGACCAGGCCAGGTGTCTTCCACAGGTTTTCCAGATCTCTCGTGGAACTCCTCCCTCTCGCCTTAGACCTGCACATCCCGCTCATCCTCGGTGATAGCCATGACTCACCGTTCCAGCGGTCACCACAGTAACGACATACACCAGTCCCTGCAGTTGATTTCAGCAAGTGCCAGTCCTCCACCGTCATGCCGACGCTGGCCACTCTTCCCTGACGTACCAACGGCGGTCCCTGCGATTTTCCTGCGCCTCCCTTTCCTTTGCAGATTTCTCTGGTGAACATCAATCCATTTCAACAACTAGTAGTCACTGTTAGCTCTCCACTGCACCTTGCACCTCCTCACCAATGACGTGTTGAGGAAGATCAAAGCCCTAACTTACGATTAGAGAGAAAGATCGAGGGATTTTGGGTGTTCAGAGATGAACGATAGGAAGATAGTGCAAGTAACGACATCGTCATTTGAGGAACATTCTGGACAAACACGACGCCTTTTCTGTTAAAAAGAGAGAGCCAACGGATTGTATATAAATGATGTCGTTTCTCTTCCACTGAACAAAAAATTCCACGTTAGAAAGAAAAAATTAAGTAAAAAATTCACATAGGACAACTTATCGTAAATGACACTTAAAAAAATGATTTTATTCCAATGTAGCACTTAGTATAACAAAAAAAAAAAAAATTATGGTATTCAAGTGAGCGTCATTCAAAAATTATAGCATCCGTGCTTTTTTATCCTTAAATCTGCGGTAACAAGTGGATGAGTGCCCGGTTAAGCATGAGGCGATAATCGATGAGGGATTCTATAGCTAGAGAAGCCAGCGATTCGTGCTACAACAAGGCACATTGAAGTCCAGCATCACTTTGTACTTTAGAAAGTGTTAAGTAGTGAGTAGGCATAGGATGAAGTGGAGACGACACGTAAATAGCTTTTGCATGTGGTGATGGTGTGTTGGACGAGCACCTGCATATCATCGTGTTGTATCCTTGAGATCGGGAGATAAAAATGGCCTCTCAACATCTTGGTGACAAGTGGTGCTAAGTGCCCCAAGAAAACATCTTTTACAAGATAATCAGCTCTTTAGGTAGTCCAATTATAAATTAAAACATGTGTTACGTAGGGAAAGTATGGTCTGGGTGGACGGTTCCCATCCTAAATTTAGGTTTTGCCCATTAAGAACTAGTTTCCACCCTGGTATCAGAATTCCCCATTTAGACCGGTTCCTAAAAATTAGGATTGAAAATTGCTTGTCGATTCCATGGATCAACCTGGGAACTAGACCGTCTAGTCCGGTTCTCAGGTGGATCCACGGAACCGGTCCCACCAAGCTTTATGCATTCAGTGTTACATTTTCCAACTAATCAAAGTAAAGCAAAAAACAAAGAATTTTCTTATTTTTAATTGCAAAATCAATAAAAAAAAATTGGGCTAATATTGAAAGTTGAGAGCTAAGATTGTTAGTGAGAGATAGAAAGACAATTCAGATGAGGTGAGAGTGAGACGAAATGAGCACTTAGTTTATAGGTGTTGAGTTTCAGATTAGAGATTTTAGAGTTTTCATACCTAGAATTGGGAATCGAACCAATACCCACTGGCTAATAAAATTGGAATTGGGAACTAGACTAGTTATAGTTTGGTCCAATCTAGTTCCAGGTGCTTCATATGGTTCCTGATTCCTATACACACCCCTAGTAGTGCCAAGGAGACAATGGTACAATAGTGAGAATTAGGGAGGCGTGTGTCTTTAAGAACAATTTGCTCAATTTTGTGTCTTTATTGAGAGCAATTAAATTGTTTAATGTCCCTATACAATTTCGACAAAGTTGTGGCTTTTGTTTCCATCACTATTGTGGTGTGGTTTATACTCCTCGTAGGAAGGCAATGGATCCCACTCCCCGATGCCTGGTCGAGGTTTGGGGCGTCACTTCGGCAAGGATAGTAGGGGATAACATCTCCGAGATGTCAAAGGTTTTTATAGTTTAAGTCTGTATTTTATTGGTAGTTTGGGCATAGGTTCATAAATAGTTACCGAGTATATATAATCTCATTCTCTTGTAATTGAGAGTTGTAATAGTAAGGTGTGAGGTATTAATTACAGTGGAATCCCTTAGTGGATGTCGTCCTAATTTAAAGATGAACATGATAAATCTAGTATCTCGATTTCTCTCTTTCGCTTTTACTATTTGTTTCGTTGTGTTTTTGCGCTTAATCCTAGCAACCACCACACTTACGTCCAGAATATCTCTTTATCCACTCTCGGTTTTGATATTACCTAAGTGATGAGTAAACTTTAAAAAGAAATTGTCCTGTAGGAGACGTAAGATAAGATTAGCTCGCGTCCCAACAAGGGGATGTCATTGTTCAATGTCACTTATACGTACTTATTTTTGGTAAAGCCCATTTGGACCTGTCGAAGTAAATTATGTTTAGCACTTTTCTCTTTCGACGCGTTTCCTTGATACGCGAGAATAGAATGGAATGGGATCGCTCTCCCGCCTTCTATCCCGGTTATGATGATCGGTAACTTTGGAATCGGAATGATGAGCATAGCCTTTTCTACAAAAAGTATGAATTTTCTTTTCTTTCTTTATCTTTAAATGCATAAAATTTCAATTTCCGTGTTTCTCATATATACCTAATTTTTAAAGACATTTGATATTCGATATTGAACATATTTGCCTTAGGGTTTCTCTATCTTGCCAATAGGCACGCAAATTTGAAAGACTCATTTTCATTCATTTAGTCCTTTTCCCTCGTTCCATTGCCAACACCATATTGCACCTTATTGTGCCAAATCATGCCTAAGGAAAAATTATCATAAAAGTTATAAATCTTTTACATTGATGTCAATTTAATCTTAAATATTTTAATATTATGTTAATTCACTCATTTTTATTAAATTTGGTTGGATATTGCTGATAAGGATGCTAGTCAATTAATGTGGCATGATTGGATCTGACAAGGACAATTTTTAATAACATTTATTTATTTTATTTTTATTTTTTCCTTCTCCTTCTTCTTCCTCTAGCCAGTCGTCGAACCTCTGCAACCAGCTGAGGGCAAGGGCTAGCAAGGTCAATGTTGACCTTACTAGAGGCCACGTGGGTGCCCTCGCATTGGCCTGGCGATGGTCAAGCCCTTACTAGTGGCTAGGCGAGGCTCAACCTAGCTGGATCTGGTGAGGTCGGGCCTCACTCATAGCCGACGAGGGTGAGTCTTGCTAGCCCGGTGTGAGGTCTCCCTCACGACCTTGAGCTAACCTCACCAGAGGCTAGACGAGGCTCGACCTCGCTAGATCTAGTGAGGCTGGGCCTTGCCCATGGCTAATAAAGTTTGACCCTCATTAGATTCGACATGAGCTTAAGCCTTGCTAGTGACCAGCAGGCTCGCCAGAGGTCTGCAAGGTTGACCTTGACCTCATCGGTCCTCATCTTTGGCCTGGTCGCTAAGTTCTGCAACCAATTGGAGGAAGGAGGAAAAGGGGAAAAAAAGGGAAAGAAAAAGAAAAGGAAAAAATAAAATAAAGTAAATAATTTGAAAAAAATATTGAAATATCAATAAGAATTGTGTATGTTAGTGTTGATTATGCCACGTCAGTTGACAAGCATCCATGTCAGCAATATCCAATTAAAATTAGTTGAAATGACTGAATTGATTCTAGGTTAAAAGATTTACGATAAATTGGTATCAAGTTAAAATATTTAGGACTAAATTTGTACTAATAAAAATTTTATGACTAAATTGGTGCAAATGCAAAAAGTTTAGAACTTTTTTGATACTTCTTCCTATGATGACCAAAAATGATGATTAGACAAAACGGAAAAAAGTACAGAGTTGCATAAGATGATTGATTAAAATGTTTGTTTTTTTCGTTTTATAATTAATTAATTCAGGGATGTAAGCGCAGTGGGCCAACTACATTAAGATCCACACAACATTGTAAAGCCTTTGGCTCATAATTGGTTTTGATGCTGAGCAATTTGCATGTAATCGACAAAAATTTGAACAAACTTGTTGTCTTTAATCAACATCAATCTATTATAACACATAGCTTTTCTTCATTATGGAAAGGCAAGTATTATTCTAAGGCGCATAATTTTTGACAATCGATCGTGGAATGCATGTAATGTATCCATCTCTCATTGATTCGACTTGCCACAAACTGTTGCTTATCCTATAAAGGCACGAGGGACTGTATTGATTTAACGCAAGATAATGCGATTATGACTTGGTTAGCATCTATCAAGCCAAAACTATACTATAACAAGTCTGTTATCTCATTTGAATAACACAACTTACATTTGGGAAAGGAATCCAAATGATTCGTTTGGCCCTGGTCGAATCACCATGTCAGTTCAGACTATCTAGCTTTTGCTAACTTTGTTACCCATATCCATGAAGTCATTTCCCAGAAGTCAATGTATCGAGGTCATGTATAAAAGTGGTTCCCAAAAGGGTCCGAATTCTGCTCATGCAAAACTGCCGATTAACGCATAAAACCACTAAAGAAAGGGGAACGAGCCAATTTCATAAGTTAGGCAAAGAAAAGCGAGAACTTTTCCGAGACGAGGGGTTTCCATATGCTATTTGCTGTCGGGGGATGCATGAGATGATAGATCTTATCCTGATCATTTTGTTGCTCAACAACCCGTATACGTAACGAGTTCGGACTGCATGCAAAGCGAAAAGACAATCCTCGCAGTTCTAGTTCATTGTACGTGGCGAGCAATCAGTGACGTGATCTTGTATCGTGGAAAGATGGGACTACTTGGTCATTGCCATTTGGCTTAAAGAGGGGATTGGGACACCAGGAGTGCCATTATTTTCGTACGGCCCTCACTTTGGTGCAATAACTTTTTTTTCGCTCACTTGAATACCAAATCGGAGTGAAATCGATCACTTGAGTGTCATTTCGCTGGAAAGCCTGACGTGGCCGCCGAAATGCTGACGTGGCAGTCTGAAAATAATATTTTAATTGATTTTTTTGAATTTCTTTATTTATTATTATTATTATTTTTAAAGCCGATGATGGTCACCGTTGACCCTCGCCGGTCACTGAACTCTTGCCCAGATTGGGTGAGGGCCCCTCACCGTTGACCGCAAAGGCCTTGGGTGAGGCCGACGAAGCCATTGAAGGCCCTAGGTGAGACCGGCAAGGCTGTCGACAGCCTCACCCGTGGCGACGACGGCGAAGGCCAAACGGCCCTTGCCTAGATCTAGCCCTGGGCAAGGCCGCAATGGCCCTCGGCAACCGTGGGGAGGCCGCGACGGCCTCACCCAAGGCCTTCGCGGCCAACAGCGAGGACCCCCTCGCCCAAATTGGGCGAGGGTTCCGCGGCTAGCGAGGGTCAATGGTGGCCCTCGCCGGCCTTAAAAGAAAAATAAAAAAATTCAAAAAAATATTAAAATATTGTTTCCAGCTGCCACGTCGGCATTTCGGCAACCACGTTAGCTTTTCCAGCAAAGTGGCACTCAAATGAATGATTTTACTTCGATTTGGCACTCAAGTGAGAAAAAAAAAATTTGATACCAAAGTGAGCGCCGTACGAAAGTAACGACACTCCTAGTGTACTTACCCCCTTAAAGAGTATTGAAAGTGTGTAGTAAAAGCTTAATACCTCTATACGAAGATATTGTCAAAAGGAAACTTGAATGTTAGTATGTCAATATATCTAGTTGAATTCACATTTATTAAAAAAGTTAAGTTGATGAATTATGGGATAACTAAGATAATATTAATTGTTACAAATTACACCAATTCGTTGGTGTAAGACCTTTTCTAACACAATTCACACCAAACCATGAGCCCACCTTCATCCATGAAGATTGCTTGAAGATTGTTTTGGTTGCGAGATTCCATCCTTGAGATATTCACCAAACATCATAATAGATTAGGGCCCTACCAATTTGCCATAAGCTTTGATACCATTTGTTAGGAGCGCATCGCAAAAGTCCAATACTTTCACTTAGGGAGATCAAAAAAAGGGAGTCCAAATTTGAATACATTAACATATATAGTTAAATTTACATACATTCAAAAGCTTCAATTAATAAGTTATGAGTTAAGTAGAATATATTAATAGGAATATTGTCCAAAAAGTGTTAAACCTATTACAATTTAGTCTTAAACATTTTAATTTTCCCAATTAAGTTCTAAATTTTTTCACGTTTAATAATTAAGCAAGTTTGGTCAATTTTAGCCTAAAATCATTAATGTAGATGTCTTACGTGGTTGACTGGTATTGATGCAAATATATTTTAATATTTTTTTAGATTTTTTAATTATTTATTTTTTTCTTTCTCTTTCTTTATTTGTTTCTTCTCTTTTTCCTTCTCTACCTAGGTACAAGGCCTTAGCGATGGCCGATGAATAGCTAAAGGCGAAGGTCAATGAGGTTGACCTAATGGGCCTTGATGAGCCTTGCCCACCCCCTAGTGAGGCTTGATCTCACCTAGTGACAATGGGGTCAGCCTCGCCAAGGGTGGGCAAGGCTCACCCTCACTAGTGGCCATCGGGGCAAGCTTCACCAGAGGCTAGCAAGGTCAACTCATTGGCCCTTGCCTCTAGCCAGTCATCAAAGCTTGGCGACCAACTAGAGAAGGAAGAAGGAAAGAAAAAAAAAAAAAAAAGGAAAAGAAAATGATAAATAAATAAGTAATTCGAAAAAATATTAAATTATTATTAAATTTTGTCCATTGCCAACACCGATCATATCATGTAAGAAAACCAACTTCACATCAGCAATTTCCAATCAAAATTGATTAAATGAACTTAATTGGTAAAATATGAAAAGATTTTAGGAATCAATTAGCAAAATGTGAACATGTTTAGGACTCAATTGGTAAAATCGAAAAGTTTATAACTAAACTGATTAAACAACAATAGATTTATGATTTTTTGGACAATTTTCCCATATATTAATTGCTTCGATCACATCAATTCTTTGATATGGGACATTTTTCTAATACAATTTGCACTCACATCTTAACAAAGAGCAAGAGCAATATCCATTTGTTTTTTCCTTTTTAGCTTCTTCTCGTCATGTGGCTTATGATCCTTCTTAGGTGAATTGACATGATGGAGATGACTGATGAGCTTAGGTACTATCATTAAATCTGACTTCATATTGAAACAATGATTACGTGATGTAAATAATTTAGGCCATAGTTTTGATTACAAGTTGGAGGATGTCCCGGTGTCCTTATCACATAAGAGAGATACTAAGTTAGATGAAATAGGAAACCAAATTGATCAATTAAGTGAAGTGATTGATAGTAATTAGACGTTGAATGTGGCTCACTTATTTATATACTCACTAGTCACTCACGTCACTTTGTAAATCAATTTTGTAAACCCATGTTCGTCGTAGGATGGGGAGCGATGATGCCATGAGATGAACCTCCGATTGATTGGTAATTCACTAAAGTATCACACACTCGTAAATTATTAAAGAGAAGAAAGCTCTGCAAGTGCACCAAAGAAAAACTAACCCTAACCCATCCACTCGCTCTCTCTCTCTACACCACCGTCACCACTGCCACAGTGTCTCCCTCTTTGTCCGTGTGCTCACGTCCACATATGGACCTCAAATCCAAGGTCAACGACGCTGACCCATACATCGAGATTGTTAAATTCACACAAGCGATCTTATAAATCATCGATTCGAGAAAATGAATGATTATAATCCTCAAATGAAGGGCGTATAATGTTGCTTGTATAAAATGTTCTCTCAGCCAATGCCGTATGATCTATCTTTTCACATCTGTGCGTTTTGTGCGAGTGAGTAGGAGATCGGAATGCAGAAGGACGGTGCATGGCAAAGCAGATGAGATCCCCTACTTTTGTTGATGTCTCCATCGAATGTCTCATTGATCGAAGCTATTAATCAATGCGAATAAGGGTAGTTATCAAAATATATTGCTGTGGGGGCATGCAAGAGATGATATATCTTATCCTGATCATTTTGTTGCTCAACAACACGTATACGTAACAAGATCGGATCGCATGCAATGCGAAAAGACAATCCTTGCATTTCTAGTTCATCATACGCGGGGAGCAAATTGTTATGTGATCTTTTGTGGTGGAAAGTTGAAACTAGTTGTTGGTTGCCATTTGGCTATTATAATGGTGAGGAGCATTCAAAGCGCTATAGAATCCCAATACCTTCATATGGGGAGATTGCTAAAAATGAGCCCAAAATCCAAGTTAATTAACATACCTAATTGGACTCATATTCACTTCAAATATTAAGCTAATAATTTATGCAACAATTAAGATAATATTAACTATTCAAAACCACAACAATTCTTCAATGTGAGACCTTTTTTTGACACAACTCAAACTGAACCATGAGCCCACATTCATCCCTGATTTCTTTCACCAGACCAAATCATGAAGATTGCCTAGAAATCCGGTCGATCACGAGATTCCTTCCTTGAGATATTAACCAAATACCGCAATAGATTAGGGGCCCACTAATTTGCCTTTGGCTTTAATACCATTTGTTGGAAGCATGCAACAAAACCCTCATACCTTCACTTTGGGAGATCAAAAAGAGAAACCCAAATTCAAGCATGTCAAAATATCTAGTCAAATCCACATTCATTTAAAAGTTTTAGCCAATGAATTGTGGGCCAATTAAGATATATTAAGGTGAAAATTATTCAAAAAGCTCTAAACCTATTGCAATTTTACAATTCAGTCACCTTTTCATCTTGTCATTTAAGTCCTAAACATTTTCATGTTTTGTTAAATTGAATCCATCCGACTAATTTTGGCTAGATATCACTGACATGAACACTAGTTGTCCCACGTGACATGACTGGCTAAACAACTTTTTTTGTGATATTTTAATATTTTTTCGATTTTTTGTTAATTTTTTATGCTTTTTCTTTTCTTTCTTTCTTTTCCCTTCCCTTCTTCCTCCTCTAGTTAGTTGTGGGGCCTTGGTGATGGCTGACAACTGACTAGAGGCGAGGGCAAGGCTTGACCTTGCCCGATGACAATGAGTTTGACATCACTAGTGGGTAGGTGAGGTTTGCCCTCATTAGTGGCCGATGGGGGCAAGCTTGCTAAAGGCTAGCGAGGTTGACCTCATAAGCCTATGCCTTTGGCAGGTCATCGAGACCCAACAACCAGTTGTAGGAGGAGGAAGATAAGAAAAAACAAGGAAAAAAAATCTAATTAAAAATTGTCTATGTTAGCTAGTTATGTCACATTGAAAGGCTAGCATCCATGTTAGTGATTTCCAACTAAAATTAACCAGATGGAGTCAATTGGCAAAAAATGAAAATTTTTAATGATTCTATTGGTAAAACTAAAAGGTTTATGATTAAATTGGCAAAAAGTGTAATGGGTTTAAAACATTTTAGACAATTTTCCTATATATTAACTACTTTTATCATATAACATTTTTCTAACATAATTCACACGTGCATCTTAACAAATAGCAAGAATAGTTTTATTTGCTTTTTCCTTTTATGCTTCTTCTCCTCGCATAGCTTATATCTTTGTTAGGTGAATTGATATAATGGAGAGCACTGATGAGCTTAGGTATTATCATGAAATTTGACTTCATGCGGAGCCTATGGTTATGCAATGTATATAATTGAGGTCATAGTTTTGATTACCGGTTGGAGAATATCCCGGTGTCCTTGTCACATAGGGGGGAGATGCTAAGTTTGATGAAATGGGAAACCAAATTGATTAGTTAAGTGATGTGATTGATAATAATTTGATATTGAATGTGGCTCACTTGTTTGAATACCTACTTACAGTCGGTCATGTCAGTCCCTAAGTCAATTTTGCAAATCAATCTTTGTAAATCCATGTTTCCCATTGTAGAATAGGCAGTGATGGTGCCATGAGATGATCTATAAAAGAAAAGAGAACTCTGCAAGTGCACCAAAGAAATACTAATCCTAACCCATCTAATCTCTTTCTCTCGGTCACCACTGCCACCGTGTCGCCCCTTTTGTCCTTATGCTCCCATATGGGCCTTATATCCATGGTCAACGACGCTGACCTATACATCGAGCTTGTGATCATACATGCTTACGTACATAGAGTAATATAGCATACACTATCGGTGTTAAGAACACCCACACAGACGATCTTATAAACTGTCAATTTGAGAAAACGAACGATTATAATCCTCAAATGAAGGGTGGATAATGTCACTTGTGTAAAATGTTCCTTAATCATAAGCAGATGATCTATCTTTTCGCATATGTGTGTTTTGTGTGAGTGAGTCGGGAGATCGGAATGCAGAAGGGAAGGTGCATGACGAAGCAGATGAGATGCCCCACTTTTGTTGATGATTGATCGAAGCTATTAACCAATGCTAATAAAGGTTCTCATCAAAATAATCGATGGTTGAGATTCCTTGGGGTACCAATCGAAGCGCCCCAGTAAATAGAGAATCTTTATCCCAATTATTATTATAGAATTTGGGAATGGGCGCACACATTGTGTGTGCAATATAAAAGACGAACTTGAAATATTCGTATGTTGTACTCTCTACCTCATTTGTTTATCTATCAAAGAAAACTTTATATTGTGATTAGAAACATCATCGGCACAAGAAATGCGTATACTCTAATTCGTGGGTTTACAGGATGTTTCATAATTTCCAGATATTCCGGATTTCGTGCTTGTGTTCTTGAATAATCAAAAGAAAATACATTTTTTAGGAGTTTAGCTGGAGTTGAAAGAACGCAAATTCAAGGAAAACGACTACATAAATATTTAGACTACCTCGCACCGTATAATTTCCCTCGCGTATATAACTAACAAGAGTTTCAGACCTGCCACCTATCAAAGTGTTATTTATTCGCCTACCAAAAAGATGATATTCATGCATTTTTCTTTCTGGGGAGGACTTAATAAATAACAACTCCGAAAACTTTGCACTTATCCGACGAAAATAAGAGTTCAATTGGACCCGGAGGAGCGACCAAAAGGAAGGGGAATATCAAATCACTAATTAATTGATTTACATTGAAACGAACGCATGCTGTTCATTGCTCATATAATACATTTATTGGAAATTATGTGCGTGATGATATATTCTCTTATCCGAAGTTGCTTTGATTCTCCATAATAAGATGACCCACGATCACGTTCTTGAATTTTTTTATACCCACCGGATTTTTCGTCGGCTTTATTTTCTCTAGAAACGGAACATACCAAGGAAGGTACCATCGAGCATATGTCATCACGTTAATTTCCTAATGTCCATCGTACACGAAGGTTCGCCGCAATTCAACCTAAAAAAGAAGAAGTTTCGTGGCATATTTTACAGGTACATGTTTATAATTCTTATGACGTCCTGTATCTCATAATCCCTCAGATCTTCAGGAATATTTGGTTTGCTTTTCTGGATTATATATCATAGATCTTCCAACAGCATCGTTCATGAATGAGTGGGGAGCCTAACATCAAATGAAAGATTTATAAAAACACGAGTGGACTATGTAATGTTCTTCGATTCAGCATGTTATAGGAAGTGCATTTCCCTCGTTGGTTCAATGTCCATGCACTTACCAGATGAAGACAGATTGGAGAACAATTTGCCCCTAACATATATGCCCTCCACTCTCCAAAAAGATTGCGACTCTTCACCGGCTCATGAGCGAATCTGAATCGCTTACCATTCACCATCATGTGCTCCTGTTGAGGCGATTGAAGATGGACATTCGCAGCATATACATGAAGAGAAGTAACTGTTGGATGGCCAGGGGTTTTTTCCAAGAACCTGAAAAAAAAAAGAAAAAAAAAGGAAGGATTCTGTAGCTAGTATGACCCTCTAGAGAGGCGTACGTTTAGAACTCTAAAGGGTATTGAGCACGAGCATATGCTGGGTTTATTGGATCATCTCGAGCTTCCTTTCAAGAGGATGATGTATTAATCCATTTTTTCAGGAGACAGGATGAATACTGTTATCATTTTTTTTTTCCATTTTACTGGGCATTGGATATTCTCGTTTTGTTTTCTGTTCAGAACCTTAACTATTCAAGTTTGGCAGTACAGAACCTCATAATCCGGAATCACATTCCCTCTGACAATCGATGCTTATGGTATTTTGAGGAAGTATAAACCCGATCCCTGATTGAATTATCCGAGTTTTTGAAGTTTTGATTGAATACTGGAACAGAGTGGATGGAGAATGGCATCTTGATCTGGAGAGATGGGACGCTGTGATATTCTAAGATGCAATGCTTATGACAAGATTAGAGAGTACTGTGTCGGCAGTTTTACATGTCAAAGACGCATTGGTTGGGTTCGACCTTTTCTCTTTGGCAGTCGCTTTATTCAGATAGAAATGATACTTTTATTCTTGTGAAGCTCATGGCTGAAAACTAGGGACGGTTGATATATGAGGTAGGGGACCTTTGAGATAATTTAAAATGATATGCATCTCCCATGCTGAAAATATAATATTTCGCGTATTAGTCGTGTACCATCGGAAAGTGGCAAACTTGTATTGTTCTATGTCCAAAAGTATGAAATTTTTTTCCACGCTGATAAATCTCAATAAGCGTTGCTAACTATCAAAAAATCGTTGATAGAAAAATGAGACCCGTGACTTCGGTAAGTTGTCTCGAATTAACCAATACTTTTCATATACCAGTAATTTTATAAAGTCACCAGCTCCTCTTTTTTATTATATATATATATATATATATATATATATATATATATATATATATATATATCTAGTTTGCAAATTACAAATTCTTGTATTGAATCATCAAATTTTATTTGTATAGCTTGCATAAATTTACAAAATACACCAACTGGCATATGGACTTACCAATTTAAATTGGAGTGATCTACCAACTTTTATTTAATAAAATTATTGACTAGCATGAGGTTAGCGGCTCCATTTGAGTTACTAATCAATGTCTAATTATTGTTTTCTTTTTAACACGATATCACGTCTAAAATTCAAATTCATGCAACACGATCCCAATTAAAGAAATTGCGACTAACATGACCACAGAATCACGAAGAATTCGACGAACTGCCAGACTTACCCTTTAGGAGAAAAGCATCCTCACTTTTTAGGCGAGATTACAGATGTTCATCTCCTTTATTCGTCATTAGGAAAATGGGTTTTTGCGAAAGATGAAACTTCGCACGTCTTCGATGTTTAGCGAACGGTGAGACTAATCAAAAGGAATCATCCATGTTCGGATTCGCGTAAGATGAGCACTGTGGACCGCCACACGCGTGACGCAATCATATGCCCTTTGCTTTTTTAACCTAAAGTCAAATGCAGATGGAGCAGCAGGCACGTGAGGGGGTCTGATATCAAATTCGTGTGTCTGACCCAACAAGGAATGAGAGATGACAGAGATCATCATCATCGGATAGGTTGCGTAGCTGCGAGGGCGCAACCACGTAATGCGATCTGAATCGACCACCATTTCCCATACGCAGCTTCCGATTGGCTCTCCTTTAGTCTGATCTTGTTACTTCTCATTTCACTCAAGTTTTTGAAACTGTAAATTAGATCTATCATTTCTTCTTTGCTTCAGAAATGACATCGGGGTTATGTACCCATGAAAATTAAAAGTAAAGTAAGGTATCACAGGCATGGTGTGCCGGGGCTACAAAGGTGTCTAGATTCTCTTCCTGACGAGACATGTTGTAAACGTTTTAGATGCCTCGCTTGCATTATAAGATAAAGTATCGAACCTCAACGGGTGAATTGATTCGGGCATAGCGATTAATTTTTTATGTCTCCTACTCAAAGAACCGATCTTATCAGTGTTGGTACATATCACCCTGTGATGCTCCATCCATTTGATGTGGAGTTCTACCTCCCTCTTCGTCTCAAAAGAATGTCAAGAGTCGCATCTTGTCCGAATCTTTTTGTTAGGATGATCACTTTTTGCCCTGATCAGATCACGTATAGATAGACCTACTAGAGAGGGTCCTGCTCGATACCATCTATAAAGACTTGACCCGATCTAGATGGGTCAACTCCCAAAGCGAGAACTCGGCTCACCATGCAGGGCGGGTCCTACTTTGGAATGACGACACAAGCTCTCATCCAATCTCACACGAGGACTTTGAGATGTTATGCTGGTACTAAATTGGAAAAATGGAGTGTCTCATCCCTTTAAGCGAAAAAAGTCTATTTGAAACCTATTAGGGTCAGCATGAGTCACCAACCCCATTAAACCCGACCTTGCTTAATGCCTGATTTCTAGCTGGTGAAGATACCTGTAAGAAGAGACAGCAAGAGAGAGAGGGAGAGAGAGCGGAAAAGCAAAATGGCGTATCTTTGAGTCAGCCAACTTAGGCACGCTGTCATTTTTCCACAACCATAGTGCCGATGTTACAGTCCACGTTGACATATACCCCACAGAGAGAGAGAGAGAGAGAGAGAGAGAGAGAGAGAGAGAGAGAGCACGACGGCTACGGATTTGGGAATTTTTCTTCAGACAGTTTGTGGAAGCTTACATAGACAAAATGCAATCCTGTTGACAAGTGGAGTGTGAGAGAGCGGGGGGTTGGCTTCGCACCTATGGAATTTTAGAACTTGGAACCTTCTTCCCCATTATCCCCTTCCGTCCACCATTCTTAATGATGCTTCTTTTCTTCAAGCAGCCTCGGCACATCTCCATCTATGAGCTCCGAGCTTATCCTAAAAGTGCACAACATCGCCTCCCCATAGATGCTCCCCCTAATTTGCTAATCTCCCTCCTCTTTAGGAATAATCCATTGGCCAAGCCCACGTTGCCCTAAAAGTGGGTAAATTGCATCATGTGCACAATTCCGATCCATCCAATCTTCCTTCAGTGGAGGAATGATCACATCCTTCGCCATTGTTTATGGTGGCGAAACATAATTTAATCTCAGAAAAGAGGATGGCATGAGGAAGGTGTGGGAGATAATCAACGATTAAGTGAGATGTTTAGTGCTCGTTATTAGTGCCAAATGTACATAGTGCCTTGGCTTAGATATTGAGATGGGAAAAGATCATCGATGCCCACTTAGAAGGAATCGTGATTATTTTTATGAGATAAGGCTTGTTAATGATTGTACTTGTCTTTGGTTCAAAGTGCATACACATGCATAATTCTACCATATGAGAAAACAATTATAAAGTAGGCTCCCTCCAACGACGGTTAAGGATATCCTCACCACAGATCAAGAGTCCGAGAGCTTCACTGAAGGCTACCTTGCCTATCTAATAGAAATACCGTTAGCAGGATAACATGACATATCAGTGCCTTCACACCACCTTAGATCCCCAATTCCTCTTGAATATTTTTATTTCCAAAAAGAAAGGAATACCTTCTAGGTTTTTTATGTCCAAGGAATGTCGAAGTCTGCATGAGGCCTCGGACGTAGCAATTTAATGTCATACTAAGGACGCATAGGTCTAAAATATTCGAAAACAATTATAAAGTGGAGTCCCTCCAATGAGCTCAACTTGATGTCAATCCTTCTCCCTAGAAGTAATCACTTATAAGAACAAGAATTCTCACTTGGAACAATTTTGTATCTATAGACAAGACCATCTATCCATTTTAGGGATAGAAATTTTATGTATGGAATGCAATCGAGTTTTCGACTTTCAATTGGGTGAGTCAAAATGTCTTTTTTCGAGAAGTGGAATCAAGTGCTTTTTGATGGAAACGTCTAAAACTTGATTACACCCGTTACAAAATTTAAAATATAATTGCATTCCGCTGGAATTTTAATGATAAATAAGATTATCCCAAAGACGTGAATATTTTCCGCCAAACGATGTAGCAATTCAATCCGATACGCCGGCATTCAAGTGCATATCTTCCATTTCATTCCTTTTTGGTGTGCAAAACGAACGGGGCTTTCCGGTTATCCTCAACTAGTGGAAAATCAGGCTGGCCTAATGGGAGGCAATCTTTGTGCATGGCGTGCCCATACATTGATTAATCCAAATGACCTTCCTTCCCGAAAGCAACTTAATCCTTTTTAGACACCCACTTTACTCCCCATCAAAACAAAGTCGCCCATCACTCGGTCAATACGTAATCTGAGGATGGAAATTACAAACTTTGCAACCTCCACATTGCATGTTATATAATCTCCCTCCGAAGGGCCCTTTTTTCCATTACTCTCATAGTTTTCGAACGATATTCATAGAATGCATATGCTGGCCAAGAAGCTTCTTGCGGAGGCAGCACTCCGGTCATTCTCCGGCGAATCGTGCCTCTGAGAATCCCCCCCTGTCAAGTGGGAGGGAATCATAGGATCGAATTAATGCCTTCCTAAGGGATATTATATGAACCGAATGTGCCCAGCGGGAATCAGTACTTGCTACATCGTCATCACACATCTCGAGCTCACTGTTTTTTCTCATATAAATACATGATCACCAGCTCCAGTTGAACCCACTCAAGCAGCTCACTCCCAAAACAGGGCCTTGAGACATCCTCTGTCTTGAGGAGCACATAAAAGAGAAGAGAGAGAGAGAGAGAGAGAGAGAGAGAGAGAGAGATGGTGAAGTTCTCTAAGCAGTTTGAGGCTGAGCTTGTGCCTGAGTGGAAAGAGGCCTTCGTGGACTATTGGCAACTCAAGAAAGATCTCAAGAAAATCCATCCCCTTAATTCGGACGCCTCTAAAACTGACAAACACCACCATGGTGGCTCTTCTCAGAACAGCTACTTGTCCTCTCTCAGGAAGTTCTTTGCGCTGGGCCACAGGCACAGAGAAAATGGAGTCATTCATGTAAAATCTTGTCCACCATACGGTCTAATTATATGCCTATGCATGAGCATGAACTCATTTGCCTGTTGTTTTGTTGGTGACTGTAGGTGCACAGAAAGCTCGCTTCTTCGCCTAGCATGAGCGACGTCTACGAGACAGAGCTGCATGAGCAGTTGGCTGATTCGGAGGCTGCGAGGGAGTTCTTTGCGTGCCTGGATTGCCAGCTCAATAAAGTGAACAAGTTCTACAGGACAAAGGAGGAGGAGTTCTTGAGCAGAGGGGAGGCACTGAAGAAGCAAATGGATGTCCTGGTCGAGCTCAAGGCCGCACTCAAGCAACAGCAAGGCGATGGGGCTTCGAGCCAGGATTTCAAGGAGGACGTTTCCATTTCATCCCACATCTCCTGTGGTATCTAATCTTTAGCCTTCAGCTTTTTGGAAGTCATAATATAACCTTGAAACAGGACTGTTTCTTCTTGGAAACCATTACTTATAGGCAATTGCGACCACTCCCCTGCCCTGTGTTTCCCCATTAAAGAACCAGTTTCACTAACATCTAGGATAGATCAATGACATTTTTCTAATATGTTTTTATGACATGGTTCTAGTAAGCATGTTCGGCACAGTGGTGCTACATAAGATCACTATGTATTTTGTAGGGAATTATTGTAAATATTCATGTAAATTATGTTGGATACTTTCTCTCTGAGTCAGATTAAAAAAATGTGAAGGGGTGAAAAGAACTGCATTTTAGTTAATTTGGAAGGAGAATAACATAGAGATCAAGATCATGGCCTTTGATTTTGAATCTTTTTAGGAAAAGACAATTATAAAGCAACCTACAACGAAATGATCGCTCAGGTTTTCACTTTTATCTTGCCGCAGAGGAGGAGTCAGTTAAGGACAGAGCAGAACAAGAGCAGCAGCAGCAGCAGCAGCAGGAAGCTAACACGGATGACCCAGAGACAGATGAAATGCCATTATCAGAGTTTTCGAAAGCGGAGGACGTTGGAAATTCAAAGAGAATCAAAAGAGAGGACAGCAAACTGCGGTCGCTCTCAACTCGCTCTTTCAACTGCCAAGGAAAGAACTTGAAGATCAACATCCCTCTAACTACGCCAACTCGTACGTTTTCTGCGATCACTTACCTAGTTCGGCAAGACTTGATCAATCAGTCCTCTAAAAAGTGCAATTCAGATGGTGGCAAACTGAACATCAACAAATCAAAGTTACGCAGAGCAGAAAAGATGATTAGAGGAGCTTTTGTGGAGCTTTACAAGGGTTTGGGCTACCTCGAAACTTACAGGTATCTGAAGTTTGGATTCATACGAAAAAGATCACAAAAGTTTATCATGTCGTCGGACTTAGAAGAGTATCTTTCGTGTTAATCAAGATGACCATTTACCATCAGGAACTTGAACATGCTGGCTTTTGTAAAGATCTTGAAGAAGTTTGACAAAGTAAGTGATGGTGAACCAACCTTTTGTGGTTTTCTCTACTGTCTCAACATATCTCCCGATAACTTTATGTCCAAAAGAAACAAAATAAGTAAAATGGGTATTGGTTTCTTGATTGATTCAGGTGACCGGAAAGCAAGTTCTTCCGATTTACCTGAGAGTGGTGGAGAGCTCCTACTTTAACAGCTCAAACAAGGTAAACGTTTCAAATCTTTTAGCAAATACTTTATCATCCGTAATTTCTGAAACAGAACGCACCCATGAAAAACATATATTGGAGACCGCTTCAGATGATGGCCACAACATTACATCGGAATATTTGCCGACAGGACAAAGTGGCCCATTCGTCCTAGATTTCATGGGTGTTGTGTGTGCATAATGAATGGCCTCCTTGAGATTCTAGTGTTTCAGCTCAGATATTCTTGTCTAAACTTGAAAAGGAAGAAAAGCTATTTGCTGAAGCACGTGACAAATGACAGGTCATGAATTTGGGTGACGAAGTTGAGGAGCTATTTATCAAGCACTTTGCGGAGGAGGACCGTACAAAGGCCATGAAGTACCTGAAGCCTCGTCAGCGCAAAGACTCCCATGGCAAAACCTTTTTCATAGGTAACTTTTCATAATCTTTCTTTGCTAGAAAACTAATATGATTCAGCATAAACGATAGCTCCAAACTTGATAATGTATTAAAATGACCTCTCTTTTCGGTAGTTAATGGAGATTTCTTCAGCAATTTCTTCAAAGGAAAAGCAGGAAATAGGGCCCCATCGGGCTACTAGTAGGGGCAGTGAGTGGTTCAGTCTTTTCTTTTTCCTGGTGGGATAGAAAGTGAAAGTGAAAGGCAAAGGCCCCATGCAACAAACGTAGTAATGGTATCGAACCATTAAATGACGAGATAATTTAGAATGACATATTCTAGATAAGTGGAGGTAATGAAACTTGGGGGAAAAAAATAAGTTAACCAATTTAATAGGTTCTGTCTATTTAGTGACTGAAAATCAACAAGTTCAGCATATGCATGAATTTTAAGCTTCAGTGGAATTGTAATTAACTGGCGGCAAAAACTAACTCAAGCATTACTCTGTCATAATCAGGGATATTTACTGGCTGTTTCATTGCTCTTTTGGCTGGATACATAATCATGGCTCACATGACTGGGATGTACAGACGGCAAGGTGACCCGGTCTACATGGAAACTGTCTATCCAGTTTTAAGGCAAGCGCACAGTTGAATTTATGAGAGCTCCAAAATTTGTGATATCCCCAATTCAACAAGAATGGTGAACTTATTTTTTGGTTTGCACTTTGCAGCATGTTCAGCCTTTTGTTTCTGCACTTCTTCCTATACGGTTGCAACATTTTTGCATGGAAAAAAATGAGGATAAATTATAGCTTCATCTTCGAGCTGGCCCCTACCAAGGAGCTTAAGTACAGAGATGTGTTCCTGATCTGTGCGTCATCAATGGCTGTCATTCTAGGCGTTATGTTTGCTCATCTGTCGCTACAACAGAAAGGGTATTCCTCTGCTCAAGTTCAGGCAATCCCAGGACTGCTTTTACTGGTAAGTCTCTTACTTTCATGATAGCAAGAATGAAAATAATAGATCCTGCGGATTCAAATTCTTCGAACTGATCAGCATATTGCTCTTATTTGGCAACACAGGCATTCCTACTCGTCCTTGTGTGCCCATTTAACATTCTCTATCAGTCGAGCCGTTACCGTTTCCTTGGCGTGATGAGAAACATAATTCTCTCCCCTCTTTACAAGGTACTAAATTCTCCCGCTTATGATGATGCAACCTAAGATTTTGAGACCAAATTTGTAGGGCAAAAAGCATGTGAATCTTAGTGGTTCCATCTTATGGCCTAATGCAGGTTGTCATGTTGGACTTTTTCATGGCTGACCAACTGTGTAGTCAGGTAAAGCTATAGGACTCAACCCATCATCAAGAACCTGGTTCCCTCAATAGAAATTTGTTCTGAAGCGTCATTTGTGAATTTATGACAGGTTCCTATGCTCAGAAACCTTGAATATGTAGCATGTTACTACATAACCGGCCGTTTCAAGACTCAAGACTACCACTATTGCATGACGACTAAGCACTACCAGGACCTGGCATACGCAGTGTCCTTCCTGCCCTACTATTGGAGAGCAATGCAGGTCTGTTTGATCACTGTGGCTCTGTGAACGACGTGAATTACATATTAGTACTGTGATTCTCATATTTGGAAAGGTCAAGAAAGATATATCTGATCAAATAGCAAAAACATTTCTTTTGCAGTGTGCTCGCCGATATTTTGATGAAGGAGAGACAGGCCATCTTGTGAATCTAGGGAAATACGTGTCGGCAATGTTTGCAGCTGGGGCTAAAGTTGCATACGAGAAAGAAAGAGGCACTGGGTGGCTGTGTCTTTTTGTGATCATTTCGAGTTCTGCAACTGTGTACCAACTATACTGGGACTTTGTAAAGGATTGGGGTTTGCTCCAAATGAATTCCAAGAACCCCTGGTTGAGGAACGAGTTAATGCTACGCCGAAAATCCTTATACTACGTCTCCATGGTATACATTCACATTCTTCCCCAAGAGAATAGCAGAAATTGCGAAATGGTCAACTAATTTTTAAATTGATCATGTGAGAAAAAGGCTCTTTTTCCCAAATCAGAGGGAAAACAAATCCTTCTTTACCATGATAAAAGAGATTTTTCCAAACACCAACTATGATTTGGGCAGATATCAGGTTCTTTGATTGAAACAGTGAGATGATCTTTGATTTCAATTTGTGACGAAAATTATGGTATGCCATGCAGGGTCTGAACCTCATTCTCAGGCTTGCTTGGTTGCAAACGGTTCTTCACTACAGTTTTCACCATGTTGATTCCCACGTGACGGGGCTATTTTTAGCAGCCCTTGAAGTTACGAGGAGAGGACTTTGGAATTTCTACAGGTAACTTTGGTTTCCCATGTTATCCTCAATCTTATGCATTCTCATGAGCTGCCGAATATGCGAGCAGATAAGAATAGTTCCATTACAAATGCACAAACGATAGACAAACTTGTCCCACTTGTCTGCAGGTTGGAGAACGAGCATTTGAACAACGCAGGAAAATTCAGAGCGGTGAAGATAGTACCACTTCCCTTTCATGAAGTGGACGAGGAAGACTGATGCCAATTTTAGCGACAGTTGCTTAGAGAATTCGATTCTTTGCAAATCGCGCGGTGGAAGAAACCTCTCCTACAGATTTCTCGAGTCTTTAATGTCTTTTTCGACAAACTGATGTTAACACGTTATCAGAATCTTCTCATTGTTCGGCAGCACACGTAAACAACGTCCATAACATGTACACAGAATTTTTGCTTTCAACAAAGATTAACAAATTAGTGCGTAGCTGTTGTTCTGTTCGCTCATCGGTTGCCACATGACTCGACATTGACATCAGTTCCGCCGTCTGTTTGACTCAGAAGAATCTGAAACATTCCTCCCGACATCGAACTGTTAGCGACATTCATTCCTTATCAGCAACCTTATTTAACATCTAATTGAAGTCCCACTCGCAAGAATCAGCAAAATAAAACACGTAGGCATTTACCATTCATAATTGCAAGTGAGAAGAAAGGACACGAAATACAAGTCACCAGAATGCGAACAGCAGGCCCCCCCGTTCTATAGAAGCCGGTTCGTATGAATATTCTCTCTAAACTTGCATCATCCCGAGCCCCGGGAGGGGGTGGGCTCGGCTATCCCCGCCACGACGCCGATGACGACGCCCGCGATGATCACCAGAGTAATTCCCATGACGATGACGTTGGCGATGTCCTCGATGCGCTCGGATTCATCGAGTGCGTCCATTAGGAATGATCGAACAGAGAGCTGATGAGAAGTAAGCGGGCGGGTGGGAAAACAAGAAAACAGAGGCTCGCTTCTCTGCTCCGTGCCCTTCTGAAACGCGAGGGGAAGGGAATGACTTCGTCCTTCGGCCTACGCCGGTTGAAGCAGTTTCAGTTTCATCAAGATCAGACAATGGAGGTTGGGAAAGACAGCCGATCTGCGTTTCAGGCCTCTCATGAACACCAGACATCGAAAACAACTAGCCGTTCCATGGACGCTCGCATGGCTCTTCTTGGCAGGTTTCGGTTATGCGATCCTGGAATCGACGATGATTTGTTCGACCGAGGACGATACGTTCGTGGGCTTCGATGATCTTCTGCTCATCTTGGGCCTGTATCGAGCTCGAACAGCCCAACATTTTTTTCTTTTGGGAAAGGAAAAGGCACGCGTCTAGCCCAACCCGGATTCATTTTTTCTTCGCCACAACCTACTAAGCCCAAAAAAGAGACATTTTCTAGTGCCATTTCCTAAACCGTCAAAAACCATATCAAACGACACGCGTTTAAGATTAAATATTTTCTTTTGGGGAAAAAAAAGGCACGCGTTTAGCTCGACCCAGATTCATTTTCTTCGCCAAAACCTACTAATAAGCCCAAAACAAGAGACATTTTCCAGTGCTATTTCCTAAACCATCAATTTACCGTTGCCGCTGTTGACATTGTAAGGGCCGACTTCTTAATTACGAAGCCATATCAATGCGACGGCAAGCCGACCACATCCAACGAAACCTCACCAACCCCTAAGCCCCTAACTGGCCAAACATTACCAAAATAAGCAGGAAATATCTCACCAAAAGTAATTAATTTGCGACCCCAATTTTCAATTCCCGTCCTCATGTCATCTCGCGGCATCTCCAAAAGTCAACCATCATGAGCGCGACGTCACGAAGAAGATGCACATCTAATGGGACGAGACCAGTAGTTACCCATCGATAGCGCCGCTGTGTTTTTCAACAGGCGAAAGGGCAACGATGCTACGTGCCGTTTAGCGTGTGCGGCTCTATCCGGAGCATTTACATTTGTCACATTCGTTTCTGGAGTGTCGTGTTCATTTCATCGTCTTTCGCACGCATGAATCGGCTGACGTTCCTGGGGCCGGACCGCCTTTCGCTGTCGCGCCCCGTCGAATCGACGCGCGCGTCTTGACGTGAGCCTCGAGAATTAGACAAAGCCCCTTCTGAAAACGTTTTCCACGAAACACGAAACACCAGAACCCCCCCTCGTTTTTTCAGGTTGGCTCCTTTGAGGTTCTAATTCTTCTCCAATTGCCGTGGTCGGTACGATTATGTTTCTTGTGGCTGGAAAACATTCGTACGCTTGTGCAGGTCTCGCCTAACCCTAATCCATGACTTGCACTCTAATCTTCCGGTCTCGACCTGGCCAAAAAATGTATCGTTTAGAAATTAGGTTACCTACGTTTCTTATTGTGATGCATATGTGATTCGTGTTAAAAAAAAATCTCACACCGAGAAATCATTAATATATCTTATTGGCCCATACATTCGTGAGCTCGAGCTTTGCAAATTGATGATTAATTGACCTGTGTTCTATCCCTCAATTTTAAGGAAAGAATGCCGTGGCGAAATAATGAAAAGAGGAGTTTATGAGGAGCATATAAATTTAATTAACGAGTGATAAAAATCATTGAAGCATTTTTTTTCCAATTTTGTAAAGATAATTTGTAGGTAATTATAGTACTTGTTTACACTAAAAAAATGACCTCGACATGGGTAAGCACGTGATTAATGCATGAATGTTGTCACGCACATGACGCATCGTTGGTGACCATGAGGACCGATATCGAATTTAGCAATCAGCATTGGCGCACATAAATAGTGCACTTTGATGATTGCTACCGATTAGTTGTCGATATATGGTCACGAATGGTTAACAATTATCGACAAAGGTATTGATGAATAAGGAGCAACAAACCATTAAGGTCTTCGAATGTATAGGGAGCATCAAGATGTGGCTACAAATCCAAGGTTACTAGGGATATTGCAATTGAGATCGGGGAGCAACTAGCATGCAGTTTTAAGGGAAAAACTATTCAAGAACAAGATCAAGAGATCGTGAGAGCATGGGCACGAGAGTTTTTGGAAGTAAAGGAACATGGATGCAATCGCAAGAAACTGCTTGAAATGACCACTTCTGTTGGAAACCGTTAAAGAAGAGTTACCACATTTGCCATTATAAATATCACTAGTCCCCTATTGAGTACCTTGCACAAATAAAATAAATTTACTATATTTCAATTATCTTTATCATCTCGCACTATACTTTTGTTTTTCAAATTCGCGTCATCGATTAAATTTCAGTGCATGTCTTTATCCTAGCAATTTCAGGTTTTGTCATTGATTAAATTCTTACAGAATTTGTTTCACGTTTAGTTCATTTGTAATAGATGTACTTCTTAAGCCTGATTGTCAATTAAATTTCAATACGGTTTGCATTTGTACAATCTCATTCAAGTTCAAGTTGGTATATTTATTTTCTTGGATATTTCGTGTTCGAAGACGATGCTAAATAGTTTCTTTAAATATAAATTTAAGAATGACTTTTGATGAAAGATATTTTTTCATAGAAAAAATTTCGGCGAAATAGTACTTTTGGACGAGGCACCAAGTTGAAAGTATGTCCTTTACTCCATGGCGGTACGTGGATAGATTCGAGTTTCTTCGTGAAACAACCAAGGACGACTCAAACTTCTCGAAAGAACCTAATTTGCCAATTTTGTCAACCGTGGAAATTTTTCACCAAATTCTTCGAAACATTCCGATTTGATGCAAAATGCGACATTGTCAAAGTTGTTTTGTTGGGATGGTTATGCGTTATCAGCTTGGTGGGCCATCGAAATTTCAAGGTATTAGGTGAGAGTGGAGACAAAAGGTTGGACTAAAATTGCAAAGAAGAAAAATAATTTGCAAATTGACAAAACCATTGAGGTTATTTCGCATCAGTTGTGGAAGAAACTGATAATAAGTTTATAAATGCAAGAGAAAGTCCCGCTCTTTGAATTAGCTTTTGAGATGAGAAATGCTCAAGACCACTCCATAATATCTTAAACAGAACATTAATTTTAGTTTTAATTCCAATTCTATCCTAATAATTTCATAAAAATTTCAAAATTTTCAATTGGGATCGGACCAAAAATTGGAGTTTTTTATGGAACAAAAAAAAAAAAGTCATGGTAGAATTAAGACTCGATTTAAATTTTAAGGCTTATCACCGTATTAGACCTAAATAATGGATTCTAATGTGATCGATAAATGTCTATTCTCTTTCCTATTTTATTTTACTAATCTATGATAAGTGTCCAATTCGCATCGTTACGTACGTCGCACTTAAAAAAAAAAAAGGCATTATGTTGAACTTAATTCGTTGCACAAAGTTGATCCGTCCTCCTCGCTCGGATAAAAAGCATCGAGCTGACCTAACAAATATTAATATAATCTTCCGTTGACCTTAATCGTTGGCCGTCTTGAGATTTTTTTTTTATCGTTTACAAACTAACATCGGATTAGAGCCATTGAGAATCGTGCCATCATCCGTAAACACGCGGTTATGCATGAAAAGGAGAGAAGGGAAAGACGAGAAAAGTGTTGAAATCGTCCGAAGTCTCCACGGATCCCCCACCGCCGGCGACGGCGCCGCCGCGTGTGGACCACGCGACCGAGGCTCAGGACAAGGACTTCGGTAGTTACCTTCCCCGCCCGAAAGAGATGTTCGATTTCGTGTTTGACCCGTTCGTTTTTTTTTTAGCATTTATATCACTCGCGTCCTCATTAATTCGCTCCGATTGGCCCGGGTTTCGTTTTAATTGCCAAGTGCTCAACTGGGTCATTTTTCACATGCACGCGCCAACAAGGTTGGTCGAGAGAGAGACAAAATAGAATCTTGGATGCGCATCGGTGCGCGTGAATCGGGCTCATGTACAGCGGACGAGGAAGTACAGTTCAATTATAAAATTTATAAAAAAATATAATCGAATTATAGAATTTATTATAATTACGCAATTGAATTATTTTTTTTAAATTTGTCCAACTTGACTGATTACAAATACCGACGTGGCTTTTCTTTTTTAATATTATATATTTCTCCTCTGTGGCTAAAATATAAAACATAAGATTAAAGCGACATCATTTTGGTCTAAATTTGATTTTTTAATATAATTTTATTTAAATTAAAAAAAAGAAAAATCTGCCTATGCCGGTCCTTTTGGGTGAAGGTGAGGTGGTGATGGTGAGGGCTGTGCAATCCCCATTGCCTAGTTTCTTGACTTTTTTATTATTTTAAATCTGCTTATTTTTTATTTAAATTTAAATAAATTTTGTATTAAAAATCATATGTCACACTAGGACAAAATATTAAAAAATAAAAAAATATTAATATTATTAAAATTTGTTAACGTCAAGAGCGATCGTGCCACGTAAGACAGCTATCCATCTCAATGATTTCAAACCCAAATTGACAAAACAAAGTCAATTAGTAAAACTTGAATATGTTTAGAACTCGATCGATATAATTAAAATGTTAAGGACTCGATCAACATAATTAAAATGCTTAGGGTCAAATTGTCAAAAGTACGATAAATTTTAAATTTTTTGAACAATTTTTCTCAGAGTGAGGTCAAGCCTATTTGCATTGTGGCATCAAGTCATTTTCAATGCCCAATAAGAGACTCTTACATCATTTAATGTATTGAATTTATAATATGATGATAGTACACTCAACGTTACTCCGGCGAACAAATATTTCGACATCAAACCAATTAAAGCCCAATTGACTACGACATATAACGTTTAAAACATTACGTAGAACCTTCAATCTGTGTTGTAAGTGGACACAGTTTCAATAATCAATTGCACTTTATTTAATCATTTAGGTCGAGAAACTTTCCTTTATGGAGTCATTCTCCTAAACACGAAGCTGGACTAAGCCTTTATCAAGACAAATCGAAAACCTTTTCCCAATTGGGAAGGATTACGTGAAGCAAGCTGGACCAGATGCACAAGAAAGGCACCCGCCACCATCATCGCATTCACCCAAACTGAATATTCAATGTAAATTCAATTCCACACAAAACCAACACGACGGTGGGATCAGTACGGTCTATTCGAGTGGTGACATTTTCCACAACGAACCTCTTTTTTTTAATTGCAACATTGTTCGATATTTTATATCGCATTATTTGCTAGACTCGACTAGCCTAGACCTAGGGTAACGAATATACGTGGCCGAAAAGTAATCAATTATGGCATCTTTCTCAATAATGCAAGAGGAGACGATCAGTCTCTTCGGTTCCGGACGTTGGGGGTTGTGGATGGGGGGGAAGATTTTCTGTCTTGCCCAAAATAAAAAGAAAAGAGTATTCTAAGAACATCGTATTTCGGAAATATCCGAATATGCACTCCTTTATTTTTTGTCGGTTTCTTTTTGTCTGAACGTTTATGAAAATCCGGGAGTAATTCTCTTGAAATATTTATATAATTCCCTCTCGGGAATAAAAAGACAAATTAAGTAATGACAAAAAGGGGAGGGTGATTCCGATCATACCCATGCAAAAGAAGAAAGCAGGATCCTGCGCACGTCACGAAGCACTCGCCCCCTCTCGTCCATAATGGCTAGGACCCACGAAAGGAATTTACCATTTATATTCAATTAATGTAATCATTTATTGGGGGGATTATCTTCCAATTACGGCCAGATGAAGGGCTTGGATTCGCTTGAACATTGTGACCTTTTTAGGCTACAGCTTCTTTTTCTTCTTCTTCTTCTTCTTTTTTCGTGGCGAATCGAATCTATTGTGCGTTTTGCAGGTTGGTTTGCTGGGAGAACAACACCCCCCAAAAAAAAGGAGGTTCGACGTCGATCGAAAGAAACGAGGGACCGGCTCATAGTTATGTGGACAGAGGTAAGGCTAACGTTGTATACAGTCAAATGATTCCTCCTCTTCTCCTTCTTTGTCAAGGTCGTCGTCATCATGGTGGTGGTGGATGTTTAACTACTGGTCAAGATCAGCGATTGGCTGATGTTAGACTAATTCAAAAATTAGGTAGCAAATAGCGAATCATTTTATTTAATATTTTTTTTTGTTGGGTAGCCAACAAAAGGATAATTATCTAAAAATTATTAACTTATTGTACGATAACTAATTCTATTTTAAAATTTTTAATTTTCACTAATTTAATTTTAATCTTTTGATAATTTGTCAATTTAATCATTTCGATTGATTTCAATCGGAAATCATTAGTTTCGGCCAATGTGGATGATTTTTGAACAAATCCGATTTTAAAGGGTAATCGTACAATAGTTAATTCGATCCTAAATTTTTAATTTTGATTAATTTTGCTCTAAACCTTCTAATAATTTGTCAATTTAGTCATTTTACCTTATTTTGACTAGAAATGTTGGCTATCCTATGCAGAAAATGCTTTTTGAACAAATCTAATTTTTTGTTTTCAATTTCAAAGAACATTTATCACGAGTAGAGAAGAATATTGGAAATTTCCTATAATGGGCTTCCATTAATTAATCAATTTTCTATTTTAAATAATCGGGTTAATAAATATTCCAATACATGTTAAACCCTTAAGTGATCTTATTGAATTGAATTGTGGCATCTATTAATAACAGGCTTAGTCGAACAGTAAACTGTATGCAATTATGTTTTATTGAAGCCCATAATGGAAGGGATCCAGTTAAAACACTATTGATTAGGGTTTGTTAGGTTTCCTCTCTAATATATAAAATGGTAGATTATACTTATCGTCCTTTGAACCCTATTAAAAACTGTACTGAAATAGGTAATAGAGAGGAAGATCTGGCATTCCAATAGATTGTTGATTACTATCAGTCTAATATATTTTTCTTCAAGTGAAGTTATGATTTAAACATGTATGTTTCAATTCCGCCATACGTATAAATTTTGGTATTTTACAGTCATATATGGATTTGGTTATTCTTGATTAAATAGTTATTTATTTAGATAATTTCTACAAAGAATCCATGTCTCGAAATTTGAAGTTCCTCATTTACTTTTATTCTTGTTTGGATATCACACCTCTCAAAAATAATCTATTTAATAAATTTGGCTGGAACCACCGATGTTAGAGAGTCAATGGCCAGGGTGGTTGATTACATATAGTAGGCTAATTATCAATATAGTAGGTGGCTGGTCCTTAAATATAATCGTGGATGTTAATCAACTAATTAGCGTAGGTGATGGAGTATTATCGTCCGACGTCACTATTAATTTGAAACGACCCACCAATGATGGAATAAAAAAATTAAATTGAATTTCGTGAGATTCGTGCTTTTTTTTTCTTTTTGGCCCGAAGTTCAATTTCATGCGACGTTGATTTATGACCGGGGTGCGCTGTTGCCGGCCGTTGACCTTCTCTCCGTGGACTTTTTGTCTTCTTCCTTCCATCGCCTGACAGGTTTGGCCTCTCGCGGTCCGACACGTGGATTCGCTAGGTTGCGGTCGTGTGGGGTGCCCGTTCTGGTCGGGATCGAGACATCGGTGCGTATATTCTTTTTCTCCAGCGTGGATTTTACGGCTCTTATCCGAATCACGACGATTCTATTTTATGAATATTTATCATTATTTTGTCAATTTTGGTGAACTTTTATTTTATTTTATTTTTTCTACTTTTCGCAGAAGGGTCGATCGGGACATGTTCAAATGGTCCACTGATCTCTTCGCGTTGGAAATGTTTCTCATCTAGCAGGTTAGTGAAATCTATGCTTCTAAAATTGCCTTTGAGTAAATGGGTAGGCAGGGTGACTGGAGGGTTCATATTTTTTATTATATATATTATTTTCAAGTAATAAGCACCATTTCGACCAAAGAAAAAAAAAAAAAAAGCTCCGTTCCGGATTAATAAATTTCAATAAAACGTGTAATACAATCATGGAACTTGCATTTTAACTTTATAAGTGATGCATTTTGATCATATTCCAATCAATATTTCTATGGACCGCTGACAAAATGGACATGCACCCAAATTTCAAGATATCACTGCTTCTTGAAAATTTGGTCGGATTCCAAGCAAAGTGCATTAATCGTAAAAAAAGAAAAAGAAAAGAAAAAGAAAAAGAAAAGAAAAAGAAAAAGAAAATGAGAGTTTGGTGGTTGAGGCATAGCTAGGGTGCTAGGACGAATTTTCAGCAATCTATTTGCAAACTTCACAAAAATCTAGCCAATAGCAAGAGAAATTTAACCATTCTCGTCTCTCTCCCTCTCACCTAGAAAAGTGCCCTAACCACCAAACCCTTCCGTCAACGAAGCATATGCCCATCAATTTAATCTTTTGTTATTGTCGGTTTTAATGCACAATGGATCAATAGAAGAGATGACCACTTATAGAGCTCAACACGGGCTAGCTTCGAAAGCTAAGGCCACCACTAGGAATGCGGAATCACGGTTATAACATAATCGCTCTAAGTGATATTTAAATCCCTGCGTGTGGTCCTCTTGAATTTTTCCTAACCTTGACAACAACTAGCGCGTAATCAAAAATGGTGTTTTACTTTCTAGATGTTTTCATCCTCTCACGGCAGACAAAATCTTTATTTCTAGCAGGTTTCCTGAAGGCTAATGAAAATTCCAAAATTCACGGCTACAAAATAAAATAAAAAATGAAGCGAAAAGTCTTATGAAGAAAGAGGACCAGCGTTCATATCAATATGAATCCAAAGAGACTTGACTTCGATTAGGAAAAGTCCGTCACGACTTCCGCTACGCGGATAGACCGCAAGAAGAAAGTTTTGAGAAGGAAAATTCCTTTATATGATCACATGGACAAAACTTTAAATTAATTATTGGATTGACTTTGGACCAATTCAAATTGAAAATTTCATTCAAAAGGGTGTTCACTTTTCTCAAAAAAAGATGGCCATTTGAAATTGATTAGTTCACAGAATCAAGATGGTCTCCCGCGGGAATCATCTTTGAAAGGTTATTGCTCCTCCCATTCACATTGAATCACTACCAGATAAAACTTCTTGTTGTGACAAATATTGGACTGCATTTTTATCAAAGGCGTGTAATTTCGATTTTTTTTTTTTTTTTAAATTTCAGAAATGGCATTAACATAGTATATATTGTTAGGGACTTGATAACTCACAATGAAATTACAGTTGGCATGTTTTGGAGCGACTTCAAAGGATATTGCAATCCCCCATGTTCTAGCATCTTCTGGATATTTTATTGCAATGCGTTGTTTTCCCAAATTTCTTAAACTTTGGGCAAGTCTTTCTTTCTAGAAGATTTAGGTGATTTATGACGATACGCGAGAGGAAGGAAAGGAATGGACGATGAAAGGTAAAAAGCTTAGGCAGCATCTGGACCTTCACATTCATATCCATTCACTCTAATTCCATTAGATTCTTCTCAACCCCAAGAACACCCCCTTTTTAATTATAATTCACCTCGAATTTATTAATCTTTTGACAAATAGTGCTTTCTTCGCTCGACAACATTCGCCACAAGCCTTGTCGAAGCCCGATGTAAAGCTGACTGTGTTCCCTGAGGAAATTACGTATCCTAAGATGCGTATGTCAGCCAAGTATCGATAAGGTCGTGCGAAGAAACTAGATTTAGACGCCTAATACAATAATAAGAGAAAAAAAAACCTTAGTTTATCGAGATGACATGGGTATCGAGGATAGTGTAAGGAGAAGAATAATTTAAAAAGTTAGAAGCGTTTGTCGGCATTTGAGAATAGTTTTTTGGTTTTGGTCAGTGACCAGCCCCCCTCAGGTTGCAACTTTCCTCAACCTCCCACGACAACGCATTGCTTTGATCGATTCTCCTCTCTATAATCACTCCTATCTGTCCTCGAACCCTGCATTCTCGTGTATTCCCCCCACCCACGCTCATCTCCAGCCATGAAAACTAAAGAAGGAGAGAGAGAGAGAGAGAGAGATCAAAGAGAGGACAGAACCCGGGATATGAACGAGGGGGGAATATACAGTGCACTCTCCCCCCTCTTTCCTCTTTTTCCTCGACGATATAATCTATTTCTCTCTCTCTCTATCTGCTCGTAAAGTAAATAAAAAATTATGGAATGGGATTTTAATAATGTGAATATTACAACCAGGGGCTTCCCTTTCAGTAAAACATGGCAGGGAGAGGACAGCTAGCCTCATCGTTGCGGCTCCTGAACAGCTCGAAACATGAGGATTTTTTATGCGGAAGGGAAAAAGAAATCTGGGTTTTGTCTGTTTCTTCTTCTCGGAGAAGACCGGAGACCCAGCAACGCCCCTGATGACATCACGGGGTCGGAGGGGGAGGCTTTTCCCGCTATATTGAATAGTACGCGAAATACTGCTTCGTATTTTGTGTTCTTATTTTTCATTTTCCGAGAACCTCCCTCGGCTCCTTCGTCTTCCTTTTTCGTGTTCTCGTGGTAAATCTTGTCCCTTTTTCCTTTTTTTCATTTTATGTCGAGGAGGTGAGTTTCTACGGGACGCCGAGGTTCATTCCTTTTACCCTTTTTGTGGGGGAGGTAACGGAATTTTGGGCTTCCGAGCTCGTTCCTGTTGCTGAAGAACGTTGCCCCGAAGGGAAAAGGAAAGAGAGAAGGAAAAGAAGAAAAACAAGGGAGTTGGAAAGTCAAATTTGTAGAGCCAAGCCAAGTCCACGTTCAACGCTTTTCGTTTGCGCTTATGTTTGAGAGAGAGGGAGAGAGCAAATTAGACAAGGGAATATTATTCAAACCCAATGTCCGTGGCAACATTTTAATGAGCTCTCTCGAGAAGGTTGATGTGTCCTAGTTTAAAAGACTCCTCCTTCTCCTCCTCCTTTCTCTCTCTGTGTGTGGTAGTTGTTACTGTTATATGCTGCTGCTTCTCTCTCTCCCTTCCTCTCTGTCTCTCTCTTCCTCTCTCATAGCTCTTGTTCTTGTTTATTTGTCTCCCAATTTGCTTAGGATCAGTATTTATTCATTGGTTCATTCAGTTTCTGGGTTGGAGTTCTTTTCTGGTGCTGTGTCTATCTGGAGCCAGATCTGCCTTCGCTTTCGAGCGTTTACTTTGGAAATTGTTTTTATGGAGTTGGTGATTTGATCTTGGTGGGAAGAAGCTGTTTTCAAGGAGAATCTTTATCCTCTCAATTGAAAATTTTTCTTTTGGGGTCTTCGAGGACTCATTTCGAGTTCTGTTTCTAGTGAATTTCCTCTGGAATTTAGGGGAGGACTGTCGGACTGGGCTTTGTGCAGCCTGCAGAGCTGCATTATTTGCTGGGCAGGATCAGAATTTTTCTCGGTTCTAGTGTTTCTTAAGTGTAGTATTAAGTTGGGATTGTGATATCTTCTTTAGCTGAAGGGTGGAGGTGGGAAGAAAAACAGAAATAGAATGGCCGGTGGAAGAAGAAGAAAGCTGCATTTTAGCAAGATCTACTCATTTAAATGTGGGAAGGCATCTTTCAAAGAAGACCATTCGCAAATTGGGGGACCGGGATTCTCTAGGGTCGTTCATTGCAACGAACCAGAATGTTTTGAGGCCGAGATTCATAATTACACTGACAACTCTGTCAGGAGCACCAAGTATACACTTGCCACTTTCTTGCCCAAATCCTTGTTTGAGCAATTCAGGAGGGTGGCCAACTTTTACTTCCTGGTCTCCGGAGTCCTTGCCTTCACTCCCCTCGCACCTTATTCAGCCGTTAGTGCCATCGCTCCTCTTATCCTCGTCGTTGGCGCCACCATGGTTAAGGAAGGTATAGAAGATTGGCGGCGGAAACGGCAGGTACTGCAATTTTTCTTGTTCCACTTTATATTGTCCCTCAAAGCTATTGTTATCATACTTTTGAATTCTCTCTCTTGGTTAGCTAAATCAAGTGAATTTTGTTGGTTCTGGGTCACTCTGGAATTCCTGAAAACCCGATTATGGTGAACTTGGTCTGGGACTTGGAAAGTCTGGGGTCTGACCCTGTATCACATAGCTTCTGCTCTTGCTTAATTAATGGTGCAGTTCATACTTTAAAGATCTCTGCTGATTTTCTCCTTCTTTTTTTTAAATCAATCAGAAAATAGAATAGGCCGTACATTTGTTTATGTGTGCTTGTGCGATTTTGAATGGAGTAGGAATTAAATAAAAAATATTGCTGATGCAGATTTCCACTTCTGCAACATCTTTGTTTCATGCCTGTGATTTCAGTTGACTTCATCTGTTATCTTATGAAGAGACACCTGCAGTCTATTCATATCACCAGTGCAGTTGGTCTTGATTGTATCTGTGGGTATTTTGTTTAACCTTTCACATGTCATCCAGGATATTGAGATTAACAATAGAAAAGTCAAAGCTCACCAACAAAATGGGGTTTTTAACTACACTGAGTGGAAGAATCTGAGAGTTGGAGACATAGTGAAGGTAGAGAAGGATGAATTCTTTCCAGCTGATCTCCTCTTGCTATCATCTAGTTATGAGGATGCTGTCTGCTATGTTGAGACCATGAACCTTGATGGTGAGACGAACTTGAAACTAAAACAAGCATTGGAGGTAACCTCAGGTTTGCATGAGGACACAGACTTCCGGGACTTCAAAGCGATAGTGAAATGTGAAGACCCAAATGCAAATCTATATTCCTTCGTTGGAAGTATGGATTTTGAAGAGCAACAGTACCCACTTTCTCCTCAACAGCTTCTTCTTAGGGATTCAAAACTGCGAAACACGGATCATATATACGGGGCAGTTATCTTCACAGGGCACGACACGAAGGTTATACAAAACTCTACTGAACCACCTTCAAAGAGAAGCAAAATTGAGAGAAAGATGGACAAAATCATCTACCTGTTGTTCTTCATTCTATTCGTGATGGCTTTTGTTGGGTCCATTTTCTTTGGCGTATATACGAAAGAAGATTTGCACAATGGGAAGATGAAGAGGTGGTATCTTAGGCCGGACAATTCTACAATTTACTTTGACCCAAAGAGAGCACCAGCTGCTGCAGTCTATCATTTCCTGACTGCAGTAATGTTGTACAGCTACTTCATTCCGATTTCACTGTATGTGTCCATAGAAATTGTCAAAGTTCTTCAGAGCATCTTCATCAACCAGGATGTTCACATGTACTATGAAGAAGCTGATAAACCAGCGCATGCCCGTACATCGAATCTGAATGAGGAACTTGGGCAAGTTGATACAATACTTTCTGATAAGACTGGAACTCTGACTTGCAACTCTATGGAATTCATCAAGTGTTCAATAGCTGGGACGGCCTATGGACGTGGTGTCACTGAGGTTGAGAGGGCTATTGGTCGGAGGAAGGGTTCTCCATTGGCAAATGGGAAAGGGAATGGTGATGACCAATTTGAGCAGTCAGCTGATCCAAAGCCATCGATTAAGGGATTCAATTTTAGTGACGAGCGAATTATGAATGCACATTGGGTGAAGGAGCCCCATGCAGATGTCATTCAGAAGTTCTTTCGTCTGCTGGCACTTTGTCATACTGCTATACCTGAAGTGGATGAAGAGACAGGAAAGGTATCTTACGAAGCTGAATCGCCTGATGAAGCTGCTTTTGTCATTGCTGCCAGAGAAATTGGTTTCGAGTTTTACAAGAGAACACAGACGAGTATTTCATTGCACGAGCTGGATCCGGTAACTGGGCAGAAAGTTGAAAGGTCAGTGTCTTTTGCTTCATCACTATTAAAAAATAAAAGAAGTGTTATACTAGTCTAGCCCATATAGACCAGGCTGCAATCTACTGGTTGTCACTGGGATTCTTGTGATCATAGTGGCCTATACGCCTGAAGTATAAAATAGGAAACGAACTCAGATGCTATAAAGTAGTCATACTTTGCATCTTATCAAAGCTTGTAATTCAGAGGAAGAGTGATAGATGGATGAGCATTAGTGATGGCTCTTTTTTTTCCCCCTGGTAGGAGCAACTCTTTTCCTTATCATTTTGTATGCTTGATTTTGAAGTCCACCCTAGCTGGTGAATATACAAATTTAATAAATCTACAGTTTCGTTAATATACCCACCTTCTCTCTGTGGATCGATCATATGATAATTGTTGGTAGGCTTCACTTTAACTACTTTGTTATATTCTTAATATTATTAATTTCATCTGCAGGGTGTACCAGCTTTTAAATGTTCTAGAATTCAACAGCTCAAGAAAGCGGATGTCAGTGATAGTGAGAAGTGAGGAAGGAAAGCTACTATTATTGTGTAAAGGGGCCTGACAGGTTTGTTTTCAACTACTCAATTGAAGGCTTTGTCCTATTCCTCATTCAGGAACTTCACTGATGTCAGAATTTGCACTATAAAATTCTATGCAGTGTTATGTTTGAAAGGCTATCAAACAGTGGTCTGGACTTTGAAGAGAACACCGTGGATCATGTGCATGAGTATGCTGATGCAGGCTTGAGGACATTAATACTTGCCTATCGCGAACTTGAAGAAGATGAGTACAGGAAGTTCAATGAGAAATTTAATGAGGCCAAGAATTTGGTTAGTGCAGAGCGTGACTCATTAATTGAAGAAGTGATGGAGACAGTTGAGAAGGATCTGATTCTTCTTGGTGCCACTGCTGTCGAGGACAAGCTGCAGAATGGGGTAAGACAAGAAACATCAAAATCAATGAGTTAGTCAGCCATCAAAGAAGTTAAAATGACTTTCCTGTATCTTTGCTGGTAGGTTCCTGACTGCATTGACAAACTTGCACAAGCTGGGATCAAAATATGGGTTTTGACCGGAGATAAGATGGAGACAGCGATCAATATTGGGTATAGTTTGCTCATATTATCTTTTATGTCAATATCATGTGTGAAGTCAACCTTTCTATAGTGCTTTGCCATTCTAATCTCGGAATACAATGTATTGCAGGTTTGCTTGTAGCTTATTAAGACAAGGAATGAAGCAAATCATAATCACTCTGGAGGCCCCTGATATTCAAGCATTAGAAAAGGCAGGAGGGAAGACTGAACTAAGAAAGGTATGCCAGAAGATGGAGAGAGACATGGAGAGAGAGAGAGAGAGAGAGGGAGGGAGGAGAAGGAGAGGGGTCCCGGGGGAGGGGGGGGGGGGGGGGTGGGCCTTGCAAGTCTAGAAAATATATTTTTTGTTTCCTAACATGTGCAACTCTTTGAAAAAATTCAAGCCCCTCATTTACTGCATTGAGAGAAGTATAGGGGATATGAATTCCTTGATCCGTTTGCCATCTTCCTCTTTTTTTACCAATGCTGAATAGGAAGTGAAATAATTATATTTCTTACCCTTGATGAGTTTCTGGGGACTAAATGAACTATTGCTGATTGATCCTTCAGGCATCAAAACAAAGTGTTCTTCATCAGATAACTGAAGGGATAGCTCTGCTCAGAAATTCAAGTGGAAGCTCTGAAGCATTTGCGTTGATTATTGATGGAAAATCACTTGCCTATGCTTTGGAGGATGACGTTAAGGATATGTTTCTACAACTTGCGCTCAGTTGTGCATCTGTTATATGCTGTCGTTCATCACCAAAGCAAAAGGCTCTGGTAGGTCCTTATGTTGAGTATGCATTTCTTACTCAGAGCATCACATCCCCTCATAACTCTTTGCTTTCACGTCATTCAAGCAAACAATACTCAACCTAGTAAGCCACACATAACATTTGAAACTGGTAAATGCAGGTGACAAGATTGGTTAAAGCTGGAACTGGCAAAACAACATTAGCAATTGGTGATGGTGCAAATGATGTGGGAATGCTCCAAGAAGCAGACATTGGTGTTGGAATTAGTGGGGTTGAAGGAATGCAGGTAATCATCAGAGTGTTATAGAAATTATATTGATTTTCATCCTTTTATCACAGTTATATCAGCTACCTTATCTTAATATTTCTTACATATGTTGTCTTTTCTCTGCTTCTTGAATAATCCAGGCAGTCATGTCCAGTGATATTGCCATAGCTCAGTTCCGTTACTTGGAGCGCTTGCTTCTTGTGCATGGACATTGGTGTTACAGGAGGATCTCAACAATGGTAATGCTCTTCTAAATGTAGAAACAGACATCAGTATGTCTACATTATGACCAATAAAAAGTTTGGAAACGATCCAATAAAGCTCTTGAATTTGTCCAATGATGATGCTATCTTTCTGCTGCAGATATGCTACTTTTTCTACAAGAACATCGTGTTCGGCTTCTCTCTCTTCTTGTATGAAACACATACTTCTTTCTCTGCACAACCTGCCTACAATGACTGGTTTCTGTCGCTTTTCAATGTCTTCTTCACATCACTCCCTGTAATTGCACTGGGAGTTTTTGATCAGGATGTATCAGTGCGGTTTTGCCTCAAGGTATGTTCATGTTTTAACTGGATGTCAATAGAGTTTACTACAATTGACATTTAGCCATATAGAGGATCGAATCATAGAGCAAAGCAATGTCTAGGCTTACCAATTTCTTGTGGTAGACATGTTAGATGAGTATCTTGCAACTCTCTTGTTTGTGATCGCATACATTCAGTCCCTTTGGTGAAAGTTCTCTCCTCTTGCATTCTAATTCATCGCAGAGTTGGATAGTTGTGGAAAATGCATAGCACTTTCTACTGGAAACTCAAAACTAAGATCAACTTAGCCTTTGTACTGATCAGGAGTATCAAAACCTCTTTTTAGGTTAGTGAAGGAACAAAGATAGTTAATCTGGATCTTGTTAACAAGTGAAGTGAAGCAGAAAATGATGAAAATTTGCTATTTCCAATACACTACTTTTTTGTTGTGTGTAATTGCTGCCTTACAAATCAAATATTCATAATATGCTTAACCAGTCCCCAAAGGGTACTCATTAACAAAACCCATTTTATTTTAGTAGTGGGAGGGACCTTGATGTTCCTTACAATACTTCACCATATGGTGGGAGGAAGTGGACCAAATCTGATCATGGGAATGACTTCTAGATTCTCTGGATGAATCTTGCTGTGTAGAAATTTACTTCCACGATTGCAGCTTTAAATTTAATGGTTAACATATTTCTGTCCTTTTGAAGATTATGATTCTAAATATAGCTTTTCTTGCATTTGTTTTGTTGTTGCCCAGTTTCCTATGCTGTACCAAGAAGGGGTTCAAAATATGCTCTTCAGTTGGCGTCGAATCCTTGGCTGGATGTTCAACGGGTTCATTAGTGCCATCATCATCTTCTTCTTGTGCACAAATGCCCTCGAAACCCAGGCATTTAACAACGACGGGAAAGTTGTTGGGTTCGAAATCTTAGGAGCTACGATGTACACGTGTATAGTGTGGGTTGTGAATTTGCAGATGGCGCTTGCCATCAGCTACTTCACTCTAATACAGCACGTCTTCATCTGGGGATCCGTTGCCATCTGGTATCTCTTCCTTTTGGCGTATGGAGCCTTATCACCTACGCTATCCACCACTGCTTACCAAGTCTTCATTGAAGCACTTGCCCCTGCACCTTCCTTTTGGCTGGTCACAATCTTTGTGATGATCTCAGCCCTGATCCCTTACTTCTCTTTCTCAGCAATTCAGATGCGGTTCTTTCCCATGTACCATGGAATGATACAGTGGATAAGGCACGAAGGTCGAACAGATGATATAGAGTACTGCAACATGGTGCGGCAGAGATCATTGCGGCCGACAACAGTTGGTCACACTGCACGTTTAGCTGCAAAATCTAGGCGTGTGCAAGATGGAAACCATAGCAGATGACTAACCACTCTTACATCTTCTTGGATAGCTAAACATTAGGATTTGGCAGGCCAATGACCGGAATTTCAAATACAAAACTTGCCACTGTAGATGAGTTTCACAGGAAATATATGTTGATTAAATTGGCCTCCTTCAAAGCGGAACTTTGCCCTCGGCATCACAATAAAGATGTATAGAAACACAGTTCGGTTGTACCATATGCCTGAGTCTGAAATAGGCTGTACATTGTGAATTTTTTGGTGTGCAGCCTTGTATCATTGCCAATATGTATGTAGCACCAGAGAGTATTCATTGTAGGTGTGAATAGTGTACAGAACATCTTATATGATTATCTAGAGGGTGGTCTTTCATTTTTCCTTAGATGCTGCACTTGAGTTTTTATACTGAGCTGTTGAATTCCCGACAGCGCTTTTGTGGACTGTCACATCATTAATGCATTCATTGATTAATTCTCCGTTTGAGTGAAGTTGAAGCAGAAATTATGCATAAGTGACTGGAATGCAGAACTGCTTGTAATACATAGAGCAAATAGGTAAACAATCGCAGGTTATAGAGCAAGGAGCATTATGGTTGATAAACAATTTTGAGGCGTTGCTCCATTACTCACGGGAGCGTGCTAATGGACAGATCTTTCAGAAGTTATATTTAGGTTTCATTTGAATTTGCCGAAATGAAAATGTCGTTGAGAATTTAATGTCTTGCAGCATCATAACTGGTTGACCCATTACAAGTCTTTAAGAATACTCTCTGAGGAATCAAAGCTTGGATTTGGTTTCAGAGAATATGCTTCAAATGAATGTCACTTGTGTTGACTTTTCGACGGCCATATCCATTCTTGATTGCAATACTTCTATAAATTAATAAAGCTGCCAGCACTAAAATATCTGCCAGTTGAGCTGTACGGAGTCGATGCAGAGAAAGTCACGATCATCTTGTTGGTGAGATAACTACTCTGGTTCCGCTGTACACTCATGATGTTTCATTTTTCTAAAACGGTGGCCAACTTTCCTAGTCTCCTGACGCACTCAAGAAAATTTCGAAAAATAAAACGAAGTGACAGGAAAAAAGAAAAGAAAAGGAAAGCAAGATATGAATGCTTTTTGTTAGCAGCGGTTGTCCTAGCCATTTGCATCGCTTTGATTTTATTCTAAAGGCAAAAGGAAGATATCATCTTGACTAGCACATTGGGCTACCTTGCAAGGAAGGTGACTGCAATAGAAGGTATCAGAAGCTCTGGATTTCTTCTCATTTGAAAGACGGTTGAAAATGTCGACAACAATTCATTGATTTGCAACTCTTCGGCAAATCACGCATAAAGAACGGATTTACTTCCTCTGATATTTGTAGGAGCAGAACCAACAATTTCGATTAGATGAAACTGAAGAACACTGGAATCAAATCCCTGATGATCACATACACATCCTGAGAAGCTCCCTCCACTTTCCCCGGCCCAAAAGCTCCCAAATCCAAAGACACCCTTCTGCGACATCTCTTCCAATACCTTCTCAACCTCCTCCATGCACGGCCCGCCTCTCTCCGACACGTCTAGGAAAAACCCATCTTCCCCGACTCCTATAGAACACCCGGGACCTTCCACGAGCTGACCTTCACTTAAATGGCTTGTCTTTTCGAGGCTTTTCCTTCTTCTCCTGAAACGCCGAAACCTTTTCTTGGCGAATTGCTTTGTCTTTTGGAATAGACGGGATGGAATTTTTAACAAGATGAAGATGGCGATCTGGAGGACCAGGCATTGGCAACAGCACGACACAACGATGCAATCTGCGGCGAGCATGTTGCAGTCTTCCATGACTCGAGGATGCGATTTGGAGGCAAATGATTCGCCGGGGACATCATCTTAGGTTTGAGAAACAAGGTTCTTTGTCTCTCCGGGGAGGTTATTAGGAAGGGTAAAGCAAACGAGCAGCAATCATGTGGCTAAAGCTAATAAAGGTGGCAATGAGTCATATGGCTTTAAGTTGCTTGGAAAATCTTAGGATGCAATCATTGCTTTCAGTTTTGCGTATCGAGGAACGAGAGGAATACTAAATTTCAAGGAAGCAAAGTCTTTTTTGTTCCCTGTCGAAATCTGGTAATCTTGGAGTCTACTCTTCAGTTTCTGCGGCTACAGGATGATTCTTGGGTTATCAGGTCTTTGCTTTGGTGTGATTCTCACGTCCATTGTTTTCAGAGAAAATGGTTTCTAATCGGGGAATGATGTAGCGATTACAGCTTTCGACTTAAAGATCACTGTTCTCATGTCTTCCTTCCAAGATCAAGCAATCATCTCTCCCATAACATCAACTTGATTTAATCCTGTCGTACTTAGCAGGATCATTAAGAAATGTCCTCGTTCCTAGTAACGAAAAATTGAACATAAATAGTAAATAAAGCTTTTAATAAATGGAGATCTAATGGGCTCACAGCTGTTCATTGACAGGATTCTTGCGATTCAAGTTATTGACTGAGATGCAGGCCTTGTCATGATTTCAATAACGCTAATCACATCAAAATTTTAATCATACGTTGATTTATAGGAACAGATGTAGCGATTTGCGGGAGAGTCATCGTGACAACTTGAAGGAGCACCTCCTCATCCCTGTCATTGTATTTTGGCTTAACAATTAATGAATACTGATATGTGATTTACGATCTCTTATTTACTTTACAACAATGGTGACAAATTTCTTATAATTTTGAGCGAAGGCATGTATTAAACAGATCGTTACCTATGTGTCCATTAATAAAATCACATGCACGTGAGAAAAAAAATTGTAATCACATGAGAAAAGTATTAAAAAAAGTTACAAACCTTTTGATTCGGTGTCAATTCAATCGTTCTAACTAATTTTGATCGAATATTGCTGACATAGACATTGGTTTGCTTACATGGCATGGCCGGTACTTATGTAGACAACTTTTAATAATATTTTAACATTTTCTCGAATTTTTTTTATTTCGTTTTATTTTATTTTTCCCCTTCTCCTCTTTTACCTAGCCGATCGCCAACGATGGGCAAGGTCAAGCCTCACCTAGTCATTGGCAAAGGCTTGTGCCCTTGTAGGCACAACCTTGCGGCCTCACCCATGGTTGACGAGGCTCCTCATGACCTTTAGCGAGGCTTGCCAAAGGCCAACAAGATTTGGCGACTAGCTAGAGGAAGGAGAAGGAGAAGAATGAAAAAAAAAAAGAAAAATCGAAAAATATTAATATATCATTAAAAGTTATCCACATTAATATCAACCGTGACCTGTCAACTTGTGCCCTGTCAACTTGTCTACTGATCCGTGTTTAACAATATTTGACCATGCAAAAAATGTAGGACACTTTTATTTTATGATGAGAGAGAATTTCTCAATAAATAAAATGCACCTTTACGAAAATACTCAAAAAGGGTTTTAAGATTTTCCATCATCAGTTCCATCAATCATGGAGGCAAAATTTCCTGTATATAAACCAAATGCCACTTTCATGTTCGTACTAGCACGCGCAGGACCCCACATTGTTTTTTACTTTTTTTCCAATGGACTCGGTTCTCATTCATTGTTTCAGCTAAACCAAGAAATCTCCTCAGAAACGTTCAGTTCAGAAATAAGTGCGACAATTCGGTGACGTTCACTGCTTTCGTGCACTTCCAAAGTACCGTCGACACAAAAGCGTGACCTCGTCCAGATCTCCAGATCATACCCATCATATAAACAGTAATGTTACAGACGCAAAATCATCAAGACCGATTTTAAAAGCTTCTGCAATCATACATTATTCCTCAGCGAACGTGACCTCATAAGCTTTTGCATGCAAATCTCTAGAAAATCTTTTGTATCCCAAGCATTACTTGTGCCAAAAAAATTCAAAGAGTTCCTCTTGCAGACACAGTGATGTTATGGGGTCTTCTACAAAATTACCTTTTACTCAGAACCACGGGGTCGATTCTATCGATGCGGATACTGTGATAGTAGTGGACTGCTTGTTCACTGATGCGTAAAATGATCTTCTCCCCCAATTGAAAGACCAAGTGAGCACAGAAATGCAGTTAAGATATTGCAGAGATTAATTACACGGTTTGAGATTTTAATACAACGAGCAAAATTGAATCAATGAGATTTTTGCACCACCCTAAACCTCAGTGGCAACAGAAGATACGCAATAATACTGGCTACCCTAAAAAAATTTGCGGTAAGGCAATGCACCACTTTATGAAGAAACCTACTTACAGGTCCAAGAGAGTGAGTTTTGCCCTTTAGCAGCGGAGAGCCACAGCTAAGACAAGACAAACTCTCTCGATGCAAAATGAATCCTCTTGCAATATATACCAACACCATCCTTCAACTATTTGAGCTACACCGGCTAAAGAATTCTGTACTGTAATCTTGGCTGCCAAAAGCCATCCTCTGAAACAATCTGATTTCTGCAGATTGTTGAGCGGAATTAAACACCTCGCTCTCTCCTAGTCTCATTCCATTGGTTAAGTCGGAAGCAGCCAAACCATCAAATGCTCTCACAATCTGCGAGGTGTGACCTGACTCAGGAATTTTCACCGATGACAGATAATCCAACCAGAAGGCATATATAAAACTTACCTGTCCCATACGAGGTCTCTTGGCAGCTGAATGTCGCACACAAGCAGCCGCAGCTTCCATCATCCGGAACATTTCAGCTTCAACATAATTTCTTTCTAGTTTTGGATCTGCCAAACCCCCAAATTCTTCATTATCAAGTGCATGGCCCAGCAAAGGTCGAGCCTGGAAGATGGTAGGATATATTGGTTAGTGAAATGAATATTTCATTTTTACTACTATTCCATTTGCCATGCTTGTGCATTCTGGATTAATCAATTCATTCAGTCGGACCTGAAAAACACTCAACATTCTAGAGTAGAGGTGAAGGTGATCCCATCATTCATGACAGGGTCCAGTCTACCATAAGGTCAAAGCCAACCGAGATACTCTGTTAGACTTGCAAATACCATGAAAATATCTTAAAATCACTTGATACGATGAGGTGAGACTAAATGCAATCGGCCTGTTGCCAAATAATAAGTAATCTAAGATCCGTTTCCTTCTATGGAAAACAATAACTTAAGGGAAAGTAGACCTGCTAGTAGTTCCTAAATTTATCAGAAGTTAGTACTTTGCAATTTAGCCAGCATACCTAATAATTATAGACTACGCAATTTTCCTAAGAAGAGGTAAAAATGCTTAAATGTCATCTGCATTCTCAATATTTTTTTTTTATCTGTCTTATTTTAACTCTTAACTCACCCCGGACCTTTGTCATGCCTCTTTGTAGAGCACAGGAGTCGAACCCCATACCAAAAACTAAACGTCCTCACCCTTAGCCCCCACTGAGAGAGTAGAGAATCAAACTACCCTGGCCAATGGGGCAACCCCTGAAGTTGCATTCTCAATGTTGAGGTGAGGCGATTAACAAATGCATTGTTTTAAACCTTTAATGTATATAAGCATCTGTCCTGACTCAGGCCATAGACATTACATTACCAATCACATCACAAAATATTTCCAAAGTTCAACAAATGCACAGGTCAAATGAAATCTCAGAAAGAGCTTGTAAGTAATATGATATGTTAATGATGGACCTGCATAATAGAATTTGCTATGATGGTCCGTAAATTTCCCAAAATCTATTTGCTCTAGTTGTTTTCTTCCAATAGGAACCTCAATGTCAGAATAGCAGTATAATATATAAGTAAAGATACATCCAACTATTATTCATAATGATAGAAAAGCATCATAGCCAATAATAATAGATAAGCTTTAAAGAATGCAAATAAATGCACAATCAGATTGATCTGGCTAGGACATTGTCTTATTAAAACTCCCACTGTTAAGGATAGACTCCAGACACATTCAAGTACTTAAGTAATGAACTCCTTCGTAATTCAGGGCTATTAATGTGCCAACTCAGAGGATGTGAATATGAATAGAACTACTAACAGTTTCAACACATTGCTTTATGTGCTCCACAAAGACAGATGACCAGCATCTATATTTGCTCTGCTTGATCTAACAGCTTTATCCAAGTCAATTTAATATGGTGAATCACGATTAGCAAACAAAAAAAGAAAACGAGGATTTATAACTAACCCATTCAACTAAACTCTCATCTCCCAAGGGTTGTGATGCATCCACAGGTTTCCGTCCAGTTATTAGCTCCAGAAGCACAACTCCGAAAGAGAAAACATCAGATTTCTCGGTCAATTTGCCACTTGTTGCATATTCAGGAGCCATGTATCTGAAGTGCCACCATCAAGAAATTATGTTATTGAGAACATGCACAGTAATTGCAAGGGCCAAACATGTGACAATTGGTTCTCATAAAACTCAGATAATTGTCCTCTCTAAGAAGCACGACCAAAATGGACAACACTACATACCCGAAAGTTCCCATGACACGTGTAGTGATATGTGTATCTGCATCAAGAGCTAATTTGGCAAGTCCAAAGTCTGATACCTGTCAAGCAAAGACTAGGCATCAGTACAACCAAACTTTCAGTAGAACCAGTTAAAGGCTGTCCAATAGGGATTGTAGGCACACCCGAGCTTCGAAGTTATTATCGAGAAGAATGTTTGATGACTTGATGTCTCTATGGATAATACGAGGATGGCCTGAGCAAGACATCAAAATTAAGAAAAAATTACACATTAGTAAATCATGGGACAGAGAAGATTCCATGATGAAATCTACTAAAAGACATGTACTGCTGAAAATGTAAATAAAGCTAATTCACTCCAAGAACAAAAACCTCTTGGAATTTAATCATTACACATCCTTTTGTCTCTCAAGTGAACAAAAATTTAGGCCAAGAAAAATAAGTGTATCTGTTAAGCTTATTTGCATACTTTGCTTTAGATTTTAATTGATATCAATAATATGATCCTGATCCACAAGGAATGTTTGGTCATTATTTTTTTCTTTTCCAAATAACATTGCACAACAAGAAAGGTATTATATTTTGTAATTCTCAGATTAGCTAAAGCTAATGTGTATTAAGTGGCCTTCAACAATCGGTGGTTTGAGAACTGATGCTTACAGTCTTCATGAAGGTAAGCTAATCCACGAGCAGCACCAGCAGCAATCTTAACACGCATTGCCCAGTCCAGCACTGGCCTACCTTCTCCTACATGTCAGAATAGAAAAAATTCAAATCAGAAGGGGTGGAAGACAACTTTCCCAGAGATACCTTGGGCATCGAAGCTTTCAGAACTTTGAGATGAGCAATTATTGTACCATGAAGATGAAAGTAGAGGTTATTATTAGGCACGTAGTCATACACAAGCAACCTTCTGGTGTCAGCAATGCAGTACCCAACTAACGACACCAGATGGCGATGGTGTATGCGACTGATGATTTCAACTTCAGCTTTAAATTCTCGATCCCCTTGCCCACTACCAACTTTTAGCTGCTTTACAGCTATCTCTCTCGCATCTGGAAGGAATCCTTTATAGACAGCACCAAATCCACCTTCACCCAATAGATTTTGAGATGAAAAACCATCCGTAGCCTTGACCAGCTCTTCATACGTAAACAATGGCCTGGAATTTCCAATTCCCCCCTGCTCCTTTGGCGAGTAAGCATCACTCCCCGAACTACTTCCAAGGAGGGGTGCAGAAGAATGTGTCTTGATTACAGATGAATCTGGACATAGTTCATATTGTAAAATCATTCAAGTTAACAACCACCACATATAGATCCCCTCTTAATTCCACATATACTCAAGAACAAGGATTAAAGAAGTGAATCTCTTAAGCCTCTCTACACCAATTCTGAACGATGTTTGGTTTTTCTTCAGAATACAGTTACGGGTTTATTGAATTGAAAATTCCAATGTGCTAAATTTCCTATTAGGTCAAACAAGAAATCTGATATCATTTGATATATTCATGTTGCATCGCATATATATCTTGCTGCGCATGAATGCTTTATACTTCTAATATTAACTACCCCAAGAGAGAAGTACATGTACTAACCATCGTGCCAATTTGTAGTGTGACTTTTTATAAGATTACTAAGGCACCAAAACAGAGAGCACATGGGACCATAGCACATCCTCACAAATGATATATAAAAGGGTACAAAAGATTTTCCATAGAGGGGGTGGCATCTCTAGAGTACCTGTTCCAGGGGAAGAGGCCCCAGGTGACGGCACAATGTAGACTCCAGTAAGTCCAGTCAACTTTTTCCTTCGTTTTCTCATGCACCAGACCGCAAATCCAATAAGGCTAATGAGGATGAATCCCACTGCCATAACAATAGCCACAATGCCAACTGTTCCTATTCCAGAAGAACTGGAAGTTGAATTAGGATCGTTGCTTGCAGTCGGACCAGTTGATGGAGGGGTTGAACGGACAGGAGTGGAAGGTGCAGGGATACCTGATGGTGAGGGTGCTGAGATTCGAGAGGAATTTGAAGATGGAGTTGGTGGAGAATTGGGCGGGGAGGAACTAACTCTAGGAGGTGGAGATGATTTAGCTGGAGGAGTCAATGCCACAGGGGAAGGCGGATTTGAGGTTGGCGGTGGAGATGAACTTTTGGGTGGTGGCAACACAGGTGCTGGGGTTGGAGGCGAACTTACAGGTGGACTTGATGGTGGTGGCAGAGGTGGGGAAATTTCAGGGGGATTGGGTGATATTGGTGGTGGTGGTGGAGGTGGGGAAATTTCAGGGGGATTGGGTGATTTTGGTGGCGGTGGCGAACTAGGACTTTTTGCCGGAGGCGGCGGAGGTGAACTAGGACTTTTTGCAGGTGGTGTTGGAGGTGAACTTGATGGTATTGGAGGTGGTGGTGGTGGTGGTGGAGGTGAAATCTCAGGTGTTGGAGGTGATGGTGATGGAGGTGGTAGTGGAGGCGAGCTCGGAGGAGCAGCAACAGGTGGCGGAGGGGTAACTGGTGGACTAGGTGACGGTGGGGTAACTGGTGGACTAGGTGACGGTCTGGAAATTGGAGGAGGAGGTGGAGATGGGACCGGACTTGCTGGCGGATCTGATGATGGTGGGGAAGGAGTTGAGGGGGATGGAGCTTTGGAAGATGGAGGTGGAGATGGAGGTGGAGTACTACTAGTGGGCGTTGCTGACAGCGGCGGGGGTGGTGTCGCTGGAGGAGTCTGAGGTGGTGGTGATGGAGTCGCAGAGGTGGTGGAGTCAGGCGGACTTGCACTAGGTGTAGCGGGAGAGTTAGTCGGAGGCGGTGGAGGAGAGGAAGGCTGTGGAGGTGGAGAGATGGTAGTTGATGGTGGCACAGCGGACGGGGATTCATCCGGAGATGGCGAAGTACTTGCCATCTCTGAGATCGACACAACCCAGACAACAGATCAATCAATCTCCAGCTTCACAGATCATGTCAAATCTTGAGAATTCTATTAACATATTGGACGCCTCCACATTTCCCTTTCCAGCTAAGAAGACTAAATTTTGAGGACAACCCAAGTGACCAGATCAGTTCTTGAGCCAAACCCAAATTCTCAAACCCAAAACACGAACAGAATCACTAGACTCTGCCACTCAGAGTCACAGGAAGACCATCAGTATCAGCCAATGAAGAATAGAACACAGTTCGGGTAGCGGTGGAGCTTATTAACCCAGATGAACCGAGAAGAGCAACGTTAAAGAGAACCCAGATCAGCTCCCAAAAAAAGCAATGACAGATCACAGTCTCCAAAAGAAACAATGATTCATAAACTCCAAGCCAGACTGAGCCTAGCAAAATCCGAACTTTCTCATTCGATTCAGGACTCGAAAGTAAAACTTACAGCCCGAATCTCCAGTACAGAAATGTAGCTACACCGACACTGAACAAGCGAGCACAGGTGAACCCAAAAAACGCTTCGGAAAAACAAGAGCCGAACCTTTTTTCGCTCCAAACAATTCTCTTACTGGTTCAGCCATTTGAAGTCATCCCACTTCATTTTTGAATTAGACGATGAACGAGTCCCAGAAGCTTCTGCGTGCCTCTCTCTCACTCGCTCGCTCAGAGAGAGAGAGAGAGAGAGAGAGAGAGAGCGCAACCGCAGGAGGCACACGGCATGTGGGGTCCCCGCTCCAGAAACGAGGATGATGGGGACGTCGAGAGAATTTGAGGGATCGTCCGAACTCGAACGAAGACAAACAGGGATGGTCTACAATATCATTATCAAGTCATGATCGAGAGAATTCAAAGGTTCACAATCAGCGCGGCCCTTCTGCACAGTTTGCTTCGTTGCAACGTCAAATCAACTCGGGTGGATCATCATTATTTTATCATTCCCTGATGAGTTGTTTTGGGGAGTAACCGCACGCTCTCCTCCTCGTTGCCAAGCCAAGATCTTTGGCAAAATCACGATCTTTATTTTCTTAAAGGCAGTGTCTTTTCGAGGTAGTCTATAAGCTCTCGTTCATAGGGGAGGCAGTGACATGTCTTTGGTTTTAGGGTAGGATTTAGTATTTCATCATACAGCTATTGGAGTAAGGATTCTAGCTAGAGACGACAGAGGGACAAATAGGACCGAGTGATAAATTGGCAATTCGATTTATTAATGAGGGTCGATTCAAGTTATGACTTTTTTTAAATGAGTCATTTTTTGATTTGAATAGATCATTATTAAAGTATCTCAAGTTTGTTTTTGTAAATGCATCTTTCTATTCGAATAAATTCATTAACGGGTTTACTTAGGTTTCGGGTAATTAGTATTAGCCCCCCTCTCTCTCTCTCTTTCTCTCTATTCTATTGGGCCAGGACTACATATCATAATCTATGTATTTATCTCGATTTCGACTTATCTTGAGTTCATTACTTTTGAGTTGGGTTGATGCCAAACTCTTTTCATCTAGGGCTTAGTTCATTTTGTTGTTGATTTATTGTTCATTCCACTGAAATGCCGAAACAAAAGAAAATTCCAACATTTCTTGAATGATGATTTTTAAGATTACCATAACAACTTTAAATTATGGGTGACCGGGTTAACCATACAACAAACCTCTTTTATGCTAATCCCTGACCAAGAATTTCAAGCTAATTTTGTTATAAAAAAAGAAGAAGAATATAAAAAAACCTGAAAAGTACGCCATACCTTTTGTCTCCAATGTGCTGAAGGAATTTTTTCACATGTTACTCTCCATAAAGCAAAAACTGTTAACCTTCAATTTTGAAATCAAAAAACAGTACGATCTCCCTTACAATATGAAGAAGCCACTCGCTAATAGCTAATGTAAATTGTCAATGCAATCATTGAATTCATGCATATCCTAAGCAATAACATCCTGAGTTGACGGTGTATGCGTGTGTCAATAAAGTTCATTTATCATTCCTACTAATATCATATGACCATGTTAGAATATAATATGACACAGACATACATACATATATTAACATATTATGCTGAATTTATCAATCCAACCTGCCACCAGTATTCAAGTGTTTGATTTTGTCCTTCTGCAGCGTTTGATGCCCATAAATAAAATAAGAGGTCGTATTCCTATGTCTGCAAGCATTTTGGACTTTTCCGATCGGAGCCCGCGTTTGACCAGATTTAATAGAGTGTGGTGGGCAAATCCAGCTTGCTCTGCATGGATTTCTTGCGCTGATCATAGGGGCATTCTTTAATCTAGAAAAAATAATCATAACCCACATTTCTATTAATTAAAAAAAAGAAAAAGAAAGACCCGATTTGTCCTGGCTCAGAACGAAGGACCCGGTCAGTGCACAATCTCGACGGTGCATGGAACTCATAGATTAAAAAGCTAATTTAGATGACAGAGAATATAAGAATAAACAGCGATATCAAATGGGGTTCCCCACGCCCCCACCATCTTCTTCCGATTTAATTAAGCGGGAGATTCTCTATGGTATGGTGCATGCACACACGAGGGACTAGGTTTATATGCGGGGAGAGGAGGTCCCAAATGAAGCAACGAAGCTATGAAAAGATCTCGCACTAAAGCATGGAGTTAAGGCAACTCTTTTACTATGTCAAAGCGAGAGCGGGAAGCATTGATATCTGGTGGGTCTGCCCGGTTTTCAAGACGATGTGCACGAAAGCGACGGAAGTTTCAGGAGTGGTGGGTCGCGATGTGTCCCGCCAGATTCACGAATCATTTTTTTTTTTTGGATTGGAGGGGTGTTCCTCGCGACCCGTGAAGTTCCCGTCCAACATGCGGGGCTCCACATTTGGAGACTCTGGTGGCTTTTATGACCTTCAACGATGCAATCATATGGCCTCGGGCCCCATGAACTTGTAACGCATGGTCGTCAGCTTGTCACTGCACCACACCATTCCGGCCCTCATGTGGGACTTTCCCCCTCCCTTTTAACCCTCCCCCTCTCTCTCTCTCTCTCCCTCTCCTCCTATTTTGTTGACTTTTCTTTTGCTTCTTTTGTCCTAATCTTTCCCTTTTCCGAATTTCCTCTTGCTCTTTAGTGGAAAAAAAAAAAAGGCTTTCTTTCTTTTTTTATTTTTACCAGAGCTGGGGAATGTTAAATTTAGAGAATGTGGGAACCGAGGAAGGATGACAGTAGAGTGCGGACATGTATTGGCGACTTTTGACAAAGGGAGGTGTCGGTGGGCATGTTGGACAAGATAGAGAGGGAAAGAGACCGTAGATTTGGGCGCACGCGTCTCTACGATTTTCACCAACACTAACATGCGTAGAGACAACCTTTTAACGACACATGTATCATCATCATCATCATCATCATTAGGCTTGGCTTTTGGCCGGTAGCCACAGCCATGGACCAAACGACAGGTCCATATCTCCAACTACACGGACTGGTTAACTTCTTCCCAGATTTCAGACTCTGCGGCTATGTCTGAAAATTCAATGGTGGCGCCGAACAAGTTTCGTTTGCCAAGCTGGGCTTAAGACGGGGGAGGTGCAACTACACCATTTGGGGTTACGCTGTCCCCGGTCTGAAAACGCATGCTGTTTGACAGAAATGAGGCCTGAATCCAGATCAGAATGATCCGCTTCACAACGACGCCAATCGCCCACCATGTGCTCTAATCATCAAGAATGTGAATGCCAAACCTCCCTACAAGATGAAGCCAGAAAATCATCAAAAAAAAAAAATCTTAAATCCATTACATTTTTCTAATTCGATCGTAAACTTTTTAATTATACTAATAAAGTTCTAGATCCTTTCACATTTTGCCAAGTAAGTCCATCCAGTCAATTTTGACCGGAAAGTGCTGATGCAAACACCGACCATCTCACATGATACGCCGGCGTCGACAATAACAATTTTTAAAAAATATGTTATGAATATTTTAATTAATTTTCTTATCTTGCTTTTCTAATCTTTTCCTTCTTTTCTTCTTCTGCTTTTAATATGGCTGGTGAGGTCATCAGAAGCTTGCCAATCATTGGGCAAGGCAAAAGTAAGATGGAAAAGAATATAAAAGAAAAAATTTAAAAAAATCAAAAAAATATTAAATATATTATTATTAAATTGTCTATATCAACTCTGGTACCGTTACATAAAACGTTTCAATTGAAAAATCATATTTATGCTTCAATTGATACAATTAAAATGTTAAATTGACATAAAAAAAAAAAAAGATTTATGACTTTGTTGGTCCCGATGAAGCCGAACTTCCAAATAGTTGGTCAATGAGAAGGGAAGGACGATGAATAATAGTGCTGGATATTCAAGCATGAGCAATCCTAGGGCAAATAAAAGATTATTTCGCCAAAGTTCTGGGAGAATTCTGTGAACCACTTCTCGAGCGTACGTATAGCCTTCGAGCCGGGGAAGCACGCTCAAGACCAATTCACTGCGCACTTGTATGTTCCAAGTTCAACCAAAGCCGCTTGGAAGTCACCCGTTTAACATCAACTATACTTTTGTTTTTCTGGAATTTAACCAACCACGATATATCTTTTCCGAAAGTCATTCTTTGGCTTTTGATGAGAGGAGACGGGTTCTGTGGCGATTCCGGATAAGAAATATCTAGGCGGACAAAAAATAACTATAAACCTTTATTTCGAACTTCGAACCAAATTATACATATAAATTGAAAACCACTTCCACAGTGATGCACGTTCACAAATTATGTCGGAATTTAATCGATGACAAAACTTCATAACAGCAAAGATGTAATGTCGGAATTGAATTGACGACACAACACCCATGGTAGAGATGCACACCGGAATTGAATTGATGACGAAGTATTGGAATAAAGATACACGTTGACATTTAATCAACGACGCTGATTGAAGAGTAATGATTAAGGAAAATTGAAGTGCAAGAAAGTAAATATAATAAAAGATTATATTTTGACTATCGAAGGAGGTTATTAGTTGATGAAAACTTAATATTTATAGAAATTCTATTATAACTATTTGGAGGTAATTTCTTCCAAAATTTTAGCCTCATGTTTTCGCGTTGGCTAGTCTTCGAAGCTCCTTTTGAAATAGTCCTCGATCCACGTCGACAAGTCTTCTTCAAAGCTCCTTTGAAGTAGTCCACCACTTCTCCAACGACCTCGAGTCTTGGTGCAATCCTTTGAACCGATCATCCTACTCCTCAGTTAAAATGTTCATCGACAACTTTCGTAAAATAATCCACAATCCTTTGCCACTTGTTGATATGTGCCAATATTTACAACCAATTCATCAATAGCATGTAATATCGACCAATGTTCAGTCCATTCAATTGACTTCATTCACGAATAACCAAATATCCCTGGATAGTATATTCTCCACTTTTTCCCTTTTCTTCCCTAATTTTGATGATTACATATAAGGTGGTCGAGTCTAAATTCATTGCTTCCGAATGATTGTCGCATGTCAATAATAAATAAAAATCGAACATTTTTGGGTGTCAACAACTTCTCATCCCGATCATTCATTCGATTTCCACAGCACACGACTCTCCCGCATTACTACCGATGGTATGGGAGCTGCTAGAGAGCGAAGGCTTTGGGAAGGGATGGCGGGTTGGAGAACTAAGACATTTGGTTTGGACCAATGAGGAGGGAGTCATAGGAATCTTCTACTTTAAGTCATAGAAAAAGAGCATGAATTGGAAGTACTCTCATAATTCGATGTCGGAATTTCCTGGCTTTGCAAGTTCTGAAATCGTATCAACTGGTGGTTGACATTCGACCTCGAAAGTTGGGCGTTACAAGTCTCCAGCTTTTTCTAATGAAGAAAAAAGGAGACATCCAGGCAACGAAGACAGGAGGAGTTATTACTCTACGCGGTTCTGTACCTTGCAACGAAGACCGCACGCTCGACGCAGATGCCCGTTTGACCGAATCCGCCTTCGAACAATAAATGAAAATAGGGTGCTTGATCATCTCATAGCTTGATCTATTGGACCAAACCTTCATCTTTACCAGGACGGTTGCTTTGTTTGGGACATGGCGGACAGAAATACGCAAGGAAAAACGGAGATGAAAATGCAAGGGGAACCACGTGGCGTATAAGAATGCCAAAGAAATGGCAGTTGGAATGAAGAGTTGCCGGATGGTAACTACAGGAACAGTAAATTACCCTCAGAGCAAGCAGATTTCCAGCATCCATATGCCCCGAAAAAGTATCGGCACAATTTTTTTCTAATCGAAATTCAATCATCAAATCAATGAGAATATCGAGTGTGCTTTTTTTGAATTACCCTTACCGATGTAAAAGCTACTGCAAAAGTAGCCATCGTTACCTCTCTGGCTTGCTTCAAAGTATAGCAGTGTGAGCATATCAAGTTCAGAGACAAATACCACAAGCAAGGGCAATAGGAATTCAGTACCCCGCGTTCTCCCAAAAAGGTAAAGGGAAAGAGCATCAGCTGACATAGAAAAGATCCAGTGAAAAAGAATAACATTGATGAAGTCATGTTTTCCATTGCTAAGACAGGTTGAGCACCAAGTCAGAAAAATTCATAAGGTTGCTCATCAGGTTGAAAAGCTTAACATCAAAGGAACCTTCATATCTCTCTATTCTATTTTCATTTGCTACATCCATTTCTTGCACAAACTAATATGTGAGAACAAAATTAAAAAAAAAGGAAACATGAGAATGGTTTTTTTTCCCTACAGTTCACGCAACCATTGAAGGGATTCAGTATCTGTAGCTGTAATGGTGAAATTCTGAGTCAACACTTCGGCTGTTTGGTGTTAGCGGATGAAATTCAGGACTTTGCCTTTAGGAGAAGAGCTATCAGTTTATAATTCAGGACTTTGCCTCTAGGAGAAGAGCTATCAGTTTATACTCCCGATGCTGTGGGAGTAACAAGGATGTAACTACTCGAGATGATTGTCCATAAGAAATCTTAATCCAGAAAGTTGGCCCCAACTTGATGTGGAAGAACTGGATTTATTAATGAAGAATGAAGCGTCTAGTTCAGCCCATTTGATAGCCTTGAATTCCTCCTTGAAAGAATCTCAGCTGCCCAGCTCTTTCCTATTTCAGTCTGAAACTTACCTACAGGATAAAACATAACGAAAGAAAGATAGCGTTAAATTTAAATCCCAACGTAAAGTGAGAAAAGAATCAGAAGAAAATCTACCTGCTGTTGAAAGGAAAAACTCATCCAGCACCATCCCGTGTTCTGCATGTACATAGCATAACCTTAAATGAGATAGGTTCTAGGAAAGTGTATAAGTAGAAACTATATCAAAACCAGAAATGGATAGGACACTTTCGCAGTTCCCAAATCTAATTGTATGAAGAGAGGTGGAAAGAGAGACAGAGACAATGACAGACAGTGAGATGACTCAGATCTTGGCATGAGAAACAAGAAAAATTAAACATATCACATGATTATATCATCTGATACCCATTGTCTGATTTTCTGTAGCATCAATGAAATTAAATCAACAAAAGCAAAAGGCAGAGTCATAAGAATGGAGAATCCATCAAATTCATTGTAAGTTCTCATTATTAACTTAAGCAGATCAGAGTAATACTTCTTGCTTCTCTACCTCCACCCCCTAACAGTTCTATCCTATGCCATTAAAGTGATGGAATCCTGGCCAGCACAATCATGAGCATGATTTAGCCACTGCATTCAGCAGAGAGGATAAAAATGGAAAAGTATATCACAGCCAAACAGTTAAAACTTTCTCTCACAACCTGGATTCTCACACCATGTGCAAGTTAACTTGTCATCTTAAGGCTTGCCTCTTTGCTAATAAGCAGCATGTTGGTAGAAGGCATGGCCACCTAGATTGGTAAATAAGATGCCAAAAAAATTATGGAAATGTGATTTTCATGCTGTAGAGAGACGAAAATATTGACTGGAAAGAGTATTCAAGATCGAAGCGATTAAAACTAATTCCTCCTAAGCTCTATCAGTTCATTTGGAATCAGAACTTTTGAATCAACCCATGGAGGTTCTCCAGAAATGTTTATGTCAGAAATTTGAGCTTGATTTTGAAGCGGTCGCAAACTCTTCAGTTTGTTGATGATAGCAGCTCATTTTCTTTCAAGTTTACTAAAGCATGTAACACACAAAATCTTCTTCATGGTTAACTCAGATACTTCGATTGGTTGGCCAACATGAAACACCAAAAGGGAATAGGTAACTACACACAGAAAATGTCTGAGGAGTCTGCACACACATGGAGAGACAGTAGGTGGGTGCATTACCCATCTCATATTCCAGTGCTTGCAGAATCAACTCGACCTGGAAAATGGCATATGTTAGTTTACTAGAATTAAGAAACCATGCCATCAAGAGCACGATCTGATTTCAACAAGAAGCCCAACAAATTGAGAAGTCCTGAAAAATTGTCAACCAAATGCTTATTATCCATAAATAAATAAGAAACTCTTACTGTTATATGTGAGAACTAAGATAGACTTAAAAGCATTGTTGGTTTATCATGCAATCTTGTGCCGTTGAAGGCAAAATATCTTGCTTAAAATTATGTGCAAAGAAAATATCAACATCTACGCATAGCTATGAAATGATGATCAAGCGGCGAAGAGCAAACAAGACTACAATAGCAACTATAAAGATCTGACGTGTGCCTGCCTAAAAACAGTAGCAAAGTATTACATGCCGGTAAACACATACTTTGTCAAAATCTTTGACCAAATTAGCCTCTAGAGAAGAATTGTTCTCATACTCAGCCCAAAGTTCCTTGATCTCTTCAGCTACAGAAAGAGAATTTAAATCGAAGTCAAACTCAGGAGCAAAAAGGTAATCCAAGATCTAAAAGATGAGAAGATTAGTACCCCTCATCCCTCCACCAAGAACTTGACACATTTCATCTAAAGCCGCTTGTTCTCTCCTACTCTTTTCCGCTTTAGGCACGCCATCTGCTGGTGTTATATCTCCAACAATAGCTACAGAATTCAAGATGCAACTTCATTCAAAGTGCTGACACAAATGAAGCCTGTGATGGTCTTGGGAGAATGAAAACTAAACTATAACCAAATCACTTCAAATCCTTTCTCTTCTTTTCTCTAGTAAATATCTAAATCTATTCTTTCCTTTCTAATACTTCTTCCAAATACAAAGATATTTCCAAATAGTAGGCTAGACAAGACAAGAAAATTGAAAAATCTTTAAAGGTACTAATCCTATACAGAATAACATCAACAGTAGCTCCCCGAATAAAACACTTATCCAATTAGAACGGCCTTTGGAGATCCAGCTGTAAGAATAGAAACAAGAATAAATGCAAGATCATTCCATGTGAGCCATTTGCATTTACAGTCACAATAGAAAATTTTGCATGAGCCAACAACAGCAACAGCAAATCAGAAAAGCACAGAATGGGCCAACATAATCACAAAATTACAGAAAATGAGCATGAAAATCAGATGGATAACTATACCTTCGGCAATATCATGCACAATTGCTATCTTGATGCACCTGTGGAAGGGGAAAAGAAGTGACATGAGAACATGAGAAAAACATAAAAGTGACAGGAAATATCAACTGAAAAACTGGTAGGGATGCATGTGCCATTTGGTCAAGAGCATTATGGCAAACAAAATCTCGACTTTATAAGAAAAAGAACATGCATAGTTCTTTTCTGCCAATTAGCTTAAAGAGTCACAAACACATCTTTAGCAGGAGTTTCATTGGGATATAAGGTTGAGAACAAGTCATTAGCTACTTTGCTTTTGCCAATGAACTATATACCTAATTTCTATTTTAAAAGCTTAACTTGTTAGATGAAAGCGCAGTTTAATATTTAAGTATTGGCCTAAGTCAAGCATGGAAATATATAATTGAGAAGGCAAATAGAATCTGGAACATTCGAACTCAGGACCTCCTTGCTCTTATGCCATCTAAGAAAGTCCAACCCAAAAGCTTAAGTTGATAGGTAAAAGGAGACTACAAAGATATAAAGAGTATTTAGGAACCATTGTCAAACAATGTGGGACAATACTTCAACACTTCTAAAGTAGTTCAAAGTGAAATTACTCCGTCACTCACCTTTGAGAAAACATAGACACTGCATAGGCTAATAGGGAATAATGGGAAACTTTATTCAGGTCACACCACATACCACATCAATTTTTCCCTTAGATTTCTGACAAATGGTACAGTACTGATTGACCAAATGGGCATCATTTCAGAAGTACAATGATTGGGAATTTCAATGGATTATACAACAGAAGATAATGAAAGATGAACAACTGTGAATCATTGTAACTCTAAATTTGACAAGCACGGAGTTCTAAGAGAATGATAAGGGTCCCCAACCTTTCCCTATCCAGTCCAGGAAGATCATCAGCAATTAAAGCCATCAATGCCATGCGGTACATATGATCAGCAATCGACTCAGGACCATCAATCCCTTGATTGATCCAACCTTTCCTTTTGGTGGTCTGTGAAATAGAGCAAAAAGTTATTTCTACTGAACATACTATGTCGAAACGTGTCACATATTCTTAATTAAAGCTTGTTCTCCTTGCTTTCACTGTCACTTAATTTTTCTATTGGAATTGATGAGATCCCATAGAGCCTAAATACACAAACACAGAAATCTGTTGTGGCGTAAACTCATGTCATTAGCCACATAGAACCTCGTACAAGTGCAATGTAATGGCACATATTTTGCCTGAGCTCAACTCATAATCAATCTAAAGAGCAGAAATAGGTGTGATCAAGGGATGCGAATGCAAGTTATCAGGACAACTACCTCAAAGCTAGATGTTACATGCCAGTAGATCAAAATCAAGTATCAGGACCACAAAACAGTTATGTGCAAAAAATTCTCATTCAATGTTCGAAAAATGGAACATATTAAACTAGTTTCAACGAGGTAAAGTAACAAAGAAAGTGAGGCATAGCAAACCACGCAGCTAAGAATTATAGAAAATCAGAATAAAAAGGCAAATCCAATGCTTAAAAGAACCAAAACTGCGGAAGAACAGATACGAGAGTTGCAAGCTCATGCTTCAAGAGTTCCCAGTCAATTCATTTCATAACAAAATCATAAATCATGAAAGAGAAAAGTCCTTCCAACTTCACAACTAGAATTTCATTCGTCAAGTTTATCGAGCACCCAAAGTCAGCTGGCCCATAACAATACCGCAATCCACTTCTACAAGGGGAAAAAAATCAAAGCTATCGATAAACTGATACGAGAAGCATTTAGTACAGAAAAGAGCGCATTTTTGCAATCAGCTTATGCTCCAAGAACTGCGGACACTGACGAATCGCGATAAAAAAGAGAGAGAGAACCTAATTGCATCACACTTAGATTTTAGCCTTCCTCAAACTCGTCGAGAGAGCAAACGAAATCGAGCCGAGACCGAGAATCTCGCGCGTACCTTGAGCCGGTGACACAGCGTGAGGAAATCGATGGCCGAAACCGAAGAACGATGAGCAGGCGACCCAATCGGAGCGCCGGAATACTCCGTCCGAAGCGAAGGTTCGAAGCCTTCCGACGAAGAAGAAGAACAAGGAGAAGAGTGCTTGCGAGGGCGCGGGAGGATGATCCTCGGAGCAGCTTCGAGGCCGCGATTCCGCCCCGGACCGAGGGCGGCGCGATCGCAGAACGACAGAGAAGCGCGAGGACCGAGAAGCGAATGGAACGTCAAGGGATGAACCGCCATTTCGCCTCCCGCGTGGGCGAGGGAAGCTGAACGGGGGAGAGGGGGGATTCGCCGGGAGCACAGCACTGTCCGTTTCCTACGATGCGGTCTGGGCGAGGAGGACCGGTCTGAGGTGGTTGTTGTCGCTGTCTGCGTCCGCCGTTCGCCATTTATACGACTGACCAGAAAAGCGCAACTCGCCACCTGTTCTGTGCTACTGCCTGAGGCACAACTCAGTAGACTCTGTCTTTTTTTTGTCTGTTGGAGAAATATTTCCTAATCAAATTTTTTTTTTTTTTTTCGTAATTAAGTCCATGTTACGTGCCGAATTTATACATCCAGTGGCGTTATTTCTCAATAGACCCAAATTGATCTAGTCGGGTCAAAAATAATCCGGCCAAAATTGACATTTATCTAGGCCGATCCATATAATTAAAACATCTTCATATTTAATTTAATTTACAAAAAATCATATTCAAACTAAAGCAAGAGTGTGATTGGGTGAGTGCGAGATTAAATGAGGGCAAGAGAGACTTATCGTGGTGGATTATGAACTCATCTATGATTCATTTATTTAATATAACTAACTTGTATAATACTTAGCCAATTAGATACGGGTTAGGAACCCATTTTGATTGGAGAATTTAAATATTAGCAAATGTATTAGGAGAAGTAAAATACCTATTGCACATATCATATTAAACCCTTTATGCCCTCGTTTAGATACTCGGATGCACACACATTACTCTAACGTGTTGCCGGAGTGCCACTTTTCTTTTCCTTTTTCAAAAGTTTCTTGTGAAAAAATATATTTTCATGCACTAATAATCATTTATACAATTAAAGCCCGTCATTTTCAAAACACCATCATTTTTTCTCGTGATATGCAAGTAAAATTATTTTTTTATTAATATAGACATCTTATTTTGACCTAAGGGTTTTGAAGAATTGAAAAAGGCATATTGGGATTGTACCTAACCTCTCTAATGATGCCCCATTATCGATCCAAGATATCGCAATTTTTACTCACGGCCATTCAATCTCAAGACGTCTCTTTTCCAACTACCCTTATCCTAAGAAGTACCGACACCCTTCGACATTTTCAAACATTCTTTGACACTCGGTTAACACGTGTTGAAAAATTTGATATTTGATCAACTTTCTCAAACACTCATATCGGATTTGACATGCAAGGGGTCAATTTAAAAAAAATTCAATAAATGAAAGGTCAAAATGTAAATATATATAAATAATAAACGGGGACAAATAAAACTCCTAGTATTTTCTTTTCTATACTTTTGACTCTTACTTTTCGTGACACATAATTTACCTACTCAAGTTTGTTTTTTCCCCTTTTTCATCTCACATGCTTTGACATGAGAGTCTAGAATGTGGAGTGTTTGTTTTTTTTTCCTCCAAATTTTATGAATTATAGAAATTGAGTTAACATTTTAAATTGAAATAATGAATAATATTATTAAATGGTGAATTAATGTTTTTAATGTAAATTCATTCTAAACTCTTTTTATTATTTATATATTTATGAATTTGAATCAAATTAATTTGATTGAGATAATTATAAAAATAATAATTTATCATAAATATATTAAAATATATATTTAATAAATAATATGTCTCAATATATCAAAATTTTCTATTTTTTAAAAAATGACATAATAGTATATTATGTCAAGTCGCGTGTCTTAGTCAGTTCTACTTAGCCCCTATGTCCCCTCAATATATATATCTCTCTCTCTTTCTAAGATTTGCAATTTATGATCTCTTGTTTCTATTTAATTCCACCTCATAAGTCTATTCGGGAAAGCATGGTGATGTGACGAGAGCATGAAAGATCATATCGATTTTTTAAAGACGGTCCAGTTATATATATATTGGAAGGACTATCTTAAAAGATGGAATAAAAAATTCAAGACTGCATTGATTGCACGAGGAAGAAAAAGTCGGGAAGTACTTCTGGTGCCATTGCGCCTGGTCAAGAGTAGGGAGGATCTCACTTTCCAGGAAATTTTAAATTCCCTAATGGTGCAACCACTATATAAAAATTCCCACACCCTTTGTCCTGTCCGGCTTTCGATTCGATTCGCAGAGCTCACGCAAAGGCGAAGGCGAAGGCGAAGGCGAAGACGGAAGCCCTCCGGCCACCGCACCACGGAACGGAAATGAAGAAGACGAGCGCTGACCCGGCAGCCGTCCCCGACGACCTGCTGGTCGAGATCCTCCGGAGGCTGCCCGTCAAGTCCCTCTGCAGATTCAGGTGCGTCTCCACCCTCTGGCGCTCCCTCATCTCCGACCCGCGATTCGTGGACGCCCACTTGGCTCACTCCGCGGCTGGCCCGAGGCTCCTCGTCACCTTGCCCGTCCTGCAAAGCCCCTGTGGGCGGTGGCTCGTGTCGGCCGACCACCCCGATTCCGGAAGGAGGGACCGACCCCAGATCGCCACGCCTAACCTGCTCGTCCCCGGCTCGCCCGACCGCTACGTTTCGCAGTCTCTCCACGGCCTGGTCTGTCTCGAAGTCGGAGGTTCGATCAGTGTCTGCAATCCCAGCACTAGAAAACTTGTCTCTTGGGGACCGAGCTGGGCAGATGGCCGTGGGGCCTGTTCTTATTGGAGGCATTCGTTCGGGTTCGATCCTGTCGGGAAGGAGCACAAGGTCTTCAGGACATGGGTGAGTGATTCGGGTAAGGCCGGCCGCGGGTTGATCCTCAAGCAATCTGTGCGCACTCTGGGATCGAACGGGTGGAGGAGGACTGAGGGTGGTCCTCCTCATCTCAAGCATGACCCGGAAATTTGCTTCAATGGGGTCATATATTACATTGCCTGGAAGAGCTTGGTTGCCATCCCTAAGGTGGAGTACTTGGTGGCACTCGACGTCAGGACAGAGAGCTTTCGAATGATCGCGAGTCCTAGCGACGTCCAGGTCGATATGAGCAAGAGGCGCCTCATAGAATTCGAGGGGTGCGTTGCATTGGTTGATTGCTACAATCTTAGGTCTGATGATGAGGTCGCTATATGGATCTTGGAAGATTTCGACAGGGAGATCTGGAAGAAAAAAGTTGTCGTCTTGCCACCGTGTTGGAAGGAGATTGTTGCAGACCAGGAAATGTTCCCAGTTGGCATGGCTCGCCGTACTGGCGAACTGTTGTTCGAGCCCTGGGTCTTGTCTAAGCCAGTGTGCTTGTTTTACTACAATCTGAAGACCAACAGTTTTAGGATTAGCGAAATTGGCGGACTCCCTGAATGCGAATCAGGGATGCCTCCTGAAATGTACGGTTTAACGTTTACTGATCACGTGGAGAGTCTGCTGCCGGTGACGAGTCATTCCAGTAAAAACATAGCCAACCATTTTCCTTCAGGCTGAGCTCTGTTGTGCAGCTTGTTCATCCCTTGGTTCTGCAATTTCTCCCTTTATACTTTCTAATCGCTAGATTCCGTGTATGGAAGCTGAACTCCGTAATTGGATGTTGACTCTCTGTTTTGATATACCTGTAGCTAGATGTACATTGAGACACCAGATGACCGAAACTTGAATTGTTTTCAATTTGTGAACCAGGCTGATGACTGGTGTATTCTCATTGTTTGCTGCTTAAATGGGTGGGCATATCCAAGAGCATAGATTTTGCTCCCTGAATTGGCAGCTTTCATGTGAAGTGTAACCTTATCAGCCTCGCATAACATGTCCAAGAGCTTGCATTTTGCTCTCTGAATTTGCAGCTTTCATGTGAAAAAGTACCTATCAGCCTTGCTCGTAGCTGAGAAGTGTTTGCCCCCCCCATCATGTCACGGTGGGTGCTTTCGCGTGTGCCTATGTGTTTGAGAAGCAGGGAATTTAACTCTCTCACAGTGTTTGTTTTTTTTTGGTCAAACTCTCTTACAGTTTGCATTGTTGGTTGGTAAGAAAAGACAACTCATGCACACATAATATTGTCGTAATTCGAAAGTTCTTAATCTTTGATCTTTCTAGTAATCTACCAACTAAAGTTTTGAGGAATCTAATTGACGTTTTCTTCCAAAAATGGCCCTAACTTTCGTCCGGGGGAACCATTTGGCCCCAACTAGCGTCCTATATGTAACCCTCAACATCTGTGAGAAAGGACAAATTCGGCCACTGTTAAGACTTTGCATTCGTCCTCCGTTCCCTTCATCAAAACAACTTCGTCTAGCAATTCAGCAACTGGTGCCTCCGTCATCCAGGTTAGAGATCTGGCGCTTTGAAACAAAATCAAGTTGAGAGAGACGGGGAGACGCTCGACTTGGGCCTTATGGTTCTTGACCCAATCAGTCTGGGAGTCATGTGGCACGAGCTCCGCTCACGCCGCTGCTGTTGCAAATTGTGAGGGCGCTGGACGGTTTGACGCAGGTAATGTAGGGGGATGATGAGGAAGGATCTAATGACTGATTCTCGGTTCGTTCCGGAAAACTATTTACTGCACATAAATGCAGCGTGGAAGAGAGACCATTTCTTGCAAAGAGCATGTTCCTTAATTTGCTCGACAATCTTAAATGGAACTCGCGCATCATTTGGGAAAACCAAGGAGTGGTGTGAACATCCATTGATTCGGTGCTGAGTCTGCTGCTGATCCGATCCATAAGACCTTCGAGCCGAGTGGTTTATCATCGTCCTGCGACAGGCTTAGCATGAAGTCCATCGAACATTTCCTTCGCCTTTTATTCTTAACACTCATAAGAAAGCAGCAGTGCATTCTTATGATATTTAATAAGGATCCAAGGAAATAGAATTGTTAAGTCTTGGAGTCTATGAGGTTGTGTTCATGTCTCGATCATAATAATCGTAAGAAAGCAGCACTGCATTTGCATAACGAAACCACGTGTCTTGTTGGGTTGGCAGAATTGGAGTTGTTAAAAGAAAAATCAACAGAGAGAAGACATTACGCAATTTGATAAGGCCCAAGGATCTCGCATCTCTCTATTCCCCTGCCATCGAGACATGCGTATCTTTTTTCGTTAATCTCCGAGTAATTTACGGAGCAGCTAGAAATGAATAAACTTCAATGCCAAATTTTATCGTATATTTTAGATAATTCTTTCATAAAATGAAATTTCTCTAAATAGGTAGACTCAAATAATTCTCAATTAAAATGTTTTTACTAAGTGATGTTATTGACGATGAAAGATTCGATATGTGAATGACTTTCTTTTCGATATCCAATTGAAACTTATTACATGATTTAATAAATGAATGTATTTTGCACAAGATTTTAGTCCCGTTTGGTTTGGTTTGGGGTAAATGTCATTGGAAAAATATGTAAATACCTTTAAACTAAAGGGGTTTTTTGAAATACAAATAACATTTAATAAACTATAATTTTAAATTGTATTGCAAAACAATTTTGATTTAAATGCTATGACCGAAGCAACCATCATCTCCATCACTTAGGTTCGCATGACCCAGGTGATGGAACTATCACTTGTGACCAAGCAACCCACGCCTGAGGTCGCTAGACCTTACATGACGCTTGGGTTGCACGACCTTAGTTCACCTTGCCTAAAGTCGGATGACCTTGGGCGGCAATCACTGAGGTCATACGACCCCTTAGGCGGTGGTCGTTGGCTTGAGTGACTCATTCACCAATGGTCACTAGTCTCCGTTCGCTTCTTTAGAGAAAATAAATAATATCCATCATAAACAATAACGTAATTCGTATGTTAAAGATGCAACTTCCTAAATGACATCTGAATCTATTTTGGACTAAGGGCACTTAAATCCTTTAAAATGCAATTATATATGGATAAAATCCTTAAAAAAATTGAACCAAACCTATTTGCATTTGGTCGAACTAAAGGCCCTTCTCGCATGCCCAAACCAGATGGGTCCTACGTAATCTGGCAATTGTCTTTTCCGATTTATGCAGGCCTTCATAAAAATAAAAAATAAAAATAAAAAAACCATCTTGTCGTCACCCGACTGATCGCCGGCCGGCCAAAGAGGAAGCTAAAACCCTTCAGACCAAGAACGGTGGCGGCGGTGGTGTCCGGCCCCGGTTCGATGGTCATCCCGGATGACGTGCTGGCCGAGATCCTCAAGAGGCTGCCGGTGAAGTCGCTGTGCAGGTTCAAGTGCGTCTCCACCCTCTGGCGCTCCCTCATCTCCGACCCTCACTTCGTCCACTCCCATTTCGCTCGTTCCGCCATCCACCCCAAGCTCCTCATCTCCCTCCCGAGCCAGCCGGATCCCGACCCACCTGGCCGCTGCTTCTTCGCGGCAAACCAATCCGAACCCGGAAACCCCGACCAACCCAGGATCGCTCTGCCGTACTTCTTCGCCCCCGGCACGGCCTCTCGGTACGTCTCGCAGTCCCTCAACGGCCTGATTTGCTTCCAAGTCGATGGTTACGTGGGAGTTTGCAACCCCACCACTGGGAAGTACGTAACTTTGAGAACAATCGAGGCGAAGATCACTGGGGAGTGCGCTTACCTGCACTACTCCTTCGGGTTCGACCCGGTCGATAAGAAGCACAAGGTGTTGCGCACGTTGGCGACCTGCCGAAGGTCGATGCCCGATGACCTTCGTGAGGTGATCATGGAGCACCACGTGCTCGATTTAGTATCCGACAAGTGGCGGAGGATCGAGGATGGCCCTCCTCATATCAAGAAAGAGAGTGAAATTTGTTTCGACGGGTTGATATATTATAGGGCTTGGAATGGCACCATTACCAATCCCAGGCAGGACTACTTGGTGGAATTCAATGTCAGGACTGAGCGCTTTCGAATGGTCAGGTTTCCTGGTGATAATGGTCCCCGTGGAGGTCATTGCAAAATATGCCTTATTGAATTTGAAGGTCACGTTGCCGTGGCCGATTTGCGTAACCTTAAGCGTGATGGCAATGATGATGTTGTTTTATTGATCTCGGAGGACTTTGAGAGGGAGATCTGGAGGAAGAAAGTTATTGCTTTGCGACCACCTTGGAAAGAGATTCTTGCGGCTGAAGAGATTTTTCTGGCTGGTACAGTCGGTACTGGTGAATGGTTGTTGGCATCACAGATAATGTCAAAGCCGCAGCGTGTGTTCTACTACAATCCAAAGAATAACAGTTTTCATGAGATCGAAATTAGCGGGTTACCTGAGTATAAAAGAGTACTGCCTCCTGCAGTTTGGCAAACGTTTACTCATCATGTAGAGAGTTTAGTGCCGCTGGAAGGTCTTCATGAAAGGCAACTACATCTCACATGAGCTGAATATCAACTTATACTTCGGTAGGTTTTGAGGATTCTACAGAAACTCTCTACACCTTGGTTTGTGGTCTTAAGCTGTGGAAGGCTTTAGCTCGTTGAAGACTGAATCATTTTGGCATCCACACATTCTGTACTGTGTTCCAAGACGTGAAACTAGTAATCCTATCTGGCTTTGGCTCTCTGAATTTGTGGCTTTATGTGACATTACTATCAGCCATGATTGTAGGAAAGAGGCGTTGCCCCTTCTCGTATTACCTTAGTTGTTATTTGAAGGACTAATCAGGTATATTACCTAATAAGGCGCTTTTGTTTCCTTGTTGGCAAGCAGGGATATATCCTGCTTGTTGTGACATTTCTTGGAATAAAATTTTCAAGACAAGCCGATGCCTTTAAAATGCACACGAATTTCTATTCTCAGTTTGTATTATCTCAGCTTTATTACCATTCTTTTATGCTATGGTTCAAGATGTGTGATAACTAATCAAAATTTGTGTTTCGTGAATTGATGTTGTTTTCTTGGAGATTGTATAGCTTACGCTTTAGTACGACTTGATCACTTCCCTATCTGAACTTGAGGAATTTTATGTCGTCAATCTACTTACCCTGGTTATAGGAGAATGATATTTTCTTGTTGTCACGTTCCAAAAGCTTTTGGTAATTCTGAATCTGTTCATTGTGTATAAGCGGGAAGAAAATCTTGTTTACTGTGGTGAGTTCCAAAGAAATAGAAAAACTTTTAAGACCAGTAGAAGGGTTCGGAATGCATGAACGAGATCAAGGGCATATTGCTCTGGCTGATTGCCATAATCCTGTGTATGATAATTAGAGGTGTCAATATGAGTCATAAACTCATATTATGACCCACTTTTAGTTAAATGGGTCAAATATGAGTCAAGTGAAAGTTAAATGTGGGTTAAATATAGGTCAAGTGAAAGTTAAATATGGGTCAAGTGAAAATTAAATATAAATTGAGTGAGTTATTAGATAGACCCATCATCTCTCTTCTTCTATCCCCTCCTCTATGCGTTCTCGACCTTCGTTACCGATCTGATGATGTTCACTCAACAATAATTAAAAAATCGATTTTTTTAAAATTATTTTCCTCAAACTATTTCAATTTAGAGGTATCCACATTTTTTATTTACTATTTTTTATTTAATTTACTTTATAAATTTGATGTGAAATTTTTATTCAAATAAGTTATATGTGAAAAGTTTAAAGTGGACTAAATAAGTGAGAGTAGATTTTCTTAAATTAAGTTAAATATTAATGTGTTGATAATATGGGTTGGGTCGGGTATGGGTCATCAAATTTGCATTGCATGAAAATGGGTCAAAATGGGTTAAATGGGTCGATGTGGGTCGGACCATTTTTGACCCGACCCGACCCACCCATTTGACACCTCTAATGATAATGGTAATTACATTGTTATATGACTGCTAGAGGCCTTAAATGGGGAGACTTGGAAGAAGAAAGTTGCATCTTCACGCCATGTTGGAGGGAGTTCATTGCGGACAGAAGTGTTTTCAGCCACTGTCATTGATACTAGTGAACTTTTAGTCTTGCCTCTTATCTCATCGAAGTCTATTTATGTGTTTTACTATAATCTGAAGGCTTACTAGTTTAGGAGGAGTGGAATTGGTGAGTTACCTGACTACTGGAGCTTCAGTGTCTCCTGAGTCAGGTGGTTTAACGTTGGCCAATCACGTTGAGAGTTTATTGCCACTGAAAGGTCATTCCTGTAGAAACTGGCAGGCGTTTTCTTAGTCTGATGTTCTTATTCATCAGTGATTCCAAAGTTTCTTCTGAGCCTGTCTATGGCACTTGTTGGCAGCTCAGCTCCCATCATTTGAAATAGCTAGGTGGAAGTGATAGCTCCTGCATATACTTATTAACACCCTATGCTCCATGCCAATTAGTTATAGAATCATTTGGGTTTTTGCTTCAACACGACATAGCTACGGGGTATACATTTGTGTGCCCGAATTTGCTTCTTCAATGTGACATGTACCTGTCATTCGTAATTTTGAGCAGCGTTGTGATTTTTTTTTTTTTTTTTTTGGGTGTAGGCATACATAGTAATTTGAGATATCTGATGCATTAAGTCAGTTTGCTCTTTTTGTTGGTCGAGAAAGCTCGGGATTGGTCTTGCATACTTGGGAGAACCATTTAACATGAGCAGTAGTCTTTAGATTGCAAAAGTTAGCTTCCTCATCTCAATTATGTTATCACTATTCATAATGCTAAAATGTTGTTTGTGTCTCGACACTTTGGAAGTGACGGTATGTTCTGAATTGTCCATTTGGTAAGCCTGGTAATTTGGAATAGAAAGGTGGTGGTATGGATTTTGAAGGGTGAAGATGAGTTTTTCGCTTGAATCTCTTTACAAGTATGGTGATTTGGAGTAGAAAGGTGCTGCATAGAAAGGTAGTGGTATGGATTTTGAAGGGCGAAGATGAGTTTTTCGCTTGAATCTCTTTACTTGGCTCAAATGGAACCCAAAGTATGATTGGAATACGGCATGGTACCTATGGCAATGGAACACAATCACAGGATTTTGCAAGAGGACTTCCCTATGCCAAAAAATCCCTAGGAGTCATTTGTATTATGTTAGTGTAAGATGCACGCAAGTCATCCTTCATTCTCAGCGACTCCATTGACGGTCCTTGTTTGATGGTACCCTCCTCTCCATGAACGGGTCAACTCAACTCTGACGAGACCTCCGAAGGCAATCCGAGTTTAGGTGGTACAGGTGATCTTTTTGGTATTAGTGATGGGAGTCAGTGACGTGTTATGAGTGTAATTTAGTGAAATGAACCGGCGTTGGGTTAAAAAGAATCCGGAGCCATTTGACTCTATTGGCTTCGTCACTTGTGTTATAACTGATGAGAATGGGAATTCTGGCTTCTTCATATCATGGGAAAAAAAATACAGTTGGAAGTGGAACTTTCCCCCTTCCCTCTTGGTTTACATGTAAATATTTCAGGGCAGATGGGATCATTCCTTAAGAGACATCGTCTTTACAAAAGACAAACTTTCGACTTTACAAACTCAACTGTCAAAAATTTCCACTTTCAGGTCAATCAAAGAATGCTCCATACCGACCGCTAGAAACCTCATATAGGAAACACAGAACAATACAGAAATCTCTGAAACAGAAACTTCTCAGCGACCAAGTACCGCTTGAATAGCAGCACGTTGAGACTGCGTTAAATTCTGCAAATTCAAACAATAATCACCCAAGGAACTCTATGCGTTAAAGCAGAGAAAGGATGTTAAAACACATAAACAGCTAAAGAGGTTGATAATCATACCTGGCAGAGATGATCGAACAGATTTCTGTTGCTCTCAGAGAACTTCACGAGAAAGTCCACCAGGTAGTTGGCCAGATTAACCTGTATTACCCAACAAGACATTTTAGAATGTCGGTCATAATGCGCATAAACCAGATAACGAATCTAGGATGTAAGATCCATCAGATACCTCGTTTATAGGGTCATCAATACTTGAAAGGTCTTCATCATCACCATCTTCCTGTTGAAGCTCATAAGACATGCAAGAGTATGACCAAGCAATTTAGGTGATAGTCCATTATTTTCCTCCTTATTTAGCATATCACTACTTTTCAGGGGAATGGTCAGTATTCAATCCCATGTATCTGAAGTAAAGGGAAAATAAACTAGAAAAAACAATTGAACCTCATCAAATACTCTGGCCATTGCCTCAAACTGTGCATATCCTGGTCTATCGGATGATACAGCAGCAGCTGTGTGTAAAATGTCTTTGTCCCCATCCACAGGTTCCACTTCTTCCCACTCCGAATCCTCCTACAAATATGAGAGTAAGGTGAAAAATCCTCAACCCTTCATAATGCTGCAAATCCAACTGAGTCAGAGAGATGTACCCTACCTCTTCATCACCAACCGGAGCTTGTTCTTGAATTTCAATCAAAGCATCAGCAAGCAAAGCCAGTATCTACAGTACAGAGGTAGTAAAGCAGATTTGTGAGATTGTTGACACTATAATTTCTAGTTGGATCATGAAGGATATAGTGTAGAACAGTAATAGCCATGATTCATAAGTGACAATTTAATGACATTATTTGACCAAGAAAAGGCAAGAGGTAATAAATCGACGTATGCCAGTAGAAGATATGTCAATTCCAAAGTTTTCATAATCAAAAGAAATTACTTTTGCAGGGAGTGGCATCAAAGTCCACTGGTCTGGAGCTGACTTAGCCTTTGAGCGAGTGGTTATCCCTGTGGCAGACTTCATATGAAGTGCGATAAGCCAAGGAGCTAAGATGCTTCTAAATCAAAGTAGGCAGCAGAAATAAGAACCTGAATTAGGTGGCCCTGGACATTAATTTTCCCCAATCCACCATGCATTGTGGATAGTAAAAGAGCCAAAGCAGTGGTTGTCACTTTGATTTGGTATGATCCCTGAATCTCCCCTGCATGTTAAATTGCAGATCTGTGTAATATATCTAACTTCCTTGAAAGCAAGAAGCATCCACATGAAAGGTTTGAATAGATCCAGTTCATGGTCTAAATGAATCACAAAAGTGCAAGTCCATGGAACAATCCCACAGATTGTGTAGAAGCAGCAGTCACTCTGAAGATGAACAGGACATTCAGCTCCCCTCCTACCGGGATCTCCAGTGCATTTTATTCCTAATAGTACCTCAAGTACTGTAAAGGAATCCAAGAATCATACCGAAAGAAAAAGTAAACTATCCTAAACTCCTTTTACAGGAGTGCAGCACTGCCACTTTAACCATGCTTGGACTTCAGAATCTAGCAAGAAGCGTTACCTTGCAGCTTTGTCCATTCAGACATCACATATGTGAAGGCATTATCATAACCTTCAGCTGGGACTCTCATCAGCATGTCAATAAATTGTTGCACATTGGGAATGCTTATGTGAACCTGCGATATTTTGAAAAATTACAACCAAGACACTGCCTGATTTTCAGAGTCGAAAACGCTAAAGACATTTTAAGAAGCACAGTGACCCGTTTGAGAGCCCCCTAATTAATGTAAAAGTTGGAGTCAAAACAATGTTCTTCTTGAATGGCAGATTAGAATTTGCATTACTTTAAATAGATGCTTTAGGTGGACAGGTGCTGCTGGTGCACATAAATCACTCCATAGTTAACAAACCACCACTTTTACAGATTAATCAATGCTTTCTTGAAATTAATAATATCATACCAGATCAAACAATTTTAGAAGGGGGAAGCGGAACCATATAGCACTATCATAGAGTTTTAAAGGATGAAATACCTTACCAATCTAGCAAATATCAGAATCAATGAAGTTCTCAACCCAGCTATTTCAGCAGACTGCATGCGTCTGACCAGAGCAGCTGCCATGTCCCAGATATGTGGTGCCATTTGCTGTGGCAAGTGCAAAATAAGTTGCAGAATATAATTCCCGACAAAAAGAGACCCGGAGCTTTCCAAAGCAGGATCCAGAAGCCTGCATCACGTTACCAATAATAGATTTGAGACCCACTGGAAATATAAATGCACATACAAAATCCAAGAATTACTGAAACTGTGAAATGAGGAATTACAACCAGGACATGACATTTCAAGTAATCCACTCATTCCATTGTGTAAGTTCAGATCAAGTAGCATTTTGTTCCACATTGCAATTTACAAAACAAGTACTGCAGTAGTTAACGAGAGAAAACCATTGAAGCTTGACCCCCATAGAGTTGGCCCAAATAAGTTTCACTTTCTTGTAGCTGCCATAAAATGAGTGCACATTGTAGAGTAAAGACATGTCACTGCACTAGTTGTCACAGCCACATGCTGCTGTTTCACTCTACATTGAAAAAGTGAACAAAATTGATTCTTACAGTCAGCATTGTATCATTAAATCTCTATAAACCATGATAATTGAAGTTCAATGATCATTTTTTATGAACTAAAGAACTAAACCAAAATACTTCAAAGCTGCATCTAACACATATGCCGTTGGTTTTCTTCTATTTCATTCTTTCTTTTTGGTTGGCGATTTCAACTAAAACAACTAAATACAAAAATGAAACATTGACATACTACAATGACTCCAAAGATTATCTCCACAATGCTGATCAATATAAAGCCAGAAACTGGAAGGGTATATGAGAGAAAGGAAATCTCCACAACCTTGAAGCTACATCTAGCAAAGACCTCATTGTGAACCCAGAGTCAACACCCCAAGCCAGCACATCCTGTCTTCCCCAGAGATGAAAGCAGCCAGGCATTCCGTTGCGTTCTAATAAATGACATTGCAATGCAGAAAATTACTTAGATATAAAGAGAATACAATCAGGGTCCTAGCAGAAAAAGAACACAACCCATGAAACACTTGAGCACCTGCATTTCACCATGGTCTTCACTTTGAAGTGTTATACGAATGACAGCATCAAAACATGCATCGTATATCAATTTCACTGCATCAATAGGAGAATTCTGTACATTGCAGCACCAACAGTAGCCAAGAATATATAAAAATTAATCAGAATTATCAGCAGAAAATTAAAGCCAACATATCAGTGAGACAGAGGATGAAAAATTTAAACCTTAGAAATACCTTTACTAGCATGGTCAACAGGTCCAAGGATCCAGCAACTAAACCATCAGGTTGCTGTTGGGGCTAGACATTGCCATCAGGATATATCATAACCAACAAATAATTCAACCACTGAGATCAAGGCAAGCTAAGATGCATCATAATAAAATGGAACGAATTAAAGTCCTACCTTATTTAGGACTGGACCTACAAAAGGCAGAACCCGGGAAATCAGTGGGTGGACACAACCGGGAGAATTTTTTATTGCCTGGTCAAGCATTTTATAGAAGAGAAAGAACAAAGGAAGTTCCAATCAGCAGAGATATAGACCAATATTAAAAGTATTATTTTGTCAATGAAGTCATCAAGCTTATTGTTTCAGCATAATGACTTGCTATAGGAAAGCAATAAAGCACCAGTACTAATAAAAGTCAAATTAAAACCTTCTGACATTTTAAAAAATTTTCTTTCTTGGCAGTCCACTGTAGGATGCAAAAGCATCTTGGCAAAAAATTATAGACTTTGCCTTATTCTAGTTTTTCAACATCACAATTGCCTGTCAATGATTCTCTATATCAATAATTTAAGTATGAAGTTATTGGAAACAGCTAAGTTTGGCAAGGACTGCATCCATCAATTTTACAGGTTTTTAATTAGATTCAAACCATCATATGGATTACCAACTAATGTACTCCATTAGTGACCGGCATCAATCCCACAGAAGACATTATCCAAGCCTTATGTGCAGTCCCTGAATGCAGAGAAACCAGAAATTCACAAACATTTTACATGATTTTCTGACATTATCCTCATATTGCAATAGTCATCAAGAACATAGGGAAAAAGAATCCCCTCACAATTCATGTCAGCTGTCTGAAATAAAATCACAGATTCTTGAGTACGGAGAAGTTGGAAATTTCAATGATTCAAAGCAGGTATTGGCCAAATTTTCAGATGGAAAAAGTTGTAGATGAAAATGACACTCCACATTAATCAGCAGAAAAAAGCTAGGTACAGCAGACAATTAATACACAAGGAAATTGGAGTAGAACTAACAAGCCATTTTTAAGATAAGCCTTCGTTAATTAATGCTCTGCTCCTTACTTAGCAACTAACATAATAAACATCATACTCAATAACTGAATATGATCGAGTGATATAATTAAGAAAATAATAATGAAAAAAAAACTTATCCAGACCAAATACCTAAGGACGACATTTCAAAATGTAGTTACCTCCAAAACCTCAAGTGCCTCACCACTGACAAATGGATCTGAAATGTTAGATGCCCAAGTGTTCAAGAGGATGAGAGAAACATTAGGCTCCACAGTCGCTATAGCTTCACAGCCTAAAGTAAAAGGAGGAAGCTAGTTTAATGGCATCCAACGTGGAAACAAAAAACTAAATAAGCAATACCTGCCATTATTGCTGCTCTGATTGTTTCAAGAACCAAGTGCAATGTCTCATCAGATGCCTGTGAAGAAAAACAAGCCATGTTACAGCTTGAACATCAGAATAAAATTTATGGAAAGCGTACTAGCTAGTCTTACTTGACTGAGGAGATTTGTAAGTGATGAAAGCAATCCTATTATGTGAGGGAGAACATTTCTGTCATTTGCCTTGGTAAGGAGTAGAGAAAGGGCATGACACGCCCCTACTTTGACAGGTGGGGGCCTGTTAAAGAGTAGTATCACCATTAGACAACTAAAAGTTCTTTCCCAAATCAAATTGTTGAATAAAATCACTTACACATCCATGCTAACTGTTGTAATAGCTGCATAGAGAAAATTATCAAGAACTCCATGACTGATCTGAATGGTACAAAAAGAAAGTAAGAAAATACTTATAGATGACATGACCTAGTAATTTACAAAGGAATTAGAATAATTACCACAGAGGAGAACTTAGCAACTGACACAAAAATACGTGCGTACAGAAATGGATATTCATGTACCCCTGTTACCAAAAAAAGAAAAGCTCTGTCTATTCCCTGAATAACAGAAAAGTAGGAAGTGGAGCAAAGGATAGGATGTTCACCAGCCCCAATGTCCTCAGAGATCAACTGCTCAATCAAGTTTCCTATGTTGCCACTTGCCAATCCAGAAGCCTGTCACAACACATCAGTAGAAAAGAAAACTAACACTGAAAATGAATTACTTTTAACATGCACAACAAAGTGACCACTGTGTTCAGTGGAATGTAATTAAATGTGTGACATTTTGGTAAGACCATTGCCAACTATTCTAAAAGCTTAAGCTGTTAAACGAAAGCGTGATTTAATATTTAATTATACTATCACTCCCCTCACGCTTAGTAACTGGTTATTTTTGCCTGGTACTAAGCGTGGACATTTTTATTGGGGAGGCAAATGGATCTTGGAAAAATTTGAATTCAAGATCTCCAAATCTTATAGCATGTGAGATTTTGGTGAGACCACTGTCAACCGTTCTAAAAGCTTAAGCTATTAGACAAAGCATGGTTTAATATTTAACTATTCTATCAAAATGTAAAAGATGGTGCCCACACATGCACATGAGAGAGAGAGAGAGGAACAAACCTCAGCTTCCAGCAATTGGTCAGATAGTGAAGCCAAGGCAAAAAGAATGGCTTCCCTCATCTGGAAAAAGAAAAGGAATTACTACAAAATTGAAGGGTGAATGAAGAAAGCAAAATAGGGATAGTATGTATGTGAAAGGACATTGACCCTAATTAGAGTTGAGAATATAAGAAAGGCACTTTCCAAGAAAATACTGTGCTTAGGAAAAGAACATCACTATAGAATATTATTGCTCTTCATGTCACAAATTTCTGTGATTTTCCTCTCAAGGTTTAGAGTAATGATTCTCCTATCCTATTGGGTGGTATCTATTTTGCTTTTAACTACTATAAAGCAGGTTAAGGAAGACATTTGTAAATTGGTAAATAAGTTCACAGCCTCATTTGTTGCAAACGCAATTTGTTAACTATTGACAAAGAGGGTGTGAAGTTGTGATGTAAAAAAAAAGAGGACATAAGATGTATTCAGGTACTTCAAATAGTTTTTTGAATCTTCCCAAATATAAATTCAGAAAAGAGACAAAATACACCTATCACTTACAAATAATTAAGACCAATCACATTAACAAAGTAAATTACTTCTTTAACAAGAAACAAAGTATAAAAAGACTAGAGCTTTAATCTTACTCTCCACCAATCAGCAGAACCAGCACTTTTGTCATGTACAGACTCAGCAAATCGTCTTTTTGCAGCCTCAATAATGGCATCAACACCTTCTCTGCCACAGGAACTAACCACCTCTTCTAGCAAAAGTGCACCTGCAGACAACAGATCAGGGAAACTGTAAAGTTTATCTAACTACAGTAACAATCATACATGGAACATCAGATTCAGGTACACTTTGATATCTAAAATTTAGCGAAGGCATGAAAGAAATGCCTAGGTCTTTCTTGCAACTGAAAGTAGCTGACACCATGTAGTTGATACAATTCATAACCAGTATGTCATCATTATCCCCGCTCATTTAACCACAATAATAACAATGGCAAATGTAACAGTACTCAGGAAAAAATATTATATATAATATATAGGCTCCATAATACATCACTTCCATTATTATTATGTCACACAAAATCTTTTAACCAGAAGTTTAGCATGAAACACAGCCTTGTTTATCACTTTTTACATTTGCAAATAGAGGCTTTTAAAGCATGGATGCTATGTACATATAACTTTACAAATCATACTTGTTCCAAATAAATAATTTACAGAATCCACCCCTTCTTTGTCACTTTTTATAATTATTAACATTTTCATGAAGTGATTCATGCTCTAGGAAACTTTGTTTGACCCATTGATGCTGCATTGATGATGCAAGAGAGACAGATGAGTGTCTACTGTTTTTCCTTCAATTTCTCATTTTCCATCCCAATGTAGTTTCTTATGACAAACTGAGCTTATGCAGATTCAACAGAAAAGGTAGGAAGATATTTTTACTCCCTAGGGTGGAGACTCATGCAATCAACCTTTTCAAGTTCTGTAACCACTGAAAAGCACCAGTAGAGTAAAAAGATGGAAATATGACATTGCTTTCAGTTTGCATAGTAGACAAAAATCTCAACACAACAGCACTTAAGAAACAAAAATTACACCAGACCCAAGATCCAGCATGGACAGCCACCAATCCAATTACTCTAAATCATTATAAATGACATGATGATCCTTGCAATATAGAGGAACATTTGCTCAAGTTCAAGTACCATAATATAGTATAAGAGTCAAGTTACCAGCATTCTACAATGCTAGATTGAATGTTTGGAAAAATAAGAACAGCTTACCAGAAACACGACAGCTATAGGTAAGATCATCCTCATTAGCCACGAATTCATTGGCATCCTCTGACCAAGTATAAACCTAGAGAAACACATACCCAAGGCAAGCACTCAAATCAACATGTACTAATAGATCAAATAATTGGTACTACTGAGGTCATAGGTATTGTGAAGCAGAAGGATCTATAGCGACTGAAGTTTTCTATTCAGTATCCCACTCAGATAGATGATTATATGGAAAAGTGTATGGCGTCTGCCTAGGTTTAAGCAGAAAATGCACAAATTGTGAGGTACCTGTTGTTCTGTCATTTGCAGGAAAGCCAGAGTGAAATATACCAACTCATTGATATTATTCATCATAACCTACAGGGACAAATTCTCAAATATATAACATAAAAATAATAATAGCAAAAGAAATATCTAACAACCACGGGTGCTTGGGTTGGCAAACCTTTACAAACTTCCTGCTGCCCACAATAGTCAATAGAAATTCAAACAACTGTAAAATCAAATGATGAAAATGAGAATTCGAAGTCAAATGATATATATGTAGGCAAGATGCAAGAGAAATATATATAAAAATAGAAAAATAGTTCTTGCACAACGTGGGCTTTGATTGACCTACTACATTTTAAATAATTAGGATGTTCATTAATAACTCTCAATGTGAAGTCAAAGATGAGACACTCCACCAACTTTTTCTCCATTATTCATGTCTCTTGTGAGATAGCAAGTTTGGGAATAAGCAAGTTAGGACATTGAAACATCTAGACATGTAAAAGTTAACAATAACATAGAAAAGATCCATGCATCGCTTGTACCAGGAAAATTCTTACAAGGAAGCTAGTATTCTTACAATGAATACTATAATCCAGAATCATTTCCATACACGAAGATAGTAACCTGAATGATGAAGGAATCAAGGCTCTTCTCTGCACCATCTGAGTCATATCTTCCCCCAGAAGGATCTTCTTGACCTTTAATGGATGATTGCAAATACACATCAAGAGTGGAAACAAATGTTTGCCACAACGGTCCCATGATAACTGCATGAGAAAAAAATATGGTGAGTCGGTCAATAGAGAATCAGAAGAGCTGACAAAGCTAAAAGTTACATTCACAAGATAACTTCAAGTAACATACCCACAAAATCACCAACACCAATGCCAGGAAAATTCTGAATTAGCTGATTTAAGCACTTAAGAACCTGGGTGGAGAGATGCAGAATATTCACAACAGTTAATTGCTCATTAAACTTGAGAAGATACACATCCAATCCAACATATCTCATGCCATTTCCAAACTGACCTCCATTTTAATGCTCCAGTCATCAGGATCTTCTAATGGCACTGGCTCTTTTAAGATAATATTGAACTCATCCATCCATGGTTTGAGAAAAGAATTTATCATGTCATTGGTCTCACTCTGGAAAATAAACATTGCACAGATCAGATAACCAAAAATAGAGTTAAAACTAGTTCTAGCATATTCAAAATGATGAGAAAACAAATGAGAGGTCTGTTATTACCTTATAAACACCACTCATTGCCCCCAGCACAGAGACACAAGAATAAACTATTGAAAGGGCCTTTCCACGCAAATGTTTGTCATATATCTGCAACAAATTCACAAGAAGCAAAACACACATTATACAGACAGAAGATGTTTCTTATTTCATCATCTTTTCAGAGAAACAGGCTCATTCCTAAGGAATTAATGAAAGCCCTAAATGAAATGACAGAAGTCACAGAATGTCGATCACCTTAAACATAGGAAGGAAGTTCAAAAATCTTTTTGACTTTTGTAAATTACAAGTCCCAGCATCAAATTTAGAGAGAAGATCTCATAAGCACTCTGTGGCTTCTAATTTACGTAAAACACAAGATTCAAAGGTTTATAAGTAGTATATTTTGCATGAAGAATTAGTACTTGCCTGCAACTAACATGTGCAAATGAAGTCATCAAAAAGTTGATAAGCAAAGTCGCCCAATGACACTATCAAGTTTGAACAAGTAACAACATCATACAGACATACACCAACAGTAAAGGCAAGCAACACAGCAACAAGAGCTACTGTAATCCATGACCAATTCTAGAAACACTGGTATTTGCTGGTCAAACTGAAAATCTGTAAGCAATGAAAATCAGTAAAATTAAGGTATAAATCTTAAATGCATGCATCCACAGTTGTAACACAATTTCTGAAAGCTAAGCTCAATGGACAGAGCATCCCACTGGTCCTTATTTCAAACTTCCAAAGTCCCTACTTTTTGAGATAAAAAAAGGCAAAAGTCTGAGAACAGCTTGAAGCAGAACATACAACTAAACAAACCTGAGATGAAGATACAATCTTATGCAGAGTAGGGAACAAGATAGGGACTAATGTGGGCACCACTGTGTCATCAAGATCTCCGGACAGAAGTGACAGGCATTTGAGAGCCCCTTGCACTACAACATTCAGCAAAATCCTTTATGCCGATCAAAAGTTTATAAGACCAGGAGTAACACAATTTACCAAAAAGAAGAACGGCAAGTTAGAAACTTTACAGAACTTCCAAAAGAACTATAATTCTTTCTCTAGAGTTGCTATGGGATTGCAATAGGATCAATGTATAACCTCAAAAGTATTATTGGTAGAAGCTTTTAAAATTCAAAAATATTCATGAAACAGATCTTCTAGTTTAAAGGATAATTAACAACTCAGAAGCCCATAGCATACAGGTAAGCGAAAAGGATTCACATAAAAATGATGATGGTGAGAAAATGGAACACCCTACCTCGATTCATGTTAGTTTGATCATTAATCAGCTCCAGAAGGTTAGGCAATAACTCAGGCCAATCCTCTGGCCAATCATAAACTGCAATGGATGTGACTGCCATACCAACTGCCGTGCAAATTTTTCTGTGAGAGTCATCCAGTGTCATCAGAAGATATTTGCGTATAATTGCCTGATGATTGATCAATAATGTTATCAGTTTAGACATTCAGAACATGGCATCTATCAGTTCAATATCATCATTGAAATAGCAATCAGTTTATAATCTTAGATCTTCCAAACACACGCTGAAACAAGTATTTCATCCATGTCCAACATGCACATCACAGTTATAAGAGACGTAAAGGCACCCCACCTCCACCAAGAGGGGGAAAAACTCCACTGTTTGATTAAGTGAGAATTTTGTTGACTTAAAGAAGTAAATAGAGGAGACAAAAGCAATCTATGTGATTGGTCATCGTGAACTATATTTAAGATTATATTTAAGGACAGCATTCTTCACACATCCACTGTAAATCTACGACCAACTACAGACATTATCTCCCAAAAACAGCCCCATCCGCACCCGTTCATCTCACCATTTGCAAAGCAACATTGCCAATTGAAGAACCCCAACTCATGACTCAACCTACGACATCTATGAGAAATGGATTAACTCAGGTTTCCACTATTGCGCCAGTGACCACAGCATTTCTGGCCCAACCTCTTTGGTACCACCGCAGGCATTGCAAACAAAAAACTCCTGTGCTATTGTTCCTTGAATCTTTGCTCACTGGGTCAGGTGGAAGATTCATTAGACATGCCCAAAAGATAGAAGTAGACACAACTGTTCTTGGGCCAAAACTCAAGAAATCTAGTAACACTACTCAAGCACCTTCTTTAAACAGTAATGCCTCTTCAACACATGCTAGTAGGTTGGCAAAATTGTAAAAATTTCCAGACATGAATGGTTGGGTGGACCTACTCACATAAAAAAAAAATACATTGTGCAATCTAGGGAACCTTTTAAAATGAGGAGCTAAAAGGACAAAATATGAATTTATTAAGAAGGTTTATCTAGAAAGGAACAAGAAATAAGTCTACTTATTATCATTGGATTGACTAAAGATTACCTTTTCCTCACTTGAAACCTCAGGATGCTCAAAAGAATCCTCACCTTCTTGCCAGTGTTTCTTGATGAACTGCTTCAGCAGTACAGCAGCTAGGTAGAAGTACGTTAACTTTTCACAACATAACCGCCCAAATAGAAGTTACAATACATACTGGATAACTAGAAGCAGAGAAGACAAACTGTGCTGGAACAGGATGCAAGGTTCAATGTCTCGTGTTCTTATACAGAATTACCCATTCATTTCTCTCTTTTTATGAATATGATGTTGTTTGCTGATCATTAAGGGCATTTCCTCTTTTTCTGAATAAGAGAAAAAGTAATTTTGCTTTCCTGTCAAAATCTTAAATATTATTCAAATTTCAAATAATTATGAAAAATAAACGAATGTCCATGTCAATGTTTGTATGTTATGAAAGTTTCGGGTATTTTGGATTCAAAAAGGGTGAGCCATGAGATACAAAGACAGCAAAATGCAAATTACAAGTCATTCCAAACACACTCAAAATAATTAGCTAGTTAACTAAAATAACATGTATTTAGCTAATTCCAAAGCACAGACAGGATGATGATGATAAGATAAAGTAGTATGTGATGCAAGTACTAATATAAGGATATCTGGCGCAATCCAAAGGGGAGCTCCCGGTTGGCTGTGACTTTTGATAATGCACTTCCAAAACCTGTAAATTTCAAAAGATAAATGCTATTTACACATAATCTCGAATGATGAGAGCTACATAAGTTACTTAAAAGTTAGAGTGAGGAAATAAGCACAGCATGATAGTAAAAGGTTAGGCAGGTCAACCATCTGCGAGATCAGGGAAGACAAAACTACAACATCACCAAAAAAGAATCTTCTTTATTTAGCAAAATAGTTAGCATTCTTTTTCTAAAGATGTACTAAATGGATCCTTTTAGTTGTAAGATCCATAAACCGAATTCTTCATTTGCCTTCTTATGTTATAGCTGCCCATTTGACATGAGCCACTTGTGTCTCTTGACTTTCATCTAGGTATAATTATTACCCACCAAAATTCAATAACTTCCCTGGCAGAAGGATTACCAGAATCATTTGCCTTCTCAAGCTATACCTTCCCCATTTGACATAAGCTGCTTACAACTGTCTCTTGACCTTAAATGAGGTATACATATTTGAGCAGTGGACCTACAATCCAAATAAAACTATACTTATCACCATGGACACGACAATGCAGGTATCTCTTCCCATATTTCTCCTAGGAGTTTTTCATCCCCCTTGCACGATGCCCAGCACAACAACATGTCGACAATTTGACTCATGCTCCATTCAAAACTCCCCAGATTCTCAACGTCTTCTTGCCACTTTAAAATTTGACTCTTCCCATGTTTCTCCTAGGAGTTATTAATTTAACTGCCCCTGCACACGATGCCCAGCACAATAACATCTTGACAACTCGACCCAAGCTCCAACAAAATTAAAAAAAAAAGAAAAACACACACACACGCACAGATTCTCGACGTGTTCTTGCCACCGCTAGTTCACTCTTCTGATAGCACAATAAAACGCTTAAACTAATACAACAAATCCCCACCCCTGGTGAGCTTCTGACTACATCCACACCCACAGTGACAACCCACGCTCGGGCTCATCCACGCGACCATTCCCGGAATGTCGTCAATTCAACAAACATCAGGCAGGCGAAAGCCAGTAAAACAGGGCGGGGAACAACTTCTGCACAGCAGACAACGAGCGACGAGAAACATAGAGAGAGAGAGAGAGAGAGAGAGAGAGAGAGAGAGTAGCGATTGATCGGGAGATCACCAGATTGCAATGACGCTTGCCGAAGCGAAGCCTCGGCGAAAGCGCGGACGTCGTGGCTGGGGTCGAGAGTGGCAGACAAGCAGTTCAGCAGCCATTGCTGATCCTGATCGACCGTCGAAGACGCCATCCAACTTCCGAAACCAAGAAGGAAAAATTCGGGCGACGGAGAACGGAATTCAACTGCTCTCGGATCGCCGGGGAGGAGGGCGGAGAACGGCTTTCCGGGGGGATTGTTTTGGCGGGGGTTTTGGAAATGGCGAAGGAAGTGGGAGCGATGTCTTTTCTTCTTTAGGGTTCAGATTCAAATTAAAAGAAAAGAAAAACACATATATATACCGAATTTTGATTCCTTACAAAATTTGTGAATTATTGTCCGAGACGAGGGGCCTTTACTTTTGTTTTCGTGGTCGGACCGGGATGGTCATGATGATGTCCGGGGTCCGTGCTCGCCGATTTTCATTTAATTTTTTTGCGAAAAATTATGAAAATGGTGCGTGTGATCATGGATGTAACTGTTAGCATCTGATTTTTTTTTTAAATGCCAAATGCTTTTGGCAAAATGAAAGAGAGAGTGTGACGCACCGCAAAATAAGCAAGGAATGAAAAATTAGGATTAATGATTTGGGTTCAATGCTAATAAGATAAATGAAAAAAACTGCTCGGCCTAGTAGCTAAGTCCCTTGCAAACTCATACTATCTTATAGTGTGTTCGTTTCATAATAATGAATAATTTTTTAAAAAAATTCTTGAAAAATAATTATTTACATCGCTTGTAAAAATAACTGAATGAATTTTTTTTAACTGTCTAAAAAAATAATTAGGCAGAAATTTTTATTGATAATGAATATATTTTTTATTGATTAATATTTTTAAATGATATAAAAATCATTTTTCAAAAATATTTTTTAAATAATTTATTTTTTGTGAAACGAATGCACCTAAATTTTTTAATAATCTAACATAGGTGCAATATCATTTGCGAGCAATGGAGGCCCTTCGGTTGCTTTTTGCCTTTCCTATTCAAGCTCCTGGCATGCACACTTTGGCCACTGCACCCTAGAAGCTGCAGTTCTTCGGTTCAAGGGATGGATGAAGAGCATAGACAACAACCTTGAGGTTGTGCGCAATTGTTCAAGATGTTTGAGGATTTTCAGCTCAAAAATTAGATCATCCTTTTTGACTTCCACCAATCGGGCACGAATTACTCTGCATCAAGGCCATTTGCAAATTAGAAGTCTGGACTTAATTGACACGATAATTGTAAGACAATGCATGAACTTTTAAATAGTTGAATCTCTATAATCATGCCTCCGAATTATTAAAAACAAAGAGTGCTTGCAACAAGTTCAAGTGGATCGTACATGCTTATCACAAGCAGTCCCCAGGCCTCTAGAGTTTAAGAAAGCATAATTGAAATTCAACTAAAGTGTTTTATCTTGTCTTACCTTATTCTAAAATTCTTATCCTCCTTCTTCCTTACATTTTCCATTGACTATTTCTCATGGATGGAAAAGGTAGCACAAAAGTTTTACACATATTACATTATGCACAATTCAATTGAAAATCATTTCAATTGAATTAATTTACTTTTAAATATTTTCACATAAATACCAATTCAGTTTATTTAACCATTTTAGGCCGAAAATGAATTAACGTAGACGCCAGCCATCTTATATGACATAGTTGAGATGCGGAAATAAACATTTTTAATAATATTTTGATTTTTTAATAATTTATTTATTTATTTATTTTTCTTCATTTTGGCTGACGAGGGTCCGGCTGCTAACTGAACTCCAAGGAGTCGCCTTTCCTGGCCTCTGCATAGCTTCTATTCTCTCTTTCACATGTCAAAGAACGTTCTCGCCCCAAATCAAACCCCTTCACAGCCCAACTCCTCTGTAACTCCTCTAACCCCACCTCAAGAGATTCGTCAACGAAACCATTCCTATGCTCAATGACCCATCTTCCCAGTGGCAGCAATCGATCGAAAGCCACCTTGCCGTGGCCGAAATCCTCGTTTCCGATGTTGCCCGCCATGTTTTTGATAGAGCATACGATGTGGGATTAGCATTGAGGTTCCCGGCCCTCACCGGCAAAATGAAGAAAAAAAAAGCAATTATTAAAATTATCTACATATCATGTCATGTAAAACGGTTGGCATTCACGTTAGCGATTTCTAGTTTAAAATTGCTGAATAGACTAAATTGATATCAATATGAAAATATTTATGATTAAATCAGTCAAATTGAAATATTTAGGACTACATTATATCGGTGCAATAGATTTAAGAATTTTTTGATATTTTTTCTCCTTCATGGATGGAGATGGACAACATGGCCAAGTTCTCCCTCCCAGTTTTATGTCCACAGCAATAATCCCAATAATGTATTTTACAGCATTGACGAGTGAAGAACACCTTGAGGGAACAAGTACAAAACCACCATGTCCAGCATAAGAACTTAGCTGGGCTTTCATGGACGCCAGTCAGAAATTGCAATGACTAGCCCCCCAGAAGTCAGACCATTCACGAGGATCCCATTTGCTCCTCATTCGGTGAGTGTGCATGAAGTCATAAGCCAAAACCTCAGTCCCATCCATTCTCTTCAGCACGAAACTCTCCACCAGCACGTAACATCCAAACCTCTTCCAACCCTCCTCGCTCAGCCCGCTCTTGATGAACTCCTCCCTTCTCTTCACCCTCCCTCTCTCCTCTCCCTCCTCTCCCTCCTTCACCCAACCCACTCTCTCTTCCTCCCACCTCATACTCTCCACAATCGCCATGCTCAGTCCTATTGCTCCTGTCCTACTCCTAAACCACATCACTCCATCGCTCACATCGCCCTCCCCAGCTTCCTCACCAAACACTCTGATGGCCCCCTTCTGAACAACCACATCCACTTCCAAAGCGTTGCCTCCGTTGGCTGGATTGTCGCAGGCATGGACCTGTTCCCACCTCTGTTGCAGCGTCATCTCGTAGAACGCCGACTTCTTGATCTGGTCCCCGACCTTCCCATCCTTGACGAACATGAACGGGCAGTACCACTTCCCCACTACCACCGGGTCCGAGCTCCTCCAGTTGATTGGGAAGTCGAGGCTTGGGAGCTTTGACCTCTGCGAGTCGTTGACTCCTGGCGCGTCGTCGTCCAAGAAGTTTTTCGGCCTTCTGCCATGGAGGGTCCAGCCTTTCCTCTTCAAGAATGTCGGAGGGTACCCACCCGAGACAACGGACCTCGCATCGAAGCCGCTGAACCCGTTTGTAATCTCGTGCCGGGAGATCACGAATTGCTGGTCTCTGTCTTTGGGATTCAACGGGCTAGGTTTCTTGTCTCCATCGTGGTGGCGGAAGCACAAACAGGTGCCCTGGTCTTCTTCCGTCAAATTAGCGAGGGCTTTCCTGCATGGCCATTCGAGATAGAACGATTAGGACTTTTTGAGGAATGCCATTAAAACTAAATCATGCGAATGAGCGGCTAAAATGTTGCTAAAACCCATCTGCTAAGCGACGGGATAAGTTGTTGCTTCAACTATTGCTACAGGAACTAGTTCTTGCGTGGATTTTTTCCCATCCCCACATCATCCATCCGATCTTGTCCTACTTGCAGATATCAACATATTCATCACCCAACTCTAAGAACAGACTGAGGAAGTGAAACTATTAAAATACCCTTTATGCTTCCCACGACGCCGAATCACGTAGTACTGATTGCAGGACAAGGGCAGGCCGACGACCGGGATCATGAGCACCTCATCTTTGCAGACCTTTTTGCTCGTGCCTGTGTAGCGGACAGTGAGGTCCCTGTTCTGAGGGAACGGGAGTTCGTAGAGCTGCCTGCCCTTGCTCAGCCCGGAGCAGCAGCAGCAGCAGCGGCGGCGGCGGACTTCCTCGTCCTGGATCACCAGGTATCCAGAGCCCGGCCCCGCCGGCGGGAACTCCCCGAGGGCCTTGGGGTGCCTCCGGTACATGGACAGAGGCCGGGTCACGTACATTTTCAGAAAAAGAAACTCTAGTGTATTAGTAGGTAGCGGTTCATTTGTGGGAGAAACGATGGTCTCTTGAATATATGCCCTTCTTAATGCGAAGGTGGGTTCGCAATGTCAAGGATCGGAATTTCTTTCCGTTACTGGACGGTCGGGATGAGCTCGGTTGACCCCACGAAAATGATCGGATCGTTTCAGCCGGCACCCAAGCAATCACGCTACCGCAGATATTATTAGAAAAATGCTTAGAGGACCGGTTCATTTTTTTTTATTAGGATGAATGTCGTATCTTCACGCGTTAATTCGTCTTCTCCGACTTGGCTCCTTTCCTTATCCTTGCTGTCCCTTGAAAAGTCGGGATGATTATAAAAAATTCTAAATCTATCGATTGTAGACTTTTTTTTTATCAACTGAATCATAATTTTTTTTATATTTATGTATATACAATCCATTTAATCAATTTTGACAAGTCGGCCCTGATATAGACACCGATCGTCTTATATGGTAGGATCAGTAATTGACGTGGACATCGGCCATCTTATATAGCACGGTCGACGTTGACGTTAATAATTTTAATAATATTTTAATTTTTTCCAATTTTTTTTTAAAATTATGATTTTTTTTATTTCCTTCATGGTTGCTAGAATCATTGATGGTCGACGACTAGCCATAGACGAGAGCCAGCGAGGGCCACCTCACCGAATCTGGCAAGGGCATCCTTGTTGAACTCTAGCAATCTCGCCATTGGCCAACGGATGTCGATGATGCGGCAATGAACGAACTAACAAGAGCGGGTAGAACAAAGCAATGGCAAGGGACGACGACAAAGCCTCTCACCCGTCCCCCAGTGAATTCTTTCAATTTCCACCAAACCCCAGTTTCCCTTTCTTCACCACCGGATTTCCCTTATTTTGTTTTGGCATACGTGCACCGTATATCTTAAAATTCATTGCAAAAATACAATTACATTATAATTTTTTTTTAAATATAATTAATCATAAAATTTGTCAAATTGATGTAATCAAATTCTTTTGTCAACATCGTCAATTTGTCTAACGAAAAATACTGACGTGACATTTTAACATTAATTTCTCTCTCCTACGTGGCTTTTTTTATTAATTTTTCCTTCCAATCTTATTTAAATAATTACAAAAAAATAAAAAAATGGAAGAGAGAGAGAGAGAGAGAGAGAGAGAGAGGACGGGACTTCTGTGGGTGCTATTAGGGGTGTCAAGAACCGAACCAAAAACCGAACCAAATCAGAATTCTTAATAAAAATTGAACAATCTCTCTTCTTTATCATCTCTTATTTACTTAAATTCCAATAAGCAAAGTAAAAATAAAAAAAATCAAAAAACCGTCCGAACCGAACCGAACCGTTTACACCTCTAGATGCTATTGCTACTACTCATTATTGAAGGGGATGGCTAGGGTAGCTAGCCCTAGGCAGCGGGGGCCAACAAGGCTTGCCTAGGCTAGGTTGAGGGCACCCAAATCTAGGCGACACTGGCCCTCCCTTAAGGCTAGCAACCATTGCTAGCCTTAAGCGAGGCCTCACCTAGGTTTGGGCGATGCCTCATTGGCCCTTGCTTGTGGTTGCAAGCCTTCCCAAGGCCACCAAGGCCCATTGGCCACCCTCAACTAGGGGTAGTGATAGGTGGCAGCCACCCATGAGTCTTTACCCCCTTTTTTTTTCCTACTTTTTTGTCAATTTTTCTTTTTAAATTATTTGAAGTTTTTAAGAGTTTAAATATTACTTAAATAAAATTTAAAGGAAAAGTAACAAAAAAATTGACATGTAGGAGAGAGAAATTAATTTAGAAATGTCACATGAGCATTTTCCGTTAAACAAATTGACGGTGTTAATTAAATGACTTGATTTGACAAATTTTAGAATTTAATTACACTTTTTAAAATTTTGTAAGACTCAATTGCACTTCTACAATAAGTTTCAGGACATGTAGTATATGTATCCTTTTGTTTGAATCAAATCTTTCCAGCCAACTCATCCCATGATCTTTGCATTGGCTTTTTATCCTTTTTATTTTGCTTTCTTTCCATAACCTCTCCTATTTGGTCAAGATCTCCATGGGCAACCTCACCTTTGCCCTCAACATTGTTGAGCATTGCTAAAAACAAGGCTCACCCACGCCTATCGACCTCTAGCAAGGGCGGGGCTTGCCCAAGGCCAGTGAGGTGACCTCACCAAAGGCTAGTGTGGTTGGCCCAACCTCACCATGGCTTTGCCGAGCGCTGACAAAAGTGGCCTTGAGCAGATCTAGGCGAGGCCGAGCAAGGGTCACAACCCTTGTCGACAGTAGGCAATGGCTTCACCGTGGCCCTCATCAACGTCTGACGGTGGCTTCGCGGCCCTCGACAGTTGCTAGCGAGCCTCGCATGCCACTATGGGAAAAAAAGGAAACCAAAAAGAAAAGGAACAATAAAAAATATGAAAAAAATAAAATATTGTTAGATTGTTCACATCAGTGCCGGCCAACTAAAATTAGTTGAATGGACTGAATTGGCACAATTACAAAAATTTTAGGACTAAATTAGAAAAATAAAGGTTTAGGATTGGTTTGGCATAATTACAATATGTTTTGGATTTTTTTGGTAATTTTCCCTCGAAAAGTCCAAGTATATTTTTGATTGGTTTTGTTCATGGCCTTTTTGTCTTTGCATGTAAAAGAAGAGAAAAAAAACACAAATAATCTATGAACTTTAGCTAAATGTGCAATTTGATCTTTGAACTTATAATTTGAATGTAGTTCTTGAACTTTAGCCTGATGTGTAATGTGATCCCTCAACTTTTAATTTGTTCAGTATAATCCCTAAATTTTTTATACATGTTCAATACAATTTCTCAACTGTATGAAAATGTTTAATATAGTTCTTGGTCTTCAATTAATGGAAGGATTACAATGAACATCTTCATAAAGTTCAGAGACTTTATTAAACATGACCAAAAGTTGAGAGACTATTTTGGACAAATTAAAAGCTCAGGAGCCACATTGCATATTGGGTCAAATTTTAGAAACTATTTGTTTCACTATCTATTTAAAAGAACAAATACGATGGTGGACCATAGGAAAGAAATTAGGTTTTCTTTTTGAATTTCACTAATCCACGAGTAGTTCAGTAATAATCTCTCATCTTGATCAATTGTCGATGGTGCCATTCATTAAAAAGAAAAAGAAAACTTGCACGAGAAGAGTGAAATTCGGACTGTTCTTTCAATGTTACTTTCTTTGTTGATGATTGATCTAAGCAAGTCATTAAAAGGCTTCGTTTATGGCAAATTCGAACCTCAGGATCCCTAGGATGTAGAACACTTTAGAGGGTAGAGCAAGGGTTAGGGCTCGAAAAAGATACTGACCTAATGAAGGGAAATAAGGCATTCGGGCATCAAATTTCGGAATTGAATTCAACATGGCAATTGTTGTCTTCACAAGTTTTGCATACTGATATAAGATTAAATTCAAACTCAGGGATATATAAGACATTCTTTAGGACAATGTATTGACTGAGATGGACGGTACCAACTTTGGTAACATAAATGACATTACCATTGGGAAGTCGAACAGACACAGAATTCTGAATTTTTCGTTTTTAGAGAATAACTGTTCATCACATATTATATGGTCACTAGCGCCAGAGTCAATTATCTATGCGTTAACTAAGATTTTCCTATTTTGGGAAATAGAAGTACTTGAGAAGCCCACAATTTTGTCTGAGATTTTCAGCTGATTCAATGTCCTCATGATATTTTGGTACTGATCATTGGAAAAAATCTGATTTGCCCTTTCATTTCCTTGGGTCATAACCTGATAAGTAGAATAATCTCGTTCTCCTTTTCCTTTGTCAGTTGGTTTACCATGTAATTTTCCAACAAGTATCTATAGTATGATGTGGCCTTTTACAGTAATCACAATATTTACCTTTGATTTTTGAATTTTGGGCATTTCCCTTCGATGACGTGGCACCACATGAGCCGTAAGATTGCTTATAATTTGAAGCTAACGTGGCATAATGAGGAGTGTTGGATTTAGCTCCACGGATTGAATGTGAGTCGTCCGATATAGGCTTAGAGATCACGGAATGTGGGCCGTCCGATCCTGGCTTGTAATCTCAACCATCCATCCTAGGGTAAGGCATTTCTTCCTCCCGCCTTCCCTATTTGCTCGAGCGGCCTCCTCTAGAAGCTTCGATGGATAGTTTTGACATCTGTCCGAGGGAAGACAACGCTCTTTGTGATGATCCAACTGGAGCAACGAGTGTCACGGCCTCCCCTACCTTTATGTACTCCGTCGTCGCAAGCTTCTGGTTTTCTTCTTGGACAACTAACTAATAGATGCGGCTGAGAGAGGGGACATGATTCATTGTTAGGATTTGTGACCGGAACGTCAAGAAACCATTATTCAAGATTAGCAAAAATCGAGTAATTTTTTCTCTCTCTGATTTGCTTATATTGTGCGAGAGTTTCGTCCGACCTTTGGAGCTCTTCCTCGGCTGCCTTGAGCTCGTTCCACAAAGCCAAGAGTCGGTTGAAGCAAGTGGTAATTGAGAGGTTCCCTTGCTTCAATTCCGACATGGCTTGGGTGAGTGAGAAAATTTTTGCCCAATCTAATTTTCCATACATTTCGCGTACGTCTTCCCACATCTTCTTCGGATCTTCAATTTGCGGTAGACCGGTGGCAACATCAGGGGTTATGTAATTCTCGATCCAAGTGCAAACGAGTTGGTTGCACTTGCGCCAAATTTGTCGCATTCAGTCATCTGCCGGAATGGGTACGTTGCCATCAATGAACCCTTCCTTAACCTTGGTCATGAGGGCTCGCTGGAATTCCCTAGCCTATGCATTGTAGTTGTCAGGACCGGTGAGCTGCAAGGTTATGATGCGTAGCTCCGGTCCATCGGCCGGTGAGGTGTACAAAGGATTGCTGACTTTTGGATGGTAGCCGGTGACCGGAAACGCGTGCGGCCAGAACCCGGGTTGTAATCCCGGGTAGGGTTTCGGCTCCTGACTTGTCGAGCTGAATTCGAGTCTGAGACCTAGTGGTGCCCAATTCGCTCCATCGTGCTGAGCCCATTGCTGATTTGCCCTGGCAACCCATGGGCCTTGAACGGGGATCCATTGTACCAAAGGCCACTGAAATGGCGTTGTTTGCTGGGTTGAACTTAGCGCCAGAGGATGCTGATCAAGATTCTGCTATTCTTGTGGTAATTCAACCTGTTCTGAAATTTGATTTTGAGGTGGATTGGTTGATGTATCCTCCATTGCGTGCAAGTAGAATTCCTTCTTGATTAAAAAAATAAAAATTCCTATTTGGTGTGTCAACTATTTTGTAGGATGGTGCTTGCAACAACAGTTTGAAAACTACTAATGGCAATTGAGAAGAAATTTTGTGGAAGCTTAGGTCAAAATCGAAGGCTTTGATACCATGAAAGGAAGAGAGAAATTGATGTATTTAGGAGATTGTTCTGGCTTGCTAGGGCCTACTGTGTTAACGCACTCTCCATCTCTGCACTCGTCCGTCTTTGCTCATCGCTTAGGTTTCTGTTCACTCTTCTCCATCTCTGCTCCGTTCGTCTCTACTCGTCGCTTAGGTTTCTGTTCACTCATCTTCGTCTCTGCTCGTCCGTCTTTCCGCTCTCTCACTCTACTCGTCGTTTAGCTTTTTGTTCAGAGATGGACGATGGCACAAGAGTGGGCACCTTTGTGGGTCACTACTTTGGTATCATGGAAGAAGCACAACAGTGCGGCCTTTTGCAGGGTTTTCTTAGAAATGACACCATGATCCAACATTTGGACAATATCCTCATCGGGTCGAATGCCATTTTAGCATTTTACAATGCATTGGCGCCATGCAACGTGCACTACACCAAGGTAATGCACCTGAGAGCAGGATTATTGAAAAATGTGTTTAGCGTCAATGTTGCAGGGGTTTACAGTACTCATCTACCCTAAGGAGGACAAGTTGTGATAGAGTTTGCCCAAATGTTCTTGTTGTTGTATCTTCCAACGGAAAATCAATTTCGAATCTTAAGCTCGCACTTCCAAACCTTCAAGCTAACAAGACAAAGAGCCACTCTGAATGCTTTGGCTGTAGCACAAGCGTCATTGGCAGCCACGTAAGATGCCTTGATGGCAGACCAGAACGCACTGGCATAGCTGGAGGCCATGGCAAACCAGACGACCGCATGAGCTCAGCAAGTAGAGTTTGCGGTGAATCAGGCGACTATTGTAGTGGCGTAGGTAGAGAACATTGCCCAAGCGGTGGCCACAAGAGCTCAGCAAGCAGAGGTCGTGGTGAACTAGGCGGCCATTGCAGCGGTGCAGGTAGAGAACGCTGCCCAGGCGACCATAGCTCGGAACATCGTAGTTTAAGGGAGCTCATTAGCACAGCAGGCCCTAGCAGGCCAAAACAATCTGGCGGTTGGCTTAAGAAACGCGAAGAACCAGGCGGTTGCAGTAGGTCAGGTCGTGGCGGTCCAGGCAGCCACAATGGCCCATGAGGTTGCGGCTGCAGTCTGGGCCGCAGCCCAGGTGGTGACTCCTCAAGGGGGAGGCGGCGGCAATGACAGGGGAGGCGGCGGCAACGACATGGGCAGCGGGGGTGGCCATGGTGACGGAGGTAGTGGCGGCAGTAACATGGGGGGCAGCAACGGCAAAGAGGGCGGCGACCTTTCCCTCCATCAAAGTCAGAGAATGAGGAGCCGCCGATGAGCAAATGGAGTGGGAATCAGTGTTGTGGTGGAATTGGCGGTATATTGTGCTTAGAATGTGATGTCGAGGTTATCTTGGTGCTAATTGAGTTGCCTGGTTTGTTTCTCCTGTGGCTCTTTTGCCAAATCTTAGTTCACTATTAACTCTTATCATGAAACCGCAAATTTTATGGACACATTATCATGTGTTACTTTACTTCATGCAATCGGTGCACAGTGATTGACTAAGAAATATAGTTTTTTAATTAAGTCATTAAAATCTTGTTTAGTAGAAATGAAAGAACAAATAGTATCAGAGCCGACTCCCGACCGCTTGTGGGGCCACAACGAGGACGCTTTGCCCAAATGGGGGGAATGTGATGGCCCGGGCGACGGTGTGCAAGGAGGAGGGATGGCGGTGCATTTGCGCCTCAATCCTCCGACGTGCGCAAGAGAGGGAGTCACATGTCTCTTGTCCCACATCGCCTAGGGGGAGTCCTGAGTTGGTTAATAATGCTGGGATCTCTCTCCCTCGAGTAACGCGTGTTAAAGCCTTGCGGGTTTCGGCCCAAAACGGACAATATTATTCAGTGAGCCCCAGGTTAACCCCTGATGTTGCTACCGGTCTACCGCAGATTGAAGATCCCAAGAAGATGTGGGAAGACATACGCGAAATGTACAGAAAATTGGATCGGGCAAAAATTTTCTCACTTACCCAATCCATGTCGGAATTGAAGCAAAGGAACCTCTCGGTTATCGCTTGTTTCAACCGACTCTCGACTCTATGGAACGAGCTCGAGGTGGCCGAGAAAGAGCTCTAAGGGCCAAACGAAACTCTTGCACGGTACAAGTAAATCAGAGAGAGAGAAAAAATTACTCGATTTTTGCTATTCTTGAATGATGGTTTCTCGACGTTCTGGTCACAAATCCTAGCAATGGATCATGTCCCTCTCTTAGCCACATCTATCAGTTAGTTGTCCAAGAAGAACACCACAAGCTTGCGACGACGGAGTACATAAAGGTAGGGGAGGCCGTGACACTCATTGCTCCAATTGCCTCATCACAAAGAGCGTTGTCTTCCCTCGGACAGACGTCAAAACTGTCCATCGGAGCTTCTAGGGAAGGCCGCTCGAGCAAATAGGAAAGGCGGAAGGAAGAAATGTCTTACCTTAGGATGGACGGTTGCGATTACAAGCCAGGATTAGATGGCCCACATTCCACGATCTCTAAGCCTACATCGGATGACTCAGATTCAATCCGTGGAGCTGAATCCAACACTCCTCATTATGTCACATTAGCTTCAAATTATAAGCAATCCTATGGCTCACCTGGCCTGCCTTATATCCTCCGGGGTTGCCCTCACCTCACAAAACGTCTTTTGGGGCTGAGAACCTTAGTTGGTATCAGAGCCAGGTTAAGGCGGATCTGGGTGTATGTTAAGCCCCTGTGGAAGGGAGTCCCACATCGTTTGGGAGAAGCCCACTGGCCTGCCTTATATCCTCCGGGGCTGCCCTCACCTCACAAGACGTCTTTTGGGGCTGAGAACCTTGGTACCACGTCATTGAAGGGAAATGCCCAAAATTCAAAAATCAAAGGTAAATATTGTGATTATTGTAAAATGCCACATCATACTATAGATACTTGTTGGAAATTACATGGTAAACTAACTGACAAATGAAAAGGAGAACAATATTATTTTGCTTATCAGGTTATGACCCAAGGAAATGAAAGGGAAAATCAGATTTTTTCCAATGATCAGTACCAAAATATTATGAGGTCAATGAATTAGCTGAAAATCTCAAACAAAACTGCAGGCTTCTCAAATACTTCTATTTACCAAAATAGGAAAATCTCAATTGATGCATGGATAATTGAATTTGGCGCTAGTGACCACATAATATGTGATGAGCAATTATTCTCTGAAAAACGAAAAATTCAGAATTCTGTGTCTATTCGACTTCCCAATGGTAATGTCACTTATGTTACCAAAGTTGGTACCGTCTATCTTAGTCAATACATTGCCCTAAAGAATGTCTTATATATCCCTGAGTTTGAATTTAATCTTATATCAGTATCCAAAACTTATGAAGACAACAATTGCCATGTTGAATTCAATTCTGAAATTTGTCTCTTTCAAGACCGTTTGACTGGCAAAATGATGGGCTTGGGTAGTGTTGCGAAGGGCCTTTATTTTTGGATCAGCCTTCCAAGGGATTTTGATTTTTCATCGCTAAATAAAAGCATTTCTTGTAATGCTACTACTAGCAATAAAAATTTCCTTTATCACCAACGATTGGGTCATAGTGCTCACTTTCCTTATAAAGATTGTTCAATTTGTCCATTGGCAAAACAATCACGATCACCATTTCCCATGAGCACATCTAGAGCCCACAATGCATTTTCTATGATTCATGCCGATATATGGGGTCCATATCATACCCCACATCGTGATGGATCTCGATTTTTTCTAACAATCGTCAATGACTATATACAAGCCGCCTGGGTATTTCTCATGAAATCAAAGAGTCAATCATTTTCCAATCTGGCCAATTTTTTTTCATTGATCAAAAATTAGTTCAATGCATCCATTCAAAAAATTCGCACCGATAATGGTTGTGAATTTTCTACCACAAAGTACAATTCCTTCTTTGTATCTCATGGAATTCTTCATGAAACCTCATGCATAGATACTACTCAACAAAATGGAGTTGTCGAATGCAAACATCGCCATCTTCTGGAAGTAGCTAGAGCCCTTAAATACCAAGCTTCCATCCCTGAAAATTTTTGGGGAGATTGTGTGGTCATGGCGGCTTATTTAATTAATCGCATGCCAACTAGAGTGCTTGAAGGGCGATCCCCTTTCGAAATGCTTTTTGGGAAATCGCTCGAAATAGAACATTGAAAGTTTTTGGTTGTTTATGTTACGCTGCAAATATGGGACCATGAGACAAAATGGATGCACATGCTATTAGGTGTGTCTTCATGGGGTATCCTCCTCTACAGAAAGGATATAGAGTTATGGAACTATCTACTAGTAGTTTCCTAATTAGTCGAAATGTTATATTTCATGAGGATAAATTCCCATTCCAGGAGTTGTCCCAAAATTCCTAGACAATTATGGAGAAGCCAAATCATCAACCATTTCTGTCAAAAGAAGATTCGTCCATGAATAATCAATATGTGTTCATTCCAGTTACAAATGCTACAACAACTCTAGGACAAGTTGAGTCACCTGGGTCACACCACAAGGAAGATAATACATATGTCATATCTTCAGAGCAACATAATGATGCACTCTCTCCCTCAGGAACATCTACAAAGCAACATCCCGATGGATCCGAACAGCAAATTATTGCACCTCCATGACGCTTAGGCAGACATACTTGCCCACCAACGTGGACTAAGGACTACATATGTTCTGCATTATATTCTCAAGGCACACAGTACCCTATATCCTCTTATGTTTCCTTTAATCGACTGTCCCCCGAACATATGTGTTGCATGAATCACATATCAGATGAATATGAACCCTCCTCATATGAAGAAGCAGCATAAGATCCAAGATGGCAACAAGCTATGGAGAATGAGTTGAGTGCACTTATGGACAATCATACTTGGGATTTAGTTCCATTGCCTTCCCATAGAAGGCAAATTGGTTGCAAATGGGTCTACAAGATCAAATATAAGGCATATGGATCGGTTGAATGTTACAAAGCACGGTTGGTTGCAAAAGGGTTCACTCAACGGGAAGGTTTTGGCTATCACGAAACCTTCTCTCCCGTCACCAAAGAAGTAACTGTACGTTCCTTCCTTTCCATTGTTGCTCTTCGTAACTGGGAATTACATCGGATGGATGTTCATAATGCTTTTCTTCATGGGGAACTCAACGAAGAAATCTATATGGAACTTCCATAGGGTCTTCGCAGATAGGGGGAGTCTCGAGTATGTCGTCTATGTAAATCCCTGTATGGACTCAAGCAAGCTTCTTGGCAATGGTATGCGAAGTTCACTAATGCACTCACAAGTGAAGGATTTCAACACTCCGAACATGATTATGCATTGTTTACATGGACCAAAGGCACGTCGTCAATATTTTTATTGATATATGTTGATGATATACTTATCATAGGAAATGATGATTTTGCCATTAGACAATTTAAGGAGTACTTGCATTCTCATTGCCACATTAAAGACTTGGGACCTCCCAAGTATTTTCTTGGCATTGAAATAGCTAGATCAGACAAGGGGATATGCCTTAGTCAGCGAAAATTCATCTAGGAAATTATATCAGAAGCAGGTTTATCAGGATGCAAACCAACTGCTATCCCTATTGAATAGAATGTCAAACTCACAACTGATGAATATGACAAGTCCACCTCATCATCTAATGAAGATCCATTACTTCATGATCCATCAGGGTATCAACGACTTGTTGAGAAAGTTAATTTATCTCAATATGAACAGACTTGATATATGTTATGTGGTGTAGATACTTAGTCAATTCATGCATAATCCCAAGTTGTCTCACATGAATGCAGCACTGAAGGTTGTAAAATACTTGAAAAGCTGTCTAGGGCTTGGAATCTTATTATCTTGTGATTCTGACATGAAGTTGAAGGCTTATTGTGATACTGATTATGCAACATGTCCAATGACTAGAAGATCTATCATAGGTTTTTGCATCAAATTCGAAAAGTCCTTAATTTCATGGAAGACTAAAAAGCAAGCAACAGTCTCATTATCGACAACTGAATCAGAATATCGAGCCATGGCAAAAACAGTTTGTGAAATAATTTGGATACGATGACTACTTTTAGACCTTGGAGTTGAGATTGATGGAGCAAGTGAGTTATTTTGTGACAATGATGCTGCACTTAAGTCAGCAGCAAATCTTGTTTTTCATGAAAGGACAAAACATATTGAGGTTAATTGTTACTTCACTCGAGAAAAAATTCAAGAAGGAATTATTGTAACTCAATGAATTGGAACAGTGGAATAGCTAGTGGATCTTTTCACTAAGCCTCTATGCCAAAGACAATGTACTTTTATTTGCTAAGCAAGCTAGGTGTCTTTGACTTATATAAGCCACCAGCTTGAGGGAGAGTGTTGGAAAAGGATACGATTTGCATAATTGATTCATTGTATCGATCAAAGATTGTAATTGATAGACAAATCAATCTAGGACTAGAATTGATTCTTTAGGAAATTTTCTTTCTTTTTATTTCTCACTTTATGTACTATATAAAGCATTGTACATTGAGAATACATATAATTTACAGATTACAATTTCTCCCAAATACATTAATTTCTCTCTTCCTTTCAACTCTCTTCTCTCCCTCCTTTCCAACCCACCCTCTCTTCCTTCCACCTCATCCTTTCCACAATCGCCATGCTCAGTCCTATCCCTCCTGTCCTACTCCTAAACCACATCACTCCATCGCTCACATTTCCATCCCCAGCTTCCTCACCAAAAACCGTGATGGCCTCCTTCTCAACAACCACATCCACTTCCACAGCATTGCCTTCATTGGCATAATTGTCACAGGCATGGACTTGTTTCCACCTCTGTTGCAACGTCATCTCATAGAATGCCGACGACTTGATCTGGTCCCCGACCTCCCCATCCTTGATGAAAATGAATGGGCAGTACAATTTCCCCACCACCACTGGGTCCGAGCTCTTCCTGTCGACCAAGAAGTCAAGGCTTGGGAGCTTTGACCTCTGAGAGTCGTTGACTCCTGGCGCATCATCATCCAAGAAGAAGTTCTTGGGCGTTTTGCCATGGATGGTCCAGCCTTTCCTCCTCGGGAATCCCGGAGGGGATCCATTTGGGGCAACGGACTTTGCATGGAAGCCATGAAACCTGCACATGATCTCATGCCGGAAGATCACAAACTGCTGGTATATGTCGTCGGGACCCAAAGGGCTTGGTTTCTTGTCTCGAACGTATCGGAAGCACAAGCAGGTGCCTTTATCTTCTTCCATCGAATTAGCATGCGCTTGCCTCCATGGCCGTTCCAGATAGAATGATTTAGACTTTCTGAGAAATGCATGAATATGAATCATTTAATAAGCAGCTAAACTTTTACTAAAACCTATTTCCTAAGAGACGTGATAAGATGTAACTTCAATTATTGCAACAAAAACGAGTTCTTGCAGAGATGTTTTCACATCCCCACATCATCCATCCTATGATATTCCCGTCCTATTTATAAATATCAACACATTCATCACCTAATTCAAGAACAGGCAGAGGAAGTGAAACTATTTGAAGTACTTAGAAAGATCATACCCTTTATGCTTCCTGCTGAATCGCATAGTACTGATTGGAGGATAAGGGCTGGCGGACAACTGGGATCATGAGCACCTCATCATCATAATTCACCGTTCTTGTGCCACCCTGGTCTCCGTGTGTACCGGATGGTGAGGTCCTTGTTCTGAGGAAAGGGGAAGTGATAGAGCTCACTGTCCTTGCACCCGATGCAGCAGAAGTTCTGGGCTTCCTCATCCTGAATCACCAGGTATCCAGAGCCTGGCCCCGCAGGTGGAGATTTCGAGAGGGCCTCGGGGTGCTTCCAGTACATGGACAGAGGCCGCGTAACATACATCTTCCAAGAAAAGAAAATGAACTTTAGAAATTCTGGACGCTGTCTTGAAATGCTGAAGATATGTTCACGTATGTGAGAAACATTAGTTTCTTGAATTAATGCCCCTGTCTTGAAGAAGGTGGGGTCGCAATATCAAGGATCAAAGCGGTTGACTTTTATCACGAGGGAATGTGCAGGGAAAGTTCTTTCTCAGTCTGCACGGTCGTGATGAGGATGCTGTGGCGAGCAAGCAAGCGATCGAGATCTGGAGTAGATAATATTAATTAGAGAGAGCGACTCGTCTTCTTACACCTGGCTCCTCCTCTTATTCCTCGCTGCTCTTTGAAAACCACACGGTACGTTCGCTTGGTCTTTAAGGTTTTCGCATTGTGAACGAACAAAAAACAAGGATAGCCCACCGAGAATTTTATGTTTCCCAGGGAATTTCACCGGTCCAAAAGTCTGGGACATGAGCAGTTCAGCAGCCAACCATTGCTGATCCTGATTGGCTGTTGACCACGCCATTCATTAAAAAGAAGAAGAAGAAAGTTCGTACGAGAAGAATGGAATTCAACTGTTCTTTCGATTTCACTTCCCTTTGTTGACGAGGATTGTGGTTTCGTCGCTCTCAGGCGAAGGAACCGCTGGGGAGGAGGCCGAGAGCGGTTTTGGGGATTGTTTTGGCGGGGGTTTTGGAAAGCAAAGGAAGTGGGAGCGATGTTTTTTCTTCTTTAGTGTTCAGATTCAAATTAAAAGTGTGTATATATATTGAATTTTGATTCTTAGTAAGTGCAAAATTTATGAATTATTGTCCGACAGTTGGGCCTTACTTTTGTTTTTACATATAACATGTAACCGGGGCTGCGTTGGCTTCGATGTTAGGCAAGGTTACATGTTGACCTTACATTTTTTTTTCCTTATTAGAGTGGTTTCCTACTTGTTGGGATTACCTCTGCCTGTCTAGTAGATATACTCATGGCCTGTTGTAAGGATCTTTAAATTATTTTATGACAGCAAGGAGCCCATCCCCAACATTCCGAGTTGACTTTATATGTTTTTTCTTCCCTAGAGCCAAGTAATATGGGGGACTCTCCAAATAATGATAGTGGCCCACTTTTGGGTTTTTACCCTTGAGTTTTTAAGAACTTACTTAGGTCCAAAATTTTGATTCTTAATAATACAAAATTTATGAATCATTTATGAATTATTGTCCGGGCCTTACTTTTGTTTTTGCAGTCATATAGGGATGATGATTACCGGTGTGCCTTTGCACATATTTTCGACAATGTTTGTGTATTAACATTAATGTTTGGGTTCACTACTAATATAATAAAAAAAAGGCAAAAATACCAAAGACCTTAAATTATACTCATCGTGACACCTTCATTGTAAACTTTATTCTTATTACACAAAAAATTTCAAATATCTACAACTGTGACATATTTGCCTTCCTTCAAAGTTCTGTCAATGAAAATTGTTGATAGACACTATAAAGCGAATGGTGTTGACATGATGCCAACATGCCTTAAGTGAAATAAAACTGATATTGTCTTGGCTGAAATTCATTTAGTGGAATCTTGATAAAGGGTAATTGTGTCACACGGTTACGAGTTTGAGAATTTTTCGTTACAATAAAATGTTTAGGTAAATGTGTTATAGTTGGTATAGGATTTTGAAATCACAAAGAGAATTCGTGGATAATGTGTTACGATATGCATAGTTTTGGATTTTTTGTGACCATTTTCCTTAAAAAATCATCCTAAACAAGTGTGTCCTCTTACGTACTCGCTCAAAACTTGTTATTGGTTTGTTCGATTTTCCTGCCGATAATATGGGTGATGAGAGATGGTTAAGGGCGGGATTTCCATTTCTTGTCTTCATCAAACGGTTATTAAGAGTAGCTCCATATCACTTCCATCCTACAAGTAATAGCCTGTGACTAGACCTATAAATCCATTTCTTAACCCATATATGATGGAGTGGGTTGTTGTATATATTGGTTATATTTAGTAAACTTGTCATAAATAGTTTTGGAAGAGTAAAATCCAAAATAATATGGGTGTTAAGTGGGTCTATAACTTATCTAGATCCAATCCACCTCTATGATTCTCTCTTCACTCAGTCTCGTTCTCACTGGATCTCATGCTCATTCGCTCCGCACTCTAACCTCAATTTGGATATGATTTTTCCTAAATTTGGTTAAATATGAAAGTGCATTAACAATATGAGTTTGGTATGAATTGGGTTAGGCATAAGTCACTAGATTTATATTGCATGAAAATGGGTCAAAATAAGTTAAGTTGTTCAATTTGACTTGGACCATTTTTTATCCAAGTCAAATTTGACCCGACTTGTTCATTTGATGAGTCTACTCATGACCCAAGCTTATCAAAGGTATGTTAGTGGTCATTTGGCTCATGCACCTGTGTAGCTTGTCCAAAGGCACTTTTACAAAAATCAATTTGGCGGTCATTGGTTCAAGTCTCGAGTATTACAGGGGGAAATGTTAGAAAGCTATTATTCTACGGTACGACTTCTCTACCTCATATCAAAGTCCCTTGCAAACTTATACTATATATTTTTGGGGTTAGGACACTAGGAGTGCCATAACTTTCGTACGGCGCTCACTTTGGTGTTAAAACTTTTTTTCGCTCACTTGAGTGTCACATTGGAGTAAAATTGTTCAGTTAAGTGCCACTTTAGGCCAAAAATCGTTCGTTAAGTGCCAAAATGCATACGTGGAATTTTTTAATGATTTTTCTTCTTTTTTTTTTAAAATAAATTTCAACGCCGACGTGGACTTTTCGTGCAAAACGACGCCGTTTTTACTCTTTTTAAAAAAATTCGATTTGTTTTTTGTTTTTTTTTTTTTTTTTGTTTTTAGGGCCGGCAAGGGCCACCGGTGACCCTCACCGGCCTTAAAAAAAAAAAATCAAAAATTAATAAATATATTAAAATATATTAAAAAATTATTTACCGGCGCCACATCAGCTTTTTCGGCGGCCAAGTCAGCTTTTCCGGCGGCCACGTCGCTTTCCGGTGGCCACGTCGAATTGGTACTCAAGTGAACTTTTTAAAAACTTGTGGCACTCAAGTGAGCGAAAAAAAAAGTTTTGTACCAAAATGAGCGCCGCATTTAAAAATTATGACACTCCTAGTGTACTTATCCCATATATTTTTCTTTTTATGATCTAACACGAGTAGAATTTCATTCGCTAGTAACGTAGGTCATGGCTGGATCTTTTGGCTATACTTATTCATGTTTCTAGCGTGCCCACTCACTCAATTATTTGGCCATCGCACCCTAAAAACTATAGCTATTTGGTTCAAGGTATTGATGAAAAGCACGAATAACATTTTAGGTCGGTGTGGTTGATTGGAGTGTTGAAGATTTTTTGGCTAAAAAACACGAGCTCTCATTCGAATTTCACCAACTTCATGATTGTTATATGTTAGAGTCACCTGCATAGACAAAAAAATAAATTCAAACTTCATTCGTTGGTGATTGTAGGATGCTGCATGGGTCTCTGTGTAGTCGATCTTCATATTTGCCCCTAAATTATTTGTAAAAAAGAATAAGTATATGCAATACTTTGAAGTGGCTTTTATATGATATCTTTGGTCTTTTAAGAAATTATACTAGAAATTCAACGAAAATGCTCTCTCGTCTCACCTTTAACCTAAATTTTTTATCCTTACTACTTTCTTTCATTTTTTCCATTGACCATTCTTCATGGATGGACAAGGACAGCATTAAAAACTGAAATCCAATACAAAAATTCTCCAAATAGAAGGATGAACAACACTTGGAGGAACAAAGACGAACCCAGCATGTCTATCATGAGAACTCAGCTAGGCTTTCATGGACACCAGTCACAGAAACAGCAAAGATTAAACCAACAAAAAGCAGAATGCTAATGAGGAAATCTGTCACTACTCCCATTTGCTCCTCACTTGGTGAGTGTGCCTGAAGTCATAAGCCAACACCAAAGTCCCATCCATTCTCTTCAGCACAAAACTCTCCACCAGCACATAACAACCAAACCTCTTCCATCCCTCCTCGCTCGACCCGCTCTTGATGAACTCCTCCACCCTCTTCACCCTCCCTCTCTCCTCTCCCTCCTTAACCCAACCCACCCTCTCTTCCTCCCACCTCATCCTCTCCACAATCGCCATGCTCAGTCCTATCCCTCCTGTCCTACTCCTAAACCACATCACTCCATTGCTCACATTTCCCTCCCCAGCTTCCTCACCAAACACTCTGATGGCCTCCTTCTGAACAACCACATCCACTTCCACAGCATTGCCTCCATTGGCTGGATTGTCGCAGGCATGGACCTGTTCCCACCTCTGTTGCAACGCCATCTTATAGAATGCCGACGTCTTGATTTGGTTCCCTACCACCCCATCCTTGATGAACATGAACGGGCAGTACCACTTACCCACCACCACTGGGTCCGAGCTCTTCCCGTCGATCGAGAAGTCAAGGCTCGGGAGCTTTGACCTCTGAGAGGCGTTGACTCCTGGCGCATCATCATCCAAGAAGAAGTTCTTGTCGTTTTGCCATGGAGGGTCCAGCCTTTCCTCTTCAGGAATCGCGGAGGGTACCCATCTGGGGCAACGGACTTTGCACGGAAGCCACCAAACCCGCACATAGTCTCACGCTGGAAGATCACGAACTGCTGGTGTATGTCGTCGGGATCCAAAGGGCTTGGTTTCTTGTCTCGAACGTATCGGAAGCACAAGCAGGTGCCTTTATCTTCTTCCGTCGAATTAGCATGCGCTTCCCTACGTGGCCATTCCAGATAGAATGATTTAGACTTTCTGAGAAATGCCATGAATATAATATAAATCATGCAATAAGCAGCTGGACTTTTACTAAAACCTATTTCCTAAGTGACGTGATAAGATGTAACTTCAACTATTGCAACAAAAGCGAGTTCTTGCATAGACTTTTTCACATCCCCACGTCGTCCATCCAATGATATTCCCCTGTATTATTTATAAATATCAACATATTTATCACCTAATTCAAGAACAGTCAGAGGAAGTGAAACTATTCAGAGTATTTGGAAAGATCATACCCTTTATGCTTCCCGCGACGCTGAATCACATAGTACTGATTGGAGGACAAGGGCTGGCCGACGACTGGGATCATGAACACCTCAAGTCTGGATGTGTGCTCACCATCGCTGTACCGGATGGTGAGGTCCTTGTTCTGAGGGAAGGGGAAGTCGTAGAGGTCGCTGTCCTTGCACAGCCCAAAGCAGCAGAAGTTCTGGGCTTCCTCGTCCTGGATCACCAGGTATCCAGAGCCCGCCCCCGCCGGAGGAGCCTCTGAGAGGACCTCGGGGTGCTTCTGGAACATGGACAGAGGCCGTGTCACGTACATCTTCAAAACAAGAGAAAGAACTTCAGTATTTTACTCCCTAATCTTGAAATGTTGAAGATTTGTTCACTTGCGTGAGAAACGCGAGTTTCTTGAAGCGATGCCCCCCATTTATAAAGTGGTGGGCAGATAATTCTTTCTCAGATCCGTGTGTGGCCGGGATCAGCTCGGTTGACCCCCCGAAATTCACTGGATGTTGTGGCCAGCAAGCAAGCGAATCATTTATCGTCACATGCTGACTCGTCTTCTTCGACTTGGCTCCTTCTCTTATTGTTACGTGGCGGTCCATGAAAAACTTCTAGTACATTTTCGATTAGTTTATGTTCGCGGCCCTTTTGTCTTTGCATGGGAAGAAGGTGTGAATACGACGGCCCATAGGAATATCCTTGCCTTTCTGGTCAAATTTCACCCGTTCCGTACTCTTGGGCAAGCAGTTCAGTAACCGTTCTGATCCTGATCCTGATCCTGATCGACAATTGATAACGCCATTAATTGACAAAAGAAAAATTAAAGTCGTACCAGAAGAAGGAAAATTGAACTATTCTATCAATTTTGCTTGCTTCTGATATATATCGTCCAAATATTACCATTAGGTACAAATATGTACCCACCAATTCTGTTATAATCTTTACAATGGGTCATTTTTCGAGAAAGCATTAAAAATGAAGATTAACAATCTTTACATAACTAGCCAGATTCATGTGATTAAATTCGTTAATGATGAAATAATGTAATTACATCAAGTTTGTCGTGACTTCCCTTTTGAAGTCCCGAAGGCTAATGGCTCGGCTAATGCTTATTGGGCTTAGTTAGGGTTTTTCCAAGTCCATCAATTCGCAACTTATAGTTCAAGTTTTTTAATCTACAAAGTCAAATTTCAAATAAAAATTGCCACTAATTAGTTCGGAGTGGGTCAATTAGAAATCCAAGTAAAATACTAAGAGAAATATTTTACTCCTACGCAATTAGAGAAAATTAGGATTAAGAACTTAATTACACTAATTAATCAACTAATGCCATTTCGATATATAATCTTGTTTAAACAATCATTTTTGATTTCCAAAGATTTTTTATACATTTGTGAGGAAAATAGATCAAAATCTATTTTTTTACATTTTTTCTGATTTTTCTGGAAAATGTTAACTATTTGGATTTTTCTGATTTTCTTCGTTTTTCTGAATTTATTATTATTAAATATTTATTATAATAATAATAATAATATAATATTATTAAAGGAGGGACCCAGGTCAGAGACAGCCCGGACCTTCTGGCCCGGGCCGCAAGACCTCCAGCCGGACTGGGCTCAGTGAATGGGCCCAGTCAAGTTATATTTTCTAGCACAAAAAGAAAAACTGGCCCACGAGGACTAAATTAAACCAGAAATCCAAAATTTAGCCCAAGTTTGTCTAAGCCCGACAATTTCCGAAATGATCCAGCCCCCGAGCCTCTCGGGCTCGCGCACACCCTGCCCACCCATTAGCTAGCAAACCTACCCGGAACCGAGACCCGCTGCGACCCGGTTCGCGACCCGGCATCCCCTTCGCCGAACCAAGACCACCGAGACGATAGGCGCCGCTCATCTCGGCCTGGCGCATGCCTACTCCGGCGTCGACTCGGCCAGTCCAAGCCCAAGGTGTGGCCTCCGCATGGGTCGCCGGCTGAGCGTCCCTTCCTCCGTCAAACACCAAACGAACGGCGGCAGCGATGGGGACGTGACCATCGAGCAAACGGCCGACGTCTGGGGGTCGCCGAACCTCGTGAGATGTCACAGTAGGGTGAGGCGTGTACGGACGGCTCGATTCCGACCATGGACGAAGGCGTGGAAAACAGATCTCAAGAGGCATTTTGTCGAATAGGTGGGGCGCGCGACTGGACGGGAGGCTCTCAGATCAAACGAGACTCCAACCCAAGCCGACACTCTTGACAAACAAAACAGAACATGGAAGACAGCCAAATGGAGGGCCAGAATTTGCGGCGACCGAACGGCCGCGAGCTCCGACCCGACCTACTTGAAACAGGGGAAAAGCAGAGCCCCGGCTTACTGGATCCTGGTGCGGGAAAAGGGAACGCGGTAGCGGGTCATCGGCCGTGACTCAGGCGCGGTAGTCGGCGAACCCGCTCATTTGATGAGTCTACTCGTGACCCAAGCTTATCAAAGGTATGTTAAAGGTCATTTGGCTCATGCACCTGTGTAGCTTGTCCAAAGGCACTTTTACAAAAATCAATTTGGCGGTCATTGGTTCAAGTCTCGAGTATTACAGGGGGAAATGTTAGAAAGCTATTCTACGGTACGACTACTCTACCTCATATCAAAGTCCCTTGCAAACTTATACCATATGTTTTTCTTTTTATGATCTAACACGAGTAGAATTTCATTCGCCAGTTACATAGGTCATGGCTGGATCTTTTGGCTATACTTATTCATGCTTCTAGTGTGCCCACTCACTCAATTATTTGGCCATCGCACCCTAAAAACTATAGCTCTTTGGTTCAAGGTATTGATGAAAAGCATGAATAACATTTTAGGTCAGTGTGGTTAGTTGGAGTGTTGAAGAGTTTTTGGCTAAAAAACACGATATCCCATTCGAATTTCACCAACTTCATGAGTGCTACATGGGTCTTTGTGTAGTCGGTTTTCATATTTGTCCCTAAATTATTTATAAAAAAAAGAATTTTTTTAATAGAAAATCAAAAAATCGATTTCCATTTCGAATATTTTTTGAATATTCGAATTTTGAATCCGAAGAAATAGAAAAGAGATGTAACTCCAGTTCCTTCGGAAATGGTAAGATCTTTGGCGCAAGAAGAAGAGAATAGATTCTCCATTTTTATACCCCATAGCCTATTTTGACACCAATAAACAAAATGGTTTCTCGAAATCAAAAATCAAAAAGAATTTTCAGAAATTCATTTGGAATAAGAGTCGAGTCTTTCATTAAAAAAACATCTCTGGTCAACGTAATTTAAAAAAAAGAATAGCCTATTCCTCTGTATCTCATATGGGTTTCATAATTATTGGAATTGGCTCGATAACTGATACGGGACTCAATGGAGCCATTTTACAAATAATCTCTTATAGTTGGCATGTTGAATCGTATACATAATAAATGGGCTGGTTTAGATCGATCCTAACCGGATGATTATGAATTACTTCTCTATTTAATAGATGAATAGAATATTATTAAACCCGGTAATAACACTCTGAAGTAGCTTTTATATGGTACCTCTAGTCTTTTAAAAAATTATACTAGAAATCCAACAACAATGCTCTCTCGTCTCATCTTTAACCTAAATTTTTTATCCATACTTCTTTCTTTCATTTTTTTTCCATTGACCATTCTTCATGGATGGACAAGGACAGCATTAAAAACTGAAATCCAATACAAAAATTCTCCAAATATAAGGATGAACAACACTTGAAGGAACAAAGACGAACCCAGCATGTCTAGCATGAGAACTAAGCTAGGATTTCATGGACACCAGTCACAGAAGCAGCAAAGATTAAACCAACAAAAAGCAGAACACTAACGAGGAAATCAGTCACTACTCCCATTTGCTCCTCACTTGGTGAGTGTGCCTGAAGTCATAAGCCAACACCAAAGTCCCATCCATTCTCTTCAGCACAAAACTCTCCACCAGCACAAAACAACCAAACCTCTTCCATCCCTCCTCGCTCGACCTGCTCTTGATGAACTCCTCCACTCTCTTCACCCTCCCTCTCTTCTCTCCCTCCTTCATCCAACCCACCCTCTCTTCCTCCCACCTCATCCTCTCCACAATCGCCATGCTCAGTCCTATCGCTCCTGTCCTACTCCTAAACCACATCACTCCATCGCTCACATTTCCCTCCCCAGCTTCCTCACCAAACACTCTGATGGCCTCCTTCTGAACAACCACATCCACTTCCACAGCATTGCCTTCACTGGCATAATTGTCACAGGCATGGACTTGTTCCCACCTCTGTTGCAACGTCATCTTATAGAATGCCGACGTCTTGATCTGGTCCCCTACCTCCCCATCCTTGATGAACATGAACGGGCAGTACCACTTCCCCACCACCACTGGGTCCGAGCTGTTCCTGTCGATCGAGAAGTCAAGGCTCGGGAGCTTTGACCTCTGAGTGTCGTTGACTCCGGGCGCATCATCATCCAAGAAGAAGTTCTTGGGCGTTTTGCCATGGAGGGTCCAGCCTTTCCTCTTCAGGAATCGCGGAGGGTACCCATCTGGGGCAACGGACTTTGCATGGAAGCCACCAAACCCGCACATAGTCTCACGCTGGAAGATCACGAACTGCTGGTGTATGTCGTCGGGATCCAAAGGGCTTGGTTTCTTGTCTCGAACGTACCGGAAGCACAAGCAGGTGCCTTTATCTTCTTCCGTTGAATTAGCATGCGCTTCCCTACATGGCCATTCCAGATAGAATGATTTAGACTTTCTGAGAAATGCCATGAATATATATAAATCATGCAATAAATAGCTAAACTTTTACTAAAACCTATTTCCTAAGTGACGTGATAAGATGTAACTTCAATTATTGCAACAAAAGCGAGCTCTTGCATAAATTTTTTCACATCCCCACATCATCCCTCCAATGGTATCCCCGTGTATTATTTATAAATATCAACATATTCATACCCTAATTCAAGAAAAGGCAGAGGAATCGAAACTATTTGAAGTACTTAGAAAGATCATACCCTTTATACTTCCCACGACGCCGAATCGCATAGTACTGATTGGAGGACAAGGGCTGGCCAACGACTGGGATCATGAACACCTCATCGTTGTAGGACACCGTTCTTGTGCCGCCCTGGCCGTTACTGCGGCTCTCTGTGTACCGGACGGTGAGGTCCTTGTTCTGAGGGAAGGGGAAATTGTAGAGCTCGCTGTCCTTACACAGCCCGAAGCAGCAGAAGTTCTGGGCTTCCTCGTCCTGGATCACCAGGTATCCAGAGCCTGGCCCCGCCGGCGGAGCGTCCGAGAGGGCCTCGGGGTGCTTCCGGTACATGGACAGAGGCCGCGTCACGTACATCTTCAAAACAAGAAACAGAAAAGCTTCAGTATTTTACTACCTAATCTTGAAATGGCGAAGATCTTTTTCACTTGCGTGAGAAACAATAGTTTCTTGAAGTGGTGCCCCCAATTTATAAAAAGTGGGCAGATATTTCTTTCTCAGATCCGCTCGCAGACGGGATCAGCTCGATTGAGCCCCCGAAATTGACTGGATGTTTTGGCCAGCAAGCAAGCGAATCATATATCGTCACGTGCTGACTCGGCTTCTTCGACTTGGCTCCTTCTCTTATTGTCACGTGCTGGTCCTTGAAAATTTCTAGTACATTTTCGATTAGTTTATGTTCGTGGCCTTTTTGTCTTTGCATAGGAAGGTGCGAATCCGACGATAGCCCATAGGAAAATCCATGCCTTTTCTGGTCAAATTTCACCGGTTCCAGAGTCTTGGCCAAGCAGTTCAGCAAGCATACTGATCCTGATCCTAATCAACTGTTGATGACGCCACTAATTGAAAAAAGAAAAATTAAAGTCGTACGAGAAGAAGGAAAATTGGACTATTCTATCAATGTCGTTGGCTTCTGATATATTTCGTCCAAATATTACGAATAAGTGCAAACATTTGCCCGCCAATTCTGTGTCATAATCTTTAAGATGGGCCATTTTTCAAGAAAACACTAAAAATGAAGATTAAAAGTCTTTGACCACCCACTTGGGTGGCGGCTAGCTGGCGCTCTCTTCCTCTCGCAAAAGGTCGAGAGTTCGAATCCCAGCTTCGTCATAGAGTGACTTAACTAGTTTTACGTGTGTGGTGGCTAGCACGTGTGGCCCCCAGGATTTACTTCCCCGGCTGTCGGTGGGATGCGGGGTTCCTTGGGTCATCAAAAAAAAAAAAAAAAGTCTTTACGGTGAGTAGTCAGATTTGTGTGATTAAATTTGTTAATGATGAAATAATTTCTAGTACATTTTCATCGGCCCCCTCATTATGAGCGTTGCCCCCATTTATTCCATCTTCTTACTTGGCTGTGGCATTGCCAACCTTGGCTGTGGCATTGCCAACCTTGGCTGTGGCATTGCCAACCTTGGCACTAGCTTAGCTGTCACAATTGCCCCAACTTATGCGACCGAGATCTCCCCTGCCTTCTCCCACGGCACCTTGATCTCTATACTCGAGGTATTCATTTATTTTCGTTTCTTTTTTCTTTTCTTTTCTTTTCCTAATTTTGTGGATCTTTTTCATTTTTTTGTCATAAGTTTTTTTTTTCACATTGAATTTGTATTGTGACAAATCCTTTCCATGGTTTAGCTGTGTATCAGTGTGGGCACCCTATGAGGCAATATATCTAATTTTGTTCTCTCTAAGGTCATCATCAAGAAAGTGTGGTGTTGGATGCTGCACTGCTGCCCCAGTTGTGCTTGCTTTCACATTTCACCGCATGCCGGGGTTGCCTGATTGGCTCATCATGCAAGGCCGCCTAGGCCTCGCCAAGCCCATCCTCACTAGGACCTACAAATCTGAGGATGAGGCTGCACTCCGACTTGTCGAGATGAAGAAAGCGGCTGGCATAGCTGAGGAATGCGACAATGATGTTGTGAACATCGACTAGAACTTGGGCGGATGGCTGGATATCTTCCACCCAAGTCAGTGCATCCTTCACCTATTCTCATCCTCCTGTTCAATTCATGTTAATCTAAATAAGGCTCTCTGCCATCTACACCTCCACGTCCAACCATCTATCTACTTACCATCCATCTACGGCATGAGAGATTTTTTCTTCTTCTTAATATCATTATATATACAGTTGTGTATATATAGAGGAGCAAGAGTAGCGTAGTGTATAGAGTACGTTTGGTTCAATTTAACCAAAAGGCTTTCAACCTCAAAAGCCTCTTAGAAAAATGCTGGAGTCTTTGGCAAGTTTTCCCAAGAGGCTTCGACCAATGCTGGCCATGAGAAGGTGAAAGCTTAATGATGATAAGGACTAGTGTCTTGCACGTAAATGGCACACCAGCTGCACGTCAGTGGCACGCCAGTTACTCGATGGTTGCTCATCAGTTGCATTTGTCACTACTAGGCAAATAACATGCCGTTAGCTGATCTTTATTTATTTTGTCATTGCTAGACAAGGAGACAATGAAGGATTGAGGACTTTGATACTTTGCCAAGGCCGCAACTAAAAAAGTGAGCCACTATCTACGTCTTCGCTGCCTCTTTGACCACCTTTTTGCTAGCTTATGGTTAGTCTCTCTTGTTCGATATTGTCAAGCGAAAATTGGTCCATGAAGTTTGGAACCAACTGTTTGTGTAGTGATTTTGGTGTAGTTTCTCATTTTTTTTTTGGAATTTTGGCAGTCCAAGCATTGAGGATCGGGTTTCCGATATACATAAAGATGGACTTGAAGGTAAGTGACTTGCATCTCCAGGTCTTGATGGTGTTTTTTGGTGTGTTGACATTGCTTGGGTTGGTGCTTGGCGAGATATATGTCTAATCGGGTAGGCTGCCGTAGGACAATTGTGGTGGCAATTGCCCTATTTTTCATCGGGCCCCTCATTACGAGCGTTGCCCCCATTTATGCCAACCTTGGCACCAACTTTGCTATCACAATTGCGTCAATTTATGTGACTGAGATCTCCCATGCCTTCTCCTACAACACCTTGATCTCTATACATGTGGTACTCATTTATTTTCGTTTCTTTTTTTTCTTTTCTTTTTCCTAATTTTGTGGCATCTTTTTCATTTTTTTGTCATAAGTTTTTTTTTTTTCACATTGAATTTGCATTGTGACAAGTCTTTCCATGGTTTAGCTATGTATTAGCGTGGGCACCCTATTAGGCAATATATCGAATTTTGTTCTCTCTAAGGTCATCATCAAAAAGTGTGGCGTTGGATGCTTATTGGGGTAGTAGTCCCTTGCTGCCCTAGTTGTGCTTGCTTTCACATTTCACTACATGCCAGAGTCGCCTGAGTGGCTCGTCATGTGGGGCTGCCTAGGTCTCGCCAAGCCCATCCTCACCAAGACCTGCAAATTTGAGGATGAGGCTGCACTCTAACTTGCCGAGATGAAGAAAGCAACAATGACGTTGTGAACACTGACTAGAACTTGGGCGGATGGCTGGATATCTTCCACCCAAGTCAGTGCGTCATTCACCTATCATCATCCTCCTATTCAATTCATGTTCATTTAAATAAGGCTCTTCGCCACCTCCACCTCCACGTCCGATCATCTATCTACTAACCATCCATCTACGACATGAGAGATTTTTTCTTCTTCTTCTTAATATCATTATATATATATGTAGTTGTGTATATACAGAGGAGTAGGAGTAGCATAGTGTATAGAGTACGTTTGGTTCAATTATCCCAAAAGGCTTTCAACCTCAAAAGCCTCTTAAAAAAATGCTAGTCTTTGGCAAGTTTTCCCAAGAGGCTTTCGACCAATGTTGGCCATGAGAAGGATGAAAGCTTAATGATGATAAGGATTAGTGTCTTGCACGTAAATGGCACACCGGCTGCACGTTAGTGGCCAAGGGGTTGTGCAACCCTAGCGACTACCACCTAGGGTTGATTGCCACTTGGAAGATTTGGCTACTAACAGTTGGCCGGTGGTTGAGCTCCACAAAAAAATATTTCTTTTTTTATAAAAAAAATTAGCATAAGTCCTTTATAAAATGTAGTTTTTACCAAATGGCATTTAAGCCCAAGTTATTTCCTAATACACTTTAAAATAAACCTATGCTTATTTTGAAAAAAAGAAAAATTGAAAAAAAATCTAAATAATAATAATAAAAAGAGAAAATGCCACCAAAAGCCTCAAATATTTCCTAGTGTGACAAATTTACCTCAACATTTTTGTTTTTTGATTCAAAAAACCCTAAACTTGTACCTGTATAATACATTTATCTCAAAATTTTATGTGATATTAAAAATCTCAAACTTTATTAACTGTGACACATTTACCTACATTTTTGTGGTGATGACAAAAATCCAAATTTATACTCATGTGACACAATTACCCAAACTTTATGGCCGAAGGGCATTTTCATTTTTTACTTTTTAATTTTTTCTTTATTTTTCTGTTTTTTATTTTTATTTTTTTCTTCTTCTCTCTTCCCTTTGCCAAGGTCGGCCAGGGCTACCCTCACTCAACTCCGACACCATTGAGGGTGGCTCTCATTGGCTTCCCTTCACCAACTATAGCGAAGGGAAGGAAGAAAAAAAAAAGAAAAAAGTAAAGAAAAAGAAAAAGAAATTAAAAGTAAAATGCGAAAATGCCATTCGATTAGAGAGTTAAAGGTAAATGTATCACATTGGTATAAGTTTGGATTTTTAATGTTACAAAAAAGTTTAAGGTAAATGTCTCATGGTTGGCAAATTTTGGGATTTTTTTATGTCATAAAAAAAAATTAGGTAAATTTGTCACAGTGGGCAAAGTTTAAGTTTTATGGTGGCTTTTTCCCTAATAAAAATGATGGCTGCGTTTTTTTGTTTTAGGGTTGATCCATTCATTTTCCTCTCTCAAGAGTCACGCGTCATTTTCTTCTTACCTTTGCTTTCTTTGTGAACTCCACATTCCCAGAATGAATTGTCCCGACTTGAGGCTGCGTGTTCTTTCAACATGGAGCTCCACCCACCATAGAGGAGCGGCTTCTTTATATCTTGCACCTTCATTCCTCTCCCCCAAACAACCTTCTTTCATTTTCCTTCATTCCTCTCCCCGAAACAACCTTCCTTCATTTCACACAAATGAAGCATTGCCACCATCTCTACTGTCCGAAGAAGTGCACACCCAATGGGCTTAATGCCCACAATGATGTTATGAACATGACCTATTGATCCAAGTGCATGGTGTGCAACTACATATTTTTGAGTGATCTAACCTTACTTACCATCGAGCACCTGCTAAGGAGTCGCCGATCGTCTAGCTTCAGCTCCCGCTAGTGACACAACGGATGTTGCTCAGCAGTCACGGTAGCTCCTCCGACTCACCTATCTTCCTCCTCATGTTCAGTTCATGTTTATGTAAATAAGGCTCTCTACCACCTCCACCTCCACCTCCACCCTTGCCTTTGCCGCCACCTCCTTCTTCTTCGATCCATCTACATTGCATGAGTGCCACTTTTTTTTTTCTATTTTATTAATAGCATGTGTATTTGATTGTGTACATATGTAATTGTATATAAACAGACGAGTAGGAGCAACTTAGTATATAGTATATACACATAGGAGCAGGAGCAACGTATATATAGAATGCATTTGTTTAAGTTTTCCTAAATGGCTTCCAACCTCAAAAGTCCCTTGAGAAAATGCTGAGGTGTTTAGTTAGCCTTCCTAAGGGGTTTTCGGCCAATGTTGGCCTTAGGAAGCCTAAAAGTTTAATGATGGTAAGGACTAACAATTTTTATGTAAATGGCACGCAAGCTACATGCCTATAGCACGTTGGCTACTCGTGGGTTGCTCGTCAATGGCCGAGGGTCACGATCAGCCATTGAAAGATATGGCCGCCGGAAAAAAAAAAAAAAAAAACTATTGGAGAAACTTATACCACTTATCCATTCATTCAAAAGATCATAACACTGACCTACCTATCGATGTCCAAGGAGATGACCCTTGGTGGGATTGCCCTATTTTTTGCCTCTACCGCCTTGGTTGGGGGGCTGGTACTTTATTGGTTGATGCCTGAGACAAGGGGGAAGAGTGTAGAAGAGATTGAACTATTATTTGGTACGTTTGGTACATCCACTACGATGAGGGAACAATGAATGATTGACACAGTTGTGGTGAGGGAATAGGGAGGCACATAGGGTGATGACATGCATTTGGGTGATGAGACCAATGATAGTTGGGATTGTTAGTCTCGATTGTTGATTAAATTTGTTGTATATTTTACTATGCATATTGTAGACTTATCTATAGTCAAATTCATATTGCATATTCTGTGATGTAACTTTTTGTGTTAAAAACACTTAAGAGTTCCAGGTTGTTTATTATTTCTCCACTTATTCGTAATTTTTCTTCATGTTAAGTGGTTATGATGTAGTTGTTTCAGTTTGGAGTTGCTGTTTTAGCATTGGACTGAGCACCCTAGAAAACTTAGCAATTTTGTAAGTTTGGTTTCTCACTTTCCTAGAATACCCTAGGTCCATAATTATGTTCCTCCATACAAGTGATTTGGTATAAGTCATCTTGTTTGTAGGTGCTTTAATCATCCTTCCCTATTTCTTACTAAGTGTTGTATTCATGGTTTCTAATTATTTCCCCCGTTGTAGGTTATTTTTCCTTTTGGTCCAAGAAGGTCCCTATTCACAATTTTATTGTGTTGAAGATAAGTTTCTATTCACATGATGGACGTGATAAAGAAACTGGATGCTGAAATTTCTGCTTTCGTTGCCATAGGTGGAGTAACTCTTATTTGCTTATTGTTTTTAATATGCTCAATGGGTGGTGCCATGTGTATGTTGCAAGACTAAAACAAAGCTGCCCATTAATTGACTTCCTGATATCACATGATGTCATGAGGGTTTGATGAAGAATTCTGATATGAAGTTCCTTTGTGGACAAGGAAGCAAATGAAGCATATTAAGGAGAATGCTTGAATTGCTTGTCATTTATGCTCTTTGCTCTTTCTAGTTTGTTTATTGACTGGTCCATGGTTCGGTTATTTTTCTTGAAAGGTATTGGTTGCATGTTATAGATGTTGATCCATCATCTGTAACCTCTGGTGGCTAGTTAGAAATTTCATTGGTGGAAAAATATCAAATTTCAAATGAAGCTTATGATAAACGCGATGATGAGTTCTTAGCATGAAGTTTACCCATCCATTTGATGAAGTATATTCAACATAAAGATCATTAAGTCATTTTTCATTCACTTTACCTGTATCATACTTTTATCATGGAATGAAAAAAAAAAGTGCGAGCAACTTCTCATATACAATAGTTATTAGAATAAGTTGATGCAACTCCATAATGAAGAGATGTGCTTGTTGTGGAATTGCCTGAGCTTTCATTGCTATATGATAATGGATATTTCTCATGGCCTATAATGTCTTGCCAGATAAAACAGATGATAAGATTAACAGTAACAGAAAATGTAGTTGATCAAGACTGATGTTGGAGGTTTAATTGTAGTGTTGTTCATTTGGGGACATATTAATCCGACAGTGCATACCTTATTGTGCACATTTTTGGTCTTTGATTCTATTGCTTCATCTTGTCATTAAATGGATTTGAAGATGTATTTCTCCTTTTGCAGGAACTTTCAGAAAATTTAAGGAAAAAATCTCATCCCAAAATGCATCAACTTTTGAGCCAAAGGTAACATCTTGAGTTTGACTAGCTGAAAGGTACTCCTACTAGTGGAGTCATATGGCTTCAAAGTCATGTTCTGTAGAGCATTCCGTTCTCTCTTCAAATGTACTTTGTATGCTGGTCGTCGAAGGTGTTTTCTTTCATGTTTTCATATCTTGCCTATCTAGTTAGTGATCCCATGTCCTTATTAAAAAATATTTCTTGATGAAGCATTTGAAATTGTCTACCATTGTTATTTACAGATAATTGACAACTACATGAAAGATATATGCAAATATCAAGGTCAGTAGTTTGGTTCCTTTTTTCTTTGGTGATTAACAATCTCGTATGTGATACAATTCATATATCTTAGAACAATTTGGTTACGAGTAGAGGGAGCATTCTGGGTGGAAAGGAGGTGTGAGAGTGAATCAAAATCAAAATGACAAAGCACTAATCACTTCGAGTGCTTTGACAATAGTATATTGAATATCATCCTTGCATCTCCGAAGGGATCAATGTAACCGGGTTCCTTTGTGAAGGATTCCTTCATCATACTAAAAATTACATACAATAGTATCATATGCTTTGGTTGGGGTAATTTTGTATCCAAGAGAGTGAAAACTAGGAGAAGTTTTTGACTATCTTACGGATATTAAAGTTGCTAACCACTTTTATTTTTGTGAGCATGGTTGATGTGGAATTGATTTTTTCTGATTCATAACCATAGGAGTTTTTGAGTTTAAGATCTGAATTTGACTTGTTACTTGAAAGAGGAAGTTTAACACATACATTTGTACTAAATTTTTCTTATCAGAGGCACAGAGGCATTTTTTGGCTTACTCCATATTCTTGCTTGTATTGTTTCTTACTATCCTTTTGTTATATTTTGTGCTGTTTCTATGCCTTGCTAACACGATGGACATGATTTGTGGTTTCCATCTTCTTTGATTGTCAAGGTGGGACATAGGTGTGAAGTTGAGCCCGGGCTAAAAGAGGAGTAGTGAAATTTGTGGGTAAAGCAAAATCTCTTGCACCTAGTTTATGGGTTGGAGTTCTGAACAATTGGGAAGGCATGATGGCATGTATGTTCCTCTTTAAAAATCTTTCTTTTGGCGTTAACTTCAGTTGCTCTATATTCTCGTCCCTGTCAATGATCCACTGTCAGCTTTATCTCTGGATTAATTAGTGTTCACTGGTGCAAAGAAAGAGTTATTATAGTGATGACAATGCTAGCAAAGATAAAACTGTGCTTGTATCCATTGATAGATGAAATGATCAACATTAGCGAAAAAAACATATTTGGTTTGAAGCCTGTCCTATTATTCCAAAATCTCCATCCCAATTTGGAAAACATATGATACACTTCTTTCCTTGCCCTCTACTTTACCAAAAAAAGCCTTCATAAAGAGCAAGGCCTAGCTCAATTCTTGGGCCACGCACATATGGCCTGTTGCTTCTTTTGAAGAAAGGTTGGAAGCCACAATAAGCTGCAAAAACCTGTTAAAAACACGAGGAAAAAAAAGGCTCAAAGGTATCACCCTTGAGGTTTGTTAACTCTGCTTACTCAGATCTTTGAAGCTCCGTGTTCTCAGGGCACGGTGATTTTTAGGTGGAAAGGCATTTAACAATTCATTACTATGAAGATTTTCAATAAGTAACATGATATTCTGCTCTTTTCATGAATGTCTGCCGTCATCTGCTTGTGCTAACATGAATGAGTTCTTTTCCCGTGGCTGGCCTTGCACAATTATATACTTGCTGGAGATTTTGTTGCAGGGTAAAAGGGACGTGGTACTTCAAGTGTCCTCCACTTCATGGTGCGGTTGTCAGACTAGACCGAGTAAAGGTAAGGTGACAACTTTAGTTTGATTATTTTATCTTAGCTAATACTTAAAAAATAGTGCTTCTGCTATTACTTGATGTTTGAATTATGAGCCAATTGTTGAAATGGAAAAATCGCTAAAATTGTGGTATCATTGAAACATATTTATTGCATTCAATTTTATTGTGATGCTTTGAGACATGTATTTAAACTGTGAGATGCAACAACTTAGAAGTGTCTTCATTTAGCTTTGAAAGAATGACTTGCAAAAACTCCAAAAGGCAGTGTCCTTGTTAACCAGTGCTGGGTTCTTTTGCCTTTGCATGTTGAACTACACTGTTCTTAACTTGAATTTTTGCAGATGATGAGGAGGTTGATTCCCTTCCAAGGTGACCCCGAATACACAAATTTTGTAGCTGACCCGTGGAAGTATTACCTCTCAATTTATGGCTGTGGTGGACATGCTATCGACTCACTTGCCCGATGAGGAGTACATAGGGGAGCAGCAACAACTGTCTATTTGGACAAGTGATGCTGAAATTGTCGAGGCATTTTATGAGTTCTCAGCGGAGATCAGGCAGAGAGAGAAAAGTTGATTGAGAGAAGGAATAATGATCCTACCCTTAGGGATCAGTTCGGGGCAGGCGTGTTACCTATGAGCTGCTTGCACCTAGCTCAGAACTGGGTGTAACATTCTTTTTCCAGAATGTTAGCTGATGGAGACAGTTGATCGAGAATCTCTGAATTTACTTGGTCCATGGAGCTTGTAGGGTATATCATGAGCTTTCTAACCGTTGCATCTCCACGCCTATGCCCTTGAAATATATATAAAGGGATACAAAACGATTTCAAGTGGATTGTATGTGGTCTGCAGTCTTTTAAGAAAGCATTCTTGGAATTCATCTGAATGTCAACTCGTGTCGCCTTAGAGACTATCCTTACTTACATTTCTCCATCGACAATCTTCACTGATGGACATATATAATGACAGAAGCTGAAAGCCAATACAAAAATTCTCACTACTTGCTTTATAACGGTGGGAATAATTACGATGAGATATTTTACAGCATAGACAAACGAACATCACTCGAAGGAACAAATACAAACCAAGCGTGTCTTGCATAAGAACTTAGCTAGGCTTTCATGCACACCGGTCACAGAAACAGCAAGATCAAACCTACAAAAAACGGAACAGTGATGAGGAAATCTGTCACTACTCCCATTTACTCCTCACTTGGTGAGTGTGCGTGAAGTCATAGGCCAACACCTCAGTCCCATCCTTTCTCTTCAGCACAAAACTCTCCACCAGCACATAACATCCAAACCTCCTCGCTCGACCCGCTCTTGATGAACTCCTCCACCCTCTTCACCCTCCCTCTCTCCTCTCCCTCCTTCACCCAACCCACTCTCTCTTGCCCCCACCTCATCCTCTCCACAATCACCTTGCTCAGTCCTATTTCTCCTCTCTTACGCCTAAACCACATCACTCCATCGCTCTCATCACCCTCCCCGGCTTCCTCACCAAACACTTTGATGGCCTCCTTCTGCACAAACCTCATCCACTTCCACAGCATTGCCTTCATTGGCTGGGTTGTCACAGGCATGGACCTGTTGCCACTTCTGTTGCAGTGTCATCTCATAGAACGCTGACATCTTGATCTGGTGCCGGACCTTCTCGTCCTTGATGAACATGAACGGCAGTACCACTTCCCCACTACCACCGGGTCCGAGCTCTTCAAGTTGATTGGAAGTCAAGGCTCGGGAGCTTTGACCTCTTCGAGGCATCGACTTTCCCTGCGCATCGTCATCCAAGGAGAAGTTTTTGCGCTTTTTGCCATGGAGGGTCCAGCCTTTGCTCTTCAAGAATGTCGGAGGGTGCCCATCCGAGACAAGGGACCTCGCGTTGAAGCCCCTGGACTTGTTCCTAGTCTTGTGCCGGTAGATTACGAACCGCTGATATATGTCAGGGGGATTCAACGGGCTAGGTTTCTTGTCTCCATCGTGGCAGCGGAAGCACAAACAGGTGCCTTGGTCTTTTTTTTCAAATTAGCGTGCGCTTTCCTATATGGCCATTCGAAATAGAACGATTTAGGGCCTGTTTGGTTCAGCTTTGGGCAAATGCCCTTAAGAAAATGCAAGTACCTTTAGGTGAAGGGGTTTTTCAAAATGCAAGTACCTTTAGGCTGAAGGGGTTTTTCAAAATGCAAATACCGTTTGGTAAAATGAAATTTTCATTGCGGTGCGAAGCAACTTTGGCCTAAACACCGTTTGGTAAACACTATATTTTGTAAAGCACTTTGACTAAATTTATTTTTTAATTAAAAATTTGTAATTTTTTTAAAATTTATTCGGAATCCGACGGCCAAATCTGGCCGCCGGACAGCACCGCCCGAGGTCGCCGACCTCGGGCGGTGGTCAACCGTATCGCCCGGGTCGCGCGAACCCGGGCGACGGCGACGGTCGCTGGGGCGCGCGACCCGGTGTGACGGCGACGGCGGCGATCGCCCGGGTCGCGCGAACCCGGGCGATGGCGACGGTCGCTCGGGGCTCGCGACCCGGGCGACGGCGGCGGCGGCGATCGCCGGGTCGCGCGAACCCAGGGCGAACACCGCCGGGTCGCGCGGGCGACCACCGCCGGGTCGCGCGACCTTGGCCGGTGGTCGCCGGCGTCGGGGATGCTTGGCCGACGGTCGCCTGGGTCGTGGACGCCTTGGTCGGCGGTCGCCGGCGTCGGGGACGCCTTGGCCGGCGGTCTTCGGCCTCGTCGGCTCCTCGGAGAAGATGAACAGTGCAACTTACATTTGCAAGATGCAACTTCCCAAAGTCACTCAAGACCTCCCTTGTGCTAAAGGCCTTTGAACCCCTTTGAGAATGCAATTGCATTTGGCCAAAGCTCTCCAAAATACGAACCAAACGGGTTCGCATTTGGCCAAGGGGCTTTCGAGGCTGAAAGCCCCTTGGCAAAGCTATACCAAATAGGGCCTTAGACTCTTTGAGGAATGCCAATACACTAAATCATGCAATAAGCAGCTAACCTTTTACTAAAACCTATTTGCTAAGTGACGTGATGAGCTGTAACTTCAACTATTGCAACAAAAGCTAGTTCTTGTATGAATTTTTTCACATGCGCACATCGTCCATCCGATGATATCCCCTTGTCCTACTTGCAGATATCAACATATTCATCACCTAACTCAAGAACAGAATGAGGAAGTGAAACTATTCATAGGACTTAGAAAGATTATACACCCTTTATGCTTCCCGTGACGCGGAATCACAAAGTACTGATTGCAGGACAAAGCCTCCCCGATGCCTGGGACCATGAACACCTCATCTTTGGAAAACTTTCGGTTCATGCCAGAGTACCAGGTGGTGAGGCTCCTGTTCTGAGGGAAGGGGAGTTCGTAGGGCTGCCTGTCCTTGCTCTGCCCGAAGCTGCAGCAGTGGACTTTCTTGTCCTGGATCACCAGGAATCCAGAGCCTGGCCCCTCCGGTGGAGACTCCGTGAGGATCTCAGGACGCTTCCGGTACATGGACCGAGGCCACGTCAGGTACATCTTCAAGAAAAGAAAAAAGAAGTATAGTATTTCTATACGCATTCTTGAAATGTTGAAGATATGTTCATTTATGGGAGAAACATTAGTTTCTGGAATCAACGCCCCTGTTTAAAAGAAGGTAGGGTTGCAACGTTTTTCTCTCAGTTCCGTGCACGCGTTGTTGAGCTTGGCCGACCCCGCGAAATTGATGGGATGCGGCGGCGAGCAAGCAAGCCACCAAGAACTGGAGAAGACATGACATTTTAGAAAGAGTGACTCGTATTCTTCCACCTGGCTCCTCTTCCCATTCCTCGCTTCTCCCTTGAAAATTGCACGTTATGTTCGTGTGATCTCTGAGGTTTCTCATTTTGGATTGGTTTCGTTCATTGATTTTCGTCTTTACATGCGAGAGAACGAATACGACGATAGCCCTTTGAGAATTTTATGTTTTCTAGTGAATTTCACTGGTCCGAAAGACGAGCATTTCAGCAATTATTGCCGATCTTGATCGACTGACTGTTGACGACGCCCTGCATTAGAAAAAGAAAGAAGAAAATGTGTACAACAAGATTGAAATTCAACTTTTTTTGGAAATGGCTAAGCAAGTGGAGCGATGCTTTCCTTAGGGCTCAGAATAATTTTTTTTTCTTTTTATGAGTACGGATTTTTGATCTATTGTCCGAGGGAGCCATACCTTTGTTTTGGGCCGGATCGGACCGTGGTGTCCGGTATCCATTTGCGTAGATTTTCTCGTTTAGTTTTTGCAAAAAATTATGAAAATAATATTTATGAATGTGAAATACAAATATCAATATGTGAAACTTTTCATAAGTTCCAAATGCTTTTTGTACAATAAAAGATAAATCGAAAGTGTCGTAAATTAAATGTGCGCATGATAATTATTTTAGTTTTGGTTAGATTTATTTATTTTTATTTCTAGAAACAAGTTTGAAATAAAAATTCATTCAATAAAACAATTTCATTATTCTATTTTTAGAACAAATTTTAAGTCCAAAATTACATTTGGAATAGAAATAAGAAGTACAAATTTCCTACTTTTCTATTTTTGGAATAAAAATGAGAAATACAAACTATTTTCATCACTCACCCTCGTTACTAGCCGGTCATCACTTGCCAACTATCGACCGCCATCCTCCCACTTGCTGTCTAGGAGGGAGAAATATTTGTCATTATCAAATGCATATGTTTGTTCAAAAACTTGTTCGGGGAATAAAAATTGAAAAATCTACTTCAGGTTAGAAATTGTGTCCAAAAACATAATGATTATCATTTAGGCTCAAGTACCTAACTAAAAGTAGGGTTAATGCTAGGTTCACCGCTGATGCAACAAAAGTCGTTCTAAACAAGCCTGTCCTTTTTGCACACTCAGCTTAAAACTTGTTCCTGGTTTGCTCAATATATTTAGAGCCATTGTAGTACACTTGTCACATGCTCGCTTACAAGTAATTTCTCGAATGTTTCAAATATAGTTTGTTCAAATATAACCTTGGTACTAATATGGACCTACTCAATGTGAGTCATATTCTCTAAGAGTGATTAATATTTTGAGAAATTACCGAACAATGAGCATCGGTAGAATCTAATGCACAATATATGGAAATGTTAGAAAGATATTCAAAGATATAACTGCTCAACGTCCATATTCAAGTTCGTCGACATTTTTTACTAGCTTATGCTTTTCTTTTTTTATGACCTAAGGTAAGTAGAATTTCACAACTTAAGTACCATAGGTCATTGCTTGCTTATTAGCCTGCTTGTTCGTGCTTCTAGTGCGCGCGGTCAGTCAAATGTTTGGGCATTGTGCCCTAGAAATTCTAGGTCTTCGGTTTGAGGCATTGATGAAGACTGTATGACAACTTCAGGGTTGGTGCAGTTGGTTGGGGTTTTAGAATATTTCTGATTCAAAAACTGGAGATTCAAATATCACCAACTATGTGGAAATTGTTTTAATTTAAGATGATTTGTAGATGTCGAATGTCCGAATTTAATTTGTTTATTGATCTTGCTAGTTGTTACGTGAGACTCAAATAATCATGACTCCATGCCGATGCCCCTCAAACATTAAAAAGAAGAAGAAAGTATGTCCAACAACTATGCAAGTTGATCGTATATGATTTGCAGTGGCCGGGCCTCTAGTCTCTAAAGAAAGCATATGTGAAATTCAACTAAAATGTCATCTCGTATTGCCTTAAAAACCTAAAATTCTTACCTTTACTTCTTCTTACTTACCTTCCTCCATTGACTGCTCTTCACGGATGGACATGAACGGCATCGAAAACTGAAATGCCAATACAAAAACTCCTTGCTCTACAACGGTAGGTATATCTATAATAATTTAATTTATAGCACAGACGAATGAAAAACACTTGAAGGATCAAGTGCAAACCAAGCATGTCTAGCTTAAGAACTTTGCTGGGCTTTTTCATGGACACCAGTCTCAGAAACAGCAAATATTAAAGCCACAAAAAACAGAGCACTGGTGAGAAGATCTGCCACTACTCCCATTTGCTCGTCACTTGGTGAGTGTGCATGAAGTCGTAAGCCACCACCAAGGTCCCATTCATTCTCTTCAGCACAAAACTCTCCACTAATACATAACAGCCAAACCTCTTCCAACCCTCGCTCAACCCGCTCTTGATGAACTCCTCAACTCTCTTCACCCTCCCTCTCTTCTCTCCCTCCTTCACCCAACCCACTCTCTCTTCCTCCCATCTCATTCTCTCCACAATCGCCATGCTCAGTCCTATCGCTCCTCTCTTACTCCTAAACCATACCACTCCGTCACTCACATTGCCCTCCCCTGCTTCCTCACCAAACACCGTGATGGTCTCCTCCTTCACAACCGCATCCACTTCCACAGCGTTGCCTTCACTGGCTGGATCGTCACAGGCGTGGACCTGTTCCCACCTCTGTTGCAGCGTCATCTCGTAGAACGCCGACGTCTTGATCTGGTCCCCAACCTCCCCGTCCTTGATGAACATGAACGGGCAGTACCACTTTCCCACCACCACCGGGTGTGAGTTCTTCCTGTCGATCGAGAAGTCGAGGCTCGGGAGCTTTGACCTCTGAGAGTCGTTGACTCCTGGCGCATCATTATCCAGGAAGAAGTTCTTGGGCGTAACGCCAAGGACGGTCCAGCCTTTCCTCTTTAGGAACCACGGAGGGTACCCATCTGAGGCAACGGATTTTGCGTGAAAGCCTCTGAACCCGCGCATAGTCTCCTGCCGGTAGATCACGAACCGCTGGTATACGTCATCGGGATCCAAAGGGCTCGCTTTCTTGGCTCGAACGTATTGGAAGCAAAAGCAGGTGCCTTTGTCTTCTTCCGTTGAATTAGCATGCGCTTCCCTACACGGCCATTCAAGATGGAATGATTTAGACTTTCTGAGAAATGCCATGAATATAAATCACGCAATAAGCTGCTAAACTTTTACTAAAATCTATTTCCCAAGTGATGTGGTAAGATGTAACTTCAACTATTGTAACAAAAGCGAGTTCTTGCACAGATTTTTTCACACCCCAACATTATCCATTTAATGATATTCCCGTCCAATTTATAGAATATCAACATATTCACCACCTAATTCAAGAACAGGAAGAGGAAGTGAAAGTATTCAAAGTACTTATAAAGATCATACCCTTTATGTTTCCTGCGACGCCTTATCACATAGTACTGATTGGAGGACAAGGGCTGGCCGACGACTGGGATCATGAACACCGCATCGCCATACGTGTTCTCACCATCGGTGTACAGGACTGCAAGGTCCTTGTTCTGAGGGAAGGGGAAGTCGGAGAACATGCTGTACTTGCAGAGACCAAAGCAGCAGAAATTCTGAGATTCCTCGTCCTGGATCACCAGGTATCCAGAGCCAGGCCCTGCCGGCGGGGCCTCCAAGAGGGTCTCGGGACACTTCCGGTACATGGAAAGAGGCCGTGTGACGTACATCTTTAGAAAAAGGAAAAAAAAGAACTTTAGTATTTCAGTACGTAGTCTTGAAATATCGAAGATTTATTCATTTGTGTGAGAAACATGAGTTTCCTGAAGCAGTGCCCCCATTTATAAGAAGGTGGGGTTTGCCTTTTATTACGAGGGAATCTAGGCAGAAATTTTTTTCTCAGTTACGTCGTCGGTTGTGAACTGCTCGGCTGCCCTGCGGAATTGAGAGGATGTTCTGGCCAGCAAGCAAGCAAATCGTGAGCACTCTCGCGGGCTGATTCGTCTTCTTCGACTTGGCTCCTTTCCTTATCCTTGCTGGTCCTCGAAAATTTCAAGTACATTTTCGATTAGTTTTTGTTCTTGGCCATTTTATCTTTGCATGTGAAGGAACGAAAACGACAATAGCCCATGGTTTTCACCGATTCCTAGCACATTAAGGATGAGATCATTTCTATGTTCTCTAGGGAATTTCACCGGTTCAAGGTATTGTACAAGCAGGTGAGCAACCATTGCTGATCCTGATCGACTGTTGATGAGGCCATTAATTAATAAAAGAAAAAGAAAAGTCGTACGAGAAGAAGGAAAATCGAACTATTCTATCAATTTTGCTCTCTTCTAATATATTTCGTTCAAATATTACCAATGTGCCTACCAATTCTGTGTTATAATCTTTAAGAATGGTCATTTTTCAAGAAAACACTGGTAGTGAGGATAAAAGTCTTCACGTGGGTGCCAGATTAGTGCGTTTAAGTTTACTAAAGATGAAACAAAAGAATCACACAAATCATGCAAATTAAATAACTCAATCGCGTGAATTACAAGTTGGAGAACTTAATTACACATATGATATAAGATTAAGACAAAACTTGAAATGATTCCCTTTCATTTATTTTATAGAGATGCTGAGATCCTCGTGACAACAAGAAAAGAAAAGATATTTCTTTTGACAAAACTTGAAATGAGGATTGGACCCTCCATGTCCAAGTCCCTTGCAAACTTGCACTACCTTTTGTTTCTCTCTTTAATGATCTAACGCGAGTAGAATACCCTTCTCTAGTAATACTAGACTAGTATCGTAGGTCATTGATTGCTTTTTGGTTTACTTATTGATGCTTCCAGCGTACGTCCTCACTCAAACGTTATGGCCTTTGCGCCCTACAAACTGTAGATCTTTGGTTCAAGGCATGGATTAAGAGTGTACAAAAATTTCCAGAGTTGGCATAGTAAATTTGGGTGTTAGCTTCTGATTCAAATACTGAAAATTCCCCTTTTGAACCCACTGATTACTTGCAAATTGCTCTGATTTAGGATGACCTTCACACACCAAATATCCAAACCTAATTGATTCGTGGTGATCGCAGGTTGTTGCATGATCTTTTAGATAGTCAGCTCTTCACGTTTGTGCTCATAGAATATAAAAATAAAAATAGCATGGCCAACAACTTCAAATGGATTGTATATGGTCTGCAGTGGCCGAACTTTTAGTTTTTAAGAAAGCATTCCTGAAATTCAACTAAATGTAATCTCGCATCGCCTTCAAACCTGAAATTCTAATCCTTACTTCTTACTCATATCTCCCATCGACTACTCTTTGTGGATGGACATGGATAACAACAAAAGCTGAAGGACAATACAAAAATTCTCACTCCTTGCTTTATAACGGTGGGAATAATGACGATAATATATTATACAGCATAGACGAATGAACAACACCTGAAGGATAAAGTACAAACCAAGCATGTCTAGCATAAGAACTTTGCCGGGCTTTCATGGACACCAGTCACAGAAACAGCAAAGTTTAAACCCACAAAAAACAGAACATTGGTGAGAAAATCTGTCACTACTCCCATTTGCTCCTCATTTGGTGAGTGTGCCTGAAGTCATAAGCCAAAACCTCAGTCCCGTCCATTCTCTTCAGCACAAAACTCTCCACCAGCACGTAACACCCAAACCTCTTCCAACCCTCCTCGCTCAGCCCGCTCTTGATGAACTCCTCCCTTCTGTTCACCCTCCCCCTCTCCTCTCCCTCCTTCACCCAACCCACTCTCTCTTCCTCCCACCTCATCCTCTCCACAATCGCCATGCTCAGTCCTATCGCTCCTGTCCTACTCCTAAACCACACCACTCCATCGCTCACATCGCCCTCCCCAGCTTCCTCACCAAACACTCTGATAGCCTCCTTCTGAACAACCACATCCACTTCCACAGCGTTGCCTCCATTGGCTGGATTGTCACAAGCGTGGACCTGTTCCCATCTCTGTTGCAGCAGCATCTCGTAGAACGCGGACTTCTTGATCTGGTCCCCGACCTTCCCATCCTTGACGAACATGAACGGGTAGTACCACTTCCCCACCACCAAAGGGTCTGAGCTCTTCCTGTTGATCGGGAAGTCAAGGCTCGGGAGCTTTAACCTCTGAGAGTCGTTGGCTCCCGGTGCGTCATCATCCAAGACGAATTTCTTGGGCGTCTTGCCGTAGAGGGTCCAGCCTTTCCTCTTCAGGAATCTCGGAGGATACCCATCTGGGGCGATGGACTTGGCGTGGAAGCCACCAAAGCCGCATATAGTCTCGCGTGGGTAGATAACGAACTGCTGGTACATGTCATTGGGATCCAACGGCCTCGGTTTCTTGTCTTTAACATAGCGGAAGCACAAGCAGGTGCCTTTGTCTTCTTCTGTCGAATTAGCGTGCGCTTCCCTACATGGCCATTCAGGATAGAATGATTTAGAGTTTTGGAGATGCACATGAAAATGAAACATGGAAGAAGCAGCTAAACTTTACAGAAACTTATTTGCTAAGCGACGTGGTAAGGTGCAGCTTCAACTATTGGAACAAAAGCGAGTTCTTCCATTGATTTTTCCCGCCCTCCCAATACCCATCCAATAATATTCACTTCTCCTATTCGCAGTTATCAACATATCCATCACCTAATTAAAGAACAGGCAGAGGAAGTGAAACTATTCAAAGCACCTAAAAATATCATACCCTTTATGCTTCCCATGACGCCGAATTGCATAGTACTGATTGGAGGATAAGGGCTGGCCGATGACTGGTATCATGAATACCCCATCTTTGTATACCTCCGTGCTTTTGCTGCGGTTCTCCGTGTACTGGACTGTGAGGTCCTTGTTCTGAGGGAAGGGGAAGTCGTAGAGCTGGCTGTCCTTACACAGCCCGAAGCAGCAGAAGTTCTAGGCTTCCTCATCCTGAATCACCAGGTATCCAGAGCCTGGCCCTGCCGATGGAGCCTCCGAGAGGGCCTCTGGGTGCCTCCGGTAGAGGGACAGAGGCCGCGTCACGTACATCCTCCAAAAAAAGAGTAAAGAACCATAGTATTTCTATACGCAGTCTTGAAATGTTGAAGATATGTTCATTTATATAAGAATAATTAGTTCCTAGAATGCATGCCCGTTTAAAAGAAGGTGGGGTTGCAATGTCAAGGATCGAACCGGTTGACTTTTATGACGAGGGAATGTGCGCAGAAATTTCTCTCAGAGTGCCGTGCCCATCGTGATGAGCTCGTCCTGTGGCCAGCGAGCGAGCAAGCAATCAAGTACAAGAAGAGGAGATATTATGTTTTAGAAAGAGCGACTGGTCTTCCTCCACCTGGCTTCTCCTCATTCCTCGCTGCTCCCTTGAAAATTCCATGGTGTCTCATGTCTGTGTGGTCTCTGTGGTTTCTCATTTTCGATTGGTTCCGTTCATTGACTTATTGTCTTTACACGCGGAAGGAACGAATACGGCGATAACCCATTGAGACTTATGTCTTGTAGTGAATTTCACCGGTCCAAAAGGCCTGGACTAGCAGTTCAGCAATTATTGCTGATCCTGATCGACTGACTGTTGATGACGCCATGCATTAGAAAAAGAAAGAAGAAAATTTGTACAGGAAGATTTAAATTCTAACTGTTTTCGGAAGTGTCAATGGAAGTGAAGCGATGTTTTCATTAGGGTTCAGAATAATTTTTTTTTATATATATTTTTTCTTTTTATGAGTAACGAATTTATGAATTGTTGTCCGAGGGAGCCTTGCCTTTGTTTTGCGGTGGGACCAGGATCCCGATGTCCGGTATCCGTTTCCGCAGATTTTCGTTTAGTTTCTGCAAAACTTTCTGAAAATGATATGTATAAATGTGAAGACAAATATCAATACGAGAAACTTTTCAAAATTTCCAAATGCTTTTTGTACGGCAAAAGATAAACCGCAAGGGCCGCAGTTAGTGCCATTAAGTAGAGGGTCAAAACCATCCACACAAAAAAATCACAAACTAGTATATATGTACCACAATTATCCACGATTAATATTTTCTTCGTAAAAAAAATTATAAACCAATATACTCATGATAAATCTACTAAAATCTCAAGGCATTGGGAAAAAATTAGAAATTTTAGCAAATTTCCAAAACGTGAAGGAGCTTTTCATGCAAAACTAGCATATTTAAGTAGATTTCCTATCTCAATTCATTTTCTTCAATTCCAACTTCCTTTCTAATACGTTGTTTATAAGACCTATTTATGTTGAATTGTTACGTCAAAATCCACGTTACACTCCAATCATTTGCATTATTTGCCATGTGTGCTTTTATGTCGGCAAGTTAAAGAATTCGGGAAAAGTATCAAAACAATTTTAAACCCATTATATTGATACCAATTAAGTCTAAACCTTTTAATTAGATCAATTTAATCCTAAATATTTTCACATTAGTACCAAATTAGTCCATTCGACTAATTTAAGCTGAACATTGCTAACATGAATGCCGATCGGCTAGTAAGTACTCATGTTGACATTTTTAATAATATTTTTATAAAAAAATTGGATTTATTGAATTTTTAAATATTTTTTGATCTTTTTCTTTTCTTTTCATCTTCCTTTTCTTTTTCTGGTGGAAATCACTAGCCACTGGCCACAGCAATGGGTGATGAGGGTTGGCCTTACCTAGGTGATATTGCCCTTGCCCGCCACAAGCAAGATCAATCCCATTGAGCCAAGGGCAAGCGTTGGTTATCCAAGCGAGGTGCCCCTTGCTAGATTTGGTGAGGGTGACCCTTGCCCGAGCTAGGGTGGCCTTGCTGCGCCTTGCCTAAGCAAGGGTTGGTCTCGTCAAGCCTCCCTAAGAAGGTGAGGTTCGCCAAGCCTCACTTGGGCAACAGTTGGGCTTGCATTGAGGAGGCTAACCCTCACCCAAGCCTGGGTGAGGCTCGTCAGGCCTTGCCCTCACCCAAGCGAGGATGCCCTAGCCTAGGTGAGGGTTGGCCTCACCAGATTAGACGAGGGGGGCCTCGCCAGGAGAGTTGACGTTCACCCTTGCCTAGCCTTAGCTCGGTGAGGCCAACCCTTGCTCGTGGTCGGCAAAGGCAACATCACCAGTCATGGGTATGGCTAGTGGCCGACAATGGCCACTTTGGAAAAAGAAAAGGAAAAAAATAAATAATAATTCAATAAATTAAAAAAAGACATTAAAATATCATTAAATATGTCCACATTAGCGTTGATAGCCCAACGTAGGATAATCAACATCCACATTAGTAATTTTCAGCTCAAATTAGCCAGATAGATTGAATTGGTACCAATGTGAAATTGTTCAAAACTAAATTGATTCAATTGAAAAATTTAAAACTGAATTGATATTAATGCAATAGGCTTATGACTTTATTAGTACTTTTTCCCTAAAGAATTCAATTGCATATTCTAAAATTTAAGAGATTTAGTTACAAAACTAACATAAGCTTAGGAATAATTACCATAAAAGTCATAAACCTTTTGCTCTTGTATCCATTCAATCATAAACTTTTAATTTAACTTGTTTAACCTTAAATATTTTGACAATATAGGCTATCCGAACAATTTTGGCTAGAATCACTAACATAAATGTCAAACATCTTACATGGCACAGCTAGCATTGATATAGAAATTTTTACAAATTTTAAAATTTTTATTTAAAAAAATTACATTTTCTCTTTTCTTTCTATTTTTCCTTCTTCCTCCGTAGGTCATCAAGCCTCCGTCATGGCTGGCAACTAGCCACAGGCGAAGGCCGATCTCATTCACCAAGTGAGGCTCAACCTTAGAGGGGCAAGGTTGCCCAAGGATGGTGAGGTCGAGCCTCGCCTGAAGTTGGCAATTCTAACCCTTTCTGACTTCTAGGGAGGCTCAACCTCACTTGAGCACATCCAAGGCTCACGAGGGGTGAGCTCTGTCAAGCCTTTTTTTTTTTTTTTTTTTTTTTTCGGGTAAAGACTGTTGTAATCAATCTAGGAGGGCTGAATATGCGTTTCTTATCTCTATTCAGCGGTAAGTGGGAGTAGCTCCATATCCTTTCCCTAATTCTAGCAAACGGTCAAGACCCAAAGCTTATCCAAGGCATTTTAATGGTCACCTGGCTCAAGCACACTTGTCGTTAATCCAAGGGCACTTTCACAGATACATATTCGGGCAATCCCTGACACGGTTAAGTATTGAGCTTTGGTAAAGCCTCATGCACAATATAGGGAGACGCTGGAAAGCTATTCAAAGATACAATTGTTCCACCTCCATATTCAAGTACCTCGACAACTTGTTACTAGCTCATGCTCTTCTTTTTATGATCTAACATAAGTAAGAACTTCATGCCGTAAGTAACGTAGGTAATTGCTTGCTTATTGGCCTGCTTATTTGTGCGTCTAGCGCGCACGGTCAGTCAAATGTTTGGGCATTGTGCCCTAAAACTCTAGGTCTTTGGTTCGGGGCATAGATGAGGAATGTATGACAACATCAGGGTTGGTGCAGTTGGTTGAGGTTTTAGAATACGTGACTCAAAAATTGGAGAACTCCTGTTGAAATTCTACCAACTATGTGCAAACTGTTTTAACTTAAGACGATCTGCAGACGTTGAATGTCAGAATCATTGATCTTGTAGGGTGTCGCGTGGGTCTCATATAATCGCATCTCCACGCTTATGCCTCTCAAATATAAAAAAGAAAAACAATGTCCGACAACTATGCTAGTGGATTGTATATGATTTGCAGAGGCCGGACCTCTAGTCTTTTAAGAAAGCCGTGTGACATTCAACTAAAATGTCATCTCGTATTGCCTTAAAAACCTAAAATTCTTACCTTTCCTTCTTGTTACTTACATTTCTCCATTGACTGTTCTTCACGGATGGACATGGACAACATCGAAAACTGAAAAGCCAATACAAGAATTCTCACGCTTTGCCCTACATCGGTAGGTACATTTACAATAATGTAATTTACAGCATAGACGAATGAACAACACTTGAAGGAACAAGTACAAACTAAGCATGTCTAGCTTAAGAACTTTGCTGGGCTTTCATGCACACCAGTCACAAAAACAGCAAAAATTAAACCAACAAAAAACGGAACACTGGTAAGAAAATCTGTCACTACTCCCATTTGCTCCTCACTTGGTGATTGTGCCTGAAGTCATAAGCCAACACCAAGGTCCCGTTCATTCTCTTCAGCACAAAACTCTCGACCAGCACATAACATCCAAACCTCTTCCAGCCCTCGCTCAACCCGCTCTTGATGAACTCCTCCACTCTCTTCACCCTCACTCTCTTCTCTCCCTCCATCACCCAACCCACCCTCTCTTCCTCCCACCTCATCCTCTCCACGATCGCCACGCTCAGTCCTATCGATCCACCCTTACTCCTAAACCACACCACTCCATCACTCACGTTGCCCTCCCCCGCTTCCTCACCGAACACAGTGATGGCCTCCTTCTGAACAAGCACGTCCACTTCCACAGCATTACCTTCATTGGCATAATTCTCACACGCATGGACCTGTTCCCATCTCTGTTGCAGCGTCATCTCGTAGAACGCCGACGTCTTGATCTGGTCCCCAACCTCCCCGTCCTTGACGAACATGAACGGGCAGTACCACTTCCCCACCACCACAGGGTCTGAGCTCTTCCTGTTGATCGGGAAGTCAAGGCTCGGGAGCTTTGACCTCTGAGAGTCGTTGACTCCCAGCGCGTCATCATCCAATAAGAAGTTCTTGGGCGTCTTGCCGTGGAGGGTCCAGCCTTTCCTCTTCAGGAATCTCGGAGGGTACCCATCTGGGGCGACGGACTTCGCATGGAAGCCACCAAAGCCGCATGTAGTCTCGCGCGGGTAGATAACGAACTGCTGGTACATGTCGTAGGGATCCAACGGCCTCGGTTTCTTGTCTTTAATGTAGCCAAAGCACAAGCAGGTGCCTTTGTCATCTTCTGTCGAATTAGCGTGCGCTTCCCTACATGGCCATTCAAGATAGAATGACTCAGAGATTTTCAGATGCACATAAAAATAAATCACGGAAGAAGCAGCTAAACTTTACTAAAACTTATTTGCTAAGCGACCCGGTATGGTGTAGCTTCAACTATTGGAACAAAAGCGAGTTCTTCAATTGATTTTTCTCAACCTCCCGATATCTATCCAATAATATTAACTTGTCTTATTCGTAGTTATCAACATATCCATTGAAAAGGCTCCACATTTGTGAATGATTGTCATTACAATTAATTTACAGATTGTATACGTTTATATAGAGAAGAAGATTTACAATCTTTGATAGATCTAAAATCAAAAAATGCTAACTCACTTATGATTGATAAGCTAATTTGAAACTCAAAAAGATATTGGAAAGATTTCATATCTTAGCATCCATTATCAAATTAAAGAACGGTAAGAGGAAGTGAAACGATTCAAAGTACTTAAAAAGATGATACCCTTTATGCTTCCCGCGACGCCGAATTGCATAGTACTGATTGGAGGACAAGGGCTGGCCGATGACCGGTATCATGAAAACCTCATCATTGTATACCGTCGTACTATCACCGTTGCTCTCCGTGTACTGGACTGTGAGGTCCTTGTTCTGAGGGAAGGGGAAACCGTAGAGCTGGCTGTCCTTACACAGCCCGAAGCAGCAGAAGTTCTGGGCTTCCTCATCCTGAATCACCAGGTATCCAGAGCCTGGCCCTGCCGGCAGAGCCTCCGAGAGGGCCTCGGGGTGCTTCCAGTACACAGACAGAGGCCGCGTCACATACATCTTCCCCAAAAAAAAAGAAAAGAACTTTAGTATTTCTAGACGCAGTCTTGAAATGTTGAAGATATGTTCATGTATGTGAGAAACATTAGTTCCTTGAATGAATGCCCCTGTTTAAAAGAGGGTGGGGTTGCAATGTCAAGGATCAAAGCGGTTGACTTTTATTATGAGGGAATGTGCAGGGAAAGTTCGTTCTCAGTCTGCCCGGTCGTGATGAGGATGCTGTGGCGAGCGAGCAAGCGATCAAGACCTGGAGTAGATAATATTAATTAGAGAGAGCGACTCGTCTTCTGACACCTGGCTCCTCTTCTTATCCCTCGCTGCTCCTTGAAAACCACATGGTATATTCGCTTGTTCTCCAAGGTTTCTCATTTTCGATTTGGTTCGGTTCACTGACTTTTTGTGTTCACATGTGAAGGAAAGAATACGAAGATAGTCCATCAAAAATTTAATGTTTCCTAGTGAATTTCACCGGAGCAATTCAGCAATCAACCATTGCTGATCCTGATCAACTGTTGACCACGCCATTCATTAAAGAAAGAAGAAAATTGGTACAAGACTGTTTCTTTCCATTTGACTTTCTTTCGTGGCGAGGTTGCGGTCTTGTTGATCTCACCGGATGGAATCGCTGTATAGGCTGACAGTGATGCGGTTTCGGAGATTTCTGTGGCGGTGGTTTTGGAAATGGAGCATTGTTTTTCTTAGGGTTCAGAATTTTGAAAAAATGATTTTTTTATAAGTACAGAATTTTATGAATTATTGTCCCAGGAGGGCCTTGCTTTTGTTTTGCGGTCGGACCGGGATCGTGATGTCCGTAGGCGCGGATTTTCGTCTACTTTTTGCAAAAGTTATGAAAATGATATAATTTAATATAAATATCGATATGTAAAAGTTTTCAAATTCCAAATACCTTTTTTTACAGTAAAAGATGGGAATAATTGCAAAATTAATTTTTGAAGTTTAATCTAACATGTGACGTCGCTCCCAAACTTTTAATTTGTTTAATATAGTCCCTGAACTTTAACCTTGTGTGTAATATCATCTATGAACTTTTAACTTGTTAAACGTGGTTTTACAGCTTTTGGTAAATGTACAATATGATCCTTAAATTATATTAAACAATTCAATGTCATTGTACAATGAATATTTTTATATAATTTAAAGATTAAATTGAACATGTACTAAAATATTAGAGACCATATTAAATAAATTAAAAATTTCAGATAGGACATGGAAGTTGAAATCTACTCTTAAAATTAAATCGTTCACATCTCAATCCTTCAATAAGGTAGAGATTCAAACCCTCCACTTTACTTTCCTCTCTTCATGCGAGAAATGTGGGTGTTGAGGCAAACTCAATGTAAACATCTTCTTGAAATGTTGAAGATCTGTTTGCTAATGTGAGAGACGTTACTTTCTTGAATTGATGATACTATTTATTAGAATTAAGAATGTGGTGTTGCATCGTCGATGATCAAACTGGTTGACTTTCAATCCGAGGGAATTACGTGGAAGGTGATGATGAGCTGTTTCCACGCGAAATTGATGAGATGTCGAGGGGCTAGCAAGCAAATAAGGGTGTGCACAATACAACTTCTGATTTAGAAATTAATTTTTTCTATAAATCAATTTCTGATCAAAAATTGAATTTTATTTATTTTTATTCCTCGGATGAGTTTTTAAGATAAAATAGATATTTGATAACGATATAAAATTTATATTCTCGGAATAGAAATTCAGTTGACAACAATATAAAATTTCTCATTTCGGAGTAACAATAAGAGGCGATTAGTGGCGATGGCCAGCGATAGACAATGACGACTAACGGCTAGCGAGGGCCAGCAAGTTGGCAAAGTGGGTGGTGATAAAAGCAAACGATGAGAAGAGTTTTTATTTTTCATTTTTGTTCTAAAAATAGAGAAGTAAAAAATTTTAACTCCTAATTTCTGTTGTGAATCTATTTCTAAAGTGAAAATTTATTCTAGAAATAGAAAAATGAAATTGCGATGCCCAATATATTTTTATTCTGAACTTATTTTCGATAACAGAAAAAGAGAAAAATAGAGAAATAAAATTTTTATTGTGCGCCACCTAAGCAATCAAAGCAATCATGAACTAAACTACATACTTTTATTTAGAAGAGAGGATGAATTTCATATGGTGACGTGTTGACTCGTCTTCCACTTTGCTCCTGCCCTTCTTCCTCAGCTGGTCCTTGAGAATTCATGTCTTGTCTGCTTTAATCATTGCCTTTTTGTCTTTGCATTTCCCAAGTGAACGTCGCCCCCACCCCAAATTTCGCTGATTGCACGTGGCTGGCTCTGCTCGCTTTCCACTAACTTTGGCCATCCTTCTTGTTGATGTTTTCTTGGGAGCAACCGAGGTCGGAGAACCTTGAGCAAAGTCGAGATGCTAGTCCTAGTGATCTGATATAGCATGTTGGGTGGTGATTAGAAACGCAATCTGTGCTCTTAATTGTGATTACAGTTCTTATAAGAGTCGCTTTTGTTGAATCGGGATTTTGATATGTGTTGTCTTTTGTCCTGCCTAGAATAGAAACCTGAAACAGAGCTGGCGCATGAAGAAACCAGAACCACAGACATAGAATTTTGCTACTTGACTGATACAATATGTACAAAGCTTTGACAAAATCAATCAATCAATCTTGCTGATCATATTCCCATTTACTCCTCAGTTGATGAGCGTGCTTGAAATCATAAGTGAGCACTGCACTCCCATCCATTCTCCTCAGAACAAACCTCTCCACCAACACATAACACCCAAACCTCTTCCATTCACCAGCACCACCAAATTCCTCCCCTCTGCTCACCTTGACGTGTTTCTCATCTCCGTTGACCCAACCCACCCTTTTCTCTTCCCACTTCATCCTCTCCACAATGGCCAAGCTCAACCCAACTCTGTTCTCTCCTCTCGCATCACCAGCGCTCCTACACCACAGCACCCCGTCAGCCACATTCGCATCCACGGCTTCCTCCCCACCCACCGAGATGACCTCGTTTTGCATAACCACGTCCACAGTCACCCTATCGCCTTCTTTACCGTTGTTTTCGCGAGTGTATATCTGTTCCCAGCTTTGCTCGAGCGACATCCCATAGTACATGGTCTTCTTTATTTGGTCTCCTACCGTCCCGTCCTTGACGAACATGAATGGACAGTACCACCTCCCCACGACCACTGCATCGGATCTCGCTCGTGCGATCGGGAAGTCAAAGCTTGGAAGGAGTTCGCGCCGTGGGCCGTCAATCCCTGGTGCATCGTCCAAGTAGAAGCTCTTTGGGGTTTTCCAATAAATCTTCCAGCCCTTTCTCTCCAAGAATCTTGGGGGGTACCCATCTTGCGCGACGGACCTGGCGTAGAACTGGCCCGAGTCAAACAAAGTTTCATAGGGATAAATCACGAATTGTTGATACGGGTCGTAGGGATGAAGCGGCGCTGGATCTGCATCTCTAACCAAGCGGAAACATAAAAAGGAGGGCGTGTCCTCTTGCTTTGAATTTGCATATGCTTCCCTACAAAAGGCAATTCGCAATACAAGTCAATGGAAATAACCTTCGCCATACACTGCACTAAAAATTGTACCTTTGTATTCCTTTTTATTTGGTAAATTTAATCTTTGCTTCAGTACATCATCCACGAGATAATAGATCAAAATTACGAAATGAAATGAAGAAGCGGACGACTTTTTTCTTTCTCTTCCCAGTTAAGCGAGGAAAGTTCTCTCTTTGAAGTCAGTCTTGAAACATTTTCATCATTATTATGCAGTCCATAACTAAATGTGAACAGCATAGGATAAACAGAGGAAATATTTTCAGGCGGAGATTTTGATCCGTACCCTTTATGCCTCCCATGCGGCTGAATTGCATAGTAACGGTTGGATGACAGAGGCTGATTCAGAACCGGAATCAAGACTACATCATCCCTGTAAGTCGAGCTCGAGTGGTTGTGGCCGGCTCTCCCACTGGTCCTGTATTTAATGGTGAGGTGCTTGTCCTGAGGGAAGGGAAGTTCGTAGATCCAGGTGTCATCGCATCGCCCAAAACAGCAAGTATTCACGGCTTCTTCGTCTAGGATCACCAAATAGCCTGAGTTCGGGCCCTCGGGAGGAGACGACAGGGCGTTCGGGAATTTCCTGAGCAGAGAGAGAGGCCTTGTGACGTACATCTTCTTCGCTTAGTCCCAAGTTATCAAATGTAAAAATTATTACTTTAGTGCGCAAACGCCCAGTATTTATATTGCAGTAGACGATTGAATTCAAATGCCGTAGACATCTTGTACAAGCTAACCATCTCCATAGTTCTGCCAGTCACCCTTTTGACCATCTCTTCTCTGTTGTTGATAGACTATTCCTATGCAGAAACAGAGAGAGATGGCTCTTTTCAATCCATCCTGACCTTGGAAAAGTCTTCCACTCCTACCAGGAGAAGTAATCATAAATTCTGCTTCTTCCTTTGACTTTTCTTTTGATGTTCTTTATTTATCATTTGAGCAACAAGACAAACGAATTAGCGTATGCCTCAATCAAATTCCAGCACGCGGATCAATCGTCGAATTGTACAAATTAGTCTAATTCAAGACCTACCCTTTGTTAGCATTCAACCTGTACATACCAATAATTTTAAAACAAATGTGATAGATTATGAACGGCTAAGAAAAGAGGAATACTTTTCTCTTTGGAGGGTAACAAAATGAGGTACCCATTTGCCTGCAAAAAAAGATATATATGAATGAAATAAAATGATCAAACAAACAATGTCAAATCAAGATGACGTTCATAAAATCTAAAAAAGCAAAGTCCTAGAAAAATCTTATGAAACTGTTCACTGTGAAATCAGTCGATCCTGGTCCTTCCCCACCTACTCCTCGGTCGATGAGGGTGGCTTGAAATCATAAGCAAGCATCAGAGCCCAATCCATCTTTCTCAGCACAACCTCTTCGCCTACACACAACACCCAAATCTCTTCCTATCACCCACTACGCCAAACTATTCCACTCTCTTCTCCCACTTCATCCTCTCAACAAAGGCCAAGCTCAACCCTCCTTTCTTTTCTCTCCCAGGATCACCAACAGTTCGAAACCACGTCGTACCATCAACCACGCTAGCACTGTCCATGGCTTCCTTACCAGCCACCAAAATGACCTTGCTTCGCTGGGCAACTTCCGCGGCCACACTCTTCCCTTCGCTCCTGGTGTTCTTGCCAGTGTAAATCCATTTCTGTCTTCGCCTGAGTGCCATCTTGTGGTACAATGACCTACTCACCTGATCTCCTATCCATCCTTTCACCAACATGAATGGGCAGTACCATTTCCCTACGACCACTGCCTCAGAGCTCACGGCTTCCGTGGTTGGGAAGTCGAATTTCGGAAGCCACCCACTCTGCTGAGCGACAATGGCCATGCTTTTTCTAAGTAGAATTTCGTAGGGGTTTCCATTTAACTGACCAGCCATATCTATCCTAGAATATTAGAGGACGCCCGTACTGCTGGATAGGTTGCGCGCTAAACCAAGTAAATTTGATTTAGAATGCATACCAGCAATCTTTATGTTCCTTCCAGTAGATCAAGACTATGACTATAATAGTTTTCTTCCTTTTCAATTTTTATGTCAAACGACTGAATTTCCATCAACCCCATTTACACGACTTTCAAAATTAAAATAATATAGTCATTCTAATGACAACTTTCAAATGCCATTGATAGTGAGTCTTCACGGGTCCATTTGATAGACGCAGTTCGACAGTCTTCAATCATACATTATTTGTTTCTTGAATATAATCTCTGAACCATAAAACCCTGAAACCTAAACTCTAAAACCCTAACAATTCATTCAAAGCCATGCACAAGAAGAGTACTCAGTGTTTCCCATTTTATCCAAATTTCAAAGACGAATTGCTCCGCACCGTTAAAGTTGACTAGGCATTCATATTCAGAACAGAGGCTATAAGTTTTTAAAGACCATACGATAATCCATTTATCATGCATCCTAATTTACAGACAAAATGAAGATGTCAAGTTTTGCTCTTTAAGCAAGTTAAAGCGAGGAAATTACTTTCCACGCAACCAGGTGCCTATCATTTATAGATCATATGAACTGACCAAATTAACTGGTAACTAGAAAAAATTGCAAACAGGGATTTGATTCGCTGTGCCCCTTATTCGCAGCTCAGTGGCATAGTAACAATCAGAAGAAGACGGCCAATTCAGAATCGGAATGAAGACATTATCCCTGTAAAGCTGCATTACTGTGCCCCTTATTCACAGCTCAATGGCATAGTAACAATTGGAAGACAATGGCCGATTTAGAACTGGAACAAAGACGATATTGTCCAGTAAAGCTGCATGTCCCTGTAACTTGTGATATATTGGATGGTGAGCTTCTTGTTCTGAGGGAGGGTAAGTTAGCTAACAAACTGGGAAACCACCCTAAAACAGCAGGTCACCGCAGCAGTGGCAGTGTGGTCGTCTTAAATCACAAGTTTGGTCCTCTGCAGGCGGCAACACAGTGTCCCCAATACTTCCTTGCATTGAGATAGGGCTGGTCACATACCTCTCTTGATTGTTGGTCCCTTTTACTCTGATGTACTTAATTACTTGCTAAGGTACTCTCTTGTGTGCATGAGGTGGCACTAGAAGATCGCTGAAATCATCATCAGACCAGATTTATGTTATTTCTAGGATCCTAGGATTTTACATAAGGGAGATGACATCCCACATCTATAAAATGTTATCACAGCAACCATCTGAATAAATTGTCTAAATCTTGATGAAGCTTGAAAAGTAGGAAGACCAAAATATCCCTCACTGATTTTAGTGAATAATCACAGAAATCACCGACTTATATTTTTTATTTCCATTGTTTCCTAAAATCTGGCCATAACTTTTTCCTTTTCCTCCAAACCCTTTCCTTTTCTTGATAGAATTTTGTCGATTTTACTTCTTTTAGTTTGTTGATTTGCCAGTTCTTTTCAATTTGCTACCATGTGTACTGATGCATTTGATAATTTTGGTATCTCCAACAGAAACCTCCACCACCAAGTAATTTTAAATATTTTTGACGATGGTACCGACAATTTGTAGTTCATGATGTGGCTAAATTATGATTACTCATGAAAAAAAATATGTTCCAGTATATATATCATATTCTATCTCTGATTGAGTATAAACTTGAAAAAATGGACAAATTAGAGAAAGCATCTAAGGGACGAAAGTTGTGCTAGAGAAGTTCAATAGAGCCACTTCAAATGTACTCTTAATTGATATGATTTATTTCAAATATAACGTATTCCTTAATGATGTAATCTTAACTTAAATGATGCGATTTGTAAATTCATAAAATTCTCTTTGACAAAGATAAGATGAATAACTTAATAAGAAAATCTCCCTATAAAACCTAAACAAGAGTAGAACAAATTCAAGACAAATTTTCTAGGCCTTTGCCTGTGTATTACCCAAAAAAAGGCATATATTCGTGGGGCATATTTGATAACTCCAATAAGTGCTGAAAATTCATACATTAAGCACTTGATAAAATTAAGCATGTTTGACAAATATAATCAGTTTCGACCTAAAGGGTTCAATAAAGTAAAAAAATCATTTAATTTGGTAAGTAAGGTTGGGTTACTTAATTCATTCAATAAAATAGATAACTAAAAAGGAATTCAAATCTTGCCAATTACATTGCTAAGAGCCTAAAACCTACCGATACTAATCATGTTTGGTAAGAAGTTACTATTATTAAATACTCCATATTCATTATTCATTCCCAAATAGCATTATATTTTCATCCTCAACACTAAAGATTTTTAGCACTTAAAATTCAGCCTAATTTTCAGCTTTATCAAACAGGCCCTTTATCAATGAACTAGTTTTAATTCAAATTATAATTTTATCCAACCCATCAAAATTTTAACTGAATAAAGAAATGCTTTATATTTACCATTTCAAAAACATTGAGAAGGACAAAGCTCATAAAGTTTAAGGTTTGTCACATGACTTGTCTTTTTTATCTACAATCCAAATAATTGAGTCTAAACTTGAAAGAATATGTAAAAGACTTCAAATACATTTTAAAATGATATGCCACATCTATTAATTTATTTCAATAGTAAATTCAACTAAAAAACACTTAATATTAGATAATATGCCCTTTATAAATAACTGTAAATGGGGCCATACCTTTGTTATATAGCTCCACAGTCACGGGAGCTGAGGGAAAAGGGTGGTGGCTGAGATTCTTGTTGCAGTGATCTTCAGTTGTCTATGCAAGTAGTTGAAGTGTCTTCAGGGTCATGGATCAGAGCTAAGTTGGGTACGCATGACCAGAGAACAAGTACTTAGACAGGGAGCATTCTAGCATGGGCGAGCCAAAGCACTCAGGAACAATCATGATGCCATCATTGACCCATCATCCATTGGAAGCTGGTATCTTCTCTGTGAGAGAGCTAGCTGCAGATAAATCTTTACACAGATGAAGCAATTAGCAATGCTCCGCATGCAATCAAGCAAATTAAGACTCTTATGGGGGAAGTAATACATAACTCTCTATACTTCTTAAGAAAAAAGTGAAATAAGAATTTTTACCTTCTGAGAAGGAGGTCAAGAGATAGCATCACGAGCAAACAGAAGGTCACATATTTTTTCCTCTGTGGAGACACTATCTTCTGCATGACCGTCGCTTAACCAACTCTTCCTTTCCTTCTTGAAGAGATCTACTTCGAAATCTCTTCCACTTTTTCTTAGACCAGCTAACAGTAAATCATAAGTTCCTGATGTTGGACGGATTCCTTTCTTTCTCATGCTTTTGTACACTTTAAGTGCCTTATTAGCAGCCCCAGCACAGAAGTATACACCCACCAGAGCAGTATAAGAAGCAACGGTTTTAAGATCCTCTGGCAATAGATTGAAGACCTTCACAGCATATGTAGGTCTTCTAGCTCGGCCTAGTCGATAGATTAGAAGTGAAGCTAGATAGGAACCTGGAGAATGTCCAGCTCTTATCATTTCCTCAATTGCGTCTACTAATACCATCCTCTCCAATTCATTCGATCTAATTAAGCAACCTACAAGTGAAAGATATGCACCTTTCTCAATACCAATCCCAAGCTTCTTGCTGTATTCAAATGCCAACAGAGCACCATCTACTCTACATCTTCTACAGTTTTCTTCAATTATGGTGGAGGTAATTGCCGCATCCAAGTGCATATTTTTATCCTCCATCAAAGCAAGTAGAAGATCAATAGCAATGAGACTTTGCTTCTTCAGCAAAAGCAACAAAATCCCATTTTCAGAAGGAACAGAAACATCAGAAGCATCTACCAAGGATTCAGCCGTCTCTTCTTTTATCACATATTCATCAGAGAAATGACGATTGACTTGCCATAGAAGTTCATCACTCTCACCAGCACTATTCAAGAACTCCATTGCTTCCTGAAAAACAGGACGACGAAGAACGAGACAGTTTTCTTTCATGAAGAGAAGAATTTTCATAATCATAGTTACTTCCCCTGCTCTGCAACATTTCTCAATCAATATATTGCACATCGCCTTATCAGGGGAAACACCAGCTTCTTGCATGTTGTTAAATATCTCGAGAGCTTCTTCATATTTTCCTGGAATGATCAAAATCAGATGATTTATTTCTTATAAAGCGATAAATCCCAGCAAACAAAGCTCAAACCTTCACAAGAATGCACAGGGAGAAGCTCCTGAGAGAGAAGTTAGACAGAAACTAAAAATGCGTCATAGCATAGCAATTATGATAGCAGAAGCAGTCAGGATTGCATGTTGTTTCCTAGGCATTGAACTAAGATGTGACACTCTTAACTAATGACAGGAAAAATTCAGAGTTGCTTTTAACTATAAGACAATAGGACACCAGAATTTAGTGAACAGCCATTTCCCAAACTAAATCATAAATCAGAAAATCGGACATTGTACGCATCAGTGCAACATCATTAGATCAAGCTAATAAAAGTATGGTTGTTGATGGGATTTCTGTGAGGAAATCCGAGACAAGTCAGCACACAATGCACATGCACGCTCAATTGCCACAAACATGAATGACTAATTGACAAGAACGCACAGAGGCAATGAAGCAAACACAACGAGGGCATCATAAACACGGTCCAAATGCACCTTACCACAACCCACAAGATACTCCATCAAAACAGTGTAAGTGTGACAAGTTGGAGAACAACCGCATTCGACCATCTCCCTATAAACATCGGTAGCCTCCTTCACCCTATGATTATCGAACAAAATCTTCATATAAGCAGTGTAGGACACGACAGTAGGACAACGCCCCTTCTCCTTCATCTCTCCCCAAATCTCGATCGCCTTATCGACGTCCCCGGCGCTCGAATGCCAATGCATCCGCGACGTGTGCGTGACCGCATCGACCTTAATCCCCTTATCCACCATCTGCTCAAACACGTATTCCATCGACGAGACCCGGCCCGCTTCCCCGAAGATATCGAGCATCGTCGTGTAGGTGTACTGGTCGTGCTTAAACCCCCTCAACTTGGAGGCCCAGTTGAAGAAGAGCCACGCCTTCTCCATCGGCGGGTGGGTCTTCAAGACCCGGTTGACGGTGTACGAGTCCCACTTCATGGGCAGCCTCCGAAGCTGCTCCTGAGCGGAGTCCCAAGTGGCATACTTGAGGATCTTGTAGACGCTGGCGATCTTGTCCCTCATGTACGCCTCCGGGTCCGCATCTCGGCGAGCGACGGGCTCGGCCGGCTCCTTCGCCGCCCCACAGGAACGCTTGGCGCGACTGGGTTTTGCAGGTCGACGTGAGGACGAGGAGTGGAGGCATTTGTCCGGTATCCTCGAGCGAAGAAGAGAGCGGCGGCCGTCGCCGGGGATCGGAAAAGGAAGAGCTTTTCTGGAGATATGAGCAAGAGATTTCAAGAAAGTGCGCATGGCAATGAAGACGCCCGAAAGACAGCGGAACCCAACCCAACCCAACCCAGCGAGAAAGCGTTGGGAGCGATTGAGAACGAAGGTGCGCGAGCGAGGTATTTGAATTCGGCAGTTGGGCTACGTACACTTGCGAACGTGCAGTCGGTGTAATGAAAAGTATATATGTAACTTATTTAAGGATTAATGTTAGGAAAATCCCAAATCAATATCTAATATTAATATACCTATGATAAATTTATCTTTCATTAATTTTTATTAAATAGATATCAAATTACTGAGTTGTATAACACATAACAATTGACGAGTATATTAATTTGAGGTTTTACCTTTTGTCTATTATAGGTGAATTGATTTGTGATTTTTCATAATATTAATTCAATTTAATAGAAATCAACGAATGGTAAATATAAAAATAATTTGGAATAAAATTGAAAAATTAGTTTGGAATAAATATTTATCACAAGTGTACCAATTTAAAACTTTTTGTAATATTATCATTTTATTTAATTAGCCCAAAAGGTATTCACTATCAAATTTGATTTTGAAAATATGTTTATCTATTGATGACATAAGATATTAACCCTTATTATTTCTAAGTTTTATTTTTTAATTTAAATTATGCTTAGACAAAAATATCCTTGATTGGTTAAAATAAGCTTTTATTTGAAACAATCATAGCCACTTTAAACCCTCTTGTAAACCGATAAAATAACTTTAGGTCCTTATTTAAAATAATATCCACTTCAAACTCTTATTTTAGAAAATGGCGGCACTTCGAATCTTTATTTGGAATTTTTTTGATATTTTTTTATGCATGTGTCACATGATAAGTCGACCAAGAGATCTAGACTTAAGGATAAATTGGTAGGCATAGTTGTGAAGTTGGTATATATTAATTACCTTTTTTTCTAGGCACGTATATACGAGGCTATTTGGTTATTTATGAGATAATGTCACGGGTGGTGTACTTGTCATAGTTGTGAATCAAATACTGGGATTGCAATTGGGTGACAAGCCTCTTAACGTTGTTGTCCAGTAAGTTAATTGAGCATCACTCTACCGATGTTTCATTTGGGTGGCAATAAGGTATTGAATCATTTGGACCTCAGCAAGTCTTTCAAATGCTCAATAGGAAAGATAGGTGAATCCATCTTGAGGTCGGAGATCTTGCAATGCCAAGCCTATATTCTCACTCACCTGGACAGACAAGAATAAGGTGAGAATTAGGGGGACCCACGGTAGTGAAGGTAAACACCACGACGGGACTTCAATCCTGGCTACCATCAAATATACATTTATAATAGCCTTCCACACCTGAGATGAGTAAGTGAAGGTATAATACCTCTAGGAATGGGCCTCCACCCAAGTCAAATTAACCGACTGCTTACCAAGTCAAAATGATTGGGTTACTAGTAAGCCATCAATTAATTTGACTTGGCCTAAGCCCAAAAGGATTACACCTCCATCCACTTACCTTAGTGCGGGAGACTATTGTACTTACCCACCTAGCGATAGTTAAGATTGAATTCCTAAGATAGTATCTACCTTCAGTATCGTGAGTCCCCTTAATTTTTACCTAATCTTTTTTCACTTGAATAACATTATAGGGTCTCTTATTTGAAGACAAATTTCTACCCTTTTTCTTTCCCTTAAGTCTTTTAAGAATTTGTGAAGATACAAATACTTGTCATAGTTGTGAATCAAATACTAGAATTGCAATTAGGTCTCCATTCCCCTTTCTTGATGTCAATTGGATAATTGGAATGAGCTGAGAGCAAATTCGAAACCAAATACTAATGTATTTTCGTTAAAAGGGTTAATGGGTTATTTATCTAATGTTTTGTGGACTCCTAACTAATATTTGGATTTGAAATTTGGTAAGTACTCCGACCTAATAAAGTTCGAGCATTTTTGTTAGGTTCGCCGCTAGTATAAAAAATATTATTACAGATTCGCTTGCCGGATGGTCTTCTACTTTTGCCCGAAATTCAAAACCGTCGTATTACTTTTTCTCAGTATCGTCCTGCTAGATTTTTTTTCCTTTGACATGGATTATACGACTAGTTAAACTATCCTGTGAAGCCAAATAGGTGCCACGCCAGCCGACATAAAAACTATTAATTGATAGAGAGCCTATGAAAAAGCCATTTTTGTAGCACCTGCCAAAAGATTAGGGTGCATTTGATAACGATTATATTCCTGGAAACAATTTTTGATCATAAATAATTTTTTTTATTATGCTCCCGATAACAAATTTTGAGTATTTAAGATGTTTGATAAACTGTTTAAAATTTTACTGAAAAAAAAATACGTTTGGTAAAATTTTTTGATCTTTTGATTCTTTAAATTTTTAATACATTTTGTTATAATTTTTTCTTTTTCTTTTTTCTTCCCTTCTTCCTCTTGGCCACCGCCCCTGGGCTGCTGGTGGCAAGTGGCCGGGCGAGATCTAGCAAGGTGGCTAAAGCCTCGTCAAGCTAGGCAAACCTCACCCGGCTGCCACCGATAAGGCTCAAGCTTGCCCAGGCAACGCGAGGCTGACCAAGGCAAGCTCGAGCCTCACCGGTGGCGGTCGAGCGTGGTGAGGCTCTAGCGAGCTCGCCGGACCTCGCTTAGCCGCTCGCTAGCGGCAGCCTAAGGGCAGCATGGGGCGGTGATGGGGTGGGAGGAGGAAGAGGAAGAAGAAGAAGAAAGGGAAAAAAAAAAAGAGAAATAGAAAAGAGAGAAAAAAAAACTGATTTCCAAAATTGTTCTCAAGAGCCAGAAGTAACTTTTTTTTACTTCTTGATTCTACTCCAAATCTATTCCTCGGAACAAATTTGTTCCCGGGAACAAAAATTCATCAAACCCATTTTTGTTCCAAATATGCTTTCGGGAACAAAAAAATATAATCAGTTATTCTTGAGAATGTTACCAAATAGAGCCTTAGTAGCCATGGAAAATTGTCATTGATGAGGAAAGCTAATAAGTTATAAGCGCTTTCATTGCAAATGCCATGGCCGCCGAGTTCGAGCTCTCGACCGTCGCCATAATTGCTCAAGCTCAAGCTTGAATCTTGCAGGTATGACCATTTGAACTCAACCTTGTGGTCTCTATGGTTAGATTTGACTTCAAAACTCATGGACGCCGTGACTTCTCAAGCTCGAAGCTCATGATCCCAATCACTTAGGCTTGAGATTCAGGCTCGCAGCCACAAAAGAGCTGCAATGGCCACAACAAGTCACAAGCTCAAGAAACACGAGAGCTTTTAACTTGCAGCCATGGCCAGTCAGGCTTCTAAGTTGGGGCTATGGCTGGCAGCGGCCGCAAAGGGTGGCTGCAAGCACCTTATTTACGAATTACATAATTTAGGATTTTTCTTGAATTTCGTAGGATTTGAAAAGGGAGTAGAAGTAGTAGTTGAAATGCAAATCCATTTTAAACGGTAGTGTGTAAGTTAATTTCTAATTTGACATTGCATTCAATAGAAATCCCAAAACGAATTCAGGTGTACTTCAACGTATATCGTCCATTCTGGAGTCGATTGCCGTTCCCATTCTTCCTAAATTTATGTCGATTCCTAACCAAAGGGGACCATCCCTAGGACTTCTCGAGAAGGGCAAGTATTTTAAGAGACAGGGGTGGCGGACCGGCCGTCCTCGTCATTCCCACGTTAACGCTCACATCCTATGAAACTAGAATAAAATAAGCACGACCCATCATCATCATCATCCTACAAGCCAACCCGACCATTCTCGCCTTCACACACAATCCCAGGACCAGATTCGGCGGCCGTCAATCCCTACCCTCCATCGCCTCCTCGCTCTCGCGCTCTCTCCCCTGCTCCGCCTCCTCTCGCCCCCCGGAACTTCCAACCCTTGCGGCTTCTCTCTCCTGCGTCGATCTATCGTGGTGGGTTGCGCTGACTCAACGTCTCGCGTTTGTGTTGTTTCTTGCTTTTGTGAATTTGCGCGCTTCCCAGTTCTAGGATTTGCCGGAACGTCCTTTTTGATTGACGGCTACATGGGTTTCGATTTGGTGCGTGTTGTTTCGTTTACTTTGGATTAAAGATCCGATCTTTCGTGATGTTGAGGGATTGTCCATGTTTGAACTGTTTTTGCTCTATTTTGTTTTCTTGGCTTTGTTGTTATGTCATCTGGGGGAGTCGCTCTGTGTTTTCAGCTTCGTTTCCCTGTTTTGCATCGTTTGAGATCTATGTTGACATTGATGTATGTGGGCGGCTCTAGAGAAATCTTTATGCGTGTACGGTGGCTTCGAGGATTTGTCCGGCTCGGAAAGGATTGATCTTGAAGAGCTTCATTGGTTCTTTGTTGGTTGAAACCAGAAACTCAATTTCTTCTGCTTTTATTATATGCATTTGCTACCAATTAATCCGACCTCGACTCACGAGAATTAGAAAGTCTCTTTTGGTAGTTAAACGCTAGGGTCTTAATATTTGACTGGGTTGATATTAGTTTACGAGATATTGATCGAATCTGCAGTCACCAGTGTTCCGTTCTTTGCTGTAATCAGGGCGATTTGATACAAATGTACAGTTTCTTTTCTTTTTCAATGTTACGTTTCCTTGGGAGTGGTGCCCCAATATTTTCATTCTACTGCCTTCTCTTTTCTCGTACTTTCCTTTACATAACATCTTCCATTCAGCTGGTATCTTGTCTTGTGCATACTTTATCCTTGCTTTGTTTATTTGACTGTTGTGCGGTCTCTGAAGCTACTTAGATAGAGTATTCAAATGACTATTCGAAAATACTTGGAGATGCTTTACGGGAATTATCCGAGGTCTTTCTTTTTGGCCACTGGATATTAATTGAGATCGCTTGATGAGATTTTGAAGGTTTTAATATGTTATCTTGTAATATAAACATTAGCTGTGGCTGAAATTAAGAACAGTATCGTGTTTTTAAGTTCTCTGCATCTTGGAAGTTGGAAGTTTGCTTGATCCATTCTTTTGATTGTGCCTTTTTAACTACACTGTCCAATACTTATATAATGCTTCATTTCTTTGATCAGAAAAGACTCAATGATCTAATGGAGTCCAAAGGTGGCAAGAAGATGTCTAGTAGTAAATCTTCATTCTATGAAGCTCCTCTTGGTTATCGCATTGAAGATGTCAGACCCAACGGTGGCATCAAGAAGTTCCGATCAGCTGCTTACTCCAACGTATGTTCTTATTCAATTGCATATACATTGGCCAGAAGTATTTACAATTGTGAAGAGCCTTACATTAATTTCAACATTCTTTGGGGCTTTGTTCATCATTAATTTTTTGTTAATTGATACTGAACGATGACAGACACTTCATTTTCTTCTCCATGCAGTGCGTGCGCAAACCATCCTGACATCCCCTATTTGGCATCTCGACCACTTTAGTGGTCAATCTTCTGATCTCAAAATAATTTCATTTTTTCTTCTCCTCCAAGAAAAAGTCTTTCTGTTCCTCTCTTCCTCCTCTCTGCAACTTCCATTCTCTCTGCAAGCTGGGGCATCCTTGTTACAGTAATGGATCTTGAAGTTTCTGCAATTGGCTTTGAAGGTTATGAAAAGAGGCTAGAAATATCGTTTTACAAGCCTGGACTTTTTGGTGATCCAGATGGGAGAGGTCTCCGGTCCCTCTCTAGGGCTCAGTTGGATGAGATTCTAAAACCAGCTGAATGCACCATAGTCTCGTCGCTCTCTAATGACTCTGTTGATTCCTATGTGCTATCAGAGTCTAGCCTCTTCGTCTACCCCTATAAGATTATCATTAAAACCTGTGGCACCACGAAGCTACTTAAGTCCATTCCACCCATCTTGAATTTGGCGAGCTCTCTTTCCCTTACTGTAAGATCTGCAAAGTACACTCGCGGTTGTTTTCTATGCCCTGGAGCTCAGCCATATCCTCACCGTAACTTCAGCGAAGAAGTTTATGTCCTTGACCGTTATTTTGGAAAGCTTGGCTCAGGAAGAAAGGCCTATCTCTTGGGTGGATCTGACAAAACCAAAAGATGGCATGTCTATTCTGCTTCTGCAGATGAAGTCAGGTCTGTTTCCCCTGTTTACACCATGGAGATGTGCATGACTGGCTTAAACAAGGTGTCATCTTCTGTGTTCTTCAAATTCCAATCGGGCAGTGCAGCTGCTATGACCATGGATTCTGGAATCAGAAAGATTCTTCCCAATTCCAAGATTTGTGCTTTTGGATTCGAACCTTGTGGTTATTCCATGAATGCTATTGAAGGCTCTGCAACGTCCACTATTCATGTCACACCAGAAGATGGGTTTAGCTATGCCAGCTTTGAGGCAGTGGGTTATGACCCAAACAATATCGATTACAACCGGTTGATTGGGAGGGTACTGGCTTGTTTCCGACCAAAGGAGTTCTCTGTGGCGGTGCATGCTGATGTTGCGGCCAAGTCACTCGAGCAAAACTGTCCTCTGAATGTTATGGGGTACCACAGTGGAGAGCGGTGCCTGGAGGAGCTTGGAGCTGGTGGTTCCATCATGTACCAGAGGTTTGTGATGTCTGGTCGCATCCCACGGCCTATCTGGTCAATTTCTAAAATCTGAATGCTGCTGGAGGGAGGAACCGGGGATGGTTCCTGTTCTACTTTATGTTTGCATTTCTTATTTAAATAAAGTCACTTCATACTTGCCAAGCCTTCTGGATATCTTGGTGTTGCTGTGTTACTCATCATACTTCTCTTTCATTGTTGGAATGTTGTGGACAAAATTTAGCAAATTTGGTATGTTGGCGTGGCAGGAAACTTGAGATATGCCATCAGTCCTGTTATCTCTGGTCTGACTTTTGAATCATGCATTGCTCTGGGCAGTTCATTGATGACCCTCTCGATGGTGGGAGTATACCGGAGAGGACTTCGTTTTGCTGAAGTTGGTGCTCAACCTTTCTGTGTTTTTATGTTCTCCTAAGCAAAAAGAGCATACCATAATTAGGGTGGTGCAACGGGAGCTGCCCAAATTGGGATTAGAGTGGACCGGTTGATTCTAGGTGGTCCTAGGGGTGCTGATCCAGTCTCCGATTCCTATTTTTGGAACCGGTGACCGGTTGATCCGATTTCCCATTTTAAGGTGGGAACTCAATTGATAGGACCTAACTCACCATTCATGTATATTTTTTTTAAAATTTTTAAACAATAATTTTGCCATTAGGCCCATTATTATCCCATATCTTTTCCATCTGCTCTTATTGTCTCGTCTCTTACCCATTCTATTGTTACTTTCCCCATTTCTTTCCCTTTCACTTCTCTCTCGCTACCTAAGTGTGCAAAATCAATCATTTCTCAATTACCCTCTCATAGGAGGTGTAGCCTCACCTTAGGCCTCCTTTCCATCTCGCAACTTTGCCTTTCGCCTTGCTCGACATCCTCCCGCAGCCTTGCCTCGCTTGACGTAGATGCCTTTCCCTCTCGTGACCTTGCCTCTTGTCTCACTCAGTGACCTTTACCTCTTGCCTCACAGTTTGCTTAGCTTTGGCTGTGCCAATGGCAAGGCAATGCACTTTTGCGCATCCGGTTTCCAAGTCTAGTCCACGATCCTAAAAAATGGGAACTAGTTTCTAATTCCTGGGTGGGACTAGACCGGATCGGAAATCGATCATCCTGACCCATAATAGAGCGAAGATGAAGGTACGTAGTAAATAGCCAAAGAACGGAGCACTTAAACAACACTCAATCCAGTTGAGCCGAAGCTAAGAAAGGAATTTCAGGCCACATCACAAGCGAAGCCAGCATGCCTTGAGTATAAAACCAAAGGCCAAAGGATCCCAGGTCTCCTAGTAAAGCCTTTTTCGTTTTATTTGGTCTACAACAGAGGAGGAGGAGAGTTTTCCAGAAAAAAGGTCTAATTTGCTGAATGGGGTGTCCTATAAGTTAAAACGTAGGAACATCTCATGAGGACACATTTTGTGGTTTTTCCGACAACCGACTCTCTGAAATCCAAAGTCTCTAGCTAGGTCCGATGCAATTTCACTTGCTAGTCCTGGGGATTGACCTCGGGTCTTGCCCCTTCTCTCGATCTCTCCAGTCATTACTTGCAACACAGCACTGAGGCCCAATGCCATAAAAAAAAAATTATTTCGATGGTCTCGGACCAATTATCATTTCCTACATAACTCTAATCTCGTGGCCTGGAATGGCATCATCACAAGCTAACGAATACATGTAGGGATAGGAAACACGGCATTACGATTCATATATTAGAATAATTATTTGTGAGAAACCGGATGTCAGCTGGTGGCTGTAGTTTAGTGGTTAGAATTCTACGTTGTGGCCGTAGAGACCTGGGCTCGAATCCCAGCAGCCACAAAAAATGCTATGTGTTTTGCCCTTTTCTCCCGCCTTTTAAGGCTTTTTACCTGCCCTCTTCCTTTTCTTTTCTTTTACTCCTGCCAAATTTTCTTTCCTTTTCTTTTACTCCTGCTAAATTTTCTTTTTCCTTTTCTTCCTTAACTCATGCTAAATTTGGACCAATGCAGGTCTTTAAAAGGTTTAAGGAAAGAAATTGGAGAAAGATTTCCTGAGTAGAAAATTATAGTAGCTATTTGTATTTAAGATGAAAAGGTGGAATTTGTAAGGATTTCCATTGGGTTGATCTTTAGTTTGTGGAGTGTCTAATCACCTGTTCTTTTTCCTTTCCTTTAGTCGTGCTAAATTTTCTTTTTCCCTTTTCTCCTTAACTCGTGTTAAATTTGAACCTAGGCAAGTCTTTAAAAAGTTTAAGGAAAGAAATTGAAGAAAGATTTCCCGAGTAGGAAAGTATAGCAGCTATATGCATTTGGGGTGATAATGTAAAATTTGTAAATGTTCTCATTAGGTCGATCTGAAGTTTAAGGAGCGTCTTTTAACCGATTTGTCAGCTCAATATCCTTGGTTTTCTAATTGCCCTCTTCTTTTTCTTTTCTTATTTTTTCCCCTTAACTTATGCTAAATCATATTTAAGGAAACACAAATCGCTGGAAGGAGACAAAGCACGGTCAGCACGCAACCGGGCGTTAAAAGTGGCTTTGGTCAACCCCAATCCGACCCACTTTCTACCTTTTTGACTTCCTTTTTTGGGGCTCCAAGACTGATTGGCAATCAGAGCACAATCTAAAGTGGCAAAAAGGAAAGGTCCGGGCGTGTTTGTGATGGCATTGAACCAGAGAAAAGTTCGAAGTCGACAAGTGGGGGACGATGGGCTTGGAAAGAGGCGCATCCTCCCCACCCCACATCCTCCCCTTTGCTTGATATCTAAGGGGAATAAAGAATCCACCTATTTGATGATGATCCTGACCTTATTGGCATTGGCCGTTGAAGAAATATATTCTCCCTGTCTCTCTCAAATTTTATATATACATTGTTTAATTCAGATCACTATACATTGTTTAAATTACTTGCATGGCCCCAATTGCAGCCCTAGTAAGTGCTTCTGAGTTGGGAAAAAAGAAGTTGGCCCTCCACTTCCCCATCTCTCTTTACCTTCTTTTTTACTATATTAATGTCGGGCATTAACAACGGACAGTGATTTGCGAGGTCAACCCGATTAATCCGTCAGTTTTATTGCGAAAGAAAACGTATTATGTCAAACTTTTTTGCGATGCTTGAATGTGAAGGAAACGAGCTAAGAAAGAGACGTGTGTTGTTCACATTTGATAGCGGCATTTAGCCTCCCATTATGCATATGAACTGTGTACCATCGAAATTCAGCACTTAAATGAAAAAAAATCTCTAGACCTTCTTTGGTTCACAAGCATGCCACAAAAATTGTTTAAAAAGCCTTACAACTATTGTGTTTTCGCCAATTCGAGTTTAGACCTTTCAATTTTATCAATTGAGTCTTAAACCATTTCATATTTCATCAATTGAATTCATCCGATCAATTTTAATGGAAAATTGCTAATGTAGACTCCGATAATATCATGTAGGACGATCATTGGATAATTTTTTATATTTTTTTCTCTTTCTTTCTTTCTTTTTCTTTTCTTTTTAATCAATTCCGGCAAGGGCCGGTCCACACTTAATTGATGGTTATTCATCAATGGATACTTTTCCTTTGTTGTAGTAGTGATGTCGGAGAATTGATTCTTAAGATGAATGGGGACATGCACAAATCAGAAATTTTAATATATATATAAATTGTTTACGTTAGTGTCGGCTATCCTATGGCACTATTGTTGTCCAAGTGAGCGATTTCTGATTAAAATTGACCAGATGTATCTAATTAACAAAATATAAAAAGATTCATGACTTAATTGACAAAAACTAAAATATTTAAAATCGAATTAACCAAAATGTAATAAGTTTAGGGCTTTTTGGATAATTTTTTCCAAATATGCCCGAATGAAGCACTGCTCGAGTAGCTTGATTAGAGGGATAACTTGCATGCGCAAGAAGAAATGGCACTTGGGCACAATCCCATACTTCGGATTGCTTTCTCTTTCCCCCTTACTACAACGGGTGACTTCCCATAGAGGAATCTCAAGTAAAACAAACAAGGTCGGCCACCAAGAGTTTTTTTCTCAGGAACGATGATCCTTTTGGGTCTGCCCACAAATGATGATCATTTGTACATGTCGGACTAACTTCAGTTTGACCTAATGATTACCTGTTCGGTCCAAGGAAGGGCATCAGAACGTGGAGTCAACGGCGACATAGAGTGCACGATCAATGATGATGATGATGATGATTGCGGCGATGCATGGGATCTGCACTGCACGTGCATTCACTTGCGCTGAGCTCGTCAAGATCGTTTGCCTCTTTGAAGGGAGAGGGTCCCTGCAAAATCATATATTCCTGTACACCAGACACTTCTTCCACCCCCATGCGATCGACACAGGGATTAAGGCGCTCCAGGAAGCATCCTCCCATGGCGAGAGGATTCGGATTCAACCGCCCACCGCGGCCAGTTCTTTTAAAGCCATCCTCAAAAGAGTCACGGACCCATGTGACTATAAGTTGCATTTTTTCTTTGAAATCACAATTTCGAGTTAAACTGTCACAATCATTAAAACCGTTTATCAAAATGATGCCCGATACTTACCCATGCACGCATGTGCATGCGCATAGTATTAGTACGTGTAGAATGCGTTCGCTTGTCTCTTTGAGGGAAATCTACCTGGGGCTCGTCAAAAATTGCTAAGATGGAATCCTGGAGGAAATCTACCTAGGGTTCCTTTCAATGTAAGGACACGATTAAGTCAGTCAATTCAAGACTCTTTTTTTCTTCCCTCAACTTTATGACAGCACACTAATTCAAAATCGAGCTTGTTCAATCACGCCATCAACAACTATGGCGGTCAACGCAATTGTTCCAATTACGTACTTCGGTTTCCATGGAGAGTCACCTACCTGAAGTATTGACTTTGAAACGTTTCCAGGATCCTATACTGCACGAGAGAGAGAGAGAGAGAGAGAGAGAGAGAGAGAGAGAGAGAGGCTTTGAGAAAGCTCTTTGCTTTTTTGAAATTTTCCCACCTCCTTTGCTTGCTTTTGAATAAGTTAAATTGCATTATTAGTTGGACAACCTCACTGTCGGATCGTCTTGGGGGGGACGTCTGAGGGGACGTCGGATATGTGTTAGGATGGAATCCCCAGTGCCATCCAACCAGGATCAATCTCAGTGCGAGAGGGCGGAAAGGAGAGAGATTAGCGTTTGAAATAATTGAGGAGACAGAGATCTCACGAGAGGCATTGCTCCACCAATCTCGAGCTACCATGTCTCGAGATTCTCACCCTTTTTTACCTAATCATCTTTGCACTATAGTTTCATGACCCGACAATGTTGGATTCCTGATAGTCACAGTAGAAGCCTCTATCAGTTGCCGGTGCTGTCGTCGGGTACTGGGATGCTCTCGATCGGAACGAGCTCAGATCATGTTAGTTCCATATGAAGTTCGCATGATGCGATGGTTTAAGATCGGCCTAAGCTATCTTTTATAATGGATCATTTGCTTTAAACTTCTGACTTTTACTTCGCTTAAATTTTCATTTGGGCGCTCTCGATGGCTCTATTAAGATTAGTCTTCACTGACAAGTCTCTCATAAAGACGAAGAACAAAGAAAGCAACACGACAGAGATAAGGAAAATTCCGGGCGTTTCCTTTTGAGGTATGCCGATCCAACTGTTTGTTTGCTCTCCATTTCACTATACTTAGTTGAAAGGTTGAGGAAAAAGATTTTATGGTTTGTGTTGAATTAGAAGGTTTGTCCCCATTCAGAGTGTTTTCTTTAACTAGTCGATATCATTGAATATATATAAATAACTTGAGAATCTAATTAAATTAATTGAAAGTTCATAGATTACATTATACATAGAATAAAAATTCAGATACTAGATTAACTGAAGTGCATGTAAGATATCGCACACATTTTAACAAAATTTTAGGGACTAATAGTGCCACCTTTTTTTTTTTTTTGGTCTCCCGGGGATAGATCCTAAGCCATTTAAAACAGCTTGACACTTCCACGTCCCACCTGTTTACAATACTGTATACTCTGATGGAACAACGCCTTTTCTAAACATATGCATGATTGAAGGAATTTCTTCCTGTATCCATCTTTTGAGAGATTATCTGGATTTTGTTTAATTGTAGTGTAGCCTTGCTTTATTGATATTCTGTCTTTTGCTTTTTTTAAACTAGTGGCGGGCACGGTGGTGCCCTTCAAGTCATTCACTACCAAACACATCTGATTCTTTCTTGGCTCTTGAGTCCCAACAAGAGCTGCACAAGTGGGTTCGGTGTTCTTTACTTTCTTGATGATATGATAACATAAGCAAGAGGAGCAGAGGCAAGAATTGTTTGTCCTAGGAGATATCAACCATTTTCCTAAGTATTACCAGATCAAGAAAATAACCTGAAGCTGTGCTTTTAGCTTCTTGGCATCTGTTATTTTCTTTGGACTCTGCTCGGATGGGAGTGAAGAGAGCGAATTCCACTCTGTGCTGTGTGGTTTTGCTCGGCTTGTGCGCTGGTGTGCATGGGTTGATCTCTCCTAAGGGTTTCAATCCTGAAGGTAAATCAGGACACATGCTCCAACAAGTCCTGCATCACGTTCATCTTTTCTTAGCATGTGGCTCTAGAAATGATCTCTCTCTGTTGCTGCGTAGTTCAAGCTTTGATTGCCATAAAGGATATGCTAGTGGATCCTCATGGTGTTCTGAACCGTTGGGACCTCGACGAGGTCGATCCTTGTAGCTGGATTGCAATCAGATGTGAGGCTACTTTCGTCACTGTTCTGTAAGTAGCACTAGCTCATAAGACCATTACTTATCCAGGTTCGTGCTATCAGAAATTTTCAATAGGAAAAGAGTTTGAGGTTTACTGAATGAAAAGGATGGTCTTTCGATGCAGAGAAATTCCGAGACAGAACTTATCTGGAACGCTTTCGCCTAGCATTGGGAACTTGATTAATCTTAAAAATTTGTGAGTGATCAACCATTGCTCAGTACAAGAATCTCATTTGCAAGCTTCCTGTTGGAAATTTAATGTTCTGATAAGGGTGTCGGTGCAATTCCTTTTACCGCAGGTTCCTTCAGAACAACAACATTTCAGGATTTATTCCTTCCGAACTTGAGAAGCTCCAGAAACTTGAAATGCTTGACGTTTCCGATAACTCCTTCTCTGGTGAAATTCCTAGCGTGCTGTCCCATCTCAAGAACCTCCAACAACTGTGAGTAGATTTCAGATCAAACAGCAAAGAAACAATGAGAGAGGTAGAGAAGAGAGAGATCAAACATTGAGACATGTCTTCTGATTTGTGTCTGAACTCTGTGTTGGTGACTAGGAAAATGAACCATAATAACCTATCGGGTGCAATTCCAGCATCCTTCAGTAACATGACCCAGCTTGCTCTTCTGTAAGTTTCTGAAACACCGATTGGTCCTTTTAATTTAGAACCTGAATCTTTCATTCTGCTAGAATTACGAAAAAAGAAGAGGCTTATGGTAATTTAATCTCTGGAATTGTAGGGATCTATCTCACAACAATTTGAGTGGTCCATTGCCTAAATTGCACGTGAAATCATTCAAGTAAGCCACTCACTGACTTTGATTGTGTAAGGAGCTCATAAGAGACATGTTCGAACTACTAACACTCCTTTTCTTTTACTGAAAAAGTCTTCGGGAGAATCCAATGTGCGTCGGCAGACCAGAGGAAGATTGTGTCCGGACTCCACCGCCACCAGTTATATTTAGTGGGAACAATTCACTAAGTAAGGATTTTATATCCTGTTTTAGCAAGATTATTTAGCTTTTATATCTGCCATTAAGATTCAATTTCAGCTTCCATAATTATCTTCTGCTGTTGAACTATGCTAGCTTCGAATGTCTTTAGACATCAGTTTGTGATAAAGCTCAGAAGGTTATTGACCATTAAGATTTGGCATAGTGCTAACAAATAATTTTCTTCTTTTACATGTTAAGATTCTCAGCCTTCTGGGAGACCCAAAAGCCACAAATTTGCCTTGGCTGTAGGTTCAATCCTTAGTTGCATGGCCCTACTCATCTTCAGTTTCGGCTTCCTTTTCTGGTGGAGGCGAAGACACAACCAGCAGATCTTCTTCGACGTGAATGGTTCGTAATGCATCTAATGACTAGGAACAATAACTTGCTAGTGACATTGACTAACTGATGTCAACATGATCACCGATCCTGAACTTTTGCTCTCCCTGAATCATCAGAACAACAACACGAAGTAATCAACCTGGGAAACTTAAAGAGGTTCCACTTCAGGGAACTTGCCAGCGTGACGAACAATTTCAGCAGCAAGAACTTGATTGGAAAGGGTGGTTCAGGGAACGTGTACAAAGGGTGCCTCAGGGATGGGATGGTGGTTGCAATCAAGAGACTGAGAAACGTCGATGCTGTTGGAGGCGAGAACCAGTTCCAGACAGAACTTAAGATGATCAGCCTAGCGGTGCACCGCAACCTTCTTCGGCTCTATGGGTTTTGTATGACCGCAACAGAAAGGCTTCTTGTATACCCCTACATGTCCAACGGCAGCGTTGCTTCTCGTCTCAAAGGTATCACACTCACACTCATTAGCCTGTTAAACATGATATCTGCAGAAGATTCTTCGATGAATGCATGTGAAAAACAGAAATTGTGGAGATCAACCAACCCCTAGAATCTCGCATGTATGACAATTTTGTCGTCTTGCAGCCAAACCAACCTTGGATTGGAGCGCAAGGAAAAGAATTGCATTGGGGGCAGCAAGGGGACTATTGTACCTGCATGAGCAATGTGACCCCAAAATTATACATAGGGATGTTAAGGCAGCGAATATATTACTAGACGACTACTGCGAAGCTGTGGTAGGAGACTTTGGATTGGCAAAGCTCTTGGATCATCGGGATTCCCACGTGACCACCGCCGTGAGGGGCACGGCAGGGCACATTGCTCCAGAGTACCTGTTAAGTGGCCAGTCCTCTGAGAAAACTGATGTCTTCGGGTTTGGGATCCTTCTGCTTGAACTGATTACTGGCCTGCGAGCTCTTGAGTTTGGTAAAGCAGCGAACCAGAGAGGGGCCATGCTTGATTGGGTGAGTAAAATTTTAAAGCGCCCCTAAAAACTCTATGCTCTATAATGTTAGATCTCCTGGTGATTTCTGAAGGTAAGAAATGCTGACAACCACATCCGACAGTTGCGCAAGCTTGGCGTTATGATGGTTAGGCTTAAAAAGCCGTCTTGGGCTCTTAATCTGGTCGCATGGCTGATGAATTTCTATCTCACCTCTTTTCTAATGCTAATACAGAGGCTCTAACTGCAGGTCAGGAAAATTCACCAGGAAAAGAAGATAGAGATGCTCATAGACAAGGACCTCAAGGACAATTACGACCGGGTGGAGCTTGAAGAAATGATCCAAGTAACGCTTTTGTGTACCCAATACCTTCCAACTCAACGGCCCAAGATGTCTGAAGTCGTCAGGATGCTGGAAGGCGATGGTCTCGTCGAGAAATGGGAAGCTTCTCTGAGAGCCGAATCAACAAGGTGCAGAGCAGCAAACGAGTTCTCCTCCTCCGAGCGCTACTCCGATCTCACCAATGACTCCTCTTTGCTCATACAGGCGATGGAGCTTTCAGGACCAAGGTGAAAAACTGACTCAAGATGGCAAAGAGCTATGGAAGAATGAAAGGAATATGAATAACATGATCATAGCTAAGTCATGTATAGCAACATTAAAATCAATACTAAGAGTGTATTAATGTTTCACTTTATAGATCCTGATCCGATCTAAAATGTTCTCAGTGAAGGGAAAAAACTCTTCAGCACGCCACCATGACTCCCGACCCTAACTCAGCCAAGATAGGGTACATAGAGCCAAAAGACATCATAACCCATGCATAGGTTTTGATTTAGGATGCGATCTATCAGAAGAAACTCTCCGAAAAGAACCAAAAAATTGATTCCAAGAAATGTTATTAGAAAGTTTAAAGTGCTTATTTACACTACACAAGGAATGCTAGAATATCTAATGATCCGACAAGAATGGATCCACCAATCCTTTCGGAGAAAGGACGAACCAATACTCAGTTGCTGAATTGAATGTACAAGACATGGTTAAAGCTCATTCTTGAAGAAATATGATTTCTGCTTCAGAAGAAGCCCGGCGAAACCTCAACAACTCAATTAGCATATCCATTCTATCATGCTTAAAATATGTAGAATGGCTTATAGTCATCGTCTTGAGCACTGGAGAGCTGCCAAGCAAGAATTTGATGAGGTCCATCTCATGTGGTATGCCATTTACATCAGTCATCTTGACTACTTTCAGTTGCTTAAATGTCCAATCCACAGGGCATTCTCTCTCCCAAATATCTAAACAATCAGGGGCTTCTGCAGGTAATGTGCTTGCACCAGCCTAGAAAGATTAAAAAGGAGATAAGATAATATGCTGCTGCACTCTCGGCAAAGACTAACAACTAAAAAGAATTCGATCACTGACCGATATCCAAAATTCTTCTAAATTGGGAGAACTTGTTATCAACCGCAGAAGCACAAGAACCTCTTTAATGTCTTCGAAGCTTACCTCAAACAACTCAATGATTTTTAGATGATCAAATGTGATGGGGAGTGGTCCAGGATCATCACCTATACTCAAATACTTTGAGACATTCAAAAAAAAAATACACATAAGAATGCAAATTACTTACAGAGAACAACCAAGAAAGAGATTATACCAGTTATACTAATAAAACCCACTTCAATCTCTAAGCTAGAGGTCCAATACACACAACATGAAAAACAAAACTAGTGGAACAGGCAGTACCTTTGCAAAGTAAGCACGTCCTGCGAGACTTACAAGACGAGGCACACGAGTAAGAACCTTCACAAAGTTGCAATTTGAACTTTGCTCAAGCTCCAAATGCTCAGCCGCATCATCAGCCATGTACATAACTACCGACAAGCTAAGGAGGAGAGGAGTATTTTCAAGGAAGATGTCAGTAAAATCGCCCTCCAGATACAAGTACTTAAGATTCGGAGCACGGATTGTAATAGCAAGACTGTCATCTAAGTATGATAATGCCAAATTTTCAAGAAGAGGGCAATTCCAAATGAGATTCTCAATTTCATTGGCAGCAACCAAGACCCGATGAAGACTGAGGCTCCTCAAACACGAGAATCCCTTAAATTGAGGGGGTGGATCCAATTCACAACAAGATAGCTCCAAATGAGTCAACTTCTTACAACTAAAAAGACATGAGGGTAGTCGTACCCATTCATCCTCCCCTAACTTAAGAATCAATTCTCTGACATCACTATTACGGGAAAGGAAAAGTATCCATTGATCGATATCAGGGCAGCTCTGCAAGTAGCATGTGGAGACCTGAAACTTATGGATTGGCCCTAGATGGAGAAACAAAGCCCGAGTGATGAATTTCACGAGACTCTGCTCAACTGCGTTCCCATCATGTGACAAGCTCACACATTCGTCGTCAAATACAAGTTCAGTAATCGAAGCCCATTTGTACCTCCATTTCCTAGACAAAATGCTAGTCTTCACAGCATCCCTAATCGGCAGTCGAGTGAGGATGCTTTCCAGAATACTCTGTGGCAGATCGCTTATGAGATCATCCATGTCTCATAACCAGCATGATTTTAAAACCCTACACCCAAAAATTCAATTAAAAAAAAAAAATAGGAACATCAACTAAAGACCTGCAAAGATATACTTCAACATCTAAGACAGATCTACTCAACTTCATTTAACAACATCAAAGGAAACTCGAGGAACTTAATCAGCAAGGAGGTTTCACCAGCACGAACATCAGCATTGTAAATCCAAGCACTGACGGTCGACCAAATCCGAGAGAATACGACTCCACATTCAAGTAGATCGATCAAGACTCCTACTTTTCACGATAGTGTCCGAATTTCAAGAAGAAAGGAAGGATTAAGAAACCCCATTCATACTTTTCCCAAAAATCGCGCAGTACGGAATCCAAATGTTCAAACTTTCGGTGCCCGGCAAGCATCAGGGTGAAAAAAAAAAACACTGACTCCGCCAAAAGAACATCAACGATTTCGTCGCGCAATTCATTTCTCGGAATTCTCGGGCGCCAACGAAAAGGAGAAACACGATCACCCGCGTGCGGCACGAAATTCCCGCGATTTCCGCTATGATCAGAGAGCGAAACGACACACCGACCGCGAAACAACCGAGCAGAACGATCGAAGGAGGAGCAGGAATCGAAAAGAAGGAAGGTGCGAAACCGACGGAAATGCAGAGCAACGAAAGACGTACGTACCGCGAGCGGCCGTCTCCACCCGCGCCGCGGTCTCCCGTAACGGAACGTCGCTGTCGGAAGCCCGTCGTCGAAAGGAACGGAGAGAGCTTTCGCTGATTCGTTTTTCGTTTTGGGTTTCGTCTATTATATTATAGTACTTCCGTAAGAAGATCCCGATTCGGTGCGGACCAGACCAGATCGGTGTCGCGGCGGTGTTCTCTCTCTCTTGTTCTATTCGGACAGAAACCGAGGGCCCATGTCCAAGCCCAGCACAGCATGGTGAGTTTCCCTCCAGTGTGATAAAGCCCGGCCCACAGAACCTCTCGATTAACCTTCTTGGGATTAGGTTGATCCCTGGATTAGGACCTTCTTCATGGAGTTAATCCGATTTAACTCATCCTTTTGATCCTCATAGTTGCTTTGGTGCGGCGCTTTCTTCGCACACTCCCAAGCGGCACAGCCGAATTGCCAGGTGGAGATGACGCGGCATGCGCAGGAGAGAGAGAAGTTCTGAAAATGAAGGAGAAGAGAGGAGAGAGACGAGTAGGGGAAGAGGACGGGGCCGGTGCTCCACCGAAACCCTCGTTTGACTCAGAGGTTATGCTTCTCCAGTTCTGTTTAGTTCCTTGTTTGTTATCAATGTGTTGAGAGTGCATAGTAAATATCCAATATCTTCACCCAAAAGCTTAATTCGATTAGTTAAAGAGATATTTATTAACTGCTATATATTACACTAGTTCTCCAATTAAATTTTTCAACAAAATTCATCCATGTGTCTCGATAATCCCTCACTTACATGTGAACTTTGCATTAGATCTACTCCTCCTAAATTTAGATATCCTTCTGACACATCAAACTTGGTCTTCTTTCCCCAAGTGTCCTTTGCTAGATCAAACTGCCCAAAAATTGGCTATGAGATTCTTAGATATCCATACCAATCAACCAACTTTGATACCATCCATAACTTGAGGGCACTTTGTAGAAATCCAATATCAAGAGCAAGCTTGAGTTTAAACTCATTAATATATTTAATTGAATTCACACTTTTTTCAAAAGTTTAAACCAATGAGTTATAACCAATTAAGATGTATTTCATGCCAATAGCCACTTGCATGTTTTGCCCCATTGGCAAGATCGTGTCTAAAGTAAATAAATTTATTGAAAGAGAGGAAGTTCTTTTTTTCTTTAATTACTGGGGTTTTCTAGTGGCTATTCTTCCCATGTGTAAAGAGAAAGATGAGGATTTAAATTTTCACCTTCTTAGAAGGGTTAGGGTGAGGATAATTTAATTTTAGATGTGAATTTCAACTGTTACGTCCTGTAAGTAGAAATGGCACAAGTCTAAGAATAAAAGCAGAGTAGGATTGAAAAAAAAGAAGGAAGAGTTTTTCAACATGAGTCATTAAAGAGCGGTTCCTGCAGGAGGAGAAACAGTTAGATAAGCCGTTCCTAAAACACTCTACTGCATAAATCAAGTAAATTAGGAATGTTGATTGTGGAGAAAAGGTTCGAAGACTCACTTGCAATTTTGACACGAGTAAAGTTATGAGACCAAAAGAGTGCTTAACCCGTTATTATTTTGTAGCCCCAAGAAAAAATAAAAACTGAAGGAAAAGATAACAGTTGGAAAATACAATTAAGCTAGATACATGAGCAAAAGGAAGCAAAAGGTAATTTTCACCGGGAAAATTAACACGGAAAGCTTTATACCTATCGAATGAGTTGAGTCCTAAATTTTGTAATTTTTTTTTTTATAGTATTAGATGCTTTGCAAGAAAACTTCTGAACGACTCGCGAGTAAAAAGAAGTCCCCCATATATACAATTTTTAGTTACCATGTAGGAATTTTTACAGTACTCTTAATTACACATTTTGAGAAGTTTTTTAGAGTTAATTCAAGGTGTCGCATATGATTGTAGTGAGCTTTTTCCAATTCCTAATCAATTTGTTATATTTTCACTATTTATACGTCATTTCCCATCAGCAAGAGAAACTGATTAGTGATGGTGAAAATGTGTATATGATGCTTCGCATATCTTCATTTATTTCCTCCTTGATCGATTTGATTAAGCTTGAATGCCAAACCTAATCAAACCAGATTTATATGCTTTGGGAAAAGAAATGCAATCGAATCGAAATAAATTATGGTACAAAACAAAACCAAAAAACTTTTTGTGATGGGATTTGCTTAGGAGCCAAATCGAGCTGTTTTCTTCTTTCCTTTCATTTTTTTTCCTCTCAAATTAATTGCAATCCACTAAGTTAAAGGGGTGCTAAATTTTGTGAATAAGTCTACTCCTTTGCTCATTATAGATATAGTTTCACAAAACTTGAATTAGAAAACAACTTCATGACTCTCTTTTTTTCAAAATCTATTCCTTCATAAATATATTTTCCAAATACGTCTTTCTCAAACTAGACTTTTTTGTGCGGCATCATGCCAATGATTGCCTAGCCATCACCGGTCATCCTAGTCACTTTCATCTCTCAATATTTTCCACGACTTTTTATTTTTTCAGTCATATTTAGACATTTCCCGACCACAATGATCTCCACAATATTTACTCACGATGTTTTTCTCTTCTACATCTTGATATTCTATCTTTTCTTGGCTTTTAGCCAAGTTTATCACTCAGCTGTTTGCCATTAGTAATTGGGTACCATCAACCAACTATATTACAATACCACGACTTTGACCAATTGTTGTTATATAATATTGTGTCATAACCAATTATTTTCTTTTTCGCTTCTTAGAATCAACATTGTTAAAATGTTTAACGCACACCTCAAATTACAAATGACGAAAAATTGAATATAATAATATGGTGAATATTACAGTTCCTGAGAATGATGGCAGAGTAGTTATATCTTTCATTATTTTGATGGAGAAAGCCTCCCTTAAAAAAAAGGCTGGAGTCCTAGATCATAGTTACTAGAATCAATCGATTTTCAATTCGTGCGATGGATTCTTTGTACAATGGATTCGAGGAAAACAATACGTATTTATCAAGTGAATCACTCGTCTCTAGATTTTTAGGGGACTACATGGATTCATTAACAAATCTGCCATATATGTATTTTTTTACTAATTTTTAAAATAATAATCTATCTAATGATGCAAATTAATGGTACTTTGAATAAACCCACTATACTTTCGATGGTTTCAAAATGATGTGAAGTGGCACATAAAGATTTATGTTTTACATATGGACGTAATCCTTATTTCAATAAAACAATGGAAAATTATAATTTCATATATCATGTGCGATCCTAATACCTACTCCTTGCCCTCTTTCGGCTTTAAAACACGGAGGCAAAAAGATTTAAAAATTCACCATGAATGAAAAGCTTTTCATCGATTAGATCCTCGCTTTCGAACTCCAACAGCAATTCATGATGGCAAAATTGGACCCTTCACATCGTGTAAGATGGTAGCTCAATCAGTTGGGCATGAGATTGCACAATGGACTATCCCTGTATAGGCTTCCAGCTATCATCTTATAGAAAAATTTGAGGAATTCATGGACTTTCATTTGCTGTATTGATCGCTTTCAGAATGTAAATGTAAGTAGCAAGTAAACTATGGCTACTTCTACTGAAAGGACGAAGAAGAGAGAGAGAAAATGAAAATCTCCCACGGCAAGGACTCGAAAATTGCAAGACCAACCTTCTCTTTTGCAACAAGGAACTTCAAGATCAGGACACCTTCTTTTCCCAGGGCGACTGTTTTCCAGGACAGAACAGAAGGATAGACTGCATGGCACTTGAACTCTACGTCAGAACAGGACTTTGAAAATTACTATCTGAAAGAATCAATTAGAGAAGCAAAATTGAAGATCAATTTCTGTTTGAAAGACCCTTGAACACAAGGATCCCCAGACCGCCGAAAGCCAAGGTGCAAATAAGAGGAATTTTCATGCGGTCTGTGTCAAGCACACTTTTCCTGCTTGTGGTTAGATGGCAGGATCTCTCCCCTAAGGCATCCCGGAGAAGATTACTGAGGTTGTCAAGCCGATGCATGATTTGTCTCTGGCCACGTGCAACTGTTGATATCTAATCAAGGCATAACAGACGGGCATAATCAGAAAATACAAGGAGGAGGAACATTAGATAACTCTCCATCTCAAATTTCTAGGATATAGTGGATGGAATAAAACTTACTTGCGCATGTTTGATCATTCAGTAATATAGTAACAGTCAAAATACCAACAAAGAAAGAGAGAGTATAGCAGAAGACACATAAACAAGATCAAGTCTACCTCTTCCATCAATGGAGACTCCCTAGCAAGTTGGGAGGATGACGAGGAATTGGGCATTATGGATCCAGTCAAAGAACCATTTCCTAAACCAGAAATAAAATAAGAAGTTGGAGCCGATCCATTGCAAGCCTCAGGATTAGAGGCCATATTTTGTTGGCTCAAGGAATTCTTCTTTATTGTTAACTTGGAATTCAATTCTTCAATACGGCTGGTAAAATCATCCATCCTATCATTCAGGGAGGAAATTTGATCTGAAAGCTGAGTAATGATACCCTGTAAGGAGAAAAGGCATCAACAAGATTAGTATAAGATAAGGCGGGCTTTACAGCAATCACAAAAGAACGACATTCCCAGACTGGTCACCTGGTTAGGAAGTGTTGTTGATGCACCCGAGATTCTATCATCATATCTTGGATTGCTGCTAGTGAAGCCAGCAACCTTTGACAAATTCTTGTCCCTCTGGGTTGAATATGAGTGTGACATGCCACTGCCCAAAGAATTTTACATCATTCCAGTAGTTAGAAAGGATAACGGAAGGGCAATTTTGTGAATGTCTACTTTACCCATGGCACAGAAATTCAAGCATGTTCCCTTGAAAACAGATCTCAGCTGATCTAAACAATTTGTGCAGAATGTATAGGAATGTCATGTAAATCATTGCATCTGATTCCTGAGTACTTCATGTAAATATGTTGTCCAAAAAGATAATTAGGTAAAAACTGTCAAGCAACACTATTGCTTAAGTCTCTTCCTTTGGAAAAGAAAGCATAAAGATGTCTCTTAATTTAAAAATAGCAGCAACACCCACTTAACGTGGAACATATGTACTAATTTACTGATCTAAGAAGGGCGATCAATGAAATTAGTTGATTGAAAGAAACTACATCTACGGCGCCCATCCTATAGTATCGCATTGTGATCTGAAAATCTTTCCCTCTCTTTTACCCATTTTGAAGTAATCAAACCAAAAATTCGGGAAACATTATAATGTCCTATCAACTGGAGCCCTGAACATGCAGATGAAATCATTCTGTAACTCCTAAACTTGTAATACACATTGGACGACATTCAGAAAAGCATCGATTAAGCTTCCAATCAGAAGGATTTGTGATAATTGAACAAAAATTTTACTAACAAGGGGTTTATCCAGGATGCCTCTTGAGGAAGCACTGTCCAGATCTTTAATCATGTGGAAATGCATACAAGGAGAATTGTCAAGCACAAGTTTACTCAGAAGATTATATGACTTCACAAAGCAACCATTTCTGAGGATGCAAAGAACTCAAACTGGAGAAGACTAAATAATAAAAAAATTAAAAATTAAAGGATCAGACTATTGCACCTCTTCAGATGCTTACTTCTCATAGCTACCCTGTCAGCAGATGCTCGAGAAAGGGCTTCTTTTGGACTTGCAACAAGATCCTCATCTAGGCTAAGTTTTGTCTTTAAGTCTTCTGGCAGTGCCTATAAATGCCTAGGTTAGCACACATATATAAGAAGCAATATTGTGAACTTGGAAAGCTGCCATACCATGACCTCATTAACAAGCTTTTCCAGTTGTATTTGTTCAATATACGTGCGGGCAACATATGAACCTTCCAACCCAAGCTGCTCGGCAACACTTCGCACGACTTGGCGATCTCTTCCTTGCACCTTTTACAAATGCCCACAGTCTCAGTTCCAAAAAAAAAATAGACAGATGCAGACTAGATTTACCACAAACTACTGCATATGAACACTTCACATGACCCCATCTCTTAAATTTGCCAGATCCGCAAAAAGAACCCTAGAACATTCTATCTGTCTTGAAAATTTGACTAGAAGATATCTAAGTTCTTGGCAGGTACAGTGATCTAGAGATAATGTTAAATCAGATTGTACACTTCAGTTTCATTCCAAGGAAAATCTCAAGTAACTTCTTTTGTACAACTGTTCAATTTTGATGGGTTCTTCTGTGAGTACTCATAATTGCAAATTCCGGAAGAGAACACATGATCACATCAGACAAACTGCCGCAAGTTGACAGTTAAACCAAGGACTTTCCAAAAAAGATATCATAGCTCAGTGGGCAGGAAAAAAAGATATTGAAACTCTCGCCAATAATCAACATTGTGTGAAAGGAAAAAGGACAAGACAAACAAAAAGGGCACATAGGAATTTGCGCAATGTTGTACGTGCAAAAGCACTCAGAGCACAATGGCTCATGTCAGGATATACAAAGTTACCTGAACATACTGACGGTTCAATTGTTCTAGCCAATCAATCTTCACAGTTACCCTATCATCGGAGAACACATGGCTGCTTCTCTTGAGAATTGTTGCTATTGTGTATCCCAAGGCCATCAACCCACCTAGGAGGCGGACACTCACTTCAAATGTTATTCTAGGTGATATCACAAAAGGGTTGTCAGTCACCCATTCCTGAAAAAAAATTTATCAGATAAAGTACCATGTCAATATTGCTGCCAGTGAGGAGTGAACTTTTAATCGGTACATATCTCAAGGAAAAATCGGTATCAAAAAGAGATGGAAGCAGTCATGTTTTGAAAGCTCCATGCCTAAAATTCACAAGCCCCAGAAAGATGCCCCAAATGACACGGGATTTCATCCACTGATAGCCTCAACTGAAACTTTCCATTTCATGTTAAGAAAACAAACAGTCATGAAACTATTCTCTTGCTGATAGTACCAGTAGCTGATACTCAATAACATAATAATGAAAGTAGAGCTCTCAGCTTTAAATACAAACCTCAAACATGAGACTGTACTTTCCATCTTTATTCCGCATCCTCAAGTACGATTGGCAAGATTCTGGATCTTCACCTGGTGGTAGAAGATAGATATCGTACGTCTGCTCGGAAGTTTCAGCATGTTCTTCAGAAAATACAGTCTTGATTTGATCAACCGCTAGATTCCTCGATGACTATAACAGCAGCATATACATGATATGGCATCTCAAATTTGCAAATTACCAGTAGTAACCACCTCCAGAACAAGGTGAAGCAAAGAAGTAGCCAACGAACCTGTCGTCAAATAACAAACAGATAAGCAAGATGCCATACCTTCAATATGTAAGTGGGATTTTGGAATCCCGTGAAAGGGTTGAACTTGTTGATTATTTTAATGTGTGCTGTTTGAAGGTCAGGCTCAATGAAGGCTTTGTACATTGGATATACCTGTCAATCACAAATATCATCAAGACGTGTTGCACAAGTGTATGTGGGTAAATACCCAATTCTATAATGATATGAAAAAAGCAAACCGTTTCAGATATTTGGTGGATTATCTCTTCTGGTTCTTGACCAGCCCGCTGTATGTCCCTCAAAACCCGCTTGACAAGGTCAAAATGAACTCCACCAGTGACTGATATACGAAGATCTAGTAAAGGTCTCAATTTTTCATTCAGTGCATAGATTCCCTCAATAATAACAATTCTGGAACTTGGAACTTCAAGAGTCCTGTCAAAATTACTCCATGTGTGAATGACTTGTAAAATAGGTGAGTGTTGTGTTTGAGAAGGTTTGCAAAGAAGAGGAAGAAATGATTAAGGGAAAGCCAAACAATGAAAAGTTAATAGATAAAGCACAACAACAGGAAGCCATAGCTTAAAGGAAGCAGAGCTACAGAATTGAAATTTTATCATGATCAGACCATGACGACAGCGAGGGATGTTTATTTATTTTTCAACCTAAAAGGCAACGGATTATGAGAAAAATGCATTGTGGACTACAAGTGAAAGCATCAACATGAAGATATAACTATGTCATGCACCAAAAACTTAGAGCTCCTTCAGTCATTTGCCATATTAAGAACTTGCAGAAAACTTGAATGCTTAAAAGAACTGACAAAGTTTTTTCTATGGAATGGCATATATAAACTCAGAAGCCATCCTAATAGTAGTAAGGATCATTCAACCTGTATCCTGTGCGGGAGCTAGTCCTGAAGTCATAAATAGGTACTTGGACTGGTTTCCCTGCTTTTAAATCCTCGACATTCCTGAGCAGAATCTCATAGTCTGTTATGCGTGGATCTGTATAAAAAGAATGCACTATTCATCTTTAGAAAGGGAGCTATAATGAACAAACAAGTGTGTTGCAATTTCAAGTCACAATCGAGATGTTGGATTATTCAAAGTTTGAGAAAAGTGAAAAAAAGAAAATACTCCAATATCAATCGACAGCTTATACAAGCAAGCAGCACCCCCTTTGATCAGCCTCCTCACCATTACCCTTCTTCTTTGTCCCCTTATTATAGTAAAATGTCCTGTACACCAAAAGCTAGTACTCACTCAATTTATTGAAGTCAATGATCAAAGAAAATTGTGTACGCAGATTTCTTTCTTTCTTTTCCTTTTTTTTGGGGGGGGGGGGGAGTGGTTGTGGTTGGGGTTGGTTAAGTGACAGGTCATAATTGATGATCCTCCCCACTGCCCTCACAAAGCAAGTTGCCTCATTAACTGGGGTTTCCCATTTTTATAAGTCAGGATGCTCAAACATATTGCATCAAAGTGATTGCTATCAGTTTTCCCAAACCCTATTGCCCAATTGTTGGTTTGAAAACATACTAGGAATAACTTAATAAGCCTGGTTAAACTAATGTGCTTCTTTAAAACTTCGTCTTTTAAAAACTTAGTTTGTTCTCAGATTTTCTCAATGAGGACAGATATTGTCAATACAATCTCCTTAACTGCATAAATAAACCAATTCACCCAATCTCTTCAAGCATAATGCATGATGGCTGTAATTATATTTCCTGTACTCCTTCCACACAAATCTGAAGATGATGAGAACAATGAAGCAGCATAAAGCATGGTGCTGAGGTACAGTTACTAGTCAACAAGTTCAAAAACTGTGCATGATTCTCATCTTCAATATCAATTTGAAGAAGTACTCAAAAACCATTAATGTAAGCCAAAAGGGAGTAGTATGTCACGTGCTGGAGTATACGTGTGAAAGATGTTGTAGTGACTGTGGTCACTGGTCATAATAGTTGCCATGCCCAGAGTGGAAACATCCTACTCAAAAGCTGTGGAAGAAGGAAAAAAGAAGGGATAAATTTATTTACCATCAAAGTTGCCGTCAACAATTCGACTAGAGTCATTGTAGTTGTCCATTGATATAACAGATATGCTAGGCATAAAGTTCAGAATCTTTTCTGTAAATACAGTCTTTCCAGCACCAGAGGGACCAGCCAAGCCCACCAATATAATTCCTTCATTCTTCTGAACCAGTAATTGGCATGCACGAATTACTATGAAGAACCCCTTCTCAAATGACAAAGGATCTTGGATTGAAACTATCTCGTGGCGATCACAGTCCTTCCTCTTAACTAATCTGACCTGATCTTTCAATAGTCCTGGCTTTCGTTGGTTCGATTCAACACTAGAACCATCTTGAGTCATTTTGCAATTATCCTGACTCCACAACTGAAAAAGGCCATGGATAAGTACAGTGAAAATATTTGTAGTCGTGGAAAGGCACAAAATGATGCTTCTCAACAAGAATCTACAATAAAATGCTTATCAAAGGCCACATGCTCAATCGAAGAAAAAGCTGATGGAATAAAATTATGACAAGAGGGAAAACAAATCTTCTGAAAAGTAGGTCAGAGCAACATAAATTCCCTACAAAGTTTCAACCAAGGTTGCAGTAGCACAGCACAAATCTCAAAGCACAACAGATGAAAATGGAGGAAAAGAATTGGTTGCAGAGACCACTCCATGCAGTACAAAGATGTGATCGCCAAGCGCTTCACTAACTTCAAAAAGAACATCAGCACACCATCACAAAAAATCTAAATTTAAGTCAGATTCTGTCAAATTACATCGAGTTGTACTAAAAAAAGTCATCTTGCAAGCACCAATCGCAAAAGACGCCTATATTCCACCTTTACCGGCACTTGTTTGCAAGCCACGCAAGTCGATGGAGACCATGGGGACATAAGCGAAAATCGATACAAGGAAAAGAAAGGTTAAGAGAGAATCGACGAACGCGGGCAAACACTTACGCAAAGCGTTAATACCAACTTTTTTTCTCAAGAGAATAAAAAAAGCAAAACAGGTCCATGAAAACGGAGAACAATCCGAACATCTAGTCAATTACACCCGTCCCGCCAGCTCACTTCGATAAAACACAGTCCAACAAATAGACACGATCAGCTCCTCCCAGACTCCCGAACGCCTAAAAAAGACAAAAAGACAAAAAGAAAAAAGAAAAACTCGGGCGCCCAGCTGACGATCACTCGCTGGGAGAGCCACTCCAAACCGAAACGACTTCATCAGAAACAACATCCCTACACACGCTATCCGCCAAAACGAGGCCAGAACCTCCAGCACAACCATTCGGTCCGATCCGCCGCCAGCGACACGCGGGCGACCGACTCGGCACGATACCAAATCGAGAACCACCACGACAGGGGAAAAGGAACCGACTCGAACAATCACTACAAAACCGATCGCGAACCGACCCAATGCGCCGATTCCAAAAAACCAGGAGGAGCGGTTACCGAGTCGGCGGGGGAAGGGGGGAAGCTCGCGGCCGCCGGTCGCCGAGCGAGCGAGTCGAGCGAGTCGAGCGGAGAAGCCGACGAGAGAAGGGAAGGAGCAACGGGCAATTTATAGGCAACTGCAACGGTGGCGATGGCGACGGCGATGGCGATGAAGGTGATTTCGCTCTCGTTCTGAAGATGAGAGAGGGAAACCGAGATCTTTTCTTTTTCTTTTTTCTTTTTTCTTTTTTTCTTTTTAAATCTGGGGTGGTGGAGGGGGTGGTGGGGAGGGGGATTTTATGGGGATGCGTGGGATTTTGATTTCCAGAGGATTTCACGAAGCTCGCTGGCTTCGCTCGGGCACACTCTCTCTCTCTCTCTCTCTCTCTCTCGACTTTGCTCTGGAGAGAGTCTGTACAACAGAGAGAGAAGAGAGGAGGCAGCAGCCGAGGTTGTTGATTTTGAAAACAACTCCGCATAATCCCATTCATATATTTGTTCATTTAAAATATAATTCATATTACAAAAAATTACAGACCACGACACAAAAAACGAAAGATAAAATCTTAAAATAAATTTAATTTAACATAAATTAATAGAGAATAAATCCATCATAGATATACCGACTTGATATTTAATTTTGTATAAATTTACGATGAATATATTAATTTAGAATTTTTATGATATTAATCTTTTCTCGAAAAACTCTTCTGGTAATCATACTGCTTATGGTGTCACCTGGCATCAAATATTCTCGCGATATAAAGTCCGTGTAAGGAGTTTTTTGAAAAAAATTGAGTGCTGATATATGCTTTGATAAATGACGTGCGGCAAATTATTAATGCGATTTTTTATTTTTAATTTTTTTTGAAAATTCGAATGGACTATCATCAATAGTGACCCGGTCGCGCGCAAGTCCACGGCGTACTTGCTCGGCACGGATCGCAGAGTACCAAAAATATATTATTTCCAAGTTGTTGATTTGTCGTCCGAAGAAGGACAGGCTCGGACTAGATCCTGGTCCCAAGTACCTGTTCCAAACCCTGTTGCCAATTGATTCACCAAACAAACGAGCAAATCCAGTTGGATCCTAGACTTGGATTCGCATTAAAAATTGATTCGATTCAAATTGACCGATTTTCATGTAATATATACCTAAATGATTCGTATTAGATCTAACTAATATTATAAAAACACTTTCACGTTTAATCCAATTTAAAAAAAAATCATATCCCTAATTGAGAAAAGAATGCCAAATCTAACGAGAATGAGAAAGTCATAAAAATGAGTTTAGTCTAAGTAAATTGTGAATTAATTTAACACTCATATTATTTTAAGTTTTATCATTATAAACCCTCATTTATTAAATAAAACTAATATATATTAAAATTCATCCTTTCAACATGTGAGTTAAAAAAATGAGCTTATGATCCATTTTAATAGGTCTAGGACAAAGCATCCTTTCAATCGCACTTTCTTCTTCTAATCTAGCATTTGAATCTCGAACTGGTGATTGGACCAATCTTTTCCAAAGGGATTTGGAATCGCTTAATAACATAACCGGTCCCGTGATCCTGCTCCATACGGTGTTTACTAGACACGAATGAGGGATGCACAATGGCACGTCTTTTGCAATCCACAATCTAAGTGTGAGATTTTACGTAGGCCCAGAGTATTGATTGTTGATCAGGGGCCTTGAAGTGATTTCACCGAGAGCCTTGTTTAGCTTATTCAGCTTATTCAACATTCATAGTGCAAATTTCGTGGTCATTTCGAAAGAACTTCAAAGCATCGGGCATAGGCAAATAAAAATGCCATCATGTGTATTCGACGAAATCAGTTACTTACAAATTGACATGCACAGCAATACGATACGATGATTAAATTTGTTATTCGCATCTTGATATGAAAAATCACATCACATGCAATTCGAGAACATTCATGTGTATCGCACGTGACGTGAAATATGCCAGAGAATCTGTAATTCCAATCACACAACACATGTATATATGTAAAGGAGCCGGTACTATAGTATCATCACCTAGACCACAGAGCATTATTAATACATGCATAAGATGCGTACTTACCCTAACACAAGTACCACAAACATGTCGCACATGTATCACGAACTCAGTGATCGGTCGTGCATGATCGACATTTATAATCATACACTATGATCACTTTTAGACCATCCCTAACCCTGCATTCCCTAATCTTATGAATCACTCGCACTTCGATTCTTCACGGCACCCTCGAGTTCGAAACTTCGAATAGCTTTGTGTGTGAGCCACTCGTCCCCGAGAGCTTCGACTCCCATCTTAATCTGTTCCGTAAAATTGACAGGATTCCTCGTGCAATCAAAACGATTATACCTATCTATCCATGTATAATAAATTTCTCAGTTTAGCAAATGAATTTCATTGAATGAGATAAAAAACTTGCCTCGAAAGGTGGAATAAGTAAAATCCACTTGGTTGACTTAAAATCACCGCCGTAGAAGTCAACTCGATTAGACAAAAGGCGCCCCTTTTCCGGAGCTACGTTCTAGAGTAAGAGAGTGGTCCATCTCTTAGGGTTTCCTCTGTTTCTCTCGCTCTTAATATTTTCATCTTTTAAGACTTTTCCGAGATCTTTCCGTTGATTTCATGGACGATGTTGTTTCCGTGAACTTTGACGATCGAAGTGCGAGCGATTCATAAGAATCTAATCTTTATGGAATTACTCATTTGCTTTGACTCTAAGTATTTGCTTTATACAATTAAGTGCTTCGCAGTTCTTAGAGTCCATTCGTCGTGTTTAACGGTCAGCTTATTGAAAAGTAATTTTGTGATCAATTTGATATATGTTTTGCAGCTATTCTCTCACGATCCAGAGTTAAATCTAGATTTTGATGCTCTTATTTTATGATTTAGTTATAGATCTGAGTTTTTTTTTTTTTTGTTAGAATAGATATGGCATTTCCAAAGTGTTATATACACTCTTTTAATCTATTAGTGTTGTTGTTGACTCTATATTAGGGGTGTAAATGGTTCGGTTCGGTTCGGTTTTGAAAAACCGAACCGAACCGAACTGATAAGAGACCGTCCCGAACCGAACCGAAATCGTCCTGAACCTAATACGAACCAAATCGAAAATGCGGTTCGGTTCGGGACGGTTTTTTGATTTTCCTATTTTTACTTTGTTTATTGAAATTTAAGTAAAGAAGAGATGATAAAGAAAATATATTATTTAATTTTTATTAAGAACCAAACCGAACAAAAAACATACGAAATTTCGTTTCGGTTTTCAGTTCGGTTTTTGACACCCCTACTCTATATGGTGAGTTGAACCTAGGTGCGCATCACCTTGTGCAGTAATCCGTAATTTTCTTAGATTGATTTTTTCTTAAAATTGTGTATTTTTTTATGTGATATAAAAAATTTCCTTTTGAAAAAAATAAAAAAGTTTACTTCGTCGGTACATTTTGAAAGATCCTACACCTGCATTAACCATCTCAAGATTTAATGCACTCAAACGCTAACGCATGTCCTGACTTTCGTATCCACGTGAATATGTCGGGGGAAAAAGGCGGTAAAAAAAAAAAGGCAGACATCATTAATTCGTGCACTTTTTAAATTTAGGATATCCATAATAATTGTTTTATTTCTCTATTTTATTATTTTTTTAACTCTGGAACTAGATTAAGAATATAAATTTATTTAGTAACGTAATTTTATTTTTCTATTGATAGAATAAATTTTTACTTCAAAAATAAGTTTAGAATATGAATTCGTTTGATGACGCAATTTCATTTTTTTTATTTTTAGAACAAATTTTTACTTCAAAAATAACTTTGAAACATAAATCGGAAGTTATCTCTCTATTTTTAGAAAAAAAGTGAGAAATAAAAATTCCTCTTACTACTTATTTTTGTCACCGCCAATTGCTGACCACCACTGCTGTTGGTCCCCAACCGGTCATGGTCCCCTACCAACAATTGCTATAGTTGACTGACCGCTCCTGCTGCTAATTGGGAGGGAGAACTTTTATATCATTATCAAATAAATTTATATCTCAAAAATAGTATTTCGTTCATGGAATAGAAATAAAAAAATTAATTTTTAGCCAGAAATTAAATTCTAAAACCATGATGTTCATTTGTGTATTTTTTGTCGGAACCACCACTATGGCCATTAACAGGATAAGGAGGACACCACCAAGCAAAGATCATCCATTTTAGGCTGATGGATTTCATACCTGAAATTTGCAATTCATAATCTTCCTTATCAGGACCGGTTTTCGATCTTTGAAATCTCAATGTGATCATGTTGATCCGATTCCGTTTGTCTTTTTATTTTTATTTTTTATTTCATTTTTTTCTTACAATCAAGACACATGATAGTTACAGCTAAATAATATGAGCAATAAAACAAAAGATTTCACGAGGATATTAGGGAGCAAACAAACAATGATTTAACATCCCCTGATAAGTCAGCAAAGCCAATCGAATTGGTCGCTTGCTTATTTATCGTTGCACCACCACCAGACTCACCACCCTTAGATGAGTGGGATCCTGAAATTTATAGTCTAGGCATTTTTTTGGATTTTTATTTTTATCCAAGCTCAAGCTAACTTAAGTATCTCGAGTTTGAGCGAGGATATTAGAAATAACTAAGATAATTCTTCGTGATACTTTCCTATACAAGAGATAATTAAAATATTTCTATTGATTTTATGTATTTCTCGAGACTTTGCGATATCTTCTTTGATATGTTGATTGATATATGTTACCTTTGAAAGTATCTCATAAAGCCTATAAATATGTTGATGCACTCTTCATTATTATATACCAAAATATGCATTAACTTCTCTACTCCTCTCTTCCACATTATTCTTTAACTGTGAGAAATGCATAATTGCAAGTATCAACAAGCCACTTAATAATGTACATATATGTGTAGAGAGAGGGTTGTGCATAATTTTGCCTGCGAATTGATTTCAACCTTGGCCGGTATATAGGCAATGTTATGGCCCAATCTCCTTTTCCCTTTCTAGGCTATGATTGGCAAAAATGATTAAAATCAAGGTAGGTGCATTATTGATGAAGAGATTAGATTGATGGAGGGAGAAGATGGGAGAAGACTAATAAAAGGAAGCGGAGTAGAGAGAGGTTCAATGAAATTGATTTTGACACCCTAAATCCCCGCTTGGAAATTCTCGGACTGTTCCATCTCGACCATGTGATTGGGAAAGGACTAAAATTTATCATTAGTACATGATTGGTGTCACGTGTTCATTAGGTTAGATCATGTCAAAAAAGAGGTGATATGTCCATAGCACGGACTATCTCTATTTATGTACGCCGCACGATAGTTCATCTTTCTTTCCTTCTATCCAAAAATATCGACCACATATCGCTTTTTATCTTCTCCTTCTGTATAATAGTACAAATTTCGATGATAAAATGAAAATTTTATCTAATCTTTCGAATTAAATAATTCACATGTTTAAGTCAAGCCCTACACTTGCCTAGGAACATGGCTTTCCCTAAGATCAGGAAATAATAAAATATCTTACCAATTTGCACGGCACCTACATGGAACTTGCACGAAACATGGAAATATCTTACCAAGCTATTAGCCCGAACTCTGGATATTTAAATAAGTGCAATTCATGTAATACAAACATATTAGTTTAGATATCTTTTATCTCGTCACCTTATAATTAGGTTTCATTATTGAAATGAATTCTTAAAAAAAAATAAAAAATGATCCTCAGATATTTGTTAATCAACCGATCGCGGGAAGTTTGCGGTTTCTAATGCAACATAATCATGTCAATGTGTAATCAAGAATCCATTTTTGTTGCTTAGTACTAGGAAAATCAAAATATTCTGTATTAGTTTAACAAATATTCGAGGAAAAGAAGAAGAAGAAAAAGCAGCCCGTCAATGACAATCAATCTGCCAAGGAAATTTCCCAGGAGCTTCTTCGCTCTTTTTCGGTGGAATATCATGTTTGGACAACCTTATCATCACCAACCAATCGCCGGCTGAGCAATGACATTCGTCCACGAAATGATTCGTGAAGAATCTTTAGTCAACAAACTCATGACCTCTACTTTCCAGCAACCCCGCGTCCCAACATATTCTCGACATCTCGACCCTTTTTCTAATCGATGTGGAAAAGGTGAAGCCCCCAACAGACGACTCTTCAAGAATCGAATCGATAAATCCAACAAAAAACAAAGGGAAAGAAATCCGAAAAAGTTGTGATTCCCCATGATTTCACATTGACACGAGATCTTTCATTTTCTTTTCCTTTTCACTTAAAGCATCATGATTGTCGTGATAGGGAAAAGAACAGAGAAAAAGAGAGAGAAACAAGTAACAATTTCGACTGCTTAGATCTCTGGAGCCCATGTATTGATGAATCTACAGTTCCTCCTCACTTCCCCATTGACGAAGCTTTCCGGGTTCGTGATGTTTCCCATCCTCACCATCGACTCCGAGAACTGCTGGAAGAAGGCGAGCGGTTCGGCCGCGTACTTCTTCACGATTTCCCTCGTCTGGACCGCCAGGATGCTCGAGTACATCTCCTGGTCCGAGTTGAGCAGGCCCTCCCCCTGTAAGAGCAGTTGATAGAAGGAATTGTCGAACAGGTCGGGCGTGACGAAATCCATTGGCGTGACGTTGTTATTTCCTCCCCCTATCGGGGGGCAGATCGACTTCAAGTGGCCAAGGTACGCCTCCGAGGCAGGATTCATCCCGGACGTCGCTTCAAAGTCCCCATAGATCCGCGCCCGGAAATTCTCACACCGTGCCATCCCGACGGTGTGAGCCCCTATCGATTACACACATCCATCAATTGAGAAAGGGCTGAAACTTATCATTAGTAATTCAGTACATGATTGGTGTCGTGTTAGGTTAGAGCATGTCGAACAAGAGTTGATATGTCCATAGTCAAAGACCATCTCCGATTTTGCATCTTACATGATAATTTGTAAATCTTTTCTTCCATCTAAAATTATGAACATCGTGTCGCTTTTTAGCTTCTCGTTTCGTACAATAGTACCAAAGTTCGATAATAAAATGAAGAATTCGACCTTGAATATAGGTCCACACTGCCTAAGGCTAAAGCTTATCCTTTCCGCTCGTCGTGATTCTTCTCAATATTTTATTACCAGGGGAAGCTAGAATTCAATCGGGACCGAACAGATTCAACAATCACGCGCAATTGAAATTTCTGTTTTTTTGTGGGCGTGGCTAAATGAAATGTCTAGAAATCCATCATAATTTATAAGGGACATTATATTATTCCTTGAGGATTTGGTTTTGACCAGAGAAATAGACGTTTTATAGACAGGGTTGCCCATGTGGCCGGGGGAAAAAACATTGGGTAATTTCAGCTTTACACGACGGTCGCATTCAATGACAAACATCGATCTGCAGTTTGGAGGTGGAATCTAATATGTTGCCGTCAGCGTATTCATCCGAAATAGCGAGAAAGTTAGTAAAATCAATAGGACATTAGAAATTATTTAAAGAGCACGGAGTCGATCGTACGATAGGACATTTGGTGAGCTCAGTTAATTTACCGGCGAGAGCGACCATATCGGTGACAGAGAGGCCTCGGTAGAGGAACTTGGCGATGATGGACGGAAGACTCTCGTCGGCTGTCGGGATGGTGGTGGCGATCTCATAGCTCGCCGTCCTCGAGTCCTTCCTTCCTAAGGGAACGTCCCAATAGGGTCCACCAACCTTGGTGAAATTCGAAAAATTACCATCATCGCATTAGAACTTTGTCTTAAGTTTAACACCACGGCTGGCGATAGCACAAGGACATGAAAGACGAAAATGAATAATCTATGCTTTTATGCTTGAAAAGAGGCGAAGTTCGTGGACATACCAGAAGCGTAGCATCTCTCGCAGCAATGGTGAGTAAGTCGGCGCAGGAGACGACTCCGGGGCACTCGGATTCGAGCATGTTCTTGATGCGGTCGACGATCCTGAACCCTCCTAGAGAATTTATGCTGGGGGGAGCTTTCTTCTCTCCTTGGAGCGTGACGGTATCATCCAACAAAACCGACCCGTCGCATCCCTATACTCGAGATCCCAATCATTAGGCGAAAAACAAAAGGGTCATTCGCAATTTTACGGGTTCTAATCCACTGGTTGAACCTCTGTTTTGCTTCATGTCATTCTAATTGTGAGTACTAGCTCGAGCTATAGACTTATTAATCGTGTCTCGCTTATTCAAATCTCTCTGCTTAGTGCCCAATTAGTAGAAAGACACTTTCGCATGTACATAGTTATTTGTGAAAATGAAATTGGTAGCAGCCCTCCTCGAAAAGTTAACCATTCACAGGACAGAATTCGAAATATGTTTACATAGATATATAGACACATTGGTCCCACAATCTAATTTAGATATGCCCGTTGCATCATCAAAGTTCAAATTTTAGCAAGCTTGCAAAGATGGCTTGTGCGGCGTATGTAAAGGAACCGTAAGAAATGAAAATGAACCTGAACGAAGCAATCGTGGAAATGCAACCGAATGATAAACGCGGCATTTCGAGGATTGGAGAGCACGGCGCATTCCATCTCCTTCCTCACGATCTCCAGCACTGACGGACATGACGACTTGTAGTAATCCAACGTCAACGGAGGGTCCCCGGCAAGAGACGGTCTGCCGAAGCCGAACAAGAGAAAGAGGGTCACGAATTGGGAAAATAGGGGCATCGAGCGAGGTGATGAAGTTGCCATCGTCTGTAATGGTGTGCTACTTTCACGGTGGAGGACTTAAGTAGAGAGAGTGGAGGAAGATGGGTGTGACTCTGAGAAATATATAAGGGAAAAGCATGTGGACTTTGCATTGGTGCATTGAGTAACTAATTGAAAGAATGTCTCGAGTCAAGAGAAGATGCAACTAATATTTGGCCCGGTTGGTTGTGACCTAAAAACCATACAGAGACACAGAGAGAGAGAGAGACAGAGAGAGGGGGCTCTCAGTATCCATGTTGCTTACAAGATAAAAATGGGCAAGCCACCAAACAGTACAAGCAAATGCTTGCAAGAATTTGCTTTGTAGCAACGAGCTCTACATGGGTTCGTACATGGGTTCGTAGACCACCCGTCAATTTGGATTCCATAGCATTGCGGGTTATTTCACAATTGTACCAACAGGTATCAAGATAATTCGATGCGGTTGTCAATAAAACGCATATAAGAGATGAACAGCAATATGTAAATAATTTATGTTCGATGGATTCTCGTGCCAATGGTGGTTGTTCTTTTAACTATGGGACACACTGCCTATCAAAATAAATCAAGGTGACCACTTCTCAAACAAATGGAACCCGGGGGGGGGGGGGGGGGGTGGACAACCAACGAATCCTATTAAATGCCAACCAAAAGAAAACTCACATATGACGTTGCATATGATGTTGGCCAGCCCACCCCTACACCCCCATCGAGGCACTAAATGTCAAATACCCATTGCAAGATGCTAGATACATGCACTACTCCCGCAAGCAGCTTCGACTTCACGATTTGAACTATCCAGTTGAAAAAAAGAGAGTAGATTATTGTCTTAACCGATTCTAGTTGTTTTCAAGCACAAAAGTCATTGGTGAGGGGGAAATGGGGAAAGGATGGTCTCCAAAAGCATTCCTAGTTACGACACCCTAAGAAGTAATATCACCCGTCAACATTGTCAGTGACACATAGCAGGATTCGGGTGTGCAGTTGAGAAACCTGAAGCTGGTAGAATTCACATATGTTTGTGTGTTCTCCAAGCAATATCAACAGGGGTATTGTTTGACCAATTGATTAAACAACAGGGGATGCAACACTCTTGTTTATTTTGGCTTGACATAAAAGAAGGCTATTAGACAAATATGGAAGAAACAAGAAACCATGAGAACGAATGATTCATATCTAGATGAACAACCATTTGGACCATGAAGATTAACATTAACACAACAGCAGTTCACAAAATTCATGAAGTGAAGGTAAAACATGGGGCTAAGTATCACGAGGCAGAGATAATCTGACCCAAGCCAATCCTCCGCATACTTTAAGGGTCATCTATATCTTTTATCGCAGAAAACTGGAGCGAATGGGAATCAAAGCGATGCTTAAGAATCTCCCAAAATAAAGTTAAATCATCTAATTTCCACCCTTACCTTTGAGAGCAAAGTTCTTCCTTTTGTTTTTTTTTTTTAACATGAAACAACACTCACATTGACATGAACCTAAAGCAGGTGAAAAAAAATAAAATCCAAATACTTTCAACTGAAATAAGAAAAGAGGAGAAAACTCTAAAGCATTCTCAAATCTGATTACATAGCCTAGCTTTACATTTCAAGGGCCACATGCAAGACAAGTGGATATAATCTATAACCCATCCTAATGGACTAGTAGCAATTTTAAGAAACACGAGGCCTGACACTGCATTAGGCTGCACTTAAAAAGGCATGGACTTTGCATTTTTTGTATCGTGGTTGATTGTTTCTACCATGTCAGTAATGAAATGAATATGAACCCAAGCAATATGTTCCCAAAAAATGAAAATTATGAACTCCAAATGATCAAGAATAGATTACATGAAACAGCTGTCCTTTACCAAGTGATATCGCATTAGAAACCTCATCCTTCTGAAAGAAAGGAACCAAAACCGGTTCTGACAGATGCAAAAGCTAACAGGTTCAACTTTCATACATCTCTTGAAGGGAAGATAACTTGTTCAAGTTCTAAAAGTGTAGGAAGAGTTTCCTGGTAACACACATCCTCTAGCATAAAGTTTAACCCCATAGTATTACCCCTTCTAATTTCTGTAGGCCAGATGAGAAAGAATCAGACCTTGAGACATCAGTCAAAAACTAAAGCACTTGACACAACTGTCCAATGTCAAAGGCGATTAACATTACAACTGTACTTTTTGGGAAGTAAAGAGAGGGAAACAGCCCACCAGAGTAGCCTTTTTTGTTGTTTCCGTTGCTCGTGTTTGGTTGTCACTTGGATTTTCCTTTCCTCCTTTTCTGATCTCTACCTCAATTTCATAGTGAGAAGGTATCAGGAATACAATTCAGGATCAAATGGCTGGTCTTTGTAAAGAGTGGACCTTGATAACTGCTCCCCTCCATCGCAATTTAAGCGGAATCTAAAGTGAGGCAACACATTCCTGTGCAGGATAGATTTTATCATGGCCACGACAGAGCCATCAAATTCAGGCCATGAAACACAGAGCGCCCCTCTGATATCCATCATCTCACATCGTCCCAACAGAGCAGCAGCCAAGCCATCTATCATGCTTCCTGATGGAAAATAGTCTAAGCCCTTTAGCAAAGATGAATCTTCAGAACCAGTATCTGAACTACTTCTTTCGGGTGATGTCTCCAGCTTGAAAGTGAAGGCTTCATCTGGTGAGAGTTTCCCTCTGAAGTTCTGGCTCTGAATTGAAGCAAAAATTAGAATCCTCTTGGCAACAATACATTGACCAATCAACATCTTGGCAACAAGGTGACATCTTTCTGCAGCTACAGGACACTGAACAGTAACTAGTAGTATCGAATTATCAGCAGCAGCATCATTGATAGCATAGATGTTGCAGGACTTATCTCCACGGGAAGGTTCAACTGAGATGCCAGACAAGGCAATCTCGGGGAGGACAAGAGTTCCAATTAGATTTTTGAAGGTATTTGGTTGAAGATGAAGAGAGACGGAGAAGATAAGGCAATAATCAGGAGAGATGGGCGAAGAGGTCCATCAAGTTTAGGATTTGAGAACACAAAGAAAGGAGTAGGAAGAGGTGGCGATGGGGATATGAAGTTGTTGAGGTCTTCCTGGAAAAACCTTGATGGTGGAGGTATCTCGGTAAGGACATCTTCCATGGTTATATCTGCCCAAGTTGCGCACCCTGAACAAGTACCACAAATCAATCACATTCTCAAGTCTTACCCCAAATTGTGGTTCTCTATAGTAAAGAGAAGAAGACCACGACAATATGTTGGGCCATAGTCACCATACTGAACACCATGTTAACATATTAGAATTCCTACACCTATAACCTGAGTCTATATGTTTGATTATGCTGGACTTAAATATTCATTCTTAACCTGGCGAACATAGAAAGTCGATGTCATCAGTCGATCAATTCAACACTCATCGATGCCCTTGGTTGTGGTGTCATAGTAAACCACAAAAATTGACAAACTTCAAATAGCATCACATATTATTGTGTCCGAATCAGGCAATATCCATGGTCGCAATGTGCAAGTCATTTAGGAAAAGAAAGAAAGTACATATCCTAACATAACAGAGTAGGAGACAGCACAATCTATTCCCACACGATAGAGAGCAAAATATGAGGGACTTCTAAAGCAAGTCAATTTTTTTTCAGTAGCTGCTAGAATCGTCGACAAGCAACACCATTTTTGGGCAACGAACGAATCATACCGTGGGGGCAAAAACCGCAATGCATCATGCAAGCAAGAAAAACTACAACCACTGCTTCTTCTCCTCTCTTTTTTTCCTTCAATTCTTGCCTACTTATCTATGGGTAAAAGAAATGTAAGTTAAAAATGACGGGGCACCTGAACAGCTAAATAACCACAGAAGACGAATTGCAGAGAACTAGAGGAACATCCAAGGGACCGATTTCCTCGTTCAACCAGACATCCACAACATCGAGGCAGACCAGAAGAACCAAGATCCGTTAACGACAGCCGCTACGGTCGACAGTCTCAGCGAAAGCCGGCGAAATGGAAAACGTACAGCACGAGAGGAGACAAAATTCGCGGCGCTCGAGCTAAAACCAAAATCCGAACAACACCACCACCACCACCAGGCGAAACTAGTCTATCACCGCAGCCATCGCCCCCAAGCTAAGCAATTTCGAGGGGAAACGAAGAACAACCCAAAGAGCTTTGTCGCTTGCGAGAGAGAGAGGTGGGGTTTGAACGTACCTCCGAGGGTTGAAGAAAGCGAAGCAGAGTCAGTGAGGCGAGAGAGGAACGAGAGGGCGAGTGAGTTCTGCTCGAGCTTGAAGTGTCGAATGGGGACAGACTGATGTGAATCGCGAAATGCTGTGCCCCTCCGCAAAACCAACTTTTCTTCTTGCTCACGAAAACCCAAAGGAACTCACAACTTTCTTTCTCCGCCGTTATTCTACCATCTTCATGGGCTTTATTACAAAGCCCATTCTATATAGTTGAAAGTAAAAGCCCACAAATTCTGTGTTCAATCGACCTGCGCCTAATTCATCTCTCCCTGTCGTGTCATGATTCCGTTATCTCATAATTATGTCATGTTAGCCTTAGCTCTAGCCCGGACACTCCAACATAGTTTTTTTGGCTTTTATACTGAACATGAGAAAATGCTTTTGCCATCGCATTGATACAAACCTCGTGGTCACGAATGCACATTCATTTCAGTTCCAAAGGAATTACAGTTAACCAACAACACTTTCGATACCAAAAAAGCTAAGCACCTGTTCTAGGCCCAACCCGAGCCATATGCGGCCAAGGGCTTTTCGAGCAGGTAAGGACAAGGGCATTTAGTGACAATCCATGGCGCGAAGATCTACATGCAGAAATCTTTAAGGGCAGCCTTGCTCAAAAGATTTAGATATATTCCGAGACCATCCAATGATCATCTGTAAAAGAGACTACCCAATAAATTTGAAATGAAAATGGATCATATCTAAAAGAGACTACTCAATAAGTTCGAAAAGAAAAGCTCAGAGAGAGAGAGAGAGAGACTTTCAATACCGAGGTTTCAAAGCATTGAACAGCTTAATAAATTGTATCAGCAAGCACTCTTTTTTTTGCCTTTTGCTGGAATTGCATCGACAAGAATTCAGTTCCTCAAGAATCCACTTTATTCATTGATACAGGTGAGAGAGTTGTATCCAAGTCAAGAATCAAGTTATGGTTAAAAGAGAGAAATGGCCAGGAATCAAGCTCTCTAGTGGACAATTCAAATAAATCTCCTATAGAAATCCTTCCATATCAGGCCTAAATGAATTCGGCACATCCCTTCGGGTTGCAAAAATCAACTTTATGCAGTGGCGCTCGGTATTGGCAAATGAATATATCTAGTACATAAACTAGGCTGCTGTTTCCCATCTGTGAAACAAGAAAATCATTAGCCACCATTCCTGAATGACTGGTAAACACAATGCCCTGAAACAATTCATGTTCTAGCAACACCCGAGCCATTAACATACAAGGACTTGCCCCAGAAGGGGAACTATATATTTCAAGAACAGATGTTACATAGAATTTCAAAATGGAAATCCTATGAGCTCATTATGTACCTGTATTTATTAGAGCAACTTAACATATAGAAACTTCATAAATCTGAAATCTGAGACTAATATGTTCTGCTGAATATTTCTTTAGAGACTTTTTCTTTACACGTTATATAATGTCAATTTTTTGCACACTCAGTCGTATCGGACCAACCAAACATGGCATAGGATAGTAAATACTGGTATCCCGCCTCTTCTCCACAATTTCTCAACATGGAGATTTCTTCACCTATTTTATCCTATTCTCCAGTTGCCATACCCTATAATCACATGCAGCTAATGTCTATAGCATTTGGTGGCCAAAATAAGAAAAGAGGGTCTACAGCATTCCCACTGACATTAGAGCTTAATGCTTCAAGAAAGAAAATCCAGTCATCTCAAATGTCAAACCAATTTGTTGCAGTATACCAGCATAACTCCAGTTCACAGTCCTCTACAAATTTGAAATTTATTCCAATTCATACACAAGTTCATAACTTTTATGTGATTTTAACTTGCACACTAAGCACCCAAATGGTTTTTGCAGTGATCTTTGGATGCTACAGCAGCTTACCATTACCTACTCAGTCTTCATGTCCATCTTCATCTTCAGAATCTGCAAGAAATGAAAACTTTTGAGAGAGGCAGCATAAGCACCAAAGCCTTTTGTAGGGGCCACAAAATAAGAAGCATAGGCTTTGCAAATAATGGTTCCTTAAACTTCCTATCATCCTGAAACACCCTACAGCGAAATAAAGGAAGGTGACCCTCCATTATGTGTACAGCATTTCCATAACTTTCAATGGCGTCAACTTCTGCTTGGTACTTTAAAAGTTCCGAATCAGCTAACAGTAACCAAAGACAAGAAGAAACAAAAGGACATCTAATGAAAGTTCTGTTTGAGTGCATCAAGAAGGGAATGGCAATGTGTCGTGATACCACCTAAGCAGATCTCAGTAAAAGTTTTCCTGATAAACAAGACCCTTACAGTGTATAAATCAATTATGACAACTGGTGAAAAGATGAAAATCTACTCAGTGTGCCATAAGGATGTCATGGGTCTGTAGCTGCCCCAAAATCCTGCTTGGACTAATGAAAATTCAATTAATGAAATTTTTGAGAAAATCAAACTGTTCCCGTGGAATAAGTAATTTTGGCTCAAGAATTTGCTAGGTATGCTTTTTGTGCCTTTTACCCAGAGAAAACTTCAGATTTACTTTTCATCATAAGCATAATTTTTAGTGTAGAAAACACAAAATGATGATCCTTTATGAAGATCAAAATTAACATAGAAAAGCCCATCCTTTTATGTCCTCCAATCCCCCAATGTGCTCTTATCATTTCATGCACTTTAATATCTTAATTGTGAATCTCATGCATTGAATGATAACAAAGTTTTCCATAAATTTGCCTTTGAAGATCACGGCTTCCATTTCAAACTCTATCAATACATACTGATTATTAGTTTCCCATCAAATTGGTAATTTTGTCATAATGAAATGAAACAAGGGCTAGTGAGGAGGTATTTCTCCATAGAGACTTTTGGAATACTATTCCTGAAAAGTTCACAGAGGAGATGACATGATAAAGCAGGTTATTCTCTTTCATCCATCAGAGGCATTTTTAATATTAGACCAAGGAAGACTAAAAATCATGAAACAGAAGGGAAAAATCAGGAGTTCCACCTAGGGAATGATAATAAAGCACATTCACTATTGAAATCGTTATAAGGGCCCACACTTCGACTCACCAGATCTGACATCATCAGCCACCTGTCCTCTGGCTTGAATTTGCTTCACAAGCATCCGAAATATCAATACCCACCAATAGACATGAAGAACAAGCAAGCAAATTAGAAGAAAATTGAACACGTAATAATAAATTGGGCCCTCCACTTGGTGTTTCTCCTTATCCAATGTCAAGAGAACCTCGTAGCTGTGGTTTACAAATGAAAACAAGAAGTCAGATATTAACTCCTGTACAAGAGGCAGCAGCCAGCATATCAAAAGGCAGTCTTGTGAATGGCTGAAAGCTTATAATTGATTATACCTAGGAAAGCTAAATTCTACACTAAGAAGTGATACTTTTCCACTACGGTGTATGTCGATCACTATCTAAGAATGCCAAAGATTCACTGAGATTAGCACAATTACCATGAAACAGCCTTTATTTTCTATGTTAGACAGAAAAAAGGATGTCAGAATCGTTGTTCCTCTTTGGTAAGATGCATACAGATTTTGAAGTTTGGACCATGCAGCAATGGGGTGTAGCCCCTTTATAAAGAAAGATGGAAAGTGTGTGGTGGGAGTCAGGACCATGAGAATGTTCAAGGAAGATACTGAAAGCTTTGTACTTTAAGTATATACAAAGTCGCTACCTTTTAGATGAACCTAGAAATAGAATAACAAGCAACTTCAGCAGGGATCAAAGTCAGGTGGTTGAGTTATCATGAGCAATAAGTTTCATCGTCAGCACATCCCATCATGTGCCTCCCCACTTATCCTGTAGTCTCTGAAAGATTTTGAACTACGAAATATTCATGTGATAGAAAAGGTCATTGCCCCAAGTAACTGCAGATAGCTCTTCGCTTGTCATTCTTGTACAAGTTAGGATTTTAGTCAGTAAATTAAAGTCGTCGAGTATTCTGTTGAGTCAAATGACCAGCATGTGTTACTTTCTAGCAATTGTGAGTACAACTTTACAACAGGACTTTCATCTGCACCGACTGATTATTTCTACTTGGCTTATAAAAGTTTCACAACAGGGAAGGATATGTATCAACAGACTACAGAACTTCCAAATCAAACCTGAAAACGATCAACCATACAAATAAAGATGATCAGTCTATAGATGACTGATCCAATTTCTTACTTAAAGACTCATGAATTGCGGATATGGAAAGTGATGGAACATGCTTAGATCTAAAGCAAACCATGAGCATGCTACGTGATAAATGTTTACCTTGTACTCCAAATGATCCAGAATGGGTAATAAATAAGACGCAAAATGATCCAAGACAAAACAAAGAGTATAAATGCACCACTGGCAATCATCTCTGCCCCACTGTACTTGGACATCTTCCCTACTTCCAGAAAAATATCACTGGCATCATGAAGAGCTAATACAACCGAACCCACTCGGGCAAACCTGCATAGGATAAATATGGAGAAAAACAGACAACTGTCATATGACAGCTTAATTTGAATAAAGCGTAGAGCCAATGGTGAAATAACTGTCTTATAGAATGAACCAAGAAGCATGCTCTCTGTCACAGGTGCCTAATCCATCTAAAGAACTAAGAAGGAAAAATTTTAGAAAGAAACTATGAAACTATGAAGTGTTCTCCTAAATTAAGAGCCATGCCTTGCTATGCACGAGTACCCACTGCATCTAGATTACCAATTAAGATAAGCCTTCTCCTACTCTCTTTCTGCCAATTTACACAAATCAAAGAGTGAACTCTCCAGCAAATTTTAAAACATACCTAAATATGTAAGATAGCACAATTAGAACCACGGTAGCAACATGATGACTCATTGACACTCCAAAGTCAGATCTTCGTGTTTCCCAGAAAACCAAGGCAAATATGGAGTATGTGTAAAATCCAGCAGCATACATGTACACCCCCTTCAATTTCAATCTGAAATTTCAAAGAGAAGTCATTAAACCGATAAGTATCTTTCTGGAGGAAAACAGGATTAAACCCATTAGCATTTCAGTACGACACATATGGAACTCACTTAATCTTCTGGTCAGGCCAAACCTGATCTCCTGGTCCTACCCAAAAGTATCTAGTATTAGTGAACCAAGGTTCATCATAGGTTACGTATAGAGCCAGAAGCTCAGATGAAAGAAAGTAAAGACATTTCCATGCTGACTCCTTGAATTTTCGAATCTTCTTCCTGCCATCCGACCCTACATCCATCGTTTGCTGCCCCTTCCCCAAAATCAACCATCTACCAACTGTCTGCAACATCATCAATTTTTTAGATGAAGCACAGAGATTTAGAAAGCAGGCTAAATTATTAAAGCACAGAAAAGAAGGCTATAATACCCCCATTTTTTTTGTGGGGTCATAGGCTATAATAACATTGAGAGCAGCAGTTTATAGCATTTTCAGTATGTAGAATGCTAAAAGAACCCAATTTAGTCGAGAGACTGATATACTGATTATTCATTAACCAATTAATGCCGGATTCCTCCAACCGCCAAACCCCTCTATACAGACCACAAAAAAAGCAACCTTGAGTCGAATGGTGTCGAAATAAAGGTTCAGTTTGCACAACCAAAGTGATTATCCGCAATCACATAAATTTAATTCCCGCCCCGGAGCCGCAAAACGGAAAATGCCAGAGCAAGTGTATGTCAGTTTCGTGAGGAAAAGACTACAGCTTCCGAAACGCTGCAAACTTTTAGGTAAAACCCAGCATCCCAACGAAAAGTTAACTCTGAAATTCAGCGTCTTGAGCAAGTCAACCCCGAGTCAGAACACAGCAAGGACAACAAGTAGCAATCTATCGTTACAACCAACCATACTTGCGCCGTTTAAATGCACGTAACACATCCGTCGATGTTATTTAATGCTCTTCCAGTCGAGGCATGACTAATAATCGCACAGCTGCGGATGCCCACACATGAACCAACACACCACGACACGCACTACTACTTAGTACGTACTACAACCGAACAACAAGTCACCGACCAGCTCGAATCGAAGTCGAGACTCAGCGTAAAGCGAGGCTGAAGAAGAAGAAGAAGAAGGGGCGTTGATCTAGAAGAGACGAATCGAATCTTACCTCGAAGACGAACCTGTCGAGGAAGAATCGGACGAAGGGGAAGAAGAGGACGAAGAAGGGGAGGACGGCGAAATCGCCATACTCGGGATACGACTCCCGCTCCCAATCAGCGCGCCTCAGCTCCTCAATGTACTCCATGCCCCCGCCGCCCCCGATTCAATTCCGGGTCGACTCGGATGACGAATCACGACGCGGAAGCAATGCGTTCCGGAGACGCTGACGCTGACGCTGACGGCGACGGCGATGATGGCGATGGCGATGGCGATGGCGATGGCGGCGGCGACGGCGATGCTCTCTCTCGTCGTGGTCGTCGTCGTGGTCGTCGTCGTGCCCGCGTGCGTGGCGTTGAAATCTGACGAGAAGTGGAAAGGGACGGGGGCTGCGGTCAAAGGATCAGGGAAGGAGCGTGGCGGATCCATTAAAAAAGATGGAAGGATCAAGAAGTGGTAGAGGAGGAGGAGGAGGAAGTGAATTCATTATTTTAATCGAGGTTCAAAAAATTATTGCCCCATCACAGCGCTTATCTCGATACCGACTGCGTCGAATCTATCGCGCGGATACAATCCACGGGCGACGCGGCCGAGATCGAGCCTGATCCCTTTCGAGCAAGGGTCGGTTCGGATTAGATTTGGGTTCGGATTAAATATGATCCGATCTAATGTTTGACTAGATTCGTATCAATTCATATGTGATTTCTTTTTTATTGTAAATTTTTTTCGAATTTCACGCTGAAGTATTCAACATCTTTTAAAATTGATATTATCAGTAAGACATGTAAATCATATACAAATCCTTTATTATTTTTCAATTTTTTAAAAAAGGAAAGAAGATCATGAGTTGAAAGTAAAACTATTAAATAAGTTACCTTACCCAAAATCCAAAACTTGAACTCGAAGATAAGTGAAGAGATATTGAATGTGGATTAGGCTTCAAACCCATTAAAAACCCATATTTTATTGGACTTTATATTACTCAACTCATATCAATTTATTTAGCAATATTTAATTAAATCACATATGACCCAACCATCATATATAGGTTAATAATCGAATTTTCGATCCGTTTTGATACCTCTATTCTTGAGCTGAAACTAGAAAGAGATCGAGACAATGTGGCTTGCATGTTATGCTTTGTATGCACCCTGCTCCCCTTTAATTTCCGAATTGACGATCCAACCTTTTTTTTTTTGTTAGGAATAAAACTTCATTAGTAGTACCTAGAAGATAGAGTACAATCATTTTCAAAGTCAAAACATGAAAGCAACGACAAGGAATGTGGGAACTTGGAGACCCAATTAATTGGAAGATTTCAGAGCAGTGGGCTTTGGCAATCAATCCGCAGCCTGATTGGTTCCTCTCAGTTCGAACAGTAGTTGAACTTGTGGAAGTTGGCCCAACAATTCACGGCAATCCAAGATAGCAACAAGCAAACGAGCTTAGGAAAATGCAATTTCTATTTCAACGTAGATTTACTCCATAAGTTCTATAAAATTTATTGAAAAATAGGAATTTGCTGACGTGACATGACTTCTTGTTCAGACTGAGCCACAAGGCTCGTAATATACAATTTCTTTTCTGTTTTTTTGGTGGAAATTGTAATATACAATTTCAAAGAACCACTTTTTGGGGAATGTTTCGGGCCATTTTTTCCAAACTATTAACACCGCATTACTCGGCTCATTTGATATTTGATCATTCATTTATCTTATTTCAGAAGTTTCTTTAATTTTCATTTACGAGAAGAGGAAAATAAAAAAAAATCTGTTTTTAATTCCTATTTTCTTGAAATGGAGTAGGCTATTTTTCTCCTGATCCGTGTTTTCTCTCCTCTCTCTCTCTTTTTTGGCAGGTTCTTTTTTTTTTAATATTCGTTATTATTTGTCAATTTTTTTGTTTTTTGTTTTATAAATATTCTTGAAGTTTCGATTTTCTAGGTTATCTTCTTCTACTTCCATCTTTCTTTTTCAATTAATTCTTTTATCCATCTCTTGTTTCGTCAGCTGCTAAAACTACTGCCAGCCACGAGCCCCAGTAGGCGGGTTTGGCCACCGACGAACGAACAGCTTTCTCAGAAAGAGACGAGCTCCACGGTGGCCATGGCGATGAACTTCCCCCATCTGTTTTTATCACAACAAGCTGAATGGTTTGCTGGAGAGAGATAGAGAGGTAGCGCACGCTCAAGTATAAACGGTGAAGCAGAGTGATTCGTAGTAGGGGTGTGCAACGGGAACCGCCCAACCCAGACCGGACCAGTCAGTTTTGGGTAGTTCCCATAGCTGACGGTTCCGTTCCCGATTCCCATTCTCGGAATCGGTGGTTGGTTGGTCCGGTTCCTAATTCCCGGTTCCAAGGTAGGAATTGGACCGACCGGACCAATCGTAGTTTTTAAAAATATATATTTAAAAAAAAATTTAAGAAATAAAAAAAAAATATTCTTTTTAATTTCAAATTCCAAATACACCCTCTGCAGTGCATGCCACCATGGCCCATAACTTTGTTTAGCTCACTCTTACTTGTATATTGTTGTAGGAAATATGAAAAATGTCTTACCACTAGCCATCATGCATCAATTACATTGAACATTACTCAGTACTATTTGGAAATTAATGCTTCTTCCTAAATTGTAACTAGGATTGCTTGCAAAGTTACTGGTTCCCAGTTCCAGGATTGGACAGTCTGGTTCATGATCCCAAAATTTGGGAACCGGTCCTTCCGGTCCGGTTCCCGGTTCCACCTTGAAACCGGACTGGACCAGGAACGATCACCCCTAATTCGCAGCCATTAAAAACCACTGCAAACGACTTTGAGTAGTCTTTAACCCTCCATGGCCAAAAATTCAACTCCTCATTTTGCATTTCAAACAAGCGATGTTGTATTCACAGGAAGAAAAAACGTAACTGCTGTTTCATTGCCCGAATAATTACGTGCTGCTATCCCGACATGCATTTCCTAAGAATTCATCTCAACAATGCTTATGTTTGTTATGGATTTGTCAGACTCAAATCCCATGTTTGATTTTTTCGAATCGCTCATGTAGCTCCTCATTATCTTTGCTTTTTTTTTTTTCTTTTCCTTGTCTTCTCCCTGTTTTTAGTTCATTTCATTGTCGTCTCGATCTCTTGTCGTCGTCAATAAGGGTACTACATCTACCCCACAAGTTACCACAATTCTGTACATTGAAAGACGCAGATACATCAACTTGAAGGGCCACATTTGAATGGTTCAAATGTGTTGAAGCAGAAATTGTTGTGTTTCCATTAAAAGTAGATGGGTATTTATATACCCAATAGTACGTTCAAGAAGATTTATCTACAAGAAAAGGATTACAGAAAATCTTCCAACTTCTGAACATAAAATCTAAATCTTCTAATTTCTAATGATAAGATTTAAAATTTTCCAAATCCGATAGCCCTATATTTGGTTGATACACCTCCTTAAGTGGAAGAGTCAAGATGTCACATCTTCAACTTGTCTTGTAAAAATGCACAACATGCTTTAGGAAGAGCTTTGCTGAGAGCATCGGCAAATTGGTCAGTTGTGGAGATAAATTGCATACTGAGCTGTCGTTGGGTGACACGATCATGGACAAAGTGGAAGTCAATTTCAATATGTTTGATATGAGCATGAAAAACTGAATTTGCAAATAGATAAGTGACACCAATATTATTGCACCAAAGGATAGGGAACCTTGAAAAGGGAACCCAAGCTCTTGAAAGAGTGACTCAAGCCAAATGAGTTCAGCTGCAGTATTGGCTAGAATTTTATACTCAAACTCTATGGAAGAGCGTGCTATGGTTTGTTGTTTTCTAGAACTCCAAGAAATCAAGTTAGGACCAAGAATATTAGCATACCCTCTGGCTGACTTCCAATCATTAGAGCTACCAACCCAATCCGCATAAGAAAAGACTTGCAAGTGAGTATCATTGAATTGAGAAAGAGGGTCCGTTTGGTTCTATTTTGGGCAAATGTCATTGAAAAAATGCAAATATCTTTGGCTTAAATGAATTTTCCAAAATGTAAATAGCGTTTGGTAAATTGTAATTTTAAAGTGCATAGTGTTAACACCTAAATTTTGGCGATTTGTTTTAGTATTTATTAATTGCATTGAAAAATTAGAGATTAATTTCTAATCCCTTAACAACAAAAATTATTTCATTAAAATGGCATTGTATACAGACATTAGGAGCATTTGCATCACTAGTTTTAAAATTAATTAAAAAAAATTGAAATTAAAAAAAGAGAGAGGAAAAAGGCGGGTCCAGGTTGGGCTTGCCTTTTCCTTCTTTTCCCCTTGCATGGGCTCGGCCCACTTTCCTTTTTCTCTCTTTTTCTCCTTCCTTTCTCGGCCCGGCCCGTCCATCTTTCTTCTTGCTCCTTTCTTCTCCACGCGCGGGACCTGCAGCAAAAAGAGAAGGCAGCAAGTCAGAGCAGCAGCAAGTGAAAGCAGCAGGTTGCAGCAGAGAGGGAAGCAGAGCAGAGGCAGCAACATAAGCAGAAAAGCAACAGCAGCAGCAAAGCAACGGCAGCAAGTCAACAGAAGCAAAGCAGCAAAAAAAAAGATAAGAGAGAAAAACCGGAGAAAAACCGGGGGCTCGACCGGGAGCGGGAGACCGAGAGAGACGGAGAACGAGAGAGCAAGAGAGAGCCGAGTGGGTTCAAAAAAAAAAAAACCAGATCTGAGAGGACTCCGGGGTGAGCTCGAGGGACGAAGGAGTAAATCAGACAAAAAAGAGAGCCGGGGTTTTCTTGCTCAGCCGAGAGTGCTCGAAAGAGAGAAAACCGGAAACAAAGAGGATAGAAGAGACCGAGAGACTGAGAAGGAGAGAGCAGAGGGAGAGAGTGAGAGACCGCCGACAGCCACGCCTGACCCGAGATCCACGTCCCGTTGCCGTGCCTCCGCTCTTTTTCCTTGAAGCCAACCGGTGTTTAGTCGCAGCTGGAGCGAGGAGACAGGGCAAAGTCAGAGGTGAGAGAGCAAACCCAGAAGAGCGTTTGAACGCCGTCGGAGTCCGTTCGTTAGCCGCTGCCCGTCCCCGAACGAGGTAAGTCTCCCTGAACCTCGGTTGCTTTATTTCTGGAAAATACCGGGCCGGAGCTCCCGGCCGACCGGCTCGGGCAAGCTCCGGCCCTCATCGTCCTCACATTTTGTTCCCACGTCCCTCATATGCCATGTTCGAAGACCCCAAGGTGTGTTCGAGGCTCGGTTGAGCTGGAAATCTTTGAACTCGATAGTGTTTGTTAACCGTTCGACGAAATGCCCCACCGAGAAAACCGACCCTAGCCCTTGATCGGAGTTCGGCCTTTAGATTTTTTTGCGTCGTTAGGAGGTATACGGTGACCACGCATTATTTTTGGTGTCTTCCTCACTTTTTGGAGCGTTACCCCGTGCTGTTCGGATCGGAAAGTTTTTTGTCGTAGCTCGCCGGAGTCCGTCCGACGGCTCTCGGAATGCCGGTCAGCTGGTCGCCGGCAGCGCTCGGCGTCGGTCGGACGGAACGACCGGCGCCAGGCGATCCGAAGGTCGGAGAAAGAGAGCGGCGGTCGCTGCAGCTTCGGGAAGAGGAGTTGCAGGGAGAGACGTCGGGCCTGCATGGAGAAGAAGACTAGGCATAAAAAAAAAAAAAAAAAGAGAAAAAGAAAAAGATTAAAAAACAATTAAAAAAGGGAAAAAACAAAAAGGCCAAAATTGAGATGGGGGCAAGGAGATGGGCTTCGCCGCGGGCCCGCTCCAGTTGGGTTGAATTTGTCACGGGCCGGGTTTTTCAGCTGGGCTAGAAAAATAGAAATCAAATTGGGCTTTCTTTTTAGAAAAAAGAAGAAGAAGAATTGTTCATGGGCCTTCCTCGTGGATTTAGGGCCGGCCCGCCTGTTTCCTTTTAACCACCCAGGACCAATAGGGTCCGGGTCTTTTGACCCGGTCCGAATTATTTTTATTAAAAAAATTCAGAAAATATAAAAACATAAAAATATTAAAAAATCATAAAAAATTCAGAAAATTCAGAAAATTCAAGGGAAATTCAGAATCTTGAAAATTTATAAAATTTTTCTAAAAACATATTTTTTTATAAAAAAATATTCGAATATATTAAAATATTGAAAATTCCAAAAAAAATTCAAAAATCTCCAAAAATCCCGAGATTATTTTAGAGTTCCCTAAAAAGCTCTAAAATAATTCTTGGACCATTTTCTCTCTAAAAAAAATGTCAGAAAATCATCGGTCTAAAATTGTGCTTAAAAGTGAACAAGCCCTTACGGCTTTGCCTTAAGGTTAATTATCCTTGGATACAATTGCCCTTGATAGCATGCTTAGGATGCGATGATTATGGTTTCCCCTTAGTTTAATTAGGATTTATTTTCTTCTGCAATTTATTTAATGCTTTCTTTAATTGCTGATTGCTATTTTGATGATTGCGCACTTGCATGATTACCTCATATGTTAGTGGTTAATTCTAAAATCAATCCAAACTACCTGACAAAAGTCTTTTTTGAAATGAACAAGATTAGGTACCGAAAGGGCACTAATTGGTTAATTAGTGTAATCAAGTTCACGACCCTAGAATCTCTGGTTACGTAGAAAGTGAGGCCCACTCCCATGTCTCGCTTGGTTTCTAGCCGACCCCAATAGGCTAGTGGCGACTCCTCATTTGAAGATTTTCATGAACACCCAACGTCGCGCGGAGTATGGGCTTGGGAGAGCCCATGTCTAATGAGGGTCCTAAACCCACCCTTTGGACAATACCCGTAAACCTATTTATTCGAGATATTGCTTTCCTATTCGGGACGGAAAAAATAGGTCGCGACACATAGCAAAACAACTTTATCTTAAATACCATTTGATAAAAACTATATTTTGTAAATGACTTTTACTAAATTTATTTTATAAAAAACAATTAAATATTTTTTATAAAAAAGTTTTAAATATTTTTTTTATCCAACTACCGATGACTAGTCTCACTTGAGGTGTTGCGACCTTAGGCAGCCTTGGTTGGGTTGTTGCGACCCAGGTGACCCCCACCTAAGTTGTGTTACTTGGGTCACATAAACCCAAGCGACAGTCGCCAGGTGGCCATGACCCCCAAGTGGCAATCATCGAAGTTAGGCAACCCCTCAAGTAACGATCACTGGCGTAGGCGACCCCTTGGCTATTAGTCGTTGGCCTCCGTTCGACTTCTCCAGGGAAGATGAACGGGACTTGCATTTCCAATAATGCTACTTTCCAAATGATCTCCAGACTTGCTTTGAGCTAAAGGCCCTTAGAATTCTTTGGAGATGTAATTACATTTGGCCAAAGTCCTCCAAAAATTAACCGAATATTTTTGCATTTGGCCAAGTCTCCTTAAAGCCCAAAAGCCCCTTTCAAATGCCGAATCAAATGGGGTCAGAAGCAAACCAAATGACCTTGTATGTTTGAAATAGCGCAAGATGTGTTTCACCAATTGCTAGTGGTCTTCAATCGGTGCATGTATGAATTGACAAGCTTTATTAACGACAAAGGAGAGATTTGGTAGTGTCAATGTCACCTATTATAAAACACCAACTATAGACCGATACATAATAGGATTAGACATAATAGCACCCTTTTTTTAAAGATGGTTTTGTAGTCATGGCCATAGGAGTTTGGATAGACTTGCACTCAAACATCCCTGTCCAGTGAAGAAGATCATCAATATAATGTCCTTGAGAGAGAAGTTGCCTGTTAGAGGAAAAGATAGCCTCTATCCCAAGGAAGAAACGGAGCTAGCCAAGATTCTTAATTGAGAACTCTATAGAAAATTTATGTAAGATTGCATTGATATTAGAAGATGCATTGCCTGTAACCAGAATGTCATCAACATAAATAAAAAATAAATGACTTTAGTGCCTCTTCAATAGATAAATAATGAGGGATTTGTTTGTGATGACGAGTCCCAAATGAAGTAAAAACTGTGAAAGTTGTTGAAACCAGGCTCTAGGAGCTTGCTTAAGACTAGTTAGGGAACGATGCAACTTGCAAATATAGTCATGATAAGTTGGGTCCTCAAACCCACGGAGCTGCTCTATCTATACCTCTTCAAAAAGAACCTCATGTAGGAAAGCATTGTGCACATCCAATTGTCGCACTTGTCACCCTTGAGAGATAGCAAAAGATAATATGGAGTGAACAATGGTAATTTTCACCACTTGACCAAAAGTTTCCATATAATCTAATCCTTGTTGCTAATAAAAACCTTCAGCAACTAACTAAGCTTTATAACGCTCAAGACTACCATCCGCTTTGCGCTTAAATCTTAAAATTTACTTACACGCTCAAGACTACCATCCACTTTGCACTTAACTCTTAAAACCTACTTACACCCAATGGAATTCATAGAGGAATTGCAAGGGACCAAAGACCATGTGCCATGGCTACAACCACTTGAGGATTTTGTTGGCTTGGGTGAATGAGGTTGGTTTGGTGAGAGGGATGGTCACTCTATTAATTTGAGGAGGACAAGAGCAAAGTTACATGGTGTGGGTGCATGTTGGCTTAGGTGGGGGTGTTTGCGGTGGTGGTGGAGAGGATGATGAGGAAAGGGAATGATTAAGGTCATGAAGAGGCCTAGTTCTTAAGGTGGGAGAGATTGATGAGTCAGTATTAAATGGTGTTGGGAGAGCCGGTGGAGGATTTTGTGATCTCACTATATTGGCAGGAGGAGAAACGCCAATAGGAGCAAAAGCTCACGGTACTAAAAATTTAAGCTAATAAATGAATACGTTATTTATTATTTAAATATTCTAATACTACCCTTCACACTTAGTTTGGGTTTTTTTTTTTGCCTAGTATTAAGTGTGAAAATTTAATTTGGTAGACAAATGGGACATAAAAAGATTTGAATTCAAGACGTTCAACTCTGATACCATGTTGAAGCAGAAATTTTTGTGTGTATTTCCATTAAACTTAGGTGGGTATTTATATACCCAAGAGTACATTATGGAAGATTTATCACACAAGAAAAGAAGTACAGAAAATCTTCTAACATCTAAAGATATAATCTAAATCTTTCAATTCGTACAGATAAAATTCTTAATCTTCCAAATCTGATAACCCTATATTTGGTTGAAGAAATGCATGCTTTAAGCTACAACGGCATAACTCACAATAAAATAAAGCACCCAAGTCAATTGAAATCAACTGCATATGTGTCTCGCTAAGCATCCATCATGAATCAACGTTAGAAAAGAGAGGCTGATCGATCTACGATCCCAGACAAGGGGGCATGTCCGGAGGCATGTCTCGCATTCTCGTTTCCTTGGTAGGACCATTCGAGACGATGAAAGCCATGGCCATTCCCCAGCCCGCATGGCGTTCCAGATGACAGTGCATGAACCAGACTCCTGAGAAATGTGCCCAAGAAGTTAGCTTGTACACAAAAATTAGTGGTAAAAAGAGAAATATTACACCAACTCCATATATTCGAAACCAGTTTCACATTGATATTAGCGCATACAGTCATTTCCTGCTTCCGTGGGTTTATAGGAAAAACTAGTACATGTTCCTCAAAGCCTAACTTGATAATATACTACTGTCAAATGATTATTGCACATGCACTCTTGTCGTTCTGATAGGTGAAAGTACCAGGATTATCGGCTTTGAATCTTATGGTTGCCCATCCATTTTTCGGTAGTGCGACGGTGTTGATTCTGGGTGGACGGATCAAATTGTATGTTGGTATGCTCGTGTTTGGGGAGAAATTCCCGCGACCGAAACCGACCAGGTAAAAGCTATAACCGTGTAGGTGCATTGGGTGGTTCTCGGCAGCAGGGATATTAGTCCCCTGGAAGATTATTTCAACCTCAGAACCGTATTTGATCGGCTCCACCACTGTTCTTCCTACCATGGGATACGTCACATTATCACCTACGTCTCCTGCAAAGTCGAAGTAACGTGGAGGTCGATCAGGAAAATCTGTATAGTAGATCCCCGGTAGCTTCCTGTAAATTAATTGCATAGTTGAGTTGATGATTATGTCAAATAAGCTATCGGAATCCAAAGTGCTTGAGTGCAAATGCAGAAAGTACCGGTAGTACGCTTGCAGAATGTCAATGTTCGGCACTGTCCAGCTTATGTTATTTAGGCTTGCCGAGTGCCGGTTACCATGTGGACCTTCACAAGTGTCGCCCTCAGCGCATTCCACGTTATTCACAGAGACCGTGATGTACAACCGTTTCGTGATGTTCAATGGGACCTTAATAGGATGCTTGTCACTGGCCAGACTCTTCAAGAGCCGCATGAAGCTCTCGGCAGAATCCCTATCTTTCAAGCCTGGAAGGGTAACAGAATTAGGATATGAAGGTGGTTCGTAACCTCCATTGTAGTGGAGTATTGCCGAGGGCGTGGTTGTATCGGATGGAGCCAGAGTGTCCACGAAAGGACTGCCAAGCATGTAATAGCGACTCGGTTCTCGGTCTGTCGTTACCAAAACATCCATAGTTTGTCCCGGAGCTATCATGACGTGACTGGTGTTCACTTGCTCTAAGTACGCTCCGTCCATCCCAACGAGGGTAAGGGTGTGGTTGGCTATGCCGAAGAACATCTCTTCATTCATAATAGCACTGATGATCCGTAGAAGGTAAGTCTTACCAGGATAAACCGCCATCCGGTAGGTTGATTCTGCATCATAGTAGTGTCAAGAGTCAACTAAGGTCCTACCTATTTATTGAAATTGTGATTGATGTCAGCAAGGTGTAAGTTTTATCTGATGGAATCCTCAGTATTTCGCTTTCTTGATCTAACGCAGCATGTGTTCTCTCGTATGATAAATTAGAAATGATATCGTGTGGTTGTAGTTTTTATTGCTGTATGACAATGATATAGACAACATCAACTGTATCGAATGAAACATGTGAACTAATTTAGTACTAAACAAATTAATACCTTTGGAGCACTGATAGAAGTCACCGGGTTGGCCATTAATGGTGTAGGCAACTGATGTGTCCACGTCCCCGCCGGTCCTCGTTGCATTAATGACCATCTCGGTGAGATTCTTTTCATACCATTCACCTGCATCGTCAAAACCACCATGGAATTGTGTGCTCCTTTAGTTTGTGTACGCATTGACCTTTAAAGTGATCATCGAATCGTATACGCAGGCCTCACCGAGTATAATCGTCTGCTCCGCATCATGTTTATACGGACGTTCATTTCCAGGTTTAGGGTAAACAATGAAGGCACCATGCACGGATGCTCTAGCCCAGTCGCTATGAGCGTGCCACCAGAGCGTCCCTTCTTCTTTGTCGAGCAGGACAGTCTGAGTGAAATTTTGCTTGGGTTGGATGGGACACTGCGTAACGTACTCCGGACCATCGTGCCATGGATTGCACATCTGCCTCGCTCCGTGCCTGCACGTGTCGTGTGATTCAATTTTTTCATCGCTTCGAAAACAAAACCCATATGCCATATAGGCCGCAAACTCCTCCATGATAAAAACCCAAAAAAAGGTGCGAAGAAGAAAGGCGATTTTACCAGTGAACCGTGACGCCGTAATTTCCATTGTTCACGACGGTAACGACGATGGTATCTCCTTGGTGCGCCCAAATTGTCGGACCCGGGAAGCTGCCGTTGGCCACAAGAATGCTTTTCTTCTGGCATAACCTCTCGAACTCAGTCTCTTGTAGCTGCATCGTGCACCACGATTTCATGTCACTTCAAGCATGTAACTACTGCGATCACGTTGATGCGCATGCTTGTAACGATGACTGATCACAACGTCGTGACAAAGGAAAGGCCAAAAGAAGAGCAATTCCCAAAATGACACTGTCAAATCTTTAACAGATTGTAGATGATGTTCACTCACCACGAGCGTATAGGTGTGGACATCGCCTTGGGCCGTGCGGAGAAAAAGGTTGAAAGTGAAGAGAAACCCTAAAAACACGGCCCCGGAGCTTTTCTCACAAGCTCCCATTTTTTCAAACACGAAGCACGACCAAAAGTAATTTGTTTTTGCTTGATTTCTCTGTACTGTTGATCCTTAACGTCTCACAGATGGGCGCAACTTACAGGGGAAGTGTTCGAGAAAATATCAGGTAATCCCGGAGAACTACGACGATGTGCTCTCCGAGAGGTTGCCCGCAAGCTTACCGACTACAGCTCTCTGCCCGAACTGGAGGGACCGTCGCTCAGGCCGAGAGAAGACCGAAGATTTGCACACCAACGACCGCCGATGGGGAGATTCAAAGTTGCTCATCGAGTCTAGCAATGCTTCGAAGTCTTTCGGATTGCACGCAAGGTCATCTTGAGAGTGCAGGACCTGCGCTTGGCGGCATATCCGAGAGACGGCGACGACCACCAGCGGCAGCGAAACCTCGAACGCCCATACGAAGAAACAGAGCACCCAGAAAAGAGAAAAAAAACTTAACTATGCTTTATCGCAGATACGGTATGAAAAGGCAAGAGAAGAAGAAAAGGGCGGTGCGCTTTGACTTCGAGTCAACGGCAAACAGTTGAATCTGGGAATGAATGATCAGGTTTTTGGTTTAGATTTCTTCGGGGGATTTTGAGATGAGGATGGAGACGAGGAGACCCTCCCTCCTCGCCATGACCATTGACCACGAACTTCACGAGCCGAGAGGGTAAGGAGAGAAGAATGGAAGTGAGGAAAGGAGAAGAGAAGAGAAGAGAGGAGAGGAGAGAGGCTGACGTCAGCTGAGGTGATGGAAGAGGAGAACCAAAAAGTGCGGGACCCGCGTCTTTGAATTACTTTTTTTGTGTCCAGGTGTCGCGATTCTAGTGGTATTGGAGCCCGTTGACGTAGAAGTCTCTGGGAGCGCCTATAATAATTTCTTATGAACAGTGAACATTTGCCGGTACCCACGTGGAAAGGACCCGCGAGAACATGGGACGTTGAAAAAGAAAAAAAGGAAAAGGGGAAGTCTTTGCCGTGCGCGTGGTGGGAGATTAGCCACCGACGAAAGGGAGAAGAAGCGAAAAAGAAAAGGAAAAAATAGAAAAAATAATGAAAAATTCAAAAATACTAAAATTTTATTAAAAATTATCCATGTTAGTATTGATAATCAGCAATTCTATGTGGCACTGTTGATGTCCATATCGGTAATATTTGGTTAAAATTGACTTGATGGACTCAATTGACAAAAAATAAGAATTTTTATGATCGAATTAGTAAAATTGAAGAGATTATGACTAAATTATCAAAAGTATAATAAGTTTAAGACTTTTTTCACAATATTTCCTATGCATATAAGAAGTAGATAACCGCTCAATGCTAACACTCTATAACCAAGTTGAGATCTTTAGGACAACTTCAAGAGAAGATCATCAGTACTGATCCTCATTCCACGCCTTTTTACAGATAAGAAAAATCATGAATAAACATCATTATTTTAGATTGTTAATGTCGATATTTGCATTTGGCTTATTGATCAACCATTCAATATGAATGTTTCGTATCTTCATTCGACTCACTATGTCATCTTCTCGTAGCAACGGATGGTGGTCGTGATCCCTCGGCCATTGATTAGGTACACATGTGGAAGGATCAGTTTTGTTTTTGCCCATCAATTAGAAAAGTTGAGGTGTGCGTGAGTCCACTGCGCTGCCGTGAGAGATGGGCTAGCGCAACTCAATTAGGGTAAACATAGAAGGAGAAAATGGGGGAAAGGAAGAAAAGGAGAAGTAAGAACCAGAAGGGTCTTGAATTAAAATGTGTTCATCTCAATTTCTCAATGGGATAAATTGAAGATATTAGTTATTTGCTATCTCAATTGAGAGGACCTTAATCTTTCATGATTATGGGCAAGATTATATCATAAAATAGCATTGGAATAACATATACAACAAACAATAGAGGAAGTGCTAGCTCTGTTTTTCGACTTCTGCTACTCTCTTTGGACCATTTGCAATCTTATACAGTCATGTAAAATTGACAATATATAGATTCATTAACAAAGAAATGACGTGAGAGATTTACGTGATTCAACCAAAGGCCAACTCCATAGATGAAGGAAGAAAAGAAATCCATTGGTCAAAATTAGGAGAAGAACCAAAGAAAAAGGCCAAAGTTTTTTATAGTTGTGACGTCCTGAATTTTCCGATCCATGACGGATTTTATGAGTGCGTAATTATCGATGCACTGTTAGTCAGTCTCGTTCCGAATTGATCACTCACGAACTACTAACCGAAGGGAAAATGCTACTAAAGATTTTACGGACGCACGATTCTTGAAAAAAGCCACTTGTTAGCCTGAGACACGTTAGAGTTGTGATTGATCGACTTGACCATGATTTCTATTCAAATTCGGATATCGGACTTTTCGAATGTCGGAATTAATTATTAAATTTTAGCCTCGTTATTTTCTAAATTTTCGGGTTCTCGGAAACGTAGGATGTAGGACCGTCGCGCCAAATTTCGGACGCGAGACCCCGCTATCTTTGCTTCTCTCTTTTCTCTCTCTCCCACGTGCGTCTCTCTTTCTCCTCTCTCCCTTTCTCTTTCTTCCCGTTCTGCGCACCCATCCCCTCCCTCTTTATCCGCTGCCCTCGTGTCTCTTCCCTCTGCTCTCTCTGCCCCCTGTCCTTTCTCCCTTTTGTCTCTTTTGTTTGACTTTTCAAACTGCACTCTCTCTCTCTCTCGCATGCTTCGACGCCGCTGCCCCCCTCCTACTGTTCTTCTTCTTCGGCTTCTCCTTGCGACTGGAAACGGAGCTGCCGCCGCCGCCGCCGTGCTGCTGTTCCGCCACCGCCGTCGCCACCGTAACTCCGTCGCCACCCCTGCTCGCCGCCAGGACGCCGACGAGCCACCGTCCGCCGGTCTCGAGCTCAAACCGGCCCCTGCTCGCTTCTGCTTTTCTCTCCTCCTCCTCTGTTTGCTGTCGCCGTAGCCAGCCGCTCTTTGTTCAGCCACCGCCGCCCCTCCGTTCACTAGTCGCCACCCAGCCGTTCGCCACCTGTCCAGCCGACCGCCCATCCTTCTCTCTCTCCTTTGCTTGGTTCTGGTTTCGACCGAACCAGCTGCTGTTGTCGCCGTCCCGGCCTTCGGCCGCCGCCCTGGACCGTCGTCTGCCGCACCTAGCCGACCGGAGAGCCGCCCCCACCTGACCCGAAGCTGCTGGCCACCTCCTTCCTCGGTTCTCTCCTTGGCCGCACGGACAGCGGGCCACTGGCCAAGATCCGGCCACCATGTCGTTCGTCCCGACACCCCGGAGGCACCCGTGCGACCGCGTCGTTGTCGTCCTCGTCGCAACCGCACCTTTGCCGTTATTAAACGGTAAGTTTCGGCTCTAAACCCTTGTTTAGCGTGTTAATCTCGTTTATGGTTAGTTCAGTTAGGACTAATCGGAATTAGGTGGTTACTGATGGTATTTGGTTAATTGGGGTTAGTGGTAGTTAATTGGAGCCTAATGGTGATTTATGCTAATTATGTGTTTATTTTATTATTTATATTGATTTATTCCGAAATTAATATAATATTGTTTTATTATTATTTTGATAATAATGAATTAAGTAATTGTCGTGCTTAGTGATGGTTGATTAGGATAATTCCCCAAGTTTGGATTAATTACTTTTCAATAAGTAATTGTGGTAATTAGTGATTTATGGGAATTATCGGTCATCGTATTATTGTGAGACAAATATTGTCTGAGGTAATAATTGATTGATTTGTTGATTGCTTATTTGTGCCTTATTGATTGAAGCACGTTTATTCCGGGAGTTACGTGGTATTTCCTTTTAGAATTGGTTGATTATTGGATTATCACAATGTGGCGATTCATGGATAATATGTGGAATACTTATTGCTTCATATGTGGACCTCATGCATGTCTTGTGCGGGTTATGACGTGTGCTTGTGAGTTCACTTGTGCGCTGAAGTGTGTTTACATGGGGAGCCTTGAGGTGTGTTTACACGGAGAGGCAGAAGAAATTGTGCCCTGATGCGTGTTTACGCGGAGAAAAGATAGAGCCTTGAGTGTGTTTACACGGGGAGGCAGAGTGATTGTGCCCTGATGCGTGTTTATGCGGGGAAAAGGTAGAGCCCTGAGGTGTGTTTACACGGGGAAAATGTAGAGCCTTCAGGTGTGTTTACACAGGAAGGTAGAAGAGATTGTGCTCTGAGGTGTGTTTACACGAGAAGATAGAGGTGATTATGCCTTGATGCGTATTTACGTGAGTAGGTGCATAATTGAAACACGCTTGATTGTTGGGTGTATGAAATGCATGTGTTGTGTTTTGATTGTGTGGTAGCCTGTACACGTGTGTTGTGTACCGTGCATGGTATGTGAAACGATTTGATTGTCATTTGTTTTCGTGAGGAACGTGTTTGTCAGGTACACAATGCTCGGTTATATCTGGTAGACCGCCAACCTTCGAGTTGTGCCGTGACCGGAGGGGTCTTGATGATTAGAACATGCTTAATTATTGGATGCAAGGAATGTATCTATTGTGTTCTGATTATGCGATTATATGTTTGATCCTGTGATTATATGTTTACCCTGTATTTGGCACGTGTGGTTATTATCGTGCAGGGTAGGCGCAGCCGCGAGGTAATGCTATTTGTGATTGGTTTGTGATTGGATGGTTAATTATTAAATGTCCTTATGAGAGCCATGCCTGTTAGGTACCCCTAAGGTGGATTGGTGCCTTAGTCGAGGTTTAGCGCCCAAACTTATTGAGATTTTATCTCACTGATTATTGTATAATCATTTTTAGGTCCGTTGGATGAAGAATCGACACGTGTTGCGATTCGTGGCCTTAGTTGGAAGAAGTGAATTAACCCTGACTTTGTTGGTGTCATTGGCTCGATAGGGAGATGCTCGTGGTAAGGACTTGTACTTGTAAACTTCATAGGGTTAATCATTAGATAAATAAAGCTGCACTGTTGATGGTGTTTTCTGATTGACTTTCTTGATTTTCCCGATTGTTATGTGGTACGGGGATTATTGCTTCCGCATGTGTTTAATGGAAAGATAAAAGTAATGGTCGGCGATGCGTCCTAGGACGTCGCATTCAGATGATCGTAAGTGGAGAAAGGGGATCGTCGCGTATTCGAGAGTCGGGGCATGACAATAGTTGTTCATGTTAAGTATTGGAGCGAAATGCACAAGTGCGTATAAATACGCTACTCTATGTGCTTGTATAATAAATTTTATAATAATTGATTGGACAAAATTTGATACATTAAGTAATCTTACCATAATATGTTTTTCTCTAATTGAGATTTCTCATTACACATCTTTTCTCCAGTTAAAATGGCCTTACCGATTAAAAAAAAAAAAAAGGCTTCACATTAAAAAAAATTGAAGAGATCTATCTCTTCATCTTCAAGCGGCAATTTTCATGGGTGAAATGGTGTATTATTTACTAAAGACATTAATGGTGACTTATTTATTATTCTTATATCAGGTTTTCCATTTAAAGACTACTCTAAGATTGAATATTATCTCGACATCCAGATGCCGAAAAATTATTACGCAATGAAGTTTTGAAAACTAAGAGTAGGATTTGATGTCTATGAGCTCCAACTATGACATTGACACCAATTATTGTTCTTTTCTTCTTCTTTTTATTGTCCTTTTCTAGGGCTGACAAGTTGCGACCCTCATGTGTTTTGCCATATGCGTATGTATACCTCTGTTTTATAGTTACTAAGGACAAAACATGCTTTCTTAGTGCTGATTTATTCAATGTGCGCCCGATCCCTTAAGGCAGCATATACCTAATGCAGATACTTCTGATTTATTCAATATACGTTTCATATATCTATCCAATATCCTGGGGTTATATATGCAACAATGGAAATGACTCACAAAAAGAGACCTTTGGTGCGATGGAGTGCAGTGTTGGGACTTCTGTTCAAGTGATAACACCGTCCGGAGGAGTAACCTTTGGGAAAAGCGATACATCATGAGTGCAGGAATGACTGAAGCAATTATATAATATTGCGAGTGAGTTGGACTAAAGGGTGTCACACTATAGTACTTGAATATGACTACTTTCTGTGTGGTTCGGGATTGAACCATGCGGAGGGTAATGGCTTGATCATAAGACTGTCCAATGAGGCTTGTTCATAAGACCATTGAACAAGGTATAAAATCCTAGTAGGTTTATAAAACTTCAGGGGGTTGGCATCAATGGGGTAACACATTAAATGGGTAGGGAGTATCTTTGCATTAGATATGTAAAATTGGAAATAACTCACAAGTTGTAATTTTCGGTATAAAGATAGTTTAGAGTAAGGTCTCCCATGAGTGTGTTTAAGAGCATTAGTAAGATGGGTGACTCTTTGACTTATACAACACAAGATAAAGCCATGAATTTCCATATAAGATAGGCTAAGCAAATGAGCCTAATCAGCAAAGAAAGCTTATAAAAAATTAGCACCATCCCAAGTGAGTAAAACCACGACATCACACCTTCTTGGGGATGGAAGCGAGATGGGTTAGAGATGGTCGACCTAATTTCAAGCTTGTTCCCTTAACTTTCAGCTAATTCTCAAATCAAACCAATCACTATGGATTTTGACAAGAAATTGTAATCGCGACTCACTAAAATAGTCAAAAACTCGTCAGGTTACTCGCAAATTACCATAATACTTTCTTGAGTAAGCACACACTGAATACTAAGTACTTGATAATCATAACAGGATTGTAACACACCCTTTATTCCAAGTCAGTGCAATGCAGACCTCTAATTAGAGAACCTACAAAATTGCAAAACATCACGCTCAACATAAAAGAAGAAAAAGATGAAAAAATAGAAAATTTTCGTAATAATCTAAATTCCATCTGTACCATTCGTATTCGCACTTCTACATCATTGCAATTGACTCCTTTAAAAGCGGTTTCCAATTTCCACCGTGCAAACGTTGGCTCCTGTACTAGAAAAGATGGAAAGACACTGCACGAGGATCCCTCAACCGTATGTAATGTCAGCCACACGCTTCTCACAAAAATCACTACACTCCGCCATCTTCCCATATCCAATTTCTCTCTCTCTCTCTCTCTCAAGATGCTCCTGCGTGGCACAGCCTGCACCCCTCTCCCCACCTCCCTCCACCTCCCCGCCACCACCGCATCCCGCCACCACCCCCACTCCCTCTCCATATCCGCCTCCGCCTCCGCTTCCTCCTCCTCCTCCTCGGCCACCTTCCCCGCCGCCGCCCTCTCCATCTCCGACGCCGAGCTCGAGTCCCGAGGCTTCGCCCTCCACCGCGACGCCGCGTCCCTCGACCTGGACCAGCTCAACGCGGTGTTCGTGGCCGTCGGGTTCCCACGGCGCGACCCGGGGAAGATCCGGGTGGCGCTGGAGCACACGGACGCCCTGGTGTGGGTGCAGCAGCGGAGGACGGAGAAGCCGGTGGCCTTCGCGAGGGCGACCGGCGACGGCGTGTTCAACGCCATCATATGGGACGTGGTGGTGGACCCTTCGTTCCAGGGGATCGGGCTGGGGAAGGCCGTCATGGAGCGGCTGGTCGACGACCTGCTGGCCAGAGGGATCAACAACATTGCGCTGTACTCGGAGCCCCGCGTGCTCGGGTTCTACCGGCCGTTGGGCTTCGTGGCGGATCCGGACGGGATCCGAGGGATGGTGTACTCGCGGAAGCCGAAGAGGAAAAAGTAGTCTTCAGAATCGAAGGGGAACGTGATTGATGCCGACACCATTCACAGTAAAACAGTTCGAGAATGACTCTTCGTTTTTTGTGTCTGTTACCGTTGATTTAGTTTAGGACCGTTGTTCAATCTTATCCGTTTTTGAGAAACTGCAACTGAGCGGGCTAAGGAAGTTACACCCTTCCTCATGCATGATGAAACAACGTTGTTCCTTGAAATTGATTTCAAATTAACTTTATTGATCCATGGCATTGCACATCGATCTTTCTCCCTGGTCCGTTCCAGCCAGAAGACGGGAAAGTGCACAAGATCATAGAACTAAACTGTATAGGATCACCTGGCAAAAATATGTGAGGATACGGGCACTACTTATTCTGAATATGCTGAAGACTCTGGGACAACTCTGGCGTTCCAGCAGAGAAAACAACTTATAATCAGAATAATCTACCTTCAGGAAGAGAGGCTACTCTAAAAATAAGAGGACTCGTTCAGATTTGCATGGTTCTTGAGTTGGACCATTACAGAATAAGAGGAAACTGGTAGATGAAGAAAGACAAGCCTCGACACTCCAGCAACTCAAGCAAGTGCCAATCACCGAGGCAGGTTATAAGCAAAGAAAACCGAATGAGCAGCTCATGTGAATGGATTCAATCACCTAACCCTTGATGAAGTTTTGGTTGCCTTGAACCGATGACTCAAGAACCTGGACTAGTCCAACAACCATGCACGTAGCTGGACTTCTTGAAGTCCTAAGCTATGAAGACGGAGGATAATGTAAACAATCGGAAATGCTTTCTGCAATTTCTTTGAGGAAAAAAAGAACGATCAAGTACATCAGTCGAATTTTTCCAAGTGACATACTGCAACACGAGAGGGTTTGCTGGCAAGGCTATTATTCAGCATAATCAACAAAACTTACTCAGAAACTCAAAACTCTATTTCTCACAAGCTTTTCTCCGCTGGATGCATGAAAAGAGCATCCATAGTCCATGGGCTATCTATACACAAGGCTTGATTTCAACATAGCCTACTGCTTCCCAGAAAGCACAGGACCGCTCTTCAGATCTTGTTCCCACATGGCTTCATCAAACATCTAGACATAATCAAATCAGACAGAGTTACTTCCTTGCATCATTTTGGTCGAATTTAAAGTATGAATGCTACAATTTTAATATATCCACTTGAAGGCTTTGGCTGTCAATCAGAAAAAGCAAGAAAAGGAGAAGGGACTTCAGTATTTTGACACAAGTTATGTATGCCGTCAAGAAAAGAGGTCGAACCCAATTACTATGCCTTTTTTAATTTTTAAACAACAGCATGTTTCAGATGTCATTTAAATCAACCCTTTCTTCAAGATGCTCACACTGTATAAGTTATAAAGTGAGAGAAAGAGAAACCAAACACGGAATCCAAAATAACATACAATGGCGTCCAATCGAAGGCATTGAATTTATGCACAGTTAAATTGACCGAAATAGCTTCCTCCATTTGCTGTATGATGACACAATAATTACTGGGAAAGCAATACAAATGCAGCAGATTCGGTAGGCAGATCACAGTTAAAAAACAGAGCAATAATTCAAAGTTTACAACTATCTCCAATCTTCATGCATATACCCCATTCAAGCTGATGCCACTTATAGTGCCAAAGAGAAGCGTATTCCTTTGATTTCTCATCAAAACTCGTAATCTGTCCTTATTCTCTCGAAAAGGGAAAGATGGCTTCCGGAGCCACCCCTGCATCTGAATACGAATCTAGAGGGACCCTTCTACTCGGCTCTTGGAAACAATACTATCTGTCGAACGCATGCTCCTTTAATTGAGGCTTGCAGCACCCGGAAAATCAGCTGTCTTTATAAAGTCTTAGGCTACAGAGCGGTCGACCAATCTAGAGATACCTCAAGAGCCTACACATCAACAGAACCGGAAAATTGCCTATTCGCATCTGCTTAAAGGTCAAGGAGAAACGGAAAAGGATCCAAGGCAAGACAGGTCGGCGACATGGTGCTTAAGGATCGCTGGATTCGGCAGCAAAAACCAGTAGCAAGATGCAGCTAATGAAAGCAAATGTAGTTCCCCAAACCATAAATTCTCATTTCTCAAATGCCAATTGGATCATCCTGTTCCAAGTATGCTCCATGGAGAGCATGAACTACCTAAAAATAGCCCCTTTTTTCGTTCCCTTCACTCTAAAGCATCTCTCTCTCATTGAAAAGAGAACGAAGAAAGAAAAAATTCCGGATGGTTTCATGCAATCTGCGAAGAACCCAATTATCCCACATCGAAAACGGGATAAAGCACCGCAATTGTAGACCCAGAAGACCGGGGACAAAAACCCAAACTAGAGGCACACGCTTCGAGCCGAATCCACCGTTGAATTTCGAGGCGGGAATCGTGCTAACCTGGGACGATTACCGGGTCAGGCGATGTCCTTGACGCTGTTGAAGAAGGCGGCGGAGCAGAGGACGGCGGCGACGAACGCGAAGAAACCCAGGCCGACCGCCAGAGAGATCCCCGCGACCACCAAATCCATCACGCACTGCAGGCTCACGCCCATCATCGGCATCGGGAATTCAGAACGGATGTTCCGCCAAGTGATGCTTCCGAGTTCCGAACTTCCACGCGAGAAATCGACTGATAAATGAACGAGGTGGGTTCTCTTCTATTTCGCGAATGGGAAGCCGGAAGGAGGACCGAACCCGACCATCGGCAGCAGATTGCGGATTTGGTCCGGACCGACCCGAGCAGACGGGCCTGGCTTTTTTGGGCCTGGCACGAGTTGAAATTTGAAACGGTTCGTACAAAGATGTTATCGAATTTCAAAACTCAAACGTACCACTTTGGCCTAAAATAATTATGAACTTCTTTGAAAAACGAAAAGGGGAATAGTGCACCTTATCTTTTCAGAAGGTATAATATTCGGAAAGTAAAGAAAGTATGGAAGAATTATCAGAAAAGTCTTAAATTCATTATAATTATGACAATTGAATACTAAATTCTTTTTTGTTAATTTAATCATAAACCTTTTGTAACTGTATCAATTCAATCCCTTCAACCAATCTTGATTGGCCAATACCGACGTGGATAATTTTCAATAATATATTTTGTTTTTTCTATGTTTTATTATTTTAAAATTTTCCTTTTCTTCTTTCTCTTCTTCTTCTTTTCCTTTCGTTCCCTATAGTGGCTAGTGAAGTTCACCATTCACTGGACAAGAGCCATGAAACCCTTGCCGACTGCCAGTGAGGGTCGACACCTTGCCCCTTGCTAGGCAAGGCCATGGCCACCTTTGCCAATGCTTTGGGTGAGGCTTTGGGGTTGCAAGAGAGGTTGCCTTCGCCCACAGCCGACAAGGTCATAGAGACTAGCTTCAATTAGATTTGGGCAAGGCTGGGTGAGGGCTGCAAAGCCCTTATCGGCAACTACGGGGAACAAAAGGAAAAGGGGAACAAAAGGAAAAGAGGAAGAAGAGGAAAAAAAAAGAAAAAAAGAAAAAGAACAATAAAAGTATTAAAAATAAAATATTATTTCAAAATTATTCACGTCGGCGTTGATCGGTATTCATATTATCACTAGCCGACCAAAATTGATCATATAGACTGAATTGAGACACCTACAAAAAGTTTAGGATTGAAATGGCAAAAAAAAAGAGTCTAAGATTTGATTAGCATAATTACAATAGATTCTGGACTTTTTTGGTAATTTTCCCAGAGATATACTCAACAAGTATAATCTAGAAAACTCATTTAAAATGTTTCGACTTATCTCCTTAATTAAGCCTCTGACGCAACATGGTTATTTAGCTCATTCAATATTTAGTCATTAGTAGTTCATGACCAGACCAAACTTTCTAAGCGAAAAAATTAACTCCAATTTTTTATTCCTTTAAAGTCTTTAATTCCTGACATATCTTTCATCCTCTAGATTAAACTATTTATAGTTATCAATAGTTTATTTGCCTAAACTTTTGACTTGAAATCACGCTACCTTGCGTGTCCGGGAAAAGAAGAAAGGTTAATCCATCTTAGATAAAATGAGCTAACCATAGTTGGAAATATGTATTCTAGACCTAATTTTTGCAAACTAACTAGCTCTGGTTGATATTTAAGATTCCCGATATTATCCTATGTATAGGGAACTGTACGTAGGGATCCATGCGTTTCCTGTTGCTATTGCAGGTCGCATTTGCATCATGAGAGAAAAGAGAAGTGGGTGGTGGTGCTGATGCTTCCTGAAAAGAGGAGAGGGACCTCAGATTTTTACTGTTCGAGCAGCACCTGAAGCGTAAGTGTGTCATGCTGCGCAATATCCGAACAAAGTGACAGCAACACCACCTCAGAAGAACAATGGCTGGACCAGGTTCGGCAGGCCCTCGATTTCTCGCAGAAAGCCAAACGAACAGGAACACAGAGTCTCTTTCTCTCTCTCTCTCTCTCTCTGTCTGAGTGTTTTAGTGGATAGAGACAATTTCCAGCAGTATAAATTATTGAATGATGAGCCACTACCACCAGCACCTCCACCACCTGCTCTCTCTCTCTCTCTCTCTCACTACTTAACTTGGCGATGATGGTCATATTGATTATTAGTTCCTGGTATGCATTTCATGAATGGTATGCTGTCATCATTCGCATTCACTTCCCTTTTTAGAAAATTTAGAATGATCTCGATCATGCTCCGGATGCTTGCATCATCCACGCATGCACATTCCGTATGGATATACATGTGTTATGATGAGCATATACCCGACGGGTCTGATAATGATTAACATGGATGTGTAGCCATCGGACGCACATAATTAGGTCAACTTTAAATACTTCTCTAAAATGTCAGTGTTGGAACATCCTTTATCTTCATTTGGTGCGGCGAAGAGAGCTGAGAAAAGGGTTGCTCTAAAATATAAATGAATAACCCAAGGAAATGCCCTCAAGCAGTCAAGATTCTATCGAATTAAGACGGTCCAGGTGTGAAAAATATGAATCACCGGACACATTTAGGGACATCTTTTTGTGATTATTATTATCGTGAGAACTTCATCCGAATTCATTTGCTAAACAAAACAGGATAAATAAAACTTGCAATAAACAAATCTAAGGGGTAAATGATTCTCGTGCGCAATACCATTAATTTTATTTTTTATATGGCGATAATTCCCGACAATATAATTTCACTAACATAAGATCATTCTTAACGTCAAAAGGTTAATCAAAATCCATGACCCTCAGTGAAGCAACTCAAGGAACACGTTGTTACACTCATCGGTTTATTTTGAGGATAATTCATCCCTCAAATATGATCGACAGACTAACTCCCGTCATTGCACACGACCTCTTCCAGATCTCTAATGCCGGCACTGGCGTCGTCGTAAGGACTATCGAACCTCACATCCCTCAGCAGCTGCCGCAGATCGGACACCTCCTCCCGGAGGCTCGCGTTCTCCCGGACGGCCCTCTCATGGCGCTCTGTGGCCTCGTTCAGCCGCTCGACGAGGCTCTGGTTCTCACCACGCAGCCTCAGCACCTGCGACCACAGCTCGTCCAGGTGCCTCTGCTTCCGCATGCGTGACCGCCGTGCTGACTCCCGGTTTGATATCATCCGCCGCCGGCGCCTCTCATCGATGAGCCGGAGCTGGCGGTCGTCGGCCTCATCGGAGGTGCTGCTGAGGCACGACACGGCCCCTGTCTTGGCGGATAACGTCACTTGCTGGAGGATCTGCTGAGGGTTCGGCATGTCAGCAAAGAGTCTGGCGAAGTTGAAGGGCGATGCTGACGACGGTGCGTGGTTTTGCATGGCGGGGAACGGAGCGTAATCAGGGTTGTGAATCATTTCGGCGATTGCTTCACGTGGAACCATTTTGATGGATCGTTTCTTTTATGGTTAAATGTAGGGGGAGAATAGGACGAGAAATGGAGGCTTTTTATAGGATAAAGATGAAGATGAGCCGGCAATCAAAGTGGGGGGAGAGAGAGAGAGAGAGAGAGAGAGAGAGAGAGAGAGGACGAGTTTCGGCTATGGAGAAACTGTGCATCATGCGCTTACGTTGGCTGATACTAAAATCTAGCAATAATGCTAGGTATAGTATAAGAAACGATTTCTAAAAGTTCGTTTTGAAGTGATGTATAAGGATGTGTAGATGCTCAAAATCTTTATAAAGGATAGTGCATAAGAATATATGCAGCCATTGATGAATCGCTTGCTTTTGCATTACAAAAGCGTATCCTCGACGACCGTATCCCTGGTGGATATGGACTCTTTTATGTTATCTTTCTCTATCTATCTTTTCCCACTTCCTCTGCGTGTAAGAACCACCACCGCGGCCCCTCTCCAACCACTGCTGCTGCGGTCACCTCCTCCGGCCACCGCCTCGCCGTTGCAGCCCCTCCTCTCTCGAAGTACAACCGACCCAGCGCCATGGTCCCATGGTGTGCGACCACAAACTTTAAGGTCGTCCATGGAAAAAGACGCCTGACCCGGAATCGTCAATGCCAATTTCGGAACTCGGGAGGCAGGACTAAGGGGTAACGAGCATCGAAGGAGAAGGGGGAGAGTAAAGTTAGGTTTTTTTTTTTTTTTTTTGGGTTGGGGGGGGTGTTTGTGTAAACGTACATCGAATTAGTGGCTTGTAAGCTTTTCTATATTAGTTTTGGTACCTCTGACACTAACCGGCATGAGTTCTGTTCTAATGTACAACGTAAAATTCATACAAACGAATATTGTCTAATTAAGTGAATACAATCTTGAACAGTTTGGTGTTATATATGATGAAACCATATTCTATAAAACAAACTATAAGACGCCACTCTAGTAAATTGAGTATTTCAAATTCTGTACATATGTACCTTAGTACCTAATATTAGACTAATTCAGACAAATAATGACACCGGCATTTACGTCATCATTTCTTCTTACATTTGATTTAAAACTTTTTAGGTAATTTTCCTATCGCCACTAGGGTCCAGCCACTTCCATCACCATTTCTTCTTACCTTTGATGTTACTCTTGCATGAGAGAGAGAGCATTTGATACAGAACTACTAACGGGAGCGGTGACGACAACATGAAGCCACGTAAGCTTGAAGGGCGACTCGTGCAATATAGAATTCGCATTTGATGGTAACATCGTTGATTTATACTAACAAGCCTAGTCACGAGGCACTTCAGCTAAGACTTCTAGGGTAAAGTGAAGATGCATATTGATCTCGATACATTCAATTGTCTCCATCACGTACCTAACTTCCATGCATATTTCAAACGTGTCGCTTCTTTATTTCCTGCGATTGATAAATGGTCGCACGGCACTATTGATTAAAATCACCAATCTCTTGATTTTAATTAAATCATCTAAGGATTTGTCTACCATTCCCCTCGTTAACGTCCATAAGATGTTGCTTTACTTTTATGCCGCCAACCATGGAGCTTGCAGAAGGGCACGCAGCATCTTGCAAACGCATGTGTCGCACCAAGTTTAATTTTGAAGAGACTGATGAGCAGTCCCGCACTAACAAAGCGTTAGTTTAGGTCACTCTCCACCGTGCCTCCGCCGTCTAGCGCAATCTCCTTAAATTACTATTATTGCTAGAATAAAAAATTGATATATCCAGACGACCCTCCTTTTTTTGTTTTTGTTTTTATTAGACATGAAGTACATAGTTGTAATAATGTAATCATTGCGGTTTAGTTTGGTTTGGGCAATTGGTGCCTTGACAAAGAGATAATTCTGTCAAATGAGCTTTATTTTCTTAATTGACTCCGATATTTAACGCATTATAGTCTTTTGGATTTACTTTAGGCATATTTTGTCATTGGACAATATGTAATCATACTGGACTTCAATATGTTTTTAAAAGACTCAAGAAAAAAAAAAACATGGAAAATATTTATCTTAGGATGAGAAATCCTGCAATGTCATTTTTCATATTCATATTCACTTACCGATGAAAAGTGTGAGGCATGCGAGCATGGATATATCAAAATAAAGAATGCAATTTGACAGAGTATCCATTTGGAACTATCACAGAGAGCCCTCAAAAGTGAGTGACTATCCAAAGCTAGGGTTAAACTTGTCCTTTCTAGACGAATAATCTTTAGGCATGCTTGTCAGATGTGACAAAATTTCTATTTTCTTCTATTTTTTCCTCTTTTGATATGGATGATCTATTACAACCTATTATTTTTTGTGGTAGCAATGACGACCTATTATGAAAAGCAAAAAATTTATAAAATTCCTACTTTTATTTTTTGAGATAAGATGAAATTATATGCGTATATGCATGCAACACGAGGAAAAAGAAAGAAAGAAAAGAAAATTCCTATTATTTCCAACATATTAAATTAATAATTAGGTAGAGGACAAGACGTCGTAGAGACGTGCGCACTTGGATGGTCTCCTACTCTATTTAGTGAAATTATTTCGATATGACAACCGAGGAAATTATTAGTAATATATTTTTTTTGGTGAGCGTGGGATGTGGAAGTTGATGACATTTTCGGCCTCCCCCTGTGCACTGTCCTCACGTTTCCTACACGCGAGAAGCAACTGTATTCTCAGTTCATGAACATGGACACTCAACAGAAAAGAAAGGTGTTGGGTAGATTTGTACTTATTCAATTTCATATAATGAGGTCCAATATTGCATCACGTGTAAATTATGTAGATCAAGTCCATCATAATCATTTATCTATAAGCTTAACAATCGGACCCACATAATTACTATTTAAGATGTTATTGATCTATAACATTCATGAATCACGTGATAAATTCTGATCCTATGATAAATCCATAATTTCACAAGTCAAAATTAGTTGAGTGTTTTTTTTCGTAATTGCAAACCTATTCAATGAACTTGAACTAACCAAATCTAGCTAGTTGACATGGGTGAGCTTGATCTAGAGTCATTATCGATTGGTGATGGGGGTGGAGGTGAGGGATTAAAGTTGTGCGGGTTTATATCTTATTTATGAAGATTAGTTGAGTCAAGAGTCCAAATAAGGAAAAGAAAATTGTAAGATTCTTCTTGCAGTATCCATCCTACTTTAGACACTTGTGGGCACCGTGATTGACTAATGGCGAGTTGCGCTAAACATACACGGAACTGATTAATTATGGGTTGGATATGAGTCCATATCCTGGCTAGTAATCAACTCCGTCTTCAAGAAACTTGTCCTTCTACTGATCCCTTAACCAAGAGCCCTTTCGACGTCACTTCGAGGAGCATGAGTTTGTGCTTTGCATCCATCACCTGGCATTAGTAGACACGATGTCCATGCACTCGACGAGAATTGATCGAATTTCCAATATCGTGGAAGAAAAGTTTTATGGGAGACACTGTTCTTTAGGGTAATATCCCACCACTGTTTCCCCAATACATGCATAGAGCATCATGCTTTACTCAGACAGGGAAGGAGCAGCATGGAAATGGCGCGGCGACATATGGGTACGGAGGGAGACTGACTTTAGCAGCCACACGTGAGGAGTGAAACATGATCTGATGGATGTAATTGCTCGAAAGGCGGACTTTCAAATAATGGAAAATTGTACGAGCCTCCATTTACGAATCTCCTTCGTGACAAGACAATGATATATATAGCACAGGTCATATACCCTACGATCTCATGAACTTCTGTAATGTATACGCACATGGATGACACTATTTGCTCAACCTATTTCTGTCTTTCTGGCCACATTTATCGATCTTTTGATTATAGATACATTTAATCAACAATGTGATGAGCATACACAAAAATGATCCGTCTCTAGTCACCAACTCCGACTAGTCCTTTTGAAAACAAGTCAACATTCTTTAATTGATATGCACAATGCATTTGAGAGGGAGCACATTTTCCCTAGCTCAAATTGGGGACCCTATTATGCATAAACCAAGTTTTCCAACTGACTTCAAAACAACGAATGCTAACAGCATTGATTTTAAAATAATTTGAATCTTTTTACTTTGTTTCAAATTGTACTGCCCTCACAATTTGACTTTTGTCTAATCTCAAATACTCGAAGCCTCACAAAATGCACACAACATTTACAACGGAACCCCATATAATTTTTTAGGGTTTAGATAATGTTTGGGGGCAGCAGAAAACCCAAAACAAGCATGGCGAACCGGACTAGCATGTGTATTGTGAACCGATGCATTTATGATACTGGAAGATCGATGTTGAACTCTAATGGACCTCGATGTTGAACTCTAATGGACACATATATACATCCTGAAACAAGTCAAAGTCATTGGTTTCCAAAGATCAAAACAGCAACTTGCAAAATCGTTGACGCTTTGCTTCGTCCCTGTTCTTGCTCAGTTTCACTTTCGTCTTAGGTTGCCACAAGCATTCGAAGAATCAGTGACGCTCCCCGACCACCACAAATGTCGTCTCCATTCACGTCACTTTCCGAGCTTCCCACGATCAGAATTAGCCCCAACTTGGGAATGCATCGAACTGTATGTACCATGTGGGCGCTGTCTCCACTTCATGCGTCCCACTGAGCTACTACCCACACGCATACACACAAATTTCTTCTTCCTTTTTCTCCAGTCATTATTAGAGTTTATATTCCGTCATGTCATCGCATCGTGCAGCCATTGGCTCGAAGAGGATAGGCATACCACCACCACTCTTGTTTTTATCATGATATGTGATGTGAAAAGCATTTTGGATTAGATCTCTTAGACATTACAATTTTAAAAAAGACTTATCCCGTCATCCGTCACTAGATAACACAATGTTAATAAATAGTATTGAGATATCTATATAGATAAGTACATAACAAATCTAACACACGCACAAAAATAATGAAATTCTTCATGCGATTTATGTGTTAATAGTGATGACGGAACATCCCTTGAAGGCCATTAAATTCAGCGACTTTGGAAGTAGTCAAAACATGGAGACCTACAACCAACTATACTTCTCGTATTTTCGATGAGTCGTAAATATCATTATTGTATTTCTTATTTCCTAATTCTTTATGAGTCTTAATTGTGATGAAGGTTCCAAAAGTCAAAGTTCAAGTTACTAGGATTTCATTATGTTGTCTTTACAATGAGTCTTGGAAATTACTCACGCTTGGAAGGCTGATCCACGCTCAATTACATAAGCATGCTACAATGCATTTGATACACAATTTACTTAAGTCTTTGATTTGAGAGCAAGAATGATTTCTTATTTTACTTTTATCTCTTAGCTAAATTTCTACGGATGGTGAGTAAACTATCTATTTCTCACTTTTGTTACTTTCTACTTATCTACACTCTCTTTCAGCATCAAATATTCACTGTAGGCATGTCGATACTTGACCCTTATACATTAAAATAGTTTTGTCCTCGAAGATGCAAGGAATATATGGTGTTTGGTCGTACCATAGGATAGGTATGGATAGCCTTAGCCTTTTGGCTTATGTCAATGTGGATAATCATTCAGTTAAATATTTGAGGTGGGTGGTTGGATTTGTTTATAGCAAAATTCAGGTTGCCCGCATGATTGCAAAAGCTCACTTTGGTTCATAAAAGGACGTCGTCCACTCACGATGTGGATGCTAAAGTTGCTTTTCGTGCATTCAAAAGTGTTTTTGTTTTGTCTTCTAAACTCGCCTCTTGCTACCATGCGTGGATGTGTGGCTGTGGCTGTGGCTGTGGCTGTATCCTATGTTGCGAGTTCTCTAGCTACATGCATGAGCCAAGCCATATCACCAAAAGGCTCAAAGATCTCTCGATAAAATTGAATTATCTATTTTTCTTCTAAAAATTAAAACAGGAGAAGGACAAAATGAGATGGATTTATGACAAATAGAGATGATTTAAGACTCTGCATACTATACTTAGGCTGAGAAATACATTGAAATCAAGTCTGAAGTTTACGTTTTAAAACACCTAGCATGTGTTGGACTATTTGCCTAAAACAGCCGATAAAGTTGTTTTCATGAATTGATGTTCAGAGTTAGGATTTATTCAAGATTCTTGCTAGATAGCATAAACCATGTCTGAATCTGTGATTCCAAATGGTTTTGTGGCATGTCCTTCAATTCTCGGCTTCAACTGCAGATGAGCATCTATGCTGGAGTCCTTGCCCATTTTTCAAAGATGCCCACAGTTCAAGGCTGTTATAGTTAGATCCCTATTAGCCGGCGAAAATGGTGACCTGCGTGATGGTGGCGATTGGCGACTAGGTTGGTCGCGACAAGAAGCAACGAAGTGCACAAAGAGAAAAGAAAAGACAAAAAAAAAAAAAAAAAAAAAGACTTTGAGGGAGAGGAGGAGAAATGTACACATGGAAATGCCACATGGACTCAGATTTTTTTTTAAAAAAAAATGCCAACTCATATTACAATTTTAATTAAAAAAGCCAACTATTGATTTCATTCGGAATTTCTTATCTTGACATTTAAGTGATTTTTTTTTCTCCAATTTGGCACTAAAATGATTTGGCAAAAACATTTTGCACTAAAGTGAGCATTATATACAACTTATAGCACTTTCAGTGTCCTTAGTTGGAAGTAAGTCAGTCTGTTTTGCACACAAGACTCAACTCTAAGTGATGATGGACATAGCTCTTGTTCTTATGTTAGCAAGTTGTGTGAACCCGATGCCATGAGCAATTAATGAGTTTGAGAGGAAGCACAAGGATTCGAACCTTTGACCAGTTTCCTAAACTAGACTAATCAGTCTTTTAGTAACTCGTTAGGAAATGTGTCGATGGTATATATTTAGGAAAATTATCAAAAAAATCTTAAATCTATTACATTTATGCGATTCAGTCATAAATTTATTTTTTTGGCCAATTGAGTTATAAACCTTTTGCAATTGTGAAAATTTAGTCTATTCAATCAAATTTGGTTGGCTGGCATTGATGTGGATGCTGATCGGCTCTCGAAGATAATATTTTATTTATTTTTTCAATTTTTTTTTCTCATTCCTCCTCCTTCCTCTAGCTCTGGCAACTGGCTAGAGGAGGGGCCGATCACTAGACTGAGGCGGCCATCCAGTGGCAACCTTGCCTCACTGTCGCTGGGCAAGGGTGAGCTCGACCTTGCCATTGCTTGGCAAGGAGGAGGCGAAGGTGTTGGCAAAGCAGACGGTAGAGGCATGACTGGAACTTCCATTTCCTCAACTGCAGCATTACGATCGGGACTATCCTTGGAGACTTCACACTTGGTCTTGAACTTCCTCTCTTCTTCGTCTTCTACTTTGTTCCATCTTCTCCTGAAATAGACCGGTCCCGTCCCAAAACCCTGACCTGCGACAAGACGGGTATCATTGTAGAATCTCCGCCGTCCTTCTCCGTAATCCCATGGTTGGTCCTACGCCCTCCAATTTGGTACAAGCTGCAGCTTCTCATCCTGCCAGACGAAGAACCCATATTTGCTCCGATTAAAGCTCTGACAGTCATAGTTGTCATACCACTTGTGCGGCGTCCTCGGGATCGAGGACGACGACGACTTCTGCAAGTCCAACCTTGGGTACGATCCCGACGGGGTTGGATCTGTTGAGGAACCCGCCTATGATGGCAAATAGGATGAGGACGAGGTTGAAAGAGTCCTAACTCTTCTTGACGAAGTGCCTTTCGTTCTAAAGCTCAAGCCCGAGTGACCTCGGCCACCATGAATGAATCTGCAACCGATCTTTTCGCTTCTCTTGGTGGAGAATGTTGCGACAACACTAGCCCCAAAAATGCTTGCAACACCGAATGACAATGGAGGAGTATGTTGAGGAAGCTAGAACAGACATCTAGAGAGAGGTGAATAGGTGTAAATAAAATTGATCAACACAAAGTTTGGATAACGTATAGACACGTAGAAACTAAAGTTTAAGTCTGACTCAAATTGAGTAGATTTTTGTAATATGCAATCAAAAATAAGAAATTAAGGGATGAGAATATTGCAAATAGAATTATAGTGGTTCGGCTTTGATTAAGCCTACGTCTACTCTTCCACGTTGTAGCCAATATTATAGGGGTGTCAACGGGTCGGGTCTTGATATTACCCGACTTGACCCGAACAATAAGGGTAATGTCATTTGACCCAACCCGACCCGACCCGAAATGTATAAAACATGAAGCAAAAAAAGGGGTTGGTTCGGGTCGGGTTTTTTATTAAAAAAATATTACAATTTTTTAATAAAAAATATTACAATTTTAATAAAAAATATTACAATTTTTTAATAAAAAATATTACAATTTTTTAATAAAAAATATGACAAAGGGAATTCGAAATCTTCTTACGTGACGCCGCGATGCCTCGTTTAACCCGTTCGTGAACATCTCCACAGATAGATAGATAATTTTTAAATAAAAAATATGATGAAGGGAATTTGAAATGCTCTTAAGTGACGCTGCGAGACCTCGTTCAACTCGTCCGTGAATATCTTCGTAAACAAATAATTTTTTAATAAAAAATATGACAAAGAGAATTCAAAATGTTCTTACGTTACGTCATGAGGCATCGTCCAACCCGTCCGTGAATATCTTCGCAAACAGATAATACTCCCTCCTCTAAAGTTCTGCGTCGATTGCGAAAAAGAAGTAAATCATATGGAAGATGCGGAGGAGAGAGAGAGAGAGAGAGAGAGAGAGAGAGAGAGAGAGAGAGAGAGAGAGAGAGAGAGAGAGAGAGATTGATGGGAGCCGATTTGAGGGGCGACAACAACAACCCGTGAGACGAGACTTGCTGGATGAGTTGCAAGTAGAAGAAGTTGTAGATGAGATAGTTTGGGTTGAAACCTTTAATGTGTTTGGGTGTAACAATATTCCAACCCTAACTTGACTCAAAACATGTATTCCATTTGTGTTTATAATTGTTACCCGAATAGTATTAAGACTTGAAACATGTACCATACTTATTTCGTGTTCGGGTTATATTCGGGTTGGGTTGGATGGGTTTTTTGGACACCCCTAGCTAATAAGCTGAATTTTACTATGTAATCAATAAATGATTACAAAGTTTTTGAGTGCAAATACTCAATAGTATACTCCCATACTAAGTCACTCTTTTGTATAATTCACTCTTGATCACTTGATTTTTGCACTAAGGAGATAATTGAATGTGAGAACAGAATGGGACTTTGGAATTTAAATTCATGCTCCCCTTAACAAGTCGTGTATCCTCCTTAAATACTCCTTTGAGCCAAAACTAGCCGTTAGCCGTGCGAATGAAGGATTATCTTCCAATTTTTCTTCTTGGATAGATCTAATTAAGAAAGTTTTCCTAGCCGTTGAAGAAAGAGATTGATTTCGTTTAGATTCTGATCGCCAATACAAGCAGAATCTTGGTTTCTATAAGTGTTTCATCTTCATTTGGAAATTATCTCCAAGATTGATTTTGTCAATTGGTTAATTAACAAATTCAATATGAATATAGTAAGTGAAATCCATAGTCATTATGAGTCCTTTTTTTGTTCAGGTTCTTAAAGTATCTTCTAGTTCCCTAATAAAGTGAGATACTGTGTCTGCTTCTGGATTAATAAGAAATATTTTGTAAATGATAGATTTTGCTAAGTACATGAATCTCTTTCTATTCTAGAGTCTATTCTTGAATAAAACTTAAAAAGTTTTGTTATCATCAAAACTATGAGTTTTCTCAACATATGCGACCAAGTGAAAGGCTGAAAGCCATTGGTGAGGCGGCTCGCCCTTGCCCAATGACAGCAAGGCAAGCTTGCCACTAGTTAGTTGCCTCAATTTTGGGACTAGCTCCCCCCTCTAGCCAGTCGCTGAAGCTAGAGGAAGGAGGAGAAAGGAGGGAAAAAGAGAGAGAAAAATTAATAAAAAATCAAAATAGTAAAATAATATTAAAAAATTATGTGCCAACGTTAGCTGGCGCCCATGTCAATGTTGGCCAATCAAATTTCGCCAAATGGACTAAATTGGCATAATTACAAAATGTTTAGGACATAATTGGTCAAAAAAATAGATTTACGACTAAATTGACAAAATTGCAATATGTTCATAACTTTTTGGGTAATTTTCTCATTTATATTCATGTCCTTTTTCTTGACAGAGTAAAATGCTTGAAGGTCAGCATGCTAGTTTGAACTTTCAAGTCTAGACGGTGCCATTCTTTATCTGTCCTTCATCTTTTGCAAGGCTATTCTCGCGAACTTAGGTGGTTTCAAATAAGAAAATGATTATATGCTTTAGACTGAGCATGCGTGGAACGGATCCCATGAAGCTAGACGATATGTGAGATCGCTTATGAGCAATGAAACCAAGTGGACGTGCCCACACCGATCAGTCCCCATCAGTTTGAATAATTATGGACAAAATGAACGTCCACGTCTCTATCGTCACCCTGTCCCGTTGCGCTTGTCTGGTTATCAAGGTTTGGTTCGGTCATCAAAGAAGATTTCGATGTTGTCTTCTCTTCGATTCCTAGTGCCCTAAATTTATCTCACCCTCAGAATTAAGCGAACTTGTAATTGGTTAGTGACATTTTTTTCTTTAGCAGATCTGTCTCTCAACTGAATCAAAGCATAGATTCAGTGGATTTGGACATGATCGTAACCTATCTTGTATATATCAAAAACACGCTCATTATGGTGGGAATTAGATATTGCTAATTGATTTTGTGGATTGCAGTGACATCACGAACAATCGCTAGTTATTTACTTAGGGATACATCAAAAATGATTTTTCGGAACACTTTAATGGCCACGGTTGTGCTAGCTATTTTTTGCGGTAAATGGTCAAAACCTCTGTATCCCAAGAACAATCTGTTTTAATTGACTCTTCCAGGCTTAGTTTTTATCCGAAATTATTGTTGCCACCTAATAATATTGATCGAATTCGATATGCTTATGTCAAATGTGCTAATTAAGTTTCATGTCTTGTAAATGACCTTCCCTAGTTCCGATGGGCTTAAGTACCCAGAAAAATAAATAAATAGCACTCCAATTAACTTGTCAATTGGAGAGTGTGGGCCGACAAAAGCATGTCTATATATGGCAAGAGATGTCCGGCCCAACATTGGAAAACCATATCATTTTCTCCCTTTTCTTTTTTTTAAGGATGCATTTGTTTCACACAAACTAAATTATTTAAAAATTATTTTTACAAAAATGATTATTTATATCACTTATAAAAATGAATAAATGAAGAATATATTCATCGCTAACAAAAATGTTAAGATATAAATTATTGTCCATAATAAAATATTTTTTATGAACTAATTATTACAACCAATTATTCTTAGGAAAATATATTGCAAATTATTTATTTTTCGTAAAACAAATGGAACCATTGAAAAAACAAGATGGGATTGATCAGTGCATTTACCCTATCGGCATTATCATAAGGTTCTCATACCCACCACAAAATGTTTGTTTTGAGTCACAACTACTCATTCCACTGGTTGATAAATGAGCCAATCACCACAGTCTCATGAGCATGTCACATAGGGTAGCAAATGCCCAAAAAACAAACTAGTTAAAAATTTTCCTTATGAAGCATGCCATTAATTGTGATATACCAAGAAGAGTGAGCATAAGTTTATAAACAAAAGGATTTATACTTCCTTAACTTTGTTTGGTCTTTTTTTTTCGATCCAACTCTAACATGCTTAAACTTTTGTTCCATCTCTTTGCAAGGCATGGGAGTTGAAACCTACTTTTGAAACTAATTTGTCCCACCCTAACTACCTTGAGAAGGTAAGGACTCGAATCCCCACATCTCCCTTTTCATGTAAGAATGGTAATCACCGGAGTAAACCTTAATAGTTAACTCTATTTGATCATCCACTAGGTATACGATTAGGGAATTGAGTAGGGTGTGGACGCTTAATTTCAAGTATAGGGTTCGACTTTATGCTTTGCAAAGAGGTAGAGTAAAACTTTGAGAGAGAGAGATTTAAAATAGGTTAGACAGAAAAAAAAAAAAAAAAAAAAAAAACTATACTCGATCATTGTCTTTCATGCTAAAGAGATTCATGGTGTTTGTAAAATCTCAAAATTTGGAACAATAAAGTATAACTTAATGTTGATAAGAATGATGAAAAAGAATTATAATAAAAAAGCCCAACCTTTTACACGTGGGATAAAAATAATGTAACTTTTGAACATTCCGGAAAAAACCGAACCTGTTGCATCTTGGACGAGAGTAACACAATGCTTCGAACTTCCCAAAAAAAAAAAAAACAAAAAATCTAATTGTTCACTTGTAGGACAAATAGGACACCTGTTATAAATTCCTTCCATCCTCACCATTAAATCGCCACAGATAATCTTATATGGCTCACGAAGTACTCGTACCAAAAGTGCACTTTTTTAGAAATTTATACACGTAGGCATCACGTTGAATTATGGGTGATGCATATTCTGTTTTATATTTTTGGATGAAGAATTGAATTTTATTCTTAAATTATTGTTAGAGATAAGTTTGGAGTGCCCAATTGTAGCAAAATGTAATACATGGTCAAAATTCGAGCAATGGTATTACGACAAGTTTTGTAAATTATATTTTATTGCTGTTGTTGTGGTTTTATATTCCATACAACTTCACGGTAGAGGTGTCAAAAAAACCCATCCAATCTAACTCGAACATGACCCGAATACGATCCAAACACGAAATAAGTATGATACATGTTTTGGGTCTTAATACTGTTTGGGTAACAATTATAAACACAAATGTAATACATGTTTTGGGTCAAGTTAGGGTCGGAACAATGTTCCGACCCAAACACATTAAAGGTTTCAACCCAAATATACCCACCTAAGCTATCTCTTCTACAACACCTTATATTCGCAACTCATCCAGCATGTCTCATCTCACGGGTTCATCATTGTCGCCCCTCAGGTCGGCCCCCATCAATCTCTCTCTCTCTCCCCATCTTCCATATTATTTGCTTCTTTTTCGCAGTTGACGTTGAACTTTAGAGGAGGGAGTATTATTTGTTTGCGGAGATGTTCATAGACGAGTCGAACGAGACCTCGTGATGTCACGTAAAAGCATTTCGAATTTCCTTTGTCATATTTTTTATTAAAAAATTATCTGTCTCCGAAGATGTTCACGGACGGGTTGGACGAGGCCTCGTGACGTCACGTAAGAACATTTCGAATTCCCTTTATCATAATTTTTTATTAAAAAATTATCTGTCCACAGAAATGTTCACGAACGGGTTGGATGAGGACTCGTGGCGTCACGGTTCACGGACGAGTTGGATGAGATCTCGCGGCATTATGTAAAAGTATTTCGAATTCCCTTTATAATATTTTTTATTAAAAAACCCGAAACCCGACTTGACTTGAACTAACCCTTTTTTTTTTTTGCTTTATGTTTTATGCATTTTGGGTCGGGTCGAGTAAGGTCAAATGACATGACCCTTATTGTTCGGGTCAAGTCGGGTAACATCAAGACCCGACCCGACTCGTTGACACCCCTACTTCACGGCAATGCACATGTTTTCCACACTATCTTTATCACGCTGTCTATTGTCATAATCTACATATTAAGATGAAAGGGAGGTCAATAATAAATTGGTGATGTGGTTTCTCGATAATGATGATTTTTCTTTTCTCAAGGGCACACTTTACTACTTTTAATTCAATCAAAGATAGTTATTATCTTTGGGAAAGTATTAAAAAATATATCAAATTTAGTGGAATTAAAATGTGAAGAAGAGAATTTATTTAATTGTTTTGATTTTTTTTCTAATTTTACACTTTGCTAATTACATTCTTAGTTTTAAATGTACTATTAAATATTTTACTATTTACTGAAGTAATATTTTTATATTAGATGATTTGAATAATTTGTAACATTGTAGCTATAAATCAAAAGAAAATGAGAGTAACATATAAATAGGGCGATGTGGTCGCCTTAGGAATTATGAATTTATTTTCCTATTTTAAAAGTTGAAAATGATAATATTAGTGGTGTTGTGGAAAGAAGTGATTGAACATTAAAGTGAACCGAATTAGGAAATAAATCAAATACCAGATTTACATGGTTCAATCGGTATAACCTACATCAGTGAGGAGAGCAACATTGGATTCCATTAAAGATCAAGCCATATAATAGAGATTACAATCACATCCAAGTCATTCAAAAATAGAGACCTTAAATTAGAAAACCTATTCAAACTAGGAAAACAATTAAAGTATAATGGGTTTTTAGCATAAAAGTCTTTGAACTATTGCGAAAATAATAGTATGTTGTAAGTCACAAATTCTTGAAGGAATATATCTCGTAGCAAAATTTAATTATTTGTTATTTGTAGCCTAAAAAGCTTGTTATTCTCATAATGGATTAAAGACAGTCACATAAGCATTACCTAAGTATAAACCAACTCAAATAAGGAAACCTATTTGAATTAGGAAGGTTTCATTTTTGAACTCAAGCTCAAGACATTTTCTCAACAATTTCCACCTTAATTCAATGTTTGATGCATGTCATAATTGCTTTACTTTGTTTTTATTCTCCCACAACCTCTCATAGACTCGGGGTGGGAAAATTTTTTTGTGTTTGGTTGCATTTTATTGGCCAAATGCTGGCATTTCTAAATGCTCTTTCCCTGGGGCATTGAGCATTCAAAGCATTTGGAGAAGGCAAGTCAAACCTCATTTGACTTTTTTTTTTTTTTTTTTTGTGGAGCTGGCCACGCCACCGGGCGCGACCCCCGGCGACCACCGTCGGGCCCATTGTGCGAAAATGCTAAACCTTTTGGTTTAATTTTTGAAGTAACTTTCAACTTTCAAGTGGCCGAGGTTGTCCGACCTCGGGCGAGCTACATGAGCTCAAAGCTAGTAGGGACTAGATTTTAAAAAAGTTTTCCAAATGCGGTATTATCAAACGGCAACATCTTTTCCAATGCAAGTTTGAATTTTGAAACTATTTTTTTCTTCCAAAACTACCTTCACTAATTTTTCATATTTATGATTTTGCGAAAGCCCCTTGCTTTTTTTTTTTTTTTTGAGTAACTTTCAACTTTCAAGTGGCCTTCAAAATGCTAAAAGCTCAAAGCTAGTAGGGACTAGCTTCGAGCTTTCAACATTTAGCGGAATATTGAAACTATTTTTTTTCTTCCAAAACTACCCTCACTAATTTTTCATATTTCGATTTTTTTTTTTTTTTTTTTTTAATTGAGAAAGGGGCAGCTTCGACCTTAGGTGACCTCGAAGGCCATCGGCTGGGGCTACGTGGTGCCGGCCCTCGTCGAGGTTGCTCGCTTGACCTCGGGCGGCCATCGGCTGGGGCTGCGTGACCCTCGCCGAGGGTCGCTCGACCTCGGGCGACCTCTGGCAGCCCTCAACCGATGGCCATCAGCACTAGATCTAGCTCATTGGCGGTTGTAGCCCTTCACTGGTCCGATGAAGGGCTTAGTCCAATTTTCCAAAAAAATAAATAAAAATAAAATAATATATATAATACCTCTTAAAGTCCATTGCAAAATTTCTTTTTACCAAATGCACGTTTAACTCAAAGTTCATTTGTAAAGAAATTTTACCAAATGTAATTGCATTTTTTCAAATAGCTTTGGGCTTTCAGCATTTGTATTGAACTCAAAGCCCTTTGCAAATGCTGAACCAAACGCATCCTCAACCACCATATAGATCTTCTATGCTCACTTGAACCTAGCCATAATTATGGACCTCATTGCAACAATTCCACCTATACTTTTTGTTACTCCACAAGCATTTTTTGGCACAATTTCCTAAACCATAGATAAAAGTCTTCTTTGGTAATGAGGTGCGGGACTTAACCACTGATAAAAGACATGAGGAAGGCATGAGGATAATAGAATCAAATCCTGTACCTCATCATCAAAGTTAATCTTAACCAAACTCAATTGATTAATGACGACAGTGAATCCATCGATATATTTAACAATTAATGCAACTTCATTCATCTTTAAGTGAAAGAGTCGCATCAAGTAAAGCTTGTTGATCTCAGAGGGCTTACCACACATATTCGACAATGTATTCATCAAACCCACAGTTATTGCGAACTTCCTCAAGGTGAACCACAAAGGAAAGCTAATGGATTACCAAACTTACACTAAGCATAGACTTTTCCCTAACCCATACCAATAGCAAATTTTGGGTTTTTTTATTTAATCATTTAAACATGCAATTTAATTCATTTAGGAATTGCCACTAGTCTATTATGAGTTGATTAGAAACCCGAGTAATATATGTGAGAACATTTTGCTTTTGCAAACTTGAGATATCATGAATATAGAGACTTGATTAGCCAGATAGATCTAACGTCATTTTAATACATTTTCTATCTATTTTAAGAATATTTTGCAAGCAGTCTTGGTCAATTTCTATCCTAAATCACCAACATAATAGGTGATTGTACAGGTGCGCAAGCAAGAATTTAACACTCAATAATCAAGCAAAAATAACATGGTAAATAAATCACTAGGAAGAAATTGGAGAACCAAGGTCATATTGAACAATTTATACAAAGCTTTGCTATTGAGCTTTGAAGGAGGACCACTGTAAGCAGTGCATGAAATGAATGTGCATGAATTTGATAAATGCAACTCTCTCAAAGAAATAAATTTTACTTCTCACAAAATAATCTCTTAATCTTACTAGAAAATTGCACAAATCTTAACACAAGGTTTTCACAACTTCAAACACTTAAGATGTAATTCATGAGTATAAGCTCCTCTTGGATGCTCTTCATGAAGAAAATTAGAAAACCCACTTCTTATATTGAAGGAAATAGGATGCTCCAAATTAGAAAGCCTGTTCAAACTAGGAAATCATTTAAAGTAGAAACCAACTCATATTAAGTAACCTATTTGAAGTAGAAAATTTTCCTTTTTGAGTTCAAACTAGAAACATATCCTTGTGAATTTGTTTTCAGAAAAATTGTGTGTACCTTTTTCCCATTTGTTTTGGAAACACTCTTGGGTGATACTATTATTCTTTTTCGTTTGATCTTTATAGCCGAACAAACAATTTAGTACACCCATATAAGTCACGTTTAAATATCACTTTATCATTTCCTTTTATTAAGAATACATCAATAAAATGATCATGAAATTTGCAGCACGTTAGTTCATTCTACGATCATAACCTACTCCGCACTAATTATAATTACACTAAACTTCTAAAACTTTAGCTCAAAATCTCATAAATAAAGCAATAGATTTCTGTTTAGTTTGGCCTATTTACATTTCTTTCGACCTTTAGCTTTTATTGAGAGAATGATGCCATAATGTATCGTGCGATAATGTCCACATAAAATCTAGAAGATGATATATGCGGTTGTTTTTATGTATTTAATGTCCCCAGAAATTTCGTGCCTCGTCTATCTCAAAGACCCAGAAATTGCTTCCTGTCTAGGTGATATATCGCTTCATGTATGAATGTGATATATCGCTTCATGTATGAATGTGAAATTCGCGAATTCGTGTTATGTGTCTCCACTCTTGTCCCCACGCGGGAAGGGAAAATCCAGCGAAGGAAGTAAAAAAAGGGGGGAAATAAGATAAAAAATTGTAGCCAGACCCGTTTCATAGAAAACCAACCACAAATTGAAAAATAGTGAAAATTGCTGCGATGCTTCTGGGAGAGCTTCTGAGAGAGAGAGAGAGAGAGAGAGAGAGAGAGAGAGAGAGAGAGAGAGAGAGAGATTGATTATGGACGCTTTAGGCACGGCAAAACGAGAACCAAGAAGACAAACCGCGTTCCTGAATGCAGAACCAGAAGACACCCAAGTTATTGCATCAAAAGATTAATTGTATCCCCCTACACGTTCCTTGAAGTTCTCGCGTATTTGCCTCCTCTCTCTCCATCTTTTCACGTCGGAAAGCAAGACCAAATCCGAGCTCTGTTGGCATATCCAATTGACTCGCCTTAAAGACTTATTTTGCTCAACCCCTCCACGCGCACACCTCAAATAAGAAAGATCGTGGAAAGCCTATTCAGAGTCGAGAAAAGATATAATTTCTTTAGGGAGATTTGAAGAGAAACAGAAAACAGTAAGAGGGATCACATGGTGAGGAAAGAGGGAAAATCTATGCTCTATTTTGAGATGATTGCTTAATCAAGATTGAAACACCACTTTCTTTTGATAACAATGTTGAGTAAATGCATGATCCAAATATAATTGCAAGAAAGTAGAGCACCTAAATAAGGTCCTTTTTTTTGGTTATTGTGCTTTCTTTTCTACATTCAAATATGAAAATTGGATTTGAGCAAGTCCTTGAAAGACTTAAGGAAAAAAAAAATAAGGTAAAGAACCCCAACGGATGAGACTCCCTAATATCACATTCTATATTTCCTCTTGAGTAGGGAAGAAAAAATCTACCAAGAAACAGAGAAAGCCTTTGATTGTGAAGATAAACAGGACGTCATCTCTTCGAAGATGGCTACCGCTAGGTAGCATGTGTACCTCAGGTGAGAAGGTATGTTAGGATGGCCTCTTTGGTACAATGTCTTTTAATTAACTTGCCAAACGAGTACCGCTTGGTGTCCCTTCTTTTTATTATCATACTTTGTTTCTACATCACGATAGGAAAGCACGCTCAACATTCTCGGAACCATCCCCCAAGATAGAAATTCCGACCCCCCTTTTCTGGGAAAATCTGATAAAACTGCGTCTTTCAAATTATAAAACAGTCAACTCCCCCCACATCACTTCGGCACAGCCGCCCTCTCGCTTGTTCCCAAAACACTTTGCTCCGCTCCCAAATTCACATACCCTTGCTCTTCTAGGCATCATGGCCGACGTGGAGCGGCCAGCTGCTGCTGCTTCTTCTTCTCAGGGGGAGATCACTGGACCTGCGTCGATGGCCCAGGCTGAGACACAGAGAGACATGCCGTCGGCTCTCTCTGATCATGACGCAGTCCCGTCCCCGCTTTCTAATCACGAGGCGATCCTGTCTCCTCTCTCTGATAGCAACGCAATCCGCGGTCAGGACGACATCTCTCCTTTGCAACACCAAGTTGTCCACTTTCGACACGCGAGGCTCCACATAAATCCCCCTCCGGAAACCCTACTCCACTGTCACACCATCAACATCGAGCTAATCCAATCGACCGATGATGACGAGGCAGAAAGGAGGAGGCTTCCGCCAGTGAATTTGGGGAAGGTGTTCCTCGGACTGACCTACCAGGCAATGGCGGCTTTCATGTTCTTCCACTTCCCGAGCTCTGCCGACATAGATAATTCACGCCACTCAACGCTTCTTTCCTTTCTCCTGAACTTCTCTGAGGTCGCGGTGGTGGTAGGGTTCACGGCTTCCTTGGTTGGGGTCTTGATGCGCGAACTAATGTACCCGGAGATGGCAATGGTCGCTGAGAGAGCGGGGTCCGCTTCTGCCGCGTTAGGGTTTTTCTTGATGATAAGCATGTTCTTAAGCAAATTGTCCATAGGCATTGGATGGGTTTGTGCTGTTGTATCCTTCGTGACTTTTGTCCTAGTCTTCATGAAGATGAGAAAGAATGGCTGATCCTAGGCATGCGACTTTAATTAGGTTGAATTTTAGTCTCGATGGAAATTAAATCTAGTTACAATTAAAAGAATTTTGTTGTACTTTCAACGAGTTGGTGGAGGGCACCAAGAGCAGTTTAGCATATAATCATTATCATTGATGATAGGACTTTCTATTTGGACGGTTGCATGTCTTTTTCAAGCAATGTATAGTATGTAGAGTAAACAAATTTGGAATAAAATTTCCAACTCGAGCATAGAAAAATATATATTTAGATCTCATCAACTATATATAAATTACTTTGAATCATGATTGCCTTTATAGCTCGAAAGTATGAAATTAACTTGTTCGTGGGGTTTTGAGGAGCGTTCCATATATGGGTTTTTAGTTGGTCAAATTTATGCATGTGAGTTATTAAAAAAAAAAAAAAAGAGTGTGTCCCCAAATTTTAGATAGATCCTCTTGGTCAATCATGTGGATGGTCATAATAGGAGGTTCTGCATGTTGGGAGTGAGCAGTAGAATTCTAATACTTTCATCTGGGGAAATCTTCAAAGAAAAATCCAACCCCAAGCCCATCAATATATCTAGTTGGACCCACCTTAACTGAGGAGATCTTCAAGAGGAAAATTCAATATATTTAGTTGGACCCACCTTGACTAAAGAAATCTCCAAGGGGAAAATCTAAACCCGAGTCCATTAATATATTTAGTTAGATCCACTTTAACTCAAAACTTAAATTAATGAGTTATGAGCCAACTATGATATATTAACTGCTCCACACGACAACTCACACATGTATCCTAACAATCTCCTTCTCACGTGTGAGCTCCAATGTTAGGCCTACTCCCCCTTAAATCAGATATGCTCCACACGACAACTTACACGCGTATCCTAATAACTCTAATATTAGGTCTACTCCCCTTAAATAGATATCCTTATGGAGGAAGGTGTTGCAATGCTCCACTTGGGTTTGCTTTTGTCCCCACAACATATTGACTCACGCATACCACAACCTTAAACCGTAATCATGGCTCCACACGAAACCATAACCACGCGGCCGATATCAGTTGTTGGGAGCATATAGTAGAAGTCCGATACCTTCACTTAGGAAGATTTCTAAGTATCCTAACAATCTCCTCCTCACGTGTGAGCTCCAATGTTAGGTCTACTCTCCCTTAAATCAGATATCCTTATGGAGGAAGGTGTTGCAATGTTTGTTTAAGCTAAGAGACAGCTTGGGTTTGCTTTTGTCCCCATAGGGAGCATATTGACTCACGTTGTTACACCACAACGCCTACCTACTTGGAAATCGTAACCATTGGCTCTGATACTAGTTGTACTCGGAAACCATAACCATTGGCTCTAATATCAGTTGTTGGGAGCATATAGTAGAAGTCCGATACCTTCACCTAGGGAGATCTCTAAGGAGAAAATCCAAGCCCGAGCTCGTCAATATATCTAGTTGAACTCACATCAACTCAAAAGTTTAAACTAGTGAATTATATGCCAACTAGGATATATTAACTGCTCCACACTATATCAATTTTTCAATATGGGATTACTTTTTAACACAACTCACACGTATATCCTAATATTGCATGGTTTGCATTTTGCGCGATTGACCATTTCCTTCTTTTTTGAGTCCAAAATCCTTTTTTTCCCCTTCTTAAATAGTACTAGATATATAATAAGATTGATCAACTAAATTGCTAAAATTTTGCGACAAACTATAATAATTGTTTCCATTAAACGATCTCCAAATTCTCTTTCACATTTGATGACCGCTTCGTTGATATCCGTTGACCCCTCCAGCTGGTGGGAATTTTTCGGTGGGGGAAATTATAAAAAATTAAAAAATTATAATTTTATCAATTCAATTTTAAATTTATTTATTTTTATTAATTGAATTATAAATGTTTATAATTATGTGAATTCAGATCATCTAATTAAATTTAATCAATTAGCGTTGATGTGACCATCAAATAATAATAATATTTTTTGAATTATTTCTTTATTTTTTAATCTTTTCTTTTTTTCTTTATTTTTTTCTCCTCCTTCCTCCTGGCTCCGGCGACCGGCCAGAGGGGAGGGCTGGCCGGTCGCCGGACTGAGGTGGCCGGGCGAGCTCGCCCTCGCCCTCGCCCAGCCACTCAGATCGTCAGATTAAAGAACCGAGAAGAGAAAGGGCGGAGGGAAGTGCAGATCTGGGCGAAGGCGACGGAGGATCAGGGGGGATTTACAGGAGAAGACGAGGGCGGCGCCGAGGAAACCGAAGAAGGGAGAGGTCTCATCGCCACCGAGGGTCGAACGCATCTCCTCTCATTCTCTCGATCGACGGATGGACGGATCGAGTGCTGGAATCGACAAGCAGGAGGAGGAGGAGGAAGGAGATGCGGTGGATGGACGGGAGATCTGAGATCCCTTTCGTGATTTTTTTTTTTTTTCCTCCCTCCTGTTTATTGGAGTTTTGGGGTCACGAGCTCTTTGGCGTCTTTTTGCAGCAACCTCCCCCTACGCCAATGTGTCTGATCCAGCGAGGGCTCGCCCCACTAGTGGCAGCCTGACCCGTCATCGGAGCCAAATGAAAGAGAAGAGAAAAAATAAAAATATATATATATATATATTATAAAAAAAGTCGTTGCCGGTGCCAGTTGTTGGCCACATCACCGTCAGTTAACCCAATTTGGTCGGATGGATTAAAATAGTATAATTACAAAAAATTTAAAACTCAATTAATAAAAAAGAAGAAATTTATAATTAAATTGATACAATTATAATAAATTTATGATTTTTTTAATAATTTTCCCATCTTTGGTGCCAACTTCAATGAATAAGAAGTGATTTAGCTTGCTTAATACATGTTAATTTTTGTGATTCGTAACTTAAACCCGCATATTTATGCATATAACCTTAAATTTTTTTATTCGTTGGAAGGACAACAGCCTGATCATCTACGCGGTACCTTAGTAGTTTAACACACCCAAGACCAAACAAAATCACAAGAGCTCCTCATACATGCACGTATACGGTTGAAACATTAAAAAAAAAAAAAAAATCATTCCTTAGCTACATTAATTCCTACAACACCGTCAGAACCGGGTGAAAGGACCTGGGACACGGCCAAGACGGACAAGAATGCTACTGCAGACGTCATGGAAATCATGGATAAGTAGCAACAAGCGCTAGCGATCCGGGGTATGTGGTGGACCATGAGGGAGGAATACGCCCCGGCGAAGGCGGCCATGAGGGAGAGAATGAAGCCTTGGAAGGTCGAGGAGGACGGGCCACCCCTGAGGAACAAGGTGGGGATCGGGTTGCCGTCGACGAACTCGCATGGCAGCTGTACGAGGGCTGTGGCGGCCGTGAACGACACCCAGATGATGCATTGCGAGATGGTGATCCTGGTAGTTTGACGAGCGGCTGATGGGTCGCGCGACATGGTGACGTGCGCGGATCGGAGGAACAATGCTGGGAGAGAGGGAACAAAAATCGGGGCGTGTTCACCTTCCGACTGAGCGGTGTCCCTTATATCCTCTCGTCTTTGAACTTTCCAAGTAATCGATCGCATCTCTTTTGTGCGTGACGGCTTATTCTTGGCCAAAGAAATCTCGAACGACGGGGTCATAGGAGCTGCGTTCTCTCTTACTCGAACTTTCCAAGCAATTGGCGTTGTCGAGTGCGATGATGCGTATTGAAGAGTCTTATCTATGGTCGGAACGCAAGGAAGACGTGCGCCGGGGTTTAGAAAATGCATGGAAAAGGCAGAGTAGTTTACACGAAGGCGAGGCGAAATGGATGCACATGAACTCCAACGATGCCATTCATTGATTTTTACAAAGTGAAGTCGTCACCCACCTTTGTTTGAAATCGCATGGGAGCATAGTTCATATGGTCTGGGTGGCAAGATGGAGTTTTCGATATATTTCACTCGAATTTACTGCGAAATTAGGCTGGGCATATGGATAAGGAAGTTTCAAGTGAACAGGTTAAAAAGGGTCTTGAAAGGAAAAGTCCGATTCTGTATGGATTTTATTAATGGGTCTAAAATATGCATGTTAAAATAAAAAGAGTCTTGAGTTTAAGAAAGCTGGTGTGGGTGAAAAGAATATTGGGCACTCAAGTTGTGCCGACTTAACAAAGTATTAGTCCACTCAGCGCACGACACAGTTCCATTGCGGGCCATCTCCTCTCTTCATGCTCTCTCTCTCTCTCCCCCTCTTGACCACCTAGTTCTCTCTTTCGTTCGCCTCTGCCTCACCTAACGCCTCGTTTGCTAATCCCCTCTGACAACGGCTTGATCATTGAGGTCGTCCACCGCCCCCAGGTCCAAGAACAAGCCCAAGCCCAAGTCCCCCGTTGTCATCACATGCGACCCTGAGCCCACACTCAACCCTTGCATCGTGGCTCCAAAGTCGTCGCCCCCCAACCTAGCTTTTGGATTTGGCAAGGGCGACCCTCACCTTGGCTGCAATGGTCGAGCCCTTGCTGAATATGATGAAAGCGACTCTCACTTATTTCCAGTCATTGGCCATGGCCGGGAACTGGTCATAGGCCAAAGGAGAAAAAAGATTAAAAGAAAAAATGAAGAAACGGTGTAGAAGGAGAGAAACAGAGGTGTGAGAGGAGAGAGACAAGGGGAGAAAGAGACACGACAATAGTGGGCTTGTGAGGAACGCGTGTCGTGCAGTGAATGAAGTGTTTATTTATTGAATTAGCACAATAGGGTAGCTAATATTTCTCGGTGTAGGTGTAGGAAGGACGACAATGGCCACGTCAACACGTCTCAGAGAGAGAGAGAACATGTTTTGTCGCCTTTTATCACCTATGCTTAAAAGGTTATAAATTTTTTTGTAATTTTCATGCCCTTTGGTCCGCATAAGGCAACCAAACTTTTGTTGCCTTAGCAAACTCTAAAGCGACAAAATCTTGTTGTCTTTGGCCGCCTCTCGTCGTCTTGGGATGGCCTTCGGTCCTTTTTTATTTCCTTTTGAAAAAAGTAAAGCTATCGGGACTAAAATTCTGGTCACCATCGGTTCGCTTTACGTTTTCTTAGGATATTTTTTATCATGTTACAGCGAGAAGTTTTCAATTTTTTTTTCACTTTATAATCTTATTTTTTCTTTTTCAGAAGTTGATATATGACGACATAATATATTATAACGAACAAAGCTAGTTTACAAGTTAAATTCATACCTAATAAGATCAGGAGAAAATAAGAAAAGATTGTCCATCCCTAAACATAGAAAAGAGGTCAAGTATAAGCCAGAGTAAGAAAGAGGAGAATTAGAGTTGAATAAAAAAAAAAAAAAAAATCTATTTGATCATTGTCTTTCATGCTAAGAAGGTTTGTTGAGTTTGCAAAATCTCATAATTTGGAACAATAAAGTGTAACATAATGTTTATAAAAAAAGGAGCAAACGAATTTATAAAGAAGAGTCCAACCTTTTACACTTAGGATAAAATTAATGTAAAAAAAAACCAACCATTTGCACCTTGGATAAAAATAACACAATGCTTCAAACTTTCAAAATAAATTTAACTGTTCACTCGTAGGACAAAAACAACTCTTGTTACAAATGCCTTCCATTCTCACCATTAAATCGCCGCACATCATCTTATATGACTCACCAAGTACTAAAATCAAAAGTGTATTTTGTTAGAAGCTTATACATATAGGCACCACAAGTCGATTTAATGTAGATGCATATTCTCTTCTCTTTTTTTTTTGAACAAAAAATTGAATTTTATCCTTAAATTGTTGTCCATGATAAGTTTGGAGGGTCCAAGCGTAATGAAATGTTATACATTGTCAGAATTCGGGTAGTAGTATGATGATGATGATGATTTTTGTAAGTCATTATTATTATTGTTGTTGTTGTTTGCTATCCCCACACAACTTCATTGTAATACACATGTTTTTCCACACTTAATCATGCTGTCAAATTGTCACCTTCTATATATTAAGATGAAACGGAAGTCAACGGTAAATTGGTGATGTGGTTTCTCAACGAATTTATAATGATAATATTTTTATTCTTAATGCCACACTTTACTACTTTTAATTTAATCGAAGATAGCTATTATCTATGGAAAAATATTAAAGAATATATTAAATTAAGTGGAATTAGAAAGTGAAGGAGAGGATTTATTTACTTGTTGTTTTTTTTAATTTCACACTTTACTATGTCTATTCTTAGTTTTAAATGTATTATTAAATATTTTACTATTTTTACTGAAATAATATTTTTATATTAAATGATTTGAATAATAATTTTCTACGCATTCCAATTGCTATATATATTGCAACATTATATTTTATTTATCAAAATAAAATGAGAGTACAATAGAAATAGGGTGATGTGGTCGTCTTTGGAATTTTAAATTTTCTATTTGAAAAGTTGAAAATTATAATATTAGTTGAGTTGTGAAAAGCAAGCAATTGAACAATATAATAAGCCAAACAAAAAAATAAATTGGATAGATTTACATGGTTCGATTGGTGTAACCTACATTGAGGTGAGTAGCACTGATATCTATTATAGATTAAATAATACAACATAAATCATAATTACACTTAAGTCATTCAAAAGTGGAGACCTTAAATTAGAAAACCTAGTCAAAGCGAGAAACCACTTAAAAGTATAAACCAACTAAAATTAGAAAATTTATTTAAATTAGGAAAGTTTTCTTTTTAAGCTCAAACTTGAGACATATTCTCGATAATTTTCACATTGGCTTGACGTTTGAGCCAAGTCATAGGGTGCGTTTGGTTCAGTTTTGCAAATGAGTTTTGAGAGTAATTCAAATGCTGAAAATCAAAGCTACTTGGGAAAATGTAAATTGTGTTTGATAAAATTTCTTTGTAAATGGATTTTGAATTGAATGTGTGTTTGACAAAAAAACCTTTTGCAATGAGCTTTTGATATATATTTTTTTTTTTAAAATTGAATCGCGAATGATTGTCTCCTTTTGTAATAAAAGAAATGATTGTCTCCTTTTTTAAGTGACAAAATCATAAATACAAAGAATTGGTGAGAATAGTCTTGGAAGGAAAAAAATTAATTTCAGTATTTGGCCAAATATTAGTATCTACTAGCATTGGGCTTTCACAATTCTCAATACTAGCTTTTAGTTGAAAACTCCTTCCAAATTGTTGCCAAATAGTCTAACATTTCCCCAATGGGCTTTGACGGTCAAAAGCTCATTGAAAATGTTGAACCAAATGCACCTATAGTCACTTTGCTTTGTTGGATTCTGCCATAGCCCCTCATGGACTCAATCACCACAAAGATCTTCAAAGCTTGCTTGAAGTTTGTTATAATTATGGACCTCATCAGAAAACAATTCTACTTATACTTTAGCTACTTGACCAGGATTTTTTGACACAACCTTCTCAACCACATTGATAAAATAAAACCATAATTGGATCATATCTATTAAGAGGTCAAACATGCATATTGTCAAATTTGGCAATTACAACAACCATTGAGTCTAGAGGTTCTACTTTATTGTAAGTACCATATGTGTTGGTTACTTTATTAATACTCACTACTTTAGGAGTTTCCGATTGGAACTTCACCTTGAATTGAACACCATTTAAATTCATATAGACCCTACCACAAGCACTCCTACAGGGAAATATTGGAGATTCGTCAAATGTAACTTTTCTATTGATAATATGTGAATTTAATTCGAAGCACCATAACTTGTAATCTTGTTCACCTTGTTGATAGCCTAAGAATATGTACTTTTCCGCCCTCCCATTAATCTTACCATCATTCATTAAACATAATATTGGCAATCATATATTCTAAAAACAGATTTTTCAGCAATGTCATGTGACCATACTTTCTCGATAGTCCAACATCCAATTATTGTTAATGGGAACCTATTAATCGAGTAGCTCACCACACTAAATGCACCCATAAGAAATCTCCTAGCCACTCTAGTATTATATAGCATTTTATAACTCGTCTCTAGTAATATTTTGCTCATCAAATCTGCATCTTATTGTGGTTCAGTGACATTATTGTGGTGTCTTATTATGCCTTTCTTCATGTATAATTTGTTTAATAGATTTGAATAAAACCGCATGCTATTATCAATCCGCATACATTTAATGGTCTTACTAATCTCATTTTCAATCAAAACTCTAAATTACCTTATCCTATTAATAGCATCAAATTTGTATCACGATACAAAAACCTAAGTCTTTTTCAAGTAGTCATCAACAGCCGTCAGCATAAATTTAGTACCATTCCTTAAAGAAAATCATGATAACCCATGAATTTCCAAGTGAATCAACTATGCAATCTCCGTGATTTGTTTGAAAGTCACACTGAACTGCACTTTTTTGTCAATACCTTCGTATACATTCAATTTATCAACCACATAACCAAACAACAAATTCATTTCATTAGATATTTCAAGTTCCTCTCGTCAACACGTTACAAACGCAAATGCCGCAATGCAAACTCTCGAACAAATCATCCAACATCTCAATGGCGAAATTCGTCATTATCTCATCTTGAAGCTCATAGAAGCCACTATGCTCGATCCTCTCATTACCACCAAGGCATCTCCAATAACCTTTAAAACTTCACATTCTGAAATATATTGACACTCAATCGAATCCACATATTTAAGGAAATTAGGTTTTTTTTCAATTATGAAAAATGCCTTACTCCAATGAATATCTTTACAATATCATTATGTATTTTAATTTTGACATTGCCAATATCTGTAACTTCTTACTCAGCCTTGTTCCCCAACTGCCTTTTACTACTATCCGTGCACCAATAAGTAGCAAGTTCCTACTTGGTGTAGCATGAAACAAATAACTAGAATCCATAATCCATCAGTCAAATGACAAATTCTCAATGACATCCATGATGTAATAAGTATTATTCGAACTATAGTCAATTACAACTGCAACATCATCCACATACTCCACTTTAATACCCTACCTTGTTTTTCTTCAGCTTAAGACAATCCCTTCTAAAATGTCCCTTGCCACAATTCCAACTTAAAACACAATCAATCATGAACTGATCACCTTTGTTCAAACTTGCATTACTTTTGCTAATGCAAGTATTAGTGCTTCACTTTCTTCACCTCCTAAAGGAGCATATGCAAATTCACATGATTCTCTTCACGAATGTCCTCACTCATCAAATTGTGAATATCATTAAACATCAAGCTTCTTGACCCAGAGGAATTACTAATGGGAGCAATAGTAATATTCTAACTATCAAGTAATAAGGATAAAAAAATCAAAGCATGTACCTCATCCTCAAAATTTATTCAATTGAACTTAATTAACTAATAACCATATTGAATTTATTAATATGCTTAGTAATCAACACACTTTTCCCCATCTTTAAGTGCATCAAGTAGACCTCAATGATTGTAGAGGCTTCTTATACATGTTTGATAAGGCATTCATTAAATTCGCAATGGTCTTCTCTTTCATAATGTGAATTACAACATTACAAGCCAACATTAGTCAAATAATATCAATGCTTTTTTAGCAATCAAATTGCAATTAGCTTGCTTCATTGCCGTTGGCTTTCTCCTAGATAGAGGTAAGTATAAATTACTTTGATATATCTATTTGCTAGAAACCAAATCTTTCTCATCAAAACTGTCAATTTTCACTTTTCCCCTCTTTTATCATCATTGATTAGCTTAAATTAAGTCGAGTGTGGCTTTAATATTAATTGTTGCGGAAACAAATGATCAAATAGTAAAATCGGCTGATGTGATCTACATTCATAGGAAGAGTAGCACATAATTTCACTATAAATAAAGCAATATAGCAAAGATTACAACAGTATTCAAGTCATTCAAACTCTCTCCGATATTTTCCAATCCCTAATTACACTCAATAAATCACTGTATTTAGCCCTTAAATCTTCACAAAATAATCACTTGTTCTCATAAAAAAAAAGTATGCAAAATTTTCACCATTTCAAACACTCTTGGATTACTTCAGGATGTAATTTACAAAAAGTTGCCTCTTGGATGTTTTGCATAAAGAAAACCCACTTCTTATGTAAAAAAATAATTGGATTCAAAATAAGAAACCACTTTTAGGAAACTTGCTTATATTAGGAAAATTTCCATATTGAACTTAACTCGAGGGATGTTATCAACGAAACATGATCTTATGAATATTTCTTTTAATCTCTAACTTTTACTGAGATGATGATGCCATAATCTATTATGCGATAATTTTAACATAAGATCTAGAAGATGTCGAACAATTTTACAATTAAGTATACACATAGATATCTTATAAAAGGAAAGATAAGGATCGATGTGGGGGAAATGGACTTTAGAAGTGCTATAAGTTGTGTACAGTGCTCACTTTTTTAGTGCCAAAACTTTTTGCTAAATCACTGAAGTGCCAAATTGAAAAAAAAAAATTACTTAAGTGCTAACAGTGAAAAATTCCGACCAAAATTAATATGTGACTTTTTTAATTAAAATTTTAATGAGTTGGCATTTTTAAAGAAAAGACCAGTCCATGTGGCACTTCCATGTGTACATTTCTCTTCTCCCTCCACATCATTATTTTCTTTTTTTCTTTTTGTCCTTCTCCTCGCTCGTTGCTTTTGCGTTGTCTTCTTGTTGCGACCATCCCATATGCCGACAATCTTCACTATCTCACCACCACCACCAAAACATCACGTTGGCCATCATTTTCACTAGCTAATAGGAATCCAACAATAATGGCCTTGAACGGTGGGCATCGCCAGAAAATGAGTAGGGACTCCGGCGTAGGTGGTCATCCATGGCCGATGCCAGGAATCGAAGGACATGCCATAAAACCACAGAAGCTTCAGACTTCATTTCAATGTGTTTCAGAAGCTTCATGAGTAAGAGAAGTGCGAGTGCAAGGCCAAATCCCACCACCAATCCTCCTTCTTTGACAATGCCTCCAAGCCCAGTCCCTCCTCCTCCTTCTTGTGATGTTGCAGAGCTCAAATACAGAAATGGAGGGAGGGAGGGAGATGAATGATGTCGTTCAACACCCACGTTTTGCTCGTGAAGGGCGTTGTTATGGGTTGTACGAATAGATGAAACTAGTAAAACTACATCTTTTTGTACTTTTTATGTTGATTTAGACCTTTGGCAAGTCACGTCAACTAAAAATATTAATTAAAAAGAGTCACGTCAGATTTCCGGTCAAATGTACTGAAGTTAGCATTGAAAATATCATTTTTCAAACAACTTAACATTTAAGTGATTCGGCAAAAAGTTTTGACAATAAAATGAGTATCATATACAATTTATGATACTTCTATCGTCTTTTTCTCGTCAACGTAGTGTTTTATACATTTAAAATACCTAGAAATTTCGTGGCTCATCTGTCTCAATCTGCAAATTTGGGCCTTCACTAGGCTAAGTAACGCGTAGCTTTTGGTGTTATGTGTCTTTGCTTTTGTCTCAACGCGGGGAGAGAGAGAATTAAATACGTGGGGAAAATAAATAAATAAAAATTTCAGCCAGACCCCTATGATAGAAAACCAGCCACAAGTTGAGAAATAGGGAAAGCCATGAGGGGGTCTGTTCTTTCTCATGCCCTGAGAAAATTGCAACGATGCTTCTGGGAGAATTTCACAGGGGCTTCTCCAACGACGAAGGGGAGAGAGAGAGACGGAGATATCCCGGAGCCTTCACACACGCAAAAAAGAACCGCGTCCCCTGATGCAGAACCAGACGACTACACCACCAAAAGATCAATGGCAACTTCCTTCATGTTCCTTGAAACTCTCCTGTATTTGCCTCCTCTTTCCCCATGTTCTCACTGCAGAAACCGAGAGAAAGCCAGAGTTTGGCCTCTGTTCACCATTAACATATTTAGTTGGACTCAACTTCCCCCAACAACTTATATAATCAGGTCCATATTACACAATATCCCTGATGTAGGACTTATTCGCCTAACACCTCAAAAAATAAAGATCATTGAAAACCCATGGAGTCGTGAAAAGAACATTTTCTCCAAGGAACTAGGAAAAAAAGAAAAGAAAAGAAAAGTTGAGAGGGACCACCCGGTGCAGAACGAAGGAAAAATATGTGTTTTATTTTCAGATGAACGCTTAATCTAGATTGAAATATTTTCTGTTAATAACAAGGTCGTCTTCCTCTCTCGAAGTAGGAAAGTACACTCAACATTCTCGGAACTAACGCCGATGGTTATGTCAATCCCTTTCTTTTCTGGGAAATTCATGCGAATTAACGGTTTGTGTAAGAGTAGCCCCCCACTACCGTCACTTTAAAAGCCAGGGACATCACAAGTTTCCAAACACATGCTCCCAAATTCACAGATCCTTGCTCTTCTTATCATCATGGAGACCGTCGAGCAGCCAGCTGACGCTTCTTCTTCTCAGGGGAACGATGTTGATCTTGCAACATCAGCCCCGTCTCCTCCCTCTGATGGCGATGCAATCCGAGGTCTCAATCAGATCCCTCCTTCACAACACCATGTTTTCTGCATCCGCCGCATGACAATCCACATGAAGCCACCTTCGGAAACCCAACTTGACTATCACGCCGTCGACATTGAGGTAATGCCAGTAGCCGATGATGACGAGGCAGAAAGGAGGAGGCTTCCGCCGGTGAATCTAGGGAAGGTGTTCCTTGGACTGACTTACCAAGCAATGGTGGCTTTCATGGTCTTCCACTTCTCGTCCTCCGTCTACATGGATATTTTGCGCCACTCGAAGCTTCTTTCCTTTCTCCTGAACTTCTCTGAGGTCACGGTGGTGATAGGGTTCACCGCTTCCTTGGTCGGGGTTTTGATGCGCGAACTAGTGTCCATGGAGATGGCAATGGTCGCTGAGAGAGCGGGGTCCGCTTCTGCCGCCTTAGGGTTTTTCCTCATGATGAGCATGTTCTTGAGCAAATTGTCTTTAGGCATTGGATGGGTTTGTGGTGTTGTATCCTTTGTGGTTTTCGTTTTAGTCTTCATGAAGGTGAGAAAGGCAGGCTGATCCTATGTATACGATATTAATTTGGTCGACCTCTGGTCTTGATGGGAATTAAATCTAGTTACGACGAAACGAAGCCAGAAACAACTTCGTTGTACTTTCGACTAGCTGGCGAAGCCACTTTACAAATATCCTCCTTGGTGGCGGCTCTCCCCTCCAAATATGGATCCAAGAGCTCCTTATAGGTATTTGGTCTATATTCTTTCAAAATTTTATCATTGGTATCTCTGCACAGCAATGATGAGGAGGACGTTGAATCCAGACGCGCATCATGAGTTATTGCAAATGGAGTGGGAGATCTCGACATATGCTCATCACTGAATCTTGATTGGCTGCCGATCGTTTAAGATGTCAGATTTATTCTGGAGGGATGAAAGTATGCTTCTAGCTGCAAACTGTACTTTGTTATTTATTTCTAGCTTTTGCTTTGTTTTGCAGTTAGGATTTACTAGGCTTGATAGTCTTCTGTATAACTCTCAAGTATTATTTTGATATATGAATGGCATATTCCTTTAAAAAAAGAAGAAGTTGGCGGAGGGCAATGGGAGAAGTTTAGTGGATAACCATTGATGATAGGGCTTTCTATTTGGACGGTCACACATCTTTTTTCGAGCAATGAGATGTTTAAATGCAACCAATGTAAAGTATGCAAATTTGACATAAAAATTTCCTGCTCGGCTATGAATTGTATTCGTTAAAATCTCATCAATTGTATACAGATTCAAAGCAGGGATGTCTATAACTCGAAGGACTAAACATGTTCATGGAGTTTGAGAAGTGTTCCATATATTGTCTTCAGGTGGCCGGGTTTATATATTGGGCTCTTAAGGATATCCGCTCAAATCTCGCATACAAATTACTTTGAATCAAGGTTGTCTATAACTTGAAGGCCTCCTCATAACATGTTCATGGGGTTTGAGGATTGTTCCACATATGGTTTTTGAGGTGACTAAGTTTATGCATCACAGTTGTGGGTTATCCAAAAAAAAGGAAGCGTGCCCCAGAATTTTAGATAGATCCTTTTGGCCGAGTTTATGTATCATACGCTGCAGTCCACACTTTCTATCTTTTTTTAGTCCAAAATTTCTATGATAAGATTCATCCATAAAATTGGTATAATTTGCGACAGATTGTAATAAGTGCAATGCCATCACGGGTCTCATGTAACTCCATTAAAAGATCTTCAATCTTTTATGATAGCTTCCTAGAAATTCGTTGACTCCTCGAGTTCGTGGGTACGTTTTTCGTGCCAACTTTAATGAATAAGAAGGCAATTTATCCCGCTTAATACATGTTAATTTGGGCGACATATAATGTAAACATGCATAATTTTTGCACATAACCTTGAAATTTAATATTCCTTGGAAGTAAAACAGTCGGATCATAGACGTGGTGCCTTAGTAGTTACACGCATCCAGAACCAAAAAAAAATAAAAAATGGATAAGAGCCAATCATACATGGGTATATAGGCTTGAAATATAAACAATCATTGCTTAACTACATTAATTCCTACATCACCATCGGCCCCTGGGGAGCGGACCTGGGACACGGCCAAGACGGAGAAGAACACGACCGCAGACGTCATGGAAATCACTGACAAGTACCAGCAAGCACTAGCTATCCGGGGTATGTCGTACACCATGAGGGAGGAATAAGCCCCGGCGAAGGCGACCATGAGGGAGAGAATGAAGCCTTGGAAGGTGGAAGAGGACGGGCCACCCTTAAGGAACAAGGTCGGGATCAGGTTGCCATCGACGAACTCGCACGGCAGCTGTATGAGGGCGGTGGCGGCCATGAAGGACACCCAGATGATGCACTGCAAGATGGTGATCCTGATGTTTTGATGAGTAGTTGATGGGTCATATGACATGATAACGTGCGCGGATTAGAGGAACAATGCTGGGTTGGGGTGTGCAAAAATCGCAGTGTGTTCACCTTCCGCGGATCAAAGGAATAATGCTGAGGGTTGTCTCTTATATTTGAGGACTTAAAGTTTAGTCAAGCAAGGCTCAATCGACTCGCGCATAGGAATTGCATTCTCTCTTCTTTGAACTTTCCAAGAAATTGATCGCATCTCTTTCGTACGTGAGGGCTTATGGCTGGCCAAGGAAACATCAATTGGCCATGTCTCGGGAGTTGCATTCTCTCTTACTTGAACTTTCCGAGTTATTGACGCTGTCGGTGGGATAAGACGTACTGAAGAGTCTTATCTATGATCGGAACGCTAGGAAGACGTGTGCTAGGGTTTGGAAAATGCGGAGAAAAGGCAGAGCAGTTTACATGAAGGGCAAGACGAAAGGGATGCACATGAACTCCAACAATGCCATTCGCTGATGTTTACAAATGAAGTCGTCGCCCAACTTTGTTTGAATTTGCAGGCAGCATAATTCATATACGGTCCGGTGGCAAATGGAGTTCTTGACATATTTCACTCGAATTTGCTATGAAATTAGGTTGGACACGTGGATGAGGAAGCTTCGAGTAAATAGGTTAAAACGGGTCTTGAAAGGAAAACTCCAATCCCGTATGGATTTTATTAATGGGTCTAAAATATGCCTTTTTAATCGAAATCGTATCGCCGGAAAAGGGGAAAAAATAAAAGAGTCTTGAGTTTAAAATATGCATGTTTTAATCGAAATTGGTACTTTCTAGTTTATTTACGATCAGTACAAAAATTGACAAAGCGACAGAAATTTTGCTCGCCTTAGGTCCATAGTTCGTCGCCTTTCCGTTTGCTCTATCATCTTCCCTTAAGGCTATAAAATTCTTTCGTAATTTTCATGCCCCTTGGGCCGTCTGAGGCAACAAACTTTTGTCGCTTTTGCAAACTATAAAGAGCTACGAAATCCGGTCGCCTTTGGCTACCTCTCGTCTCTTGGGGTGGCCTTTGGTCGTCCTCTTCTTTTTTACCTTTTGCCAAAAAAAAAGGCTATCGGGACAAAAATTCTTGTCACCGTTGGTCCGCTTTATGTTGTTCTAGAGGAGAAAATATTGGCTACACAAGATGTGCCGGCGTAATAAATAAGAAAGGTCACGAGATTGCAACACGTGTGTAAAGTAGGAACCAAATATCCAATATCATCACCCGTGAATTCATATTTATGAAATTTACAGAGATGACTTTTAATCCATCAAGTTTAAACGAAGGACAACAAAAAGAAAAAAAAAAAAAAGGTTACATGTAGATGATTTAAGTAAGATTTTCATCCCAAATTGAGATATATAGTCTACCTCATCAAATGACGATGAACACATTGACGTCCTAATTTTCCTTTTCCTTTAAAGTAGATGGATGGAAAGTAGACGTGTTGACTCATCATTATAAAACTCTAATTCAGCATATAATAATCTATGTCATCAAACAATGTTTAATTTATCATTTAAGCAAATGAAATGACTACATTAAATATTCATCAATATTTTAGGATCATGTTAAAGCAAATTAAAATTTAATTTAGTTAAAGTTCATGATTCCTCAGTGTCATTTGTCCTAATAAGTGGTAACTAAATATGGGTTTATTGGTCGTGGACTTACTTTCCTTCTAGAAATTTCCGAGAAACCTGTCGGAAAAATATCACGAGCTGAAGTTCATAAACGTTGGACGTGCTACTCGGGCGACCAAAGCTAATTTTCTATTCATTTGCTAAAGCAGTATGTCTAGGACAACTTTTAAGTTACATGAAAAACATTTGCTGTTACAAACAAGTAAAAATCAAGGAAGAGTGAAAATTCGACCCACAAAAAAAGATGAAAAAAAATGGAGTTAAAAAGGGTGTACACTTGTATCTTGAAAATTGTCCAAAAAGTTCTTGACTTATTGCACTTTTACTAATCTAGTTCTATATCTTTCAATTTTATCAATTGAGTCCTAAATATTTTTATATTTTGTCAATTGAGTCCCTTCCAACCAAAATTGAGTAGAAATTGCTAACATAGATAACCGATGCTGATGTTGACATTTTTTGATAATATCTTTCTAATTTTTTGAATTTTTTTTTCCTTCTCTTTGCTTTCTTTTTTGATTTTTGGGGTTAGGACCAAAGAGGGTTGCCAACTGACCCTCGCTAGCCACAGGCGAGGCCCAATTGACCCTTACTGGCCATAAGGAGGGCACACGAGCCCTCGCAGAATTGATGAGTGCTCGCGTGCCCTCACTGAGCACCAACGATGGTCAAGTAGCAACCTTTGCGTACCCTTATTCAAAAATCGAAAAAAAAAAAATAAAGAAAAAAAAAAGAAAAAACATAAAAATTCGGGATATGTTCGGCGAAATCCTAAAACTTATGAGGATAATGTAATTAAGTTTTAAAATTTGTAAAAAGTGCAATTGAGTCCTAAAACTTGTCATATTGGTTCATTTGAGTCATTTCGTTAACACCGTCAATTTACACTAACGGAATGTTGACGTGGCATTTTTATTTTATTTTTTAATGCCACATCAGAATTTTTAATTATTATTTTATTCAATTTTATTTTAATTAAATTAAAAAGGTACAAAAGAAAACCTAAAATTTTATTAAAAAAATAATTGAAAAAAAAAGGGGGAAAGGGGAGCGGCTCGCGCGCTCATCGCCGAAGAGCCGGCGCCAACGACCTTGGGCGAGGGTGGCCGGCCCTCACCCGGGCCTAGGTAGGGCCGGCGACCCTCGCGATGAGTGCGAGGGCGTCCGATTTGGGCATGCTGGCCCTTCCAACGTGGGTGGTGGCAGCCGAAGACTTGAATAATTTTTTTTTTTTTTTTTAATTCTACCACTTTTTTTCCAGTTTTATTTTTTAATAAAAAAATTTGTTTTTGTTTTTTAATCTAATTTAAAAAGAATTGAATAAAAAAGCCATGCCAAAAATAAAAATTACTTTAAAATGCCATGTCAGCATTTCTATTAGTGTAAATTGACGTTGTTAACGGAATGACTCAAATGAACCAACATAACAAATTTTAGGATTCGATTGCATTTTTTGCAAGTTTTAAGACTCAATTACACTATTCTCACAAGTTTTAGGATAAATATATCCCTAAAAATCCAAATTTTAATAAAATATTATTAAAAATGTACATGTCAATACTAGCTAGATAGCCATCATCCACATCAGCAAATTTTAATCAAAATTGATTGGATTGACTCATTTGGCAAAAGATAAAAATGTTTATAAATTGACAAAATTGAAATGTTTATAATTGAATTTTGTAATAGATTTAGAACTTTTTGAACAAATTTCCTCTTAGTGAACAAAAAATCTCATCACTAAGGAGCAAAATTGAAATGAGTGCCCAAGAAAAGGGAAGAATGTCTCGCGCAAATAAATTCCAGTTTATATTCGTAAAGTTCGAACATTGATGGTAAAAATAAATGATCGATGCCTTGTTGGTAAGTTTCCAGTTAATATCTTATGATTAGATTTTCACAATCGGATTACGTCATTGGGGAAATCATGTTTAGCATTTTAGGCCACATAAGAACCAAAGATGCACTTAATGGGGGAAGAAATTTTTTTATCCAATTTATATGATATGGATGAATTTGAACAAACAAATATATTCGAGGGACGACATAAATAATTAAAAAATCTAGGCGATTGAGCTTACTCGCTTAATCAAATGATCTCAGACTATAATGGTAGGAAAAAAAAAAAAGCAAATCCAGGAGAAATCTCATGATAGGCGGTGCGAAGAAAAAGTTTTGAGGTTATTACAATTTTCTTCGCCCCTTCTTCCCATTGGCAAACAATGCATTGCGAATTTGCGAGTTCATATTCAGGGATGGTAATTCCCAACATAACACAAATGTGCAATCCAAAATTTTCACCCGACTTGGGAAAGGGGAGAAGGCGAAAATGGTGATAAAATTGAATATTTATAAAGAGGGAGAGGAAGATTTTAAGGCTCTATTTATTTCACGGAAAATAATTTTTAGAAAAATATTTTTCGAATATTTCGGCGTTCATTTCATGAAAAATAAATTTATTAGGAAAAACATCTCATGATAGGCAGTGTGAAGAAAGAGTTTTGGGGTTATTACAATTTTCTTCGCCCCTTCTTCCCATTGGCAAACAAAGCATTGCAAATTTGTGAGTTCATATTCAGGGACGGTAATTCCCAACATAACACAAATTCTCAATCCAAAATTTTCAATCTACTTGGGAAAGGGGAGAAGGTGAAAAATGAAGGGGGTAAAATTGAATATTTATAAAGAGGGAGAGGAAGATTTTAGGGTTTCGTTCGTTTCACGGAAAATAAATTTATTAGGGAAGATTTTTTTCATGAAGAGAAAAAAGTTTTCTAAATTGGAGGAAAATGTTTTTCACTTTTCATGTTGGGGAAAACATTTTTCACACTCATTCTCTCTTATTTTATACCCCTACTAGTCCCCATCCACACTCATCTCTTTTATCTCACACCCCTAAAAAAAGTATTCTAAAATAGAGGAAAATGTTTTTCACTTTCCAAGTTGGAGAAAAAAAGAGAGAGAAATTAATAAAAAAATTAAAATAATAATATTATTAAAAAATTATGTGCCGATGTCGGCCGGTGTCCACGTCAACGTTGGCCAATTAAATTTTAGCCAACTGAACTAAATTGGCATAATTACAAAATATTTAGGACATAATTGGCCAAAAAAAAAAATTTATAACTATCGACAAAATTTCAATATATTTATGACTTTTTGGGTAATTTTCTCGTTTATATTCATGTCCTTTTTCTTGACAAAGTAAAATGCTTGAAGGCCAGCATGCTAGTTTGAACTTTCAAGTCTAGACGGCGCCATTCTTTATCTTTCCTTCATCTTTTGCAACGTTATTCTCGCGAACTTGGGTGGTTTCAAATAAGAAAATGATTATATGCTTTAGACTGAGCATGCGTGGAACGGATCCCATGAAGCTAGACGATATGTGGGATCGCTGAAGAGCAATGAAACCAAGTGGACGTGCCCACACCGATCAGACCCCATCAGTTTGAATAATGCACACCGATCAGTCCCCATCAGTTTGAATAATCATGGACAAAATGGACGTCCACGTCTCTATCGTCACCCCGTCCCGTTGCGCTTGTCTGGTTATTAAGGTTTGGTTCGGTCATCAAAAAGATTTCGATGTTGTCTTCTCTTCGATTCCTAGTGCCCTAAATTTATCTCACCCTCAGAATTAAGCGAACTTGTAATCGGTTAGCGACATTTTTTCTTTAACAGATGCGTCCCTCAACCGAATCAAAGCCTAAATTCAACAGATTTGGACCTGATCGTAACCTATCTTGTATATATCAAAAACATGCTCCTTTTGGTGGAATTAGATATTGCTAATTGATTTTGTGGATTGCAGTGACATCACGAACAATCGCTAGTTATCTACTTAGGATACATCAAAAATGATTTTTCGGAACATTTTAATGGCCACGGTTGTGCTAGCTATTTTTTGCGGTAAATGGTCAAAACCTCTATATCCTAAGAACAATCTGTTTTAATTGACTCTTCCAGGCTTAGTTTTTATCCGAAATTATTGTTGCCACCTAATGATATTAATCGAGTTTGATATGCTTGTGTCAAATGTGCTAATTAAGTTTCATGTCTTGTAAATGACCTTCCCTACTTCCGATGGGCTTAAGTACCCAGAAAAATAAATAAATAGCACTCCAATTAACTTGTCAATTGGAGAGTCTGGGCCGACAAAAGCATGTCTATATATGGCAAGAGATGTCCGGCCCAACCTTGGAAAACCATATCATTTTCTCCCTTTTTTTTTTTTTTTTTTTTAAGGATGCCTTTGTTTCATAGAAAATAAATTATTTGAAAAATATATTTACAAAAATGATTATTTATATCGCTTATAAAAATGAATAAATGAAGAATATATTCATCACTAACAAAAATGTTAAGATATAAATTATTGTCCATAATAAAATATTTTTTATGAACTAATTATTATAACCAATTATTCTTAGAAAAATATATTACAAATTATTCATTTTCCGTAAAACAAATGAAACCATTGAAAAAACAAGATGGGATTAATCAGTGCATTTACCCTATTGGCATTATCATAAGGTTCTCATACCTACTACAAAATATTTGGTTTGAGTCAACTATTTATTCCACCAGTTGATAAACGAGACAATCACAACAGTCCCATGAGCATGCCACATAAGGTAGCAAATGCCCAAAAATCAAACTAGTTAAAATTTTTCCTTATGAAGCATGCCAAGAAGAGTGAGCATAAGTTTATAAACAAGAGGATTTATACTTCCTTAACTTTGTTTAATCTTTTTTTTTTGGTCCAACTCTAACATGCTTAGACTTTTGTTCAATCTCTTTATAGGACATGAGAGTCGAAACCTGCTTTTGAAACTAATTTGTCCCATCTCAACTACCTTGAGAAGGGAGGGATTCGAATCCCCATATCTCCCTTTTCATGTGAGAATTGTGGTCATTAGAGTAAATCTCAATAGTTAACTCTATTTGATCACCCACTAGGTATACAATTAGGGAGTTGAGTAGGGTGTATATGTTTAATTTCAAGTATAGAGTTCGACTGTTATGCTTTGCAAAGAGGTAAAGTAAAACTGAGAGAGAGAGAGATATTTAAAATAGGTTAGACAGAAAAAAAAAACTATGCTCGATCATTGTCTTTCATGCTAAAGAGATTTATGGCATTTGTAAAATCTCAAAATTTGGAACAATAAAGTATAACTTAATGTTGATAAGAAAGAAGCAAAAGAATTATAAAAAAAGAAAAGAAAAAGCCCAACCTTTTACACGTGGGATAAAAATAATGTAACTTTTAAACGTTCCAAAAAAAAACCGAACCTGTTGCACCTTGGACGAGAGTAACACAATGCTTCAAACTTCCCAAAAAAATAAAATCCAATTGTTCACCTGTAGGACAAATATGACACCTGTTATAAATTCCTTCCATCCTCAGCATTAAATCGCCACATATAATCTTATATGGCTCACGAAGTACTAGTACCAAAAGTGCACTTTTTTAGAAATTTATACACGTAGGCATCACGTTGAATTATCGGTGATGCATATTCTGTTTTATATTTTTGGATGAAGAATTGAATTTTATTCTTAAATTATTGTTAGAGATAAGTTTGGAGTGCCCAATTGTAACAAAATGTAATACATGATCAGAATTCGAGTAATAGTATTACGACGAGTTTTGTAAATTACATTTTATTGCTGTTGTTGTGGTTTTCTATTCCACACAACTTCACGGTAATGTGCGTATTTTCCACACTATCTTTATCACGCACTTTTTACTACTTTTAATTTAATCAAAGATAGTTATTATCTTTGGGAAAATATTAAAAATATATATTAAATTTAGTGGAATTAAAATGAGAAGAAGAGGATTAATTTGATTTTTTTTGATTTTTTTCTAATTTCACACTTAGCTAATTACATTCTTAGTTTTAAATGTACTATTAAATATTTTACTATTTACTGAAATAATATTTTTATATTAGATGATTTGAATAATTTGTAACATTGTATCTATAAATCAAAAGAAAATGAAGTAACATATAAAAGGGTGATGTGGTCGCCTTAGGAATTATGAATTTATTTTCCTATTTGAAAAGTTGAAAATGATAATATTAGTGATGTTGTGGAAAGAAGTGATTGAACATTAAAGTGAACCGAACTAGGAAATAAATCAAATACCATATTTACATGGTTCCATCGGTATAACCTACATCTGTGAGGAGAGCAACATTGGATTCCATTAAAGATCAAGCCATATAATAGAGATTAAAATTACATTCAAGTCATTCAAAAATGGAGACCTTAAATTAGATAACCTATTCAAACTAGGAAAATAATTAAAGTATAAAGGGTTTTCTTAGCATAACAATCTTTGAACTATTATAAGAATAATAGTATGTTGTAAGTCACAAATTTTTGAAGGAATATACCTCATAACAAAATTTAATTATTTGTTATTTGTAGCCCAAAAAGCCTGTTATTCTCATAATGGATTAGAAACAGTTACATAAGCATTACCTAAGTATAAACCAACTCAAATAGGAAACCTATTTGAATTAGGAAAGTTTCATTTTTGAACTCAAGCTCGAGACATTTTCTCAACAATTTCCACCTTAACTCAATGTTTGATGCAAGTCATAATTGCTTTGCTTTGCTTTTATTCTCCCACAACCTCCCATGGACTCAACCACCATAGAGATCTTCTATGCTCACTTGAACTTAGACATAATTATGGACCACATTACAACAATTCCACCTATACTTTTTGTTACTCCACAAGGATTTTCTGGCACAATTTCCTAAACCATAGATAAAAGTCTTCTTTGATAATGAGGTGCGGGACTTAACCACAGATAAAAGGCATGAGGAAGGCGTGAGGATAATAGAATCAAATCCCGTACCTCATCATCAAAGTTAATCTTAACCAAACTCAATCGATTAATACGACATTGAATCTATTGATATATTCAACAATCAACGCAACTTCACTCATCTTTAAGTGAAAGAGTCGCATCAAGTAAAGTTTGTTGATCTCAGAGGGCTTACCGCACATATTCGACAACGTATTCATCAAACATGTAGTTATTGCGAACTTCCTCAAGGTGAACCACAAAGGAAAGCTAATGGATTACCAAACTTACACTAAGCACAGACTTTTCCCAAACCCATACCAATAGCAAATTTTGGGTTTTTTATTTAATCATTTAAACATGCAATTTAATTAATTTAGGAATTGCCACTAATCTATTATGGGTTGATTAGAAACCCGAGTAATATATGCGAGAACATGTTGCTTTTACAAACTTGAGATATCATGGATATAGAAACTTGATTAGTCAGATAGATCTAACGTCATTTTGATACATTTTCTCTCTATTTTAAGAATATTTTGCAAGCAGTCTCGGTCAATTTTTATCCTTAATCACCAACATAATGGGTGATCATATAGGTGCGTCAGCAAGAATTTAACACGTAATAATCAAGCAAAAATAACATGATAAATAAATTGCCAGGAAGAAATTGGAGAACCAAGGTCATATTGAACAATTTAAACAAAGCTTTGCTATTAAGCTTTGAAGGAGGACCACTATAAGCAGTGCATGAAATGAATGTGCACAAATCTAATAAATGCAACTCTCTCAAAGAAATAAATTTTACTTCTCACAAAATAATTTCTCACAAAATAATCTCTTAATCTTACTAGGAAATTGCACAAATCTTAACACAAGGTTTTCACAACTTCAAACACATAAGATGTAATTCATGAGTATAAGCTCCTCTTGGATGCTCTTCATGAAGAAAATTAGAAAACCCACTTCTTATATTGAAGGAAATAGGATGCTCCAAATTCGAAAGCATGTTGAAACTAGGAAATCATTTAAAGTAGAAACCAACTCATATTAAGTAACCTATTTGAAGTAGAAAAATTTCCTTTTCAAGTTCAAACTGGAAACATATCCTTGTGAATTTGTTTTTTGTTTTCAGAAAGATTGTGTGTACATTTTTTCCATTTTTTTGGAAACACTCTTGGGTGATACTATTATTCTTTTTTGTTTGATCTTTATAGCCAAACAAACAATTTAGTACACCTAGGGATGATCGGGTTCTAGGGTGGGTAGGATCCAGATCTGGACCGTACCCGATTATGTTATAACTGGTTTCCCTTTTTTGGATCATGTATCCTACCCTGTTTTTATTAGACCATGTTTTGACCCGACCCTATTTTTCCGGTCCGGGAATAGGGTCAACCCTGTTTTCATTTAAACCTATTTTGCAACCATTTAATATCCTATATGGCTTCAAATTTTACATTAATTCGCAAAAAAACAACAACATAATCTTCATAATAATGCATAAACATTAACAACAAGTATGGATATAATATTAATCTCATTCCCACAAATACTTTTGATATGATTTAATACGACTGCTTATGTGTATGCGACGAAACTGTAATTAATTTGACATCTTTCTTGAGTTGTATTGAGAATGCTTTAATTAGTGCTACAATAGTTGATAGCACTTATCCCGAGACTATAGAAATAGTTGAACATGGGAAAAAAGAAAAACAATGCATGAGAAATGTACTTTTTAACAATTCTTTGAAAACAATTCTCCCTTAACTTGATTTGAATAAAAACTTTCTTTTTTTAACAATTTTTCGAAAACAAAAAGACATAAAGGCACTATACAGATAGGTGATTTGATTTTTTTAACAAGGTAAAAACTGGTTTCAAAACCGGTCCAGTTCCGGTGGGTCTTTGCTTGGACCATGTTCTTGGACCGGTTTCAACCGGTTCCCAAAAATTGGAAATAATTCCCGGACCGGTTTAATTGGGAACCGGTTCCCGACCCTGTTTTTTGGGTGATCCGGTTTGAGTTCCGAGTAAACCCGGTCCGTTTGCACACCCCTAAGTACACCCATATAAGTCATGTTTAAATATCACTTTATCATTTTTATTTATTAAGAATACATCAATAAGAGAGCCGCATGATTTACTCTTTCTCGCATAACATAAATTCCACTCTTACATTATCATACTAAAATGATCATGAAATTTGCAGCACGTTAGTTCATTCTACGATCATAACCTACTCCGCTCTAATTATAACTACGCTAAACATCTAGAACTTTAGCTCAAAATCTCATAAATAAAGCAATAGATTTCTGTTAGTTTGTCCTATCTACATTTCTTTCGACCTTTAGCTTTTATTGACAGGATGATGCCATAATGTATCGTGCGATAATGTCCACATAAAAATCTAGAAGATGATTTACGCGGTTGTTTTTATGTATTTAATGTCCCCAGAAATTTCGTACCTCGTCTATCTCAAAGACGCAAAAATTGCTTCCTGTCTAGATGATATATCGCTTCATGTATGAATGTGAAATTCACGAATTCGTGTTATGTGTCTCCACTCTTGTCCCCACGTGGGAAGATAAAATCCAGCGACGGAAGTAAAAGGGGAGGGGGGTGGGGATAAGATAAAAAATTGTAGCCAGACCCGTTTCATAGAAAACCGACCACAAATTGAGAAATAGTGAAAATTACTGCGATGCTTCTGGGAGAGCTTCTGAGAGAGAGAGAGAGAGAGAGATTATGGACGCTTTAGGCACGGCAAACGAGAACCAAGAAGACAAAACGCGTTCCCGAATGCAGAACCGGAAGACACCCAAGTTATTGCATCAAAAGATTAATTGTGTCCCCCTTCACGTTCCTTGAAGTTCTCGCGTATTTGCCTCCTCTCCCTCCATCTTTTCACGTCAGAAAGCAAGACCAAATCCGAGCTCTGTTGGCATATCCAATTGACTCGCCTTAAAGACTTATTTTGCTCAATCCCTCCACGCGCACACCTCAAATAAGAAAGATCATGGAAAGCCTATTCAGAGTCGAGAAAAGATATACTTTCTTTAGGGAAATTTGAAGAGAAACAGAAAACAGTAAGATGGATCACATGGTGAGGAAGGAGGGAAAATGTATGATCTATTTTGAGATGATTGCTTAATCAAGATTTAAACCACTTTCAGTTGATAACAAGGTTGAGTAAATGCTTGATCCAAATAAAATTGCAAGCAAGTAGAGCACCTAAATAAGGTCCATTCTTTTTATTATTATACTTTCTACATCAAGATATGATAATTAAATTTGAGCATATCGTTAAAAGACTCAAAAGGAAAAAAAATAAGGAAAAGAAATCTCGAAAAGTGAGACTCCTCAATTCACATTTCGTATTTTCTTTTCGATAGAAAAAAAAAAGATCTATTCAGAAACAGAGAAAGCTCTTGATAGTGAAGGTAGACATTACCTTTTTTAAGGTGGCTACTGCTGAGTAGCATAGTATAGTAGCTATGCACACCTCCAGTGAGAAGGCATATTAGGTTGACCTACTTCGTACAAAGTCTTTTAATTGATTTGTCAACCGAGTACCACCTGGTGTCCCTTCTTTTTATTATCGTACTTTCTTTCTACGTCAAAATAGGAAGGCACGCTCAACATTCTTGGAACCATCCCTCAAGATAGACATTTTAACCTCCTTTTTCTAGGAAATTCTGATAAACTTTTCAATTTATAAAACAGTCAACCCCCCTTCCAAAAAATAATCATTTGGCACAGCCGCCCTCTCACTTTTTCCCAAAACACTTTGCTCCGCTCCCAGATTCACATATTCTTGCTCTTTTTGGCATCATGACCGGCGTTGATTGGCCAGCTGCTGCTGCTTCTTCTCAGGGGGAGATCGCTGGACCTGCGTCGGTGGCCCAGGCTGAGACCCAGAAAGACATGCCATCGGCTCTCTCTAATCACGACGCAGTCACGTCGCCACTTTCTAATCATGAGGGGATCCCGTCTCCTCCCTCTGATAGCGATGCAATCCGCGGCCAGGATCATATCCCTCCTTTGCAACACCAAGTTCTCCGCATTCGACACCCGAGGTTCCACATAGATCCGCCTCCAGAAACCCTACTCCACTGTCATACCATCGACATCGAGCTAATCCAAACGACCAATGATGACGAGGCAAAAAGGAGGAGGCTTCCGCCAGTGAATCTGGGGAAGGTGTTCCTCGGACTGACCTACCAGGCAATGGGGGCTTTCATGGTCTTCCACTTCTCAACCTCCACCGACATAAATAATTCACGCCACTCAACGCTTCTTTCCTTTCTCCTGAACTTCTCCGAGGTTGCGGTGGTGGTAGGGTTCACGGCTTCCTTGGTCGGGGTCTTGATGCGCGAACTAGCGTACATGGAGATGGCAATGGTCGCTGAGAGAGCGGGGTCCGCTTCTGCCGCGTTAGGGTTTTTCTTAATGATGAGCATGTTTTTGAGCAAAATGTCTATAGGTATTGGATGGGCTTGTGCCGTTGTATCCTTTATGGCTTTTGTCGTAGTCTTCATGAAGATGAGAAAGACTGGCTGATCCTAGGTATACGACTTTAATTAGGTTGAATTTTAGTCTCGATGGAAATTAGATCTAGTTACAATTAAAAGAATTTTGTTGTCCTTACCAAAAAAAATAATAATTTTGTTGTACTTTCAACTAGTTGGTGGAGGGCACTAAGGGAAGTTTAGCCGATAATCATTGATGATACGACTTTCTATTTGGACGGTTGCGTGTCTTTTTTCAAGCAATGAGATGTATAAATGTATAGTATGTAAAGTATGTAGAGTATACAAATTTGGAATAAAAATTTCCAACTCAAGCACCCAAAAATATCTATTCAGATCTCACCAGCTGTGTACAATTTAATTTCAATTATGGTTGTCTTTATAGCTCGAAAGCATGAACTTAACTTGTTGGTGGGTTTTTAAGGAGTGTTCCATATATGGGTCTTTAGGTGGCTGAGTTTATGTATCATAAGCTGTGAGTTATTAAAAAACACAAAAAAAAGCGTGTCCCCAAATTTTAGATAGATCCTTTTGGTCATTATCATGGATGGTCATAATAGAAAGCTCTGCTGGCCTGCATTCTGCGGGGTTGACCATCTCTTTCTTTTTTGAGTCCAAAATGCATTTTTTCCCTTCTTAAACAGCAATAGATATATAATAAGATTGATCAATAAAATTGGTATATTTTGCGACAAACTGTAATGAGCCTTTCCGTGCAAAGATCTCCAAAGTCTCTTCCCCTCTTAATGGTAGCTTCCTAGATATTCGCTGACTCCTCGAGTTGACAGCTATCTTTGTGGTGCCAACTTTAATGAATAAGAAGCGATTTAACCCGCTTACTACATGTTATTTAGTATGACGCGTAACTTAAACACGCATAATTATGCATATAACCTTGAAATTCTTGTTCCTTGTATGGAAAACAGTCTGATCACATACGTTGTACCTTAGTAGTTATACGCAACCAAGACCAAACAATTTCATAAGAGCTCGTCATACAACCACGCAACTGCTTGAAACATAAATATTCATTGCTCAGCTACGTTAATTCCTACAACACCATCAACCTCCGGGGAGCGGACTGGGGACACGGTCAAGATGGAGAAGAACGCAATCGCAGATGTCATGGAAATCACGGATAAGTAGGAGCATGCGCTAGCGATCTGGGGGATGTGGTGCACCATGAGGGAGGAATAAGCCCCAGCGAAGGCGGCCATGAGGGAGAGGATGAAGCCTTGGAAGGTCGAGGAGGACGGCCCACCCTTGAGGAACAAGGTGGGGATCGGGTTGCCGTCGACGAACTCACATGGCAGCTGTACGAGGGCTGTGGCGGCTGTGAAGGACACCCAGATGATGCACTGCAAGACTGTGATCCTGATGGTTTGGCGAGTGGTTGATCGGTCATGCGACATGATAATGGCGAGGATCAGAGGAACAATGTTGGGTTGGATGTGCAAAAATCTGGGTGTGTTAATCTTCCCATTGAGCATTGTTCTTATATTTGAGGACTTAAAAGTTGGTCAAGAAGATCTCAATCGGCCGTGTCTTTGGGGTTGCATTCTCTCTTATTTGAATTTTCCCAGTAATTGACGTTTCCGAGTGTGATAGGACGCAGTGAAGAGTCTATCTATGGTCGGTAACGGAAGGAAGACGTGTGCTAAGGTTTGGAAAAGGCTTGGAAAAGGCAGAGGAGTTTACACGAAGGGCGAGACAAAGGGATGCCCATAAACTCCGGCAATACCTTTCGCTGATGTTTACAAATGAATTCATCACCCCCTTTGTTTGAATTTGCATGGGATATGAATAATGGGTCTAAAATATGCATGTTTTAATCGAAAGGGTATTACTGGAAAAGGGGAAAAAATAAAAGAGTCTTGAGTTTAAAATATGCATGTTTTAATCGAAATTGGTACTTTCTTGACCATTTCTCGCCTTGGGTCCATATTTCGTCCCTTTTCCGTTTGTTTTTGCTTAAGGCTATAAAAATTTTTGTAATTATTCAGACCCTTTGGTCCGTCTAGGCAACCAAACTTTTGTCGCCTTTGGCTACCCCTCATCGTCTTGGGATGGCCTTTGGTCTTCTTCTTCTTCTTTTCTTTTTCTGCGGAAAAGCTGTCGGGACTAAAATTCTTGTCATCAATGGTTCGCTTTAAGTTTTCTTAGGGTGATTTTCCAGTCATGTTACAGCGAGAAGTTTTCAAAATAAAAAAATTTCACTTTAGAATCTTATTGTTGCTTTATATAAAGTAGATATATGACAACATAATATATTATAACAAACAAAGCTAGTTTATAAGTTAAAATCGCACCTATTAAGATCGGGAAAAAAATTAAAAACTTAATTAATGCTTAACCATACAAAAGAGGTAAAGTAAAAGTCAAAAAGAGAGGAGAATTACAGTAAAACAGACAAACAAAAAAACCCTATTCGATCATTGTCTTCGTGCTAAGGAGATTTGTTGAATTTGCAAAATCTCATAATTTAAAACAATATAGTGTGTAACTAAATTTTTATAAAAAAGGAGCGAAAGAATTTATAAAAAAAGAGTCCAACCTTTAACACCTAGTATAAAAATAACACAACCTTTCAAAAGTTACAAAAAAACTGCCTTTTGTACCTTGGGCAAGGATAACACAATGCTTCAAGCTTCCAAAAGAAATTCAATTGTTCACTCGTAGGACAAAAACGACACCTGTTACAAATTCTTTCCATTCTCACCATTAAATCGCCACACATCATTTTATATGACTTACCAAGTACTAGCACCAAAAGTGTATTTTTCTAGAAACTTATACGCGGAGACACCACATGTCAATTTACTGATGACACGTATCTGTTTTTTTTTTTTTTTTAACGAAAAAATTAAATTTTATCCTTAAATCGTTGTCGGAGATAAGTTTGGAGGGCCCAATTGTAATGCAATGTATTACATGGTCAGAATTCGAGTAGTAGCATGGCGACGATTTTTATAAATCATTATTATTGTTGTTATTGGTGTTGTTGCCCGTTTTTTCTATTCTCATACAACTTCAATGTAATACACACGTTTTTCCACACCATATTTATCACGCTGTCAAATTGTCACATTCTATATATTAAGATGAAAGGGAGGTCAATAGTAACTTGGCGATGTGGTTTCTCGAAGAATTTATAATGATGATATTTTTTTATTCTCAATGCCACACTTTACTACTTTTAATTTTATCAAAGATAGCTATTATCTTTGGAAAAATATTAAGGAGTATAATAAATTAAGTGGAATTAGAAAGTGAAGAAGAGGATTTATTCAATTGTTTTGATTTTTTCTAATTTCACACTTTACTAATTATATTCTTAGTTAAGATGTACTATCCAATATTTTACTATGTATTGAAGTAATATTTTAATATTAGATAATTTGAATAGTAATCTTATAATTTGTATGTTAATTGCTATATATTTTGCAATATTGTTCCTATTTTTCAAAATAAAGTGAGAGTACGATAGCAGTAGGGTGATGTGGTTGCCTTAGGAATTATGAATTTATTTTCCTTTTTTTTGTCGGTCATACTTTGCTTATATTTTAATACTCACTCTCAGACTTTTATTCTACCTTCCTACAGAGCGTGAAAGTTAAAATACATACTTAAAACTAAATCGTCTCTATCCTAATCCCCCAAAAAGGTGGGGATTTAAACTATTCACCTCCCCCTTTTCATGTGGGAAATGTAGCTATTGGGACAAATCCCGATGGTTAAATTTATTTTTCTATTTGAAAAGTTGAAAATGATAATATTAGTCGGATTGCAAAAAGCAAACAATCGAACAATACAATAGACCAAATAAAGAAATAAATCGAACACTAAATTTATGTGGTTCGATCAATGTAACCTACATTAAGATGAGCAACATTGATATCCATTATAGATCAAATAATATAACAAAAATTACAACTACACGTGAGTCATTCAAAAGTGAAGACCTTAGAGTGGGAAAACTATTCGAACTGGGAAGCCACTTAAATTATAAACCAACTCAAATTAGAAAACCTATTTGAATTTAAAAAGTTTTCTTTTTGAGCTCAAGTTGGAGACATATTCTCAATGGTTTCCTCCTTGGCTTGACGTATGAGCCAAGTCATAGTCACTTTGCTTTGCTGCTATTCTTCTATAGCCCCTTATGGACTCAACCACCACAAATATCTTTGAAGCTTGCTTGAACTTCGCCATAATTATGGACCTCATCAAAAATAATTCTTCCTATACTTTTAGCTACTTCACAAGGATTTTTCGACATAACCTACTCAACCACATTGATGAAAAAAATACAATTATTGCATTCATGTCTATCAAGAGGTCAAACATCCATACTATCAAATTAGGCAATTACAATAACCATTGGTTTTAGAGGCTCCACTTTGCTGTAAGTACCATTTACGTCGGTTGTTCCAATAATACCGGCTATGTTAGGAGTTTATGGTTGGTATATCACCCTAAGCTAAGCATTGTTTAAATCCATATAAACCCTGGCACAGGCATTCTAACCTAGAAATATTTGAGACTCGTCAAATGTATTTGTTGATAATAGATGAATTTAATCAAGGGCACCACAACCTATACCCTGTCACCTTGTATACTGCCTAAGAATATGTACTTTCCTAGCCCTCCCATTAATCTTGCCATCATTTACTGAACATAACATGGGTAATCATATATTCTAAGAACAAATTTTTGAGCAAGGTCATATGATTATACTTCCTCGATAGTCCAACATCCAATTGCAATTGAAGGGAACCCTCAATTGGATAGCTAGATGCACTCATAAGAAATCTCCTAATCGTACCAATATTATAGCATTTTATGGGCTGACTCTAGTAATATTCAGTTCTCAACTTTACATCCCATTGTAGTTCACTGACATTATTCGGCATCTTATTATGCATTCTTCATGCATAATTTGTTTTACAACTCTAAGCAAAACTCATACTATTAGTCTACTCAAAATCTCATTTTCAATCAAAATTTTGAATCACTCGCTCCTAATAATAGCATCAAATTTGTACCATGACACAAACACACAAGTCTTCATTTAACAGTCATCAACAACTATTAGCATAAATCTAATATTCTTTTTGAATGAAGTCATAACACTGTCAAGTGAATCAACTTTGCAATCTCTATGATTTTTTTTAGAGTCATACTAAACTACACTTTTTCATTATTAGCCCTTATATACATTTAATTTATCTATCACATAATCATACAATAAATTCATTCCCTTTAAATACTTCAGGTTTCTCTTGTCCATGTATTCCAAATGCATATGCCACAATTCAAACTCTTGAGCAAACCATCTAACTTCATGGTGAAATTCATGACTATCTCATTTTGAAGCTTATACAAACCACTAAGCTTAATTCTTTTCATTATCACCAAGGCATCTTAAACAACCTTCAAAACTCCACATTCTAAAGTATATTAACACACAACTGAATCTAGTACTCAAGGAATTAAGTTCTTCTTCAATTATGAAAAATTCCTTACTTGAATTAATGTCCTCACGATATCATTACATCTTTTGATTTTGCCATTACCAATATCTACAACTTCTTACTCAACATTTTCCTTAGCCACATTTTACTACTATCCATGCATCAATAAGTAGTATGCCAGCTCCTACTTAATGTGGCATAAAACGAAAAACCAAAATCCATAATCCAATAATCAAATAACAAATCTTTAGTGACAAACATGACATAATAAGCACTATCCAAATTATGATCAATTACAACTATAACATCATAAGGCAATCCCTACTAAAATGCCCCCATAATTCCAACATAAAAAACCTAGGCTGACCACCTATGTTTAGACTTACATTACTTTTGCTATGTAACTACTAGTGCTTCATCTTCCTTCACCTACTAAAGGAGCATGCACAAATTCAAATGATTCTTTTCACGGATATCCTCACTCATAATCAAATCGCAAACCTTATCAAATGTCAAGCTTCTTGATCTAGAGAAATTACTAATAATAGTAACAGTAGTATTCCAATTATGAAGTAACGAGGATAATAAAATCAAAACATGTACCTCGTATTCAAGGTTTATATCAATTGAAATTAATTAACTAATGATCATATTGAATTCATTAATATGCTCAGTAATTGATGCACCTCTACCATTTTTAAGTTTCATAGACATTGCCTAAAGTAGACATCGTTGATTGCAAAGAGCTTCTTATACATGTTTGATAAGGCATTCATTAAACTTAATTTGGTCTTCTCTTTCATAATGTGAAACAAGAGCAAGCCAACATTAGCCAAATAATTCCAATGCTTGTTTATCTATCAAATTCTAATTAGTTTGCTTCATTGCCTTTGGCTTCCTCCCAAACTGGATAAGTGTAGATTTCTCTAGTATATATATTTTGTAGAAACCAAATATTTCTCAACAAATCTATCGATTTTCACTTTTCTTTTTTCTGTCGCCATTGATTGGCTTAAACTTAGTCAAGCATGGCTCCAATACCAATTGTTGTGACAACAAATGATTGAGCAATAAAATAAACAAAGGAAGAAAATGAGCCTGATACGAAATTTACATGATTTGGTTGATGTAATTTACATTCACAAATAGAGTAGCACAAAATTTCACTATAGATAAAGCGACAAGACGAAGATTAAAACTACATTTCAGTCATTCAAACACTCTTAGTGTTTCCCAGCCCCTAATTACGCCCAATAATTCATAGTATTTAGCCCTTAAATCCTCACAAAAAAATCACTTGTCCTCATAAAAAGAATTACACAAAATATTACTTAGAAAATTTTCATGGTTTTAAACACTCTTGGACTCCATTGGTGTGTAATTCATATGAATTCTTACATGGATAATAATTGGATTCAAAATAAGAAACCACTTTTTAGGAAACCTACTTAAATTAGAAAAATTCCCATTTTGGACTTAACTCAGGACATGTTTTCAACAAAAGCTTTATCTTATGAACACTTCTTTTAATCCCTAATTTTTACTGACATGATGATGACATAATCTATTGTACGCTAATGTCAACGAAAAATCTAGTAGATGTTGAACGGTTTTACATTTAAGTATACATATAGCTATCTTATAAAAAAGAAAAATAAGGATCAATCTACAGATTTGTATATGAAGTACTCAGAAATTTCGTGGTTCATCTGATCTCAATCTACAAATTCGGGCCTTTACTATGGATAAGTAACGCTAGTTATTGGTGTTATGTGTCTCTGCTTTTGTCCCAACGCGGAGAGAGAGAGAGAGAGTAAAATGAAGAAATTAAATACGAAGGGAAAATATAATAAAAAAAATATAGCCATACCCATTTGATAGCAAACCAACCACAAGATGAGAATTAGGGAAAGCCGTGTGGTGGCCTCTAGTTCTCATGCTTCGGGGAGAGCTTCACAAGGGCTTCTCGACGACGAAGGGGTGACAGACCCTTCAGACACACAAAAGAAGAAGAACTAGGAAGCCAAACCGCGTGCCCTAATGCAAACCAAAAGATCAATGGCGACCCTCCTCCCCCTCCCCCTCCACACACCCCCTATCCCTCCCCCTGAGAAAATTGCAGTGATGCTTCAAGGAGAGCCTCACAGGGGCTTCTCGACGACAAGGGGGAGGGAGATATGACAGACCCTTCAGACACGCAAAAGAAGAAGAACTAGGAAGCCAAACCGCGTGCCCTAATGCAAAAACAAAAGACTCGACTGAAAGATCAATGGCGACCCCCTTCACATTCCTTGGAAGTTCTCCTGTATTTGCCTCCTCTCCTCCCGCTCCGATTCTCATAGTAGAAACAAAGAGAGCGCCCGAGTCTGGCGTCTGTGCTATTAGCATATTCAATTGGATTCACTTTCACTCAGACATCTTATATTATCAAGTCCATTTTACACAACATCCCCAACGTAGGACTTACGCCTCAAAAAATTAATATCATCGAAAACTTATGGAGCCGTGAAAGAAACATTTTCTTCAAAAAGTACTAAGGAAAGTATGTGTTTTATTTTGAGATAAGTACTTAATCTAGATTGAAATCTCCTTTATGTTAATAACGAGTTTGGGTAAATGCAGTATTCTGATAAGATTGCAAAAAAGAAGAGCGCCTAAATAAGATCTTCTTTTTCGTTATTGTTCTTTCTTCGTACGTCAAAATAGGAAAGCACACTCAACATTGTCGGATCATATTTCAACCTCCTTCCTAGGAAATTCATGTGAAATGTTAGAAGTATCTAACTATCTATAACATGAATGAACCTCCTCTATAAGAGTCAAGCCCCCCTATCGCTTCAACTCGCCGGTCTCAAATGTTCCCAAATTCACATATCCTTGCTCTTCTTATCATCGTGGCGGCCGTCGAGCAGCCAGCTGATGCTTCTTCTTCTTGGGGGGACAATTCCGATCCTGCACCAGCAGCCCAGGCTGAGACCGAGAAAGACACACCGTCGGCGATCACTGATCGCGATGCAGTCCCGTTGCCCCTCTCTGATCGCAACGCAATCCTTTCTCCTCCCTCTGATAGTGACACAATCCGAGATCTCGATCAGATCCCTCCTTCACAACCCCACATCATTCGCATCCGCCGCATGCGATTCCACATGAATCCACCTGCGGAAATCCTACTCGACTATCACACCGTCGACATTGAGCTAATGCAAGCGGCCAATGATGACGAGGCACAAAGGAGGACGCTTCTGCCGGTGAATCTAGGGAAGGTGTCCCTCGGACTTACTTACCAAGCAATGGTGGCTTTCATGGTCTTCCACTTCTCGTCCTCCGTCGACATGGAGATTTTACAACACTCAAAGCTTCTTTCCTTTCTCCTGAACTTCTCCGAGGTCACGGTGGTGGTAGGGTTCGCCGCTTCCTTGGTAGGGGTTTTGATGCGCGAACTAGGGTCCACGAAGATGGCAATGGTCGCTGAGAATGCGGGCTCCGCCTCTGCCGCCTTGGGGTTTTTCCTCATGATGAGCATGTTCCTGAGCAAATTGTCTATAGGCATTGGATGGGTTTGTGGTGTTGTATCCTTTGTGGCTTTTGTTTTAGTCTTCATGAAGAAGAGAAAGGCAGGTTGATCCTAAGGTATAAGACATTAGATAGGTCGACCTCTAGTCTCGATGGAAAAGGAGCCTTCGAGAACTGCCTCTTCTTCTTATTCAAAAATTAAATCTACTTACCATGAAACGAAGCCAGAAACCATACTTTCGACTAGTTGGCGACACCACTTTACAAACATCCTCCTTGGTGGCCTCTCCCCTCTTATGAGTTATATTTAGGTCAAATTTTGGGAGTTTTACTCTCTTGAACTAGATCTTAATGTAGATCCAAGATCTCCTCATAGGTATTTAATCTATGTTTTTTCAACACTTTGATATTAGTGTTTCTACACAACAATAGTGATGCGGACATTGAATCCGAATGTGCATTGCAAACTATTGCAAATGAAGTGGGAGATCTCGGCATCTGCTCATCATTGAATCTAATGATCAACCGATCATTTTTGGTTTCAGATCTGTTCTTGAGACATGAGATTATGCTTCTAGCTACAAATTGTGCTTTGTTATTTGCTTTCTAGCTTTTGCTTTGTTCTGCAATTATTTGGAATATACTAAACTTGAAAGCCTTTTATGTACCTTTTAAGTATTATCCTAATATATGAATGGCATCTTTCTTTCGAAAAAAAATAGTTGCTGGAGGGCCACAAGAGAAGTTTAGTGGATAACCATCGATGATGGACTTTCAATTTGGACGGTTTCATCTTTTTTTCGAGCAATGAGATGTTTAAATGTATCATTTGTAGACTATGCAAATTTGACAAAAAATTTCCACCTTTTGGACTCTGAAGGTGTACGTTCAAATCATCAGCATACAATTTACTTTGAATTGGATAAACTTTACTAAATATAATAAGATTTACCTATAAAATTGGTATAATTTGCGACAAACTATAATAAGTGGAATGCCAACGCGGGTCTCATAGGCTTGAAATATAAACAATCATTGCTTAGCTACATTGTTGTGGAACAATGCCAAAAGATGTACCAATTGAAGTACAAGTAGTAAAGGATGAAAGCAAAATCAAAATTATACAAGATACAAAATTTACGTGGGAACTCAAAACAAGAAAAACCACAGGGAGATAGGGGCGTTTCACTATCTTCGACAATAAGTACAAGAGTACAATCCAAAAGGCTCAAAAATCACTTGGTAAGCCACAAGATCTAAAGATCTAACAACTAGAAAAGAAAAACAAAGGAACGGATGTTGCTTTTAGGACTCCACCGGCACCTTATGAGAAATCAAAGTTTTTGGGTTCCGGAGGAGTATGGTCGCAAGGCTGAAACTTAAAGGAATTGACGGAAGGACACCATCAGGAGTGGAGCCTGCGGCTTAATTTGACTGAACACGGGTCGAAATCAGACATTAGATCTAGGGAAAACTACACTTGCATTCCTTCATTGATGTGATGTAATCTCGGTTGAAGATGAATCAGGTGCGACAAAACCCATTCAATTAGCTGGATCGACCCGAATTGACCGGGATCGATCAAGGGAAATATATGGAGGCTGTGGTTAGATATGTGTTACTAAACACATTCCTTTTATATAGGCTACTGAATCATAAAACCCTAAAACAAGTATCCATGATTTAAAATACTCTTGTTACAGATTTGAAAGTCAAAACTCAACCTACATTAATTCCTACAACACCATCGGCTGTCGGGGAGCAGACTGGGACACGGCCAAGACGGAGAAGAACACGATGGCGGATGTCATGGAAATCACGGACAAGAAGCAGCAAGCACTAGCGATCTGGGGTTTGTGGTGGACCACGAGGGAGGAATAAGCCCCGGCGAAGGCGGCATGAGGGAGAGGACAAACCCTTGGGAGGTCGACAAGGACAGGCCACCCTTAAGGAACAAGGTCGGGATCGAGTTGCCATCGACGAACTCACACGGCAGCTATACAAGGGCCGTGGCGGCCGTGAAGGACACCCAGATGATGCACTGCAAGATGATGATCCTGATGGTTTGATGAGTAGTTGATGGGTCATGTGACATGATAACGTGCACGGATCAGATGAACAATGCTGGGTTGGGGGTGTTCAAAAATCGCAGCGTGTTCACCTTCCACGGATCAGCGGAATAATGCTGAGCGTTCTCTTATATTAGAGCACTCAAAAGTTAATCGAGCAAGTCTCGATCGACAGGCTCATAGGAATTGCATTCTCTCTTCTTTAAACTTTCCAAGTAATTGATCGCATCTCTTCTGTACGTGACAGCTTATGGTTGACCGAGGAAACCTCAATCGACCGTGTCTTGGGAGCTGCATTCTCTCTTCTTTGAACTTTCCAAGTAAGTGACATTGCCGGGTGCGAAAAGACGCATTGAAGAGTCTTGTCTAAGGTGGGAAAGCAAGGAAGACGTGTGCTAGGGTTTGGAAAATGCGTGGAAAAGGCTGAGCAATTTACATGAGGGGCGGGACGAAATGGATGCACATGAACTCCAAAAATACCATTCACTGATGTTTACAAATGAGGTCATCACCCACCTTTGTTTGAACTTGCATGGGAGCATAATTCATATATGGTCCGGTGGCAAATGGAGTTCTTGACACATTTCACTCAAATTCACTATGAAATTAGGTTTGATAAGGACACTACGAGTAGACAAGTTAAACGGGCCTTGAAAGGAAAAGTCCAATTCCGTATGGATCTCATTAATGGGTCTAAAATATGCATGTTTAAATTGAAATTGGTACTTTCTAGTTTATCTACAATCAGTACAAAAGTTAACCAAAAGCAACAGAATTTTTCGTCGCCTTCGTCGCCTTTCCGTCTGCTCTATCTTTTTTGCTTAAGGATATAAAAAATATTTTAATTTACATACCCTTTGGTCCGTCTAAGGCAACAACTTTTGTCGCCTTTGCAAAATTAAAGCGACGAAATCTAGTCGTCTTGGGGTGGCCTTTGGTCTTTTCTTGTCGGGACTAAAATTTTTGTCACCATAGGTTCGCTCTATGTTTATTTAGGGTGATTTTTTCAGTATGTTACGGTGACAAGTTTTCAAAATTTTCTTCACTTAATAACCTTATTATTGTTTTTTTTTTAAGTTGATATTTTACAACATGATATATCGTAACAAACAAAACTAGTTTATAAGTTAAAATCGTACCTAATAAGATCGGGAAAAGTTAAAAAAGATTGTTCATGCTTAAACATAAAAATGAACAAAACAAAGCAAAACTACTCAGGTAGATGCCTCGTGCTCCTCATCATCTTCCTGCTCTTGATCGAAGCTCTTTGAACGTCTCGGACGCAAACTTTCTTCTCCCCTCGTCGATCCCTGAGAAGTCGCGGCCGGATCGCGTGAAGCTAGTGCTACCACCATGCTCGGTGGCCGTGCTACGACAGTGCCCAAATTCTTATGGTAACAGGAGCCAAGCTGTTTAACTGGAAAAGCGATATATCTTTTAAAGTACGGCGGATCTAATTGAATCAACGAAGGCGGTGAAATGTCGTTTATTGATTCTGATTAGGAAAGTAAATTGATGGATATTAAAATGCAGGAAGGGTCAATGTGATGCAATTTTAAATTAGATATAAATTCGCAAGAACGGGAGTAATGTGATTGATTGGGCGACATTTTACAGGGAATACAAAGTACATATCAATATCCCCCGATCACGGTTACTTAGAAGCAATTATTGATTTTGAATTCACCAATAACTTCCTAACCCTATAAGAGATTACAACCTAGACACATGATCTCTAATTATCTAGTAATGATTATCTACAACGAGTTATAGATACCGAGAATATAGGCATGACCATCCAGCATATTTACAATTGATAAATGTTCAATCTTTAAACTATGTGAAAATGTACAATATCATCATTATGTGAATCCAAGTTAACAAAATGCACCGATATGGCTTCTAATTTGTGAAGTTTAAACTGTGGACAAAAAAATAAAAAGGTTATGCATAGATTATCTAAATAGGACATTCATCCCAAATCAAGATATATTCTCTACGTCATTAAATAATGATGAATATATTGAAGCCTAATTTTCTTTTTTTCTTAAAGGAGAAAATTATAATAAAAAAAAAGCCATAAACTTATTACACTTATACTAATTCAATTTCATATATTTCAGTTGTGCCAATTTAGTTTTAAACATTTTTACGTTTTGTCAATTAAATCCACCTAACCAATTTTAGTTAGAAATCGATAACATGAACACTGGCCATCCTACATGGCATGATTAGCACCAATGTAGATAATTTTTTATATTTTTTTGAGTTTCTTATCTATTTATTTTATATTCTCTTCTCTTTTCCTTCTTTTTCTTTTTTTTCCTACTGTGGCTAATGAGGGTCACCAAAGGTTGCTGGCCACGAGGCAAAGGTTGCAAAGGCCTTGCTTGCTACTACAATTGCCTCGCTTAATGTGGAAAAAAAAAAGACATAAAAGAGAACAAAAAAGGTAAAGAAAATATTATTAAAAATTTAAAAAAATTGTTAATGTTAACGCTAGTCATGCCATGTTGGACGGCTGTTGTCCATGTTAGCCATTTTTGGCCAAATTGGATGAATGGACTCGATTGGCAAAACGTAAAAGAATTCAGGACAAAAATGACACAATTAAAGGTTCATTTCTAAATTAGTGCTAATGTAATAGGTTTATAAATTTTTGTGTACTTATCCCTTTCTAAATTATATGGATGAAAAGATAGCGTGTTGTCTCATTTTCAATATATTACAATTTACATCATTAAATAAAGTCTAATTTATCATTCAAGTAAACGGAATGACTACATTGAATATTTATTAATAGTATAGAGATCACATAAAAACAAATTAAAGTTACAGATATAACATTACACGTTGAGCTAAAAATAATGAATGATTTGTATCATTTTCCTTTTATCATTTGTCTTCCTATGTGGTGACTAACTATGGGTTTATTGGTTGTGGACTTAGCAGGTGTTTATTAACGCTCCTATTTCTTTGTTTTTCTTTTCTTTGTTCCCTGAAATTGAAAAAGAACATAAATCCATTTGGTAACGTCCACTAGTATTTCTATTCTTGAAATACAAAGTCATTCTAATGAATGGATATGGAATAGAAATGAAAATTAGAAAAAAAATAGCTTATTGTTCTTGAGAACAATTTTTAGAAAGTTATATCTTGGGTCATCGTTACTCATGACCGCCGCCACCCGCCGCTCGCCCGCCACCGCCATAAAATAAAAAAGGAATAAAAATTTTGTATTAGTACCAAACACATTCATATTCTTTTTCTATTTCGAGAGTCGGGAATTTTTGTAATTACCAAACGTCTTATTTTACTTAGAAATTGTTCTAAGAAGTATAAATAAAAAAAAACTATTTCTCAAAAAAAATTATTCCCATGAATAAAAATATTACCAAATGCACCGTTACTTTCCTTTTAGCAATTTTCGAGAAACTTGTCGGAAAAATATCACGAGCTAAGGTTCATTTTGGTTGGACGTCCTACTTGGGCGACCAAAGCTAATATTCTATTCATTTGGCTAGGCAGTATGTCTAGGACAACTTTTAAGTTACATGAAAAACATCTGCGGGTGCAAACGAGTGAAAATCGAGGAAGAGTGAAAAAGGGCGAACGCTTTGTATCTTCACTTTTGCAATAGACAAAAATCTGATCATTAAGGGAGCAAAATTGAAATGATTATTGATTAGTGCCCAAGAAAAGGAAAATTAATGTTCTGCGCGGATAAATTCCAATTAATATTCATAACACTCGAAATTGATGGCAAAAAAATCATCAGTGGCTTGTTGGTAAGTTTCCGGTTGATATTTTATGATCGGATTTTGGCAACCATGTTACGATGCGCCTTTGAGAAAATCATGTTTAGAGTTTTAAATAGCCACATAAGAGCCAAAGATCCACTTAACGGCAGTGGAAACATTTTATCTGGTTTATACGATACGGATGAATTTGAACAAACAAATATAATTGGGAGATGACATAAATATTTACAAACAGTTCGCCGGGGGGGGTTGTCGTTCTTCATTGGTCAATACTTTCCTGATAAGTTTGTTGAAACACTCGCCATTCTTTTCGTACCATAAGCACTTTGCATTCACTCAATGAAATGATATCACAATATAATGGTATAAAAAAAATCAAATCCAGGGAAAATCTTGTGAAAATTCAAATTGTTGCCCATTGGCTTGGAAAGGAGCAAATGGAAACATCGTCAAAATAGTAAAAGTCATTTCTTATTTTGTAAGAAGCAACGAAGAACAAATTTTGATGTTATCCCAATTTTCTTCGCCCCTTCTTCCCATTGCCAAACAAAGCATCGCGAGTTCAAATTTCGGGGATGATAATTCTTGACGGTTGACATGACACGAATGCCTTCAAAATTTTCTGGAAAGGAGAGAAGGCGAAAAGTGAATGGGTCTAGAAAATTGGTAAAATTGAATATTTATGAGGAGTTAGGGGAAGATTTTAAGGCTTTCTTAGTTTTCTTCGCCCATTTTCATCGACCATATCCCAAATAGATCATAGGGACCTCAAATTATAAGGGTGATAACTTTTGATATAGCATGTCCATAAGGAAATTACAAAAAAAAATTATAATTTTTTTACAATTTTGCCAATTTGATCTTAAACTCTCTTTTTTGTCAATTCAATCATAAATTTTTTACAATAGTGTCAATTTCGTCCATTTAGCCAAATTTTGACCGATGATGATGCCAACGTCGATTATCCAACAAACGCTGATGTGAACAATTTTTTAATAATAAATTTTATTATTTACTCCTTTTCTTTCTTTTTTTTTTTTTCTCTCTTTTCTTCCCCTTCTTTTCTTCTTCCTCTAGCAATCTTGCTAGCCAATGGCAAGGCCTGACCTCACCATGGCTAGATGAGGTTAAGTCAACTGAGCTCGCCGTCAATCTGGCAAGGCCTCACCTAGCCAAGACAAGGTCGACCTTGCCGGCCCTCCCTTTTGGCCAGTAAGAGAGAAAGAATGAAGAAGGGGAAAAAAAGAGAAAGGAAAAATAAAATAAAAATTATTAATTAATTAAGAAAAAATAAAAATTATTAAAATTTTGTCCACGTCAGCATTTTCTAGACAGTTAGCGTTGGCATCAGCATTAATGCCAACCAGCCAAATTTGGCCATATAGACTGAATTGGTACAATAACAAAAATGTTTAGAAATAAATTGGCAAGATTACAAAAAGTTTAGGACTTTTTAAATAATTTTCTCCATGACCATATAATTTCAATTAAACTCAAGCACAATATTAAGTTATCAAGGTAAATCAAATGCGAAGGCATGAGATGAATTATCAACTCTAATGAGTGATGACCAATTCATACTTATCAAAATCAAAGACTCATAATGTATCTACTTTTAGGGTAGGCCAAAATTTTAGGGCATGTTTATTCTTAAGGGTTAATATCTTGAAAAATCTTAAACTGATATATTTATGACAAATTTACCATTAGTTAATTTTCATTAAATTTTATTGTCAAATTGCTGAGTTGGATAATACATAACAATTAATTGGTATACAAGTTTGGAATTATACTCTCCATTTGTTATAGTTTTACCAATTTTATGATTTTTTATAGTATTAATCCAATTTAATAAATAATATATTTGTCACAAATTTACTAATTTTGGGATTTTTGGCGATCAAAAAATTATTTTGGGCAAATTTATTATAAATGTACCGGTTTGGATTTTTTTTTTTGGCCATTAGGATAAATTTGTCACAAATATATCAATTTGGGATTTTTGGTGGTCAAAAATTAATTTGAGGTAAATTTGTCATAAGTGTACAAATTTGGGGGTTTTGTAAAACATTAACCCTATTCTAATTAAGTTTGAGTTATCAATACTTATATGTTTTTTTAGTAGAATTTTAGTTTCACCAAAATTTCAAATTATTAGGAGCAAACCATATATGAATCTACATAGCAACATTACTATATCACGAAAAATTTAAGTGCTTTTCATCAAAAAAATCTAAGTTGCGTATGCTACTAGTTTCAAATAAGATAAATAGAAAAAAAAATTCAATTCAGATGGACAAAAGGTGTAATATTCAAGACAAAAACATAAGAGTTATCATGAAAAATCATAAGCTATTCAACTTATGACAAATTTAATCCAAATTAATTTTTTGATCATTAAAAATAATAAACTGGTATATTCGTCACAAATTTGTCTTAAACTAATTTTTTAATCATCAAAAATCTCAAACCGATATACTCATGATAAATTTATCTCAAACTAATTTTTTTATTATTAAAAACCTCGATACATTTGTAATAAATTTATCATCCATTAAATTTGCTAACTTGGATGACTCATCACATGGATAAATTTCAAGAAAAACCCTGAATTAATATACTTGTGTAAACCTGTGACAAATTTGGGATTTTCGTTATATTAATCTTATGGATTTCTATGCCGACTTGTCACATTACCATAAAATGTCGGTAAATTTGATAGAATTTAATAGAAGATAAATTCGTTATAAGTATATCGGTTTAGATTTTTTATGCTCAAAAAATTAGTTTGGGATAAATTTGTTATAGATATATCAATTTAGGTTTTTTATGGTCCAAATTATTTGGGTAAATTAGTTAAATATGTAAAGGTATGGGATTTTAGTAGTAATAACTCAAAATATAAATTATCAAAAGAAAAGGCAGAAATTAATGTTGACACGTCAGCCCTAGTTGAAAAGGAGAGTTCCTCTCTTACAAGGGTCAGCCCGGGCGGGCGGCGGAAATCAAGATATATCTGCCTCTGCCTCTCTCTCTCTCAGAGCGACTCGCTTTCTCGGTTTCACTCACCCGCCGTCGCTGGCTCAATCTGCTTCCGAACTTCCGATTGGAGCGTCCATATATCTCAAATTCTGTCCTAGTTTGATGCACCAAAAAGCCCCTTGTTTCCGTAGTGTCTGGATTCAAGGAAAAAATCGAGAGAAGGTGTAATCGAGGTGCAAAATTTAAGGATTGGCAGAAACAGAGCATGTGATGTGCATTGGATTAAGAGGGCATCTTTTGCACAAACTCTGCTTTCTGCCAACAGATCAAAATCCCTTGCTTTAAGCTCGTGCCCCTTTTCTTTGTTCCCCTTCATTCACCTTAGATTTGAAAATGTTTAATGTCTTCACGATCTTCGTAGTTTTATTTGCCCACTGTGCATGCTATCATTTGTTTGATCGGCAGTTTGTAATTTGTCGGGGCAGTGTGTTTTTTATTTTTGCTTTTCATTACTTGTCTGACCGGGGGTTAGTGACAAAAGTTTCGCTTTTGTTTTGGTGTTAAGCTTTCGAGATGATGATGGTCAGTTGAGTATTATCGTAGTGGGTTTCTTTGAAGCTGGGGTGTCGCAAAATTTGAGTAGTTGTTTGGTTTCGTGCCAATGTTTTTCATTGCGCCAGATGCAGTTGAAGCAAAATGATGAGTTTCGTGTATCTGAAAATGGTGTGGATTGCCATATCATATAGGTCTTCAAAGTTCTCTGATTGCTTCTTGATATGTCAGAAGCTAACGACCAATACTGAAATTTCCCACTAATCATTTGATTTTGAGTGTTTTGTGTGAATATATGGTTGTTCCTAATGTATTTATTTTGGTCTACGGCCTGTGGTTGCCTGCTGGGTCGGTTTAATATTTCAAAGTTCTTTTCATCTCCTTTCTAATTTTCCGAGTGTACCTTTGCTAAGTTCAGGGTGTCATATGATACTACGTCTGAACAGCTTCTGCATTCGTAGAGTAATGGGAATATTAAATGCGTAGTCAGTTCATGTGTAAACTAGTGCTAAAGTGATTTTTTTTTTTTTTTTTAAATAATTGGTGCATACTATTCTTTTCAGAAATGGTTATAATCTTCTTAAATGGAGGTTAATTGTACAAGCTTTTATACGAGATATGGGGGATTTTTACTCTTGTTTCTTTTTTGTGGTTTTACTTTTCCCTATGGAAAGGGACTTATGATGAGGTTTCAGTTCATTTATCATAATTGTCCATGCAGAGTTAGTTGTCATAATAGTTTCCTATTATCTAAGTGTTTTCCCCTTATGTTGCTTCTAGAGGTTCCTGAATGAAAATAGGGAGTAAATCGAGTTGTAGATGAACATTTCTTCCCAAGTGATGCTAGTGTCCTCTTCGGTCCAAATTAGAGTTCAATGTACAGTTGCATATCTAGAATCTTTTGTTGCTGCTGTCGATTGACTAGCTCTTGCTAAGCTAACAAGTCTTTCTCAGCTACGTTCTAAAAGCTATATTTATTACTTCTTTGTTCACAATCTTGTCTCTCTTGGATCAAAGCAAATGATGAGCTTATGAAACCGAATTTCATGTGGAAGTCAACATCATATGGTCTTCAAAGTTCTCTGATGCTTTATAAATCTTCTATCCTCATGGCTCATGCTTCTGTAAGAGCTAGTATATTTTTGCATGTCTGGTGCCGCTGAGGTGACTCTGTAACACTTTTTGGTGGCTGGTATGTATGGGTTGAGGCTTGAGTGTCCTGTAATTTTTGGTAATATGGGGCGGAATCCAGATTAAGTCCCTGAAATTCTGGTTGAATGTCTGATAAGATTCATCTGTCATTACTGTGTTGAAATTCAGTCAAATGGTTGCTCTGTTATAATTTACATAATTCCCATCTGTTCATTTCATCACCGAGTAAAACGCATCTGTTCGAGCTTACTGATTTTCTTACTAAAGAACTTTTATTTGCTCAAGAATGGGTTTTTAGTATTTCAATACATACTTGTTTCTGATGGAAAATCAGGCACCATTATTCATAGTCTGTGATGCACTTGTCTCACAGGCTATACGAGCATGGTGCAAGAGGAAAGAGTCTCCCTTGTTCAGTTTTGCTCACTCGATCAGCTGACAGATGCAGCAAGAGCTGGGAAGAACACATCTTTTGTTGTATTTTCACTTTCAAACATGCATGTTATCTTGCTTTATTAAGTATTTCTTTTGGATACTAGGACAATGTTCTGTAGAGGAAGTCTTTCTGCCTGCTGGAGTAGCACAATTCTAACCTTTCTTTGTTGGATTTATTTGTTTTGCCCTCTCCTACCTAAGATGCTGCCTCATCTGAAGCGTTTTTCTTTGGATGTGTTTTCATGGAAAATCAGGCACCATTATTCATAGTCTGTGATGCACTTGTGTCACAGGCTATACGAGCATGGTGCAAGAGGAAAGAGTCTCCCTTGTTCAGTTTTGCTCACTCGATCAGCTGACAGATGCAGCAAGAACTGGGAAGAACACATCTTTTGTTGTATTTTCACTTTCAAACATGCATGTTATCTTGCTTTATTAAGTATTTCTTTTGGATACTAGGACAATGTTCTGTAGAGGAAGTCTTTCTGCCTGCTGGAGTAGCACAATTCTAACCTTTCTTTGTTGGATTTATTTGTTTTGCCCTCTCCTACCTAAAGATGCTGCCTCATCTGAAGCGTTTTTCTTTGGACGTGTTTTCATGTCAAACTTTGATGTGGTAAATTTCATTGCTAAGTCATCAAAAAGCGGAGGGTACACTGCACAATGTCTACACACTGATTTCTGAAACAGATTCGTCATAAAACATCACAAGGATATGATTTTGTGGCCTATACTTAGTCCATAACTCTACTGCTTAGGATGGCATAGTTAGCATTTAAGGACAATGAGCGCCTTTCCTTGAGCATAAATGTTACCTCTAATCATTATGGAAATTCTTTACCAGGCGTGTACAGTCATCAGGTTCACAATGTTGTCGACTGCAAAAACCTGTAGATGCTATCTCCTCCCCTTGCATATGTGAAGGCTATTGGCCGAACATTCTTGTTTGTGAATGGTATATGGGTTGCCTAATGGGCTTTTGTGAAGATGATAATTGGATAATCATTCGATTCCCTTGCACATGTACAATTACATGTAGAGAGAGTGGGATTTTCCAGAGTCAAGCAATGTCAAATTGCATAATTTTTCCATACAATCTCATTGAGGGGTGATTTTGGGTCAAGATCTTGATCATTTTATTGATTCGGTGCTAAAATTTTCATCTCAGCAGAAAGTGGGCAAATTATCGTGGTGGCATTTGTTAAGCACACTTTATAGCGAATCGCTAAGTCCTGACGACATTGATTAGAGCATTGGTAACGTTTACCGAGCTATAAACGACAACTTGTTTCTACGCAGCTTATTTTTTTGATTTAAGAGAGAAAGCACCGATGATGGGAGGAAGAGGATTGTCTCATATGAAGAGAAGGCTCCGCTACATCTCTGCATGGAAAATGGAGCTTTATGGAGCTTTCTCTTTGAAGTCGCGGGTTAATGGTTGGGAACGAACTTGGGTGGTTGAATCAACGAGAAGGCTACTCTACTTGGCAGGGCTATATGGTATCGAATTATGCCACCTACTCCATTTGCCCTGCCCCGCTCCTAAGTCTTGTTAGGTAGAATTGATCGGTCTGTTGTCTGTGGTCTCTCTTCTATGAGTTGGTGGCTTTTCCGTTTTCATTATTAGGTGTTCATTGGCTGGCCCCAGGAAAAAAGAAAAGAGACCAGAAAGTAAAAAGAAAGGATAGAAATTGCTGCCGAACAAATTGAAAAAGAAAGAGAAGGTATCTTTTCAGGCTTCCTATGTCTAAGACGACCGCATAGATCTGAAGAGGAAAAGAATGAATTTTGCACGCCATTTGTAGTATCATCGATCATGTCTATATCCTGCATCAAATGTAGACACGAACTCTATCAAGTCTATCAAACCCTCATTTAAGTGGCATCCAAACTCTCCCATGAATCAACTTTAACATAACGTAATTGTAAAAAGGGGTTAAGTCCTAGCTAAATGGTTTGTGGAGAATAAAGCGACCAATGAGTTCATTTATTTTGACAGGCGAACCTCTATAGGATTCAAAATTCATGTATGCTTCCAGCAAACATAGACTTTTAATTGCGTTTAGCATTGAATTTGTGTTACTATTAGAGCCCAATTATCCCATGCGCCTATATCTATTCGTCACTTGTCAAGTCAAATCCTGTAGAATTAGGGAGCTAATGATAGACGAAGTTTAGTGTTATGATAGTAATTTGTATGATTCTTTTCCTTATAATATGTTGACTAATATAGAAAAGGAAAATGCATTATTACGAATGGCCTTTGAATTTGCCGAAAAAAATATAACACTGGCTGCAACTTTATCTGCCATCATTTTCCTCATGATCGCTGCAAATTCCCCCACATACCTTGGCGACGATTGACTTGTAGCAAACCTTCTTTTGCACTTTTGGAGGAAAAATGAATGAGATATCTTTCCCTTCTTTCGATTCACCGAAATGCCATTTGGAGACCTCCCAAAACAGGTCCTCTCCGACATCCAGGTGATGCCGGATCATCAAGACAAGACAGCTACCATCTCAGACCATGGAGAGACTGGTTTGGCATTTGCCGATGTGGGCAGAAAAAGGTTTTTCTAAGTGAGAAAAACGTGCCAAATTAAGGATCTTGTCATTACCTTGATTGACCTTTGATTATCCCAATCCAAATGCATCGCCAAAGGAAATCTTCGAGTAGATGGATAGCTAACTTCAAGCCGCCCACCTATCATGGCTAAATTGGCCAAAGGCGTACTCAAAGAAAAGGACATCATCCTTGTCACTAAATCAAGACTCTAGAAATTTAGGCGAGTCCAAATTCCATCTTGGGTCCCGCTTGATGGTTAAATCTACCTGAAAAGTTAATGCGTCGTATGTCCATGGACTTTATTTTGTTTGGGGTTACATCGGAATAGATGGGGGTACTCCTAGTGCGCGACTACATGAGATTGAATCACAAGAAAGCACTTACTTATACGAGATTCTTATTTCGGCGTGGATGGTCTGCCTTTAAGTAAACTAAAGAGACAAACTTAATTTGAGTTTGGGAAGACTATGAATTTAGACTTTGCTTAAGTAAAATGAACCTTGACTTAAAGTGTTTTCATTGAAAAGAAATAATGTTTGATAATTGGTATTTTCGAGTACTTAATTAGATGCCGCTTCAAATTGAAAATTGAAATTAGACAAAAAGAGAAATAGAAGTGAAGAGAGCTAGAGAAGCATCAAGAGCAGTGTTAGGTTGTCCTTGGCACAAAGGGATACATTGCAGCATGACCTAGCCCACATAGATGAAGGGGCCACATGAACCCGACGAAGATCTAGCCGGTTTGGAGTAGCGAGGAACCACGATAAGGAAACACTAGGTTGAGTGATAGGCCGCATAGATGGAGGGGCCACATGAACCCGATGGAGATCTAGCTGGTTTGGAGTAGCGACGGACTGAGGTAAGGCAACACTAGGCAGAGTGACTTGCCTCTATAAGACCAATGATCACTACCTCTCTCTCTCCCCATATATATGTGTGCGTGTGCATGCATATTCATACACTTGATCTAATAAGCTTAAGGGCAACAACAACCAATGTCACTCGAGGCATGCGGCCCTAGGCAAGCAATTGCAGGCGAAAGCAACAACATCACTATAATATTTCAACCAATTGCGGATTGAGCTCTGCTCCTGAAAGTTGTTGCATGGGTTTAGGTATACTAAAGGAAAAAAATGGTAGTATGATAGCTGATTTGGATTAGTGAGGAATTGCGGTAAGGAAACACTAGGTTGAGTGATAGGCCACATAGATGGAGGAGCCACATGAACCCGATGGAGATCTAGCTGGTTTGGAGTAATGAGGGACCGAGGTAAGGCAACACTAGGCAAAGTGACTTGCCTCTATTAGACCAATGATCACTGCCTCTCTCTCTCCCCCATATATATGTGTGCGTGCGCATGCATATTCATACACTTGATCTAATCAGCTTAAGGGCGACAACAACCAATGTCACTCGAGGCATGCGGCCTTGGGCAAGCAATTGCAGGCGGAAGCAACAACATCACCGTCAATATTTCAACCAATTGCGGATTGAGCTCTGCTCCTGAAAGTTGTTGCATGGGTTTAGGTATGCTAAAGGAAAAAATGGTAGTATGATAGTACGGTGAGGGCAAATGAGGAAGATAAAAAGTTCATTAATCCCCTTGACCAGCATTTTGAAAATGCTAAAGCTCAGCATAGGCGAGTCCTTGAGCTTTGGATTTTGCAAAGGCTGTTTCTGGTGTAAAGGCTCTTTTGAAAGTCTTCCAAAAATAAAAAGGTCAGCTCAAAGTACTTTAGACGAGGTTCAAAATTAAGCTAGAAAGTTTTCACAAGAAGAGTTTTAGTTTAATATACGAACGCTAAACAAGATACCGCCTGATTGCAAGAGGATAAGCATTCCAAAAATTTGGGATTGTGTATTTCCTCTAGTGTTTGGCTTGACAAGCTTCGTGTAAGATATCTTTATAAGCAGATTTTCACATTCAATGGATAATTATCCGTGGTAACTTTAATAAGCAAATAAATCAAAGGATGGGATAGGCAGTATCTTTTTCTTTTCCGAACTTCCAAAAAAGGCCATTAATACTCCCGACATTGGAAAGCTCGTTAGTATAGAATCATAACAAAGACATGACAAATATCTAAAGTGCCCCAAAGACATTAGCTTTTGAGATGGCCTTATCTTCGAAGATTTAAGCCTGCCTTGTAAGAACTAAGGCCACATGTGATGTTACAAGTGACCTAATTAAGGTTATTCGGTTCCCTTTTTTTCTGTTTTGTTGGTCAAGGAAAATTTAAATTGCAAAATCAGTCATTTTGCACTCAAATATATACATGGCAAGCATTTTAGGCCCTCTATATAAAGCAAACCCTACCCAATGTCAATAATCAATGTGATGGACACATGAAGAGCATCGATTGGAGCCGCAAAAGGACAAAAAAGGGAAAAAGGCTGACGTTATGTTGCCTTTATTTTCCTTAATTTTATTTATATCATGGGCATAAATGGGTGCCTAACAATGATGGCCACATCGATGGGAAATGATTGAGAATAAGTAGCAAAACTTCATTAGACAAGTGACATTTACCCGCCCATGTGTTTAGTTTTCATCTGGTTAGCTCTGCGGGGGATGACGTAGTGATAGGGCTTGTCCTTAAACGATTAGGCAATGTTGGCCCCGAAGAAAGGACCGAGCAAAAGGAAAAAATTGATAAGGCAATCCCTCGGATGAAGATCAGAAGGAGCACAAATACGTGGCGACGAATTTTACAAGGCATTTAACTTTCTCAACAACTCTATATTTGGAATCCAAAACATGTACTGTGGGATCTTCATATAAATGGAGAGACCCCATGTTTGGTTGTGCCGTAATTTTGCTTGGTACAAGCAATAATATCATGATCGATAAACTAATAAAGTCAAGTGTAGGTACAATGATATAGCATATTGCATTAAATTAAGCCCTCCCATTAAGATAGCGATCATTTGAAGATGAGTTTTGACTCATAATCACTTCATTGAACACATCCTATTCGATCGGAAACTTGGATTGTTATCATTGTAAGTACTCCATCTTGACTAGAATTCATGTATGAATTAACAGTTTATTCAAGTTTTAAAGATGCGAGTGGTTGAATATATCTTGTCGGGAGCGAGTAATAAGTCACATCTCTACTTGCAAGTTGCATAAGCTACAGTCAAATTCAAGTCCTCTTCTCAAAAGAATTCACAAGTTCGAAGCATTCGCTAAGACCTAACAATCCTCTGGCTGAAGAGTCTTCAACTCTATGTTACCTTAAAGAGACTAAGCAATATCTCATTAATCTCTTACTTCATGTTGGCCACCATAAAATGGGAGAAGGAAAAAGGATTAGGTTTCTAAGCAAAAAGTGGGCGATCTTTCAACATTTTTAGGCCACATCATTTCTGCAATAAGGAAAAGAATATATTATATGGTAGATGAAGAAAAAGCTAGCTAGTGAAAAAGAAAAAGAAAATTAAATGAAAAGAGACTGCAAAAGTTTGCAAGATTTAATCATTCTTCAAAATCTTCTCATGATACGCAATGATGCTTGCATGAATTTCATGCAAAAAGGAAGATGATATCATTGCAATTTTGTATACAATCTCTGTAATCTCCAACGGACATTCCACCTCTCTACCATTCAATTCGATAGGTCCTTGCAATCTCCCATTGATATAATAGAAACATCGAAACTAGACTCTTCTTTTGCTCTCCGTCGAAGGGAAGAGGTCATAAAGAAGTAAGCCCCTGATGAGACACGCATGTAGCTAGCTTGGGATAAATTGTTTTCGAGCTTAAAAATGCAGGCCTATCGTCACTAAGAAATAATTAGGAGCTAGTTAACCATACTTTCAAATGCCCTTTTGCTTGGTGAAAAAATATATATAAAGGGGAAAGTACTATTAGACTATCTATATGCGGTACTCCCTATAGTTATGTTTTGGGCAAAATAGGGAGAAAGAAATCAAAACCATAGGGGTTGACAGGGTCACCTCCACAATCACGGTGGCGATACATAATTGTCCCTGGAAATGATAGTCTAGCTACCTTTCTTAGCTTAATCCAACTAATGTAGATTCACTTTTGTTTATTCGTGAGGTTCTCTTTTATTTATGGGTTCGGCGGCTTCGATTACAACTTTTCAAATTTGAGATCAGGCGAACCCGTATAGATTATTATATCTCCAAACTATTGATTTGGTTTTTCACATTTATAGATGATCATGTTACAGTACGGTTTACAAAAGCTTTTCTATGATCTTGATTTTGAATCTTCGGTTGCGCAATCTTATCATGGACATGCCTTATAGAATTACAGCTACTTTAAACAAATGGAGAAAATGCGAATCGATCAATGAACAAGTTTGTACAATTATGGTAATACTAGGTAAATTGAAAAAAACAAAAGCGGGAAATGTGCATCTTTTTCATTTGATTAAAAAGCTGACTATGACGACAACAACAACAAAAAAACCTAAGTTTCCATTGCACGCAGAGAGAGAGAGAAAGAGTAATGAACAAGGAGTTAGATTAAAGAAATACTAAGCTCTTGTTAAGGGATCTCGAATCCCCAACTCCATCCCATGTTTGCTTTGGTGATGTGATTTGGTTTTAGCTTGGTTATTTGTATAGCTTTTTTTTTTTTTTTCCCAAAAAGCCGAGCCAAATGCCAACCATGAACCAACTCTCACCAATTTAATTATGAACGAAACCTGCTTAAAAAAGCACTAAAGAATTCTGTTATCTTTCATCGTTTACCTATAGGACATCGATCAATAGGGCCCTCTCCCATGAAAGGGCACACCATCACACGTGGCAACACTTCACTGGCCAGGCTCTTGGCTTCCTCATAATCTAATTGGAGAAATTGGTACAAAAGGAATCTGATCCTCTTTTCTTTAATAGGGGCTGAGGGGGTCTCTTATATCATTATTGTCTTCTTCCTTGGACTCTTCTCATCCTCAAAGATCCTGGTTCATGGTTTCTTGTACAATGCGCAGAATTGTAATGATATGAGACTGCATGCATGGGTTTGTGTAATCAAAAATAATCTTTACTTACCTTTCTTTATTCCCTATTTCTTTGTGAATACTCCTAGTGAAGCTAACCCAATCAATACAAATCATTTTGGGTCCTTACTTAGTCAGTTTTATAAAGGGGTGTGTGGGGGTTCAAATACAAGTTAGGGTTTTCAGAGAGAGAGAGAGAGAGAGAGAGAGAGAGAGATTCCATTATTTTAAAAAGCTTAGGTCTCTGTGATTGCAAGTCCCTATGCCAACTAATAATGACATGAGAGAAAGAGAGGGGGAAAAGGGACAAGTCCTTCAGTGGCATGAGATGTAAAATGCACGTAAATTTTGGAGAGGAATAATCATCGATGAAAAGCTTAATTTAAAAGAACCAAAAATTTATATTAAATGAACAGGAATTATTATGGTCAGGCCTGAGAGTTGCAAGTCAAGCCACCGTCCCATCATCAGAAGTGTCCATTTTGGCGTGAGAAATGGAAGTTTTTCCTCACCTGGGCAGGTCAAATTTAGCGGGTTTACCTTCTTCTTTTTTTAGATTAAAACAACCTACGTAGAGTTGGCATGTTCAGATTCACCAAAAATACTAAAAAAAAATTACATTTGACTCGTATAAAGTGGACTTTAATTTAATCCAAGTTTAACCTGACCTACATGTCTACTAATAGGTTTTATTAAACCTGACAATGACAGTGAGAACATGATTTATTATAATCTATAAAGGAAAAAAAGAATCATACAACAAGCACCTAATTTCTCTGGGGATGTTTTCAAATTGCAACATGTACTCTCTATGTCGAAATCCTCCGAGTGTTCTCACTTTCATTGTTAGATGCTCTGCTTGGTTGACTGATACAAATACATATTGTACGTGAAGGTTGTATGCATACATTTCATATTGGGTGTAGGACCCGTATGTTCATAACCAAAGGGATCGATCCTGCTCACCTCTTCCCACCATTTAACTTATCAAAAAGCACATATTCATGTCCAACAATAATTTAATTCTAAGATATAATGACATTGAAAAAAAATATGTTTCTAATCATTTCATACATTTTATAATTGATTTGTACAGAAAAGAGAATATCATAAAAAAAATACAATACATAAGCATTTACCTAAATATTTTACATGATGCTGGCGGTACGATTCCAAACCTTGAAATCTATTTGTATTTACCTGTTTTGGAATTTTGGCTTATGGGGCTTATCTTGTGATCTCAAATATGCATACTCATATCTATTCAGAAGTGCTGATTTCACTTGTTTCCTTGCACATCTCAGACGAGATGACATGAGGGCATATGATGCGAAGGGCTTGTAGAAGATGCTTTGCTTACTAATTTTGGCGGATCAAGAAATAAAAAAAGAACGAGGATGAGATTCAGCATATATCAAAAATTGCAAAAAAAACCTAAGAAAGAAAATTAAAGTCCTAACATAAGCTGACGGCAACCACCATGATATATATATCCTAATGCGATTATGATCATTAACCTTGTGTGTTTGTAATTAGTAGTGACGAAGGCCGGGTCACTCACAGTAGCAATAACATGAATTGTTTTTTGAAATCTTCCTTAATGCCCTGATAATCCATTTGGGGATTTTAATAAAATCTTTCTAATTTAAAGTGCATCATCAAACGCTGATTATGATCATTTTAACTTATCTCGCTCATTATTCAGGATTATTAAACGCACCTTTAAATGTGAGGATTAACCTAAAAGCCTGGGAAGATGCTTACCGAGCTCTGGGAAAACATAAATGCATCCTTAGCGAACAGCTCTCAGGACACTAATCAGGCTGACAAAAAAAAATGCCATCCCCTCCAGTCAAACAGCACGAGTTAGGACAGATAAGACGGTCAAGTTATCATCATGTCTAGAGATACCCCCTAGATCTCTCTCTCTCTCTCTCTCTCTCTCTCTCTCGGCCCACGAAGTATGCAGATACAGATACGCTGCGGCGTGACCCGTATGGCAACTGGGTCTTTCCCCTGCAATTTAATTAATCAGTAATCAGAGCCTTTCAGTCATTCAATAATCCAACGATGGGCGAGCTAGATCTTCGGTCCCTCTTGACCGGCTGAGCAAAGCAAAAGACATCACCACTCCCCCAAATTTAAAAAACCCCAGTAACGCAACTTTGTTCTGCACATCTCCCGAGGCAAGAAATTTTTTTTGGGTTTAATTGCAGGACAATGTGAAAGAGAAAGATGAGCCGAGGGAAAAGCCCCTAATGGGCAGAGTTGGCAATGTCAGTCGCTTCCCTAGCTCGAACTGGCATTCTTTACTATTTACATGTTTTAAAAAAACCAGAATTCCCACCTCCATTATTATCATTATTATACTGGAATAAAGTTAAAAAAAAAAGAAAAAGGAACACCACCCCCTTCTCAAAGGAAAAAAGCTAAGGCACAAAAGTAAAAGAGTGGTGAAGAAGGCTTTAGTGAAGTTGCTCGTTAGTTTAATTGGTGGAATTTTTATTTTTTTAATTACAGCAGCAGTGGCGGTGGTTAATCATCAAGAGCTCTCTTTTTGATGCAAGCGTGGGTATAAATGCAGGGAGTTTTGCTCTTGCTTGCTTCCCTTTCTCTCTCCCCCCCTGCCTCTCTTCCTTCGCTTTCTCTCTCACTTTCTTTTTTGTGTTGACAGTGTCTGTGGCAGATTTTTGTTTTTCCTCTGAGCAGGAAAAGAAACAGGGGAGAGTGGGGTTTTTGAGTGGCGAAAAGCACGAATTCGATGGAGTGTTCCGTGAAAAGATTTTTGGAAATGGCGGAGAGATCAACAAAAGCAGAGCAGAATCTGAAATGGGTATCTCTCTCTATCTACTTTTGGCTGATTTTCTTTAACAAAAAAAAAAAAAGAGTTCTTGGGAGCTCCCTGCTTTAAGGGCTCTGTTAAAATTCTGACTAGGGTTTTGAATGCTGCATTTATTGTACTGAAATCAATGTGTGGCTTTCTTTTGTTTTTTCATCGATTGACTGCTTCCTTGGACTTTTCCTCTGGGTTCCCCTCAGGCTCTGTGTCTCTGGGTTCATCATCTTTCTCTCTGAGTTCGTCTATCTTTTTCGTGGTGAGGGCTTCATTTATGTCGTTTGGTACTTACAATGTTTCAGTACAGAGCTTTTCAAAAATGTTTGCACTCAAAAGTTCGCAACGAGTCTGTGATCTCTTTACACAAGTCAGTCGTGTTTCTTTTGTAACTTTGATGCATATGCCTTCGCAACCCTTGTCCCTTTGGTTAGCCTCATCTGGTTTCATTTTCTTGTCTATTCTATGTTCTGGATATGCTCTGTCTCTGTTGGAATATTGTCCATCCCACTTTTCCTGGATTTCTCGTTGCTCCGTTGTCTGGTTGAAGTCTAATTAGTTGTTCTTACGATGTCTTGTTTCCAAAATTTCACATCCTATGTTTTTTTTTTGTGCGTATCGTTGATTAACTGGGTGTTAGTCTGATTTCCAGGTTCACCATTTGTTCTGCTAGGGGCCTAAAGATAAGAAATAGATTTTGGGTCTTCTCTTAACAAGAGAAACCTCGGAGGTAGAGAGATAAGAAATAGACTCCGGGGTTCTTAACCAGAAAAACTTTGGAGGAGGGACGGATACCTCGTGCCAGCTGCCGCTCTTTTGATTGCCTGACAGTGATGGACTCGGATGACAAGGATAAGTTTGAGCCAGCTAAACAGAATGAGGACCCTATGAACTTCAATTCAGCTAGCATTTCCTCAGAGTGGCAATTCTGCAGTGCAAATCTTTCAAGCGCACCAATGAATTTGGTTAGACCGCGCAACTCAATGGCTGTTTGTAGGGAAGATCTGATTGGTTCCTCTTCTTGTTCCTCTGCTCCAATGGCAGACTCATTTGGCCCCGCCTTGTGGGACCACCCCCCTACCATGGAAAACTTGGGTTTTGTTAATATTAGTGCCCAAAACAATTTAAGCACTTCTCACCTTCTAGGAATTAGAAAAGTTGGTCCTGAATCTGTTAGAGGCGATATTGGATGGAATCCACCGAGCTCAATGCTCAAAGGAGGCTTGTTTGTGCCAAGTGCACTTGGAACACTCCCAATCGCAGAGGGCTTACCTCATTTTCCCACAGACTCTGGATTTATAGAGCGTGCAGCTCGTTTCTCATGTTTTGGTGGAGGAAATTTCAGTAATATGGTGAACCCTTTTGGAATTCCTGATAATGCTGGTCTTTACCCAATTGCTGGAGGTTTGGTGCCTGGGCCACAGGATATCTTCCCAGCTAGCTGCCCAAAGCCAGTGCCTGGTGCACAAAGTGAGAAGAACGAGATGAACATTGAAGCTTGTAGAGATGTTCATTTGGCTGCTACTCAGGGAACTCCTCAAGGGAGCCCCTTAAAAAATGAGGGTGAAAGTGAAAGCTTTGCTAGATCTCGTGGTGAAGCAAAACAAGGTACCACCGCTGGGTCCAGTAATGAGTCTGATGAAGCTGAGTTCAGTGGCGGTGGAGGTGGTGGTCAAGATAATCTGTCCATGTTAGAGGGTACTGGTGGAGATGGTTCTACTAAGGGTTTTGACTCTAAAAAGAGGAAACGGAGTGGAGAGGTAATTTTTGCTACTAATCCTTATCGTCTGTTTCATATGAAAGTTATCTCACCCGCATGGTTTAATTGATCTGCAAATAGGATGCCGAACTTGATAAAGCGAAAGGGGCCCCTCAGCTTGCTGAAATCCCAAAAGATGACAGTAGAACTGAACAGAAACTAGAAAATAACCCCAGCTCCAACACCAGCAAGGCCACTGCAAAGAATAATAAACCGGGAACTCAGGGTTCAGATCCCCAAAAGGAAGAATATATTCATGTCAGAGCCCGAAGAGGCCAGGCAACTAATAGCCATAGTCTTGCTGAAAGAGTAAGGTTCCAACACTGAAGTAAATCCATCAAAGCTAACTTCTTTCTGAAACTTGGTTGGACTGATTAGTGTTTATGGTGATTGAAGGTGAGAAGGGAAAAGATCAGTGAAAGGATGAAGTTTCTCCAAGATCTGGTACCCGGATGCAGTAAGGTAAATCTTTTTCATGGAAGTCTCTTCAACAGTTAATTAATTCAAAGAATGCCACTACATTCTTATGTTGCCATTCTGGCTTGTAACAAAAGAACTCTGTGGGTTTTTCAGGTCACTGGCAAGGCAGTGATGCTGGATGAAATAATCAACTATGTACAATCACTTCAGCGACAGGTTGAGGTACTGGAAGAGGACACATTGATATAAGTTTCCTTTTGCATTACACAATATTGTTTACAGTAGTCTCTTTGACATCTACTTTTCTTATATTTCTTAGAGAATTAATCTGTCTGTGTATTTAGGATCATTGACATTAAGTGGCTTGCTCTTAGGATGAGAGTTAATACTTTTTGAGCTACTGCAAATGATTGGTGATTAACAAATGTCCTTTGGATGAGCAGGGTGTCTGAAATTTTATGGTTTTATATCTCATGCTTGGTTTGGTTGTCTCCTGTTTTGCAGTTTTTGTCCATGAAACTTGCCACGGTGAATCCAAGGGTGGACTTTAACATTGAAGGACTCCTGGCTAAAGATGTAAGTGATGCTATATCAGATGCTACTGTACTGTTACTGTGATTCAGGGATCTACTCAATTCTCTTCAATAACCTTCTTTCCTTTTATCTGAATATGAATTTCCATGCAGCTTCTTCATTCAAGAGCTGGTCCTTCATCTACTTTGGGACTTTCACATGACATGCCTATGCCCTTTCCTGCGATGCATTTACCACCACCAGGACTTATGCAAGGGGGCCCTAGTGGTATTGGGAGACCTGCTGATCCATTGCGAAGAGCCTTGCAGAACCAGATGACCCAATTGGCTGGAGGTTTTAAGGAGCCTTCACAGGTACTAACTCTCTCATGGAACTCTCAGGTAGTTCCATGATGCGTTGCTTCAATTTCACGTGCTCTATTTTGTTGGCAATTATGAGAGTGTTGACTGTGGACTATAGAGTATAACAAGGGACAATGATCTAGGAAGTTATCCCTGAAGTTGGCCCTTGATTAGTGGGAAAGGCTTTGATATTGCTGTTGTTTTCATATTGTTCTTCTAGTATAATAGAGGCTTGAAAATTTTAATCTCCTACCAGAAGATGCCTAACTCCATTTTTGGCACTCGAATCTTATCGTTTTTGTCTATTTCCAAAGAGCTAGGTGTCCTATTCTGTAGTTTTAATTTCATAGGCAGATGAGGAACAAACTAGTAGCTCGAGTCAATAACAATATCTCTGTCCATCTATGGTAAGAGGGCTTCAATTGCCAATGAGAAATCACCTTCTAAGCTTAATAATCTTCCATCAACTTGACATATTTAGAGAAATTCATGCCCTCATTTCAATGAAATCTTTTTTTCTAGATTTTTATGTTGAAAAAAGCATTCTCCATGTTCCAAAAGAGTCTTGTTAGTTTGAACCACTCAGGTTGTTCTCAAGTCTTGTTATTTTGAACCACTCAGGTCGCTTCTAAAATATACTTATTGTTGCCAAAGTCTCCATGATCACAATTTGGCTATTCTTACTCCATGACATGTTCATCGCAGCTGCCACACCCATGGGAGGATGAGCTGAACAATGTTGTCCAGATGGGCTTTGTGGGGGGTGGTGGTGGTGGTGGTTCTGGTGCTGCCCTGAGTGGTCAAGATGCTGAGGGTATTCTTATGAGTTCATCTCAGCTAAACTTAATTACTCGCACCTTTTTTGAGCAAATTACGAATTTATTAATCTTCATTTGCAGGGCCTCTCCCACCACCGGGTCACACGAAAGTTGAACTGTGATGTGATCAAATCTAAATTTTATGCCATATAACATCCTGTACAGCTTATCTTACACTCAACAGCAGCCACTGGAGGTGGATGAATTTGCTAGGCCTCCCACTTATGTGGGCTTCACCATTATATAGTCCCATATTGGAGGATCAAGCTTTTGAGGTCACCTCACGCAAAACAATGGAGGATCACTATGTTGTTCAAGCATACGGCCTCTAGCAGATTGTCAGTGAAGTTGTTTCCGATACTTAGCCCTACAAAGTGCATCGAGTTTTTGATTATTGGTAAGTTTCGGTGGTCCTACATTGATGCAACGAAATTTGCCGTTCGGAGCCGGAGATGTTATCGTTTGATCTTCTACTGACGTTGGGAGGAGAATCTGGACTTTTTAGCGTGGCACTTCTCTTCTCCTCGGTAAGAGCGCTAAATTTAGTGAGAGCTGTGGCAAATTCTACAAGATTGCTATGCCAACCATGCCCATCTTGGCAATTCTTAAATGATGATATATATGAAATGAGAGATGCATTTTGATTGAGTTGATTGATTACTTTTTACATAATTGCTTAAGACACTGCAATGAAGCCAGATCTTTTAGTATGGTTTATGAAGAATGTCTATATTCTCTGAAAGAGCATCCCTTGAATACTTGGACTCAACCATGGTGGCAAAGAAGATACTGACCTTTGCATTTTGAAATGTTCTCAGATTCTTCGCGAGTGTACAGATCCAATCTTATGGTGGAGCTTTAGATTATTGGGGGTTTATAATATGATTGCAATAGAAAGGATGAAAAAAGATTAGCCCTTAAAAGCTAGCCTAAACCTTCTTAGGCACAATGAATGTGCGAGAAAAGCAAGAAAGCCATCCTCCATGTGAAACATGTGGAAAACAGAGATTGTGCTGGATGTATCTGTATACGCTAGCCACCAACTTGACGAAATTTTTCCCCATTCAAGTATTTCCTTATTTTAAATGAAATGATAATTTCAAATAAAGACTTAAAGTGGGAGCGTTTGCTCAAAATTGTTTACGGTAGATCTTGTCTCAATGTTTGACTGCGACGAGGGTGAGCAGGCTTCTAATGCTACTCACTTTCTGCCATCTTCAATTTTCTCCTTGGGGAACTTTTTCATGTACTTTTTTTGTCATTTTTTCAATATTATATATGGATTTTAAAATTTTTTTACCTTATTATATGGTCTGCAATCTTCGACATAATATAAGATAGTCATATTGCATATTAAATCACCTCATGAACAAAAGCAAGAAGTATGTGCGAATGATTTACTCTTCCTGAGTATAAATCATCTTTAAACATGAAAAATATAAACATGATTCCTCTACTCATTAAAAGAATACAAAAACTTTTAAATAAAAATCTCTATCTTTTCAAAAGAGAGCTAACGGTCCAAAGTGACTAATTTAGTTTTAGGTAAGGGTTCGAACTTGCATCCTGCCCGTCACATGTTGCTTTTCAAGCCATGATCGGGGATATTTTCGTTCGAGAAAACTTTTATTTTTCTTCATTCTATTATTGGTTCATCTTCTTCTTTGTTCTTCCTTCCACACCAATGCTGAACATGCCTAATCTCCCTCGAGTCAAGAAGTCGCCGGTGAACCTCTATATGCTCCTTCACCCGATGCTGGCTCGACAATACCGATGGCCGTTATCTCTTTGCTCACTTGTGGCCATGACCGTCATATCTCCGAGCTCTCAGACATGGCCATGCCGCACTTCCTCGTCCTCGAATACTTGAAAAGAGGTTAAAGAAAGTGGAGATATCGTGGTGTGGATTCTTGAAGAGCACACCCGCGCACCCCCACCGCTTGTATTTCTCTCTCATTAAACAACGTCAAGCCTTCCATTCCATGATTTCATGGAAACTTTAGAACCCCATCCCACCGCCTGCGATTTTTGCCCTCTTCATTTCATTCATTAACATTATCCTTTATGCTTCTTTAATTTTTGTTTTTCACTTTAAGCTCTCAAAAGTCTAACTAACAATGCAAAGGAAACATACATATATCAAGATATGATATAGAGTCAATTTCCTAGATTAGAATCCCACGAAATCATATAAGCTAAAATTCGGATTCACGTTTCACATTTTGCCGAAACAGGTGTTATCCAGAGAAATAACATAACAGTAGCAATCTGAGATAGTTTTTCAAGCTCTTATTTGAGACGATATCCATTTTGAGCATTTTTTAAGAAAATGGTCTCATGTAATCTTATTCAAAAATTTTCATTGAAAAATTATAATGATGCGACCTTTTAACTATAAAAGAAAAGCTAACTAGAATAGCTAATATGTGTTGCTATGATTATTGTGTCAAAGACTTACTTGGATTCATGACAATTTCATTGGAGAGATCTAGAGGAAAGCACTCCCCTTCTTTGATCCAATCCAATACGAGACCATTCCCGAGAACCATCCTGTCCAACACCCTCGTCATCATCACATACGCTGAAGTCGGCAATCTAAAGTACGCACGCCATGTGTTCGACCATATTCCGCAACTGAACCTCTTCTCCTGGAACACCCTCCTTTCTGCATATGCGAAATCAGGGGGATTTCACCCGGACGCGAGAGGGTGTTTGAATTGATGCCTAACAGGAATGGAGTGTCATGGAACTGTCTCATTTCGGTATACGTGAAAAAAGGATAGTTTGTAATTTATCTTCAGAGTTGGTATATGGACTCAAGTTATCGTAGGCTCGGAGATCTTGATAATTGTAACTTCTGTTGAGGTATAGTGAACGACTTAATTATCATCATATCGATCTCTTTTGACCTTTGGCAAATTTTGACGGTCCTTCAAAATTCGTAATAAGTGGAGCCTAATCCATAGGTATTTCTCCTCAATTAATTGTACAACCTATGGTTCTACTTCAGTGAACTTTCCTTAAACATCACTGCTTTAATAGATTGATTAATTACGCTTTTGTAAGGTTGATCCCATGAAAGATATATATTACTCTCGTCATTATATCTAAAAAGATTATATAAAAAAATTCATATTATGAAAAACCCCAATCAATATAAACGTGATAAATTTACTATAGACTAATTTTTTTAACACAAAAAATCAGAAACCGATACACTTGTGATATATTTATTTAAAATGATCACAAAAAACCCCAAATTTGTATACATATAATAAATTTACCCCAAACTAATTTTTATTATTGTAAAAAAATAATAAATTAATACATTTGTGATAAATATATCATTTATTTTAATATAACAAAAAATGAAAAAACTACTACAATTATAATAAATTGAGAGTAAAATCTTAAATTAATACATCAAAAATGACAAAACCAATTCATCTAAATTGTACAGAATTTGACTAAAATTTGACAATAAAATTTAATGAAAAATAATATAAATTAAATTTGTCATAAGCATACCGATATTTAAGGCAACTTGACAAAGATATACCGATTTAGAGTTTTTAATAATCAAAAAGATTAGTTTAAGATAAATTTGTCAAGTTTGATAACAACACTATAAAATAGGCGGTGAATGTTGTGGAGGGCGGCCGCTGGCAATTTACCGTTTCAACCTCCCATGCGCCATTCACTTTCCCATTTCGAGGAGGGGCAAATTCGGAACAACTGCGACAGCGAGGCTAAAGTACCCGTTACAAGTTAGAACCCTCCTCTCCCCACCTCCGCCACCTCCTCTCTTCTTCTTCCTCCTCCTCTCTCGATGGAGCCAGATTCGGCTCGGTCAGAGTGGGGCGGAGCCCCATCTGGCTCCGCGTGCGGCCGGTCGTCGGTGACGGGACGCCTCACCGTCGGGCCAGAGAGGGGCTGAGCAGCGACAACCGGGTGGTCGCGCTTCGCGGCAGCAGAGGCGAGGCAGAGCAACGACGTCAACCGCGCGCGGCGGGTGCGAGGGCTTGGCTTGAGTTCGAGGCGGGTTCGTTGAACTCCATTTTTTTTTTTTTCGTAACGCGGCCTAAGCATTTTTCTTCCATCTCAGCATGCATTGAACGACAGGCCCGACTCCCAACAGACGAAGAAAATGTCCACCATCTCCAACCACTACTGTTCCTTACTGAAGCTCTGCTTCGACACCCGCAATATAAACCAAGCGAAGAAGCTTCATTGTCTCATCATCAAGACCTTGACCCATCCCGAGACCATCCTGTACAACACCCTTGTCGACACCTATGCTAAAGTCGGCAAGCTAAAGCAGGCACGCCACGTGTTCGACCATATTCCCCGACCGAACCTCTTCTCCTGGAACACCCTCCTTTCTGCTTATGTGAAATCGGGGGATATCACCCGGGGGCGAGAGATATTCGAATCAATGCCGAACAGGGATGGAGTATCCTGGAACTGTCTCATTTCTGGGTATGCGAACAAAGGGTTGGTGATTGAGTCAGTGAAGGCCTATAATGAGATGTTGAGAGATGGGAGTGCGAATTTGAACAGGATCACGCTCTCAACGATGCTCATATTGTCTTCAAGTAAGAAACGTGTGGATTTGGGTCGGCAGATACACTGCCATGTGATGAAGTTCGGATTTTGGGCCTATGTGTTCGTGGGTAGCCCTTTGGTGGACATGTACTCGAAAGCAGGATTGATTCACGATGCAAAGAGGGTTTTTGATAGCATTCCTGAGAAGAATGTCGTCATGTATAATACAGTGATGACAGGGCTTTTGAGATGTGGGATGGTTGAGGAGTCCAAGCGCATATTTTGTGGAATGAAGGAAAGAGATTCGATCTCATGGACGACAATGATTACGGGATATATTCAGAATGGTTTAGAAAGAGAAGCAATTGACTGGTTCAGAAAGATGAGTTTTGAAGGCTTGGCAATTGATCAGTTTACTTTTGGGAGTGTGCTAACTGCTTGTGGGAGTCTGGTGGCTTTGGAAGAAGGGAGGCAAATCCATGCATATGCAATCAGGACGGATCATACTGACATTGTCTTCGTAGGTAGTGCTCTCGTTGACATGTACTGCAAGTGTAAAAGGATTGCATATGCTGAAAAAGTATTCAGAAAAATGACCATTAAAAACGTTATATCATGGACAGCAATGCTCGTGGGGTATGGTCAGAATGGGCTGAGCGAGGATGCTGTTAAGGTTTTCTGTGATATGCAGAAAAATGGCATTGAGCCTGATGATTTCACACTCGGGAGTGTGATTAGCTCATGCGCAAACCTAGCAAGTGTAGAAGAGGGTGCACAGTTTCATTGCAGAGCCTTGGTTTCTGGCTTTATTTCATTTTTGACAGTTTCAAATGCTCTCATCACCTTGTACGGTAAATGTGGTAGCATAGAGGACTCCGATCGGCTGTTCAATGAGATGAATATCAGGGATGAGGTTTCCTGGACAGCACTTGTGTCATGTTATGCTCAGTTTGGCAAAGCTAAGGAGACCATAGATTTGTTTGAGAAGATGTTGGGCCAGGGATTAAAACCAGATGCTGTCACTTTCATTGGCGTTCTTTCAGCATGCAGTAGAGCAGGATTAGTCGAGAAAGGACAAAAATATTTTCAGTCGATGGTCAAAGATTACAGAATTACCCCGATTGCTGATCATTATACTTGCATGATTGATCTTTTTAGCCGATCAGGAAGGTTAGAAGAAGCCAAAAATTTTATACACAACATGCCCTTCCCTCCTGATGCAATTGGTTGGGCACAGCTGCTGAGCTCATGTAGACTTCACGGTAATATGGAAATTGGGAAATGGGCAGCTGATTCATTGTTAGAATTGGAGCCGCACAACCCAGCAAGCTATGTTTTGCTCACAAATATCTATGCAGCAAAAGGCAAATGGGACTCTGTGGCCCAACTAAGGCGGGATATGAGAGATAGATCAATAAAAAAAGAACCAGGATGTAGTTGGATCAAGTATAAGAACAGAGTACATATCTTTTCAGCTGATGATCAGTCGAGTCCTCATTCAGAACTTCTAACTGCAGAGCTGGACAAGTTGACTGCTAGAATCATAGAAGAGGGGTATGTGCCAGACATGAGCCCAGTTCTCCATGATGTTGAGGAGTCAAAGAAACTGAAGATGCTAAGTCGCCATAGTGAAAGGCTTGCAATTGCCTTTGGATTAATATATATTCCTTCAGGCCTCCCAATACGAATATTTAAGAATCTTAGGGTTTGTGGAGATTGCCACAATGCAACAAAATACATATCTAAAGTCACTCATAGAGAAATAATTGTGAGAGATGCAGTTCGTTTCCATCTTTTTAGAGATGGAACATGTTCATGCGGAGATTTCTGGTGATATCTTCTGGGTATGATAATTGTTCAAGGGGATAAGACTACCTTTCAGGTTACCATGAGTGACAGAGATTTTGTTTGACATGGATACAAAGGTTACTAACGCATTTAGCTTCTTCAGCATCATCTTCATAGCTTTTAAAAGCTATCATGCCAAGGGCAGTGAGTATTTCCTGAGAAAATTTCATGGCCCTTCAATGCCAAAGTTGGGTTTTCTGCAAGATCCTTGTGAAGTACTTGATCCCAGTAGACCAAGGTGACCTTTTGGCGGAAAGGAAACCCTCATAATGCTCATTAATCTTGATTTGGTGAGGAAGTGCATAAATTATAGAAGCTCTTTGTTTTATCAGGAGGTGTGCTGAGAAAGAGGAAGGAACTATTTTCTTCAATCAGAATTTTGGCTACTTCTTGCCATCTCAGGACATGGAGGTACTAAGGAAAGAGGTTATCACTTTCAAATAAGAATTACTTCCATTTTCTTTTGAGCTCATTGACTGTACAGCTAGAATGACGATTATCGTTCTTTGTCAGATTATGGATTTACAACATGGACCCAGATGTGCCTTGAACTCCTTACAGGTGTTAAAAGCCGACTCAGACATCAGTTTGAAGCAATAGCTACTTAATCTTTGGTGATTCATTTCCATGTCCCTAAAAACTACAAGCCATAGAAGGAGCAGATCCAAACAATGGGCTATTGCTGATCATGGGAACTTTCCTTCAGATGAGAGGAACTATCACAGGGCTGATTTGCAGGGGAATGTTTGGTCAGAAGTCTTCAAGTTTTGGAATTTCTCTTCTTTTTCCAAGGATTAGAATGATTGCAGAGACATTAAAGTGAGACATTGAGGCAGTCTACTGCTTCCACGTAAGAGGAATGTGCTGCAGAAATACACTCAGTAACTCTCGCAAAGATGATCACATATCAATGTCACGACCACCACAATTTTGGGTAACTCTTCTTCTAGTGCACCAAGCAAAGGCAACGCCATAAGCCAGTTTTTTGTCACTCATTATTGAGTCTCTCTGGGAGAGTCCTGGTTGAGTTTTTTATTTGTTCATGAAACAAGCACAGATGAAACAGCACACATGATATAGATGAATAAAAGTGAACAAGAAGAAACAAAATGTGGTATTGAATTTCTTGACCAGTGATTATAACTTGTGCTTGCTGTTTTATTATATCGAACATGGTTGGTTATCAGTATTGATAAACCCCCGCAGGTTACCAGTTGGATATGTTAGTTTCACTTTATGGTGCACTTACATTTACTTCTGTGAGTTGAAATGCCTGAATGAAATACTTGTACACTAAAGAATGAAATGCCCAACCAACTTTGTTGTGGAACTGTTCTGGTAACAGGACCAAACTCAGATGAAATGCAACGACGTCTCTTCCAATCCTTCACATAAATGGCAAAAAAATTCCTCAATCGACAATATTGGTCGAGCTTACCACGGAGTATTGTGAGATTTGGGAATGTGTGAAGAAGGATTTGGAACTCAAGAAGTCGTTTACAGACGCTAATCTCTACGTCCTTCAATAGGTAAGGTTTCTTTCCTTGTTCAAAGACTGTAAAGAAGGATTTAAAATTTAGATTTTAAATGCATGGAAATTTTATAAGATAATTCCATAGCTTATTTTTAAGGTGAGAAGTCGTCAACTATATAGCATTACAACGCAATCACCACTTATTTTAAAGAACAGGACTTGGAAGTAACTTATTTGTTGAAGTTTGAGATTGACGATCGCCTTTCAACAGTGGCTAGAAAAGGAAGAAAAGAAAGAAGCATGACGTATCATATTGATCCCGGGTCGGTCATGGCTTATATTGGATCAGGGTGGTCTCACTTTTGCAAACCTCGGGACTCACTGAGTTCTACTAGGAGCGTCTATCTAGCCATTTGGCTGAATTTGAAGAACGAGCACGAATCCAATTCAGCGATCTATTGATTATGCGAGAAACCATATTACATGCCCCAGTATCTTTTGAGTACGTTTATATGCTCACACAGTATGATGGACGTCCATTTAAAGTAGATATAATCCGGCAATTAGATAGGTTGTCGTTGTCGTTGTTATCGTTATTGTATCTGTCGTTAATTAACTGGGGCCGCTTTTGGGGTTCTATAAGAAAAAGAGGGGACCCGAACTCGTGTGCGAAATTGATTAGCTATATAGATAGGTGTATTTTACTTTGGTTGTAGGCAATTTATGGATTCAAAGGTAATATATGAACTGTAAAATAACTTTTACAATTACAAATATTTATGAATGGAGGTAACTTAACATCGCTGAATTGAATTTACGTACACAAAACACAACTTACGAACCTTATTTTTATATGTGATACATTAAGGTATGTTATTAGGGGTTGAGACCTACCTAGACCGCCCAGACCCGGACCAGACCAGCCCGGAACTGGTGGTTCCAAAAGGGAGTGGTCCGATTTCCGGTTCCATGAGCAGATTCGCCCGCCTGCCTACCTGGACCGGACTGGTATTATAATAATATATAGATTTTAATTTTTATTATAAAAAAAATTCAAAGTTTTTTGGTTGAAAAAAATTTAAAATTTTGAAGCCCCATGTTTAGAATTCTTATTGTTCTATTTGGAGCCCTAATTTCTTATTTGCCGAATAGCCCTTACAAAGAGCATAGCAAAGGACAAGAAACATGCTGCTTCATAGCATCTCTCAGTTTCATTTTCTCCATCCAACTCTTCGAGACTTCGACAAACTTGTGCATAGCTAATTGGTTGGTCTAAAAGAATTAGAAGTGAAGCTATAACACTCTGTTGCTTAGCCCAACATAGATGCCACATCAATTTGTTCTTTTGTTGCGAGTTTCTTCAACATCAACATTAGTTTGGTGACGCGAGAGACTTCATCATTTTAGTTCTAATCTTATATCATTCTTTTACCACCTCATGGTCAAGAATTTAACAAGAGGTGACTATAAAAGCATGCCGGACTTCAAAAGTTCTGAATATTACGTGCTTATAGACGTAAGTGCAATTGAATTTGGTTCATCAATGCATATCGAATAGGCGTGATTGCTTATGAGACCGGTTCCATGGATTCGCCTGGGAACCGGACCAAACTAGACCAGCAATCTAGTTCTCGGATGGATCCATGGAACCAACGGGTGGTTCCTAGACCCAATTTTTTAGAACCAGTCTTTAGTGGGCGGTTCTTAGTTCTAGGGTGGGAACTACCCACTTGGACCATGCACACCCCTATATGTTACTACCTTAAGACTTTGTTAACAATTTACTAAGATTAAGTATAATTAAGATCATGAAGGATTAGAATTCACTCAGTTTACTAATTACACGGAAAATACTACTTTAAATGTGCATTGTATCTTAAATTACTACTTTGAATTACTTCTCATAAGGTGGGCTATTCTCTTAAGAAACGTTACTACATTGAAGTAAGTTTTTCTTTTTGTAACATGAGAATGCTTAGACTTAATAATTTTCTTATAACATAGTAAATTATCTCAAACTATCGCAAGTGATGTAGCAACTGATAATTGACCGTAAAGCTAAGGTAAATTGGCTAAACTCCTGATAAGCTGGTTGCCCTTATTGTTTATACAATTTTGTCAAAAATAATAACATTCTTTACACTTCGTAAGTTGAGCATGTTGTTACTAGTAATTATCCAATAATATAATGATTTTCTTCAATTAATCGTTATTGGTAGTTCTATTAGTGTTTGCAATTTCCCATTGTTAAGAGTAACTTCTCTTTATTGTTCGTAACTCAATGATGATATTACTAAGTAATTGTCCTGCTACAATGTTATTTTCTTCAACATACCATAACTTGTAGTTCATGTCCTTAGTAATTACGCCTCCAACAATTCTAACTTGCCTGAAATCATTGTGATTTCAATTGCAATAATTGATGGTGCTTTGCTTTATTGCGTAGTAGTTGAGCTACATTGCAGTAATAAGAAATTCCTATCACTTAGTAATTTACTAATGGAATAGTGAGGCACTCAATTGTCCATATAACCAATAATTGACCTCGATAATCGTAACTTACCTTTAAGTCCATCTAAATGGTAGTTAATAATTTATTTTTAGAGTTTGTAAATGAACTCAAGTAATTGCGTGCTCAGAGGTCTTCATGAGTGTGACTTCTCTTGAGAAATAGTAATCAACTTATACATTAGAGTTAATACCATGAAAAACCTCAAACTAATATATCTTTAAATCATGGATTGCTGCTTAAGTTGTGCATTTTCGTGGCCAAGTGAAGACCGAGGTCATGGCTGAGTGCACGCTGTTCACGTTTGAAAAGTTCTGGCAATGACACATCTCTCGGCCTTCTTATCGGTACAGAGTTGAGCGAGTCTTACCAAAGGCACAATTTTGAAGTCCTTTAAATGTTGCAGTTCCTTGGTCACGAACTTAAGGTATGTTAATGTGGCCCGATGAGGCCCGGGCCAAGTTCATGACCGAGAGCATATGCCCCAGTGATGTTATTATAATAAGGTAAAGAATTAGAATATGGAAGCATTGAAACTAATACAATTTTTTATCAAAACAATATTTGTCAAGGTAGAAGCATGACACTTGGCTAGAGGTTTTAATGGAAAAATTACCAAAAAAGTTATAAATTTATTGTGATTATGTCATTTTAATTTTAAAACTTTTATTTTGCCAATTGAGTTATAAACATTTGTGTTTGTGCAAATTCAATCATCTAGTCAATTTTGGTTGGTCAGTGTCGATATAGATGTTAGTCATCTTATGTGATGGCACTAGTGCTGATGTGGATAATTTTTAATAATATATTTTTTATTTTTTTATTTCTCTTCTCTTTTTTTTTTTTACTTGCTTCTTCCCTCACAAGCGATCGGCCAAAGCCTTGCTAGCCTTGGGGAAGCTTGGCCATGGTTGGGCAAGACTTGACCTTGCCCAACCAAGCCACCCATTGGGCTAGCAAGGCTTGCCCTCACTAAAGGCTATGTGAGGTCATGGCCTTTGGTGAAGCACAACCTCACCAACTTCGTGGGTGGCCTAGGTGAGGCTCAACTGGCAAGGTCAAGCCTTGCCTGGCCTTGCCCAGTCATGCCCAACACAGTCAATGTCCATGTCAATGTTGACCGATGAAAAATGACTAGATAGATTGAATTGGTACGACAAAAGGTTCAAGACTCAATTGACCAAAAATAAAGGTTTAAGATAGAAATGATATAACTATAATAGGTTTAAAACTTTTTTGGTAATTTTTCCGATGTTAGTAGATGATCTTTGCCAAGTTGGACTTCATTTCTCACAAGATGTTTAGGTGCTTCAGGAACATCACAATCCAACATTTTCTGGGGTATAATAAGCTATGGATTCCCTTATTTTCCTCAATAAAAGAAAGTATAAATAATTTGAAAAGAGTTGAAGCTTCGTGATTAGTTGAATGGACAATCATTTGATACTCTTGAAGGTCTCCTCTTTATCGTGGAGGGTCATCGTGAGAGAATTATGAGCCTCTTTACGCACATCAATATTGGAGACATGGCCAACAAATGTGAGGTTTCAGAGCTGAAATGGGGAGAGAATTCAAGCACTTCAGAGATAACCTGACTAAGGATATTAATTCACTAAGCAAGAAATTCCATCTCAATTTATAAATAAAATTAATATTTGGGCTTTACCTTAATAACCGCTCTTCTTACATGATAAGGGAAATGTGATGAATTTGAATCTCTATTTTCTTAGGAGGTTGGGGATGTTTAGTTTTAAGTGTGGATTTCAATTCTTACGTCTTATAAAGAGGCGAGTCAAAAAATCTGAGAGTGAGTTAAGTATTAGAATATGATAGATAAAAAATAAAAGATTATAAATGAAATTATCTTAGTCGGAACAAATTTGGGATAGTTTCAAATCAGCATGAGGAATACAAGAAAACTCCCCCAACAAAAGAGATTATTGTCGGTCACTACACCAATCTTGTTGGATAACACGTCGTCACTAAGTTCTTGTAGCTGTAGAAGCCAGGACTAGCTGTCTCGACATTGCATTGTAGAAAACCGCACGTTCATTTGTGTTTGTTAAGAGAAAAGACCAAAGCGGCCAGGAAAATGATTAAGATTTGGGGTTTTAAATGAAAGTGAGTTCAAGCTCGATCCTTATGTTAATTTCCTCACGTTAGTTTCGAAGGGTCCAATGACAATCCACTAATTCCGACATGAATTCAGAATAGAGTGCAATGCTTTTGCCCCGATTTGATGAGGGCAGGTAACCCGCCGTCTGGTTGTGGGAGAGGGTCACGGCCCTTGCTGGCACAAAGGGGCAGCAGCACTACTCCTATGCAGCCCTGCGCTTAGTCTTCGATTTTTTATTTTTTTTTATTTTACTTTGTTTGAAATTTTCTAATTTTATTAGCTTTAGAGTGGCTTTTTCAAAATTTTATATTTTAAATTTTTCATTATTTTTAATGTACCATATGCAAATACATAAGTACCAAAACTTTCAAAAGGTTTAGATGCCAAAATTGAAGAAGAAATGAAAACTTAAATACCAACAGTGAGCCATATCGGATTTTCAACAAGCCACATCGGAGTTCTGGTGGCCAAAGTAGACCAATGTTATTAATAAAATAATGTCATGTTGGACTTCTGACAAATCTCATTAGAATTGGCACTTAAATGTAACTTTTGAAAATTTTGGCATTTATACGTCCACCAGTGCTACGTTTTGGTACTTAGGGTATACTTCTTCCTTTCATCGTCACTTTAACAGTTGAAGAATGATTAATAAAAAAAAAAAGCTCTAGGATTAAAGTGACAGATCAAAAACAAAAACAAGTTTTAGCACTTGTATAATCATTACCTCAGAAGTATATAAAACATAATGTGGACGAGTTACAAGCTGTATGTTCTTTTTGGGGCTGATAATATTAGTGTCGTGGAGCACCTAACGATTTGTGAAGAAAGAACAAGAATAATATGTATCCTATTATACTCGTGAAATGCATGGATTGTGTACACATTCACACTTGTTGAGCAATTACATGGTTTCATACCACATCTCAAGGAATGCTTTAATTTCAAAGTTCATTCAAAAGACGTTTGATGCATAAATGATAGGGGGACTTCAGTTTGGTTTGCTAGTTTTGTTCCTTCAAATTTAAAAGATTCATATGAAAGAATAATTGATAGTCTTCTTTTATTCATTTCGAAGGAGAAGTGTACACATCTAATTGCGACTCTTTGCACTTTTGAATAAGGTTTTACATGGTCGTGTAGGTAAGCACATGCAAATCTTAAGTGATATTGACGATACTTTGCCACGACAATTTTTCAGCATGCGGTCGCTTAAGGACCAAAGTGATTACCCCAAAAAAGAAACAAGCGCATTGTTCGGTCATTTAGTTGAAGAAAATTCATGGACAGCAACGTTTCACAACTAATGGAAGTTCATGCACTCTGGGTTCATCATTACTTCCACACTCATGAAACCGGAAGATTCTGAGGTGCAAAGGTTAAATATTTTGAATCAAGACGGGGCTTATTCCTTTTGTACAAGAGCGATACATGGCAAAATCCAGAGTGCAAGAATCACACTGAGACAGCCAATTCAATTAGGACATCCACGTGTAACGGAGTTGGAGAGAGCTTTAGAAGTAATGTTGAAGAAAAAAGTGAAGACTAATCAATTCTCATATCACAGTGGAAACAAATCGAAATGGGCTATGACATTTGACATTCTCGTATTCTCTGTGCATGGCAGCAATTGCCTCGTATCAAAATCTAGAGGCAACAGAACGTTCGCAAAGAAAAAAGATTACAGGTACGTATCAAAAGTCGGTACGCCAATGTTTCCATTAAAAAGAATGGTACAATAATGAAAACTGAAAACTTCTAAAACGTCACCTACGACTTGGTGAGAAATCCATCTGTTCTTTTCCGCCATCATCTGCAGGAAACAAGTATGGGACCGTCCATAGCAGTTATCAATCTTTACATACCAGTAGGATCCTTCAATCGAGACCATCTGGTTCAATTCCTTTATCATTTGCAACACCACAATCATATGAGCTTTCTTTGAAGTTGCTCCCGAGTGATTTCATCAAATTGCGAATGCAGACCAAGCATGTCAGAGGCACTGGAGTTCTTCACCAGTAACCCCTGTGGTATTCATTGACTTGCATCCCTTGAACCTCCGAGAACCTCAGGTCCAACCGGTATAGATGTGAACTCAAGCTGGAAACTTGAAGATCCTTTGCGCGCAGTATCTGTATCTTCCTGGACATATATACAAGGATGTCATCATGTACATGCTTCATGAGGCCACATTTTGGCCTCCTTTCCTCTCTACCTCCTCAATTATGCGCAAAGAAACTGCATCACAGGCCTTCAACCAAATGCCAAACTGCTGTCACCTTCGCTTGAATGACACAGTTGCTAAGAACAAGTGATACCAGTACACGTGCCTTGCTTTAGTTGAAGAAATAAGGGGACTTCAGGACCTCTTTTAGATCAAAGTCTCCTCTCTCAGGTAATGGAGGGAAACGTGACTCAGGAAAAGCTTTCTGAAAACTCTCTATCAACTGCAGCCACAGACCCAAAGAATAAAAAGAGAATCATGATACAGAATACACATGGCGTTAGTCATGCATCTAATATACTCTTAACTCCACCAAAAGGAATGCACCCACAAATTGGGGGTGCATTTGCTATTCAGAAAACTAGAAGCTGAAACACTAAACCTTCAGAAGATCTAAATGAGAAATACTGAAACAATTATCATGTTTTATATAAAAGATAAAAATCATGTTCTTGTTGTCAAAGGACCTGGAATAGTATTTTTTTTTTTTAAAAACTTCCAAACACATCAATGTCAGTCATTAAGTATATTTGGATGATAGTAGTCCTGACCAAAAAAGGAAAAGAAAGTATAGTCAGATCCTGGTGTCAAACTTCCTCACTGTCTCAGTGGCTTGCTATATAAAAATATGCTGCGGAAGAATACTTTTTGCAATTTTATCCAAATGTCCCTGTAAGTTGTCTTTCAATCTGATTATCAGTAGCTACACATCCCTCTTTCCTGAAATATTTACATGACAATACTACCGATGTATGTTACATAACTATTGACTTTCTCAAATTCCATAGCCAAGCTATCTGATTTCAGCATAGTGGATAATTCCAGAGGGATTGACACATATGAATGCATAAAAACGAACATGCACTTACCTTTTTTTTTAATAAACGAACATGCACTTACATGAAGCAAGCATTGTTTACAAGTTAGAAAAAAGGACCTGTGGATGGACTGTGAATCGATAGACCATATGTTTAACTCAACTGGTCCATCAGCTTTCATTTCAACTGCTGATTCACAGCAACATAACTCAAAGTGCTAAAATTGTTTAAAACCCCATCATAGCACAAATATAAGATGACAGAGTGAGCTTTACCCAACCTGGATCAACAGAAATTCGATTTTTTAACATTTTTCACTTGTTTCTTTTTCTTTACCTACTGGAAGTTACATGTATAATATTGTGAACAATTTAGAAGCAATTTATGTTTTGTGACAGGTACCTGCCCATTTAAGTAGTCACTGGTATGATCTTGATTTCAGCACCATTTATTCATACAACTTACAGAAAACTACAAAAAATAGAAGGGAAGAAATACCAAGATAGCATTTCAGGCTTGTTGAAAATGGAAAAGTACTTACATTCTCGAGTATAGGTGCCTCATACAGTTCAACAAACTTCTCCCTCAGAATCTTGTTCATTTCATCAACATCACATGCATGTGTCCAGTAAGAATCATGGACTCCTGTCACCAGATTTCCAGTAAAGAACAAGAATAATTCTCACAGATGTTCAGAAATCCACAAAAAATAAGTAAATATGTAAGACCTGCAAAGTTTAAGCCAGCATCTTTGCATGCAACAGCAGTCATCATCATGTGTGAACCATCAAGGGAGTGGACAAAGTTTGGAGGAAAAGCCGTCCTCTGCCGCTTTACCATGACCTGGGGAAAATTACAATAAAGATTCTTTCATGCGACTTTCTATAATCAAACCACAGTTGAAAAGGAGTTTTAGCAACAACCTATTGCATGGCCAGGCAATTTAAAAGGTTCTTTACAATAGCATGCTTGACATTTGAGGTCAACATTCGCAATGGTGCCAGATACAAAAGGCAGCTCATGTATATTTGCCGGTGGCAAGCCACTTAATTCAAAAGGCTAATAATTGAAAAGAAAAAGGAAACACTACACCTTAATTACCTTATCAGTTTCTCTTTGTAGCGTCAACACCTGGAGGGAAGTTTTAATCTGCATGCAATTCAAGGATAGTTTGATTATTCATAACTGATATAACATTCATAGAACTGTCTGTAACAAAACATTCCTTCATAAGATTACCAGGTGCCTTCCTAGCTGTCTATAGGGTTGTACAACAGGCAATCCCAGAGGAGTGATCCACCTCACTGGCTTATTTTCTGAGGCTATTACCTGTTGAAATTAGACTTCAACAGCAGCACTGAAAAGAAATATCACACAAACTAACAAGAAGACACGAGTGCTTAAAGCAAGAAGAAGTCTTGATTAACAAATGCAACATGAAAATGAGAGCATTTTGTGAGAGAGAGAGAGAGAGAGAGAGAGAGAGAGAGAGAGTTCTACTATGATTTATAGCTTGCTTGTAATTAACAGAATGTTGTTTTTTTTTTTTTTAATTGTTCTTACTAGTGCTTTTAACAGCTGACTAAATTGATTGCTGTAATTGATGCATTGATGACCAATATATCAGTTCAACATAAGAACACTAATGAGCGTTTGTTCAACATAGACAAAACGAAAAAAAAGAGTAGTCTATAATTCGCCGACCAAATTATTCTATATCATCAATCTCATCTTGGCTCATGAAAATCTACTTCATCTATTTTGTGATTTAATCTCCACCGGACTTCAAGCAGACATTAAAATGGCAATGAAAGCTGTGAAATCTGCATGCAGCACAAACCTTAGCACATTCCCCCAACCAGCCCATAATGCCTCTTGCAGCTTCAAACATCTCTCCCAAGGCAGTCAGTGTGGTCTGCTCATGCATAAAATCTCAGCAAAATTGATGATTCATTGAAAAGATAGCCCTTAAGGTGTGAAATTCACTTACTTTAGCAACATAGCAAGATGCGGCAAACAGCTCATCATCATCTGCAACAGCGTCTCGTTCCTTCAACCTCCTCTTGATCTGGTCGCGAGCACCAACATAGGTGACTCCGTAAACTGAAGTCATCACAGTCTGCTTTACCAATTTTCGGTCTACCTGAAATAATTCAAGTTATGGCGAGAAACTGTTAGTCTTAGCATTTAGCAGAACGACACCAAGAAATTTAGAAAACAGGCATAGCTAGTTCATAGCCTTCTCAAACATCACTGAACAATCATTTCAGGCAATTTCTTCAACAGGTGCGACCTGATCCTATAAACAGAGAGGCATTCAGTCTCGCGAGTCATTCATAAAGGTCCCCCAGGGAATTCCTTTACTAAGTCATAAAGGAATATTTACAATAATTTTCTTTTCATTTCCACTAAGCCAAACGTTTGTGAGGTTGGGATTTGAACCCTTAACTTCAAATTAGGCTGTCCCCAGACTGCCCAGCCACCTTTCTGCCTCTTAAAAGCTCAGTGACCTAGATTGTGACAGAGTCCTTAAACATTCTATTGGGTTTTCAATGAGTCCGTTGGCCTACTTATTCAAGGAACAGCTGACATCTGGTGCCTAGCTTTCCAGTAGAAACTGTTGTTGGATTATGGTTTCTTTTGAACAATGCACGCAACTGTTTGCATTACCACCTATTGTAAAACATGAATAAAAGGTCTATCCGATGAAAAAGAAGATTTGAGATTTTTTGGGTGATACAAATCTCCACACGTCCATCAAAGAGACCAGACCATGATTTTATTAATTTTCTAGTTCGTTCAAGTGCATTGCTTCAACTAGTGTTCCCTGCTCAAACCTTAGTCCAGCCATTTCAGAATCATGAACCCATGATACCTGATTGATTAATCGCCTAGCATGACGGGCATTTGGATTTGTTGCAGGGTCTTTCTCTGCATCCCTCTGCATGATATCGACAACCCTGAGACATGAAAAGAATAGGATGTAAGACTGGCCTAACATTGGTATTGGTCACACTAATACATTAATATTTTGTTCTAATTATGACATATTTATACCGAAAAATACTTAAGCAACAGTCAGGCAAAGTGCAGAATGCTTGGGTGAACCAGAATAGGGAAAAATTAGCAAACAGCATAAAAACAACACCAACATTGCTATAGGCATTTTCAGTGATGTTTGGGAGTGCTTCTGAGGAAAAGTGGGTTTCTTCTGAAAAGATAGAACAGCTCCCAGTACATTATCTATAAACTCTTAAAAGCAAGAGTAGTCGGAAGCTAAAATAAAAGGCTAATTTTCAAGAAACAATTTCGGGGTGGTTTTGCAATTTCCCACTTCACAATTGCCTTACAAGCTGATCACTAAGAAAGCACTTTCTATAACCAAGGCATTTTGAAATATCATCTGCTAAACCCTTTTCATAGCCACACCTACAGCACAACAAAGCATCAAAGATATCTTAGTAACCCCGAATGCATACCTTTCCCCATTTCAACATTGTTGGCAAAAGGAATCTCATTTTAGATCTTTATATTGCCATCTGAGATAACTCTAGTTGTAGACATGGTTCTTGCTATACTCACAAGATCATGCTTTTAAAAGGCTTTTGCTTGTCCTATCTATGAGATGCCAAGTTCAGGGTCCCGAAATGGCACCTCCAGTTTATTTAATCATTGATGAAGGTTTTAAACATCATCCTAACTCTTTAATCTTGGCCTATTTCTACAGTAGTCATCAACCTTATTGTTGAGAGAGAGAGAGAGAACCTGGAAGCAATTTCTGAGTAAACATCTGCAGGTTTGTCTCCAGCAACCAGGTTCACTGCAGCAGCTCCCAACTGCAAAATAAAGTGGTATATCTTCATAGAAACACATCCAGATGAACAGGACCGTGTAACATATTATAAAGATCTCATAGAGCACAATCAAAGCATTTTCCATATCACAGTCATTGGCTACTTACCCAAATTGGGTAAAGAATAAGCACAAGTTCCACAAAAATGAGCTCGTTTTATATGACAGGTACTACTTACTTTAGGGAAAGAAGATTGGACTGAAGACAAGTATCCAAATTCAATAAGAACATAATTAAGAGTAATGCATTTCTGAATCGTCTCTGAAGCTGATTGTGATGGAAAAGTAGATGCAAAATATAATAAATAGCATTAGGAACTATCATGGAAAGTGCCCTGTGTGTGCTTCCGATTAAGAAATTCTCTTGATTTGTTGCATTAGGTGCCTACATATACCTACATATACCGCAAACTCTAGATAACTTCAAAATTGAAGAGTATGAATAGTACAGAAGCATACATTATACAGTTTGTGATATACAACACAATGCCCTCAAACGAAAAGTTTAGAATTGCATACAAAATTCACTTTAAAAGAGATACAGCTAGTGCCAGCCATGAAAACCAAAACACATGACCACTAATGCATCTCAGGCAAGAACAATATCGAAGTATAGCATGAAAAATACTGTCTTCTTTTATTGAGGAACATTAAAAGATCTTGTTACCTTATCCCTCCCCAGTGCAGCATAATGTTGCAAGCCATTGCATGAGCCATCCTTGCACCAATAACATCCCAGGTTAAGTTGTGGACCGTATATGTACCAAAACACAAAAGTATATACTATCCTGTATAATCAGATCAACTTTCAACCTCAGTGTGACAGCATATTGATTTTCCCCGACGGACAAGAATTTGAATGTAACGAAAACATTGATGACACAAACAGACTAGTGAATGCCACTTAAGCTTAGGAAGAACACTATTGAACCGCAACAAATTTCCTCACAAAATTGCAGTATATGCATCCAGACATCAATACACTCAGTATGGTCTAGACGAAAATATTTTCTACCATCGATAGATAAGAACCGGTATTAATATGAATAAAGGTAGCCACACTAAGAATAAACAGATGACGCCAGCACCGAGTAAAGAAAAAAGAATATTCAGTCAAATGCAACCTAGATCTCCAGATGCTTAAGCAAGATAGAGAATTGTAACTCTATGGTAAGGGTTTTCAGGTGGCTTATGCAGTTAACAGCTTAATGCATTATACAATGCCATGGTCTAGTGATATCAAATTAGAATGCTATTTCATTTTGAACAAAAGCCCACTAATAGCAATAGCCACAACCACCACTGAACTACCTACTCCTAATTGTATGTCAATTCAGCATCATGCAACATATTTTTTCTCAAGCCTGCTCAAAATCTCAATTAATCGCCCAGTCCACTGAATACCGGGTTAAGTTTCTCCAAACCTGGGAGGATTGATGCAGAATACATGGTTTGAAGACCTTTGGAAGGAGTCTTAAATTAGGAAAGATTGATTAGATAATCAACTAGAAATCTTTTCTTTACTAATTAGGATTTAAGTTTCCGATGTCAGTTTTAGCAGGACATAAAGTTTCCTATTTCAATTATGTTTCTTGTTTATAGATTCTCTATTTCTACTAAGAGTAGAACGTTAGAGAGTCTATACAATCTTTCGATTTAATAGAGAAGATGTATAATTAAAATTTGCCAGTATTTGCTTTGGGATTGAGTGATGCAATTTTTCTCTAAAAGTGTGATGCTTAAGAAATCCTAGGTGTGATGCTTGGGAAGCTTTGAGTTTAAGCTTAAAGATTTATGCTTCATTATGGGACACATTGCCCTACAGCACTAGAAAAGTTTCTCCAATAAAATCAAGTGCCTTGGGTTCTTTTTCATTGGTAGGTATCAACAAAACAATTTGAGATAGGATTTACCAAGATCAGTTAGCACCTAATTCATATAAAGATATAATATACCGAAACAGTTAATATTTGGCATGTCTCGTGTCAGTTTGAATAAGACCCACCATACACTGCAATAATTTAGAATCATATGATTGGTGTAACTATCCCTCCATCAATATGTTTTCTATTTTACTTAAGCTCCAAGATTCCAGAATGAAACACTTTAATGAATTCTAGGCACAACACAGATGACATCTGCACATGCCATGAAATCCAGCTGTCTGTTGAAGTGAACTTGCATCAACAGAAACACTGGATCTCAAAGTTTGCAGTATTTTCAGTTTCAGAAAAAAAAATTCACTCCCACTGACAAACAAATAATTTCCATTAGCATGGCAAATAGTTCACTAAGCACAATGCACAGCTATAAAATCTTTTGCATGGACAAATTACACTGATCAAGACTCAACACCCAATTACCCACGTAATTACGTAGATCCATAAAAAATGTGCAGCATATGAAGTCTTGAACCTCAATATTCATTAAAGCAATACCTGGTGGATGGGCATATGTGAAAGAAATGCCTCGGGAGACGAGCTTCGTAATGCTTCTGTAAGATTAATACACACTGCTAAGCATTGGAAAGGGTCCTCTGCTTTCAACCACCAACGTCTTCCTTCAAGAGGCCTATCCGCGGAATCAAATATCTCATCTAAATGCTTTTCAGTGAATGCAATTCGATCCTCATAGGACTGCTTGTCCACACCAGCACCATACAGATTTGCCAATTGTATCTTTAACCAGCGTAAGCCTGACTTTCCTAGAGGGCGTCCCTCAGCAAACTCAAGAATACCTCGACACAGATCAGAGCCAAGATGGTTTAAATATGGATGCATTGGGTATGCACGACCACGGAAATCGAGGCTGTGTGGGTAAAAGAATCCCTCTTCATCCTTCATTTTGCGTGCCACCTTCTTCCACCAAAAGCAAAGTGATAAAAAGTATGCCAGATGTCTGGATAATCAATGATGAGTGGTGAACTCAATTTGCAGGTGAGATTCTTACCGCCAATTTAAGTTCAATATCACAACGCTGCGAATGTCTCTCAGTGTTTTCCTTTTTCGCGGATTTTATTTTCCATTTCCACTTTCGTAATACTGCTTCATCATCTGTTTCAGGTTTTTCTGGCACGGGAACCTTCATCAAGGAAATTAAAAGGGAAGATAAATATTTAAATATGATTGTGCTCATAAAAAGATAGATAGAAAAGGTTAATAAGCATAACAAACATCTTCACGGTCAACTAGGCCTCCCAGACGACCTCCACTAGCCCAAATCCTGTCAATGACAGCAAGTACTCCTTTGTTTACTCTCCATTTGGTGTTTCCAAGGGTATCCAGGGCCTGATTCACAGGATTAAAACAGAAAACAATAACTAAGAGAGATCCCAACAGATTAAAACTTTGTTAAAAGAATAGCTGTCTCTCTGCAAAGGGATTTGCCAAGCAAATCAGAAGCAGAAGCATTCAAGGTTCCCAGATGACAGACACCAGGCTTGGGTTGTGTAGAGGAAATACAACTGAATCAAACTAAATAATAATTCTTTATATTACCTACCTCAAAAACACATTGTAACTGATCTGTTGGTGTCCTCTTGATAGTTTCACGTTGTTGTCTTGCCCCATGCGTACGCATAACATAGGATGGTAAAAAGAAATATGCTCCTTTATCATAACTGGAGAAACATTGGCATTAAGAGAAAGTACAATTAACAAGCAACAAGCAGCACAGAAATCTCAACAATGATATCCATGCAAATAAATTTACTGCATAAAAAATTATGTCCAAATAGGCTTGTCTTTACTAAGAAAGGGCAAGGAGAACTCTACTCCTTTCCCTTTCTACGAAATTGAAAGGAAAAAATGACAGGATATTGACAGTGTAACTTGACTGCTACAATTATAGAATCTTACCCTGTCCATTTTACTGGCGGCACTAACATCGGCATATAAGGAATCACCATATGCCTTGCCTGTTGTCAAGAATTTGGCATCACTAATTTCAAATATCAAAGACAGTTCAAGCTTCAAATCCAAAATTACTGAAGAAAAGATATGCAGCAATGTGAAAATTTCTAGAGGTAGTGTTGTTCTTACACTTCTCTCAAGACCTTTACGAACCAGTGGGTCACATTCAATAACTCCATATCTCCTGCTACCTTTCCTATGGAAAAGGACCTCCAAAGTATTAGTACAAGCACATGCAACAGAGAGAGAGAGAGAGAGAGAAGGGAGGAGTTGGGGTGACTTTTGAAGGCATTCTTACTGTGCATCTTTCGTTAGCGTCTTAAGGACATGTGAGAATGCAGGACGAACGTCAGGTGGCCCATCTCCTAGTTGATCCATTGGTGGTTGTATATAGGCAGTTTCCATCAATAACTGAATCAGACGACAGCCAATCTGGAAAGCACAATAACCAGCATCCATTAGCAAGGAAAGGACCTTCATACTTGGTACTTAAACAGAACAGATTTCTTTGTGAAACTACACAGACCTTGACTTGGTTTTCCTGACCCCAAGGCTTTGACTCATCCTGTGCCTTCACTAACCCCCTTACTTGCAACACCTTCTGCTTTTTCATTAGAGAAGAAACCCTTTTTCTTAGCTTTTCCTGTTCTTCGTTAGGCTGACCTTCAGATGTCTGAAGATCAGATTCACCTTCAGGATCCTTACTTTTTGTGGACTTTTTCTTTGTCTTCTCCAAAAACTTTTGTAGCATAGCCTGTTCACACAAGGATGATCAAAGTAACATCCAACCACCGTATAGGCACCTGGGTGTCAGAATTTAGCTCCAACCAACTAAAAGAAACATGACTTATTTTTTGCATTCTGACAGCTAGACATGTTTAATGATAACAAACAATGAATGACAGCAAACTAGAGGGGGGAAAAGGGCCTTTTTCTCCTTGACTGGTTCGGTAAGTGAATCTAATTATTGCGATGCAACCTAAATTACTAATCATGCTATCCAGACAAATTTGAAGAATTAGAGACTGCCAAGGAAACGCTTGTTCAACAGCAAAGCTTTGCCTTCCAACATTTGAACCTATCCCAACATCAATTAGTCTCATGCAATAGATTTTGAATGCAGAGATATTACACCAGTGAGAAATTGTGCATATAAATATGATATAGCAGTTCCCTGGAGAACCATCTCCTATTCCATTATTTGGCCAGAGTGAACTTAATCTCATATTGTTTGTACCTAAGATTCTCTTTTCCCTGCTTCAGCACTAATAAAGTCGCATATCCTTGTTTCACACACACCTCATTTTCAAGGGCTTCACCAATCTGGCACGCAGCTTGAACAACCCTGCAGCTGCCATTCCCTCCATTGCTAGACAGTAGAAGTCCCATAAGCTTGTGCATTGTGATCACAGCCATCATATCCGCCGGCAACTGATCAATAAATGGAGCATGAGACGGCTTTGCCTTCTTTTTTCGGCAAAGCTCCTGCTCCGCCACTATTGCATCCCTCAAGGGCTCAAACCAACCGAGGAACAGCGACTTCACGTACGGCAGGTTGGGTGCCAGCTTCTGCTCACACATGTCCGTCAGGAGCTCTTGATACTCCCTCGCTGCCTCCTCCCACGCCTCGGTCTCCATCTTGATCTGCCTCTTCTTGAGCATGTGGTACTTGGACATCCCCATCCCGGCGATCCTCTTCTGCTGCGGTGGCGGTGGTGGCGGCGGCTGCGGCATCATCCACCGCTGAAGATCAGGAGGGACCTCAATGTGCTTCTTCATCTCCTCCATCAACTCCTGGATTTCCTCGGATCCCGAGAGCTCCTCCTCCGTGGTCGAGGCGATCGCCTCCGCAGCGCCGGCATAGCTCCTCCAGCAACCGAAAGGCTCCGGCGCCACGAAACCGTCCTTCCACAGAGGCGTGGGCGGGGCCATCCGACGAAGGAGCGGCGGCGACGGCGGGAGCCATGAATTGAGACCCTTTTGAGCCTCCGGCGCGAATTTATTGGAAAAAATGGAGCTTTTGGGAGCTGAAAATGAAGCGGAGGCAGGAGTGGAGTTGAATTTCCGGGAAGCAGCTCGCCTGGCCAAGTTCCTCCACATTCTGATTTCCCCCCTTACTTCGGCGGAACGAATTGTAATTGAAAGCAGCTCGAAGAAGAAGAAGAAATGGTTGTGGAGATGGAGGGAGAGAAGATGGTATGGAATCAAAACCGAAGAGCGAGAATGGTCGCAGAAATGAGAGCAGGAGGAGGAAGGAGGAGGAGGAAGGAGGCTGCAGCGCCGCCTCGCTAAAACCCTGCATAAACCTATGCTCAAAGCAGAAAACACTGTAAGAGGAAACATATGCCATGCGGCGTCGTTTGCCGATTTCTTTATAGTTTTATTTTATTGTTTTCTTGTAAAACTAAATTTAAATTAATTTTGCTATCTTTCTCTTAAGTATATAAATCAAATTCTTGAAATAACTTAAATTTTTTCACTTTTTTCTTTTTATTGTTACGACTTCATTTTTTTCATTTTTGGCGAACATATATAGAGTGTAAATTCTAATTTTTCAAAGGAAATTCCTTACGTTAAAGATGAATGGATATTAACATGAAGTTCATGAATTTAAGAATTCATTTAAAAAGAGTTTCTCATATTTATGGAAATTCTTCCCTCTTCCATTATCCAAAATCATTTCCTACTAGATTGCAAAATATGGATAATTACTGAAAAATCTTTAACAAAATCCAATCAACGACCAATTTTCTATCATTTCTAAATTCACTAGTTTCAATTTTATTAAAAATTCAGTTACTTTCTCTTCATCTATATTACCTTTATAATGAAAGGTAAATACCTTATTTTACAAAGTAAGCCACTGCAAAAGTGAGCGACGTGTGGTGAAGTATGAAGTTTGTTAATAAGATGTAATTTTTAATTAAATTAGGAATTGGAAAAAGAATAATAACTTTTCAAGTGCACAGAACCATATTTTGCTTCAGATGAATCATCAATAATCATCAAGATCGTTGGTGGAAGCACCATGGAAATTTAATTTTTCAATGGCTAATATGTACCTATAGAAGATACATAAAGTTCCCCAAGCACATTACCAAAGACAAAATTTTATAGGCCATTCAATCACCAAATCTGTAGGAATACGAGAGGAGGCTGACACAATTTTACTAGTCTTTGCCTACCCATAAATTACATAAATCTCTTATTTGCCTTTCCAATCCCACACCACTTTGGTCCAAAAGTGACAAAATTTTGCCTAAGAATGTAGCATCTCCAAAAATTTCTTCAATCTAGAGATCGTCTCTTTACTCATTCCAAGGGTCACTCTCAGCCCTTATTTCCGAGGGCTCTACTACCTCGGCCTCGGCGACCATAGGTTCTACGGCGCTCGATTCAGTAGACCCTTCCTCTGATGACTCCGTGGCTTCTTCTTCTTCTTCTTCCAATCTCCCCCATCTCCCGCCGAGAGCCATCGCCATCATCTCGTATATCTTGTTCCCCAACTCAGCTGGGCTGTCAGGCTGTTCAATTGGGCAAGCAGGATGGGGATGATTAATAGATAGCGAGTTGCCCAGATGACTCCTTTTTTGTCATGAGTTCGTAAATACGTGGTCTGCAACGTAATTCAAAAGGAAGGAGGAAGGCAAAGTTCAAGCTTACAGTAAATCCACTGGAGATTAGTGCGGTATCGTATAGGAGGTCAACTGCTCTCTTGGCATCCGCGCTGTCTGGCGCATTCTTGCAGGCAGCCTGCAATCATAATTACCAGTCAAATTTCTGGTCTTCGTACATAAAGACTAGTCTCGCGGACAAGAAAAATTGAAAAGAATGGTTACTCTTCCTGCTTCTCTAACTAGATTTAGAAAGCATAACAAGTAGAGTCGGTATGCTTGACAGTATAACTTGATCTTTGTAGTTCTTAGCAAGAGAGATGGATTCTTTGGGATTAACTTGAACTGGTCATCAGAATGTATGAGCATTCAATAAAAGATGAGTCCTACATTTAGGTCTTTAACAATGGGGTGACCGGGGTTGATCTCCAATATTCTTCTGCCCCTCATGAATTCCAAACTTGAAGTGTCCCCAAGAGCCTGAGCTTTCATCAACCTGCAAACAGAGAATCAGCCCATCTCCTCACATACAATTTGAAAATTGACACTCTTTCAGACCATACACCAACCTTTCCATGTTAGCAGACCATCCAAACTTTCCAGAGACAAGAACACAAGGAGATGAGCTCAACCGCTTCGACACTTGCACTTTAGCCACTTTATCCCCAAGTTGTTGCTTTATCCAATCGCACAGCAGATTATACTCTTGTTTGGTCTCCCTCTCCTTAACCTCATCCTCATCACCTATCATGAGTAGGAGTCAATATCATACCGAAGAATCCTATTCCTAATAAAGAGAAGCCATGACAGAGAAAGTGCACCAAAAGAAAGTTTGAACACATTAAAAGAGCAAGCACTAACCAAGCTCCAAATCTTCCTTGCTAATGTCGACAAACTTCTTCTCTTTGTAGGTCTGCAGATTCTGGATTGCAACTTCATCGATAGGCTCAATCAGGTAAAGAACCTGCAGCAAAAGTAGCATAAGCAACCTCTAAAAGGAGGAGGAACAAGGAACTAACTGAAGGAGACAGAATTAGAGATTCAAGAAAACAATAAAAAATAAGTAAGGAACGGCCCAAGAGGAGGAGGATGGAACAATGAAATAGGAAGACAAGACCCTGCTCATTGTAGCTATGCATTTCTTGACCATTAGATTTTCCACTTACAATGAAATATCTGTAAGCCTTACTTTTTTCTCACCGAAGTGTTACCACAGGTCCATAACTCTTAACGTGTAATCTCCACTACCAATATGGCAGTCCAAGGCCAGAAATCACTGTAATTCATTCATCAAGTTCCCAAACTTATCAAGGGGAGAAGATTTCACATCCAACCACTGCCCATATTATTCAAGTGATATTGCTTAAATCAACACTTCCGTATTTCCAAAAAGAAAAAATGTATGGGGTCAGAAAACTGAAATTTTTAGAAGGAGACAAAATACTCCATCTTCCTATTCTCATAAATGTAAAAGTTAGTCAACCAGAGATGAAGCAAAGAGTAAATCCTCCCCATGCCCCTTATTTTTTAATTATAAAGTGACATTTCTTTTATCAAGTTCACTGCATCAGAACAAACAAACAACTAGATAAGGCTCAATGACACTACAAGCAAAGACCAGTTATATACCTCAATATCCTTTTGAACCAACTTCTCCAAGAACGGAGCACTCTTTGCACTCTGCAAACTGTCAGTGGCCAGATAATAAATGGCATTTTGGTTTTCACCCATGTTTTCAACATAATTGTCCAAGCTCGTCAACTCCTCCTCACTTTTAGAAGTGTGGAATCGCAACAATGGTGTTATGCGTTTATGATTCCCTGAATCCTCAATGCATCCCAACTTCAAAAATCTCCCAAAGTTTTCCCAAAATTTTTTGTAGTCCTGAAATCACACAAATCAAAGTTTTCAAAATGCAGCAAGCAAATCCAACAAATAGATACAAGAGAAATCTCTAAATGCTTCCCACCTCCTTATTTTCACTTTCTGAAAGCTCTTGAATCATGTCGAATGTTTTTCTTACGAGTCTCTTCCTCATTATTCTTACCTGCAAACATAGTGAATGAGAAAGATGGCACTTATAGATGTCGAAACTGAAGCAGTCTAGAGAATATAATGCTCATTTTGTTTTAACAGGTAGGTGACAAAAAACTATGCAAGCATAACATTATATTGAATAAGTAGGACCCCGCTGTCAGCACCACCAACCAAATGACATGTGGATGTAAAAGTCTATTGAGTGAGTGAGAACTGACAAATCCATATGTAACACAACAATTCGTGGAAACAAAAGAATTGACAACTTAAAACTTACGACTCGGCTTTCTTGAAGAATCTCTCGGGAAACATTGAGTGGAAGGTCATCTGAATCCACCACACCCTTTACAAAGCTCAAGTAGCGTGGAAACTGCAAATACAAGATATGAATTATTTAAGTATAATACTTTTCTCACAAACAGAATATTTAGACACATCAGACAGACAATGATATGGAAACATACCATCAGAACAAAGATCCAGAATGATTTTTTAAAGTGGTTATCAACTATTAAGCCGTATGTTGAAAACATGAGGCTTTATGTCAAGCATACAGGATGGCTTGGTTAGTCTAAATTGAGGCATAATAAGTTTAATCTCTGCTACTTATTAGACAATGCATAAACAGTCCTTAATAAACACCATATCTCAACATAGTAAACCTAAGACCCATCAGCTCATTAATTAAAAATGTGGGACAGACATACAGGAAGATATAAAGTTGTGGGGGTTTGTATTTGTGTCTAAGCAGCCACATGCTGAAACTACTGGAATCATGAAAAATAGCAAGAATGTTCACGAGATGTTTATGTTTCATTAAGCAAGCTTTTGCTGACAGTATAAGAACCAACATGCCAGTGCCGAAATTATCCAAAACCCCACACAAACCTGTAGAAGAAGAAGAATCAGTTCCTGTATTCAGTTTGAAGCACCATTAAGACTTACCAGTTCACCATCAAAATCATCAGAAATGAACACACGCTTCACATACAAGCGTATGTTCTTTGTTTTGGGGTTTATTACGTCTTCATTGTTGAGAGGTCCCATTCCTGGAATATATAAGACACTCCTGAACTCCACCTCTCCCTGCACATATTTTGGGTCAAGCTCCACATGGAGGAGAGTATTATGCTAGATGAAGGAAGAAGATTATACAGTACCTCAGTGGTGAAATGAGTGTATGCAAGTGGATCAAGAAATTCATTGAAAGTCTTCTTGTAGAATTCTTGATAGTCTTCTTTCTCAACTTCTTTGGTGCTCCGCATCTACAGCATGCAAAGGACTATAAATTTCACAGGACATCGTTTGCAAGCACATGTTGACATGGCACAAGAGCAAGCAACAATACCTCACTCAAAAAAAAATTATCAGCAGAAAAGAATAATTTCAATAGCATGAAATTGTGTTATGAAAATAAAAAATAGAAGAAAAAACAACTAAATACTACTTCATACCCATATTGGTTTTGTCTCATTTGCCAATTCCCAGTCCCAGTACTTCTCAGTTTTAGTTGTCTTCTTCTTCTTTTTCTCCTCCTGCATCAAAGAAACAAACCCACTTAAATGTCATCTCAGCAGAAATTGACACCATTAACGTCTATAATGCTGCATTAATTACATCTGGCTTTGCTTCTTCTCCCTCCTTTGGCAGCTCCTCCTCTTCGACCTGGCCAATTTCAGATGTTGACATCAGTGCACTAAATGACACCATTTTAATCAATGAGAAAATAGAACTCGCATGAAAGTACTACAGTGACAAAGCCTCTTTTAGCTTAATAGCAAATAGACATCCCTACCTTATCTCTATGCTAAAACCCACATAAATTAGTCAGTGTAGATTCACTTTCTAGTCAACAGGGTTGACCTGAAAATTGCCTAATCGGATAATATTGGGCAGTCCACTAGAAAGTTATTGCACTATAAATGAATGCATTGTTGATAACATATGCCTATAATTATCTAGGAAAATAAATTGGTTTGAGAGGAAATTAATGCCCGAAAATTCCTAGTATTGTATATCAAATAAAGAAGAAAACAACGAATTCACTGGCCATTCATGATTCTGACTTCCAATTTCCAAACAGCTCTCAAAGACATAAAGACCATTTATTCACTGACTTCAACCCCAGCAAAATCTCCGAAAGAAACATACACTTTGCAGACAAAGGGGACTGACCTCAATTGTCCTTGATTTTTCTTGCCATGTATAGATGGGGAAGGAAACAAACTGTGAATAATTTTTCACCAGATTCTGTATCCTTGTCGGCTCTGCAAACTCATATTTGTCATCTTCCTGCAAAAAAAGAATTGATAAAAGAGTGTGAAAATACCATTGCAATCAGCAGAAATTGAACAAGTACTTTTCAAGAGCAAAAAAGCTGATTATTATAATTGATAACAAGGAGAGTATCATATTGTTCCCAAGAGACATAATATAGTAGACAGAAAACTCTATTATTAACTGAATTAAGATAAAGCAGATCCAATTCTATCACATACAATCTATCTTTAAGGTCTTTCTCGAAGACAGACAGAGATCAAATATCTGGTATAAATGGAGGATGTATTGAAACTTCAAACCACATGCTTGTGGCTTAATAAAGTAATTCTCCTAGTTACAAGTATACAAGTTCAAATCAGATTCTAAAAGGAAAAAGTCAGCTAGTGTCAGTGCACCAACTCCAAAAAATAAATTTGCCAAAAAAGGTCAAAGGGAATAAATTGTTTTACTTGCATAAGATATGCTTTGACTCTTGACAATTGAGTATGATAACCTCTTATGTTGGCTCCTACATATTACACTCAAAACATCTAACTCTTTATAAAACAATTTGCAAAAATTACAGCAAATCTACAAGCCCAAAGATTAATGGAAACTAACTAAGGTGGATACATTGAATTTCATGTCCAATAAGTCACCAAAGTGTGTGATTCAACTATCACAATACCCGCAAGTACAGAGTAATTTGTGTTCCACGACGAAGAAGATTCTCAGGATCTGTCTCCTCTCTGATCATATATGAACTGCTATCAGCTACTGATTCCCACACGTACTGCTTATCTGATCTGGGGCTCTTTGTCGAAACAACAACCTACTAGACAGGAAGATGAGGAAAGCCTCAGGAAAATAATTGCAATGAAAAGTAAAACTCCCCATGCCAATTTAAAAAAATTACAAATAGACAAAGGTGTTTTAATGGTTAGCTTAAGGACACCTTCTCAGCCACTAAAAAAGCAGAGTAGAAGCCAACACCAAATTGACCAATCAAACCATTGTCTGCACCAAGATCCTTATTTTCCTGAAAGTATAAGTTTAACGAGTTAGGTTCAAATTCTGGATATCAATTGTACACCAACTATACTGTCATTTGATGGAGTTCAGGGAGATGGAGAGAAAAACAAGAACCTTCAGAGCCTTCAAGAATTTTGAGGTACCACTCTGAGCAATAGTTCCAAGACAGTCAATGAGTTCCTCCTTTGTCATTCCAATACCAGTATCTCTGAAATCTCATATATCACCATCCACATCCCATGAATTCCTCAGTTATTATAAAATAAAACCATATTCAACTATAAGCTATATTAGACTTACGTGATCGTGATGGTTCCATTGTCAGGATCTGGTTTGATTCTTATCTCCAAATCACCAGCATCTCCAAGAAGAGCAGGCTCAGTAACACTCAAGAACCTCAACTTATCAAGGGCATCACTAGCATTGCTGATAAGGGGAAAAGGAAATCAATTTCAGCCATAAATCACAACTAAAGGAAATGCTTAAAATTTTCACCGAGAATTTAGTAGACGTTCCACGTAGAAAGGAAGATATAAGTGCGAATGGAATGCTCACCTGACAAGCTCTCGAAGAAACACTTCCTTGTGGCTGTATAAACTATGGACAATCAAATCCAATAGACGACTGACCTGCAAAAAAGAGCAAAGTCTAAATTTATCAGCACAGAAGCGGAGGGTACAGTCCTACATGGTTGGAAGACAATCTAGAAGTCACATTGAGATCACAATTCTTCAAAACAATCAACCAATCATAATACCTTACGGAGTAAATCCTTGTGTACTACTCGTCATTTTAAAATGTTCTACATGCCAATCTCCTTCAATATAACAATCACTAGCTTCCATTTTCAGTCATCAGAAATCCCGTATATGTCAACTCTGAAATTAAATCTCAATTCTCACTCAGTTCACACCAAACAACGGCAAGAACTCAAGACTCCCGCATGTTCAATTCTCACTCAGTTCACGCCAAACAACGGCAAGAAACTCCCGCATCTTCAATTCTCACTCAGTTCACGCCAAACAACGGCAAGAACAAGAACTCAGACTCCCGCATGTTCAATAAAAAAAGGCGAGACCCACCTCGGCTTGGTACTCAAACTGCTCGCCGGATGTCTCGTCAGCCTCCTTCTCGGCGACCGCGGCCTCGCAACGGATTGAAACCCGATCGTTCCTCTTCTCGAGCTTCCAGTTCAACCCGCCGCACGAGAACCCCCTTCTAAGCCCATTTTGTGGCACAAAAGCGCTCCTCAAGCTCAAGACTTTATTGCCGTTCCTCAGTGAAAACGAAGACGAAGATGATGGGAGTGAAGCCAGGGAAGCATTGGGCAAGCCTCTGCTAAGCGCTGGAGCCATTTGGGACTCGGAAACCCTAGATGGTTTGGGAATTGCAAAGTACTTATCTTTTTGAAGTTAGGAGTGACGAAGAGGGAAAGTGGGTGAAGAAGTAGGAAGAGGGTTGAGAGAGGGTTTAAGAGGAGGAGGGTTCTAGAAGTTGAGGCGTCGGAAAGGTAGGAGGCTTCGCGGCTCGCTTGGCAGCATATGTTTGTGGGAATGTAAGGTCTGGATGCTGCCATTTCAGCAGTAACAATATCCTCTTGAATTTTCCCTTCGTCTCCATTTTTTGAGTAAACAAGAAATTATTATTTGGCTCTGTTTTATTGAGTGGAAAAAAAAAAAGTCCTTTACTTAGAATAATCAATACATGTAAACCCATTTCAACAAAAATTATTAAATCATATTAATTTCATGCAAAATTCATGCCGTTCAATGTCTAAGATGAAATGAAAGAATTTCTCTTAAAATTCTATCGCTTACTATTTAATTTATTTCCTTTCTCCGAAAGTGTAAGATTTGCTATCTCTAAGAATTTACTAACATCTTTGCACTAAAAAATTTCATTTGGAAAGAAAAAAATGGTGTAAGTTGGGTAATTGTTGGATCATTGATGGTCATTCAATCATAACATCTTGTGTTTGACCAACAAATGCGTTAGCTCAAGAGATTGATTACAGATGGCCCGAAAGAGATAGTGAGAATGAGCAAATATGTTTGTGTCATGGGTTGATTATTTGAAATCGAGACATTTTCACGACTTAAGCTTTCTTGGATCGTTTGGGATCGTTGGAATACATAAATTAAGCCTTTCAATGGGATCGATCACTCGCTCATGCCACAACTTAAATCTTAGCCTTTCGATTAGATTGATCACTCACTCGCTCATCCTAATCATAGAGAAAAAAGTTATTATTCATAGCATAGAGAGAGAAAGTTATCTCTCACTCACTCACTCACTTGCTTTCCATTGGATCGATCACTCAGAAAAAAATTATTCACTCATAGCATGTAAAGAGATAAAGTCATCACTCAGATTGGACTTTGCTCGCTCGCATTCATTCTCGATTAGATCAAATCATAGAGAAAAAGTTATCACTCATAGCGTGTAGAGAGAGAACTTGCTCACTTTCAATTGGATCGATTGGACTTTCTCACTCACTCTAGCTAGTTTCGTAGAGAGAAACTTTAGAAGGGAGAATAGAATTTAGATTTACTTAATAGCTGGAGGGATACAATAAGGGAAGGGCATCCCTTGAGTCTCTTAAATAACAAGAGTTGATCGAGATTACAATATCGCACCTCTCGACTTATCACATTCTCTTAAATTACAATCGTTGATCGAGATTACAATATCACACCTCTCGACTAATCATCTTGCACCTCTCTAATGGCCAATGAATGGCACCCTTGGCGCAATTACCATCTCGCTTGTCCCAAGAACATTCTAAAAGCTCTTGAGGAATCCTGGGGTGGTCTTCTTCAATCTTGCACGATCCCTTGGTCATGGAACCTCAGGACCGTGACACTTGCATAAAGCTGCTTTGTTTGTTTTTCTTCTGTTTTCAAAGTAAGTCGCACAAAGCTCTTGATTTAGTGTATGCATATGGCTCATCGTCTTCTCAGCTTCTTGTGCAGATCAATGGCAACTCAGTGGCATGTGCTTACATTGGCAGATTTTACATTTCCAGTGAAGAGAACCAAGTGCATGTAGGGTTTCAAGTGGATCCATTCCCTCGCTTTTTAGATCTCAATTTTCTTTCCGCTGATTTTGATCACGTAATCAAGCATATGCCTTGTACAGTTTAATGCTGCGAAGCAACATTCTTCAATACAACCTTCCCTGACAGAACTTCTAGCTAGCAGATGCAGGAAGAACTGGAAAACAGTAAAAGATGCCAAGTAGGTGTATAAACACATGATGCTGAGTACGTGTATAAACAAGTACTTAAGTGACTGGAGAATCTAGAGATCACCCGATCTCTGGATATCATTCTTAAAATGAAATTTCAATCACCATAGCAAAAAACAAAGTGCATGATCATCTAATCCTTCCACTCTTTATTCGTTTGCACTGGAGCACCGTGAAGATATCTGAATATCAAATGGAACCAGGTAAATAAACTCGATCGGCAAAAGGGAGTATCTGTACACATGTTGTCACAAGCATTGGCACTTTCGTCAGGCTCAGGCTTCTAAAGCTGTTGGCTTCAAGCAATCGACATTGCATAACCCGACTGACCTCACCATATCTCCCAATCTGCATCATCAATTTCAAAACGCGAAAACTATAAGACCAGTCATAAAGTATTAACAGCAGTCATTAACTGCATGGCCTACAATTTCACAATAAACAAGGGAACAATCAATCTAACCGGTCAAAGCTGTTCCTAGCTTTCTCCGGCTGGTCTGTGCTGCTTCTCGATTTCATGAGCCGATCCACACTCTTTCTTGATTTTTCTCTCTTGTCAGTGCTGGATCTTGACTTGTCTCTGCTGTCCGTACTTAGCCTCGCCTTATCCTGCTGCCCAGTGCTTGGCCTTGATTTCTCCCTATTATCAGCGCTTAGCCTGGACTTATCTTTATTCACTTCAGTGGCAATCAGAGGTAGTTCGGAATTATCTGCATTTTGTTCAGATACATCGCGAACACGAGGTAGTTTCTCAATGGCAGATATGAACTTCCTTAGATGCCTCAAGTACTCAGGGAAGAGCTCCAAATTACAATGGTTCCCTCCTTTAAGCCATAATGGTTCATACTTTTCTCTGCACTGCTCCCACAACTGCTTGCCATGGGAGCAATCTACCACATCATCTTCAGTTCCCTACAGATAAAACAAGAGGCAAATTAATAATGAAGCTTCAGCAAGATATTCATGTGAAATCATGTTTGTTTTCAGTGCTATGGCACATCTGAAAAAAGGAGACACATAAAAATTCTCCTCGTGGATGTGATTTGTGCCCACTGATAGTCATGTAGTGGCTAATTATTTGTGGCTTCCATTTTCAGGCAAATCCTAAGTGTCTACGTCGCACCTTTTTTATTTCCAGACAAGGTTCAAATGATTTTGGCATATCCACAGCAGTTAAAATTTATAAAACTTTGAATATTTATCTAAGAGAGAAGATGTGAATATCAGAATAAGTAAATCGTTTTGCAAATTTGGAGCCCCTGCATGTTGTATTGTGGAGTGCATTCACAAAATGAAAGCACGGTATAAACTCACATGAATGACCAGAACCGGGCAGTTAACCAGAGGAATTTTGTCAATATTCTGCAACAGAGTAAAATTAGTAGCTCTCAAATAGATGAGGGGATATATTTCCGCGAATTGAAACAATTCTTTACAAGTAATCGAGAAAGAAATCATATCACAACAAAGGAAACCTTATATATGTCAAACCAGAATGTTCTCTTCACGGGATACATGACTCGAAGACCGGACAAGATTGGACTGTGAAGAATTACAGCCCTCAAACAAGGCAACCGTATCGCAAGCTCTAGAGTAGGTCCACTTCCGACCGACTGACCGTACAGTATTACGTCTTCCTCCTTCGCTCCATACGTCTCTTGAAGGCACTTGTAGGCCGCCTCTATGTCAGCATACGTGTCCTGCTCGCTAGGCTAATTCAACAGATACTAAACTAAATCAGCTCAATTAGCATTCAGATCTAGATAAATCTCAGCAAAACAAAGAGAAATCGTGTCACAACTCAAGCAACCACACTAGTGGACCTCAACACTCGGGTCAACCTATGCTCTGCGCAGAAAGAGTAGGTTAAAATGGCCATGGAAATGGAATCCTGGATCTGACCCAAAAAAATTAAAAATGGAATACTGGAAAATCTGTCCACTAAAATGTCGATAGGGGCAACAGATGAATAATTCATCGTACAAGCGTTGCGAAGTCAGAGTCCCTTGTCTAACATTTGACAACGGACAAATCAGAAGGTCTGACGTACTTGGAACTACTATTTTCTCTTGGAAAAACAGATAATTCCATCACATCACCATGCACTCTACACTAAACATACAGAAAAGACAAAAATCGTACCTTTCCCGAAGATTGTCCATACCCTGAATAGTCATACCTGAATTCGGCACAAGAATCTCATCACTTCCCACGAAATTTTCTGTTTGCTGCTCCGCTCGCTCTCTCTCTCTCTCTCTCTCTCTCTCTCTCTCTCTCTCTCTCTAAAGATAAAAGATGAAATCTTTTCGACGTACCCAAGAAGATTGACGCCCAGATGGAGGCTGAGCTCGACGAAGATGTGATACATCTGGCCAATATCGGCCGCGTTCCCGTGGGAATAGAGGAGGGTCAAGGAGGCCGACGGGTTCTTCACGTACATGGCGACGATCTCGTTCCCTCTCTTGGTCCTCAGCCTCATCACCTCCACGTCGTCCCTCTGGTTCACGTCGCTCATCCTCAGCCTCCCCGTCGATTCGTCCGCGTAGACGCCGTACGACGGCGGCGTCGGGGGGAAGAAGGCGAACTTCGCCGCCATGGACGACGTTGCAGAACCCATTTTATTTCTAGAACCAAAGGAAAGCGAGGCCCGGAGAGAGACAGAGAGTACGCTTCCTGGGGTCGTCTTCTCAGTTGGGTCGGATTGGAAAAGTCGATGAGCGGCGAAGAAGACGAAGAAGAAGCATGATTGACGTCTGCAATCTCTGTGTGCGAGTGTGTGTTTCTGAACCGATGGAGTGAGGCAGTTTCAATCCGAAAGAGAGGGACAGTGGAGCGAGCAGAAGAGGAAAAATGAGAACTTTTTGGTGCAGAGTAGAGAGAGACGGAGAGAGTGAGAGAGAGAAGGAATATTTGTCGGAGAGAGGAGGGAGTGATTTCCGGCATAATAATTGTTTCGGAGCTGGAGAGGAAATGAGTCCCTTATTTTCCAGCTCAGCAATTGGCCAATATAAATGATTTTATTTCTTTCTCTCTTTCTTCCTTCTTCTTTTTTTTTTTTTCCACAAATTGAGATTATAATATAATTGGTAATGCTTTTTTCTAATACCAAAGATTAGTGGATTTATATAAGAGATTAATCATTCGGTGATTCCACATATACCGAATATGCAAGAGTGATCTTTTCATAAATACTTCAGAGATATCGTCGATTTATTCTTATGCTTTTTTTCATTATGTCACGTGCATTATATAGCTCTCATTCTTATATTAGAAATTGGAAAAGCAATACATTGTATCCATTTAGAAAAACTGATAGATGAATCTTGTAATTTGTAAATTGTAAGAATTGAGGCATGGTAAAAGTACAAGACCTTGCAATTTGCAAGTGAGAGGTGTAAAAATGAAATTTTCTTCTTTGACTCATCATCAATTCCAACCTTGATTCTAAACATTGCCCTTTTATTGCTTATTAAAATCTAGTCTCCTACTAATTATAAGTTCTTGAGAGATGGATTTTGGCTATTCCTTTTCTTTTCCTTCCAAGAATTATCTCATTAGCCAAATTATTGGATTACCATTTACCATTTCCGACGCACATTGGTTGGCCAGCAACAAACGTCCATTGAGAGCATGACACTTTCATCTAATCAAACCCTATCAATAAACATGAACTTTAGTTGGTCCCAAAGAGTAATAGAAAATTCATAGATACTCAACACGCATTAACCGGTTCGGGCGGATAAAGACAGTGTATAATTCATATAATACAGAGCCTGCAATTCGTTCAGATGGATGAATACATTATATATTACAAAGGGCGAACGAAAAGGTTTTTTGGCCCAAAAAAAAAAAAAAAAACATGACTATTGGACCGCGACATGGTTCTGGAAATTTAATGAACGAACGTCGGTCGGAGAGAGAGAGTCGGAAGGAGACTTTTTGTTGCCGTTAACATGGATGAGTTGATGGGCCCGGGGTAGTTCCCCTTAAAACCCACGAATTATTTTATTAAAGAACGAATGTGGTCCTTACAGGCCCACCAAGACAAAGTAGGAATGTCCTCTCATTCCTTATTTTTCCTATGTTAATGACTTTTTTTATTTTCATTTTCATTTTTCATTGGATTCTACATTAATGGCTTGTTTAATTCTATCGCGCTGTTGCCTCAAAAGCCGACGAGACCTCACGGCCGACATTACTCGCTAACATCGACATTCACGGGATCATCGGAAATCACTTACCGAGAAGTGGTTTGGTCGTGTTTGCATTTATTATATGACTCTTAAGATTATAGAATAGGTTTTTCATGCAAATACCCTTTTGATGGATGTGGATAAAATCAATCACTTCAAAATAAAGAAGTTTTTGCCTTTTTCATAATCAGAAACATAATTTCAACTATTTTTTTTCTTAAAATAAAAAAAAAAAACAGCATATCTTATTCCTTACAGATCGATGTGGGATCTCACACTTAATCCTATTTTATTTTTTTCACTTTTAATCATCCTAAAATTGTAGTATCCCATATCGATCTATAAGGAAAAAGACATGCTGCCTTTTATTACTTTTAAATCATTTAGAAAAAAAAAAAAGGTGAACAATTGTGTTTAATCTCAACTCTTGAGAATTTGATAGGTCGTCTTTAAAACCATTGGTCCGGTCTCAATTTTTGAACCCAGGAGCCATAAGGTCAGTTCTTGGCCGGGGATCGAACCACTTGGGAAACGATAAACCCCTAGTCGTAATAACTTGCTACCTAACATATTGCATACTTGTGAAAAGCTACTAATAAAGAGTAATCACATGCAAAAATAATTAGTTACTAAAACATACTTGCTTTTTATATAAAGCTACTAATATGGCGAAAGTGTTAATAATTTGTACAATTACTTCTCCATCAAAAAAAAATTAGTACAATTACTTAGTATTTTGAGACTAGATTTCTTTCAAAAATTGTCAGCCAGGTGAAGATGTTACCAAGTAATGATTGATGGATTGAAAGTTACCAATTCTTAAAATTACTATTCCGAATTACAGATAGTTTAGTTGGAAATTAATTTTAATTTCAAGAAATCGGTTAGCAACAATTAGAATTGAAAGTTTAGTATTCCTGATGAAGAAAAAAAGCAATTATACATATTTTTTTAAATTTTTTTGCCAACTTGGTTGAAAAGTATAAAAGAAAAATCTCCCTTTAAACCTAGGCAATCATAAAATAACATGTCAGTGTTGAGTATAGTGATTTGCCGTTCAAGTCACTCAACGTACCTGGCCTGACCATTTCCTCTCGATTGCGTTCGATTGCCTCTCTTTGCCTTCTCTTGCATCATTACTTTTTACGTTGGACTTGGACCACTAATTGGCTAGATCTGTTGAGGAAGCATTACACGTCTTATAGCCAGCATCATTATTTTTGGACACAAGCAACTCATCATGAAATTCGGTATGAACAGAGTCTCGGATGATCTATGCCGATCACTAGCCTGTATGCGTTTCGGGAATGAGCAAAAACTCGAACTATTACCCACATGGGCGCCAATGTCAGGTCACATTAATTGCGAAAAATATTGAAAGAGAATTTTTCACGACAAAAGAAATCTTTTTGGGTAACATTTTATTTTTTAATTTGGCTTGACTTTTCAAATGTAATTGTCTCATATACACAAAATTACATAATTATTAAACTATTAGACAACACTTTTTCAACAGTTTAGCTGCTGCATTGAGTTTTAAAAGACAAAACATCGAAAGGGAATTTTTCATGGCAAAATGAATTTTTTCCAGCAATTTTTTGTTTTCTGATTTCTCCTGATTTTTCGAGTATAATCATAGTGTACACATGAAATTACAAGAATATAAAACTATTAAACCACACATGTCCTAACATTTTGGCAGCCGTAAGAACTTTTATTGGAAAAACGTTAAAAGATAATCTTTTCAGGCAAAATGGATCTTTTTGGGCAATTTTTTTGTGTTTTGATTTCGCTTGACTTTTGGAGTGTAATTGTCTCCTATATAAGAAACTACATAAATATAAAACTAAGGTTTGAACAGTTAAACATGATCGATGAGAAAATGTTGAGAGCTTTATGTCATGGACAAAGCTACCAAAAACAAGTAGTTAAATCATTCAATCACAATGTTCGACCAAGACGTTTCGAGGTTAATGATCTTGTGCTCAAAAAGGTTTTACCTATCACTCCAAATTATGAGGAATTGTACATTCTCAAGAAAGTGATGCTTGGTGAAGCCTAATTCTTGCAGGAATGGATGGTCGTAGATTGTTAAAACCTATAAATTTTGATGCCGTCGAGAAATATTTTCCATGGATGAAGTGATGTTGATACCTAATATTTAGTCGATACAAGGTAAAAACTCAATATTAGAGTTTCTAATCATGAGGGAATCCATTTCTCAAACAAAAAGTGTCATTTTTCATTTTTTTTTCATTGGCCTATCATTTATAGATAATTTCCTATTATTTTTAGCAAAAACCCAAAAAGTTAAAAAAAAAAAAAAAAAGTTGACTTCTAAGTTCACTTTTTGATCAATAATCAACCTTAGGTCAAAATTTGACTTCCTGCACAAAAATATCCCAATTAGTCTTAATTTCACTTTTGCCATGAAAATTTCCAAGAAATTCAAAGTTTTTATCACAAAATCAACGGTTTAGCGATTAGTCATTAAAGTGTTGACTTCCGGTCAATTCTTTGATAAAAAAAAAAAAAATGTGAAAATGTCTCATCTCATTTTGACTTCAATTTGACTTTAGCATAAAAAAATTTGTGAAAATCAATTAAATATCTCATTTTTCAAAATTTTCGATTTTAGGTTCAAAATTAACCAAAAATAATATTATTTTCATTCTATTCGTATTTTAGCCTTGATTTCTTTGGGACATTTGATCTAGTGGTCATCATGCATTCATTCATTTGACTCATTTTGAGGTTTGACATGTCATTTTTCCTTAACTCATTTCGATTTTGGTTTGACATGTGAGTTTTCCGAAATGACTTTGGTGTAAATAAAAATATCATTTTCATCCTTAATCGCCTCATATATACGAAATTACATGAATTTCATGAATATAAAGCAATTAGGCCACACTTTTCCCGACATTTTGACTGATTATTACTAGAGGGAGAAGTGCAATTGAAAGACTTATTGTAAATGTATAATCAAATCTTAAAAGTTGATTGATTCTGTCAAGTTTGGATAACATTGAAGTGACTTTTATTATTACTGTCTTCATCACGTGGAGCTGGTGGCGTCTCCTCACTCTGACAAGGTTGTCCTTGACTTTCGTCGTCGACGCTCCTCTGCCCGAAGTAGGGCCCCAGTGAACTCGGACATGGTGGAGCCAAATTTGGCTCTGCCTCGGTTGAAGGCAGCCGAACCGGATTTGGCACCATTGTCGAGTCGACCATGGTGGAGTTAGATCTAGCTTTGAGCTTGCCGTCAGAGCTCGATCGAGTCAAAAAAGGCTCGGCCGAAGGCAACGAAGTCAGACTTATATTTTCCATCGATGGGGGCGATGCCAACTAGCTCTGCGAAGAGAAATAGGGAGAGACAGTCGACAAGAGTGGCTAGGATTGATTGGTACAGCATCAATGGCATATTTGGGAGGGTTGCTGGTGCACCGGAACTCGTCGCTTTGGCCAGAGAAAAAAACAAAAGAATGCAGTCGGGTCGCAGATGTGCAGCAATGGGAGGATCGGAGCTGCGGAAGGTCGAATTATAGACAAACTTGCATGTGGTCTGGAGATGGCAAAGGTGGCGATCCTTGCTGTAGCGGCCACAGTCGCACTGACCAGATTAAAGAGTACACAAGATCGACCGGATATCATAAAATGAATGTATCTAAAGAAGGAAACAGGAAAAATTCATGAGAAGGCACAAATGTTTATAGTTTTATTGAAGTTGTCCACTTTCATAATCTTTGATTTGCTCAAGGATTGTGTGGAGAGAGCTTACGCGAATCTTCTCTAAGTTGTCGTCATTCTTGAGAATACAAGGTTTTCATGCTCGAAAATGTAATGCAGTGTGGGGAAGGAACAATGTGTTGAATTGAGGGGCTATTTTGTATGAGAAGAAGTTTTCATTCCAAAAAGCCTTCAACGTACAAATCGTGGTTGCTATCTCACAGTCCGTCCAAGCAGATATTTGAGTTTTAAACCTATTCCAGAGATGGTGAGCTAGAAAGGACGAGAATGACGGAGAAGGCATGGTGGTATCGAGCGAGGAAGAAGGAGGTTCTACATCAAGGAAGAATATGCCACATCACCACCTCTCTTCTCAGAAAATAATAAAAAATGCCACTTTGGTATAACGTGTCTTAAGAAAGAAAGAACAAGCTGCTCCATTAGTCAAATTGAACGGGATTAACAAAGAGACTTGATTGTATATTTTGAAATTTTAATGACCCAATTGCATTTTTAGAACAAGTTTTAGAATTTCTAATATATTTATTTTTAATTTGCTTATCACAAAAATTCAAAAGAACAAATAACCTTACTAGCTAGAGACTGGTTTCATGGTGCTCGTGCGAGCTCCCGGACGTTCATGGGATGGCAGTGTCTGAATGGCGCTGAAACATTGTCCTGCGATGATCTTGTCCGCTGCTTTGCTTGGGTGAAATGGATCCTAGAAGACCTGCGAGTTCCCACGGTGGCATGTAATGGTATGGGGACTCGCGGTCCCATTCCATTGCCTTCAACGACACAACATGCCTTTCTCAAATCTGTTAACCCTGAAAGACAGATTATAGTCAAATCTTTGTGAATGTGCAATAACGTCGCCCAAAAGTCAGGATGGCGGCGTGATAAGCGTCAAACTTTTCCATGAGACCTAAAAAGTTCCTTTTCTTCATCCGACAACGGAAGATCGTTGGATTGCGGAAGCTTAGTGTGGCATGTGTGTGTATAGGGTTTACACGTGAGGATGGACAGGGCTTGGCACTTCAAGGCAGAGAGTTAGCCAAAATAATGACAATGGGACAGCAGTGGAAAAAAGGGAGCAAGATGAGAAACTTTATCGGATAAAATATTACAAGTGGATGAGCTTTGTGTATGAGGATCTGCTCCTACTTATCGTGAATAAACACCGCTACAGCTTATATTGATAGGCCTTGCTTGACTGATTCCTCATCAAATAAATCTGAACATTGCATGCTGGCCATTCACTGGACACTATTTCTGCCTACCACTAATTAATCTTAGCCTCTCATGGTGTTTTTCTGCCACTCATTCTAATTCATACAAGACGTGCTAGAATAGCACTGAGTGATCCCGAAAGTTTGGGAAATGTATCAATATTTAACACTTCTTGATCCATTTTCAGGACTTGTGGTAGTGCATTAGTAAATATGCCCATAACTTGTTCCACGGTCTTGTAATAGTTGAGCTTGATCCCTTCATTATTTTGTATTTCTTGTATAATGTGATATTTGATGTCAATATGTTTAATTTTTTCATGAGAGTCGGGATTCTTTGATATGGTGATTGCAGACTTATGGTAGCATATTATTGGAGTTGGTCCGTGTGCTTCTCCAATGTCTTCTAAAATTCTTCGAAGCCATAATGCTTGACTATGCTTGACTAGTGCAAGTTTTGTTTTTTTGGATGAATATTCTAGAACCAAGTTTAAATGCATAATGAATAGTGAATATTCAGCTTCTGCTGTAGATTGTGCCACCAAGTTTTGTTTTTTTGGATGCCCACGAGAATATTCTAGAACCAAGTTTAAATGCATAATCAATAGTGCTTTTCTTGTAGTCAGCTAAGCCTATTTAGTCATTGTCGATGTAGCAATGACCTTAGCTATTGCATTTGGCTAGTGCCAAATGCCATAATATGCAGTTCCTCATAAGTATCTTAGAATTCTCTTGGCAGTTCCAAAGTAAATTTGACTCAGACTTTGAAGGAGCCATGATAGTAGAATTGTCATGTACATGATGTCCAATCATATAGTAGTAAGAATAGCAAATTGCCAATCAAAATTTTGTATAAAGAAACGTTAGCTATTTTTTGCTCTATCTTCTTTTAGTAGCTTTTCATTTGTCAACAATGTAAAAACATTTTCACAATAATTCATCTAGAATTTCTTCATGAGGTTCTTGACATATTTCTTCTATAAGATGAAAATTCCTTCATTTTGATTGACTTCGATGTTGAGGAAGCACTGCATCAAGCACAAGTCTATCAACTCGAATGTCTTCATAATTTCTTCTTTGATTTTTTGAAACACCTTCCCATTGTTCCTTGTCTATATGAGATCATCTATACAAAGAGAGACGATAAAGAGTGTCAAGGATTACCATGTGTCTTAATATAGATCATTGGCTCGCTCATTCTCCTCTTGAATTCTTACTTGGTGAAGCATTTGCCAATTTTGCTATACTATGCTCACAGATTTCTTTGCTTTAACCCATAGAGGGCTTTTTGGAGCTTTAGAACTTATTCTTCTCGATGTTTGACAATAAAGAATTGTGGATTTCTACATATATTTCTTCTTGAAAATATCCATTTAGGAATGTCGACTTTACATCTTCTTTTTTTGTCGATCATACTTTACTTCTATTTTAACTTTTACTTTCAAACTTTTACCTTGCCTTCATGTAAGGTGTGAGAGTCAAAATCCATACTCAAAGCTAAATTGACCAAGCCTCCAAGAATGAGTGGATTCAAAACCCTACATCTCCCTTCCCATTTTGCTATGAGTGCCCAAATAGTATCAAGTAGAGTGATAGGAGTGAAACTTCCATATAGTCAATACTTAGTTGTCACAAAAATCTTTTCATGACGAACCTTGTCCTCTACTTCTTAATTGATCCATCTGCATGGAGCTTTATCTTATAGACCCATTTGATGCCAATGATTTCTGTCTCCAAGTCAATTAAAGAGCTCCCAAGTTTTATTTTCTCGATCATCTTGATGTCTTCCTCTATGACTATTACCCAAACTTCTTTGGATGCATCTCCATAATTTTTTGATTCTAAGTTGATAAAATTACATGTTTTTATAAACTCTTCCGAGAAATTTACCCTTAGAATAGGAGATTCTAGAGTGGATTCTTCTTGCGTTGCACTAGGAGAGGGTGGTGGTATTACGTCGTGAGTTGTGGAATCCAATGGTTCATCTTCTCCCCATGTTGTTGACTCCTTTTGTACTGATGGTATGTCTAATAAGGTGACATACTTCTTGTTGATCTCCTCTTCCTCCTAGTTCTAGGTAGCATTCTCATCAAACTCAATGTCTCGGCTGATAAGTAGCTCCTTCATTCTTAGGTTGTAGACCCAATAATCTTTTGATTGGTCACTATATTCAAGGAATATTCCTTTATTATTCTTCTCATCAATCTTACTCCACTTTTCATCATGAATGTGGACATAGCACATGCGAACATCTGTGATGCTTTGCCGATGGCATCTGTCCACTCCATGCTTCAACTGGAGTTTTATTTTAGATTGCTTTTGTTGAACATATATTTAAAATGTATATTGCCATATAAACTACTTATGTCCAGAACGTGTTGGGAAGAAGGCCTTCCTCTTTTAGCGTGGACCATGCCATCTCTATTACGGTTCTATCCTTCCTTTTTGCTACTCCATTTTGCTCTGGGGGCAAAACAAAGTGCTAGTTGATGATGAATGCCTTTGTCTTCGCTGGAGAAGAAATAAAAAGCGGTCTTGGGAAAATATATGGGCTGGACACGCGTTGAGGATATGCACTCCACTGATTTGAAAAAGACACGAAAGAATTCATAAGGTTGAAAAACCCAATAACAGTCAGCCATAAGCCCATCGACGTGGCTCGTTTAAGGTCCTGAGGCGAAGAAGGCCGGTTCCTAAGCCGAAGGCCTAGCTTTAATCGGAAGGGGAGCGAAAAAGGAGTCCGAACCATCTGATCTGGACTCTAACAGCAATGCCTTCAGCAAAAGTGGGCAAGACGTGGACAGCAAACCAAACAGATACACCCACATTTAAGAAACACCACTCCACTCCAGAGTGTCACATCTTTGTAATCTGGGAATCTCGGTCTATCAAGATAAGAATAAACAACCTAGAATCAATCATTTAAGAGATTTCTGATCAATATTAGCCATAACTCTGTCGATTTCACTCTCTAAAGCTCAAACTGACTTGGGCATCGGAGGGTCTGAAATCCATGCCTAAAGGACTTTTCTTGTGGGTGTTGTGTGTCAAGTGCGTAGAGCCCCAAACGAGGAATTCGAGTGAGGAAGGTTGAGCTGCAACTGTCGTCACTTTCTTTTTTTGGTCATAATCTATCTCCATCAACACTTGGTAGTTTAGCCAAACCATGACAATTGGTTTTGACAGTCTGCTTGGCTGAAAACAGGTCTCAGCATCAGTTTGACGAGGCCCGAGCGGGTCGAGTTTTGCTCAGATGCACAATGCATCATCAACACCGAAAATCTTCAAGTGGGCGAGGCCTGAACGTTGAACAAGAAACTGGCACGTAGCCCGACGAGCAAGCCTCGACCGCACAAATATTTTTCTGAATGGACAATTTGCCAGCATCCTCCTTTTCAGCAGTCATTGCCTTCTCCTAGGTCCAATACCATGTGTGAAAATGGTCATGCGCTCATGGTCGGCGACGAATTCTGCTGCACAAGAGAACCGACAAATTCACACACACGCTGCCCTCGGAGTCATGGTGCCGGGCTTCTGCCGAAAGCGAGACTTCACAGACCATTTGTTTCTGAAACCCGTCATGGTCAAATGGTCGACAGTGGAGGGAATCAACGAAACAAATGCTGATGGATGAGATTTCTTTATCTGTGCAGGCAGAAGGCATGCCTCAATCCTTTGTGGAACCTGGAATTTATGAGTAGTGGTTAAGAATTCCAGAATGGCCCCAGTTCGCTCGCATTGAGACAAACAAGGCAACTAAAAAAATCTCCTTTCCTTAATTACTAAACTTCACCTGTCACTTAAAATAATGGAACTGCAGTTAATTCTGCAACTAAATTCTGCAGCTCCCACGCCCTGCCTCTTTCACCTTTAGTTTCATCATCTTCTTAACTATTACTCTATCTCAATTTGGACAATAATTAGCCACCGATTCTCACCCAAAAACGAAAATAGATCACTCGGGCAAACAATGTATTGTATCGCGAGGAACCAAAATTTTTAGCCATAAGGCGTTCCACGCCACGCTAAACCGATGAAGCGTTACATTAAGCAAGCTAGTATGCACAATATCTATTTTGATAATCAATCAAAAGGTTAAACCTTGAAGTTTACACTATTACTGCAGGTGCAGAGCTGATGAACTGTAGCAGAAAAAGAAAGTGACTTCTTCAAATACGTATTAGTAGTACTATTAGCCCATCGATGACATGACATCATTCTTGCTTAAGAAGTCAAATGTCATGCATTATTTTCTACATTCTCTTTATTTATCTTTAGGATCTTCAACCATAGTTGGCGAGTCTTGATTCAACTGACATATACGTTCTCAGCTTCATCATACGAATGCAACCTAACTACGTTGATTTTGCTTGAAAATTCAGTAGCAAAAATTGTTCATACACAAGGAAACATACCCTTCACCAACCTGCTGATGGTCTGATTTTATCAGCCCACCTTTTTGTTTTTTTCTCATTTAAAATCCCCCAAAGACCCTTATAAGTCCCCATTGATAACCACCCCAAATACTTTCCTTATCCCATCCAAACAATGTCTAGAGCTAGTGTGAGGAAAAATGTTCTGGAGACGAACAAATTTCTCATTGAGAAGGATAAGTCGAGCCAAAGTTTCTTGTCCAGGCACCTGAAGAAGATATACCCGATCGGCCTCAACCGAAGCAACTCGTCCCTCTCCCTCTCGTCCCTGTCCTTGTCGTTGTCCCAGAACTCCAACGACTCGTCCCTCACGGAGCCCTCTTCCCCACTGGATCACAAGATATCATTGGCGCTGCGCCTCATCCGCCCACCGGAGAGAAGATCAGGAGTTACTACACCGTTTCCTAGGAATGTTCGGTCAGCCCAGACTCCGAATGTTCAGCCCGGAAGTCCGACTCCAAGTGATGGTGGGGAGGTGAGGAGATGCAACTGGATTACAAAGAGCAGTGGTATGTTTTTGTGTCACATTGTTCATGAGAACGCACCAGATGACCTGTGAAAGTTTTTTAAGCTCTTTACTTGCTGAAACATTGACATTGCTCATATTACGTGTTGACAGAGACTCCTGTTGCAAGTAAAGATAACGCATGAGAAGAGATCAGCTTTTGCATGCCTAACTTGATACGCATCATCACCATTTTTTTAATGAAAATCTCATTGCAATACATTGTTTTCGATGAGTTCATTACATCAACGATACCCTAGTTTAAAGACCTTTTCTTCACCCCATTCATTGGTGCTTATTACCCTTTATTCTGGCTTTTGTAATTCCGAGACGTAGATTTAGCCTGCTAATTACTCATTATCGATTAAGCAGCACAACCCTCTTCGCCATACGCATGATCCGAACCTGCCTCAAAATGAACACGCAAACGGGACGACAAAACACCATTCCTCTAGGCAAAGTCATAGAGGACATGCCTTTAATATTCATTTGACTTTGCGTAGTTCCCAAACGTTTCAAAGAAAGAGCAGCTGCGGTCGTTAGAGATGAGTAATCCTAGACAGTCGAAAGTAATGGTCAATCTTGTATTAAAATCCGTTAAAACCCAACAACTTGCCCATATTTAAGAGTTTTCGAGCCTTCTTTGCAAAGCACTTGATGATTCAACAGTCTCACCTTATTCCTAATGAAGGTACCTGTTGTAGCTGTTGTCTCGTTGCCTCATCTTGACAAGAATATCGCAACGTCACTGCACCAACCATTTAGCATCTTAAATTTGTCAATCATTCATAATAATTAGTCTCCAATCTAGACAAGATACCAAACACCGATAGATCATCCTAATATATTCTCTTGCACCTACTTCGCGGTCTTAAATATATGCATCCACATTGGAGATAATGACAAGCATGCTAAACTCGATTCAGAGGTGATTTAATTATTAAATGACAATCATGCTTTGGATACAGATGAAGTTTACGTAGCTTTTCACGATGAGTGCTGGGGAGTCCCGGTTTACGAGGATCGGTAATGCCAAACCATCTCCAATTCTCGATTCCATTGCCAGCTAACTTTTTTTTTCTGTTGCATTGCTTATCATGGTACCCTACGCTACGCAGTCAGCTGTTCGAGCTACTTGCCTTGTCAGGCATGCTGATGGACTACAATTGGACAGAAATTTTGAAAAGAAAGCAATTATATAGGTGATGATTACCAAGGATTAGCTCGTTATGGGACTGAATTCTATTTATTCGACTGAACTTTCGTTCGTGTCGACATAACTAATCACCCGAAATTATCGTGTTACTGATGCAGAGAAGCTTTTGCTGAATTTGATCCTAACATTGTTGCCAAGATTGGAGATGATGAGGTTGAAGAAATATCCTCCAACAAGGCAATGATGCTAGCTGAGAGCAGAGTAAGGTGCATAATAGACAATGCCAAATGCATACTGAAGGCAAGCATCGAAGAACATATACATTTGGTCATGTACTCTTGCAGATTCACAACATACGGATTTACCGATTAATTAGCCGGACGTGCGACCGGAATTCAATGCAGGTGGTGGGCGAGTTCGGATCGTTCAGCAGCTACATGTGGAGCTACGTGAACCACAAGCCGACGATCAACCGGTTCAAGTACCCGAGGAACGTCCCTCTCCGGACTCCCAAGGCGGAGATCATAAGCAAAGACCTACAGAAGCGGGGCTTCCGTCTCGTCGGCCCCGTGATCGTCTACTCCTTCATGCAGGCGGCGGGCCTGACAATCGACCATCTCGTGGACTGCTACCGATACAACGAATGCATAAACTTAGCCGAGCGGCCGTGGCGGCACATATGAACCAGCATCGTTGGCCCGGGAGGTCTACCATTTTCCTTTTTTCCCCATACAAAAGGATCTGGTCTCAAGGATTTGCCCAACTAATGCTGTAGATAATAACCTTCGCATCTCTGTCTATGTACGCTTTCGTTTTCATCAGTGATTCTTGTCTTTTTTCCAATTTCGTGCCCATGTTTTGTTTCTTTACATCGATTGGGAAAACCGAAACGAAGGAGGGGCTGCTTTCCGTGAGATGTCGTCGTCGTCGTCCCGTGTGAAGATTGCGCATCGCGCATGGCCCATCAACTCGTGCCGGCAACAGGACACGACAGCATAGACCGCTGTCCTTCTTTCCTTGTTGCACGAACGAAGGTACAAAGTAAAACTTAGTGAACGCCAATGCTTTCGTATATGCTTGTTTAGTGGATTGCGTGATGCTATTGGAGTTTTCTTTCTTTTTCTTTTTCAAATTAATGTCAATTTAACGAGTGTTCGAAAGAAATCTTAAGTTTTTTTTAAGTATCATTTTCACATCATGAGAATATAAATTTGTGGAATATTCTCGTTGGAATTACTTTTTTTTAATTAAATTCTGTTAATTACACCTTAGCTATTGATATTACTAGCCAGCGAGAACTTTTTTTTTTTTAAATAAAAAATGCCAACCGAGAATTTTGTCAGAGAGAACAAATCGTGTTCTTGCCAGCCAAATCCATTTACCATTTCAATTTTAAAAAGCCTCTTTTTAAATTATTCCTGCAATGAACGATAAATAAACACATATGGTCGTCAGATCCTACTAGCGCGAAACTCCACGAGCACTGCATAACAAACTCCTATGATATAAAAAATCATATGATATGTCGTTTTGACTATTTTTTTAGTCGGAAAATTATCGAGTTGGTTAGGACCAGAACCTAATTAAATATCATGGGACGCCGTAGGATTGGGGAGAGCCACCTTCCACGGCTTGACCCAAGGGGCTTCTCCCCCAAAAGAAGCATCCAACCATGGCGTGATTTATAAAATTTGAGATAGAGGAACGACACGCCTGATGTGCGCATCGCTTGATACGCACACTCGACTCCGACATGGAACCGGAGCCCCGTCCTCTTGGGGCGGCTCCCCGGCACGGCTCCTTGACACAATTAGGGGTGTCAATGGGTCGGGTCGGGTTTTGATGTTACTCGACCCGACCCGACCCCAATTGTAAAGGGTCATGCTTTGGCCCGACCCGACCCGAAACGCATTAGATCCAAACAAAAAAATCGGGTCGGGTCGTGACCTGTACAAGTTTGGTTTCAATTTCGTATTTAGCTCAAAAACTCTAGAGGGTTGAGCAACCGGTGATGGCCAAAACGTATAGAGAGAGGGGATTGATTCTTTTCTTTTGTTTATTTTATCCTACTTTACCATTTTCTCTCAACGAATGAGGGCCAAAATGCACGGGGTGGTACCGGTGTCAAAAAGGCCCGACCCGACCCTAAACTTATGGTATTTTCGGGTCGGGTCAAAATCTTATCAAGTATGGAGCCGATATCGAAAATACCCTAAGTTTAGGGTCGGATCGGGTCGGATCGGATCGGGACGGGCCGGGCCGGATCGGGTCGGGTCGGGCATTTTTGACATCCCTAGACACAATGCCTCGACCGTCTAGCTCGAAAATATATGAGCATAGAAAGAAATGTAAAAAAAAAAGTAAAAATCATCAAAAATCTCAAACGTTGTTCATCGTGATATATTTACTATAAATTATTTTTTGTATGACATATTTACCTCAAAATTTTTTTATGACATCAAAAATTTCAAATTTTTTATATTATATTTTAAAAGAAAATATATCGATTTTTTGGTGTTATAAGAAAAAGTTTGGAATAAATATGTTTAGGATTTTTAATGTTATAAAAAAAATATAGTTTGGAATAAAATGTGTCATGGTGATAAAATTTAGATTTTTTGTGATTTAAAAAAAAAAAGGGTTTTCCGTAAATATGTCAGCGTAGAAAAGTAATGCATCAAACAGCCATCCGTAAATTCTTGTCGATCGATTGTTTAACATGGGTGTGCAGAGCACTCGTCAGAAAACGTTAAAAGAAAAAGAAAAAAAGAAAAAAAAAGAGGACAACTTTTTGCCCCTCCAAAAAGCCTCCGTGAGCTCACAGGCATCACGTGAGCTCGCCCGCACCCTATCGCCTCCCTACCACCTTCTCTCTCTCTCTCTCCTTTCTTCTCCCTCATGACCCCCGAGCTCCACAGACAAAACCAGTCATGGCTCCTGCAACGCATTCTTCGTGCTAACAGTTGCTGTCCCCGACAGCCTCCCCAAGAAGCCCCCCAGTTTCCTTGTACCCATCGAACCCCGCTTCTCTCTCTCTCTCTCTCTCTCCTCTTTCGCTCTTTTCACCTGGGTCTTCGCCGATACGACAATTCCCATCGAAATCTCGGCGTTGGCGGCGGTGGGACTTCTCCTTTTCCGTTTTGGTTGCTGCGCGGCTCGCGCGCGAATTCGAGCTCGGCGGGAGGATGAGATCGGGCAAAGGGAGCCAGGAGTACGACGATTACGAGGAGGAAGATCTCAATTCCAAGAAAGACGGCCCTTCCTCGAACGTTTCCAACAGTAGCAACAGTGCGAATCCCAAAGGTACGGCCTTTCTCGATCGCGTCGCTTCCCGTTTTGGGATTCTCGCTACCCAATTGAATATATTTTTCTGGGGGAAGGTGATTTCTTGCTCGCCGTGCTTGCTAGTAGACGCTTGCTTGGTTCCACCGGTTTTGGACCCGGTGACTCCGTATGCGTTGTTGAATTGTTTTATTCAGTGTTGACTATCCTGGAAATTGCTAAATTTTGGGCCTTTTGGCGGTATGCGTTTCGTTTTTCAGTTCATTTGCTGAAAATAGGCTTTTTCTTTGGCCTCTTTCGGAGATATTGACATGTTGAGTTTGTTTCGTTGCTGAATTGTAGTTCTAGTAAGCGGTATTGGTCGTCTCTGATCGTGGAGATTTGCAATTGAACTGCAGATAAGAACAGTGATAAAGCAAATGCCATAAGATCGAAGCATTCGGTCACGGAGCAACGGAGGAGGAGCAAAATCAACGAGAGGTATGTCCTTTTTCCATCCTTATAAAGAATGCCTGATTTGATCATGCGGTGTATGATCAAGCTCTGAAGGTGAATTTTGTGACAGCCTCGTGGTCTTGTCAACAGCTTGACTATGATGCATAATGTTCGATTGGTGATGGCAAATTAAGTTGTATTGTGTTATGCGGAAACAGGGTGAACATAGTCTTGGTCCTCCTTTTCTGTGACATTTAAATTTCTTTGCCTTTATGGAGTATTGTTTTTCTCTCTTTCTTTTTAGTCCATCAGGATTCATTGTCAGCTCATCTACTATCCCATGACATGCGAGTAGCTTACCATGAATGATAACTTTTGGATTGATAGGGAGTCATATTTTCATGACGGAACTTTGGTTTCAGATTTCAGATATTGAGAGATCTCATACCCCATAGCGAGCAAAAGAGGGATACGGCGTCTTTTTTGTTAGAGGTAAATTGAGTTTTGAAGAATTCCCATTGCTTGTGGTTCCTTAAGATGGTTTGCCTGATTGTTTGACTCTCACTGCCTGCAGGTAATTGACTATGTCCGGTATTTACAGGAAAAGTTACATAAGTATGAAGACTCCTACCAGGGTTGGAATTCAGAGCCCACCAAGTTGATGCCATGGGTCAGTTATCATGCCGGTTCTTGTATTTAACCAAATAGTTTATTGATGTATTTATATGTGGACTAGCGTGTGTTTGCTTGAGTGTGCTTCATCATGGTGTTCTGTTTTGATATATAAGTATTATTTGGATATGCCTTCTGTGTGTTCACTCTCCTGCTTTCTGTTATTTCTTTGTTAGCCTTGCATTTATTCACTACCAGAATCAGGATACTGTACCCAATTTCTGTTGACGGTTGGTTGTGGGCCTTATATTTCTAAAACACAAATGTGGGGTGCATCTGTTAATGTACCTTATTCTGAAAAGCTTTTCCTACATGAAAGTTTTCTCTTTGAACTCAAGTGACAGATGTGGAAATTATTTCCTGAACTATGTGTTGAATATCTAGTAATAAGTCTTTTCACACTGTGTGAAAAAGCAGCACAGCAACATATATGAAATTTACTTTTCTATCATGAACACGTGTGATTTGATTTGTTTACTGAGTGCACTCCTCTCATCAACTTTTGGTTCTTCCTCAAAGCAGAGAAATAGCCATTGGCGTGTCCAAAGTGTTGTCAGTCCACCTCAAGCCATGAAAAATGGTTCTGGTCCTGTGTCATCATATCCTGGAAAGTTGGAGGAAAATAGCACTGGCACAACGCCAAACATGCTTGCCAGCTCACAGAATACATCAGAAATAGATCCTGGAAGAGATCTCACAAGCAAATTCATGGCTCAGCAATCGGAGGTAGCTAAACAGGCAATGCACGTTGCTGTTCCTGTACCTGTCTCAGTTCAAAGTGATGATGTGATTTCCAATCATCTTCAGAGACCGTTTCCAGATGCTCAACCGATGGAGTGCACTGCAGACACTGCACCTGAACAGCAGGAAGATCTGACTATTGAAGGGGGGACAATCAGCATTTCAAGTGTTTACTCTCAAGGGTGAGTATGGATCTGTCTTCTATCTGTATGTTTTAGTTATCAAAAATGGGCCTTATCTTCCCTTTATATCAGTATGTCACTTTTCTCAGCACAGTGATGTCCATGGTGGCAGGTTTTTTTGTTCTTGTGATCAGTTTTCCCTCTTCATATATAACAAGCTACCCACATAAAAGAAATCTTCTATGATTTGTTCTTCCAATTCTCTAATTTCCTAATGTTGATGTTGAGATTTTATCAAAGAGACCTCTTGGAAATTTAGGTTCATAGTAACTGCCATTTTATGCAATTCTGTTATTGGGTTTTTACTTTCTATGTATGAAACTTATATAAGCTTTAATATTGCAGTTACTATTTTATCCACTAAACTTATATAAGTTGCAATATTGGATGTGGGGCAGTTGCTTTGTATTTTATGTTGTGAGAAACTTATGTAGGCTGCACTTAGTATAAGCTTTGGTATTTCTGTTACTATTCTATCCACTAAACTTACATAAGCTGCAATATTGGACGTGGGCAATTGCTTTGTGTTTTACATTGTCAGCCATCTGGTTCGGAGGATGTGCACTATTTTATGTCCTGGTTCATTTCAAATGTTCCTATGCAATTGCTTCTAACTTCTTTTTTAGGTATCAAATTTTTGCTTTATTCATTAGGAGCTTGCAATTGCACTGACTTGAACTTGGGACGAGTACTTTATCTGAATCTGCATGTTACAGCAGTACTCTTGAGCCATATAATCACGATCTTGTATTTTATTTTGATAAACCATTGATCCTTCTTATTTGTTGTTCTTTCTATTCAGTCAGTTCAATGTCAATTAGACTACCAAAACTTATCTCTCTGCTCTCTCATCTAAAATGGTATTCTTACTTCATAGCAGCTGAATGTTCTAATCATACCATCATCAGCTGAGTTGAGGCTGTTCTTTGGTGGACTGTTATAGCATCATCTTCTTGGATTTGGATTTTTGCGTTGAAAAGTTGATTTGAAATTCTATAATGCACTCTGCAGGTTATTAAATTCACTGACAAATGCACTACAAACTGCTGGCGTGGATCTATCACAGGCCAGAATCTCAGTCCAGATTGACCTTGGAAAGCGGGCGAATAGAGGAGGGCTTGTGTCTGGAACGTCCATTCCCATGGTACGATGAGGGCAATAGAAGTGGTTCTGTTCCTTTCACACTGGTGGTTATGCTTCTCTTGCCACCTTCACTTACCTTAGTGATCTCGCTCTCTCTGTCTTGTCCGTCCTTCCTTCTGGTTATGCTTTTTGTTTCCAACATTTTCTGGTTGCTTGTCAGGATCATGGCAGTCCTGGCAATTCAACAATGGCCCATGTTACGGATGCGAGAGGTGAAGAAGGGTTGGATCAGGTGCAGAAGCGCCAGAAGACATGAAAAGTTAGATGTTCCTTTCAAATCTACATTTTCACTACTTTACCTTGTTTCCATTTGACCTCTTCTCTCTCTCCGGCTCTTGTATTTTCCCCTTTCTTTCTTTCTTTCTTTCTTTTGGGGGGGAGGATACCGTCTTGTCATCTCTTGTGGATATTTATGATCTTATATGGCATCGACTCCTCACTGTTTGATGTGGCTAATGTTTCAGAGATAATTCCATGATGTGTGCTACATATGGATGTTCTTGGTTGAATGCAGTTTGCTATACCGATAAACAACAGTCGCCGGGGGACCTGTATGAATTTGCTTTAAATTCAGTTGATGAGTAGCTATCAGACACATTCTGCAGAACATATCACTGAAAACGGACGGAAAACTATTGGCAAACGAGTGATGAGAGCGTACAAAGGCGTGGGAGTTGTTCAAGTAGAGGTGAAGCAGTCGTACACTCGTTTAAGTTCTTAACCAAGTCACGCATGCTTGCTTGTCAAGCAACTGTCTTTGCATTATGAGGAAACGAGAGCAACCATACGTATCTCTTCCGTATATACCAGCGTATAGATATGAGAGTGAATTGAATATGTGTATCACGGTGATTGACGGTCATGCAAAAACCAAAGTCCAGTTTCATGATTTATTGGGGTATCTTGTTGAAAAAAATAGGAACTCGAGACATTGACTGATTTATCGAGCACTTGAAATCACTCGCTTTGGTATTTTTATAGAATAGTAAATATCACGAATTGTTACTTCATCGATCCACAATCTTTACCAGATTTGATGGCATTGATGATGACGACGACGAGGACGACGATGCATCTCATAAGAAACATTCGACTTGAACAGGCGAGGTTCTCCCATAACAGAAAAGAAATTGCATGCAAGCTAATACATATTCATTTTCAAGCATGTGCATTCCTCATCACAGCGAGCATTAACACGTCGTAAAGTTCTCATAAATTTTGTCGGATTGTTGTGATTGATCTCGACAATTGTATATGAGATTGAAGCCACGCCAACCTTGGAGATTGAACTTAAATGCTTGAGCTCTCAAAGAAGAGAATCCATTTCATAGTCTCACCAAACCGATTCATCAGACGTCCAGAGACACGGCCGATCTCTTTCCGTGTTGCAGCTTATGACAACCCTCACTCGTCAATGCCTTCTGCAATGATTTTCTTCTCAATTCAATTAGGGTTTTAAAAGAAAACAATTTGTTTTTGCAGTGATCAATGTTGAGGAAGAAGGAAGGGGATTGTGAAACCCACCCGTCCCCCCGGCAGCCACACTAATTTGAGGTATTGTGAAGTTCTTTGCATCCTGACGACAATGCACAATTTTATTTTTTATTAGTGATCAATGTCGAGGCAGAAGGAATTAGGATTGTAAAACCCAACCGTCCCCACGAACCACACTAATTTGAGGTGTTGTGCAGTAACTTGTTTGACATTTAAATTGCTATTGTTTGTGATTCATTTATCTAATCATGAGCACAGTGTAGGTCTCAATATCTATCGTTCTTTCTTTTATAGAGGTCAATATCATACATAGCATTAGTTAACTAACTCTGTTATTCATATTACCGATTAATATTTTTCCAGTGCTTAAAATCATCCACTTAATTGTCACCAACTACAAGTTCACATTAAAATAAATTTAATATGAATCACTTATTTTTTATTGAAATTATAAATTCTTATAAAAGAAAATACATCAATTTATATCAAACTTATATTAAAACTATAATACTTGGAAAAAACCCAAACCCGTACACATTTGACAAATTTATCACAAACTAATTTTTTTACCTCAAAAATTCAAAACTAGTACACTTTTGATAAATTTGTCCAAAACTCATGCACCTTTAATAAATATACCCAAAAACTGATATACTTTTGATAATTTTACCCTCCATTAATTTCCGTTAATTTTATTATCAAATTGTTATGTTAAATTAGGGGCGAGTGGTTCCCGGTCGGTTTGGTTCCCACCCGAGAACGGGAACTGAACCAGAGGAATCGATTCCTCATTTCAGAAACCGAGGACCGAACCGAAGAAGGCTAGAACTAGATAAAACCGAACCGAACAGTCCGAATCGATTCCCGGGCGGTTCCATAGAACCGGTCTCACAACAACCAAAACTTTCAAACAAAACTAAAAAATTTATTAGTCCCCTTACTAGAGAGATTTTCAATTGATCTCAGCCAAAAGGTCTCCGCCCATATGATGCTAAAGGTGTCTTTTGCCTTGATTTTATAGGAAATCTCTCAAAATGTTCTGAGTAATTGTTCATTGTGGGACATTTGGAGGCTTGCTATGCAGCAAGGAGGAGAGAGAGAAGGGAGGGGGGAGGGGGGGCTCAGTCCTACATCGATTGTGTAGAAGAGACAACTCTATGAATAGAAGAAAGAGGTCCACCTTCCCCTCTTGAAAAATCTTCTTGTTTCGGGGAATCCTAGCAAGGGAACCCTTGATTCATTGTCAAATAATTTTAATGGTAATATGTTCTGAAAAAAAAAAAAATTGGGAAAGGGAAAGTAGGTCCAGTCCAGGTGGTTGATTTTGCCTTCGAAATCGGGAACCGGACCGAAAATTGTCAATTCTATTTTTATGGAATCGGGAATCGGACCGAGGACTTTGAGAACCGAACCAAACATGTCGATTCAGTCTAGTTGGGGTGGTTCTTAAGTGGGCCGGGTCCTTTTGCTCACCCCTATATTGAATGACACTTGACAATTGATTAGTGTATCAATGTAAGATTTTACTTAACAAACGATTTTGTCATGACCGTGCCAGTTTTATTTTTTATAATATTAATTTTTTATAATATTAATTCAATGTAACAAAAAACATATTTATCACAAATATATATATATATATATATATTTAAAATTTTCTAATGATTAAAAAATCAATTTAGAATAAATTTATCATTTTCATGATTAAAATTTTAATTTTATTACACGTGATATTTTTCATGATCAAAAATATTAAATTTGAAATTTTTTGTACTATTAACCCTATTAAAACATTTATCAATCAAATTCATTTTCTGTACTTTCTACCGACCAATAAATATTGACACCGCACTCAACCTCAACGGAAAGACCAAGATTGGAGCGGGCTGAATTAGAGTAGGAATGATAACATTTCGAGCCAGAAATTGATTTTTGGAAAAGAAATAGATTTTTCCATTTCTATTTCTAAATGAGTTTCTAAACCAAAAACACGTTTGATAATGACAAAAAATTTCTATTCTTAGAATAAAATTTTGTTTAATAATCAATAAAATTTCACTCCGAGTGGTGGGCGGCGAGTGATCGGCGATGGCAGCCGGTGACCGACAGCGTAGTGGTGGTGGTCAGCGGCGGACGGCAAGAAACTCCTTTGGGTGAGAAGTAAAAAGAGAAACAATTTTTGATTTCCATTCCAAAAATAGAAAAGTAAAAAAAATTTGTTTCGATTTCTATTCCAAACCTATTTCGGAAAAAAAAAAAATGTTCCAAAAATAAAAATAAAATAATTACCATGCACAACCTTAGTGTCTCATTTCCATTGTTATTCCCCTGCTGGCCCTTCACGCTCGATCCAAAGCTGACGTGGGACAAAAAGAAAGACAAGTTTCAAGGCATTTCGGAGCATCGAAGACGATTTTGGCCCATTTAGTTTGACTTTGGGCAAATGTACTTAGAAAAATGTAAATAACTTTGGGCTAAAAGGGTTTTCCAAAATGGAAATAATGTTTAGTAAATTATAATTTTAAATTGCATTGCAAAACGACTTTAGTTTAAATGCCGTTTAATAAAAACTATGTTTTGTAAAGGGCTTTTGCTATTTTTTTTTGTTTATTTAGTCATTGGTGGCCAGATTTAGCACTAGCCAACATTCAACAACCAAATATGGCCGCCGGATAGTGTCATCTAAGGTTACATGACCTCAGGCGTCAGTTGGGTCACCAAGTGACAGTTGCCTAGGTTCATGCAACCCAAAAACCACCACCTATTGCTAGACCTCAAGTTGGCCCCCATTGGGTAGTGATCACCGGGGTGAAGCGACCCCTCAGGTGGTAGCTGCTAGTGCCAACAATCCCTTGACCAACAGTCGTTGGCCTCCGTTCAATTTGCCAGAGAAGATGAACAATACTCATGTGAATAGTACAATTTACATTTCAAAAATACAACTACTCAAAGTAACTCCGAATTGACTTTAAGCTGAGACCCTTAAAGTCCTTTGAAGATTACAATTGCATCTGGCCAAAATCGTCTAGAGACTCGAAGCCCTTCCAAAATGCTAAATCAAACAGGGCAGAAGTGCTCGTATTGACCCTTTCTTCTTCTTATTACAAAGGACATACTTGGTTTTGAACCTTGCCTGTGCTGATGATATTTTGTTGCTGAGACTAATCACTAGTGGCTAGAAAGATATTGTACAAAGGGACTCGCTCTGAGTTACAAATAAACACATTAGCAGGAGACTGCCTACTGCGGCTATGGGAGTTTTGAGGACTAGCAAATTGTTGAAATCAATCCAATCGACCTTGTTTGTGTAAAGAATAACTAAAATTTACACTGAACAACGGCCGACATCAGTCTCGTGGCAAAGGGTTTGGGGGTTCGGTATTGGTTTTATATATGATAGAGATCCCCGGTTCAATGCCTCCTGAAAACAAATATAACAATTGCAAACTCGGATGTGTTATTGCTTAATAACCCAGATTTGCATTTATAATAACTGAAAAACGGCTTAAGTTGATAAGCAATGAGTTCGTTAGCTGGGGTGCCATGTTCTTATCCATAATGATTCACCATCGAAGAACAAAAAGAGGTGCTGGGTTAATAGACAGTGGAATTCGCCATCGGATGACTGCCGCTTTCACTTGCGTCAATGCAGATATATACCGGCCACAGGAACACAATCTCATTACCAGCTGCAGAAGGCACATCCAGCTTCTTGGGGCCTCTTTTCTTTGACCATCTGCAGAAGAACAAGCTCCGGCGATCGGTGATGAGATAAGTTAAATGCAGCTCTCGATTGAGGGGACAAACAAGAAAGCATATTAGCCACCACCAGTCCAGCAAGGAGTGGGGGAAAGGAATCACAAATAGAGAGGGCATTTTGAGCGTTTAACTGGCCTGTTGCTAAAATTTGCTCGCTGCAAAAATGATACCCGGTCGATTTAGCAAATGAAGATCAACCGTCCCTGTAAGTTGCAGTCATAGCTTGGACAACAAAATGCAAATTAAAGTGATGCGGCAGCAAGAAAAAAACAGCCTTAAGGATTGCAATTGTTCCCCTAGTCAAAAGTTGATGGATGCATAGTACATGTAGGACTAGCATGTAACCGTGTAAATTATGTAACAGACTCAGTGCAGAGTTCAGATCAAGAATGGGTCCAAGATTGGAGGCCTGTAATCTTGCGTAGAAATTTTAGACTTCAAGAGACAACAGGATTTGAAACTTCAATCGGCATTCGTAGATGGCAATCCTACTCCCAGACTCCCAGTACACGAAGGCCAGGCAACTGCTCATAATTTCCAGGTGACTGCATATCACGCAGCCCTGCATACTGAAGCTCGGGAAAGGGACTGGAATTCCTGGTTATCTTCACATATAGAAACATCTGCATTGCGACAATCAACCAAAAGAACGAATAGACTTAAATTAACAAGGAACTTAGGGCTTCCCATTCTGTGCTAAGTAACTGCAATAAATGAAATGAAAATATATTTAAATCTCAAAATGAAAATGTCATTTTCACCAACTCATTTCACTCAGAGTCCCTACCCCCGTCCCATAGGACTACTAACTACCACCAAATAAAAATTGTTAAAATGAATGACGTTTCATGCATACACAGAACATCAAAACATGTTAGCCCAAGAAGTTTTTCAGTGAGAATATGCTTGGGTGAAATTTTTTCCTTAAAGAAAAATAATTTGCATGAATGAAACAATTGAATAGAAATAACAAAGTAACTACTAACTAGGAGAGTATAGCTTACACAGTGCCAAATACCTGTAACAGCATGCAGCAATCCCTTGACGCCAGTGAGAAACAAAGGGAGAGCATGTAGCAGGAACCTGTTAGTTGAGCGCAAACCTCAACAAATTCTTTTTTTTCAACAATAGGATTGATTTTTAAGCCTTACAAAATCACTTGTTGAAAGCCCCAGTAACTTTCATCAGAAATGCATAGTCAAAAGCCGTTTCCTCGAGATGCCTATAGTGTCCACCTTCACCAAAATGTCCCGCACTCATATTTGTTCTCAAAATTACAGAATGTGAACAGCAGGAGCACCCAACTTCTCTCACTTTAGCCACCCACTTTGCAGCTTCCCACACTCCAACCCTGGATCAACAATATCAAAGAAAGCCACATCAAACCTATGAGTTGAATTGCAAACATATGCATGTCTACAGTAATGAAGACATACTACCTTGAGTCTAGAAATGACGCTGAAACAAGGGTTGATGGATAACATCCCCCTTCACGAATGTTCTCATAAGGCGCATAACTCATGATGGACTCAAATTGCGGCAAGATATGAGGATCTCCAAACTCTTCATGGTCCAATAAGGAAAGCGGCATATTAGGATCCAACAATGTATTGCATATGTCTAGAAAAGGTACCTGGGGTACATTATCTTGGTGTCATTGCTCCGAAATAATCAAAAGCAAAGGTTCACGTGATCAGATTACTCAAACTGGCAATAATGAGCAGCACTCAGCAGAGTTTGATTACACTCTGGTAATCCAGTTTGAAGCAGATCAATAGACGATTACTCCAAAAGAAGACTTAAAATTGCAATGCTGCTGCAGCAGGTGACAGGATTAGGAATCACCCTTAATGATGTTAAACCTCTGCTGCCATTGTTTAAAGTAACTATTTCTATCAGGGGAAACTGATGCTTCATGAGCAACGAAAAGATAAATATTGGTAGTTGTCTGAAGTCTATAACTCACATATAATTCATTAATTTCTCTTCAAGAATTCTAAACAAGGAGCTTTGGAACCATAAACAATGTGATGAACCTCTGTAGACAGCATCTAGATGTATGATTTGTGAACTGCACTGGAAAGTGCTTACCTTCATAATGGCGGCATGAAAGAGACCTGGATACATATTTATAGCAGCCCCCACAAGAAGACAGCCCGCACTATGTCCTATAGAACAAAGCTTACCATCACGAACATAACCCTCATGAACAAGGTACTTAGCACATGATGCAAAGTCATGAATAGAGTTCTGCTTGTATGCCCCACGGCCAGAAGTATGCCACAAGGAATTAACACCACCCCCGCCTCTGCAACATAGAAAATGGTATTCAAATGATATATTAAACAACAATATGCAACAAAACACAATTACTTAAGTAGATCATTCAGACACCAGCTAAGTTGCCGAAAATCAGAGCCTGGACTACAACAGATTATAAACAGAGCGTGTAGAGTGCAGTTTTTATCCCTAATTTAAAACACAGTTTTGGCAGATAACAAAGGCCATAATTAGCATTGAAAGAGTTCTTACTCCTTAAATTATTCATTTTCTCTCTAAGCATTCATTATAGGAAAAAAATATCCTCATTCATTTTTTTCTAGGACAGGTAGTCACTGTGCTTTGTCTAGTACTCTGATTGGGATAAATAAGCACATCTAATATAATAAACAGACCAGCCATACTGTTAATGCCATGGAGAAAATTTAGAACTTCAAAATCAATTAGACCAACCATGTTGACAATCCTGACAAGAGCTGTTGTTCCTAATGGATATGTATAAAAAAAAAAAAAAAAAAAAAGACAATTGATGAAAAAAAATCTGGTTGTACGAACCTCACATCAGCAAAAGCTACAACCCAACCACGGTTGAGTAGACTAAGACGATTTGAACACCAGCTTATGTCTAGAACTTCACCATATGCTCCATATCCATGCAAAAGGCCTGGACACTTTCCCTTCTGGCACAATGTTTTAGAGTAAAGAATTGTCAGAGGTATCCTGATACCATCATGGGAAATAACATCCTTCCTTTCACAGCAGTACATATCTGAAAAGTCCTTCCAACTCTGCATTGCACAATTCTCATTGGGTTCCTCCTTAGTGTCCTCTACATTTATAGGGCTGACAAAGTTTTTGACATAGTCTGGGGTGGACGATCCATTGTCAGCTGAAACACACCTCACTTCCTCCTGTTGGATGGTGGAGAAAGTATGTCTTGACATATCATACTCAGCAACTACATCAGGCATCTGCACTTCAAACAGGACAAGTATCATAATCAATGAAGCCAACATACCTTTGAAAACTTAAGCCTTTGTTTTGGCACTATAATTGCAAGTTTAATGCACTGAGTGATATTGAAAGATTGACAAAAATACTATTTTGGGTGGGAAAGAATTAAAAGCTCTTTGTTAGATGAGAATGTCGTCATTGCTTTTGCTCTCACATTATGTAAAAAAAATTAATTCCCTTTTTTAGGGGAATAAGGGATCTTCAAAAGTGCACACATTACTATTATAAAGTGTATTTCGAATTATTGACTTTTTTTAAGTCTAGCAATTAGGTAGTGTCCAGCCCAGCTTTTCACATCCACCACCACCAGTGATTTTAAGGGCTCACTTGCCACATCGGCCTAGTGCCTTCAGAATTTAACTTGTAGAGTTCTCTCAACAAGACTCCCAAGATTAGAAGGAGATAAAACAAACTCGCCCTGCTAACTAAGCCAACATTTTGTTGGTAATTATCAATTAATATTGCTCAACAGTCAAGAATCCACACTTGCAACTTAATCTCTTTTAGCCAATCACTGCAGCAAACATTTAATGATCATAACATTTTCAGTTCGCAATTACATTCCAGGAAAGTTTTGAGTACAAGCTGAGGAATTTTCTGTGATTCGAGTTCAACTAACAAGGCATAATATAATGAGAATGTGCTCAAATCAAAAGATGCCTAGCTACTTAAGAAGGTAAATCATACATGAGCTAAATATCCAACTACATCGCGGCATCTAGAGGAAAGCAGACACGAAGCAGTTTAAGAGTAGGTAGGAATGGATAAGAAAACAAACTAACGAGCATAAAAGAAGTTGATACAAAACAAACATTCTTTAAGTTAAGAACCCATACTGAATATGCAAATTTCCTCTTGAGATAAGACAGTATACCACAGGAGAAGATATCACAACACGGTATGATTGACTCATAAAGTCATGGTTGGAACCAGGAAGAATGCTGCAGAAATTTGAAGGGACAGGAAAAAACCATGGATTTAGATGCTCAAGGATCATTGGATGCTGCAAAACAACAGGGAATGAATTGAAAATTAGTACAAAAGGTGTTACAATAAGGACAAAAAAGAAGCTAACTATAGAAGTCGAGATATATATATCCATGTTTCGCATGAGGAGCACCATCCATCTCAATGATGGACACCAAACTAGTTATGATGATGATGATGCTGTCATCATCGTTGTTGTCATTGTTATTATTATATGCTCTACCCCCACAATAGCAAATGCTAGACATGTATAACAACCCGTAATTTTCCCATAATTAACGCAAGTAAACTGAAAGATATACAAGAGATGCAGTAATAATACTTGTTCTTCCACTCTTGTTCGACCATCATGCAACTGCATGCAAAAAGTGCTCACACGAGGTAACAACTCAATGTCAATGAACTTGCTAAATGATACCAGGATAACTAAATCAACTAATTGCAGGAGTGCTTTAACTGGAAATAGCTTCATGATTTTTTTCGTCACTAATGCACTATAGATCCTGACAACAAGAATCCACCCGGACATCAGACAAAGGTTTGTCCAAAAATGTTTGATATTTTGCAACAATCTATAATTAAAACATACATCTTGTATGTATTAGCGAGATGAGTGAATATACACTAAGCGCAATCATTTTCTTTAATTTTTGAACAAAATTTTATAATAATTGAGACATAGTTAAAAGTTTGAGACATTATTGATTTAAGTAAATAAATTTAATATATAGAGAAGTTTTCTATCAGGAAAGAGTGTAAATGCAGTAAAAAGATGTAACAGACCTCAGAATCGACATTGATGGGCAAATTGATGGAGCATAACATAGGTACACCCTCCTTATCAATGGAAAGCACCAGATGTCCATTGAAAACATCCATGTCTTCAATAGTGACACTTTCACCAGGAAGGACGACATTCTGCCAGGAAACAAAAGCAAAAGATAAAAAATTTGCAGGCAACAGAAAGGAGAAAAGAAATAATGTAATCTGATACTAAATTTACAAAAGAATTAATTTATAATATCAAAAATCTAACTTGTAAATCATTACAAAATAGTCACCTGAAACTTGCCCAACTTTGGATCCTCAACCATGGATCTAGCCAAGTAATAACCATGACCATTCCATTGCACACTTTCACATAGAGGGGCATTTGTAAGAATATAGAAAGAACCATAGTGATGCTCCACGAAGAACCTTACATCAGATACACGCTCACATATTCTTCTCAAGCCACCAAGAGGGTTGTCAGCATCTATCACATAAACCTGTGGAAAAGTGACAGGCTAGATTGACAACCACCATTGATGACAAAAGACATACTAACATTTCTATGAATTCATAGCAATAGCATATTAAATGAAAATGGAATAGGTAAGGTCCTTCCTCAGATGAATTCCTTGAGCTTGAATTAAGAGTTATAAACTTGCCATCTTTCGTTCCTGTGATGTCCACACAGTATTTAGAATCTCTTTCTGTGAAAACCACTGCGCTCTCCAGATTACTTGATCTTAACTTTGTGCAGAGGACCCTGCAGGCAAAAACTGATATAAAATTTTAGGAAACCTTGGAAGTTCAATCAACTTCAGCAATCAATATGACTACCTATAAGGTCGTTGATGCTCATTGGATAGAGTATAGAAGAGAGTGGAGCCATCCTTAGCCCATGCCACACTAACAACCCCTTCAACTTGGATATTTGGAAGTATACATCCCCTATCAAGGTCCTTGACTTGAAGCTTAAACCACTCACTTGCATTAATGTCAATGGTATAAGCGAGAAACCTATGGTCTGGGGAAACTCGACACATACCCACATGGACATAACCTAAAGATGAATAGAAAAGTCATTTCAATATTAAAAGAGATGCTTACTGTGGGAAAAGAACATACTTTTTTGGTAAGAAAAACATGGTGAATCCAACTCAAGTAATCACATCCACAAATCTGTTTCATTTTCTCCAGAAGTTGGTCTCTGACATCTACCAACTGAAACTTAGAACTCATATGAATTGAATTATCCAAAGCATTAATGGAAGATATCACCCAACACAGAGTCAAAGGAGAAAGATACAGAGGGGATCTTGCAAGAGTCACTACATTTGAAAAGATATACCTTGTCTGTCCTCTTTTCCATCCATATATACTCCGGGCAGCCTTCATTACATGGACCAATGGGAGAAAAACAGTAAAATTCTAGCCCCCCATGCTAGAGCTCCTTCGCAGGGGCATTTGCCCCAGCCATTTGGCATCAAAATCAATTTAATGAGCCAGCTTGTAAAAAGCAAACAACAGCTGCTCCCCAATTTTTTGGCAATGCTTTTTTGGCTTTTCTGCTAACTTTAAAGAACTGCCAAAAATGACTTTTATTCTCTGTTTGGGAGCTCCTAGGTGAAAAAATTGGGAGGAGAACAGACACAATTTTAAATTTTCCCTCTTTTTTCATCTAAAAAAAAAAATTGCCACTACAATTTTCATAACACTCATTTTCCCAATCTCCCAAAAATACCATTAAAGTGCGAAATCTAATGTGACAACATATTTGATCTACAATATTATCATCTTTTGAACAAGTCAAAAGAGATTAACTTCCAATGTTACACCTTCAAAACACTACCACTACTAAAAGTAACCCAGGGTTAAAACCAAATGCAGAAAGCCATAAGTCAAAAAACTACAGCCAATAGCCTACACCCCCTAAATAGCAGTTAATCATTGCAAAAAGAAGAGAAGCAGGCTCTAAACAAGTTGATAACCAAAAAGAGATACGTCAAATGACTGACAATTCTATTAATCAACATTTGTATCAAGCAAAGTAAGACTAAGTCGCTGCTGTTTTCCTATAAGCTATCGATGAGCATACAGAAAACTTGCCATGTTGCTCTGCGATTTCATTCCAGTCAAGCAGGACCTGCTCTCTTCCTTGTTGTCCTCTCACATAGCTAAGAATTGCTTCTGCCCAACCTTTTTCAGCTTCCAACCTCCTACATAACACTGGAAACTCCTTCCCTTCAGGTATGTATTGGTAATATAGCCTGTTTGACCATAATAAAGATGTAAGTAGAGTTCACTTATTCAGCTTTGCAGCTTCTCATATCAACAACACCAGGAAACATCCATACAGTCGAAATAATACAGTCAAAAGGCATGTTCAGAAAGGACTAGGTTGAGGTGGAGTATGTCAATCAACCCATAAAAATGTGTAGAAAAACAGGCAATTTTGAAGCTGTGGCAGATAAGGTAGTAAAATCTGGAAAAGCATGTACAATGCACCTCAGGCAATCAAAATACTACAAAGTACACCAATGAATTTGAATCATTGCCTAGAAAGCTGCTTATTTTTTTTTTTTTCCACTAAACCATATAGGTGGGACTTGGGAGCAAGCACAAACAGAATTTTCAAAGCAAGCTTTTGCAATTCACATTTATGCCCTGGGACACGAGGCAACATTTGTCCATGAGCTGGCATAGCATCAAGCAACTAACCAAACAAAACACCCAAACGAAGCAGACGAAAGCACAAGCCCATGTTAAAGAACACTCTTTGGACGCCTAAAGGCCTAAATTCCCGCTTCAAAACATCAGTAGCGCCAAATGGAAGAATAGAAAAACAAAAAGATCAAAACCATCACGGACAGCCGGTCTAGAATCATGACCGAGTAATCAATATCTGTGAAAAAAAAAAACAGAGTAAAAGACAAAGAACAGACCAGGGAGCCCATCGCTCCGGCGGAGTACGAATCTCGGCTGGGACTCGATTCTTCATTTCGGAAACTAGCTGAGCCTGAAGCTCCCCGGTGTCGGCCATGAAAGCTTCAGCGTAGGAGTTCTCTCGGCGGAGGTGCTCGACGAACTCGGGGTCGTCGACGTCGGACATCCAGTGAAAGGGGTCTTGCCACGTCCGACCGTGGGCGGAGACGGCGAAAGGGATTCGCTTCGGGACGGGAGGTGGTTGTGGAGGGAGAGCGAAGGAGGTCGCTTTGCAAACGGTGGACAGGAAGCGGCGGCGACGGCACGAGCGGGCGATGGTGAGGAGGATGAGGGAGGCCCTCGTTCGTTGGACGGAGGGGAACGCCATGAGAGCGTCGAGCGAAGGAGGACGGGCGGAGGAGTCGTCCCTCTTCAAGAATGGCACCGCGAGTGGCTCTGGGGACTGAGGTCGCTGTCGTGTTCGACTTAATGCCTGATACAGCTCGCTGTCGTTGCTACTATGAGCCTCTGCTGCTGCTATTTAGATACAACGTTCCTGTCTCGCCGGACTTCGCAACGGATCTGCAACGCCACGTCGCCCTCCGGCACGGGCCATATGACCATTCAAAAGGGACGACGGTGTTCGAAATTCCACCACCAAAGCATGACTAACGCGGCAATGCCCTCACCGGATTTTACGCGAGAGGGGGAGTTCAAATCTCCAGAGCAAGACGGATTTCACGAGAAGAATCGCCTGGAGAGAGTTAACCCGAGCTCGTACGTCACTACGAAGCTGTTTCTCAAATAAATTGTCGTAAAATCTTTGGTGAGACTTTAAAATGGAGAAAAAGGAGACAAAAGATCCCTTAAAGGTATAAGCCTCTAACTCGGGCAGCCGAATTGAGCCATGAATGAAAGTTTGTGATTGAATCGTTAGTAATTTTTTGCCCGTCAAGGAAATATTCTCGATGGCTTATCCGATCCAGCAGTCATTCCTAACATTTCTTCTTGACCAGGAGTTGAGCATTATGATCATGCATCCAATAGCCAGAACAATGACTTTTGCTATTAACTACAACTAATTTTTCTAAGCGATATAAATGATCCCAGCCCTCTAACTTATACACATGGATAATAATCACCCCACGAAGGTTAAAAATGGTTAGGACAGAGACCTCGTAATATTAAGCATTCTCTCCTCCAAATGAAAATACTTCATCCTATAAGGAAATATTCAAAAATCCTTTGAAAAAGGCATTTCATCAGACTCGATACTTCGTCTCCTATTTGCATGGCACCCCCTTTTAACACGGACACTCCCAATGCTCAGATCGTTGGTAGCTGAGCACCCATATGTATGACTCCTAAAAAATTGAAGAAACGTCGACTAATCTGTTGGATAAGCCCGCTTCTGGTTAGCAGTCATTGTACTGTGACTGTGAGCCAAGCAATAAATTAGTTGGCCAAGGATCGCAGATGCTCGATGCACTAAAGTGCTAAGAAATTGTGCAAGGCATACCAAATTAACACGGCAAAGCTGCACTTAAAATCTTCCCAGCAAAAATCTGAAATTCCGTGATGCAAGTCAGCATCTTTCCTAGTCATACCACAAGGTAAAGGTACTAGAAGCATTACTTTTACAAAATATCGCAGCAAGAAGTCATATACAGTAGATGTGAAAGTCCTTAGAGTCCCAGACCAACCGTTCGGCCATCCCTCCTTCGAAGTCCGGCGGTGTATTGTTTCTCCAAATCCAATTGCAGCTCCTTCTGTTTTTCGGCTCGCAGAAGGCTGCTCCCATCTTGGCTGTTTGCTACTGGCTCTGCCTTGAGCTCGCCCTTCGCACCCTACAATTGGCCATAGGTACCAAGGCAACCTCAGACTCTAAAAAAGTGTTAGTAAGTGAACTCTATGAAAGAGGATTTACTTACTAAGGCTAAGCAACAAGAGATTCTTAACGGTCCTTATCAAAAATCTACGAAGCAATGTACATTAAGCATGGAGAATGGGTTTACCATGAGCTTGCTAAATTTTTCTTGCCGCTCAGGATCAGCAATCATTGACACATCCCAATGGTGACCAGACTGCAAAGAAGGTTGAGAGGCATGAGTACACATTCTATGAAAGCAATAAAAGACAGATGTAGAAAGTTTCATCCAATGGGCAAGATCTAACCATATGAAAATATTGCAATACCTCTTCTTTAACTGTATTTTTCTTGTTCCCCCAAAGCAGCTTCTTCTTTTGTTCAGTAGACAAGTAGCCAGTTGGTCCAAACCCACCAGCAAGATTCTTATTTACTGAATTCAAAGAGACAATTAGATCACCGCAGAAGCAATTATAGTTACAGAGATCAAAACATCATAATAGCACATCAACTGGGAAAGGAGCATTGCATATATTATCCCAATTCCACCTCCTGACACATTAATCCCCAGGTACAACAAATTCAACTAATGTGATGGAGAATAGTAAATGAGAACTTCTCATTAGATAACATCCTTAAAATCAACTAACAGAAGAAATCAACCCGTGCACATCTTTGTATAAAAGGCAGGGATGGAACTGTCCTGCTACAAGAGGGGGCTTAATGATCACTTTCCAATGCTTCTGACAGTTCTCCTAAATAATTTGACTGATAAATCACTCCTGCTTCCAGGAGGCTATGACAAATGAATCAGGTTTCACAAGTTTTGTATGGGGTTTCATGGTTAACTATCTACCCAGTTCATGGAAACTGTGCAGAAAAGATGATACTGTATCAAGAAAAAGCAACTTAAATTATAAAGCCCCAGAATAACCTTACCTTTGGAAAAAACCTGAAAAGGCTCATAAACAAGCCAAGTTCTATATTATTGACAAGATGAGAAAATTACACAACAATAACAAGCATCAAGAGAAAGCTCTGATGAGGGAAAAGATGACAGACAAGGCAAAGGTCAAAGACCAAGCAATCATGCTTAAAAATCATCTCCCAAAAAATCCCAAAACAAATTAATGCAATTTTTCCACAAACTGGAGTCAAAAATGTCACTGAAATGAAAAATAAAGGGGAAAGATCAATTTACAAGACAAACAACTGGACAAATAACAGAGCTTGTATTATTGAACTCATCATCACATATACTATATTCCTGATCGAAAGCATATGCCAGGCACTGCAAGCCTGATTTGACAAAGAATCTATCAGTTAATCGATAACAACCAAAGGCCATCCAAACCCATGTCCTAGAGAGAACAGAGGAAAAAAATTCTATTTCAATTAGAAGAGATAATTAACTGAAGCTTTTTTTTGCATCAATAATGTAACAATATCAACAAGAGAAGTCATAGCAAAAATCATCACCCTCATGAATATAGAAAAAGAGAAAAGTTATCATTTGAATTGTAAGAGAGGAATAACCGAAGCTTGCATCAAGGAGATATAATTGTTACCACAAGGATATTCCCGCAGGAAATTAATGTTGTTTATAAGAAGCCAACATATGCGTAATAAATCAACACCACTATTTGACAGCCATGCTCCAGCAAAATAAGTCTCAACCACAAAAAGTTAGAAATGCAAAATGTAGAACACAGGAGCATCCTAGCTGACCAAAGTGGGATGTATCAGATCACAACAAGTTAAGGCAAAGAGATCCGCACATAATAAAGTTAATGGTTGAACAAAAACAGTGAATTGCACATACCCATTTCAGCAGCCCTCATAGCAGCAGATTTTGCAGCATTCAGATCATTAGCAGCCTCAGTTCCACTGGCATGGGGCTGTGCTTCATTTGCTTTGGCACTGGTCTCCTGAGATTCCTTCAGACCTAGTGAGTGCTTCGCATCTTCTACCACAACAAATAATAAAATCAACAAGGCAATATGGGGAAAGGGAAATAGGAAAAAACCCACATTTACCAAACCTACTGACATCAGACCATCTTGAGGGAAGAGTGTGGTGAATGATATACAATTAACAGCTGACAAAAATATTACCATCCTTGGTGAAGATAGAATCCCTTTCGGAGCTGAAAAGCCTTGGCCGTTTGGTGGGGGAACTCTTGTCACTCTTAAAGACAGTTGCATCGTCTAAATGCTTCTCTGCTCCTCTTTTCTGCTGATCCTTGTCCTTCATACTGTCGCAATCATCAGTACTCTTCTTTTCTTTGGCAAGCTTTTGATTGTCCCTGTCCCTCAGATCATTTCTATAACCTTCTTTAGAGTGATGTCCATCAGTATCCCTTCTAGCAGTAGAAGAACTATGGTACCCCTTGGATTCTTCTCTAGAAAGAGTCCTATCAATTCGGCGATCTCCTGAACTCCTGTGATAATCCCTTCTCTCACTTCGATCATCTACGTCCCGCTTACGTCGATCCCTCTCTGACTCTTCAAAATTATTGTTTCTCCTTCCAGATTCTTTCTCCCTATCTTTACTTCTGTGACCTAAGTCATCATACTTATCCCGGGAATATCTGTCCCCATCCTGCATGACGTCCTTTGATCTGCTATAATCATTTTCTCGCCTTGTACGATCAGAATGAGAGCCTCTTCTTGATTCTCGACCCCCATGAATGGACTTATGATGATCCCTCTCTTCTTCATCCATGCGATGTCTGGTCTGCTCATCAATTCTAGAGTAACCACGAGAACCCCTGGAGGCATGACGATCACTGTACTTATATGAATCACCACCCCCGCTGTAGTGGCTCCGTCCAGAATCTTTGTATAAATCCTTCTCATCACCCTTCCTTCTTTCTCGATATTCAGGGGCCTTAGAAGCATCATCCCTTGCATACTTTGGGCTAGATGCCCAGTCATGCTCTGGACTCCCTGAAGAACATGAAGAGACACGTATCTAACAGCAATTACTGACAAAATATTGTAAAACACATATTACTTATTAGGCAGCATTGCTTTGTAACAAACTGTCTTCAGCAAGAGATGCACTTATTTAATATAATAGTTCACCTAGGTAATGTTGATAGAGAATAATCAGCCAAAGAAACACTTCAGTACCAACATATCTAGTGAATGACAAGTGCAAATGACATCGAAAGCAGATTTTTCTTTTGAATGTAGAAGTAACTATGCAAATTTTGAAACACATATATCGCCAATTTTTTTAACCAATAATTCCTCTCACAACCTCTCCTATATCTTGCCAATGTAGACACTGCCTTAGCAGTACATTTCTATGCAAACCTCTCAATTATTTTTTCTGCTAATGCCTCTTGGGGTAAAATATTAGATATAATCCTAATGTTGCTGAAAATAAATTGCACACATGACACATGAGCCATGAAAGATCAATGTCAAGCAGCCATAGTTGTGCCCATGTATTACAAACAACACATATGCAACAATACAACTCAAGCAATACAACCTAATCGGTTAGAGACATCTGAGACCTATACTCTTCAGAAAGTGCCACACTGAACTAAAAAAGGTGGTAGAGCAGTCAAGATTCAATCAAACTAAAATTTCATCATAACCACCGCACAGACCACTGTCCACCAATGCCAACAGAGTCAACATTGAGCAGTTCAAGAATTTATATATAACAGACAACTATCAAGACCTCACAACACCATAAGCCACCCACAGAAAGATGGAAAAGGAACAAACTGTCGGACGAAGATGAGTTGCTAGCCGGAGAATGACGCCGATAGTTCCTATTAGACGCGTCATTCGACGGCTTGTGGAATGCTGCCTTAACATCGGCATTATTTGGGGGCGAAGACTGAGCTTTGGCGTCCATGATCAACAGCAGCACCTACTAAAACAGTCATCTTTTTCAACATAAGCACACGAAAGAAGGTAACAAATTATGCTGCTTATAATGCTACTGAACACGAACTGATGCACACACTTCATTCCTACCAGAATTCCGAGCTCTCACACCCATCAATGTAAAAAACTCAAAATTTCGCCTTTACGCATTTTCCTGGCCAACCAAACGCCAAGCAACTAAGAAACGTCGCTCGCGACAGCACGATCATCCGACATAAGTGGTCGAACAAAAATGAAAAAAATAAAAATGATAAAACGAACCCATTTCAAATTCAGGAGACCAGAAAACCTTTAACCTAACTCGAGCTTTGCCGATTGTATCAAAAAGCAAACTAATTCGACGACGACGACGACAGAACAGGGCGACACAGGCATCCCCGACAAACCTCTCCCCCCCCCGGGATGAAGAAACGGCTCGCGCATCCGACGAATCGATCTAAACCTTCGGAAAACCACACCGCCACGCTATTCAATCGCGGAAATGATGACGAATTCATTACGAGCGAACAAGACACCGAGGGCAAGGGAGAGCTGGAGATTCTCAAACCTGATGATCAACGCGATCGTCTGAGAGAATCGTTCGGAGGAAGAACGCGAATCGGTTCGCCTCGCTTTCCTTTCCGTCAGCTCGACAGAGTTTGGCGAGAGGGGAGAGGGCGCCGTGTGTTTAAGTAAGAAATATCTTCTCGTCCTTTCAGTCGGCGGTAGGCTTTGTTCGCATGAAGCGAAGCATTTGGGCCGATTTCATTGGGCTTATCATGGCTTTTGTAGACGACGACCCTATACGTATATTCATGAATTTTTTCCCGCTTTACAATAGGGATACGTCAATTCCAAGATTGTTATCACCGATGGTTAGTTTTTGGACCTTCGAATCTATCCTGTTTATATGAAATTGGCTCTGGAACTTACTTTGTTTTTCCAATCCGGTTCCAATTTTTTTGTTCATTTTTCAAAGTAAAATCTCACGAGGCTACGAGCAATAAAACGATTTAAAGTAAAAGATAAAAAATAGAAAATTCCTATCCCAAAAATAACAATTTATAAGGTGAACGTGTAGTCATGTATAATTATAAATAATAAAAAGTTCAAACATGTAATATAAAATTGTGAATTACAAAACTATGTTTCCCATTCATCCATGAAAATTTAGATGAAGAGAAAAGACTAACCATGAGTTCTAAGAATGGATAAAAGATGAACAAGTGTTGTGGTTAGAATTTAAGCAGAAAATAAATTAGGATTTTGACTTTTTATCTTATAAAACCAGTTCCAAATCCTGATCTAGTTTGGTTTTCGAGTGGTATTCATTGAATCCTACTCGTGAATTGATTCCAATGCAAATAAATTCCCAAACTTGTTTTTCGGGCAAGCCAATTCAGTTACACACCTCCACTTTACAAAGAATTTTTTCCTTTTTTGGGAAATGGGAAAAAAAGGTCGTCCATCCCCTTCCGACTATCATCGTCGTCGGGGTGGCAAAACCCCACTCATACAACAACTGTGGTTTCACAACCCTCATTAACCACTAGTTAGTAACCATCACAATCGGACGAACCCTAGTAGCACCTCAGTCCCTCCCTATCTCTCTCTTCTTTTACTTTCATTTTTTCTCAAAATTTTGATCATACTTTCTTATATCCTTTATTTATGATTTATTTTTTTTATATTTTAAATGCCTTTGGATGTCATGTCAGTATTTAATGGCGACTTAACGGTATTTTTTGCCCGTAGGTCTATCAGAAGGACCAACTTAGACAAACACAATGCACAGTTCAGAGGTATAATTATACCAAAAAAAATGTTCGGGACCTGATTGAATATTTTGAAAATTTTCAAAGATTCCTGGTGTGTTTATTTCTTAATAACAATAATCTAAGAAATTGTTTCGAAATTTGTTAAGTGATTATTACTTGTTTTTTTCTTTTAATGATCTACTTAACTTTAATAATTTCAACTCCTAACTCTGTGGAAACTAAATATTCAAAGAGCTTGTATGTCAACACTCATACAAGATAAACTGAAAGCATAATTTAAAATGCCCCGCTCAAGTTTCACCTACATTTTGCATACTATACCCAAATATGAATTCAGCTCACACTTTGCACCTAAAGTTATGTCATTCGACTTCAACTTAAATATGAGTTTAGCTAAGATGCTGGAATTATTTACCAAATGTCCACTATCCTCCCAAAAATGCTTGCTTGAAAATGTGTCTAGCACGCAAAAATGATACTGAGATGAGAATTTCTTCATAGATCATGACTAGCGTTGGCAATCCATTTTGTGACTCGAATTTAATGAGTCCAGCCTGATATGAGTAACTCGTTTTTCTATATTATAACCCATTTTTCCAAAGCCCAAAAAACAGATAATAAATGAGTCACTAGCTACCCATATTTTAATCTATTTTTCCGAAGCCCACCCGGTAGAGGTGTCCAAAAAACCCATCCAGTCCAACCCGAACACAACCCAAACACGAAATAAGTATGATCCATATTTCAGATATTAATATTGTTTGGATAACAATTATAAATACAAACGAAATATATGTTTTGAGCCAAGTTTGGGTTGAAACATTGTTCCACCCAAACACATTAAAGATTTCAATCCAAACACACTCACCTTAAATCTTGTGAAACAATTTAGTTTGGAATTTCGGAGTAAGGGTGTATAACTGGATTGGGTTTACCTAGAATCCGAACCGGACCATAGGAACTAGTTCCAGTTTTTGGAAATAGGTTGAAATCAATTCGAGAACAGGATCCAAGCAAAAACTCACCGGAACCAGACCGGTTTTGGAACCGATTTTTACCCTGTTAAAAAAAATAAATCGTCTCTTTGTATAATGCATTTAAGTCTCTGTCTTCGAAGAATTGTTAAAAAGAACTATTTTATGTATTGTTTTTCTTTTTTAATAATCTCACCTTCAACTATTATTATAGTCGCGGAACAAATGCTTCTAATTATTGTAAGCACTAATTAAAGCATTTTTAGTCCAACTCAATAAAGATGTCATTTTAATAAAAGCTCCGTCGCATACACATAAACGAACACATTAGATCATATCATAAGTATTTATGAGAATGAGACTGATATTAGATCCATATTTGTTGCTAACGTTTATGCATCGTTAGGGTTTTTGCTTTGTTCATTCGTCTCGTTAGGAAAGGCTACACGGCGTCATGTCAAATAGGAGTATTTCAAATTCCCTTTGTCATATTTTTTATTAAGAATCAAAACCTAAAATCCGAACCAATTTAATCCATTTTTTTGCTTCATGTTTTATGCATTTTTGATCGAGTCGGGTCGGGTCAAACGACATGACCTTTATTGTTCGGATCAGGTCGGGTAACATCAAGACCCAATCCGACCCATTGACACCCCTACCACCCGGTCCATGACAGAAGCGTAAGAATATATATGCTGCGAAAGGCGTTATTCGCTGCAGGTCTATTGCTAAATCGAAACTATCCTTCCGCATTCTTCGTTGGACGTATTGAACATTGATTGCATAATCAGACCTTTCCCATGTCAATCATTCGACAAGAAATTTAGTTGCCTAAACAACATTTAACGACAACGGTACACGTAATTCGCGACCATCGGCGTCTCCTTTGCCTCTCTAGAAAGGCAGAGAGAGACTCTGAAGTGGAGTGATGGTGACCGGACCAGCTCTGGACTCCCACATCGCAAGCAAATTGAGCTCGTGTTTTGTGGTCTAATCGAGAGTCTTGGATCAGCAGTAGGACCCGAGATGGCCCCCTCAATTCATCACCAGTCCACTTCAATCTGCATCGCCAGTACATTTGTTATTTTATGTGTTTTGTACGTATAGCAAGATTTGTGATCCCCCGAAACCTTAGTCCATCTTTTATCCTAGTAAGAACGATTTCTGTCATTATTAGATATCTCTTTTATCGTCACGGATTTGCTGCCTCTGCCAGATTCGTACCTTCTCGCCCCCTAGGTCCCTTCTGATCAACCTATGCCACAGGACCAAATATATCGGGCATAATTATCACGGAAAACCATATTGCCAAAGCTCCACACTAGTGATTAGTTGATGTGCTATCTACCCATGAAATGTTTATCGCTGTTGCCACGATCATGATTTTAGTTTTTTTTTAAGGAGAAAAAAATTGGCTACAAAATTATAGTTTACTTATTGTTACTGTTCTAATATTGTGAAAACTGGATTCTGTATAGGGTAGGGTATCGAAAAGATTTATACGTGCATATAAAGCTAAAAGTTATTGAAATAGCTTATTAAAAAGGGTAATATCATGAAATGCATCAAATCAATATATTTGTGATAAATTTACACAAAACTAATTTTTTGTCCACCAAAAATCCTAAACTAATATACATATGACGAATTTATTCAAAACTAATTTCTTGTCAAAAATCCCAAGTTGATATGTTTATGACATATTTACTCTCCGTTAGTTTTCATTAAAATTTTATTGTAATATTATCGAACTTAATTAACATAACAAGTCTACATGAAAATCTATATTAAGTTTGAGGTAATTTTGTTATAGATGTACAAATTTGGAAGGTTTTTGGTAACCTAAAAATTAATTCGGATACACAATTTAGGATTTTCCAGTATATTAACATATTATAATTTTATTTTTTGGTCGAAACCTATTAGAAATTACAACGTGGGAGATGCGATTGTTTTTCTTGGCCTGATGCTCACTAAATGTGCAGGCAAATTGGTGACGGGGCCGAGGGCTGTTGCCGCCAAAATTTGCTGTCCGTCTCCCCATGCATTTAAGATTACCTAACACTTAGGTTGGGCAACATTAAATATCCTCTCTGGTCTCAGCTTGATCGTGAATGAGACATCCAATAATAAAAATAAAAGAAGCAAGAGCGAGAGGAAATATAAAGATGAACTTTTATTACTATATTTTTTCATAAAAGTATTTTCTTATATCGCATTTAAATAATCATCTTCTTATTACTTTTTTTTTGGGTCTGTACGTTCTTTTACTTGAAAACTCCTTTTTTCATAAGGTGAAAAGCAAAGTCTTGTTTTTCTTCTTTAAAAATAAAAAAAAAAATCGGTGGCGCAAAGCGCGAGAAAAGACAGTTAATATTTGAAATCTCCGAGTGGGCCATGATGAAAGATCCGATTGAAGCAACTAGTACCATGCACTTTCCGTATCAAGAGACCAAATTTTTACGTGAAAAATGTAAGCTAATCCTTAAATTGTTGATTAGTACAATCAAGTTATACATATTTATTAACGAGTTTTATCAAGTCTTTAACTGTTGTAAAAAAAAATGCCATCGGGGTCAAAACCCTTTTCAGATTTAACATCAAGAATGCATAAAAGAAATTAAAATCAAGACGAAAGGCTCGAATGCCTCAAACAATACTCGAAAAGAGGAGATGTGACAAAAATAACAATTGAGCTAAGCTATAATGACGTTAATGATCAATGAATTTTGGTCTATTATGTAATGTGGTTCATGAACTTTAAATTTTTTTTATGTGATATATGAATTTTAATCCAATGTGTAATGTTATCCATGAACTTTGAATTCATTTAATGTGGCATTTACAACTCTTGATACATGTTCAATATAATCCCTGAATTGTATGAAAATATTAATATTGTTCCTGAAGTTGAATTAATTAAATGATAACCGTGGTTTCTTATAGTCTAGAGACAAAATTAAACATGCATCTAAAGTCTATGGATTGCATTGTATAAATTTAGAGATCACATTACACATTGACTAAAAAATTAGGGACCATTTGTGTTATTTATCTTTGAGTTAATAATACCAAAAATCTTGAACTTGAACTAGTACGTTCTTATCATTTTTACATACATACGCATCATATTTACACTAAGCTAATTTTTGTGTTACAAAAGAAAATTTCAAACTATGTGCTGTACTCTTACCTCAAACAAATTTTCGAGTCACAAATAATCTCAAAATTTGGGATAAATGTTGCATAAGTGTATCAATTTAGGATAAATCCAGTAAATATACTCATTGGATTTATTTGGGTTTTTTATAATACGTAAATTAATTTAAGATAAATGTGGCACAAGTTTAAGATTTTTTTTGTAGTAGTAACCCTAGATGAAATTAAGTCCCTTTGCAATTAAATTAGGCCATTTTCATTACATGCTTTTGATATGAAAAATTGTGGATGATGCTTTGCGAGAGGATAAATTTAGCTTAAATGAGACATGACATTGCCGGCGCGACAACAAAGAAACATTATTAAGGATTTTCAAGCCATAGATTATATTCATATCGGAGAAAATAGTAATTAAAAGAAGAAGAATATAAAGCCGAGTGCCGATGTCCAGAATTTCTTTCGCTTATTGGGGAAAACATCTTCCTCTTGCAGTTTCCCCCGAGGCGCGGTCGCAAATCACGGGGCGAGGACCAAGGCTTTTCCTCATCTACGTCGTTGTCGCATGACAAGCGCGGCCCCGGCGATGATCACATAGAGACAAGGAAATCTACTTTTTACGGTCGGACCATATGCTTGATTCAGAAAGCAATAACTGCTGGTTTAGTTTTGATTCCACGAAGTGTTTCTCGGAAAAGAACTGACTAAGTTGTAATTTACTCAGAAAGAACAAACAAACGTAAAGGAAAAAAAAAACCATAAAGTTTGGGAATGTGGTCCAAAACACGATCCATCATCATAAATCAGCACACCCTAAATCATAGCTAAGCTTACTAAATTTAAAGACGAGAATTCCGCATGCCTATCTTTACAGATTGGCCGTAAGATCTCCATGGACAGTCACGTTTTCACGGTGGAAAGGGGCGGCATTCAGTCCGAAACGATCTCCTGGAATCCGCCTCTTTCCGTCCCCGTCTCATTTCCCACTGCATTCACTTCATCTTCTTCCCCCCCATCCAACCCCCTCCTGAAAGCTCCTCTTCACCATAAAAACCAAAACCCACTTTCTCTTTCTCTCTCTTCTGTTAAAAGCAGAAGCCAAAAAGCAAACTTTTCCAAAGAGTGATCAGTAGAGAGAGAGAGCTGAACTCAAATCAGCAGCGAAAGAGAAAAAAGCAAGCTTTTTTTTTTTTTTTTTGTCCCAGAGAGCAGAGAGTGTATTTTCTTCCATCTTCGTTTCATTCATGGGCTGCTCTGCTTCTAGGCTCGAAGCTCTCCTCAGCAAGTACCCAGAAGAAGACCACAAGTCTCCGTCCTCTTCTTCCATGGACTCCGCCGCCACCACTCTCTCCCTAGACTCGTCGCCGCTCAGGAAGCCCCGGGCCCTCTCCCTCCCCGCCCCGCTCGTCCACCACCCGCCTCTCCGGAAAGGAGACACCCACCACCTGGTCTGTCTCACCTCCACCACCTACGGCTCCCTCCGCCTCACCTACCCGGCCAAAACCCCGACCCTCGCCTCCGAAAGGCCCGATTTTCCAGGTCGAAACGCGGCGGACGGCCACGGCGACGACGCCGCCGCTCGGGCCGACGGCGAAGCGCAGGAGTCGCTCTCGCCGGACTCCGTCATCAACACTTGGGAGCTCATGGACGGTCTCGATGACTCCGATTTCGCCTACGAGAATCCCTCCGGTAAGCTGCATTCTTCGAATTACGGCTTTGCAACAAAACCCAGTTCCTGTAGGTACACGAGCTTCGATGGGTCTAGTAGGAACGTGCGTGATTCGCCATCTTTTCCGGTGAAGTTGTCGGAGATGTTGGCTATAAGCCCGCCTTCGGAGACGAAGCCGTTGTGGAAGCATTTGTCTGAGGAAGCTCTGTTGGCCAAGATGGACCCCAATGTGGTTTACAGTTACAGGCGTGCGTTGTGTTCTAGGCAATCGGAGAGCCATCCGAGGCAAACGCAAATAGTTAAGCCTGTGAAACCGGCCAGTGTTAACACTCTAGCGTCTGATTATCAGAACTGGTTGAGAGGCGGAGAGGATAAAGTCTTGCTCTACTTCACTAGCTTGAGGGGAATTAGGAAGACCTATGAGGATTGCTGTGCTGTGAGAATGATACTTAAGGGATTTAGAGTACGCGTGGATGAGAGGGACATTTCGATGGATTCTTCGTATAAGAGCGAGCTGCAGGGCGTGCTTAGAGGGAAGGCGCTTAGCTTGCCTCAAGTCTTTGTTAGGGGGAAACATGTCGGTGGGGTCGAGGAGATCAAGCAACTCGACGAGGCTGGTGATCTGGCGAAGCTCTTGGACGGATTGCCTGTCGTCGATTCGGGATCCGTCTGCGAGACCTGTGGGGATGCGAGATTCCTGCCCTGCTTGAGCTGTGATGGTAGTCGGAAGATATTTGATGAGGATGAAGGGCAGACTCGGAGGTGCCTGGATTGCAACGAGAATGGGTTGATTCGGTGCTATAGTTGCTGCCTCTGAACTCGGGTAATCACATTCGATGCGTAAAATTTTGGTTCTAATCCCTGCTTTATAGCTAGAGCAATGTTGAGATATGGCTGGACTTTGTCGAAATTCGTGGATTGGCAGCTTTAATAACCAATGGTGGTTGATAGAATTGTTCATTTGCCCTTATGAACTACGTGAATAAGATTAATATTAAATTACTAGTTTTCTGTCGATCTTTCTGATGTTCATTTGGAGAGGTTGGCTTGCATTTTAGGCCTCAGCTTTCTTTCTTTTTCCCGTTTAGGACATGCAATTTGATGAAAACACGCAATATATTTCTACAATGAATCATAGAATATTTCACTCTCCAATTATACATGTTTTCTCAACAATATGGTCTTGTGGCCATCCCAGTTCATGTCAGCAGATAAGTACTATATTTCCAAGTAGTCCATAACCATTGTCTGATTTGATGCTACTGTGCTCCTTTGATCGGAAAGAATGAATGCGTTTTCCTCTTTTATGTCTTTACAGAGTTCTTGGTGTAAGGCGTTCTTTTGTACTTCTGATCTGACCACGAATAAAACTCTTGCTCTGCTGCTATGAAATGTTAAGGAAGTCAGTATTTTTTATTTTCGAGTGGTCAGCTGGGTGCCAACGGGGAAGAGTTCGGTTAGAAGAATGTCTCTGAATATCTGACATGTTCCAACCTACTAATGTTTTAGTACGATGCGCAAGTGTTCATTAACTTAAGCTCAATGGTTATGCATACAATTTTGACATGGTATTAACGAAAGGATTCTATTTCCGTTATATACATTTATTAACTTGGATGCTTTTTTCTTTTGGAATCTCACCGACCTTCGCGTGAGGGCGGGTGTTAAGATCTGCATTCTTTCTTTTTAACGACTCCAAGAGTCGCCCCTTCCCTTTCCAACTGTCCCAATCAATCCAGACCAATTTTTCTGCTCATTCTTGAATTTAATGAACACAACATGAGCCGGGTTTCCATTGAAGCTAGGCAACTCTCGGCTGCCCTACATTGCTGCAACTTTTTGAGTCCTTTATGGCAGGATCCTGCTTTTGCAACTATATTGGAAGTATATGCTCATCTTTGGGTTTTATTCACAACCATAAACCCAGTGTGGTTCTGGGGATTCGCTTACATAAAGCAAATCCAGCTTCAAGGTGATTGACGAATTTGATCACGAAATATGCTCTTAGATGAATTAAACTCTTCACAAAGCGTTTTCAATAGGGTTTTCCTGATTCTGTTCTGCATGATGAACTGAGGAGTTCCCTTCCGGAGCTTCTTCAGTGACGGCATACTCGCAGCATGCCACTTTGGTCACTTCCGGGGTTTGGTGAGTGCAGAGGCGCCGTTTGGCAGATTTTACGTAAGCCACTATCGTGGTGCTTGGTGACGCTTTTGAAATGATGGATCCGGTATCCACAGCTACGCTAATGTTGGAAGACACCATCACACGCACATTCATTCTTCTCTCTCTCTCTCTCTACATAGGTAGGTATAATCATGTACATGTACATGTATTGTATACATATAAATGTTTATCACCACCACCTTCAACGAGGAGACAAGGGCGGTGATGAGTCGCGGACCCAAGGCTTGGGTCGAGCCCAAGTTTTAGATCTGGTTTCGACACAGCTCGATTAAAGGTAAAAATGGGGCTTTAGGGCGGTAGGAGGTGAGTTTCTGTGGCCATTGAGAGAGAGCAGTAGAAGGTGAGTTTCTGTGACCATTGAGAGAGAGAGAGAGAGAGAGAGAGAGAGAGAGAGAGAGAGAGAGTATTGGTAACAAGTGGTCTCTCGATTTTTGTTTGAAAAACAAACTGTTCATTTTTTTAAATTTAGGATTAAAATCACCAAAAATCCAAATCTAGTGCACCAGTGACAAATTTGATTCAAACTAATATTTTGATTACAAAAAGTTTAATTTAATGCATGTGATAAATTTACTTTTCATTAGTTTACATTAAATTTTACCGTTAAATTGTTGAGTTAAATGATATACATAACAATTTACGGGTGTATCAATTTAGGCTTTTACCTTTCAATTGTTACAAGTGTACAAATTTAGTATTTTTCATTATATTAATCTCATTTAATGAAAATTAATAAAAAGTAAATTTGTTACATAGTATCAATTTTAGATTTTTCATGATATTAATCATCTAGTTTAAAAGATCCCTCTTCTTTTAAAAAGCGTTCGTCTCTTAATCTTCCAATGATGGATTTTGTTGTTGTGTCATTAGGCCGTTATTTTTTGACGTAAAATTGTTTTTCTTTTTTTGAGCATTGACTCTTTGTTTTGACTTGGGCACACCGATGATGGCTTTTGCTGACATAGCATTAATACTTTGATACTGGCGTTTGATCACTTGGATTTGAATTTGTATTGAGATAGGATAGAACAGTATCGGATTAAAAATCTTTCAAATATGAATTGTAAAAAAATCATTTTCCATATTTGGCGCAATCCAAAATAGGATTCAAAATCTTTGAAAATCTTACTTGCTCATGGAGGTAATCCTTTCCAAATCTACGATAGCATTTTGTCGACTAAATCTCACACGGCCGAGACTAGCACCGTTTTGAGCGATCACCGTTTTTGCCGGAGATCCTCGTCCTCCTTTTTCTTTGAAATCTTCCGATTGTCAGCGTGAAGTCTTAGGTCTGGGTAGAGGACAGGATTAGACATAGAAGCATCACGACAAAAGCAGGTGACCATCTTTCAAGACCAACATGGACCGTCCAAAACTTCTTCAGTTTTGTTTTGTTTTTGTTTTTCTTTTTGAGAGCTGACTTTTCAGGTCGATCCATCGATAAGGTCATCATTAGCAATAGCCGATTCATTTCAACAATCGTTGAAGGACAATCAACTAGACAGCGATGACGATTGGTGTTGGCCGGAGATGATGATGATTGCATAGTAATTGGGAATGATAGGAAATTGTTACTTTTTTTAATGCTTTTTATCCAATCCGAGTCTATACCACCCCTTAGCCTTGAAATCTTATCCAAGTCTATCCAATTGAGAAGATGTCGCAAAATGATATTTTGTTATTCTATTTTGACTACTAAAACCAGCCTTAAATATTTTGTGGCCTATAATTTTTAGTCCAGTTTTTTAAATATCGACTCTCTGTTTCGCCTGGATGATTCAATGACGGACTTTGATGACGTGAAGTGAAAGCCGTGAAATATCTTTCTGCGTCTAAAATGTAATTGGTAAATATTCACTCCCGGCCTTCCTCTCCAGCCATGGTCGTGACTCAAGAGCTCAAGTGGTGACGGTGGCTTCAAGCCCAAATCTCAAACTTGAGCGACCATGGCCGTAAGTTTTAAAGTCAGATCTGGCCATGGTGGGTGCGGCCTTCGGGCTCAAATGTTTATGGCTACTTTAGGTGAGATATTTAGATTCTGTATAAGTTTCATGTAGAATCTAGAACCTACTTATTAGAATAATTTTCTCATTTTTTGAAATTCAAAAACTACCCTGCATAACCCAGAACCTAAAACCTATCCCGTCACAGGTTTTAGAGTCGATTCCGAAGTCTACCTAAGTCTCACCTATATTATTAGTTGAACGATTAAAGTAAATCATCACTCTTAATAATTGGTACTCGCTGCTACAATCTACTTACTACAATTTATATTTAGACATACAAAGAATATAAAACATTAACAAAATGAAAATTTTAGTTATAAAATAGAAGCTTAAACTAGTGGTTACGGATTATAAATTATTATTAGATACCATGGAATACTGTAGGATTGTGTGATGACATAAACAAAGAAAAATACAAAAAATATATTTCAGGTTTTAGGTTACAGGTTCCACCTATCTAGAATTTGAAACCTACAGGTCAAAATAGGTTACCTGTAACCTATCTTACATACTTTGAAACTTGGAACTTGGTACCGAATAGACTCCCACTAGTCCGTTCTTTGGTTCCAAGTCTTAACCTGACACCATGCTCACCCCTAACGGCCACAAGCTTTGACCTCGAGTGACTAGGATGGCCACGATAAAATTACTTGTGATTAATCAAGTAACTCTCACTATAAAGAAATTATCATTGCTACTTATTTTGGGCGATATGACTTCTTAATTGGTCCTCTCTCTCTCAATTATTTATTTTATAAGTTTTTATATTCAATGATGTGGCATATTATAGGTTTGAGCGAATCATAACATCACAAGTGCCTTTGACGTTCATATTAGCATTTTGGATCCACGTTAGCAAAATTTGATTGGTAAAAGAAAAAGATTTAACGAATGAACTGAACATTTTAAAAGTACAAGAACGTTTTTGAATAGAAAAGGATTCGAGAGACGATTTTGAATTTTGGACAAAAGTAAAAACACCCTGATGACGTTGTCCCTTGACCTTGCCCGGTTGATCTCAATTAATCAACAAGGCAAAAAAAATTGCCCTTCTTGTCCACGTTCAAACCGCAAGACTACTACTAATTTTCAGGTCAGACATCTTCATTGAGGGACAACGTAGGATAATCATATGTTCAAAAATTAATAAAACGCTAGCAGCCTCAGAGATTTTCTTTTCCTGCCAATAGTTGTTCACCAAAAAGACGCCACAAAGTTCGTAGCAATGTTCATTTTGGCAAGCTAGTTTGCTTTGAAGAACCAACATAATCGCATTGATGATCGAAAATCAAAATGATACTAATGATTAGATGTCTTTACGAACAAAACTTTGGTTAAAACTCCATATTCCTGGCATTACTTACTTTAAAAAAAAAACAATTTTTTTTATAGAGGATATGCGTCAATTAAACTGTGATCCCAGCTACAAGTGAAATATGCGCATCGAACGAACATAATATTCGATATTGCAAGTCCCAAGAACTATCAAAATATGTAGCCCACTTCACCATTTTCGTTGCGTTTGGGAATGAAACTAGCCCGGGGGCCTCTGTACAATCATCGGTACGTTCGAAAACAGCATCGCTTCGTGTCGAGCATTCTCGGACCGGAGTCCCCCATGCACACGTTCCAAACCGTACGGCATGCAAAGATTGCACAAAAGATGATAACGAACACGAAATTCGATCCGTTCTCGTAATTTCATGAGCTGAAAGAACAGTTTGACTGGGGCTTGGACTGTACTTGATCTGTCCCTGAATTGATTAAACTATAGGAACTTTTTCCATGCACGAGACGAAGAGGAAAGGGCCACCATGGGAATGCTCGTGGTCGGGGTGGGGGTCCAAAGCTTAGGGTTTTGCTCGACAATGTCGGCCACGAGAGAGATGTTTGAGACACTTCCCCTCATTTTCCTACTCGCAGAAAAGACATGGTTTTCCTGTCTTTCACAAAATCTTGTAGGGCGAACAAGGGGGTCGTTTTGGTTTGGAGTGTCCTAAAAAAGAGAGACTATATATATAAACATATATGTTTTCCTAGGGCAAGATATCAAAGGGGCAAAGGACTTTTTTCATGGACCAACCGGCAAGGACTTGTTGTGAATCGGGCGTCGTCTTCGAACTTGGGAATAATCCATGGTAAAATATTGGGTCGAGTCGGCCCCCTCCGCCCATTCTCTCCATGTCCCTCTCTTGCCCTTCCCCAGCGTTGTCGTCGCCGGTTCTCTTCCGCGAGCGCCTTCCCCACCTGAGACATATCACGTCAAACCCACAAAAAAAAGATAGTTTAGCTTGTCGTTAATCTACACCCATTCATTAAGTTAATGATATCAGTGGAGATGATGTTGGGAGTTGGTACGATGAGGTCCGCTTGAAACACGTTCCTCAGGTTATGTATGTAACCTCTTGTTCTCGCTTTGCTTGTCCTTAGAAGGAACCGACACACTGGCTAAAAGAATGATAAACAATCTGATCTCATCGATTGCAGCAACGGTTTTCTGGGTCCTAGGTTAATTAATTACTCGTTGTACCCGAAGTATGTTCTTTATTCCAAGCTGTCCTCATGCAGATCTTCCGAGTCATTTCGTCATTCGTATTTTGAATTGTTCCGTGCTAGGGAGATGCACGAGAAATTCAACGATACAAGAGGGGGCACAACATACTCCTGAGTAGTAATCTCTAATCTGAGTAGGTTTTTCATTTTCGAGAAATCAGTTACTCGCATCATCATCACTATCATCCTAAGCAGGAAATATAGATTGAGACACAGCAAAGAGACGGAAGACCTCCATCCCTTTGCTCATGTATGCAGATGTGCTTGTATTTAACAACAAGTGTGCAAATCAGGATACAAGGAATGGCAAGACAACAGTCTTGCGCAGTGAAATGGAAGAACGTAGAATGAGACTGAAAAGAAAACACACATGAAATGCGATACTGAAACGTGGATTCAAGCTCTAGTATAATCTTGAAACGCTAATTAAAAAAATTCAAATTACTAGGTGAAGGGAGATTGCAAGCATAGAAAGTCACCTGAAACTCGAGATTAAAGCTCTAAGCTACACTTTAACATATACGTAGGAATTTCCTATTCCTATATTCTAGCTAGACTGGTGGTTAATCTATATCTATATGTAACTTACAGTCCCTAATCATGGATGCGTAATGATAAGGACAGGTGATGCGAACAGAACAACCTTTTTTGTATAGGCGGTTTAATTGTTGCTTTGTTTATATCACGTTGGTCCTGATTCTGATAATGACTCATGTCATTAGTAGAGGGATAACAACTTGCCTTGAGTACTCAAAATCAACAAAAAAGTAGCAAAAAGGAACATGTAAATTCATGTGTCGCATCGATTGTGAAATAATTAATTCAAACTACAAAAGAGAAAATATATTCACAAGCTAACCATGAACTTGGGTTGACGTGTCTAATTTCTCTTCAAGGAAAAAAAGTCGAACAATGTCATGTTTGAAAGGTGAGGATCATAGCATGCGGTCATTCAACGATACGTACAAATGAAGAATCTCGAGTCTTGAGTATGTGATAAACTGCTTTCTACAGTGACGGACTAAATTGTTAGTGGAGGAATATTCACAAGTGAGCCTCAGTCAATGATCCAAATAGTCTCGGTACATTGTACTTATTTTGTCAATTTGCTTTTGTGTCTCTAGCGTCATTCGGTCATTCTAATGCCGTGATTTGGTGGAAGTAATAGGAGGAGAAAAGGAAATATGGAAGATTGCTTCGCAGAAAGGAATCTAGCAACATGCTAGGATGCGATCCATGAAGATTCATGATTGACTAATTACCCGATTTGTCTTCTTTCCACTTTTGCTGCGCCGGAGAAACTTCTTTGTCACGTCCTTTTATCTGTTCCCATTGTAAAAGCGAGATGAAAAGATGGAAGTTAGATGCGAGCTTGCGCATGATAAAGCACCCTTAATAGAGCTGGGAAAAAGGAACTTATGTGAACAGTGAGCTTCTCAGTTTGGTAGGATTGCTTACAGTGACTTGCTGGAAGAGTCCGAGCTTTCTTGGCGAGTTGAGAGGAGAAAGCAGCGGAGCTTCTTGTGCTGGACAACATTACCAAGCAAATCCATGTTCACATCGCATCACAGAGAGAGAGAGAGAGAGAGAGAGAGAGAGAGAGAGAGAGAGAGAGAGAGAGAGAGAGAGAGAGAGAACCTTGTTGAAGAGAAGGCAGTGCATGAACTTGGCGAGAAGCGTAGGACGAGGTGAGAAGAAGCATGCTCAGGCTAAGAATGCAAAGCCTCGCAGGAACAACCTTCGACCCCATCTCTGTCTCAACGGTAGACTAGCATATACGAGAGGGTTGCTTAAGCAGGCGTCTGGTCTGAATAAATACTGGTACGAGTCTAGAGAGAGAGAGAGAGAGAGAGCACAGCACAATCACAGAACACAAAACGCAGAGTTCGATAAGAATGACAAGAAAATCTACGCCTTAGCTTCGTTTTAGGAGGTTTTCACGCAGTTTTTGAGTCGTGTTGGGTCCCCAGCTCATTGTGGGGTCAGTTTGGCCTTAGGGACTCGCAACATTTCTTTTTTTTCCTACACACTTCCCCATCAACACCGTATGCGTACGTTTGACACATCGCTTTCCGTGGGTCGGTCACATTCTCTCTAAATTCATGGTTTTCACTAGGATGTTGTTCACACATTTATTGCTCTATGTCTGCATCCTCTCGTTTTAGTGGTGAATAATGAGGGTGCTGCGCCCGTAAGCAAAATATCTAATGATTTAGGTTTTCTTGGGCAAAAGTCACTACAAATTCTTAAATTATACTTACTATGGAATATTTACCTAAAGTATATTTTGTAACATAAAAAATCATAAATTTGTATACGTGTGATATATTTACTCTCTATTAAATTTATATCAATAAGTACCGATCAAAATCTACCTAGATGGAGGTAAAAAAGCAAATAATATTGATATGACACCCTTATAGTTTAAGTGAAATAAAAACGATATTATTTTGATTAAAAAATCATCTAATAGAACCTTAATGTGAGGTATATGTATCACATATGTAAAAATTTAGGATTCTTTTCTTTTTTTATATCACAACTTAAGTGTATAATTTAGAGTCTTTTATATCACAAAAAAAGTTCATAATAAATATGTCATAATGGGTATAATTTGTAGTTTTTTTTATGGCTTTTCCCCCTTATTTATTTGTAGGTTTACTAATCAGCAAAAAGTACCCTAATTATTTGCCATTGACATTTAGACACCTGTATTTATTTGTAGATACAAAATCATGACCTAAAATACCCATTTCGCATCGCCAATAGCTTTGATGAATGAGACTTGTACCCCCAACTCCTTTAACTCAGTTTGATCATTGATATTTCCGACACCGGCATATCTAGTTAACGGAGTCGGTGCCCCTCTGTCTCTATCGAATGATCACATAAATCTTGCCACGGTTGTTAACGTCCTCGGATCGAGGCAGTCCACGGCTTTCGCGTCCTAGCTTTGAGGTTGTGGGTTCTCGATGATCTCAAATCAAGGTCGTGGGCGTTGTGGTGACCTTATATTATTGAGGTAGCAGTGGTGGTGCTAACATACGGATGCGCGCCCACACGCATAGGCCCCTCGCAGAGGTGAGGCAACGGGAAACGACCGTGGCGGCCGTGCGAGGGTTTGAGCAGCTGGGTTTTTAGAGATTTTAGGTGGCGGGCATAGGATGTGGCAGGATTGTAATGCGTGAATTGATGAAATCTGGAGCCTAAATTATGAAAATGAGAGTGCAAAACTGTAATTTCAAAACGAAAGGTGCAACCTGGTCAAAAGAGAATGTAAGGATGGTCCTGGCAATTCGAATGACCACATTGACGGGACCAAGCTGTCTATCGAGGTTCACTTCCAGGCTTCCAGCTGTGCCTAGAGAGACTTTTCGGTCACTCACCAACTAGCACCACAAGGCTTTGGTCGAAACCGTGTCCATTCAATTGTGCACTCGGATAAACTCTTGAAGCGAAGCGAGCCCGACTCTGCAAAATGTGCTGAACGCTCGAGAACAAGAAGCAATCGCAAGAAGAAATAAAATCGAAGGAATTTTTGCTGAATTTCAAATCCAAATGGAATCATCATTCCCAACTGGGTTGCTGGCTATCTGTTATCATTACTAATTCGACTCAGGAGACGGAAAAGCAGAAATTGGGTACCAGTGATATGACAGAAGAGGGCAGGTTCCCTTCCTTGTAGGCGACGTTCTTTGATTCTCTTTCTTTTAAGGGCTTAGCCACGGCAGTACGCGATGATTGTCAAGAAGACAAGATCAGATGCCCCTTTCATGTTATGGGGACATTGCATTCGATTTGAGCAAGATTCTTGAGTTTGGTCAATAATAGCTTGATCACCAATTAGATTGGGAAACAAAGAGAAAACGTTTAAGAATAAATTATACGATCTAGAATATTAATAGATTAAGAGCTTTTGCCATATGGAAGTTTAAGCTATGATTGCATCAGGTGTTTTGCTTCTCTATCTTTGTTTAGACCAATATGGATTAAGAGGTTTTACATAATCACGTAAGATATCACAAACGATGTCTTTTGTCCTATCTTCGCAAGTATATTTTGCTTTTTCCTCCAAGATTTTGAGATTCGAAGGAGGCGTTTTTGGGTGAGGATGGCGACAACGAACAGAACCCCAAATCCACTTGACTAGATGATAGGCTTTGTAAGTACCTTTTAGCTTTTTCCTCCAAGGTTATAGAATGATAAATTTTTCTTTTAATTTTATTTTTTCCCCTCCTTTCTTCTTTCTCCAGACCCCCAAAAAAAAAAAAAAAATAAAAATTATATAAAATAATAAAAAAATTCGAAATAAAATAAAATATTATTAAAATTTTTCCATATTAAGATTGATCGGCTAAATTTATCACTGAATCGGCAAAAAAAGATTTATAATTAAATCGATAAAATTACAAAAATTTTGGGACTTTTCCTAGTCTAATGATTATCTTTAGCAATAGATTCTTTTTGGAAGATAGTATTATTTATCAAAAAATAAATAAATAAGGGAAATAAGGAGTTCTACTTCGCTCGAATGAAGTTGCAATAGCTCATTCACTTTGATACATGAAACGCTAAGACTCCCCTTGTTTCGTGAATATTAAAATATTTAAAAAATATTTTCCTAAAATTGATCGTTTAAAAAAATTAGTTAAAACGTAAAATGTCTTCATTGTTAACAACAGTTTTTTGTTTTTTGTTCTTTCAATTTTGGTTAGAGATACTAGCAATCATTTTTAAAAAGTATTTTTCAAAACCTTTCATTTTTCACAAAATAACAACTCCAAACACTTTCTTCTTTTCTATTGAAAAGAGAATGGCATGCATTTTGCCTATTAAACACCGTAGCGTTTCAATCTCATGTCGAAAGTCAGATCATTAGAATCCTATTTGGGTGCTCGCATGATCCACGGGATAATGTTCGTTGAATTGAACTCGCACGCACTACGTGCACGTAAGAGAATTTTCAGAACACCAAATAGCCAAAAAAGATGTCGGAAGTGTTCAACATATAAGCCAATTAGAGAAGGAGAATTTGCTTCTCTAGATTGATGAATAAATTACTGAAGAATAGAGGGCACCTGAAAGACCAAAGATAATCCAGCCTAGACATGATCTTCTTCTACATCTGAGACCGGCAGCAGCCAAAACTCAAAAGCATGGACCAAAAAGTCCCGCCAAATCAATGTTTGACATCCCAAGTGGACAAGAAAGGGGACAGGCAAAAGACAGTAGTGAACAAACATATTATATCTACAACCAAGCCTCAAAGAATGTAATAATCTCTTCAGAATCTACAGCAGAGGAGTCCCTGCCTCCAGCCCCTGTGCCTCCGGAAGGTCCTCTGGTCAGCTTTCGCCATTCTCACGGGACTGCTGTTCCATTCGTTCTGCAATCTGCACCCAACAATTGTAATCCGTTAAAAAGATTAGTTAGTCATGGCTCTAGTAACGAGCCGAAAGAAGAACGAAACAAATTGTGCAGCTTGTAGACTATGTTTACGTGGGGAAGGCAAAGGATCTGGTGCTGGCCGTGCTGCCTTCAGATCTTAGTGAAAGGTTGCCTGAATATCCGATGGGCCCTGAGTAAGTTATGAAGCTGGACATAGAGAAACTCAATTCCCCACTAAAAGTATCAGCCTGATGCTCTATTTGACTATCGGAAACCCCATCATGTTTCGTCTTATTTCGAGTCTCGGTGGTATGAATTTCCTCTCCACTTGTAGATGCAGGGGCCGAAGCATCGGAGTTGGAGGCAGTGCTTCTATGTTCTACCTCGCTTGTGTTGGGAGTGTCCTTCCTGGTTCCTCCGGAAACGGGAGGGCATGCCACTTGGTTGGCCTCGCAATTATTGGGCAGTTTCTCAAGTTGGCTGCGGTTCATAGAATCCTCTGAATTAGAAGCTGAAGAGGGGTCTCCAGAGGTTGCACTTGCATCTTCCAAGCTACCACGAATTACTTCACTTGCCGATGTCGAAGCAGCAGCATCTGTGATCTGTTCCAAGTTTGACTCCTGCAGAAGCGCCGGCCTAACCGTTATAATTAGATCACTTGACAGAGGACAACCATAACTAAAAGGTAAGGTGCTGGATTTTGGTATCAGGATTTACAGATCATGCCTTCCAAATAAACCTACTACAAGATTATCATATCATAGCATATGAATAAGTCGCATCGGTGTTGAACAGGCTTCCACATTGAAATATTTCTCATGCCTAGATTACTCAAAGGAAGGTTCTATTTAAGGATCCCACCAATGGTAGCCACAGGACCAAGCCTGAGAAAGAATAAATATTTCAGCAGGAGAGCGTCAATTATGCCACATCATAGGACCAGAATAATTTGCTTTTGCCTTGTAAATAGTTTTCACATCCGAGCGCTGTCAGTGAAGATACTGCAGTAGTTTTCTGCAAGGAGTACAGGACTACATACCTTAGAAGAAGGTTGTGCGGTTCCATTGTAGACATTATCCGATGAATTGCAGGGTAGAATTTCCAAGGCTACATCTTTCGCTTTGGAGTTGGCATCCACGGCATCGTCCACCTTTATTTCAGTCGGTACTAAATTTGCTCGAACATGTGGCTCAACAGCATCCTCAAAGTAATGATATTCTGAACAGTTCAAACAATTTGAAGTGGAGAAATGATCGTCCATCCTTCCATATGATAAATTGCTTTCTTTATCCTTGCCACCAAGAGAATTGGTACGGTTACCTTTGTGCTTGTCAGTTTCAAACAATACATTTTCAAGAGAATTCACGCTGTCATCAATGCAGATGTCCTTGAATCTGAGGAAAGAGCTCTCTCTGTAGCAGATCATCAACTCCGGAACTCGTAAATCTTGATCATTTCTATCCACGAGATGATCCATATCCTTCTTCGCCAACCTTGTTTCTGCAAAGGAAGGGCCACTCAGCCCACTTCTATTTAGGATGTCAAGTTGCTCCGAGTCACTAGATTTCAACACCGACCAGAAGCCATACCCGTTGCTCTCAATACTTGACAAACCGGAACCCCTTTCGCTGCCCTCGACATCAAGTGGTACTTCCTAAGCACTTGCTGTCACGATTTACTTTCCCTGGCTCATCTTCTTTTCAGTATTGTTGTTGAAGATTTCATTCTTTGGAGTTGAGCGGTGGTCTGGACTATTTAAGTAGGACGAAAAGTGGGACGCCCCATCATCATCACCATCCGCAAATGCAATCGACCTTCAAAACGCGGTTCAACATGCCAAATGCCCTAAAAAAGGAAAATGAAGTGATGGGGAATTAGCCAAGAAATCAGGCTCTCAAGAGAAGGCCAACTGGATGCAGCACAACATATCATTTTCAGAACGAATTGAGATACCCAATATCAGGAACGCATTGAATAAGAGGGTGTCGATCTTAGACAATGGACAAGATCTTAGACAATGGACAATGCAGAGAAAACAAAACCAGAGCAAGAACGAACAAAGTAAAACAACAGACTTCACGGTTCAAATAGACAATGAAATTCCGGAAGAATTGTGCGGAGCATCAAAAGATATTGCCACCCCGTCGATCACCCATGAAGGCAGGTTAGAGCCATAGGGGCCATAAAATTAGGTGAACTTTCGAAACCAACAAAAGGCACTGTTGAATTAAGTATGTTTTAATACCATGTTTGACAAAGAACACACGATGTGCAGGAGTTCTTCTTTTAAATTGCAAATGAGTAGATAATGTCAAATCCCGAAGCCAGCACCTCGCAGACATGCACTCCAACGAAGACCAGATACTGCTCTAGAACCTCAAACTCAACTCTAATACAAGAGGGAACATCTACTATAGAGAGAGAGAGAGAGAGAGAGAGAGAGAGAGCAGATCATGTAATGTAATACCTAATTGTCTCCTGACCTTTTCTTCGGACTGTGCAGGGTGACACTAAATAATTGGCATTTTAGAAAAAGGCAGATTGCAGGAGACTTTCAGAAAAGCAAAAAAGAAGGTAGTGTCCAACCAATTTCCAGCAGATGTGTCAGAATTAAACTGAAAAAATAAGATCCATTACCCTGAAAATTTAGTGATGGTTAAAATAATATAAGGGAATAAACTGATCAACATTGTTATTAATCAGACTGTGTTACCTGAATCTACGTTTGTAAACTAAACTGGTTTTTTGGACTTAAAAACGACAAAGGAATAATGACTTTGGTAGCTTTCCCGAAAGCAACCAAAGCGGGTCAAAAAAGAATGAAAAGGAAAACAGAGTTCAAAAGCTACCCACAAACAAACTTTCAAACAGCTTAATCAAGGACTTTGTACTGATTTGCCGAAAGGAAGAAAAACCCGACAGCCATCCTTCGAATTTAATCCACAAGTACGATACTTTCATTGAAAATATGAAGTAGAATGAGTACAAAGAAAGCTCCAGGACAAGCAGAATCTGATGATTCAGATATCTGAATGATTAGATCCAGTATCAATGCAAATCATATCTTTTTTTCCTTTCCTCTTTCTTTATTTTTCATTTCTTTCCTGGTTTGCATGCGTTCTCAATGCTCAAAATATGCAGCATGCGAAAAAACCAGCAAGAACAGGTATACCCAGAAACCAACAAGAAGCCAAAGCGTGGATGCAGAGAGAGCAAGACAGAGACCTTAGGAGGAAGAGGAGACATGCTGATTGACGATCCACCGAGGGAGGATTTGATTTGACCAAGAGATGGCTCCTCGTTTGATGCTTTCTTGATCCATCTTCTACGCGGGTCTAGGCGGTTCTCGTAGCACCGGAGGAGAGAGAGAATGGCGGTAGCGAGGGACAAAGCAGAGAGTGCACCACCAGGAAAGAGGAAGTGGTTTAGAGACAAAGCAATAAATGCTCGAAGGACAGATGGCTAGTTGTCATCAAATAATCGTTTTCCCAAACAAAAGAACCTTCTCATGAATCGGCAACAGCTCCTCTCAACATGCGCCTCCCGTAATTTATTAAAGTATAATTTATGGAGAACTGTTTCGATATTTAGAATGTTGACAAGAAGATTCTTTCTTTAAGTGCATCGAGACGCTCATGATATGCAAGAAAGTCAACAACAGGGCTTCTTCTTCTTCTCCTCCTCTTCTGCAGGAAGTGAAATTACAGTGAACCCAACAGAACAACAGACTATACGGATATGTCCAACAGGGCTTCTTCTTCTCCTCCTCCTCCTCTTATGCAGGAACTGAAATTACAGTGAACCCAACAGAACAACAGACTATACGGTTATGTCCTCTCTCTCTCTCTTCAGAATGTGGCCAAATTGTCGGCTATTTGTTTATTGGTGCAATGGAAAGTTTACAGCTTTATGTAAATTGCCCCCCACCATATCCTCCCATTACTTTTTCTATCGCTTTTCATGCCATTGCCAACCCCCAATTTCATGGTTCCCCTCACGTCGGATTTTCCCAGCTGGGTTCCCAAATCACGGCGCCCAAGATTAAGCACCAATCATCATCATTCTCATTAGCCGGTGGAAGTGCCATATGTGAGTGGGGTTCTGTCGACATTGATTATTTCCTCTTTCCAGAGAATCATTTCCCCTGCAACAGAACCACGAAGGACGTTGACCCTCCAATCCAATAGTTCCACGACAGAAACATCAGAGAGAGAGAGAGAGAGAGAGAGAGAGAGAGAGGCGGAGCATGTTCATACTTCATAGCGGTCGGTCATTTCTTCTTTTTTCCCACTTTTTTCAGTAGCCATTAATGGGTATTTACAGGCATACGATTCTCTCTCCCTCTTGACGTTAACTGAGAGACAGTAACGTCGCAGAAGCAGAGCCATGTGAATGAAGCAGACAAGAGGGCAGAGAGTAAATGTATTTGGTGTGCTGCAACAAGAAAAAGCGACAGCAAACGAGGAAGAGCAGTAACTATTCGTCCGTGTGAAGGCTTGAACCGTGTAAGCTCTCCGGATTACTTGCCGTGGAGCAAATGAATCATGACCATTGATTAATGGATTTCACATCAATTTCTTGCGTGAATTCCATAAGATCAACGATTGTTAATTAGACTTACCTACTAGTCTCGAGGCTTGGCAAAAAATTATCATCCTCAGGAAAATTTTCAGTCTCTCTCCCAATCATTCCTTTTCTATTCCCAATCTCTCCTTTTTACCTAGGTACGACATGAAGCGGATATTTGATAGACTTGAATATGATTATAAATCGATAAGGATTTGAAATGAATCACTTTATTAGCATATTTGGTAAACATGTACTATCTTTCATTGACTCTAATTTGATACGTGAACAGATAGATGAATCAATGGCTATACCAAGAGTTAAATCAATTAGTTACTTTATCATTTTGATTTTACATGTCTGATGGGGTACATTGTGAATTATTCGTCCAAATAAAAATGTAAGTTCATCTTTTTATTCAATGAAGTTAAGAGGCAAAATAATTGTGTCAAAGATGACAATTTCCATAAGTAATCGATTCATTTTAGGACCCTAGTCTTCCACATACGTGCTTACTCACAAACAACTTAGTTGACTCCTTTCACATACTTACTTACATTAGAAATTTTTGTACATTTACAATTATATCATAACTAAATTGATATCTGATAGGTTTAGGATTGATTGGACAATTTCCCCTTTTATATTGTCAATTGTCCATGCCACATGATCTTTATTACCCAATTTGTCTAGCAATTTTGTAGATAAGAATCAACGAGGCAAAATCAGGCATCATGTCTAGCTTGTATCTATTCATGTTTTTTTTTTTGAATAACATTTCATTTGTTACCAAAATAATAAATGACAAGATTCATTGGAAATCTCAAAAAGTCACCATAACTAGGTAAGCCCATAGAATTCCAAAACAAACAAAAAACTAGAAATCAAGGTATATCATCAAAGTACAAAGATAATTATACACTCGTTCTCCATGAACACTCGTTCTTCATGAAAACTTTCATGGAGACTATATCAAAGCGAAATGATCAGCGATCGATCACCGAATTACACGGCATCATTAGTGATGAACACACGTCATGAGCTCGGGAGTATCTATGTTTGATGACACTGTCCATAGATCCATCAACAAGTAATCATTGCTCCTTCTTTGTCTTCTTTTCATAATAATGGGAGTCTCATTAGATGAAGGTGTAACGATGAGTTTGAAGAGGCACAAAACATAATCTTTCGTCCGATTCAAGCCGAGGCACATTCTGCTGGTGCTCGGTAGGTGCAATTCTTAACGTAGGGTTGTCCATTAGATGAAGGGATAAGTCCTGCAATAACTTCAGGGATAAAAGAAAACGATGAATATTTGTATTCTCGTCCAATTCTTGAGAAGAGGATAATTCTTCACGAAAAGGAAATACGTCTTCATGGAAAGTAACATCCCTGCTTATAAAGAAATCCCCAGTGGATGGTTCGTAAACCCGATATCCTTTCTTTAGATTCGGATACCCCATAAATATACATCTACGAGCTCGGGGACTCATCTTATCCCGAGGCCCCACTGTAGTCATGTAACATAAGCAACCGAAAACCTTCAAATGTTGAAGTTCCGGTTTCTTTCCATAAAGCATTTCAAAGGGTGTCCTCCCATCAAGAATACGACTTGGCATGCGATTAATTAGAAGCAGCTGTGACCACACACAATCCCCAAAAAATTTCAGGAATAGAAGCTTGAAATTTAAGGGCACGTGCTACCTCTAATAAATGAATGCTTACGTTCTACAATCCCATTCTGTTGTGGGGTATAGACACATGAGCTCTCATGTAGAATCCCATTGGAAGAAAACAAGGACATGCATTCACTACTGAAAAATTCTTTGCCATTATTTAATGCGTTGTACAGATTTTCCAAATTGATTTTTGGATAGAGTAAAAAATGTTCTCAAATGAGATAGAACTTGGCTTTTAGATTGTATGAGGAATACCCAAGTAGCACGTGAGAAGTCATCTACTATTGTGAGAAAGAAACGTGAGCCATCACGATGTGGTGTGTGGTATGGCCCCCAAATATCGACATGAATCAAGGAAAAAAGGCTTGTAGTGCGGGAAGTGCTATTTGGAAAGGGCGCACGAGTTTGCTTTGCTAATGGGCAAATGGGGCATTGAGGATAAGGAAAAGATGCAGTATGACCCAATCTTTGATGACTAAGAAAATTTTTATCATTGGTAGTAGTGTTACACAATGATTGTTTATTCAATTCAACAGGAGAAAATCTGAAATCACTAGGAAAATTGATCCAGAAATATAGTCCTTGCGAGATACTACCCAAGCCCATCAGTTTCCCAATCGAAAGGGCCTGAAAGAAACAATTATCAGAATTGAATAAAACTCGACAAGAATTTTCCTCACAAGCTCGAGAAACTGATATGAGATTGAAATGGAATTCTGAACATAGAGCACATTTCGAAGTGTAATGAGTGGACTAAGATTAATCGTGCGATCATCATGACATGTGTGATATTTCCATTCGGGAGTTGCACCGAAATTGGTAAGTGCAATTTTTCGATTTTTGAAAAGAAATTTTATTGCACAATGTGGTCACTAGCTCGGAATCTATTATCCATGCATCCTTGGAAATCGAATTCATTAGGCAATATGAAGTACCGTAAAACTCCCACTTTATCGAGGTGTCCAATCTCTTTAGGGTCTTAAGTTCTTGATACCGGTCATTACCGATTGTTGACGAACTGTCCGATGTTGACCTCGTGGACTCCGCAAAATTGTCGAAAGATCCTTTCCTTTTTCTCCGGGCTTCCATGCAATTTCCAGCAATTTTCGATCGTATGATGTGGGCACGCGACAATAATCGCAATATAATTTTCTTTTCTTTGAAATTACTCCCTTGATGACGTGGCAAAAAGAGAGCCGCTTCGATGTTTAAAATTTTGTGCCATCGTGGCTCCTGAGAGCCGTCCGATCCCGCTGACGATCGACACCGCGAGTGCCGTCCGATCCGTATGAGCATCGTGTATGGGCCGTCCATTCCGCATCCAAAGGCGAATATGGGACCGTTCGATCTAGTTAGTGGATGAAGGCCATGGGGCCGCTGATTCCCTGTCGACTCGCGCCATTCATCCCCTCCCTTTTCTCTCTTTCACGAAAGGAACCTCCTAGGGTTTCACTTTGTCTCTCCCCCGTCCCTTTGTCGCAGCTCCTCTCGTTTCCGCCCGTATAGGCGGGAGAGGGCCATCCCTTCTCCGGCGTTCGGGTGGTCGGGAGGTGGCGAGGCGCGGTTTTCCTCCCGGACGGCAAGCCGGTAAATCCGTCCGAGTGGTGGCATGGGCTCCATCGTCGAACCGTGAGCGAAAACCTTGGTAAGATTCGTTCAATATTAGGAGGAATCGAGTCACCTTTTCTCGATCTTTTATGTCTCCGTATCGCTGCAATGTTGAGTCCGGCCCCCTCTAGTTTTTCTTCGACGGCTTCCAATTCGTTCCACAAAGACGAGAGTTTGTTGAATGTTGCTGTTATACTCATGTTTCCTTGCTTCGATCTGAAAGTTGTTGGGTTAATGAGTAAATTTTGACCCGATCTAGCTTCCCGTACATTTCTTTGATATTTTCCCACATTTTCTTCGAATCCTCCGTCTCTGGGGTAGCCCGACCGCGACTTCCCGGGGGTGATGCAGTTTGAGTCTTGCCCAGTAATGTCGAGGCTTGCTCTTGCCAGATCTAGGCAGGAGTGAGGTTGAGCTTGTCTTGCCCTCACTAGACTCGATAAGGGCTCGCCTTGCCAATGGCTGGGCGAGCTCGCCCTTGCTCAACGATGGCGAGGTGAGCTCACCACTGGTTAGCTGCCTTAGTTTGGTGATTGGCCCTTTCCTTTGGCCAGTCGTTGGATGGAGGAAGGCGGGGGAGAAAAGAAAAAAAAAAAGAGAGAAAGAAAACAAAAGAAAAAAAAAGAAGAAAAGATAAAAAAATTAATTAAAATTTTGAAAAAAATTAAAAATTAAAAAATTCCCTCCCGACATCTATGTTAGCATCGGTCAACTAAATTTGACTGGATAGATTGAACTTGCACAATTGTAAAAGATTTATAACTCAATTACTCAAAAATATAAATTTAGGGCTAAATTGATATAATTATAATAAATTTAGGGTTTTTAAAGTAATTCTTCCAAAAAAAAAGGCTGAATTTCCGAGAGGGAGGGAGAAAACGACAAGATAAATCTCTAACCTTTTTCTATTCGGGTTTGTTTGACTGGGGACCAATTGTGACGACTACTCCGTGCATTAAGCATTATGCGCATCATCTGATGACCTATAATATTTCACAATAATTAAAAATTAGAAGCCGGCGATACAGAATTTTTGGCTGGCAAGCTTCCGGCCTGCACTTGCACGTTTGCCTCGGTCAACTTGGCCTTTTCAATCTCTTTTTCAGGCATTTTATTTCTTTACAAAATAATAAAATAAATGATCTTTAAACTTTAACTTAATGACTATATCATCTCTAAAGTTTTGCATAAGCTATTAATAAATATTCCATATAATCCTTCTATTTCTCAAACAACAAATCAAATGTTATTTCATAACAAAGATTATTGTATGTAGAATTGAATTTTTTAAATTGATAAGTCTATATAATCCATATTTTTATTCATTTACTTTAGAAAAAGAAAAAAATATGCCCATCAATATTTAATGACTTGGATTATTGTAATTTGATTTGAGATGAATATCTCACTTTGATAATCCACGTTAATTTTTACTTTTGTTATCTACCGTTCAAACTCAATGGGTTGGAAATCATATTAACAGATTCCGTTAATTTGAATCAATGGAAGGACAACATTAAATACTTTCATATAATCTACAGATTAAATTATATATTTATTAATAATCCAATGACCATATTATACCAAATAAAAGTCCAAAAATAAAATTACAAATTGGACTAGAATTCAAAGACCATTTGTCTTTTTCCTTTCTCCTTGTTAGTCCATCACGTTGATCATGAGAATTTGTCAAAGAGTTCACAATGCAAGTTCCGTCTTGTCCATTACTTGAGGTACGCACGTAAGATTTTCATATGTTATATATACTGCTAATCCCTTAAATCACTTATGGCTCATGAACACCATGACTAAGTCCTATTTTCAACCCTTACATAATTCACCCTGGTTTATTCAGCAATCATCGACAGCTTCTGGAGCCAAGACCTCTGTACTTTATAGTTACAAGATGTCATTTGGCTCGCCAGTTTTAATGTTCTGGTCAGCTAATAATGCCGCGATCGCATTCTTCTGACAGCTCTTGAAACTCCTGCAGACAACGTTATAAGCAATGGTCAACTCATGGCTTGAATGTTACCAGAACTTTGCTAGAACTATGTCTATCGCTTTAATCCTTCCAGGATTTTGGTGCATAGGTCAATGCTTTTAAATTTGCTTGATGCTCTGTGCGCCCCTCTAGCTATATCGTTTAATCTACGCACATTAAGAAACCGTAAAATAGGCTGCTTGAACATTGGACATATATGTCTGTTTGGATGACTTACTTATCATCAAGATGCGCCACCAATGTTGCCACCGGGAAAGGCGCTTCAAAAGTCTTGACAACTGTTATTGACTGGCTAGGATCTTCCCTGAAATTGTCGTGAAAATGCTATGTAACTTCGAACACCTTGAGCACCTAATAAGTTTGGGATGTCCAACTTGGAAAGATCTTATCTTTCTTCTGTCTATATTCTCTAATCAGAACAGGTAGCATATTTATGGATATGAACCTCACGAAAAGACACGAGATTGTAGCATTGAGGAGGATTAAAAAAAGTTTAAGGACGTCTTATTGGACAATGTCCATGTGCCGAGGTGCGCAATGTCCGCCACCTATCCCAAGCAAGACTTTTTTCTTAGCAACATCCCTGAGATAGTATCAGAGGCAAACATAATTTTCCAGGGTCTCAGCAAGAAAGGACCAATGTTTACAGTCACGAGCACTTGTTTTGTCTCAGTTTCCTGCACTCAGCATTTCACATCTAAGACGAAGGTGAATATCTTTTGTAAAGAAACACAGAAATTATACTGCTCCCTGAATAGTCTTTGATGGGAAAAAAACACATCTACAGAGTGCTGAATTCAGTCACAATGTCATACAAATAGCTCAAAATGATATTGCCAAAGAAAGGCTAATTTCTTATACCATCAGTTAAAGCATGAGAGAATACCTGCTCCAGCTCCCAACTGCAGGCTCTCCTCCAAGCCCAAGACCTTTCCAAACAAACTTCATCAGAACGAGTCACTGTCTGGCTAAGGAATTAACTGGACTGCCATCTCGTCACATGGTATAAAATTACATGTCCTTTACCGACATTTAAAAGAGGTGACCTAGAAGTTTAACGGGAAAGTTATCCTGTGAAAAGAGGTTCCTTTCAAGTAAATTAAAGTCCCCATGAACTCAGAAGCCAGAGATATTTTTTTGCTCTGATGTTCAGGAGGATGAAGATCAGTACTTTTACACAACTACAGAAGGAATTGATAATAACACCCCCTTACACCCCTGTGTACACTTACTCTTCCCAAAGTTTGAAATGATGCACCGATTGTTTTTCCAGTGTTATTGGATCAACACAAAATTTCGCCTCACCAAGAAGAACTAATTTTGTGCGAAATTTAAAAAAGGAGGGGTTGTCGTAGGATTTGTTTATACAGATCCACAAACAATGTATCAGTTAGTATAATATTAGTATGATGAAGGCACTTGTCGTTGTGATTGACTCTATAAAAAAAAATCCATCTTGCATACAATCAAACCACTATTGCACCATATCCACCATGATAACTGCAAATGACATATCAAAATGTGCAACCTAATCACTACAAGAGGCAAATTAAAAGCAGGGACATGCCACTCAATAGTACTATATATATATAAAGCTGTGAACTCAACTTTAGCAATGACTTCAGCAGCATCCAGCCTCATCCAGTATTCTTTGGTACTCCCTAAATCAAGCACAAAAACACCACTGCGGATCATATCTATTTCTCACAGCCAGGTACATCATCTATAGGCAATGAAAGGGTGCAGCACACGGACTACAAAGTCCATATTCTAGGCTAAACTAGACCATAAGATTCCATGAGCATTTACACAGCAATATACGAAAAGGATTAGTTAAAGGAAAGCAGAAAAAATATACATACTGTCAAGTAATTACAGCTATTTGTACCCCAAAAAGGAAAGGAGCTATTCGCTGTAAGCTTGGTTGCTTGATATGACGTGGAAATCAAATTGATGGTGGTCATATGGAGTAGGACAGTTCAGAGAAACTAGACTACAGGAAACACATTCAGATCATCCCTTAGGGGAGGGGCAACTTTACAATGATATATCAGTCATATGAGCGACAAGCTTTTTCACATTAGATACTTTCCTACTATTGAACTGAAGTCATCGTGGAAAGGGATGGTACAAAAAGATTTCATTTTACTTAAATCTCTATAAGTTTGATGGAGAAGGTTTTATACATGATGGCAAGTCATTAATTGATGGATGACCATAGGCAAATATGCGGAAAAGTCTAGATGGTGAAAGTGCAACCATCTTTAGTTAACAGGACATAACCAGTGTCCATCATGTGCAAATTGGAATATGAGTAAAATGCCGGTCTTTCAATATTCGAGGAACTCAATCGAATCATTCCCATAGGCTTCCAATGTGGATTGAATAACACTGAAGCAAATCATCAGCAACAGGGACAATGCTGATCTAGTCTGAACAATTCAATTGGAGAATGAAATGAAAAGAGTGTGGGATATACCAATTGTCGCAAACATTCCCGGCTTGTTGGTGGTCTCTGGTCTATGATTAGTGCCCTCCAAGGTAATCTACTCATAATCCATGAAAACAATAAACTATCAATAACCATATGCAGAATCATCTCTTACAATGCAACACATGCTGCGAAATAAATAGACCCAATATATTGACGAACAAGACATAATAAAAGGACCCCCAGAAACAAGAAAGTACCTCGAACTCAGGAACCAAATTATAGGACTGAGCAATGTCCTGCAGCAAACCCAGCCAGGGCCCTACTCTTGGATGCGGCGGCGCAACCCATGTTGACTGCCCTCCTTGCCCTGTAACTTCGCCTGTACGCGGATGAGGTCCCTCTATAACAACAACACGCGCACACACCTAGAGACGTCAAAATCATAACACTCTCTCCCCCAAATGCAAAAATTTAACGTCCGCCCTCTGCAAAACTCGAAAACCAAGAGCAGAACAAAATTACAAGCTGGGTGGACAGTGAGAGCCGGGCGGCTGGGGACGGCAATGCGCTTGCTGAAGAAGATGAGCTCGTCCACCTCCTCACTGGTGGCTTCTTCCGAACGCACGTTGAGATGAACTTCTTCCACGATGCCTTTCTCATGTTGCAGCAGCCTCACTTTGTTGATTGGCGAAACTTTTTATACCTTTCAAAACCCATAACACAGAATATCAGAACATTCCCCAAAAAAAAAAAAGAAAAAGGAACACCAGTCAAATCAAACACTGTTCAACGCGATGCAAGTTGAAAAGAGAGGGAAAAAAAAATGATTTCGATGAATCAATGGAGGCGTGGATGACGTGAAGGGAGGGACCAGGGGTCCAACCGGGCATGGCCAAGAGGCCATTGGCGGGATTGATGGACGCAGGGTCGGTGGTTGTTGCCACAAAAAGAATCAACTTCTTCTTTCTTCTTCTTCCTCTTCTTCCTCTTCTTCCTCTTCTTCTTTGCCTGCGCTGTGCTCTACGAAATCGATCTCTACAAGTACAACTAAAATCAATAAAGCAAGCAATCCGCCAAATGTTGTGGGCAGCTTCATTTTCCAGTCAGACACCTTCACTTTACCTAGTCTACCCACTTTAGAACCGACCATCTCGATAAACAGCTATTTCATAAATAAATAATTTATTATATACTACTAATTAACTAAATTTCCCAGCTGGGTTCCCCATCACAGAGCCCAAGATTAAGCACCAACCATCATTTTCACTAGGCAAGTGGAAGTGCCATTTTGAGTGGGGCCCTGTTGATATTGTGAAGGCTTGAACTGTGTAAGAGAATGACACTATGCAGATTAGTTGATAATCACAACTATTGATTTTGTAAATCTCACCTCAATTTCTCACGGAAATCCCACACAATCATCCATTGTAATAAATCTAACTTGCTAGTCTCAGTTCTTGGCAAAAATTTACCATCCTTAAGAAAATTTTCGGTCTCTCCCACAATTAACCCTTTTTGTCCCCAACCTCACCTTTTCACAAAGGTATGACATGAATTTAAAAGCGGAGATATGTTGGATTTGAAAATGATTCGATGCGGATTTGAAATGAACCACTTCATTAGTATATTTGACAAACATATAATATCTTTCAATGACTCAAATCCGATACATGAGAAGATAGATGAATTGACGGTCATATCAAAGCTAAAATCAATGGATTACTTTTATCTTTTTGATATTACATGTTAGATGGGGTACATCATGAATTGTTCTTTCACATGATAATGTAAGCCGGTCTTTCTTATTCAATGAAGTTAAAGACAAAATAATGGTGTCAAAGATGATGATTTCCACAAGTAATCGTCTTATTTTAGGATCCCGCATTCGATGTACATGCTTACTCATGACTAACTTAGTCGACTCCTTTCATATACTTACATTGGAAATTTTTGTACATTCAAAGTTATATCAAAACTGAATTGGCATTTGATAGGCTAATCTCCTCCTTATATCGTGCATGCCATGTGATCTCTAATACCCAATATGGGGTCAACGAGGCAAAAGCAGGCGTCGTGTCCAGCCTGTATCTCTCTATTCGAGTTTGTTTGGCCGTGGACACAATGTGACGAATACTCCATGCATTATGCACATCATCTCATGACCTGCAATGTCATTTTTTCCCTTGCTGCACATGTCATAATAATTAAAAATTAAAAGCCGCAAATACAGAATTTCGGGCTGGCATGATTCGGGCCTGCACTTGCACGTTTGCCTTAGTCAACTAGGCTTTTCATTCTCCTCATCCGTCCGTCTCCTCGATCATGAGAATTTGCTTAGTTAGGAGTTCATAGTCTAGTTAGGACAGAACAGGACACAAACTCATAAAACTAAAGGGATATCAGAACTTCCCCAGAATTCTTTCTTAAGGAAAACAAACAAAAATGGCACAAAATTGGCGGCAACAGTGCAATGATACTTCATGAACATCATGAGTGAGTCCTATTTTCACCCCTTACGAAATTCAATTGAGTTTAATCAGCATCCAGTGAAAGCTTCTGAAGCTAAGATCTGTACTTTGTAAATAAATTCTATCAGCTAGAACTTGAAGCGTTCTCAAGAGTCCAGAGGCTTACTGAGGCATGAATGTCTGCCACGTTACTGACATAATAATTCAAAATTTCAAGTTACAGGAAGTCCTTTGGCTTGCCAATTTTGATGTTCTGGTCAGCTAAGAATGCCGTGATCGCATTTTTCTGCCAGCTCTTGAAACTCCTGCAGACAAAATTATAAGCAATGTTCAACTCATGGCTTAAATGTTACCAGAACTTTGCTAGAACTAAGTATATCACTTTAATCCTTCCAGGTTCCAGGTGTATAGGTCAACGCTTTTAAAATTGCCTGATGCTTTGTGCCCCCTAGCTATTTTGCTTAATTTGCACACATTAGGAAGCTGAAAAATAGGCTGTTTGAATTTTGATATATATGTCTGTCTGGATGACTTACTTCTGATCAAGATGCGCCAGAATGTCGCCACCAGGGAAAGCCGACTTTGTAGTCTTGAATGCCACTTCGATTGCTTGCTTCCAGGTCCCCCCGATAACAGCTGTATTAGCTTCTGCTTTTGACTGGTTAGGATCTTCCATGGGTAAGCAATATCCAGAAAGCAGGTGCCCAACCCACAAATCACCTTTCCTGAAATTATCGTGAAAATGCTAAGTAACTTTGAACACCTCAAGAGCACCTAATATTTAGACAACCCCCCTCCAACAAAAAAAAAAAGAAAGAAAGAAAAAGAAAAAAAGAGCACCTAATAAACTTGGGATGTTCCAACTTGAAAAGATCATTATCTTTCTTTTGTCTATAACTCTAATCAGAACAGCTAGTACATTCATGGATATCAACCTCACGAAAAGACATGAGATTGTAGCATTAAGGAGGATTAAAAAGTTAAGAGATGTCTTACTGGACAATGTCCATATGCCGAGGCGCGTAATGTCCACCACCTATCCCAAGCAAGACTTTTTTCTTAGCAGCATCCCTGAGACAGTATCAGAGGCAAATATATAATTGCATAGTCCTGAGGAAGAAGGACTAATATTTGCAGTCATGAGCACTTGTTCTGTCTCAGTTTCCTGTACTAAGCATTTCACATCTACGACGAAGGTGAACATCTTTTGCAAAGAAACACAGAAGTTATACTGCTTCCGAATAGTCTTTTGAAAAGAAAAAAAACACATCCACAGAGTGCTGAATTCAGTCACAAGTCATACAAATAGTCTCAAAATGATATTGCCAAAGAAAGGCTAATTTCTTATGCCATCAGTTAAAGCACGAGCGTATACCTGCTCCAGTTCCCAACTGCAGGCTCCCCTCCAAGCCCAAGACCTTCCCAAATCAACTTCATCGGAACAAGTGATATGTCAGGCTAAGTAATTAAAAGAATCTAAATTGAGGATCAGATTCCGGACTGTCATCTTGTGAATGGTATAGAATTACATGTCCTTTACAAACATTTAAAAGAGGTGACCTAGAAGTTTAACAGGAAAGTTATCCTGTGAAAAGAAGTTCCTTTTAAGTAAATTAAAGTCCCCATGAACTCAGAAGCCAGAGACATTCTTTTGCTCTGATATTCAGAAGCAAGAAGATCAGTACTTTTACACAACTACAGAAGGAATTAATAACACCTCCTGATACCCTGGTGCACACTTAATCTTCCTAAAATTTGAAATGATGTACCGATTGTTTTTCCAGTGTTACTGGATCAACACAGAATTTCACCTCACCAAAAAGAACTAATTTTGTGCGAGGATTACAAAAGGAGGGGCTATTGTAGGATTTGTTCATACAGATCCTGCAAACAATATATTAGTTAGTATAACTTCAGTATGATGAAGGCACTTGTCATTGTGATTTACTCTAGGAAAAGAAAAATCCATCTTGCATACAGTCAAACCCCTATTGCACCATATCCACCATGATGACTGCAAATGACATACCGAAATGTACAAACTAATCACTACAAGAGACAAATTAAAAGCAGGGACACGCCACTCAATAGTACTCTATATATAAAAGGCTGTGAACTCAACTTGAGCAATGACTTTTGCAGCATCCGACCTCATCCAGTATTCTTCGGTACTCCCTAAGTCAAGCACAAAAACACCACGGATCATATCTATTTCTCATAGCTAAGTACATCATCTATAGGCAGCAAAAGAGTGCAGCAAACAGACTAAAAAGTCTCACAACTTTGAATGGGATTCATTATGGAATGGAATGGTACAAAAAGACTTCATTTTAGTGAAATCTCCATAACTTTGTAACAGAAGCTTATATACATGATGGCAATTCATTAATTGATGGGTGACCAAAGGCAAATATATTTAGTTAACAGGACATAACCAGTGTCCATCATGTGGAAATTGGAAGATGAGTAACATAGTTGGGCTTTCCATATTTGATAAACTCAATCAAATCATTCCCATAGGCTTCCAATGTGGATTGAAATAACACTAAAGCAAATCACAAGAAATACAATTGGAGAATGAAATGAAAAGAGAGTTGGATGTACCAATCTCCACAAACATTGCCGGCTTGTTGGTCTCCGGTCCATGATGAGTGCCCTCCAAGGTAATCTACTCATAATCCATGGAAACAAACAACCATCGATAACCATACCCAGAATCATCTCTTACAATGCAATTACATGCCGTGAAACAGACCCAACATATCGACGAACAAGAGATCATAAAAGGACCGTCAGAAACAGGAACATACCTCAAACTCAGGAACCAAATTATAGGACTGAGCAATCTTTTTCAACAATCTCAGCCAGGGCCCTATTCTCGGATTTGGCGGGGCAGCCCACCCAGGCTTCCCTCCTTGCGGTGGAACTTCACCGTCACGCAGATGAGGTACACCTACAGCAACACCCGCACACACCAAGAGAAGTAAAAATCACAAAACTCTCTCCCCCAAATGCAAAATCCAACGTCCGTGGACAGCGGTACTCGAGAAGGAAGAGCAGAACAAAATTACCAATTGGGTGGACAGTGAGAGCTGGGCGGTTGGAGACGGCAGTGTGCTTGCTGAGGAAGATGAGCTCGTCCACCACCTCGCCGGTGGCTGCTTCCCAACGCACGTCGAGATGATCTTCTTCGACGATGCCTTTATCCTGTTGCAGTAGCCTCACTTGCTGATTGGCGAAACTTCTTATACCCTTCAAACCCCATATTACAGAACATCAGAACATCGCCAAAGGAGGACAAAAACCACCAGTCAAATCAAACACTGTTCCACACGATGCAAGTTGAAGAACAGAGGCCAAAAAGACTGATACTGATGGATCTATGGAGGTGTGGGCGACCTGAAGGGAGGGACCAGGGGTCCAACCATGCATGGCCAAGAGGGCATTGGCGGGATTGATCGACGCAGGGTCGGTGGTCGTGGCCACCAAAAGAATCACCATTTCTTGCTCTTCCCTTCTTCTTTCTTCTTCTTTGTCGCGCTGTGCTCTACGAAATCGATCTCTACAAGTGCAACTAAAATCAATAAAGCATGGGAATCTCGTCAAAGCAAGAGATCCGCCAAACGTTGTGGGCGACTGAATTTTTCGGTAGATGACCTTCCGACTTGCCCACCTTAGAACTGAACAACTATTTCATAACTAAATAATTTATAATATGTCCTAATTAACTAAATTGATACGTCAAAAGGAGTTTTGCTTTTGGCCATAATATGATGTTTGGAAAAAAATTTAAATCTAAATCTATATGTATTACTTTTGGAATTAGATTCCTTAGATACCCGTGAAATTCAATTACTTACTGAAATTTAGTATCGAGATTTCAATATTTCTCTATTCTGTCGTCCCAAAATTAAGAAAAAACCGACTCCACCACCTCTTGTATTGTGTGGTTGGGTAAGCTTAGGAAAGAAAGAACGTTAGGGGGAAAGTGACGGAAAAATGAAGAAAGAAAAGAAAAGATACATAAAGGAAACACATCTTGGCCAAATTTAGAGGGCTCTCACCTTTAGCTATTTCCAACAAATTGAAAAAAGAATATTTACAGGATACATGATTATTTAGAATGTGGAGTATTGTCCATAGCATCAAAGGTGGTTTTCTAAAATCCTATTTATTTTGCAAAAAATAAACGATTTGAAAAACATTTTTTTAAAACATTTGATTGTATCTCTTATATAAATAAATAAAATAAAATTACTCATAGATTGTTGTCAATAATAAAAATATATTTTGTTGACTCATTTTTTTAAGTGATACACATGATCATTTTTAAGAAATATATTCGAAATTTATCATTTTTCTCGAAATAGACCGAGTCTAAATTCATCCGCTTCTTTCTCGGTTGGGAATTATGATGATAGTCAAATACCCGTTTTGTTATTTTACCCTGTCTTTTCGCTTGTATTTAAACTTAGCCATTGCAAATTCAAAGACAGATTAACCATAGGGATCCACGTTTTCAGTCTACTTAAATCATGCATGACGATTCGATCTCGCGTGGTTAACGAGAGGTGATAGACCAAGTCATCATCCTTCATCTACATCATGTAACTTCTGACAATTGCACCCAAACACGTCCAAAAATTTCCTGATCTCCATCAGAACTCGAGTCCCGAACCATGCTATTTCTCTTTCAGTAATTAGATCAAGCCTCCAAGTCGGTTGCTCACATTGTTCACCCAATCTCCGACCTTGCCGCTTCAGAACGCAGCCTCGTTCTTCACCATGCTCCCATTCACTCCCAAACTTCTTCAAACTCTAGAGACTTCACAGTTTCGATGTCTTGTCTGCCATGCCATCGTCGTCGGGTAACGCACAATCCAAAAACTCACTCCATCTGTTCACTGCGTCGCGTGACCTCTCCTTTGCTTCGTCGTACCGCTGGAAAAAGCACCCGCTCGAGAACCTCCCGGCTCACCTTGTGATACTCCGACATGGGGTCACACTTCACAGTATGGTCCGCATAATGGTAACCCTGAGGCAGAGCTTCTTGAAAGCCTAATCCATGGGAAGCGCTCTCCTTTCTTCTCCACTTCCCATCCTACGGTCTCGTTCCCTAAGAAAATCCTGACTTTAAATTTAGCCCCAACTTTGTCATGAACTTTTTTTGATCTAAAAAAACCCAAAACCTTATATCTAGTTTCAAACCTACCTTGAATTTTATTTTGTTTAAAAGAAAATCACAAACTTTCAGTCTATTCTCAAATTTATCATGTAGTCGAGTTCCAACTTGATGTGGCATTTTCACACCAAGCACAAATCAACATTAGCAAGGTGATATGGAGAATTATCTCTAAAATGAAATCATTCTAGGACATGAAAATTAGGGACATCTAATGGTGATTTTTGGACAAAGGGCTAATTAGGGCAGATTTGGGATTAGAGTAAAAATTTGATGATTTTTCTCTTAAACAAAATAAAAAGTTCAAGGTACATTTAGGATTGGAGCTAAAGTTGGGTTTTTTTGGGACAAAGAAAAGTTTGGGATAGAATTGAGATTAAATTTAAAGTTAGAGTTTTTTAAGGAATTAGGCCATAAATCTTGTGGAAATATTTATGAATTATTTTGTGAGATGAGATATTGTTTCGTGAGTAATTGTGAGAGCTAAATAATGTGAGTCATTGGGTGAAATTATGGGTTGTGAAACACTAAGAGTGTTTGAATTAGAGGTGATCGGCTCTTGGGTGTGGGGTCCAGATCTAGAACTTGTATTCGACCCTATTACAACCGGTTTTCTTTTTTTGGATCTTGAATCTTACTCTGTTTGTATTGGACTTGATATTGGACCCGACCCTATTTTTCCAATTTAGGACTAGGGTCTACCCTATTTTCTATTGGAGCCTATTTTGGATAGTAATTCCGCAGCAATGAGTGGTAGTGGGCTAGTGGTGAGCAGCTTCTAGTCTGACTTTATTATGGTGGTTGAACAGCAAGCAGAGACAATGAATGGCAAGCAACGATCGGCAATAGCAAACAACAAAATCATTAGGGTTGAGAAGACGCTTGCTTGGGGATACACTGTGAGCCAACATCATGTAACTCACTTGCCTCCGCTTAATTCACCTCTTTTGTCACCCCTCCTCCTTCACCTTCCTCTTGTCTCCTCTAGCCTACCTCCTTCGCTCGATCTAGATTTGGTCTAGTCACCTAACCTCCTCCTCTCACCTTCGACTCTGCCTCTTTTGCAGCCCAACTTCCGGATTTGATCTGGTTTAACCAGATCTGGTCATCTGGCCACCTAGCCTTCTCCTCCCACCTCTGCCTCCACCTTCGCCTTTGCCCCGCCTCCTACGCAACCCAGCTTCCAGATTTGATCTGGCCCTTATCCCATCTCTAGTCCAGATCTAGTTTGGTTTAAACAAACCTGGTTTGGCCGCCGTGCAGCCACATCCTCTAGCCTTTGCTTCCACCTCATCTCCTCCACTGCCCAACCTCTTCACCACTTCTTTCCCCCGCCTTCTCTCAAGATCTAGTTGCTCCCCTCACCTCCTCCTCCTACCCCGTCTCCTTCCCCCATCTCCTCCTTCCATCGGAACAATGGAGTTTGGCTTTTGCTTCCCTGACGACAACTTGTGCCATGAGAGAGAGAGAGAGAGAGAGAGAGAGAGAGAGAGAGAGAGAGAGAGAGAGAGAGAGAGAGAGAGAGAGAGGTGTTCTCTTCTTTTTAGCTAGGGTGGGTTTTTCAATTTTTTTCATAAGAAAACTGGTTCCAAAATTAGTTCCGGGTGGGTTTCTACTTGGAACTAGTTCCTGGACCGATTCTAACCATTTTCCCAAAAACTAGAACCGGTTTCACCGAGAACTAGTTCCCGAGTAAACCCGGTTCAATTGCACACCCTTAGTTTAAATAACTCAAATGTGGTTGTAATGTTTATTTTATTGTTTGATCTATAGTTTGAGTTGCTCTCCTCATGGAGTGGGTCCCAACAACCAAATTATGTAAATCTTGTGGTCAAATATTTTCTTGTTATGTTTATTTTATTGTTTGATTGTTTTTTTTTTTCACAACAATTAACATTAGAGCTAGGCTTGGCTAAGTTGAAGTGAGTCAATATAGATAAAGGAAGGAAAAGTGAAAATCGATAAATTTGATGTGAGGAATATTAGTTTATGGAAGATGTAGATTTGGGATATTTTTGTACCAAAGGAACATGCACTTATTTTTATGTGGGAAGAAGCCAAAGTCAATGAAATGGAGTTGCTAGATAAACAAACATTGGGTGTTATTTAGCTCATGTTGGCTTGTATGTCATGTTTAACATTGTGAATGAGAAGAATGCCTTGTCCAACATGTGTGAGAAGCTCTCTACAATTGACAAAGTCTATTTAATGCAACATCTCTTTCACTTAAAGATAAGTGAAGGTGTATTGGTTGCTGGTCATATCAATGAATCAATGTAATCATTAGTAAATTGAGTTTGGTTGAAATTGACTTTAATGATGAGGCATGTTCTTTGATTTTATTATCCTCATTGATTGACGGTTGAAATACTATTGTTAGTAGGAGCTTTACTTTTAATGAGATTCAATGAAGACATTTGTAAAAGAAAAATTGGTGAACATGTTGCTTTGGTAATTGAAGGTAGAGGAAGAATTCGTACTCATGTTAGCATTAGTGTGCAAACTTGAGTTGATGTGAATAGTTTAGGATTAGTGGTGTTATCTGTTAGAATTGTAGCCAAATAGGGCATTTTAGAGAGGATTATCTTAAGGTGAAGAAAGAGAAATATTATAGAATTAGACTTGAGTTTACTGATGATATTATTGCAATTGCTGATAATATCTCGGATAGTGATGATTATGTCTTATTTGCTATTATTGATTTGTTGTTTGATAGATGGAATATGGATTATAGTTGTTCATTTCACGCTACTCCAAACATAAATTAGTTTATTAATTATCAATATACGTATTGTGGTCAATTGCAGTTGGAGAATAATGTTGATTGTGGTGTTGTAAGTGTTGGTGATATCAAAAATAAAATGCTTAATAATATTGTGAGGACATTGATTAAAGTGAGGCATGCCCCAGAAATAAAGAACTTGATTTTCTCAAGTGTCTTGGATCAAGCATCAAAATTACCTTATCTGATTTTTTACACTCTCAAATCTTTTGGATGATGGCTTTCGAAGCTCTTCATGTCTCTCCTAAGTTTTCACCCATATTTAAGTATAGTCACCATTCACCCAAGACCAACCTCAACATCAGAACATTCATATGCAAAAAAATTATTGGCCCTTCTCCGCCTCCGACATGAACTTCATCTTCAATGAAGAAAATAAGTCTCGTGAGAAAATATTTCCCTTTTTCCATCGTGGTCCTATACGCAAGGGTCCATTTGGACTTTTCCAGCATGGCACAGGTTTTCTTGCAATTCAATTATATGTATCGGATTTCAAATCAATTCAAATTAACTTCGAGTGACGGTCAACAGTTTTAATTAAATATGGATGACAGGAGAACAAAAGACCAAAGCATGGTTCGTTCTTCTAAATAACCTAGTATATAAACAGGGATTATTCATCTTCGATTCCTTGCGCCGGCGCCATGCAAGTGGGGTCTATGATGAATTCTTAAAGAAATAAACAGGAGACTCATCTGTATGCTTTTATGACTTCGAAAACTGATCATAGAATTTACCTAGACAGAGAAAACATTAATTGCAGGGGCGATGTATGTGGAATGAAGTAATTAATCCCAATAAGCAAGGCAGAATGAAAAATAAACTTGTCATTTAATATCTTTATCCTGACGTAAATATTTCATTGGTTTCTGTAATTATTTCAACTCCTCAATCCTGAACCACGCAGCTTCTCTTCCACGACCCGGCCAATCCTCTCAGCCATCTCAGCACTTAAAAGGGCGTGTTTGCCAACGTTCCAATTTTTTTGTTCTTTTGTTTCATGAAATAGAAAAATAATAGAAATCCATTTAGTAATATCTACCAGTATTTTTTTTCCTAAGAATAGAAAATTATTCCAAGGAATAGATTTGGAATAAAAATAAGAATTAGAAAAAAATAGTTTATTATTTTTAGAAACAATTTCTAAAAAGTTATTTTTTGGGTCGCTGCTACTCGTGACTGCCGCTAGTTGCCGCTACCATCGAAAAAAAAGAACACAAATTTTATTAATCAGTACCAAACGTATTTCTATTTTTTTTTTCTATTTCAATAATAGAAAATTTTTATAGTTACCAAATGTTTTATTATACTCAGAAATTATATCATTGTGTATAGGAATAGAAAAAAACTATTTCTCAAAAAAAAGAATCACAAGAATGAAAATATTACCAAACGCACCTAAGTAATTTGCCCAATCCCCGCCTCGTCTCTCCTAAAGAATGACTTGCTCTCTTCCCTGATGTTAGATATATCGAGACTCCTGGAAGCTGACTTGTCGCTCCTGTTCACCTCCAACCCACTCAGATTGTCAAAACTACAGGGCCTCAGTATATCGTCCACCGTCCCTTCTCTTAGCTCTTCTTCACCGAACGGATACTCCAAAAAACTGGCCAGCCTCCTCAGGTATGTGCACGGGTCCTCCTTCATGTCCTCGTACTTCAGGAACAACACCTTCTCGGGTGTCTCTGAGCTCGCCCTGTGGTGCCCAAGCACGTGATCTCGGTAAGGCCTGAACAAGCTTACCCCGTGGCAGAACTTGTCCAGCGACTCTTGCACCGAGTGTCCCCCGCCCCCATCGCCGGTGGGGCGGCAGCTACAGGCAGGGACACTGCTGTTTTTTTTTTTTCTTTTTAAATTCACTTTTAATATTATTTAATTTATATTTATATTAAAAATTAAACTTTGGCCAAAACAGTTTCGTTTTGGGTTGATCTAACCACATCAGCATCCAAAATGATGCCGTTTCGACCCCAACTTGCCGAAAAAGTGTCATTAACATTTTGGCTCGATTTTTTCGTTGTTAGTACTTAATTGATCATTTTTCTCCGATTTTGGTACTTAAGTGTATTTTTCGTAACTTTTGGTACTTAAGTGTCCCCTCACGCTAAGTTTTGGCACGAGAGGGGTCCGGATGTCCTCCTCTCTCTCACCTGGGTTTTGGGAAATCAAGCGGCGAAGAAGAATCTTCTCCATTTTTTCTGCTTTTTCTTGGTGACATTTCTTCTTGTTTTTGCATTCCTATGTCTGTGATTGTAGATAACATGGTTGTTTAAAGGAGTTCAGCAGATACAATGGTTAAGAAATGACACCTCACATGTTACTTTGTGGGAAAAGGAAGAGTTTATGAATTAAACTTATGTAGACACTTGATCCAATGAGACGAGTTCATTTCCCTTTATTCGCCTCATTGTGTGCACTTGTGATGTGGCTGAACATCGTGAAACTTCCCATTTGTCTTTTGGTCTCCTTTTTCTTATCTTATACAATATTAGATTATTGCAGAGGAGATGGACATAGATGACATGCTAAATAGTTTTAATTCTTTATGATTGGTTGCAACCACGGGTGGGAGGAAGAATGAGAATAAGGAGCTCGTGATTTTTTTTGTCCAAAATGTTGAACCCCATATCTTGATTTACTCGGGGCTTTTCCAGTAAGGGATCGAGGATGAAGGATGAAAAATAGATAGAAAATGAGCGACCCTTGATTGGAGTGGATATTAGTAGAAGCGTGAGTTGAAGCAGAATATAACTAAAGGGAAAATTGAAGCATGTAAAAGGATCTCTTGTTATTAACTAACATTGCATGAAGAAGAAATGGCTTGTTTATTTAAGTTTGCCACTTCCACTCTCGTCCCTTAAGTTGTACATCCTAACCTTAAAGGTACGTTCAATCTGCTCAAAGTCTTGAAGACAAAAGAACCCATCGAAAAGAAACATGAGCCATAGCCTATTTTCACAGCCAAAGCTGGAGATTGATTATCTAATGATGCATCATTGGCTTCCCATAATCTAGTTGAGTATTAGTCAAGAAGGTAACATGTCTCTTTTGCCTCTGGAACTCCAAAGAAAGCTTGCGTACTTGTGCGCATGGTATGGATTCTCCAGTTTGGTCGCAATTGCATGCTAATCTCTCCTTTGCTTCCTGTGTCTTTCTTCACCATTTACAAAAAAACCAGGTGTTAACTCAACGATTCAACCTTGAGGGGCTCAACTTGCACAACGCAGTTAAAGCAAACCTATCGGAAAAAAAATTGCACAAAGTTAGTGAGTAGCAAGGGATTGTTAGGATCTTGCAACAAGCAAAGCATACCCATAAAAAAATGTGCTCACAATGTGGGTGTTTGAATAAAGGGAAAAACATTTGAAAATAAGGGGTTTTTGAGCTTGAAATGGGCGGAGAAGAGGGAAAAGAAAATAGAGTATTTGTATAGCTTCAAAAGAAACAAACTTGAACGGAGAATGTGGTAATAAAAGAACAAGAGCATTTTGAGCTTAACAATGGCATAGGATCTTTTCAAATGGCGTTGTCGAAACAGGGATATGGGCTGGGCAAAAACAAGAAGAAATATCGCCAAGAAAAAGCGGAAAAAAATGGAGAAGATTCTTCTTCATCACTTGATTTCCCAAAACGCAGGTGAGAGAGAGGAGCGAAGGACGCGCGAGTTCAACTCGAGCTCGTTGGAGGGGGGCTCTGAGAGGCGAAGGTGATGGCGTGGTCTGTCTCTATTTCTGCTGTCTACTCATAGTTCGTAAACATCACTAGAGTTCCCAGGAGACCGGCGAGATGAGGCGACGCACCAGAGGTGGATCTGAGTAGCAGCAGTGACTGGCGTGGGCTTTGGGGGTGGTGAAGGTGGAGGTAGTAGGGTGTGCTGGAGAAAAGAGAGAGAAGGCCATGTTCGTTTCTTTTGTCCATGAAGGAGAAGGCAAAACTAAATGCTTGAAAAATTGAAAAGAGGGGAGAGGGAGGTGTTTGAGCGGCAACTTTAATTTGAGCATTAATAGTTGCATCTCTTTAACCTTTTTCGGTGGGCAGCCAAGGGAGAGAGAAGAGAAAAGAAACTCCCCATTTGACTTTTCCAATTTCCAGTTGGTATAAGTCATATGATATGTGTCAACATGCTAGTGGGCCGTCTTAGTCCATGCGCACCATGTAGGATGATGATGGTAGTTGCTAACCAATGAATATTTTCTCGACATGGACACACTTTTGATGGAATATTTTGGGAAAAGAGTTTTGAGTTTAATAATAAAGATGTGATAACTCATCATCCAATAGATTTATATTTTGTTTGGGAGGATGAGACAATTCGCTTATAATTGAAATTTGAAACCTAGATGAAGTTGATAATTTTGTAGCAAGAGATACTCAATAAATTTTTATACTCTTAAATATGCTACAAATTTTCAAAGTGGTAAATCACAACAAATGTCAAATTTAGAATAGATTATGTATTGCAATTATTGAGTGATGGGCAACTTAAGTGTAAAAACTTAATATGATGAGACATTTAAATGCCAAATGTTTTGAAATGTATATTTAAATACTAAAATTGGAGCAAAATGGATTACTCAATTGCTAACGATGATAAATTTTGGCTAAAATGCTATGTGGTATTTTTCTGGTGACATGAACTTAAAATGATGTTATTTTGGGTACTTACATGACTAGATTCAACTAAAGTGACATCATTTTACCGTGAATTTGATTTTTAATATTATATTAATTAAATTAAAAACTAAATTAAAAAAAGAATAGCACAAGTAGGAGGGAGCTCCCCTACTTATGGTTGCCGCCCCATCGCTAATGGGGTGGTGATGATGGCCAACGAGGGCTTGGCCCTTGCCATAAGCCATCGTCACCTTCTCTCGACTTTTGGTGAAGGCCTACTGGCCCTCGTCAACCGTCGCTATCACCCCATCGGTGATAGGGGGCAGTCCCAGGTGGGAGAACCTTATCCCATTGTGTTGTTCTCTCTCTCAATTTAGTTTTTAGTTTAATTTAATTAATATTTATATTAAAAATCGAATTCAAAGCAAAAAGGCCTTGTTTTGGCTTAGTCTAAACTGACTCAACTTTCTAGTGAGTCTCGTAGCAATTTATATTATTAAAATATGCCACGTTAAATTTCTGGCTCCATTTGCTAGATTTGACACTTAAATGCTTCAACTTAAAAAAAAAGTGGCATTTAAGTGTACATCTTTGAACTTTTGGCATTTAAGTATTCATCGATACTAAGTTTTGGCATTTGCGTTGTATTTTTGCTCGTAATTATTTTGATTGGCTGGTGAATTAGCTTATAATTGAAACCTGATGAAGTCGACAAAATTCGCGATCATGTAAATACATGACAGGAGAACATTGTTGGTGATGACCGAGTGTGTTGTCTCATTGCTACTTCTGTAACAAGAGATGCTCAATAGATCGTTACTCCTGCTCGTGCGTCTGAAACATATAACAATTTCTCTAGATCGTGAATCACAACAAAAAGTCATATATCCCCTTTTGTAAGGTCTATGTCCAAACCCACAAGTTTTCTCCTAGAGTCGATTTCTTTTTGCATGATTGTGAAGTGATACGTAAATAGGCATAATTAAGTTAGTTGGCTGGTGACTGTATACTAAATAGTGGGATCACTTGGATTACTTTAAAGCTTTCTAACTGAACGTGTTGGCAATGGCCAACGAACATTTCCAAATGCGGAGTACCACATAAAGATGACAGAATGACAACCATGATTGGCAAATGACAGCAGAGATCTTTCACGTAACATCAAGAGAACAACGCTTTCAGCGGCGAACCGGGCATTGACATTCCCTACATGCGTACATCAATCAATTTGTTTATTACACACGCACACGCGCAGACCCGCACCCATAGCCATGCAGCTTCTCTTCGTGAAAATCATGAACAACCATTTATATGGGCGACATTTCTCTTTTGGGATGTTTGCAACCAGGAAAATTATAAAATAAATAATAAGCATGTTGTATTGATGTCAATTCAATTATTATCTTTTTAATTTGATTAATTTATTTTTAAATCTTTGGACGATTTACCAATATTATCATTCTAAGAAATTTTGACTAGCAATTGTTGACGTGACATGAATTTTTTTTTTTTTTTACATTTTTTAATTATCCAAATATTCTCTCTTTTTTTTTTTTTTTCCTTGCTTGGTGATCGGTGAAGGGAAATAGGAAAAAATGAAAAAGAAAAGAAAAGAAAAGAGAAAAAGAAAAAGAGAGAGAAAATAATACAAATAATTTGAAATAATACCCATATCATAACGTTATTAATTTTTAATCAAAATTGATTAAAAAGACTGCATTAATAAATCGTAAAAAAAAATTAGAACTAAATTATTTAAATTAAAAAAGTTTAGAATCGAATTATCATTTGTACAATAAATTTAAGATCTTTTTGGGTAATTCTACCGTTTGTAATTGCCAACCAAAGTTTTCCCAGGTAGAGATGGAAAAATTATGACATCGCAATAAAATTATTTTAGAGGTGCTATCTTATCTTTTGGTGTCCTTTTCTGCTACTGCGCATTCCAAGTAGCTCGAAGGCTAGTTTTAGTCCAAGCAATCGCGAAAGATGAAAGTCTGTCAGTCCTTAATCCGCGCCAACACGCGAACTTATGACAGGCGGCCAATTTTATCACGTTCCATTTCACGCCAGAAAATAACTTTCACAACCCCTCTTTTTCTTTCAATTCACAACCACTCTTTACATAGTGCATTGCCAGACCCGGCCCCATTACGGTGGCGTTGCCTTCTCACTTCTAATTATCACTATTGACAGCAACCTCCACAATGCCATCTTCGCCACCACTAGTAGAGGTGGTCAATGAGCAGGATAGGACTGTGCTGGATAGGTCCCAAGCTCGCCTACTAAAAGAAGTAAATATACCTTTTCCGAGTTGAGTGCCCCTGGACCAGGGCTCAACTGATGCGAGTTGAACCTTATAATTAGATGTCTTTGTACCTGCTTACATGAGTTTGTCTTCGAGCACTTTTGTGCATGCGGGATAGTGGGCTGTTAGACACATGATTAGGTTTAGTCACCATTTCAAAGGTGTTCAACGCGAAAAAAGTATACATACTTCCTTGCCCCCGCCCACATTAATTTATCTTTGAGCACTTTCGTATGCGTGGGCCAGTGGGCTGTTAGACACATAATTAGATTTAGCTGCCAATCTTAACCATCAAGGCCCCCCCTCCCCATAGGAGGCGTCTTCCTCCGAGATCTACACTCGATATCGACAGTGATTGGTAGCGGTGGCAAAACCAGCATTTGTACAGTAATTCTTAACAAACATTAGTGAAGAGACTTTGGCTTACCTTTCTATTAAAGTAATGCAGGATTCATATATATTTAAATTATATTTTTAGTGAATGGAAAAATTAACCTAAATAACATAGACAGCCCTACAAGGCGTGTGTGTATAAAACTAGAAATTTTATACAGGAAAATATAATACGAAGAAAGAGATAATGAATAAAATTAAGAGAGTAGAAGGTTAAATGAATGTTCTCCCAAAGCTCATGACAAATGCAGTTTGAGGGCTTTTTTAGCTTTGCATCTTCCATATAAAGTAAAAAAATTATGTGAAAAAGTCAAGACCAATTCTACTTAAGAAATAATTGTTCTAGCTGTTACTATTTTAGGCCATTCTAAACTAGAAGAAAGAGCACTCATTCCATCTGTGCAATGAAAGAAATTAAACCAAACCTTAGCATATATAGAGGAAGAAAATATGAAGGTTTCGATTTTTACTATTTATGGATGAGGAAATCATCATTTAAAATTATGGATTTCATTTACTATCTTATCTATCTCCGTTTTTGCCCATTAAATATTCTATTTTAATTGCAATTCATCCTAAATAAAGTGAAACGGCCTTAGTTTTGATGGAATTTTGGGAAAAGAGTTTGAATTTGAAATTAAAGATGTGATAATTCATTATGCTCTAGATTCGAATTTTGTTTGAGAGGGGGGCGATTCGTTTATAATTGAAATTTGGAACCCGGATGAAGTTGATAATATCGTAATAAGAGACACTCAATAAATCTATATACTCCTCCCGAATATACTAGAGTTCTCCTCAGTGGTGAATCATGACGAACGTCAAATCTAGAATAGATCACGTATCGCAATTACGTTGATTGGCTGGCGAATGTCCGCTAAATATTTGAATCAATTGGACTGCTTTAAGCTTTCCAGCCAACTAAAAGAGTGGGCCAAAGAACAATTTTGAATGCTGGGAATACCATAAAGATGACAGAATCGCAACCTTGAATATTCTCAATGGTGGAGTGAAAGCCATGGTTCACAAATGACACCGAAGATCTTTCACGTAATATCATGAGAAACGACTCTTTCAGCAGCCAACTGGTCATTGACCTTCCCAACAGGGTTGCATCAATCAAATATTTATTATCAAACACACGTGCACACGCACACCCACACCTAAAGCCTCAACCCAGAGCCATGCAGCTTCTCTTCCACGACCCGGTCAATCCTCTCGGCCATGTCAACACTCAAGTAATTTACCCAATCTCCAACTTCGCCTCTCCTGAAGAACGCCTTGTTCTCTTCCCCTGAGGCCAACTTGCCGCTCATGTTCACCTCCAGCCCGCTCAAACTGTCAAAACTACAGAGCCTCAGTATGTCATCCACCGTCCCGTCTCTCAGCTCATCTTCACTGAACGGACACTCCAGAAAACCCGCCAGCCTCTTCAGGCTAGCACGCGGGTCCTCTTTCATGTCCTCGTACTTCAGGAATAACGCCTTCTTGGGCGTCTCCGAGCTCACCTTGTGGTACCCCAGCACGTGGTCCCAGTAAGGCCCGAACAAGCTCACGCCTCGGCAGAACCTGTCGAGCGCCTCCTGCAGCGAGTTCTCACCCTTGTCCTTGGGCCTCAGCTTGTTGGTGAAGTGCCAGAGCGAGACGCAGGTGTCCTTGGGGTTCCTGCATAAGTACACCAGCTTGCACTTGGAGTCCCTCACCGATTGTGGGAGCGATTGATAAGCCAAGTGTGAGGCGAAGAGCCTCGGGGGCGGGAGTGAAGCGAGGTCTGGAACGTCCTGCTCAATGTAGAGATTTAATTCCAGAAAGGGCACGAGGTCGTGAGGGTTTTGGCTCAGCAGAGGGTGTTGCAGTTGCGAGCCTGAGCCTGAGTACTTGGTCCGGTTGAGGAGGGTGAAGAGGATGGCCTTGAGCCAGGTGGTGCCGGACTTTGGAGTGGTGACGAGGAGGATGTCGGTGTCTCGGGCTCGGAAGTGTCTCTGGCAAGCAAGGACACCCTTCAAGTGCCTTGGGCCGACCCAGAAGCCTTGGTATAGGTGGAGAGAGGCGCCGAGCCAGCCTTGCTCGCACTGGAGAGAGGGAAGGAGGTCACTGCATTCTTGAGAGATATCATCATCTTGCAAGTACTTCGGGAGGGATGGAGATTGAGGCATTGTTGTGTGGTGGATTAGGCTTTCAAGCTGGCTCTTGATCTTAGCAGAAGAAGAAGGGTTGGTTTGAGACTTTTGTTGTGGTAGTATCTATATATATATAATATCCAAAAGAGATAATACAAATGGCTCCCTAATTGCAACGTGGTCCATGAACTTTCGATTTTACTTAATATGGTCAATGCACTTTTAATTTGTTAAATATAGTCATTGGACTTTTAGTACATGTTTAATTTAGTCTCTAAATTATATGAAAATATTCAATATTGTAATTTCATTAATTCAAGTTTAGGAACAACATTAAATGTTTCTATAAAAATGTAAGTACTAAATTAAATATGTACCAAAAGTTCATGGACTATATTAACAAATTAAAAGTTCAATGACTTTATTGCATGTTGGAGTAAAATTTAGGGATCATATTAAATAAATTAAAAGTGTAGGGATCGCATTACATATTAAGCCAAAGTTTAAGCTTTTTGTACTTAGAAGGTTATTCGATGATTTGATAAAGAGGGTGGGTGGAATCTCGATCGACTAACTTCTTTTTCTAAAATTGCCTTGACAATGATAATATGGGGACATCTTTATTTATGAATTCACAAAAATGGAGTTGTATCCATTGAAAGGCAAGATAAAAAAATCTTATTTAGGGCTCGACTCACCAAAATGGGTTTGGATGAGCTGCCTTCTTATGTCCCACGTATTAATTGCCCTCCAGAGCGCACTGCACAAAGATGGCCAAAAGAAGAGAGAGAATAAAAAAATTATTTTTTTATTTTTTGTTTTTCAAACAGAGGTGTAAAAAACTTGTCATGACTACCATGTGATCAAGGCAGGCCTCACCAATTGACAGTCTGGTAGCAAGCGAGAGGCAGCAAGCCGACACCGGAGCATTTGATGGGCCAAGGCCTCTCGATTGTAGAGGTGGCACTCCAATTAAGAATATAGTTGGCAGAACGTAACCCAATATTGAGAGATCCAACCTATAATCTTAGATAATTAGCCGCAGGAATCTAGCTATTCTGTTTTAATTAAGATAATAGATGTCGATAAATAACTATCTACAGGAACATGGCTTATTCTATTGAGATCAAACTAAGATCAACATTGTTGATCAAATTAAACCATACTTTTATTGAACCAAGATGTTTGAACTCTCTTTTAAGGATATCCTGTTATGATTTTTTTTTCAATCGATAAATATATTGATAAGTTTATTTCAAGAATTTTTTTTTCTTTTGGACGAAAGAGAGTTTGCTTCAAAAAGTTGGCTAATTGATAAATCCCAAGTTGGAGTCTTGTCTATCACTTAAAGTAATTATTAAGAGCCACTTGGACTACTTTGTTTAGGGTAGAGCCTTGTATGATGCTAGCTGATCGGATGAGCTGTTTTCTATGCATTATTGGAAACGGATGAGCTAGGTTAACATATCCTTGTGTTATGAAAATAAAAGGATATTGACAAGCTCACGACTAAATTTGTCCATAAGAACTTATCATTGATTAGTTCTAGTTGAAATGCATATATGTGATATTTTTAATAGGTGGTAAAAATAAATAAATGATGTTGTTGACACAAGAAAATGACCAGCTTTTGATTATTTAGGTAGATAGATTTTGTGCAATTATTAAGATCAAGTTTAATATACACGGGAGCTACTTAATATATATGTAAGCGAAAGCTGATAATATTAAGTGCAGTATGCTTTTATCAAATAAATGTTAAAATAAAGAGAGATAAAAGCGTTGCACGTAGATGTTATAGTGGTTTGACTTAGTTCAAATCTTTGTCCATTTTTTAAAAAAAATTGGATCACTTAAATGCTAACTTTGGTGAAAGCCGTCAGAAATATGACATGACTTATTTTAATAATTTCTAACATTTACGTGGCTCATTGAAATTCCATGTTAGCTCACCTTCACAAAAAACGACATTGTTTTGGCTAGCGCAAGGGCCGATGACCCTAGCTCAGGCCGGGGCGAGGATAGACGACCCTCAACTCGTTGTTTCGACCTCAACTTGCCAAAAAAGTGCCACGCCAGCATTTTAGCCGGATTTTCTTATCATTGGCACATAACTGATCATTTTTGCTCCAATCTTTATACTTAAGTGTATATTTTGAACTTTTGATGCTTAAGTGTCCACTCGTGCTAAGTTTTGGCACTTTAGAGGTTTGCACGTCCTTTTTTAGAATAACAAACTATCAACATGTTGGATTTCACTAATAACTATTGGAGAGGTTATGATGTAGCTCATGCTGGTTCTTCCAAAAGTTAGTAAATCGTGCTACCGAATCCCAAGCACCATTGCGACACTCATAAATATCTCAAAAGAGATTACAATTAGATAGTCACTCTCAATAAAAGGAATTGTTCCCTCAATAACACGAGTATGTGTTTATCAAAGAATAAAGCTTTCTCAATTTGTAGTTATTCAAATAAAGCTTTCTTAATTTATAGTCATTCTTGCGATTCTTATCTTCTTTGGATTGTGTTGATATTCTGATATAGTCTTCAAGATCTAAATTAATGGTTGGATAATCTTCAAGATGAGCAACAGTAGTAAATAAACTATGGAAAGATGAAGATCCCAATTGTATAGGGTAAAAATTTAAACAATGCCTTGTTATCGAACCTAGGGACAAGATTCCGTGAATGGTAAATGGAATGTCTATTTAAATGTTCTACAATAGATTAATGTTAAACCTGCTATTGCAAAGCACTCCCCACCTAAATTACTTTCCTAAAATGAGCTTCTAATAAATATGAAAATGTAACTTAATATATGATATAGTTTGCAATCCTAAGATGATAAGTGAAATAATATTTATGCAAATAAAACTAAATGCGCTCCAAGATATATTAGTAATGTTCTGCAAATAAAAATGCCCTAAGCTAGATGCATTTTTATACTAAAACTTAGGCCATATGCATATTCATAACATGAATGATGAAATAAAATAAACTACGCCATCGATTTTATTTAACCGTGGTACAAAATGAGACATTGATCATGACAAAATGAGACATTGATCATGAATGTGTGTTGTCCTATTAAAAATACATAAGGCTTATAGCATGACATGGAACTCACTGAATATTCCAAAACAAATGTGCCCAAATATGCAAACAACAACCCATGCTAAGGTATATATATATTATTTGTTCTAGTCTAACTTTTAACTCACTCTCTAACTTCTACCTATCTCTTGACAGAGCGTGGAGTTGAAAACAATACTAGAAATTAAGGGCCTCTTCGGTAACAATCCTACTCCCGAGAACAATTTCTGATTAAAAATGATTTTTTTTTATTATTATGCTCCCGAGAATTATTTCTAAATATTTAAGGTGTTTGATAAACTGTTTAAATTTTTTATTCCGGAAATAGAAATGAATTTGGTAAGAGTTTTTGATTTTTTGATTTTTTTAATTTTTAATACTTTTTGTTATAATTTTCTTTCTTTCTTCCTCTTGGCCACTGCCACTGGTGGTGGCTAGCAAGCGGCAAGGTGAGGTCCGGTAAGCTCGCTTGGCCACTGGTGAGGCTCGAGCTCGCCCGGGCGGCGCGAGGCCAAGCCATCGGATAGGTTTGGCCTCGCTAGCCAGCGTGAGGCTCGGCCTTGCCACGCTAGGGTGAGGCTTGGCCTTGCACCACCTGGGCGAGCTCAAGCCTCGCTAGGTTAGGCTTGGCCTCGCCAATGGTCAGGCGAGCCTCTGGCAAGCTTGCCGGACTTTGCCTTGGCTTGATGAGGCTCCGGCAAGCTCATCGGACCTCGTTTGACTGCTTCGGTGGTGGTGGCAATGGGGTGGCAGTGGGTTGGGAGGAGGAAGAAGAAGAAGAAAGGGAAAGGAAAAAAGAGAGAGCAAAATTGATTCTCAAAATTGTTTTGGAGAGTGAGAAACAACTTTTTTTTTATTCTTAATTCTATTTCAAATCTATTCCCAAGAACAAATTTGTTCCCAAGAACAAAAAATTTACCAAACACATTTTTGTTCCAAATCTGTTCACAAGAACAAAATAACAGAATCGGTTGTTCTCGAGAGTGTTACTAAACAGATCCTAAATATCCCACCCCCTGTTGACACTTGTCGCGACCTATTTTTCTGTCTCGATGGGGGAAAGGAATATCGAAATGAATAAATAGATTTAGGAGTATTATCCATAGAGTGGGTCAAGGACCCTCATTAGACGTGAGCTCTCCCAAGCCCATACCCCGTGTGACATTGGGTGTTCATGAAAATTTTCAAATAAAGAGTTGCCACTAGCCTATTGGGGTCGACTAGAAACCAAGCGAGGCATGGGAGTGTGCCTCACTTTCTACGCAATCAGAGATTATAGGGTCGGGGACTTGATTACCCTAATTAACCAATTAGTGCCCTTTCGGTACCTAATATTGTTCATTTCAAAAAGACTTTTGTTAGGCAATTTGTATTGATTTTATGTTTAACCACTAACATGTGAGGTGATCATGCGGGTGTACAATCATCAAAATAGCAATAAGCAATTAAAGAAAGCATTAAATAAATTGCATGCAAAAATAAACACAAGCATTAGGAGATAAATAAATAATAATCCTAATTAAACTAAGGGGAAACCATAATCATCGCATCTTAAGCGTGCATTCAAGAGCAATTGTATCCGAGGATAATTAAAACCCTAAGGTGAAACTGTAAGGGCTTATTCAATTTTAAACACAGTTTTATGTCAATGATTTTTCGACACCTTTTTTTTAAAGAAAATCGTCCAAGAATTATTTTAGAGACTTTTAGGGAACTCTAAAGCAATCTTGGAATTTTTGGGATTTTTGAAATATTTTTTTTTTGGAATGTTCAATATTTTAATATTTTTGATTTTTTTCTTTATACAAATTTTTTTTTTTTTTTTTTTGAAAATTTTTATGAATTTTCAGGTTTCTGAATTTTTCGTGAATTTTCTGAATTTTCTGAAATTTCGAATTTTTTAAATATTTTTAAAAATTTTAAATAATTTTTGATTTTCTGAATTTTTGGATTTTTTTATAATTTAAAAAAAAGAAAAAATAATTCGGACCGGGTCCGGAAACCCGGCCCTGTTGACCCGACTTGGACCCGGTCAATCCGAATTGGGCCACAGGACATTGGGCCGACCCAACCCACTAAAAAAACAAAAGAAGGCCCACATTCGTGGGCCAAAAATAAAATTAAAAGCCCACAAAATTTTTTAATAGAGATAGAGCCCACTTCTAATTTCTGTCTCTCGGCCCAGAAATCTCGGCCCGCGACGAAACCAGCCCGGTGTTCACAAGCCCAAGACGAAGCCCACCTTCCTATTTTTCTATTTTTTCTATTTTCCAATTTTTTCCCATTTCCTTTTTTTTTTTTTTTTTTTTTTTTGTTTTTTTTTGTTTTCTTTTTATTATTATTTTTGTCTTCTCTTTTATTATTCTGGTCTTCTTCTCCCCAGCACGCCCCCATGCACGACCGAAGTTCCTGCAGCTTCTTCGCCGGTCTGCCTCCACGTACGACGAGCCCGTGCCGGCTTCTAGAGGGCCGCCAGGTCATCGTACCGACGCCGAGCGCCGCCGGCCGCCGGTGACCATGAACGCCCTCCATCGTCGGAACTGAGGACGTCCCCACCCAACTCGACGCGGGCCACTCAAGAAAAATCGCCATAACATGAAGAAAAGCACGAAGGCAAGGGAAGGTTCACAATATGCTAACAAACATTCGCGAAACTAAGCTATCGAGCACAGATCCGACGATAAAAATTCTGAACTTCATTTAGGCATTTTAACAAACGGGGGTATGCATTGTCGAAACAAATGATTTTTGACTCGAACAAGAATCGACTCGGGCTTAAGCTTATAAATGAACATGATGGTACGCACAAGGACGTAAATGGAGACACGGCAGGGTCCGGAGCTCACCCGAACTGGTCGGCGCGAGCTCCGGCCCGACGCCTTGCAAAAACAGCACAAAAAATACCCGGGGGGGAAGCCTACCTGGTTCGAGTGAGGTTTCACGGCGGACGGCGGCTGACGAACGGACTCCGGTGGCGTTCAAACGCTCTTCTGGGTTTGCTCTCTCACCTCTGACTTCGCCCTGTCTCCTCGCTCCAGCTGCGACCAAACACTAGCTAGCTTCAAGGACAAAGAGCGGAGGCACGGCAACGGGACGTGGACCTCGAGTCAGGCGTGGCTGCCGGCGGTCTCTCACTCTCTCCCTCTGCTCTCTCGTTCTCCCTCTCCCGGTCTCTCCTCAGCCGAGAGCTGCCCCTCTTTTAGCTCCTCCTCTCCGTTTTGCTCTCTGGTTTTTTTTTCCCTCGTTTCTCCGGTTTTTTTTTTTTTTTTTGGTCCCTCGTTCTCTCCTTCTTTCCTTTTCTTTTGTTCTGTCCTGCTTTTCTGCTCTTTTCTTTTTCTGCTGACTTGCTGCTTCTGCCTTGCTGCTCTCTCTGCTACAACCTGCGGCTTTGACTTGCTGCTGCTGCTTTTCTGTTCTGAGTTCTGCAGATTACCGTGCGTGGAAAGGCAACGAGCAAGAAGAAGGTCGACGGGTCGGGCCGGGAAAGGAAGAAAAAGGAAAATGGGCCGAGCCCTTGCAAGGAAAGGGAGAGGGCCGCATAGGGGCCGGGCAGGCCCAGCCCTGGCCCGGCCTCCCTTTTTTCGATTTTTTTAATTAATTTTTAATTTTTTGATTTTTAATTAATTTTTTTTAATTTTTTTTGCATATTAATTTTAAAACTAGTGATGCAAATGGTCCTAATGTCTATATGCAATGCAATTTTAATGAAATGATTTTTGTTAAGGGATTAGAAACTAATATCTAATTTTCTAATGTAATTAATAAATACTAAAAACAAATCGCTAAAATTTAGATATCAATAACACTTAAATTTTGGCATTAATTACATAAAAAATTAGGGATTAGTCTTAACTTCTAAGAAAAATCATTAAAATTACATGGCATATAAATATTAGGAGTATTTGCATTAATAGTACTATGAAAAAAGAAGGAAAAAAATAAATATTAAAAAAAAAGAGAAAAAAGAAAATTAAAAAAGAGAGATCGGGCCAAGGGCAGGTTGGCCTGGCCTCTTTCGTCTTTGCTTCGTTTTTCTTTTCGCTTGAGCCCAGCCCACTTTTCATTTCTTTTGCCGAGACTAGCCCATTTTCCTTTACCTTAGGCCTGGTCCTTTGTTCCTTCTTCCTCCTTTTCCCGCTTCCCTCACGCTCACTGAACAAAAGACGAGGCGACAGAGAAAAGGATGAGGTACAGGGACAAAGGAGGCAGGGCGAGCGTCTCATCGGAGCTAGTGGTCGGGGGGGGCAGACCGGCAGGGACAGCTGGCGTGGCAGAGGCCATGTGCACCGGTGAATAAAAGAGAGGAAAACAGAGAGAGAAGTGGGGGAGAAAAGTTGGGCCGAGGGGGTTCTTCTGCTGGAGGGGGCTATTTCTTCTTCGGAAGAAGGAGCCAGAGCGAGAGGAAGTGTGCCCGAAGGAGAGGTTGCTAGAGGAGGTGAGCGAGCTTCAGGGCGTGAGTGAATTCGAGAAAGTGGGGATTCGGCTGGCCCTCTTCAACTAGGCAGAGCAAAGGGAGTGAGCCAGAGAGAGGGCGCGAGCTCGAGGAAGAGAGGAAGCCGAGAGTGGAGAGACCGAGAAAGCTTGAGGACGGAGAGAGCTCCGAACGACTGAGAGAGGGAGCCTCAGAAAATCGAAATTTTTTGACCCGGTTGGTTTCTTTTTTAATATTAAAATCCACAAGAAGTATTAATTAAAAAATATTTTAAAAAATAAAAATTCAAAAAATCATAAAATTTAATTTCAGAAAATCGAAAAAAAAAATTCGGAAAATAGAATTCTTTTTTCAAGAAAATTCAAAAAATATTGAAAAATATTAAAAATCCTGAAAATTTTCCAAAAAGATTCAAAAAATTCCAAAAAAAATTAAATTCCTCGAAAATCTTTTAAAAGATAGTTTTTGGGTGAACTTTTTTTTTTTTTTTTTAAAGTGAGAACTTTTTAGTTTAAGATTATGCTTGATTTTGAACAAACCTTAGCGTCGTACCTTAGGGTTTTGACCGTCTTTATAGATAAATGCCCTTGTTTGCGCACTTTTGACATGATGATTATGGCTTTCCCCTAATCTGGTTAAGATTGGCATTTACTTATCTTGTAATGCTAGATGCTTGTTTTCTCCTACAATTTATTAAATGTTTCCTTTAGTTGCAGATTGTTATCTTTATGATTACGCATCCGCAAGATCACATTACATGTTGGTGGATAAGTTTAAAATCAATCTAAATTGCTTGACAATTTTTTTTTTTTGATATGAACAAGATTATGTACCAAAAATGCATTAATTAATAATTAGTGTAATTAAGTCTCCAACCTTAAATTCTCTAATTATGTAGGAAGTGAGACATATTCTCATGCCTCACTTGATTTTTAGTTGATATTAATAAGTTAGTGATGACTCATTATTAGAAGATTTTTATGAACACGTCACATGGGATATAGGTTTGGAAGAGCTTACGTCTAATTGATGGTCTTAAACTTATCCTTTAGACAATATCCCTAAATTTATGTCTTTTCCCTTGTCCTCGATATCGAAAAAATAGGTCGCGACACCCCTAACCCCCCTTGAGAAGGTGAAGAATTGAATTCCCATCTTTCCCTTTTCATTTGTGAAGGCTAGTCATTGAGACAATCTCCAATAATTGAGGCATAAATATCCACTCTCATCAGTTTTTGGCGTTAAGATCTGCCCACTCCAATGCAAATAGGGAACCGACATGGCAATAAAAATTCATTCACTACCTGCGCACGATCTTTCGGATTGACATTCGCCCCACTATACCCAAGCCAAACACTCATTTTAAGACCAAATAAACAACTTAGCATTCAGATCATCTCTATTATTTCCGTTTGACTTAGTTAATGACCAATCTTATGAAATCAAATCTCACTCTCTTCTCGACCCTGATGAAATACTTCATGGCATAAGAACCAATTGGACAAAATAAGAAATAGTTTTCACCAGTGAAGACAACAAGCGATTGAGTTTGACACATCGAGTAAGTATTACCTGATGTGTTATGACCAGTAATCACGAGTCGACAAGACATAAAAGATAGTTTTCACAATTGGAAAAGAGCATTGGACTTGTGCCAAATCGATTTATTTCCGTTTCCTTAATTGTCTAATATAAGATGGTATTGTCCTTACTCAGACCCTTATGGTCGAGTGGTTCGTTCCCAATTGAAATTGCGGGTCCGTATGCTTATCATTTCCTATTGGTGCCTCCCTATAGTCCGTTATTTTACGAATGATTAGTTCGGAATATTTGTACTGATCATGCATTTGATTAATATCGTCATTTTATAAAATTCTAAAATAGGGTCGGATTTTAGGACGTTACAAGTTGGATTCCTCACACCACCCAAGCATTAACTATTTCATGTAGGGCTAGCTGTTATGATTTCAAGTTGCATGTAATTTTTTTCTTCTTGGAGATTACTATTGGGCATTTAATGAATTTATGGTTCTTTTGTGCAAAAAAAATAAAATGAAAAATACCTTTTTCAATGGGAGAATTTACATTTACAATATCCAAATGTTCGATGGTTGATGCAATTGAGCTCTTGACCCATTAGATTCAAGATTACAATCCCTAAACTTCTGTTAAGTAAGCGATTTTGGACTAGGATCCTCTTCTGCATTGAAATATTTGAGAGTGTCTGTAATTTTGAGATGTAAATTTTTTTTGTTTGGACTCATAAATAATCAACTTCATTGCTTAAAAAATTTAGTTAAGTCAGAATTGATAAGTAATGAGTTCTAGTTCACACATATTTAGCACACTGCACAAAGTACATGGTACAATATTGTACCGGGTACTTTTTCATTATAATGCTTTTTCATAACGTAATCTAAAAAATGTATTACATTTCACGATGTTTTGTACTCTTTTAAGTTTATTTTGTACATAGTTTTAATGAAAAATCGTGAAAAATCCCTAGTGAAAACTCATAAGTGAATCTGTATTTATACCGACCAAAAATAAATAAATCTGTATTTGCAAATCTGACCAACAAAATGGAAGGAAAGAATCTGTATATGCAAACGGGTGGCCGAAACCTAAAGAAACATCTTCACGTGGTTCACGACTCTGCAAAAAAAGGGGCTGGGCCTAGCACGACGGCACATTCAAATGCCTTGCATCATTAGATTGAAATGATTTCGACTCGTCGCTGGAGAGGGCGGTGTGGTCTTATCCTATGACTAGTGAGGGTCGCGCATGACCTCGAACGGGAGGGCTGCGGTTAATGAGGGTGTCGTGGCCCTCTGTAACCGCTAAGGAGAGTCCTGCGAAAAATTCTTGTATATACCTGCAATATGTAAGCTTATTTTATTTCTGTTAGTGAATAATATAAGCATCACGTGAGATTCACATAATTTAATTGAAAATAAAGCGGGCTCTTATTAGAAATGTCAAAATGTGCCAAAACTTGTTTAATAACCCAAAAGTAATAAAATGGTTGTAACAAATTTCACGGTCCATTCACTAATTTTTGATCTGTTCTCAAATATACCTCATGATCCAGTTTCAACTTAACATAGCATTTCCACATAGATAATAAATACACAAAAACAAGATGTCATAGAAAATTATTTTCAAAACAAAACCATTTTAGGACATAAAAAATTAGGGATTACTAATACGGCTTTTGGACAGAGGCTAATGAGGGCAAATTGAGGATTAGAGTAAAATTTGATGATTTTCTTTTTGACAAAAAAAATTGGGATAGATTTGGGAATAGACTAAGAGTTTGGGGTTTTTTTTTAGACAAAAGAAAATTTTGGGGTAGATTTGGGACTAAAATTAAAGTTTAGGGTTTTTTCTGAGACAAAAGAAAAGTTTGGGGCAGATTTGGGACTAAATCTAAAGTTTGAGATTTTTTCTGAGACAAAAAAAAGTTCGGGGCATATTTGGGATTGACCTAAAGTTTGAGGTTTTTATTGGAATTGACCCCCTTTCATTACTAACTCAAAGTTTGATTATAACTAAATCCGAATTCGTAACACAATATAAACAAAAGAAATTGCAAGGGATAAGAGATCCAATTTGAAGTGAGAGTACCGGCTAAGTGAGCTTTGGCTATTCAGTTGGTAGCTTGATTTGTGACTCTAGGTTCACGCAGCAAACGAATACCTTCTAACTGACCCAGCAAAACTTGACAATCCTTAACAATCGTTCGAGAAGCCTATGAGCATTCCTCATGGCCCATAATGAAGTTCACGGGTAACAAGCTATCAGCCACTGACTCCATGTACAGATAATAAGCACCTACACCAGTTGAACTAACTTTACTTTTCTCCTTCACCCACGACAGAGCTTCCCTAATGATTAGGGTTTCGGCGACAAGAGCAGATGGGGCATGGACTGATCTTGCAAATCCGTCAATGAGGTTTCCTTTTCCATTTCGACAAATCCCAGCCATAGATCCCTCCTTCGACGAGCTCCTCCATGCTACATCAACATTCAGTTTAAGGATCTGGATGCAGTGGGTTCTAGATTTCCGTCAGAGGTACCTTGCTTTGGCCAGCGTTTTTGTTCCATTTTGTAAATAATAGGTTCGAGAGTTTAGCTTCGTCCACTATACGATTTGGTTATGGTTTCTTGCCAATCTGTTTAAAAAAGATACGCGTCACTCACTAGATTATAGTTGTTCATTCTATTCATCTTTTGTGTTTTTCAAGTTCCTTGTTGGCGACCTATAGAGCGAGTATTGTTGACAAGGACTTTTAGGAGCTCAACTTTTGGCTATAGTTTAAGATCGTTTCCTTCGGGTTAAAGGACGGCGTTGTTAGTACCCTAATCCTTGTAGGATTCGGGGCGTGACAATCGTGAACTTATTTCTTTTCAAAGCTCAGAAACAAAACAAAATGGAACCAGATTACTCATTAAATTGCAACACATTTGAAAGACCCTATTCCACGGAGCTTCAAACAGCAAAAAGAAAGGAAACAGAGTAGACAAGAATTACTGAAGATAAATCCATAAGCTCCCAGCGAGAAAGGAGGTAGCTTTTTCTTAGCCAACTACGTGCTGGCCGAATAACAGGGGCAAATGCCCATAGTACAACATAAATGAAGACTAGAATTCCAACATTGAAGCATCTCACTATGGGGAGTGCCACTGAGAGCCTTCAAAATTAACACATAATACGGGGAAATTATTGGATAAGTATCACACGTACTAAAACTTTAACCCGGAACCGGACAACATCTCTTCCATGACACCGTCAATTCTCTCCCCCATCTCGGCACTCATGTAATTCATCCAATCTCCGACCTCGCCTCTCCTGAAGAACCACTTCTTCTCTTGTCCAGTCGACAACTTCCCGCTCTTGTTCACCTCCAAAGAGCTCAAATTGTCGAAGCTACACATCCTCAGTATTCCCTCCACAGTCCCGTCTCTCAGTTCTTCTCCGCTGAATGGGCACCCCAAGAAATCGGCCAGCCTCCTCACATGAACACCTGGGTCCTCTTTCATCTCCTCGTACATCATGAACAAAACCTTCTCGGGCATCTCCAAACTCACCTTGTGGTAACCCAGCACATGGTCCCAGTAAGGCCCGAATGGGTTCAACCCACGACAGAACTTGTCAAGGCACTCCGAGAGCGGAATCTGGCCCTTCTCTTCGGGCCTCAACTTGTGGGCAAAGTGCCACCATGAGATGACGGTGTCCTTAGGCTCCCTACAAAGGTAAACCAGCTTGCACTTGGAGTCCTTCACTGATTGTGGAAGCGAGGAGTAAGGCAAGTGGGTGGCGAAGAGCCTCGGGGATGCCATAGCAGCAAGATCGGGATTTTCTTGCTCGAGAAAGAGCTTGAACTCCAAGAAGGGCACGAGATCGTGTGGATTTTGGGTTAGGAGAGGGTGGCGTTGTTGTGAGTCGGAGCTGGAATACTTGGCACGGTACAAGAGAGCAAACAAAATGCCCTTTAGCCAGGTGGAGCCAGATTTCGGGTTGGTGACGAGAAGGATGTTGGAGGAATGAGCTTGGAAGTGGTTTTGGTAAGCAAGATGCCGTTCAAAAGCCGAGAGGGGAGCCAGAAGCCCTGATATAAGCAGAGAGAACCACCGACCCAATCTTCTTCCGAAGGGAGAGAGGAGAGCAAGTCTTTGCTTGCTTGCGACATGTCGTCTTCTCCCAAGTACCTTGCATGGGAAGGGGAAGGATGTCGAGAGGCTTCCATGGTGGTGGTGGAGGAGGAGGAGGATAAGGTGGAGGTGGAGAGTTCGAGTAAAGGTGTTGAAATTCTGATAATTTTTTCCTAGAAAAGTCTATTTTACGAGTCCTTGAGAGACGGCACAATAGTAGTAGCAGAGCAAGCGCATGCAAGGGCGAGACTATTGGGTCCAATAATTCATTCAGCCGACAAGGGCTGCTCGCCGCCCCATCTATTCTCTCTCTCTCTCTCTCTCTCTCACATAGTCGGCCATTATACCCAATTCAAGCCCCTTAGTCAATTAAACCCAGGGTTAAACATTATACAAACACTGTCATCCCTCAAAATTTGGGGTCGACAATTCATTATTCAGAAAACACAGAGAGAAAACACTCGAAAGAGTAAGAGCGGGAGCACGGTCGAGAGACCCCCTCGCGGCTGCGTCTCCTCTCGCGTGCTAACTGGCCGACGACGTGAACCGTTGCTTCCCGACGACAATGCTGCTTGTTTAGCTTAGCCGTTGACCTGCCCTGTCCCGCGATGGTGAAGAATCTTCATCAACCCACCGAGCAGCCATTGTTCTCCTGTTGCGACGACATGAGATGTGGCCGAGGTCCCTGCCAATGCCTGACGCCGTTGTCGTCCTGAGTCCTTGCACCGTCGCTGCTTCCTGCCAATTTGCAACGTCCCTCAAGCCAGCTTGCCCAGCACTGCGATCCCACTTTAATCGATCTCTTCAAGGCTAGGACTCATATGACATATCGAGAAGAGAAGAACGTTACGGAGCATTGCAAATTCAAACTCAACTTTCTGACAAAAATAATGTTGTACTTATAGTTTGGGACATATAGCACATTGTACAAAATAAAATCAGGACTTAAATTTACCATCACCGCTTTTGGTAGCACAAGTCACTTTTCCATCTTGAGTTCATATAGGATATGCCCCCGTTACGTTCCTCGATTGATTCAGAAGCAAAATTGCCTTGTCATATGTTCGGAGGCTCTAATCCAATTTATGGAAATATCATTGGGCCAATAGAGCTCACTTAAGAGTTGTCCAAAAGAAGTGGGCGGTTTCATTGCCATGAGCAAACTAACTAAATGCTGATATTGATCGCTACTTATTGTTGTTGTCGTCTTAATCTCCTTTGGACCTCCTCGATTGCTATTCTACAATAGTAGCGGAACCAACGTTGCCACTTTGTGCGGAGTGTACGGCCGTCATTGGAGCATTCCCTTTGCGTGCCTTACCACCTTGCCTCGGCTTTTGATTCTGAGGATATTCAATTAACTCCAATAATGATTCTTCTCGTGCTTGAACTTTCCACAACGGTCACATTCAGACTTCTCGAAAAATACTTTCCTAGGGCGTCCTTTGCTTACCTTGAAAGCAGCACCCTTGATCTTCTCTTTCCTCCCTCGAACAATTGATTGCTGACGCTCCTCTTGCGTGATCATAGAATAAACCTCATCAAAGGTCGGAAGTTACTGGAGGTTGAGAATTTGGGAATAAACATTTCCACGGGTTCATTATTGAGGCCGATACGATTTTGCTGGATCTTCTCCACCTTCTTCTTCTTTGCATACTTTGTAGCTGTTGCACAGGTACATTACGGGATGTCATCATAGTCATCGAGTTTGTCCCACAAGACCTTCAATTTGGTTTAATATTCCACCAGTGAGAGTCCTCCTTGCCGTAGCAACCCAATCTCAGTTTTGATCTCGTGGATGCGAGTTCCGTTACCTTGGGCAAATCTCTCCTTCAGCTCATCCCACGTTACCTTTGCTTTATTGGCAATGTCACACTTCCCTAATGGCTCTTGTCGAGGGAATTGAAAATCCATGAAACTATCATGGACTGACAAATGTCCCAAGTAATAAACTCGGGTGCTATGTGATCTAACTTCTCTAGTGATCCGTGGATAAACCCAAGTTTGTTTTTCGCCTGCTATGTGTGTGTCATTGCCTTCAACCATGTTGCATGGTTATTACGCATGAAGTGAGTATAATTCCAGGATTGTCGGAGGTGTTGAGATAATATGGTAAGGAAGAATCAATTACCTTCTTTGTAGATGATACTTCCTTGGCCATATTTTGACAACATAAGAAAGTAAAAATCTCTTAAGTGATTTCTGCACTGCTTCCTCTTTCAGTTAATTACATGGAATAATCTACCCATATTCTCACCAGTCGGTAGATATTATTATAGTTAAAGAAACAAATTTGTCTCAAAGATTGAGATCCTCTGAGGTCTCTAGCCTCGCGCGACCCAACAACTGGGGCCTCAACCACCACCCAAGGTGTCGCTACCTTTTTTCACAAGGTGAGAGAGAGAGAGAGACAGAGACAGAGAGTGCTTTAGGCAATTGCGAAGAGGAGGCCTCGTGCGATAGCAGCAGAGAACGAGCAGCGTGCATGATGGTGGTGGAGGTAATGTGAAGAGAGACAGTCGTCCAATAATGTGTGAAAGGATTTCTATCCTTTCCCCACGCGAATAGAGGCTTCAAAATGTAGCTCTCTGCCTTTCTTCTCTGTACATTAACGCTCCAAGGAGTCATATTGGAACAACGGTCCACGATATGATTTCCTCCCACTTTTACTTCTTTCATTATGCTGTTCCCATACTTTCTTGCACGTTGCGGCTGGGGTGGATGCGGATCTTTTCAACCAATTCTCTTCGCTTTGATGAATATGCACTGCATCGGCTATTTGCCAAATTCAAATATTGTTTCCCTAAGTTAATGCGGCTGCAAATTAAGACATGTGAACTTAACTAGCCAGTGCATCACGTGGGGTACATAAAGTAGTACTTGTTAGGTAAGGACTCAAGATAAACATTTATGGGAAACCTAACCAAAGAAGAATTGGCAATGCATGATACCTAATTTGTTTAAATAAATAATCAACGTTTTTCATGTGATTTGGTTGATATAATTTAGTAGAAAAATTATTACTACTTCAAGCATTACTCAGCTATCACACTAGAAAAAGCATAATTAGATTCTACCAACATTTCAAAGAAAAATTAAAGAAATCTTTTTAAAAAGCATAGTGAGGATGTGACAGGCATGCTCTCCAGTTCTATTGCTTATCCACTTCAAATCTTATCATAACTAATTAGAATGGTATGATTTGCAAAATTCACCTTTCTATTCTTGGTAAGATTTTACTAGAACAAATTTGTTTCATTGACAAGGTTGTAATATGAGAAAGGTCAAATATATTGTACATGATCTAGAAATGTCCTCTAGCTAAATGCTCGACTTTGGGGGGTTAGTATGTGCATTTTAATATTCTCTCATTTTATCTTGTGGAAGTAACTACTATAGAGTACACATCCCATCATGTCAGCTAAAACGAATTAGGGACCATAATCTTCTCGCTAGAAAAAGGAAGAACGATGCAATCATAGAAATACAAGTACTTTCTTATAGTTTTAATATTTGCGATTGACTAAGCATCACATCAATCGTGACAATATTTTTCACTTAAAATGACGCCTTCCTGAGGCCAACCGTACATTGGCCTCAGTAATTATTGTTGCCATAGTCATAAACCCAAATCATGATCAAAGCTTCAACCCTGAACCATGCATCTTCTCTTGCATGACACGATCAATTCTCTCCCCCATCTCGACACTGATGTAATTCAGCCAATCTCCGACCTCGCCTTTCCTGAAGAACCAGTTGGTCTCTATTCCAGTCGACAACTCCCCGCTCTTGTTCACCTCCAATGCGCTCAAACTATCGAAGCTGCACATCCTTAGTATTCCATCCACGGTCCCATCTATAAGCTCTTGTTTGCCTAACGGACACCCCAAGAAGTCGGCGAGTCTCTTGACATGAACGTGTGGATCCTCCTTCAGGTCCTCATACCTCAAGAACAATACCCTCTCAGGCATCTCGGAGCTGGCCTTGTAGTACCCCTGCACGTGGTCCCAGTATGGTCCAAACGGGCTTGTGCCCCGGCAGAAAGCGTCGAGGCACTCTTCGAGTGGCATCTCACCTGTTCCTTTGGACCTCATCTTGTTGGCGAAGTGCCAGAATGAGACGAAGGTGTCCTTAGGGTTCCTGCACAGGTAGACCAACTTGCATCCGGAGTCCTTCACTGACGTCGGGAACAAATGGTAAGGCAAGTGGGTGGCGAAGAGCCTTGGGGACGCGAAGGAAGCAAGGTTGGGGATCTCTTGCTCTAAGTAGAGCTGGCTCTCTAAGAAGGGCACGAGGTTGTGAGGGCTTTGGGTGAGGAGAGGGTGATGTTGCATCGAGCCTGAGAGCTCGGCCCGGTTCAAGAGACAGAAGAGAATGGCCTTCAACCAAGTGGTGCCAGACTTGGGGGCAGTGATGAGGAGGACGTCGGTGTCTTGGGCTTGGAAGTGGTCTTGGCAGGTGAGGACGCTGCTCAAGATCTGTGGGGAATACCAGAAGCCTTGGTACTGGTAGATAGAGGTGGTGATCCAGCCCTTTTCGCGAGGGAGCAACGGAAGGAGGTCTCGGCATTTTTGGGAGATGTCATCTTCTTGCAAGTACTTGGGTCGGTGAGGTTGAGAGGGTGTCATGGTGGAGGAAGAGCGGGAGAATTTCAGAGTGAAGGGTTGTTACAGCTAGTTAGGGCTCGATGAAGGGAAAGAAAGGGGGGTTGGCTTAGGATTTCAGCGATGACATTAAATAGAGAGGTTTATTGCACTGGAAGATTCATATAGCTGGTCTATTATTGCTCCTGAATAAAGTTAGAAATCCATCGAAAAGGCTATAGCTAACGCTTTTTTTTTTTTTTCACATATATGGTTGTTGCATGCTAAATTCATAATGAACATACGCCTTATTCGATGAAATCGATCTTTTCTGATACACAACATTAAGATTTCTAATTGAATCTCTATGTAAAAAGATGTTGAATATACTTTCGCTACTCATCGCATCATCTTCAACTTCTGTATCACTAATACGCAAATAAATCTCTCCTACTTTAAATTCTTTCCTATTTATTCAAACTTACCACATCAATCACTTCCAAATGGGTATGATATCCAGGCATCACTCATTAAATTTATGAATATGAATCAGTTACTATGATTGTTAGGACGATGCATTCGTCTGCATGCAACAAGATGCAACAAATCTAAATTCAACTCCTACCTAACATGAACATGGCAAAGGTGGACGGGCTAGGTTATTTGAATGAAGTGGAAAAAACAATTTAGATAACATCATGTTGATACTCGATATCACAAATCAATAAAAAAATGTTCATTGTTTTTTGAAAATTTTCGACATGCTTGCTAAAAAGTAATAAGGGAGGTTACAGAATGTAATAGTGCAACACAATGTCAACGTTCCATGTATATTGCAAACCCCTACAATATACGAAAATATAAAGATATTGCAGTCATCATTGTCTTTTTTGAGAGTTAATTAAAAATAAAGCATTTGAAGAAAACACGTCTTTTTTTTTTTCTCGCTGTTCAAAATTAGATACTCATATTCATGTACCTTATAAATTTATATTCATCACTTAAAGTAATCTAAGCTAACCTTGTTAGGTCGACAAGTTGATCCGATACTGGCTTCAAATCTTCTATAAGCAAGATCTCCATCTCAACCAGCAAAGACTAAAAATGGTGAAGTTCGAAGGCATGACTTTCTCTAGTGCACGACGATCAAGTATCTTTCACTAGTGACGTTAGATACAGAGGCTTATTGCACGAGAGGATTCATTGCTGGATCCATTATTGCTATGGAATAATACCAGAAATCCGAAAAGGCTTTAGCTATCTCCTTGTTTAATCATATAGAATATGTAACTAGACACCAGAACGCATCTAGATCACATGATTAAAATAGGAAAACCCATGCTAAAGAAAGTCAATGAAGCATAACTTATCGATAAAAGTAATGTGCTATTGGTGAAAGAAAGGGGGTTAGCTTAGGATTTCAGTGATGGCGTTAAATAGAGAGGCCTATCGCACTGAAGATCCGCATAGCTGGTCTATTATTGCTCCTGTTAAGTTAGAAATCCTTCGAAAAGTCTATAGCTAACGCCTTTTTTTTTTTTTTTTTCACACATATGGTTGCTTTATGCTATATTCACCATGTACATATGCCTTATTTGGTCAAGCGGATCTTATTTGATACAGAACAATAAGATATCTAATTGCATCTTTATGTGAAAAGACGTTGAATATACTTTCACTACTTCTCACATCATCTGCAACTTCCTTATCACTAATACACAAATATATCTCTTCCGCTTTAAATTCTTCAGTTTATTTACTCGAATTTACCACATAGATTACTTCTGGATTTGTATGATATCCTAGCATTAAATTTATGAGTACGAATCGGTTACTACGATTGCTAGGACAATGCATTTGTCTGCATGCAGCGAGATGAGTGAAATCTAAATCAAACTCCAACTCCTACGTAGGATGAACATGACAAAAGTGGATGGGCTAGGTTATTTGAATGAATCTTCTTACGGCAACAACATTTTAGAAAACATCGTTTTAATACTTGATATCAGAAATCAATAAAAAAAAAATGTTCATTGTTTTTCGAAAATTTTTGACATGGTTGTTGAAAACTAATAAGGGAGGTTACACTGTGTAATAATACAACATAGTGCCAACATTCCATGCATATTACAAATAGGGTTTGCTAGTATAATTATTTTTAGGTTACTGTGAGAATAACAGCTTATTGTAAGCCAAAAATTCTTGAAAAATTGTTCCCCACGAGAATTTTAATTAGGGAAAATGTCACCAAAATTTCAAATTATGCCACTTAGGACAAATTTACCTTGGATTTTTTTTTTATGATATTAAAAATCCCAAACTATGCACTTGGGTAAATTTACCTTAAACTTTCTTTTTGTGACATTAAAAACCCCCAAATTATGTCACTTGGAATAAATTTATCATGAAATTTTTTTGTAATACCAAAAAACCTGAACTTGTACTTGTGTGACATATTTATCTCCAAACTCTTTAACCGAAAGGTATTGTCTTTTTTCCTTTTTTTGTTTTTTCTTCTTTTTCTTCTTTCCCTCTACCATTGGTGACCCTCTCTTGACTCAAGCTAGGGTCACCCTTCTTGGATCTAGTGTCGGGTGAGGGCGACCCTTGCTCGACTTAGGCAAGGGTCTAGCGAGGGCTGCCCTTGTTGGCTTCCCTTCGTCATGGCTGGCAGAGGGAAAGAAGAAGAAGGAAAAAAAAAAGAAAAAAAAAAAAAAAAAGAAATATAGAAAGAAAAAAGATGAAAATGCCCTTCGGCCAAAGAGTTTGGGATAAATGTGTTGTAAGAGTATAAGTTCGGGGTTTTTTGTGTCACAAAAAAGTTCAAGATAAATGACATAGTTTGGGGTTTTTAGTATCACAAAAAAAAAGTTTAGGGTAAATTTATCCCAAGTGGTATAATTTGAGATTTGTAAAATCACAAAAAAGTTCAAAGTAAATTTATCCCAACCGGCATAGTTTGGGATTTTGAGTGGTATTTTCCTATATAGTTATTTGTTATTTATTTTTTTGTGGTGCATAATGGATTATTATTCTCACGGTAAATTCAAGATTATCATCTAATAACTTCTCTATTGCAAACCCCTATAATCTACGAAAGTTGGGAAAATTACCAAAAAATATTAAATATATTACAATTGTACCGATTCAGTCCTAAATCTTTTACATTTTTGTTAATTTTGGCCAACCGGTGCTTACGTGGATGCCAACTGGCACTAGCCGTTCAACTAACGCTAACGTGGACAGTTTTTAATAATATTTTATTTTTTCCAAATTGTTCTATTTTTCTATTCTTTTTCCTTTTTCCTTTTTTTCTTTTCTTCCTTCTTTGCTTTTTTAAACCCACAGTGACAGGGAACGCTGGCTGGGCATCCACGAGGGCTTTGCAGCTCTCGCCCAGCCTCGCTTAGATCTGGAATTTCTCCTGGGTTCACCACTTAAATTGGTGGAGATGATGGTTGGTAAGGAAAATCCGCATCATCTTCTTCCTCTGACGGACTCCACATTCAAAAATGCAACTGGTGTTGATCCTGAACTTGATCCTTAGGTTTCCTTCAGTGAAATCCGAGAACGAGAGAGGATGAAACCAGAAGGAATGTGCGTTGCTCGAAGCCTTGGCCATGGGTGAGGCTGCCTTTGCCTGTGGCTGGTGAGGCTGGCCTCACTCGTGGCCCCTAGGCATCAATTAGATCTAGGCGAGAGACGCGACCCTCATTGGTTGGCGGTGAGCCTCGTCATGGGTTGAAAAAAGCAAAGAAGCGAGGAAAAAAAAGAAAAGGAAAAATAAAAAATAAAAAATATCGAAAAAAAATATTATTAATAATTGTTTATGTTAATATTGATCGGATGGGTAGCATTGATTGATCAAAATTGATTGGATGAATTGAATTGGCATAAATACAAAATGTTTATGACTAAACTGACCAAAAGAATGTCTAGAATTGAATTAATACAATTATAATATTCTCTACATAAATTCAGAGATATTATGGTCATTATTGTCTTTTGAGAGTAAATTAAAAATAAAGCATTTGAACGAATACATGTCTTTTCTCTTCTTGCTGTTCAAGATTAGATACTCATATTCATGTATCTTATAAATTTACAATTATCGCATATAATAATCTAAGCTAACCTTGTTAGGTGGTCAAGTCCATCCGCCACTGGCTTTAAATCTTCTGCAGCTAAGGTCTCCCTCTCAACCAGCAAACATAATGGAGCAAAAAAAAAACCAGCAAACATTAAAAACGCTGAAGTTAGTAGGCATGCCAATCAAGTATCTTTCAGTGTTGACGTTAGATAAAAGATGCTCATTGCACAAGAAGATTCATTGCTGGATCCATTATTGCTCTCGAATAATGTTAGATATCCGAAAGGCTTTAGCCTTAAGCTATAACTTCTTTTAAACATATGTAGGCTAGACTAACACTCATATAGATGATCACATGATCAAAACAAGATACCTCAATGCTAAAAAAAAGTCAATAAAGCATTACTTATCGTTATAATCTACCTTTTCCATATGGAGGGAAAAAGACATAAATTTAGAGATATTGCCTAAGAGATGGGCTTAGGGACCTTTATCAAGCACGAGCTCTTCTAAGCCCATATCTTGTGCGATGTTGGGATATTCAATTTTAACTATAATTGATCCTATAAGAACTTTCTAATGAGGAGTCACCATGCCACAAGCTATTGGGGTCTGCTAGAAATCAAATGAGGCATGTACTTAACTTCCTGTGCAATCGGAAAATTTATGATCAGGGATTTAGTTATAGTAATTAATTAATTAGTGCCATTTTAATACTTAATTTTGTTCATTTTTTTTTGAAGATGATTGTCGAGTAGGCCGAATTGATTTTAGACCTATTTATTAACATGTGAATTGATTATACTGGTACACAATTATTAAAATAACAATTAACAACCAATGAAGCATTGAATACATTGTTAGGAAAAACAAGCACCTTGCACTAAATAATAAATGTCCACCCTAACTAAGCCAAAGGGAAGCTAAAATCAATATAATGAAAGCGCTCAATCAATTGATAATTCGCTCCAAAAAAGAAACATTGAAACTCTATCGTAAAGCCCTAAGAGTTTGTTCGAATTTTGACCACGATCTTTTATCAATTTTCCCACAATTAAGAGGAAGCTATCCCAAAAGACCATTTTAAGCATTTTCAAGGAATTATAAGTTTTTAAAATTTTCTGAATTTCTGAATTTTTTTAATTTTATTTTTTTTATGAATTTTAATATTATGAAAAAGAGATCGGCCCTTTTCCCATTTCTCTATTTTCTGCTTTTCTCTTTCTCTTTCTTCCTTTTTTGATTTTTTGATTTTTGGTCTTTTCCCTTTCTCGTCCTCTTCTGCCCTTCTTCTTCTCCTTCTTCTCTACCTCACGCCCTAAGCCACCTTCTCTCCTACACTCTTTTTCACCGAAACTGATTTCCGCCGAATCTCACCCAGACGACGACGCCGGCCACCACACCACCATTCGCCGGTCGTTCACCCTGACCGGCGTCGACCACCGCCGGCCATGAACTCCGGCGATCAGTAATACACTCACCGGCATAACGAAAACACACGCTCTCTCTATGATACACGATTATTTCACGAAAATCACATAGAACACCATGAACACAAACAAATCGAGCAGGATTGGATAGGTACATAAGTGAGGGCACGTCGATCTCGGGTTAGAACTTGAACTGACTCTCGTTCCTCTCTAGGACATTTTATCAAACATCTGGAGTGCATCGGCTAGAGGGAGGACCTAGACTCACTTGGGACATGGATTCGGGAAAACATCAACAAAAGATTCACCAAAAACACTCAAGATGCACTCAGAGACAGGTTAATCACATTAAAAACAGGTATCAACGAAGAACAACTATCCTCGGCTGCAACAAATCGGTAGAACACAGATCACATTCAGACATTTCAGCGAACAGTCGGCATACGCTATTGAAGCAAGGAACTCTCGACATGATATGGACCCGAGCACAAACCTAGACTCCTAACAACGCGTAACAGGGCAACCAAAAGCTTTCATGGAGGACCGAAGGGACAGAGACTCGCGCGAACTGGTTGGCCGTGAGCTCCAGACGCCCTCCCAAAAAACAGAGCACACACACTGGGGGGAGACCTCCCAAAAAAAGTTTGGACAAACTTGTCCCTCAACTGAAAGTTGGTATTTTCTCCTTTATTATTAACTTTTTTTTTTTTTTTTCACACATATCCGTTTTTTAGCAATTCAATCTATACGAGACCATACACCACAAAGCTTAGTAGGGCGAAAAGAAGAAGAAGGAGGCTGCTTTTTATTGGTCAACTAAGTGTTGGCCACATAACATCTGCAAATGCCAATATTACACAACATAACTGATGCCCAGAGTCACATCATTCAAGTGCCTTGGGCCGACCCAGAAGCCTTGGTATAGGTGGAGGGAGGGGCCAAGCCAGCCTTGCTCGCACGGGAGAGAGGCAAGGAGGTCACTGCATTCTTGAGAGATGTCATCATCTTGCAAGTACTTCGGGAGGGATGGAGATTGAGGCATTGTTGTGTAGTGGAAAGGCTTTCAATAGCAGAAGAAGAAGGGTTGATATACATACATACATACAACATACATACATACACATATATATAGATATATACATATATATAGATATATACATATATATATATATATAAATATAAAATAAGAAAGATATTATTATAGTTAAAGAAACAAATTTGTCTTAAAGATTGAGATCCTCTGAGGTCTCTAGCCTCGCGCGACCCAACAATTGGGGCCGCAACCACCACCCAAGGTGTCACTACCTTTTTCACAAGGTGAGAGAAAGAGAGCGCTTTAGGCAATTGCAAAGAGGAGGCCTTGTGCGACAGCAGCAGAGAACGAGCAGCGTGCACGATTAATGTGAAGCAATAATGTGTGAAAATTTCTATCCTTTCCCCCACACGAATTAGGGGTGTGCAAACCCGGGAGGACCGGCCGGTTTTGTGGCGCGACAGCAGCATTTTTGAGAACGAGCAGCGTGCACGATGGCGGCGGAGGTTTTTAATATAAATATTTTAAAGTCAAGAATTCAAAAAAGAAGAAGAAAACTTTAGAGTCTTAAGAAAATACAATTATATAGAGATTAAAAGGACAAATTAATAAAATGGTGTATAAACGAAGTGGATTGTCTTTGAGAATGTAGTAATATTAACAATTTTTTTCGAAAAAGAAAATTATCCTTTCTCCACGGTCCTAGAATAGAGGCTTCAAAGTGTAGCTAGAGGCTCTGCAGCCTTTCTTTCTTCTCTGTACATTAACGCTCCGAGGAGTCATATTGGAACAACGGTCCACGAAATGATCTCCTCCCCTTTTACTTCTTTCTTTATGCTGTTCCCATACTTTCTTGCACGTTGCGGCTGGGGTGGATGCAGATCTTTTCAACCAAATCTCTTCGCTTTGATGAATATGCACTACATCGGCTATTTGCCAAATTCAAATATTGTTTCCCAAGTTACTGCGGCTGTAAATTAAGACATGTGAACTTAACTAGCCAGTGCATCATGTGGGGTACATAAAGTAGTACTCGTTAGGTAAGGACTCAAAATAAACATTTATGGGAAACCTAACCAAAGAAGAAACGGCAATGTATGATACCTAATTTGTTTAAATAACCAATCAACGTTTTTCATGTGATTTGGTTGATATAATTTAGTAGAAAAATTATTACTACTTCTAGCATTACTCAGCTATCACACTAGAAAAAGCATAATTAGATTCTACCAACATTTCAAAGAAAAATTGAAGAATTTAAAAAAAAAAGCATAGTGAGGATGTGGCAGGCATGCTCTCCAGTTCTACTGCTTATCCAGTTCAAATCTTATGATAACTAATTATAAAGGAATGACTTGCAAAATTCACCTTTCTATTCCTTGTAAGATTTTACTAGAACAAATTTGTTTCATTGACGGGGTTGTAATATGTGAGAAGTCAAATATGTTGTACATGATATAGTAATGTCCTCTAGCTAAATGCTTGACTTTAGGGAGTTGGTATGTGCATTTTAATATTCTCTCGTTTTATCTTGTGGAAGTAACTACTATAGAGTACACTTCCCATCATGTCGGCTAAAAAGAAATAGGGACCATAATCTTCTCGCTAGAAAAAGGAAAATGATGCAATCATAGAAACACTAGTACTTTCTTATAGTTTTAATATTGCGATTGACTAAACACTACATCAATTTTGACAATATTTTTTTAAAACAATGCATTCCTGAGGCCAACTGTACATTGGCCTCGGTAATTATTGTTGCCATAGTCATAAACCCAAACCATGATCAAAGCTTCAACCCTGAACCATGCATCTTCTCTTGCATGACTCGATCAATTCTCTCCCCCATCTCGACACTGAGGTGATTCAGCCAATCTCCGACTTCGCCTTTCCTGAAGAACCTGTTGGTCCCTATTCCGATCGACAACTCCCGGCTCTTGTTCACCTCCAATGCGCTCAAACTGTCGAAGCTGCACATCTTTAGTATTCCATCCAAGGTCCCATCCATAAGCTCTTGCTTGCCTAACGGACACCCCAAGAAGTCGGCGAGTCTCTTGACATGAACATGTGGATCCTCCTTCAGGTCCTCATACCTCAAGAACAATACCCTCTCAGGCATCTCGGAGCTGGCCTTGTAGTACCCCTGCACGTGGTCCCAGTATGGTCCAAACGGGCTTGTGCCCCGGCAGAAAGCGTCGAGGCACTCTTCGAGTGGCATCTCACCTGTTCCTTTGGACCTGATCTTGTTGGCAAAGTGCCAGAGTGAGACGAAGGTGTCCTTAGGGTTCCTGCACAGGTAGACGAACTTGCACCCGGAGTCCTTCACTGACATCGGGAGCAAATGGTAAGGCAAGTGGGTGGCAAAGAGCCTTGGGGACGTGAAGGAGGCAAGGTTGGGGATCTCTTGCTCGAAGTAGAGCTGGCTCTCTAAGAAATGCACGAGGTTGTGAGGGCTTTGGGTGAGGAGAGGGTGGTGTTGCATTGAGCCTGAGAGCTCGGCCCGGTTCAAGAGATAGAAGAGGATGGCCTTCAACCAAGTGGTGCCAGACTTGGGGGCAGTGATGAGGAGGACGTCGGTGTCTTGGGCTTGGAAGTGGTCTTGGCAGGCGAGGACGCTGCTCAAGATCTGTGGGGAATACCAGAAGCCTTGGTACTGGTAGATAAAGGTGGTGATCCAGCCCTTTTCGCGAGGGAGCAACGGAAGGAGGTCTCGGCATTTTTGGGAGATGTCATCTTCTTGCAAGTACTTGGGTCGGTGAGGTTGTGAGGGTGTCATGGTGGAGGAAGTGAGGGAGAGTTTCAGAGAGTAGGGTTATTAATATAGCTACGTTAGGCTCGGCGAAGGGACAGAAGTGGGTTAACTTTAATTAGAGAGGCTCATTGCGCGAGAAGATTCCTATTGCTGGGTCCATTAGTGCTCTTAAGATAATGTAAGAAATCCGGAAAGGCTTTACCTAACTCCTTTTTTTCCCCTCACATGTAGCGTGTTTAATAAATTAATCAGTGTGTATACGTCTTACTGGGTTTAATTAATATTTTTCGATACACTGCATTTAGATATCTTATATTATCTTCTGATTTAGGACAATTGTCAGCTATTTTAGGAAGCACAAATAAGTCCCTTCCTCCTTAAATGCTTCATTGTGTCCTATCCTTTCAAATTTATCACTTACGTAACTTTCAATGTATTGTAAAATAAATTAGCATCACTTATTAAATTATCTATTTAAATCGGTTACTACTCCTACAACTTTTTTTTTTCTAGGTCCTACTTTACTTTTATTCTAACTCTCACTATTAAATTTTTGCCTTGCCTCTTTGTAGGGGTGGAATTGCCAAAAAAAGTCCTAAACCTATTGCGGTTGTGCCATTTCGAGTCCTAAACCTATTTTTGACCGATTCGAGTCCTAAACCTTTTGTGATTGTGCCAGTTGAGTCCATCCGGCCAAATTTGGCCGGCCGGGCTGACGTGGACTCCGGCGACAATATTTTAATAATTTTTATTATTTTTGATTTTTAATTATTTTTCGAATTTTTTATTATTTTTTTTTTATTTTTATGTTTTTTTTCTTTCTTTTTTATTTTTCTCCCCTCCCCTCCCCCCGCCGGTGGCAGTGGGCCGGCCGCCCGACGAGGCTACCGGCCCCTTGCGCGAGGGCCGTGAAGCCCTCGCCTAGACTCGCCTGACACTGGGGCCGCCGGCGGGTCACGGCCGGCTTCGCCCGGATCCGGGCGAGGCCGGTCGCGGCGAGGCGGCTTCGCCCGATCCGGGCGAAGCCGGCCGAGGCGGCGCGCGCGCCCGCCCGATCCGAGGCGGCGCCGGCCGCTGCGAGGAGCCTTCGCCCGGATGCGGGCGAGGCCGGCCTCGCCCAAATTTGGGCCGGGGCCGGGCCGCGACCCTCGCCGGCGGCCCCAGTGCAGGCGAGGTCGCCGGCAAGGGCTTTGCGGCCCTCGCGCGGTGCCGGCAGCCTCGTCGGCGCCGGCCGCCACGCCGTCGACGGGGGGGGGGGAGGGAGAAAAAAAAAAAAAAGAAAAAAAAAAACAGAAAAATTGAAAAACAATTAAAAAATTTGGAAAATAATAAAAAAATCAAAAATAATAAAAAAATATTAAAATATTGTCGCCGGCGGGCCGGCGTCCACGTCGGCTCCGGCCGGCCAAATTTGGCCGGATGGACTCAACCGGCACATCGCAAAAGGTTTAGGACTCAATCGGTTAAAAAAATAGGTTTAGGACGAAATGGCACAACCGCAATAGGTTTAGGACTTTGGCAATTCTCCCTTTGTAAGGTGTGAGAGTCGAAACCTAACACTTGAAACTAAAATGTCTTTATCCAAACTCCATGAAAATGTGAGAATTCAAACATTCACCTACCCTTTCTCATGTGGGAAGGGTGGTGTGATTCTACTGCTACTACTTTGTACGTTGCATTTGTCTGCATGCATCAAGATACAAGAAATCTAAATCTAACTTCCACCTAACACGGATATGCCAGATGGGGATGGGGTAGACTACTTCAAAGATCTTCTCATTGGAAAACATTTTAAAAGGTATCGTGCTATCACTTGATATCACAAATAAATCAAGATGTTCAGCATTGGTTCGACATTTTCAACATACTTGCTGAAAATTAATACGGGAGGTCACCTATTTGAGTGTGCAATACTATGACACGTTGTCAACATCCCATGCATATTAATTCCTTGTATAGTTCAAACTCAGAAATGTTGCGGTCATCATTATATTCTTAGAGTAAATTAGTTATAAAGAATTTCGGACTTGAGTATGTTTTTGAATTGCTTTGTTAAACTCTGGGGTGCAAAACTTTAGGAGTATTCCCTCTTTGGTGGGGGAAGAAAAAGATTATTAGGGAATTTGGGGGGCTATGGGGATGAAGACTCCCCATCTCTTCTTCGGAATAAGCTATTATCGAGTAGGCAAGTATAGCAGTTTCTTATATCTAGGATGAGATGGTGGAACTTGTAAAAGTTCTTGCTGGAAAATTTTATTGAATTCTCATCCTCTTTCTCCTTTCTATTCAAGGAAAGACAGTGGCCATCAAAGTACCTTACGATCGTCAATTGGAATAATCTGAACTAATCTTATTAGGTCGACAACTCGATAAGACACTCGTGGACCATCTTTTGCTGCGAACGTGGCCATCTCACCCAGCAAAGACTAAAATTGCTGAAGTTTGGACACATCACTCTGTCTAGTGCATTAATAATCGAGTATTTTCAGTGGTGAAGTGCATGAGAAGAGTCATTGCCGGGTCCATCATTGCTACCCGTTCTCTAATAACGAATCTGAGCAGGCTTTACCTAACTCCTTTCTTTTATGACATATACAAGCTTTAACTTGATAGTCGCGAGCTATCCGTGTGCGTGTACATTGTTGACACCTAAATTTTGACGATTTGTTTTAGTATTTATTAATTGCATTGCAAAATTAGAGATTAATTTCTAATCCCTTAACAAAAAAATTCTTTCTTTAAAATGGCATTGCATATAGACATTAGGAGCATTTGCATCACTAGTTTTAAAATTAATTAAAAAAAAATCGAAATAAAAAAAAAAGGAGAGGAAAAAGGCGGGTCCGGGCTGGGCTTGCCTTTTCCTTCTTTTCCCCTGGCATGGGCTCGGCCCACTTTCCTTTTTCTCCTTTTCTCCTTCCTTTCTCGGCCCGGCCCATCCATCTTTCTTCTGGCTCCTTTCTTCTCCACGCGTGGGACCTGCAGCAGAAAGAGAAGGCAGCAAGTCAGAGCAGCAGCAAGTCAAAGCAGCAGGTTGCAGCAGAGAGGGAAGCAGAGCAGAGGCAGCAGCAGAACAAAAAGCAGCAGCAACAGCAAAGCAACAGCAGCAAGTCAGCTGAGAGAAGCAGAGCAGAAGCGGCAGCAGAACAGAAGAGAAGCAGCAGCAGGTCTGATCGAGAAGAGGGAGCCGAGCGCAGTTCTAACAAAAAGAGACCAGAACCGAGAGACAGAGAAGGGGAGAGTGGAGTCTGTTCAAAAAAGAAAAGGAAAAACCAGACTAGAGAGAACAAACCGAGGGCTAGAGCAAAACTAGCGAGAGAGCGGAAGGGAGTCCGAGCGAGGCGGTGACCGAGAAAGATCAAGAGAGCTTCAGCCGACGCCTCGGCCACGCGCGAGCTCCATCCGACGTCTCCTCAGCCGGTGTCCTCAAGTTGAACCAGGTAGGCTTCCCCGAGCATCCCTGTTTGTTGTTGACGAAGTCTCGGGCCGGAGCTCGCGCCGACCAGTTCGCGCGAGCCCCGGCCCCTGTTGTCCCTCCATTAAGGTTCCTCTGCATGCTGCTATGTCTAGTTGGAAGCCTAGTCCCGGTCTAAGTTCGGTTCGAGTTGGAAACCCTTTGTTTTACTCATGCCTACCAAATGTTTGATGAAATGCGTTATAAAAAACCGAAAGGTGTTCATGCTTTTAGTCGAAAACCGAGTTGTTTCCATGCTCTTTTATCTATAGAATCATTTTGTATTCATTCGCATTCGAGGTTCCATGATGATTTGTATGAAAAACCCGTGTACCGTCGAATCGGTGAGGGTTTCGCAGCCACCGGAGTTTATGGCCGGCGGTGGCCGATGTCGACGGGGATGAATGACTGATAAAAGGGTGGTATCTCGGTGAGGAGAGAGGAACCATGGTGGTTCCGGTTGGAGTCGAAGGTCTTTTGAATAAATAAAGAATAAAATTAAAAGAAAGAAGAGGAAGGAGTTGCAGGCGAGAAAGCGTCGGGGCTGCATGAAGGGAAGCATGCAGGAGTCCACGTGAAGAAGCGTGGAGGCCAGGAGGAAGAAGACCAGAAAAAGAAAAATAATAATAATAATAATAAAAAGAAAGTAGAAAAAGACAAAAAAAAGAAAAAAAATTGGAAAATAGAAAAAAATAGAAAAATAGGAAGGGTGGGCTTCGTCTTGGGCTTGTGTACGCCGGGCTGGTTTCGTCGCGGGCCAGGATGGTCGGGCCAAGAGACAGAAATTAGAAGTGGGCTCTGTCTCTATTAATTTTTTGTGGGCTTTTAATTTTGTTTTTTGGCCCAAGCATGTGGGCCTTCTTTTGTTTTTTTCTAGTGGGTTGGGTCGGCACGGCCTTCTGTGGCCCAATTCGGACCGACAGGGCCCGGGTCAGTCTAGTAGGGCCGGGTCCTTTGACCCGGTCCGAATTATTTATTAAAGAAAACAAAATCTATTAAAAAAAAAAAAACTCAGAAAATATAAAAATATTAAAAAAATCATAAAAAATTTCGAAATTTCAGAAAATTCAAGGGAAATTCAGAAACCTGAAAATTTATAAAAAATTTTAAAAAAAATATTATTTTTTAATCATAAAAATCAAAAAAATATTAAAATATTGAAAATTCCAAAAAAATTCAAAAAAATCCCAAAAACCCCAAGTTTGTTTTAGAGTTTCCTAAAAAGCTCTAAACTAATTCTTGGACCATTTTCTCTCTAAAAAAAATGTCGGAAAACCATCGGCCTAAAATTGTGCTTAAAAGTGAATAAGCCCTTACGGCTTTGCTTTAAGGTTAATTATCCTTGGATACAATTACCCTTGATAGCACACTTAGGATGCGATGATTATGGTTTCCCCCTTAGTTTAATTAGAATTTATTTTCGTCTGCAATTTATTTAATGCTTTCTTTAATTGATGATTGCTAATTTGATGATTGCGCACTCGCATGATCACCTCATATGTTAGTGGTTAATTTTAAAATCAATCCAAACTGCCTGACAAAAGTCCTTTTTGAAATGAACAAGATCAGGTACCGAAAGGGCACTAATTGATTAATTAGTGTAATCAAGTCCCCGACCCTAGAATCTCTGGTTACGTAGAAAGTGAGGCACACTCCCATGCCTCGCTTGGTTTCTAGCCGACCCCAATATGCTAGTGACGACTCCTCATTTGAAGATTTTCATGAACACCCAACGTCGCGCGGGGTATGGGCTTGGAAGAGCCCATGTCTAATGAGGGTCCTGGACCCACCCTTTGGACAATACCCCTAAACCTATTTATTTCGATATTTCCTTTCCCCCATCCGGGACGGAAAAAATAGGTCGCGACAACTTGGCGACTCCGCTGGGGACTTGGTTCTAAACCTTAGAGGACTTAGGCGAAAATTAATCTTGTTCAAAAATATTTTTGTTTGGCAGCAAGGATTCCAGGTACGCCCCTAACATTAAAGGTTTTAAATGTTGGTGCAGGGATGGAGTGATAAGGGGTGAAGTTTTTGCTAACACTTTGTTTTGTAGGTTGGTGAATGGGGATGAATGATTGTCTGGTTAAATTTTTGAAGTGTTGCTTGCTATATAAATTGTTGTGCATGTCTTTCTTACATGGCACTACACTTTAGCACACACAACCTGCCGCCGGACTTGGGCCGCATAGGATCATTTAGAATGGTGTTGAGATGGATGCCACTCCGACTACCACCATGTAGTACGAGTCGCCCATCCCAATTCCGAAATTCTTTTGACGTCGAGAGCTTCCACCCCGGTTTGCAACCGCGCAGCACGGGTCGACTCTTTGGCAAAGCCGGAGTCATGGGAACCCCGACCTAACCACAACCATGCTGGTTCAGTCCGGTAATCCCGTGGCTTCATTTGAGCCGTCTAGACTAGAAATCGACCCACGTCTCATGCGTATGTCTATGTGATTCAAAAAATAGAAAAAGAAAAAATCATCGCCATTGGTAAGTATGATTTCTCCTTTTACTTGTTCATTTTTAATTGAAGCTTTCATTTTTTAAATTTGCGGAGATCAATTGAATGCCCTCGACTTCTAATTTGGAAAATTTGGCAATTACTTTTCATAAGCAAACATTCAGTGTCAATTTCAAAAATCTCTAATTTAGCTTTGCACATTGGATGATTTTGTTAAAGTTTCCAATCATGGGCTTAAAATCACGTCTCGTCAAAAAAATTCTTCCAATTCAGGATTATGTTTTGGGGCACCAAAAAATATTTGAAATCACACTTTTAATCAAATTCTTTCCCTCCCACATTTTGAGATTGAAAATTCAAATCACATTTTGTATATAGATTTCCAAATAAAAATCTCCTCATTTTGGCAAGGGTGAAAGCATAAATCAATCTTTCAAAATTAATGCCACATTTTCCACATGAAACTTTTGGGAATAGAGTGGGCATTCAATTGATAATTGCAAATCAATCTTTTAATGATGTCTCATTTTACGATCAAATCTTGGCAAAATACCGAAATCCTGTAATAGGAATTCTGGGGCACGTACCATCGCCTCGATTTTGTTGTAAAAGGCGACATTATTGGAAGATCATTTTCTCATTCACATACTAACATTGTTTATTCTTTTTGCAGAATGCGGGGAGGCCACTCTTCGAACTTTTCTTACTTGACCGTGCCAAGAAGTGGACTTTAAATCTAGGATGAGAATTTTTGTTACTCATAGGAGTATTGCATTTCGTTTGTGTCTCTATTTTTTTTTATGGATGATGTTTTCAATTCCAAGTTGATCAGAAACCCAGTCTCATTTTTTTTGGGTAAAGAAATTTAAATTTATAAACATCCTTTGGCTTTGAGGGTAATTCGGAAGTTAGTGTATTCCATTGATTTTCCATGAGTTTCTGAAAGTCAATGCATTTTGTTCCTCTCACGTGTTCGTCCTTTGTAGGGAATCTTGAGAAGAATAATTTAGGATGGTAAAATCGCGATCGTTCCAATGGAATCAATTTATTCCGAAACTGATTTATTCATACATTTTCCTACAGGAGAGAACTAAACAATTTTGACATCAGTATTCGAATTAGATCACAAGCAAATACTCTCACAAGTCTTGATCTTGGAATTCAAAGAAATGAGAGTCCAACTTTGACAGTTGACTCTAGGGCAACATCTCTCCTTCCTCGCTGATGACATGTGTTGGGAAAAAAATTCATTACAAAATGATGTATCGTTCCTAAATTGAGCCTAATTAAGTATGGAGATAACACAGTTCATCTTTTTTTATCACAGGGCGATCACTGACACAAGTCACCCAAAGCATGATAATTCACTCTCATGAAGCATGATGAAATTGAGTCATCGATCTAACATAAAAATGGTGTATTGTTCTTAAATTAATCCGATTCAATGATTAGAATGCAAATAACACATCCCATCTTTTGTAGGAAAATGTGCACATTGACTGTGGGAGCAATGCCTTCCACCAAAGAAGCATGTTAAAGCCCAATCGTCCATTTTGGCATAAAGGATGTATTTCATTCCTAAATGATTTCCAATTGAGTGTGGAAATAACATGCCCAATCATTTTCTTCACAGGCGATAAATGGGGCAAAGCATCCAAGGAACAATTCCCTCAAATGTTAAGACGTAAATGCTCATGCTCGATAAACAGAAACACGGAAACATCATATGCAAAAAATGCAAGTGAAGGGCAATTTGGGGTTGCCAAATATCCAAGAAGATGATGTTGGCACTTGAGTGAATAAATCCGAGTGAAGGGTAATGATGTATCGTTTCCAATTTTCAATCCTTGAGGATTCTTGCACTAACACCTTCTTTTCTATTCTTTACAGGGTTACTAAGTCGCCCTGTTGCAGGTAAGTACCATTCTTCTCAAAATCAAAGGAAAAACAAAATTGAGAATTTTCATCCAAAAAAAATTCAGCATTTTACTGGGAGCAAGTAAAAAGAAAAAAAGATGAGATAAAAATTGAGAAAACGAATTTTTCACAATCTGAGCATTGTTTTTGATCTCAAAATTGTATGTTTGCTTGGTGGATCACTCATTTTGAATCAAAATTCCTCTTAGGGATTAATCTACTCAGGTGATCTCGACCAAATGAAATTGAGATGTTAATCATGCCAAGCAGGAAATGTTTAGGATGATGAAAGGCAATCCATTCCCAAACACATCCTTCAAACACCGTGAGAACTGAGCGAAAAAGAAGACCTATGTTGTTTAAGGACGAAGGAGTCATTCGCAATCGGTACATGGACCAAAATGAAAAGAGGCATACATCTTCTTTATCTCATACACCACAAATGACGATAGTTAGCCCGTTTGAGCCTTTTAAAGTGGAGAAATCATAAAATACCCCTATCAAGAACCACCTCACATTGGGGTGAATTTGAAGGTTTTGGTTGACATCATATGGTGAAAGGATGAAAAAGATTTCTTTACTTTCACTTGCATTAATCTTTCTGTGGTAACTTCAGGTGAATTCTTATGAAGGCTTGAAACATCCCAAGGTGAAGAAGAGCATTCCTTTCACTACCCAAACACTTATGCCCTTTGCTTAGCCAAGTTGAGCTTGAACATTCATTTCTAAAACCCGTATGATGATCATCTCCCCCCCACTGGGGCAAGACATATGATTTATCAAGGCAATTTGCATTTACATGAAAATATGGAAAGTGTCTCAAAGTCCTAAGGCCTCAAAAAAAAATTAAAAAAAATCAATGAAAACTAGGGGGCATGAAAAAGCAGTGTACCTGGTAAAAGCAAGGCCAATGCCCGATTTCAAAAAAAAAATGAATGCAAAAAAAGCGAGGAAAGTTGCATTAAAAAAAAAGGGGAGACTTTCTTGTGAGAAAAGTTGTCAAAGTCAAAATGCTTGCATTGAAAAAAAGAAAATCATTGCAAATGCAAAAACCATTAGATGAAAGAGCAAAGCTCTCATGTTGAGATGTTTAGGACTTTCGAGACAAAGTTAGATTTCCAAAGTCAAGCGCCTTGAGAAAATTGGATGAATTGGTAATGATACCATAATGATCACCAACTCTCAAACCCCTCTTCAAAGAAAATTCTAAGCCTTTTGAGCCTATAACCAAACCAACATTACAACCCTTTCCCGAAATCTCTTCAGATTGGGATGACTCGAGTGAAAGTAAGGACTTGTCAAAGAAGCTTCCGCTTAAAGAAGCGAGGGCGAAGTTGTCTTATCTCATGAGGTTTCTTGACTTGTAAACCCGGTGAAGATGGCAGCAGATAATTATTTCATTTCATAGCCAATGATGCTTATCCATTGCTAAAACCATGACCAAACCTGCATTACGGTCCCTTTAAAAGACCTTTTAGATTGGTCAGTGTGTACTTATTGCGAATGATTCTCAGATCCTTCAACATTGGAAATGTGAGGTGGATTGAGCGATCGAATTACTTCCTATGTGAATGGATAGGATCAAATAGCCATTCTTGAGAGCATACGATAAGTCCTTTCTGACTAAGGAACTCTTGCTTGGCATGCTTAATGAACCTATTTCATGAGATGATCATTCTGACATAATTTTTCTCTTACAGGGATTTGATGATTAATAATACCTTCCAAGTCTAATGACAATTTTGTGGTACATGATACCAAAAAAAAGAAAAATCAAAAATCAAAAAAATCAAAAATCAAATGTTTTCAATGTGATTAGGCTTAGCTTGATTGGCTTATGCAATTAATGCTACAACATCGCCAATGCATTTTTTTGATATTGTCTCTAATGACATTTACTCAATTTGAATTTGATAGGTTCACTTAGTGAAACCATGCAATTTTCGAAGGGTTCGTGGGTCCTCCTTAAACCACATGGTTCATGGTTAACCGGAAAATCATGCATTTTCGACACGGCGTGCTTTTGTAGCCCGGAGTCCCCTTTTCATCGACACGGCGTGCTTCTGTAGCCTAGAGTCCCCCTCATCGACACGGCGTGCTTTTGTAGCCCGGAGTCTCCCTCATCGACACGACGTGCTTCTGTAGCCCGGAGTCCCCCTCATCGACACGGCGTGCTTCTGTAGCCCGGAGTCCCTTTTCATCGACACGGCGTTGTTGACACCTAAATTTTGATTAATCGTTTGTAATTTAATATTGCATAGCATATAGTTTTAGGAGCATAATCTTTAAAGAATTTGCGGCGGCCGATTTTTGCATGGTCAAGAAAAGGCAGGGATGTGGCTGGTTCAAAAGTAAAACATATCTGCAGGGATGTGGCTAGTTCAAAAGTAAAACATATCTGCAGGGATGTGGTTGGTTTAAAGGTAAAGTATATCTGCATGGTTAAAGACAGGAAGAGAGCAAAAAAAATATATCCACAATAAGAAAGCAGATCATTGTGTCATTATCTTGTTTTTTTGAGGGCACCGTGTTGTCTTGCCTATAAAAGGGGGATAGACACATCGAAAAGGGGATCATCGAGTACACGGCTGCAGAAGTGAGAGCAAAATTGTGAGGGTGCCCGAGGAGAGGAAGAATCGTCACAATTGAAAGCATTGAAGAGAGAAATTCACGCCCCCTTGAGGTTCACCGCTTTGCAGAAGACGCAAAAAAGGGGGGTCTTCATCGTGCAGGGAGATCGACGTGGAAAGTGAGGGCGAGAATTTTCTCACTGTTCGAGCCCATCTGCTATTGTGTTTCCTTCTTCCTCAATGCCATCAACGGCTCACTCGTAGTCCATCATCAACTTTGCCGTGTCCCAGTCCTCGCCCGACGATCGACAACGGTAGATTGCCGCACGAGTTTTGTTTCTTTGTTTCCCTTGCAGGTTACGGAAGTCTCGCGATCACAGCCACACATCCCCGGCTATCCGCAAGCCTGCGATTGAGACATCGCCGGCAACACACGTCTTGGGTGCCCAGGGAAGGACGTGATGGGGTCTTCAAGAGATTAGAGTGGAGCTTGAGACTCGGTCAAACCAAAAAACAGCTAAAGGCGAGTATAATTTTGCATGCATGCATGTTGACTACTCGACCAAGGATTTGCTGGTGATCTCCATCCCATCATCGCAAGCCGTCCTCGAGCACCATTGTGAAGCATCCCGATTCCCACCAGCCGAAGTCCAATCCAGGAAGTTTGAATTGGGAAGCAGTATCCGTGCAAAACATTTGAATTAGGTAAAATCTCGTCTGGTTTTATTTTCGGATATTTAGTTTCCTTACTTGAAATACTGCGGATATATTTGATTGGACTCCATACTATAGTATCCCAAATTTCAAGTAGCCTTTTAAATTAGGGATTATTCCCTAATTTCTTAACGTGTCATAATCGTCAATCCGATTTCACGTCCGAGATACGATTCGCGATTGCATGGAAAATCGGCCAATTCGATCTCATGCCCGAGATATAATTCGTCGATTTTATTTGTTTCTTGGTGATTGATTTTATTCATAGAATATGTTTTAATTGACGTAGATTGCATGTTAGGATATGGTTCATCTAGTTAGAGATAATATAAACTAGGATTCGGTCTAGATTGATTCCTTAGATTGAATTGGAAAATTTCTAGAACTAGGAAATTTATTTATTTCATGAAAAAACACAAAAAAAAAAACATATCACCTGCATGTCATGTAGTCGCACCATATTATCTATGCGTCGCATAGAATTATATCATCTATCGCATGTCATCTAGCACATCATCCATTGCATGTCATCTAGCAATTACATGTTTAAGGTCATTTGAATACGTGACATACTAGGATAGTTGCATTAAATATTTTTTGGCATTAGATTAACTTAAATAATTAATGTCGCGTGATATATAGTTTGCATATTAGGTTGCACATTGCATGCCATTATAGTTAGACACTTTCGTACGTCATTACATGCATTGCATGTTAGTTTTAGGCTTCATTAAATAAGAGAAAATCCAAAATTCGAGTGATCGCATATTAACTAGAAATCACTTTTAGGTCGATGTGATTTTCTAACTGATATTGCAGATGTTTTAGTAGCTTCAAGGTAAGTAATTTCCTCCATTTCCTTGCAATTTATTTAATGCTTTGATAATTGAGTGTTAAATAATGATTGCGCACTTGCATGATCACATTGAATGTTAGGGAGTAAATTAAAATCAATGCAAACTGCCCGCCAATCATTTTTTTTCAAATAAAAGAGAAAAGGTACCGAAAGGGCGTTAGAGAAATCTAACGTAATCAAGTCCCCGATCCCATAATCTCTCGGTTCGTAGGAGTAAAGTAATCCTCTCGTTACTTTACTTGGGTTTCTAATCGACCCACCAAAAATAGATTAGTGGCGACTCCAAGTAAAAATCATTTGCATGCTAAAAACTTAAACCCTAAGTCGCGAATTGGTATGGGCTTGGGAGAGCCCGAGTTAAGTTTAGGCTTAGTAATCCATTAGCCAAACCCTAGGTGGTGCACCCAAGGTGAGGTCGCGACAGGCGTGCTTCTGTAGCCCGGAGTCCCCCTCATTGACACGACGTGCTTTTGTAGCCCGGAGTCTCCCTCATCGACACGGCGTGCTTCTGTAGCCCGGAGTCCCTTTTCATCGACACGGCGTGCTTCTGTAGCCCGGAGTCCATTTTCATCGACACGACGTGCTTCTGTAGCCCGGAGTCCCCCTTATCGACACGGCGTGCTTCGTAGCCGGAGTCCCTTTTATCGACACGGCGTGCTTTTGTAGCCCGGAGTCCCCCTCTTATCGACACGGCGTGCTTCTGTAGACCGGAGTCCCTTTTATCGACACGGTTTGTGATCTATCCTTAAACCACGAAGTTTGTGGTCATCCGAAACCACACGGTTTGTGGGTTTATTCTTAAACCATGCACCCTCCTCCCTGGTCGAAACCCGCTTTTACACGGTGAGACTATCCTCTCCAGTCGAAACTCGTTTTTACACGATGAGACCTCCTTGGTCGAAATCCGTTTTTACACGGTGAGACTATCCTCCGCGGTCGAAACTCGTTTTTACACGATGAGACCTCCCTAGTCGAAACCCGTTTTTACACGGTGAGACTATCCTCCTCGGTCGAAACTCGTTTTTACACGATGAGACATCCTCTCCGGTCGAAACTCGTTTTTACACGATGAGACCTCCTCCCTGGTCGAAACCCGTTTTTACACGGTGAGACTATCCTCCTCGGTCGAAACTCGTTTTTACACGGTGAGACTATCCTCTGTGGTCAAAACTCGTTTTTACATGATGAGACCTCCCTGGTCGAAACCCATTTTTACACGGTGAGACTATCCTCTGCGGTCGAAACTCGTTTTTACACGATGAAACCTCCCTGGTCGAAACCCGTTTTTACACGGTGAGACTATCCTCCTCGGTTGAAACTCGTTTTTACACGATGAGACCTCCTCCCCGGTCGAAACCCGTTTTTACACGGTGAGACTATCCTCTTCGGTCGAAACTCGTTTTTACACGATGAGACCTCCTTGGTCGAAACCCGTTTTTACACGGTGAGACTATCCTTCTCGGTCGAAACTCGTTTTTACACGATGAGACCTCCTCCCCGGTTGAAACCCGTTTTTACACGGTGAGACTATTATCTCCAGTCGAAACTCGTTTTTACACGATGAGACCTTCTTGGTCGAAACCCGTTTTTACACGGTGAGACTATCCTCCACGGTCGAAACTCGGTTTTACACGATGAGACCTCCTTGGTCGAAACCCGTTTTTACACGGTGAGACTATCCTCCTCGGTCGAAACTCGTTTTTACACGATGAGACCTCCTCTCCGGTCGAAACTCGTTTTTACACGATGAGACCTCCTCCCTGGTTGAAACCGTTTTTACACGGTGAGACTATTCTCCTCAGTCGAAACTCGTTTTTACACGATGAGACCTCCCTGGTCGAAACCCGTTTTTACACGGTGAGCCTATCCTCCGCGGTCAAAACTCGTTTTTACATGATGAGACCTCCTTGGTCGAAACCCGTTTTTACACCGTGAGACTATCCTCCTCGGCCGAAACTCGTTTTTACACGATGAGACCTCCTCCCCGGTCGAAACCCGTTTTTACACGGTGAGACTATCCCGCTCGGCCGAAACTCGTTTTTACACGATGAGACCTCCCCGGTCGAAACTCGTTTTTACACGGTGAGACTATCCTCCTCGGTCGAAACTCGTTTTTACACGATGAGACCTCCTCCCCGGTCGAAACCCGTTTTTACACGGTGAGACTATTATCTCCGGTCGAAACTCGTTTTTACACGATGAGACCTCCTTGATCGAAACCCGTTTTTACACGGTGAGACTATCCTCCGCGGTCGAAACTTGTTTTTACACGATGAGACCTCCTTGATCGAAACCCGTTTTTACACGGTGAGACTATCCTCGTCGGTCGAAACTCGTTTTTACACGATGAGACCTCCTCCCTGGTTGAAACCTGTTTTTACACGGTGAGACTATCATCTCCGGCCGAAACTCGTTTTTACACGATGAGACCTCCCTAGTCGAAACCCGTTTTTACCCGGTGAGACTACCATTTTCGGTCGAAACTCGTTTTTACACGATGAGACCTCCCCGGTCGGAATCCGTTTTTACACGATGAGACCTCCCTGGTCGAAACCCGTTTTTACATGGTGAGACTACTCATCCTCGGTCAAAATCAGTTTTTACATGGTGAGACCTCCCTTCCTGGTCGAAACCCATTCTTACACGGTGAAACCTCTATTCCAATCAAAACTGGTTACCGCGTAATAAGACTTTCTCATCTCGTTTTTGAAAAAAAGAAAAAGAAAAAAAGATCATGCATTCACGTCATTATCTCATACGCAGCCCCTGATCATCATCGTTCATGGACAAAATTTAGGTGTCTCTCATCTTTGAAAGGAACCTCCTTGAGCTCCCATTCAAAGAGGGGTAGCTGTTGACACCTAAATTTTGACGATTTGTTTTAGTATTTATTAATTGCATTGAAAAATTAGAGATTAATTTCTAATCCCTTAACAAAAAAATTCTTTCTTTAAAATGGCATTGCATATAGACATTAGGAGCATTTGCATCACTAGTTTTAAAATTAATTAAAAAAATCGAAATAAAAAAAAGGAGAGGAAAAGGCGGGTCCGGATGGGCTTGCCTTTTCCTTCTTTTCCCCGGCATGGGCTCGGCCCACTTTCCCTTTTCTCCGTTTCTCCTTCCTTTCTCGGCCGGCCCATCCATCTTTCATCGGCTCCTTTCTTCTCCACGCGTGGGACCCGCAGCGAAAGAGAAGGCAGCAAGTCGAGCAAAGAAGAAGTCAAAGCAACGAAAGTTGCGCGGAGAGGGAAGGAAGCGAGAGCAGGCAAAGAAGAGAACAAAAAAGCAAGCGAGCAGCAAAGAAGCAAGTCGCAGAGAGAAAGCGAGCGGCGGCGCGTAACGAAGAGAAGCGGCAGCGAGGTCCGATCGAGAAGAGGGAGCCGAGCGCAGTTCTAACAAAAAGAGACCGTAACCGAGAGACGGAGAGAAGGGGAGAGTGGAGTCTGTTCAAAAAGAAAAGGAAAAACCGGACTAGAGAGAACAAACCGAGGGCTAGAGCAAAACTAGCGAGAGAGCGGAAGGGAGTCCGAGCGAGGCGGTGACCGAGAAAGATCAAGAGAGCTTCGGCCGACGCCTCGGCCACGCGCGAGCTCCATCCGACGTCTCCTCGGCCCGGTGTCCTCAAGTTGAACCGGAGGTAGGCTTCCCCGAGCATCCCCGTTTGTTGTTGACGAAAGTCGCGGGCCGGAGCTCGCGCCGACCGCCCGCGCGAGCCCCGGCCCCCGTTGTCCCTCCATTAAGGTTCCTCTCGCATGCTACTATGTCTAGTTAGAAGCCTAGTCCCGGTCTAAGTTCGGTTCGAGTTGGAAACCCTTTGTTTTACTCATGCCTACCAAATGTTTGATGAAATGCGTTATAAAAAACCGAAAGGTGTTCATGCTTTTAGTCGAAAACTGAGTTGTTTCCATGCTCTTTTATCTATAGAATCATTTTGTATTCATTCGCATTCGAGGTTCCATGATGATTTGTATGAAAAACCCGTGTACCGTCGAATCGGTGAGGGTTTCGCGCCCACCGGAGTTTATGGCCGGCGGTGGCCGATGTCGACGGGGATGAATGACTGATAAAAGGGTGGTGTCTCGGTGAGGAGAGAGGAACCATGGTGGTTCCGGTTGGAGTCGAAGGTCTTTTGAATAAATAAAGAATAAAATAAAAAGAAAGAAGAGGAAGGAGTTGCAGGCGAGAAAGCGTCGGGGCTGCATGAAGGGAAGCATGCAGGAGTCCACGTGAAGAAGCGTGGAGGCCAGGAGGAAGAAGACCAGAAAAAGAAAAAAAATAATAATAATAATAATAAAAAGAAAGTAGAAAAAGACAAAAAAAGAAGTAAAAAAAATTGGAAAATAGAAAAAAAAAAAAGAAAAATAGGAAGGGTGGGCTTCGTCTTGGGCTTGTGTACGCCGGGCTGGTTTCGTCGCGGGCCAGGATGGTCGGGCCAAGAGACAGAAATTAGAAGTGGGCTCTGTCTCTATTAATTTTTTGTGGGCTTTTAATTTTGTTTTTGGCCCAAGCATGTGGGCCTTCTTTTTTTTTTTTCTAGTGGGTTGGGTCGGCACGGCCTTCTGTGGCCCAATTCGGACCGACAGGGCCCGGGTCAGTCTAGTAGGGCCGGGTCCTTTGACCCGGTCCGAATTATTTATTAAAGAAAATAAAATCTATTAAAATAAAAAAAAAACTCAGAAAATATAAAAAAATTAAAAAAAATCATAAAAAATTTCGAAATTTCAGAAAATTCAAGGGAAATTCAGAAACCTGAAAATTTATAAAAAATTTAAAAAAAAAAATATATTATTTTTTAATCATAAAAATCAAAAAAATATTAAAATATTGAAAATTCCAAAAAAATTCAAAAAAATCCCAAAAACCCCAAGTTTGTTTTAGAGTTTCCTAAAAAGCTCTAAACTAATTCTTGGACCATTTTCTCTCTAAAAAAATGTCGGAAAACCATCGGCCTAAAATTGTGCTTAAAAATGAATAAGCCCTTACGGCTTTGCTTTAAGGTTAATTATCCTTGGATACAATTACCCTTGATAGCACACTTAGGATGCGATGATTATGGTTTCCCCCTTAGTTTAATTAGGATTTATTTTCGTCTGCAATTTATTTAATGCTTTCTTTAATTGCTGATTGCTAATTTGATGATTGCGCACTCGCATGATCACCTCATATGTTAGTGGTTAATTTTAAAATCAATCCAAACTGCCTGACAAAAGTCATTTTTGAAATGAACAAGATTAGGTACCGAAAGGGCACTAATTGATTAATTAGTGTAATCAAGTCCCCGACCCTAGAATCTCTGGTTACGTAGAAAGTGAGGCCCACTCCCATGCCTCGCTTGGTTTCTAGCCGACCCCAATATGCTAGTGGCGACTCCTCATTTGAAGATTTTCATGAACACCCAACGTCGCGCGGGGTATGGGCTTGGGAGAGCCCATGTCTAATGAGGGTCCTGGACCCACCCTTTGAACAATACCCCTAAACCTATTTATTTCGATATTTCCTTTCCCCCATCTGGGACGGAAAAAATAGGTCGCGACATACATGAGTTGTACAGCGCGAGCTTGTAGATTCGTACTTTTAATGGAGGAAACTAATTAATGGCCAGGTTTCAGGGCAGGACCGGGAGGACATGAGGAGCTGTATCCTGCCGGAGAAAATATTATCATTTCAGCTGACCTTTTCCCTTTTCTCCATTCTTCTTCCTCGGGCAAGCAGTGTTCTATTGCCACCTCATTCACGGCACTGTCATTGACTTTGCCAACCTGAGGTCGCCTGAACGCACCTCGTTCGTCATCACCTTTGTTGCCCGCTAGTTCTCTCTCTCTCTCTCTCTCTGATTTGCAGGTGAAGGTCCACATCATCGAAGAGAGGTGGTAGAACGCCATCTTCATGGAGGTCCACAACCTCAAATGAGCTCGGGGAGGGACTAGCTGCAGTCTCTTTATCATTTTAGCCATTAATTATATGGTCCTATCATGGAGGTCATGTCATCACACGTTGAGATAAACTTGGTCTATATAGTCTATAGAACAGGTTACGTAAGACAATTGAATTTGATATTTCTTGTCATCCATGTCGGTCATTAGACATTCATTCCTTACCTTTTTCAATTATGTTGGATCTGACATTACAACACACATAGAAGGTACATGTCTAAAAAATGACGACTTACATGAACCAGGACGCAAGATTCTACACCATGAAGAGTCTTGGCAAACTAAATAGACTATATACGGAGAAAATACTGTGGAAATTAAGAGAAAGATGTCTTTATACCTTTATAAACATCACCAGCTTCTGGAACCAAGAATTCACAAGCCACTGTCAAATTGATCTATGAAGGCATGCACATTTGCAACTGAACATCATTTTGTGATGAACTACTGCAGAGGATGAAATCTGATTTGAAGTCCATGTTGTGGGCGGTTAATGAGGATTTGAACTGGGCAGTGGATATACGATGGGGACAACTCGAAGGTGTAGCGCTGGAGGATCATCGAAAGGACGACTTTTGCTTCAGTCATCACAAAGCTCATCCCAACGCAAGATCGAGGTCCGAAGCTGAAGGGGATGAACACAACCGCATTGTTGTTGGTAGCTTTAGCTACACCTTCTGAGAATCGCTCTGGTTTAAATTGATGCACATCTTCCCCCCAGATTTCAGGGTCACTGTGAAGCTTAGGAATTGGTACAAAGATTTGAATATCAGCAGGTAGAACAAGCCTCCCTAACCTCTGTTTCTTGCCAACTTTTCGAGTCAAACCAAGTATTGGGGGGTACAACCGCAGAGTTTCATTTATGATCATGCTGATCTGCACTTGAAAAGGGAAACATAATTAGTTAGGCATCATGTCTAACTTAGAATTCAAGTGAACCAAGAAAGGTCGACCGAGACCAAGACTCTTAAGTCGTTTTCTATACCTTCTTTAGTTTTCCAAGTCCATCAAAATCAGGGTCTTTATTCCCAAATACATTAAGAACCTCCGTTCTTGCTTCCTCTTGCCACTCTGGATAAATCGCTAGGAGGAATAACATCCATGCCATCATTGAATTGGCAGTTTCTTGTCCAGCAATGTAGAATGTCTTGCACTCATCCACCAGATTATCGACCGTGATTTTTTTGCTCTTGTCTGCACTGTGCAAAGCCTTCACAAGTTGTCCTAGGAAATCATCCCCAAAGCCATCTACTTCACCAGCCATCATCTTCTTCTCTCTTCTCTTGATCATCTGTACGATGGAGTCACGTATGCCTTTCTGAAGTTTCTCCGCTTCGACTTCATCCACTGTCTTCCAGAGCTTACTGCCAGCAGGATTCAGAACAATTTCCATAGTTTTTCAGGGCCTAATTGATACTCTGATTTACAGGTGTAAAATGCCTTGGTCCATTATGGCTTGAAGTTTGTATTTACGCAATAAACAAGTTGTTGTCTGAGCATCATCAGAAATTTGCAGCTTGCTAAGTGTGATCTTACATCAGTAATTATAGCAATAGGAATGGTTATAAAAAAAAAAAAATTTACCTCCTTCAAATACATTTACTCAACTGGAAAATTTGGTTATTAATATCATGTTCAAATGTCTAAAGTTCAATCTAAAAGTGGGCCATACTCGCTGGACTTTCCTAGCTGCTTCATCCTAAAAAAGGCCAAAACAAATTTTTCATTGAAAATGTTTAATACCTTAGTCCTGGTAACCTTATATTGAAAGTATTTCTGGATGTCAACAAACCCAATCCTGTCAACATCTGAAAAATTTTCCTCCCCTCGATGTAGCTGCTTCCAAACGCAGTTCTGGAAATCACTTCAGATGTCAATACCTTAAACTCTCCGAACACCTCGATCTCTTTCCCTTCTTGATTCTTCCATTTTCCTAGCATTGTGTGAACACTCTCCACCATTGCCGGTGCCATATTCTGCAATTTCAAGTCCCCCAGAAATAATTAGTAAAACCTCAACTCACACGATTCTCTTTTTTCATCGAGCTCAACTACCTTCAAACTTTCCCCATGGAAAGCACGGTTGGCAAGTTTACGCTGCTTCGCCCATTTCTTGCCGCCTGGCGTGCTTGCGAGCCCATCTCCTAGAAGGTTCTTGGCAAAGCCCTTGTTTCCTGTTTTCGGGTATGTTTTATCTCTATTAAGCAGCACTTCCTTAACCAGCTCTGGCTCTGTGATGACTAGTTGAGCTTGAGGTCCAAGCCAACTCAGGTAATTTCTCCCTACAAAGTTGCTCAAAAAGCTCAAATTTTAAATTTCACAGGACTAATAAAGCCAAGTCCTTTTAGTATTTACCATATGTGCCTATCCATGTGTTGATTTGAGGCTGAATCTTAGGGAATATGTCGTGAGAGAGGTTGCTCATGGGTGTGGTCCTGGCTTCCATATTCATCTTGATTGTTTCCTTGGTGCTTCCATGGAGGAACCTGTAGGGAGGGCCGGTGATTCCCTGTTGGGCCATCATCCTCTGTATTCTGAGCGGGTTCCACCATAGCTTGCGCAATAGCTTGGCAAGAGACCAGAGAACAAGAAACAGAAACAGAAACAGAACCAGAAACAGAGAGCTCAAGAAGATGACTAATTGCATGGCTCTTTCTGGGGAGCGAACAAGAAAGGAGATGGCAACCGGGAATTACAACATAGGGTTTTTCTTGTGAAGTAAAAATGTTTGATTGGATTTGGCATTTGTTGTTTCTTTTGGAGGAATCTATGAGCCGGACGATGACATGGTCAGAAAAAGATAAGACTTTGTTGGGAGGATGTAGCAAAGGTCATTTTGGTCCGACATTTTGGCTCCATTTCGAAGAAAACGTGGGATTAGAGACTGACTAATTAAAACAAACTAGGGTTTAGTTTACAACTGGTTTTGTTTGAGAAGCGAACCAGACCGGCTTTACCCCGTAACTGTTCAGTTTTCAGCTCTTGAGTTAAACTAGTTTTGAATGAGTTTTTAAGGCCTATTCTCAATAGAATAGGGTTTGAATTGTTTCAAAACCAAACCCCACAAGTCTCTTAGTTAAAAACTTTTGCAAAAATAGTGAGGCTGAACACTTCAGAATAAACAATTTATTACCATTTCCTAATTGAGAATCTTAGCAAAAATATGAGAAAAAAAATGATATTACAAGCATCGTAACTTTTATATGATGTTCATTTAAATTTTTTTTTTTTTTGATTAGTTGAGCATCATAAGATTCTTCAATCAACAACTTGAGTGATATAATTATTTTAAAGACAGTCACTACAAGTATTATGCTACGTCCGATTTTTGATATTTAGGTGAACGGTTTTTAAAAGTTATGACAATCAAGTAAATGTTTTTTAGAAGTTATATTACTTAAATTATCGAAAAAAAGTTATGACACTTGTGATGTCCTTATCTTTAAAAATGTTCAAATAATTAAGCAATCAAATAAAAATGAAATAGGAAAAAGATTGACCGGTTTCTTAGGTTGACCTTGAATCGGCCTAGAAACAATCGGTTGGGTTCCATACCGAATCTAGAGTCAATCTGTTCATTATTTCATGTTACTAACGGACCTACTACCAAAATATAAAGGAATTTTGTTAGGTGCTCAATATTTTCATTTACTTATTTTTCCTCTTTACTTATTCTAACTAGAAACATTCATTTGCAAAATTCACCATTTTGTTTTTGGTAAAGATTCAATAAAATAATCTTGTTTTATTTGAAGGGGTTGTATTATTTGAAATTTCAACGATATAGTCATGCAACCTGGCTAAATTTTTAATTGAAATCTTGGTGAATAAGCAAACTGCATGTGCCATTAGCACATGGACCCTATAACATTTATTTATTTATTTTCAAACAATGTCTTGCTACGAGGCACATTACACATTAGACTTTCTTAACAAAACTTGTAGAAGAAGTTTAGTCAATAGAAGCCTACAGCACACATCATCCCTTTACAAACTCCATCCATCTATAGACCCATCAACTTGTATAACCCATCATGGTTAGTACAATGTCGACATTATAGTCGTTGCCCTTCATCTCCCTTCCTTTTCATGCCTCTCTAGTGCAAATTTGATATCTTGGGTCGCAAGTTTATTCACAATTTTTAATAAACGCATGATGGATGAAGAGCAAGGCAATTAAATTCAGCATACCAAATCAATGAATATTTAATTATCTAAACACTTTCTAAATTGGAATAATGGATTATTTAGTTTCTTACAGTCAAGGAATATGTACTTTCCAAATTAAAAATCTTGATGAATAAATACCCTGCATGTGGCGTTAGCACATGGACCTTGTCTTATATCATTCTTTTATTTGTTATTTCGAACAATATCTTGCGACGAGGCACAACTTATAGTTGATTGTCTCTTTGACCGAAAAAGTGTAAAATATTATAAAAGGATGACATTGATATATATATATCTAAGTAAAATGGGCTATTCGTTGACTTTGGCCAATAAAGCAAATGGTTTTGAAATTAAAGGTATTTAAACTGTGAACACAGAATATTTAAAGGGTACCAGAATGCATGAAATAAAGATAATCATAATTTGCAATAAAATATGTTATGTGATTGATTGGGCGATCTCTTACAAAAATTACAACATGGGTATATATAACCCACCATCGATGATTACCTACAAAGAATTATTGATTTATAATTCCTAGCCCGCTTTGTAGTTATTAATAAAAAGTTATAAATTCTAAACATGATCACCTATCATTTAGCAATGATTATCAACAAAAAGTTGTTATCCCAATGTTACGGGCATAACCATCCAGCAACCATGTACTTGTGCCAATCCATCATCTTTGTCTTCGAGCTTCAACAGTTAATAAACATTCGTAGTAGCTAGCAAATGATGACTGTCGTTTACTGGTGAAGGTCTTTATCGATAATTTCAACAATGTTTTATGTTGATGACTTCATTAGTAATTTGTCGATTTTTTAAGTTGTCAACTGTTTGATATTGGAAAAAGAATAGCCTAAGTGCTAAAACTTGGTATGAGAGGATATTTAAGTGTCATAAGTTACGAAATGTATACTTAAATGCTATTTTTTTTAAAAAAAAAAATTGGATTATTTAAGTGCCAATTTCGGCGAAAATCATCGGAAATCCGATGTGGCTTATTTTAATAATTTCTAAAATCTATGTGACTCGCTAGAATTCCACGGTAGCTTATTTTCACAAAAAATGACGCCGTTTTGGCATAAATTTATTTTTTAATATAAATATTAATCAAATAATATTAAAATGAAAATTTAAAAAATTTAAAAAAGGGAGCACAGCACACTCAAGGGAGGCTCCCCTGCCTATGCCATGCTCCTTTTTTTTAAAAAATTTTTTAAATTTTTTTTTAAATATTATTTAATTAATACTTATATAAAAATCTAATTAAGATGAAAACAACGTCGTTTTGGGTTGATATAATCATGTCAACACTCAAAATGACATCATTTTGAGCTTATTTGGCCATGTCAGTGTTCAAAACAATGCTGTTTCGATTTCAATTTGTCGGAAAAGTGCCACATAAGTATTTGACCGGATTTTTTCACTATTGACACTTAACCGATTATTTTTGCTTCGATTTTGATATTTAAGTGTACATTTCCGAACTTTTGACATTTAAATGTTCTCTAGTGCCAAGTTTTGGCGCTCCAGGGGTTCGTACATCATTTTATACCTTGGTGACTTACCATCTTCACCAAACTTTGCTCTCATCAATTAACCTTGTCACTTGTCAACAAAATCACAAGTTGATCATTTTTTGTGTTAAAATTATCCTAACTAATCGTCAAGTAGAAAAACCTATACAATATAATATGCAACATCACTTGGAAACTTCATCCACAACTAGACCCAATGTACAGCCTCACTTTCCTGAAGTATTTGGTCTCTTGCCCAGTCGATAACTTGCTGCTCTTTTTCGCCTCCAACGCGTGTTTCCTCCTCTTGTTTACCTCCAACACGCTCAAAATGTCGAAGCTACACATCCTCAGTCCTCCAATTTGCTCCCTATCACGTTTGAGATATACGGATGCATTAGTAAATGTACACCTATATAGTGCCTTGAATGGTCGAACATTTGCACATTTTAAATTATGATGAAGCAACTCCTCTAACCCAAAATATGCTTTGTCGTCTTGCGGAATGCAAACTATAAGTTCTATGCAGGTAGCATTCGTACCATGTCAACTTTGAACAGTATATTCGGAGGTTCCCGTTCGTCCTTTAATAATATTTAAGAGACAGCCCACCTAACTCTACGTTGGATTAAACGAAGCAACCTATTGAAATATTCATTGGGTGGCTTGTTTCCGGGGCAGCGTGGATGAAATTTTATAATATCGATCCAGTGTTGGATCCAACACTGAATTTGAACTGGTGTTTTAAAAATGAAGTCAATGATTTTAATGGGAAGTCGCCAAGCACAGGGCCAAGTCGTTCAGTAATATACTTGAACATCTATCTGCCAATTTTCCCCGTGAAGAGGGTTTCTTAAAAAACTTAATAAATAAATACTCCCGGCATTATTTGATGCTCACGGCGGCATGTTTTAAATGAACAATACCGAGGTTTGTAGAGATTGATATGCATCGGTGTATGTGTCAAAACTATTATTGGATTCTTGAATGTATAGCTCCTCCTTCATTTAGATACTCATTTGGACCTATTATTTCATCGTATAAATCATTTTTGTACACCAATCTTTATGTTCTCGATCATTTACTCATCCAAGATAATGCTATATGATATTACATTTTGTATATATCAAGACGCAAAAAATTAGCATCCCATCAAATTTACCCCATGCATAAAGATTTATATCCTCTGCGCAAATCTCCTCGTCAGGGAAAAAAATGATCATCACTTTTAGACTCCACTCTGACGAGTTCTTCTGAGTTTTTGTCTTAATTGGTGAGAATCAAAATTCCAAACCAATTACATATTCTGTTGTTTCTTAACTTATGAACAATGCACTTCATAGAAAATCTTTAGCTAGGGTCCCTAATTAGAGGATTAAATCATTGTTTGACATGGCACATATTTTATTTTAAATTAAATTTTCGAGCAAGTTATGTCCGTATATCTAATCCTCTACTTTGAGGTTTGGCTTTAGCAAGAATAGAGGAAAATACATATCTTTAGTTAGATACGCAATTTCAAGCTAATAAATCATTTGGTGTTACATCTAATGTAAGTGGAGATATTGCATTTTTTCAGTCATTTATAGCTATAGCGTAAAGATATTTGTATATGTAACCATCATCTATTTTTTGGCTGTTCAAAAGTAAGTGGTACTTCACAATATCATAATGAGGCATTACCAATGGCTGAAAAAAATTGTGGATAATTACTCAAAAAGTCATAAATCCATTATACGATGATAAATTCGGTGCTAAACTTTTCAATTCGAATAATCTAGTCTTAAATTTTCTGACGATTTGTCAATGTAGTCTTTCAGCTAATTTTGACTAGCAATTATTAACATGAATATTGGCCGTCCTATATGGTATGACTTGTTAGGAAGTCAAATGCATATGTGGACAATTTTTGCAATTTTTCGTAATTTTTTTTATGTAGGACTCTAGATATCACTCTTTTCACTAATCTCTCATAAAATGAGCTATTGATTACACGTCTTTAAATTGGATCGTTTCATCATGATGCAATAGGGGCAATTTAATTTATTTCTGTAATTAAATAAAATTTACAGGATTCTATAAAGTCAAAGGATAATTTTATCAAGTGAAGGTACTCCAAAATGGAATGAGATCCTTTACCTCTATCAACTATTAATTATAGTTCTAAATCACTTAAATTATAGTTATAATGTGTCTTGCATACTTGTAGTCTCCTTTTATGTAATGGTTTAAATTTAATGATAAGGTATTGTTCTATGATATGAGAGCACATGTCAAATCTTAGGGCTCTCTTTCAAACTCATTGATTGTGGTGGGTTCACAACTTAGCCCACACAAAGTAGGATCATTTTCATATAAATCCATAGCTTAATAACTCTTTAATTGAACCTCACAATTCAAAATTAACTTAAACTTCAAAATAATGGCCTAGTTTCGAAAATTACTTTGATTAGACAAACAACGAGTTTGATTACTTACTGAACGCTATGAAACGAAGCTAACCTGGCTTAGCGAGGTTCCTGTGACATGCACGAGCAAGCTTTCTCCCTCTCTTCTCCGTTTCCAATTTTCCTTGTTTTTATCTCCGTTTGCCTCCTTTTCATTTGGTTCGGTGCCTTCACGCGCACCATCTATAGGAGGAGAAGTTGATGGTGGGCTGAAGTCTAGCTTTAAACTAGCATGGGCTTGGGCTAGGCCGTTAATACACGATTAAAAGTATCATGGACAAGATTTAAAGGTGTGGAAGTTAAAGGCATCACGTGGCAAGCAAGTACCAATGTAATTGAAACCAAATTAATTTTCGATTCTCATTAATACATTATAAAAAGGGGTCAACAAAACTACACGGTAATTCATCAAAACACTTAAAAGAGCCAAAAACAAGAGGAGGAATTGAAAAAAAATGAATTCTTAAATAAAATGAAAGAAAGTAGAAAAATAGAACAAACTGCCCAACCATTAGGGGTGTCAATGGATCGGGTCGGGTCGGGTCGGGTCGGCTTTTGATGTTACCCGACCCGACCCTAATCCTATAGGGTCATGCTTTGGCCCGACCCGAAACGCATTAGACCCAAACAAAAGGGTCGGGTCGGGTCAAAGCATGACCTTTTACAAATTTGGTTTTAATTTCTTGTTTAGCTCAAAAACTCTAGAAAGTTGAGAGCCAAAACGTACAGAGAGAGATAAAAACTTATTTTCTTTTGTTTATTTTATCTTACTTTACCATTTTCCCTCAACGGATGAGGACCAAAAAGCACGAACGATACCGGTGTCAAAAAGGCTTGCGTGCGACCCGTTTTGACCCGACCTGACCCTAAATTTAGGGTATTTTCGGGTCGGGTCCGAGTATGGAGCCGGTATCGGAAAATACCCTAAGTTTAGGGTCGGGTCGGGTCGGGTCTTTTTGACACCCCTACCAACCATAGCCAGCTACGGCAAGGGTCTATGCTGGTAGGATTGTTCATGATAAACAGAAAAACGATAAATCGAGCTAAACCAAACTGATAAGTTTAGTTTTGCGGTTTAATGGTTTAATTTTGGATGGGGAATTTTTTTTTTTTTTGTCATTCGTTTGGTTTTAGTTTATAACTTCGAAAAGCGATAAAATTAAACTGGATCGATGAGTTTAATAATAAATTTATTTTCCATCTAACTAATATAATTTGCAGTTTAACCTAACGAAATAACTCCCTTGCATTTAATACCGTATGCCACGAAGCTTCACACAGCCAAAAGGAAAAAATACATGGAATTGAAAAGAATTACAGAAGACACATCCTCAAGCTCTCAGCGAGTAGCAAGGCAGCTTTTTATTAGCCAGCTACGTGCTGGCCAAATTACATCTGCAAAATGCCATTAGCAGACAGCATGAATGAAGAGTAGAATCACAACTTGCATTAGCCAACCAGACATTGACCCTCCCAAAGTGCGAACGGTCGAATCGTTTCTGCTTTTTTCTTCTTCTTTGACACGTTTTTCTTCTCCACCATCAAACCAACCATCTTCAAAACTAAAACATAGCACCCAGAAATTGTTGGATGAGTGGGTCATATGTCCTAAAACTTCAAACCAGAACCATGCAACTTCTCTTCCATGACACGGTCATTTCTCTCTCCCATCTCAGCACTCATGTAATTCACCCAATCTCCAACCTCACCTTTCCTGAAGAGCAGCTTCTTATCTATTCCAATCGGGGACTTCCCCCTCTTATTCACCTCCAATGCGCTCAGATTGTCGAAACTACACATCCTCACTATTCGCTCCGCGGTCCCGTCTCTCAGTTCTTCTTCGCTAAATGGACACCCCATGAAATCAGCCAATTTCCTCACTTGGACCCGAGGACCTTGTGGTAACCCAGCACATGGTCCCAGTAAGGCCCATAAAAGCTCACGCCTCGGCAGAACTTTTCGAGGCCCTCCGAGAGTGGGAGCTGGCTCTTCTCTTCAGGCATCATCTTGTTGACGTGGTGCCACATCGAGATGAAAGTGTCTTTAGGGTTCCTACAGAGGTAAACCAGCTTGCATTTGGAGTCCCTTATGGACTGCCGAAGCGAGGAATAAGGCAAGTGGGTGGCCAAGAGCCTCGGGGACGTAAAAGCAGTGAGATCAGGATTTTTATTCTGGAGATGGAGCCTGAGCTCCAAGAAGGGCACGAGGTCATGGGGGTTTTGGGCTAGGAGAGGGTGGTGGTGTTGTGAATCAAAGTCAGAGTACTCTGCACGGTTCAAGAGAGAGAAGAGGATGGCCTTTAGCCAGGTGGTGCCACACTTCGGGCTGGTCACGAGGAGGATGTCAGAGAAGTGAGCTTGGAAGTGATTTTGGCAAGCAAGGACGCCGTTCAAGAGCCAAGAGGGGAACCAGAAGCCCTGGTACAAGTGGAGAGTGGTAGGGAGCCAGTCCTCTTCCGAAGGGAGAGAGGAGACCAAGTCTTTGCATTCTTGCGACTTGACGTCCTCTTGCAAGTATTTTTCATAGAAAGGAGGAGTTTGAAGGGGTTTCATGATGGTGGTGGTGCGTGGTGATGGTGGTGGTTGCGGTTGGGGGGGGCGGCGGGGTGGGGCGGTGTGGTTTGGTTGTGGAGGAGGAGGAGGAGGATGAGAATAATTGGAGTGAAGGATTGGGTGTCTAAATAAAGAACCGTGAAGATGGCGTTGGTGGTCTCTTATAATTTATTCATTAAATGCTGTCTAATTACGTGTTTCTATCAACAGAATTTTACATTAAAAACTTTTAATGCTCGTAGCATTGTTAATGCTTTCATATGACCAATGTGGTGTACTTAAATTAATAGTGCCAAGGTTAATAAAGATTGATTTCTATAAATTCAAGTAGCAAATAATAGTGTTGAATGCTTAATGCTTTTTAGCTGATTTTGTTGCACTTGAAAACGAAAATAAATAAATTTCATGCGGACTACTTTTTGATATGTAAAATGGTATATGGAGCTTATCCGTAATTAGATAGCCTATGATCGTATCGACCAAATGCTTGGGATATCCAAATGACATCGATCCTATTTTCAATAGCTTATGCTAATATAGATTAGTAATTAATACGTCAGTTCAACTTTTTTTTTTTTTTTTTTTCACTTTTGGACAATGTACAAGAGAATATATTCGACTCACCCCTTTTCCCATTATGCGAGAAGAAATGGTGCTTTCATTTTTGCAAAAGTGATGCTGCAAACCACCATGAAAATGGGAGATTTTGTAATTCTCTTCCCACGTTACCCTCAATGTCATGGTGCATCATGTTGAGATACATGTGTGAATAGTGTTAGAAAGGTCCCACAATATTTAAGATTGAATTGGTACTAATATAATAGGTTTATAACTTTTTTGATACTTTTTCCATTAAATGTGAGAAATTTACTTAAAAAATCATAAATATATTGTAATTGTGTCAATTTAATCCTAAATCTTTTGACAATTTACCAATTTAATCCATCTAACCAATTTTATGACGTAGAGTTGACTATTTTATGTGACATGGTCGACAAAGGCTAGTTGACCTCGCATGCAGCTAGTAGGCCCCTTGATAAATAAAAAAAGAAAAAAATTTCAAAACAGTTAAAAGATTTCTATGTTTGTGCTGGCTGTGTCACATAGAACAGTCGATGTCCATATCATCATTTCTAGCCAAAATTGGTTGGATAATTAAATTGGTAAATTGGCAAAATGTTTAAGATTAAATTGGGTAAATTTAAAAGTTTATAATTGAATTGATACAATTGTAATATTTTTGGAGTTTTTAGCTAGTTTGGTTGCATTTGAAAGGAAAAAAAAAGTGAATTTTATGTGGATTATTTTTTAATATGTAAAAGGAAAAGGATATCTTGAACTTACAGCAATTAGATAGCCTATGATCGTATTAACCAAGTGCTGGAGATATCCAAAATGATATTGATCAATCCACTTTCGACAGTTTTTAGCTCCGGGAGATCGAGGGGGTGAGCGAGAGAGAGCGAACTAGAGAGAGAAGGAGAGCTCGAGAGAGTGGTTGGCCGTTGCGGAGGTCCGCCCGTCCGCCGCCGTCCATCGCAGCCCTATCCCCAAACGAGGCTGGTCTCTCTCTCGAACAGTAGGCACCTGTTTTTTGGGGAAATGTTGGGCCAAAGCTCGCGGCCAACCAGTTCGCGTGAGCTTTGGCCCTGGAGATCCTTCGTTGATGCTACTGTGTTCTGATATACTTTGTTGAGTACCTAGGCTTGTGTTTCTGGCCTTTCAGAGGGTTACCCCGTGCCTTTCGAATTGGTCGAGGTGTGCATATCCCTCGCTGGAGTTGATCCAGCGACTTTAGGGAACGCCGGCCAGCTAGTGGCCGGTGGTGCTTGGCGTCGGTCGGACTGAACGACCGACGCCGGACGACGGCATGGCGGCCCCCAAAAGGCCGGTGAGGACACGTGGTTGCGGTGGCTTCGGTTCGGGCTTAAAGGAGCTGCAGGAGCTTCGGGGAGGAGAAGCGAACGGCGAAGGAGAAAAAGACGAAGGAAAAAGGGAAAAATGAAAAGAAATGGGAAAAAAAAAATAGAAAAGGCCAAAAAAATAGAAAACAAGGGAAAAATGATCGGACTGAGTTTGTTGTGGGTGGGGATGACTGGGCTAAAGATAGAAATTGGAAATGGGATTTTTTAAGAAAAGAATTTTCTTGAGCCTTTTTGGTTAATTCTTGGTGGGCTTAGCACTGACCCGGTTTCTTTTTAGTTCAACTCAGACCGATACGGTCCGAGGCGGGTTAGTAGGGCCGAGTCTTTTCATCTAGTCCGAAAATTTATTTACATATTAAAAAAATCGTCAAAAAAAATTGTAAAATTCAGGCAATCATAAAAAATATTGAAAAATTAAAAATATATATAAAAATTCGAAATTTCAGAAAATTCATGTAAAATTTAAAAACTTGAAAAATTCGAAAAAAAGAAAATTCTTTTTTAGAAAATTAGAGAAATTCTAAAAAAAAAAAAAAAATCCTAAAAAAGCTTTAAAATTCAAAAGATTAAGAATAAAAATTAGAATTCTTCAAAAAGCTTAAAATTAGTTATTGGGCAATTTTCTCTTAAAAGGCGTGGGAAAATCATTAGTCTAAAATTGTGCTCAAAATTGAACAAGCCCTTAGAACTTTACCTTAAGGTTTTTATTATCCTCAAATACAATTGCTTTTGGTTGCACACTTTCGATATGATGATTATGGTTTCCCCTTAGTCTAGTTAGTATTGTCATTTATTTATCTCTTAGTACTAGGTGCTTATTTTTTCTTGCAATTTATTTAATGTTTCTTATATTTGCTGATTGTTATTTTGATGATTGCACACCCGTATGATCACCTCACATGTTAGTAGATAAGTCTAAAATCAATCAAAGCTGTCTTGCAAAAATCTTTTTGAAATGAACAAGATTATGTATCGAAAGGGTACTAATTGATTAATTAGTGTAATTAAGTTTTTGATCCTAGATTCTCTGGTTTTGTAAAAAGCAAGGCACATTCCCATACCTCACTTGATTTCTAGCTAACTTCAATAGGCTAGTGACAACTCCTTATTAGAAGATTTTCATAAATATCCCAATGTCACGAGGGATATGAGCTTGGAAGAGCCTATGTTTAACTGAGGGTCCTAGACTCATTTGACAATACCCCAAAACCTATGTCTTTCCCCCTTCGGACGAAAAAGGTGGGTCGAACCACCAAGATCTTTCACGTTAATTTTCTTCCTTTCGGTGGCTGACTTGAATTCGTCGACTGAACCTAAGCGAAATTCTTGCATTTATCTGGTTTGTGTTGGATCAAGTAATTTGAGATGGATATGATGGTGAAACTTAAGTGGTGAACATCAGTGAAATTCCAGATCTAAGCAAGGTTATGCGAGGGCCGCAAAGTCCCCGTCGATGCCTAGCTAGCCTCGCCTGCCATTGTGGGTTTAAAAAAGCAAAGAAGGAGGAAAAGAGAAAAGGAAAAGGAAAAAGGAAAAATAATAGAAAAATATAACAATTTGAAAAAAATAAAATATTTTTAAAAATTGTTCACGTTAATGTCAGCCAAACAGTTGGTGTCGGTTGGCATCTACGTAAGTGCTGGCTGTCGGTCAATTAGAATTGCAAAAATGTAAAAAAGTTTAGGACTTAATTGACATAATTGCACTAAGTTTAAGATTTTTTTTGGTAATTTTCCTAATTTCCGTAGATTATAAGGGTTTGCAAGAGAAATGATTAAATGACAGTCTTTAATCAAAGATGAGAAAACAATCCATTATGCACCACAAAAAATTAAATAGAAAATAATTATAAATTCTCGTGAGGATCACTCATTCAAGAATTTTTGGCCCATAACAAGTTGTTATTTTTACAGTAACTCAAAAATTATTATATTAGCAAACCTTGTTTGTAATATGCATGGAACCTTGGCACCGTGTTGCAATATTACACACTATAACCTCCCCCATTAGTTTTAAACAACCATGTCAAAAATTTTCAAAAAACAACAAACATTTTTATTTATTTATTAATTTATGATATCAAGTATTAACATGATGTTTTCTAATCTGATGTTGCTGTAAGAAGATTCATCAAATAACCTAGCCTGTCCACTTTTGTCATGTTCATGCTAGGTAGGAGTTGGAGTTGGATTTAGATTTCTCGCATCTCATTGCATGTAGACAAATGCATCGTCCTAGCAGCTGTAGTAACCGATTTATACTCATAAATTTAATGCTAGGATATCATATAAATACAGAAGTAATCTATGCAAGTTTGAATAAATAGCACAAATTGAAGAATTTAAAGCAGAAGAGATTTATTTGTGTATTAGTGATAGGGAAGTTGCGGATGATGCGAGGAGTAGCGAAAGTATGTTCAACATCTTTTTACATAAAGATGTGATTAGATATCTTATTGTTGTGTATCAAATAAGATCCATTCGACCAAATAAGGCGTATCTACACCGTAAATATAGCATAAAGCAACCTATATGTGAAAAGCCAAAAAAAGAAGAAAAAAAGGCATTAGCTATAGCCTTTTCGAAGGACTTCTAACTTAACAGGAGCAATAATAGACCAGCTATGCGAATCTTCCAGTGCGATAAGCCTCTTTATTTAATGTCATCCCTGAAATCCTAAGCTAATCCCCTTTCTTTCACCGATGGTACAATACTTTTATCGATAAGTTATGCTTCATTAACTTTTTTTAGCATGGGTTTTCCTATTTCAATCATGTGATCTAGATACGTGCTGGGGTCTAGTTACATCTTCTATACGGCTAAACAAGGAGTTAACTAAAGCTTTTTCGGATTTCTAACATTATTCCATAGCAATAATGGATCTGGCAATGAATCCTCTCGTGCAATTAGCCTTTGTATCTAACGTCACTAGTGAAAGATACTTGATCGTCGTGCACTAGAGAAAGTCATGCCTAAAAACTTCAGCAGTTTTAGTCTTTGCTGGTTGAGATGGAGATCTTGGTTACAGAAGATTTGAAGTCACTATCGGATCAACTTGTCGACCTAACAAGGTTAGCTTAGATTACTTTAAGTCATGAATATAAATTTATAAGGTACATGAATACAAGTATCTGCTTTTGAACAGCGAGAAGAAAAAAGACGTGTTTTTGTTCAAATGCTTTAGATTTAATATACTCTCAAAAGACAATGATGACTGCAACATCTTTGAACTTTCGTATATTATAGGGGTTTGCAATATGAATGGACCAATGACACTGTGCTGCAATATTACATGTTGTAACCTCCCTCATTACTTTTTAGCAAGCATCTCGAAAATTTTCAAAAAACAATGAACTTTTGTTTTTTGTTGATTTATGATATCAAGGATCAACGTGATGTTTTCTAAAATGTTTTTGCCATTTCATTCAAATAACCTAGCCCGTCCACTTTTGTCATGTTCACGTTAGGTAGGAGTTTGAATTTAGATTTCTCGCATCTTGTTGCATGCAATCAAATGCATTGGCCTAGCAGTCGTAATAATCGATTCATTTTCATAAATTTAATGAGTGATGCCAGGATATCATATACATATAGAAGTGATTGATGTGGTATGTCCAAATAAATAGGACACATTGAAGAATTTTTAGCGCAAGAGATTTATTTGTGTATTAGTGATACGGAAGTTGCAGATGATGTGACGAGTAGCGAAAGTATACTACATAAAGATGCGTTTAGAAATCTTAATGTTGTGTATCAAAAAAGATCAATTTGATCGAATAAGGCGTGTGTACATGATTGACTATAGCACATAGCCCCCCCAAAAAAAAAAAGGGCTTTAGCTATAGCTTTTTAGATGGATTTCAAACTTAATTGAGGAGCAACACTAGACCAGCTACGCGAATCTTCCAGTGCGATAAGCCTCTCTATTCAAAGTCATCACTGAAATCCTAAGCTAACCCCCTTTCTTTCCCTTCATCGAGCCCTAAGTAGCTATATCAACCCTTCACGCTGCAATTTTCCCTCTTTTGCTCCACCATGACACCCTCTCAACCTCACCAAGCAAGTACTTGCAAGACGATGACATCTCCCAGAAATGCGGAGACCTCCTTCCGTTGCTCCCTCGCGAAAGGGCTGGATCACCCCCTCTATCCACCAGTACCAAGGCTTCTGGTATCCCCCAAAGGTCCTGAGTGGCCTCCTCGCCTGCCAAGACCACTTCCAAGCCCAATACACCGACGTCCTCCTCACCACTACCCCAAGTCTGGCACCACTTGGTTGAAGGTCATCCTCTTGTGTCTCTTGAACCGGGCCGAGTTCTCAGGCTCGATGCAACACCACCCTCTCCTCACCCAAAGCCCTCACAACCTCGTGCCCTTCTTAGAGAACAGGCTCTACTTCGGGCAAGAGATCCCCAACCTTGCCTCCCTCGTGTCCCCAAGGCTCTTCGCCTCCCACTTGCCTTACCCTTTGCTCCCGGCATCGGTCAAGGACTCCAGGTGCAAGTTGGTGTACCTGTGCAGGAACCCTAAGGACACCTTCGTCTCATTCTGGTTCTTCACCAACAAGATGAGGTTCAAAGGTGTTAAAAATATGTCTCGAGTTTGAGCCCCGGTGAATAAAATTGGATTGACGAGAATATGTGAACTCGATCACGTGCGAATCAAGAATTAATTGTACGTGATCTTGTTGTCTTCTGCAGCATGCATGTCTGATGCGAAGTAATTAAAGAATGTGTCAGGAGGAAGCGTGCAGATGGAGGAAGCGTGTGGCCAGAAGAGTGAAAGTCCAAGAGTTGCAAGTTGGACTTTGGAAACGATGGAGGAAGCATTAAATTAATGGGCTCCTTTCTTGTCTTCTGCCAAAGGAGGAAAATGAACGTGCATGAAGAAAGATGGGCTTTGACAAACGATTATAAAAAGAGAGAGAGAGGAAGCTGCAGAAACGTTTATTTTCTCCATGTCATTTAACGCATGCACATGGCCATGTGCATGCATGCCCATGAAAAATGGTAGGCGCCCACTATTGCTTCAGAACTTGTCTTGTAGGCTGCGATTGTCTTTTTATAATGAATAAAGAAAAGAGGGAAGACCGAAGCTTTGTTTCTTCGGTGGATGATGGCCATGCGCGCCCAACATCATTAATTGCAGGAGACGCGTGAAGATGGGCGCCATTTGTCTTCATAAAAGGCAGAGGAGCGAAGGAGAAGGTGTGCCTTTGCGCACCAGGAGAGTGCCTCTGAGCACCGAAGAGAGCTCCATAAAGTGAGAGAAAGAGGAGCGCGAGAACTGAACGCGTGGAAGCTCTCGGCAAAAGGGAGATTTTCTCGTTGTAATTATACCTGGGTGTTTTAGCTAGTTAAATTCTTGTTAGTAGAATTTGTTTAATTCCTTGAGTGAGAATTTCACTGGGAATTGTGAGGGGTTAAACACTGTGTGAGTTATTAGGTGTAATTGGGGACTGGGAAACATTGAGTGAGTGTTTGAGTACTTGAGTGTAATCTCCATTGTATCGCTTGGTTCTATAGTGGAATTCCGTGTTGCTCTTCTCGTGGACGTAGGTTCCGATATTCGGACCGAACCACGTAAATCCGGTGTCCGATTTCCTTTCCTTCATTCTAACTAATTTTATCCGATTCGCTCGATCAATATTCAGCGTCAAATTTTTACAACAAGTGGTATCAGAGCCAAGGTTGGCGAATCGGTTGCGATGGAAGAAGGAAATGTGAGAATCGACCGATTTGATGGGAAGGATTTTGCCTTCTAGAAGATGCAGATTGAAGATTATTTGGACCAGAGAAATCTGCACTTACCCTTATATGGAGAGAAGCCAGACTCGATGAAAGATGCCGAGTGGGAATTGCTGGATAGACAAGCGATGGGTGTTATTCGGTTGATGTTGTCTCGGAACGTCGCGTTTAACATCGTGAAAGAGAAGACCACTGCGGGATTGATGAAAGCCCTGTCGAATATGTACGAGAAACCATCTGCGATCAACAAGATCTATTTGATGCAACGTCTGTTTCATTTGAAGATGGGCGAAGGTAAGTCGGTTGCTAAGCATGTTAACGAATTCAATGAGGTTGTTAACCAATTGAGTTCAGTTGAGATTACCTTTGAAGATGAGGTACGTGCATTGATTTTATTATCCTCACTACCTGATAGTTGGAATACTACTGTTACTGCTGTTAGTAATTCCTCTGGATCAAGAAGCTTGACATTTGATGAGGTTCGTGATTTGATTTTGAGTGAAGAAATTTGTAGAAAAGAATCCGGTGAACCTATGCCTGCTGCTTTAGTAGGTGAAAATAGGGGAAGAACCAGTACACGTGTTAACAGGAATAGTATAAACATGAACAGACGTAGTCAGTCTAGGACTGGTGGAGTTGTTTGTTGGAATTATGGTAGGAGTGGGCATCGTAAAAGAGACCCTGCAATTGTTTCACTTTCTCTTTAAGCTTTGCAAAGCGTTCATCCTGCTATGTTTCAAAGACCTTATGAGTTTTGGCATTTCCTTCCATGACAATGACATCATCTTCTAAGGGGGGCATGTCGTCATCAAATTTATTGGATTGGCCATGATCAACTTTCTGCTTAAGTGCTATAGTTCTAGGAGGTGTGACTTTTAGGCTCGAACTTGCTCGGAGCTCCTTAAACTCAGTTGTTATTTGTTGTATTGTAGCGAAGTATTTGATTCATTTGATATTCCATTTTATCAATACGTTCACGCAACTTAGTTTGCTCAGCCATTCGTGCTTTCAATCTCGTAATGATGAGTGAACGAGATGGCTCCGTTATCACCTAATTTGAAGAAAAGAGAACACATTAGCATCGCATATGGAACGTGCCAGCCCATGACAAAGGTCTAGCCGCTTTTATTCATTAATGGAAGTATTTTACGTGAAGTAAAAAATTGAAATGCCTTAAACAAATGAACTAGGAAGGTAAAGAACTTAACTAGACATTAAACTAAAAAAAATAGACTCGAGACATTTCACTTAGCTTGATCAATATACAATTGGGAAACTTTTAGACAAAATCACTTATTCTTCTCCGCAAGATGTGTCACACACCTTTTGGTCTCTTTAGCGACTCTTTTGAGGCGTCTATTCTCCGCATGGTTGGTGATCTTCTCAGGCACTTTCGGTATCTTCGGGTGTAGCTCATTTGGGATCTTGTGCCGTTGAATATATTCGATAGAGACATAATACCTTCTTTCTCTACCCTTCAACTCCTTCTCTGGCCATATGAGCTTCCGTGGGTGGCACATATCCCACATCGATTTAATTGTAAGAACGGAATCCTCATGATCTTGATTCTCATCAGTGAAGTTAACTTGGAGCGGGTCTGCTTGCAAAGTTTGTGAAAGTTCTTGCACAACTTGATATTGACGAGTCACTCTAGTTGGGTAGTATCCCGTTGCTCCAGCAAATCCCAATAAAGGGACAGGGCCAATATGCCCACATGTGAGCCTCACCTTACGAACTTGGAACCATTTAGCATGCCATAGGAATCCTTTGGAATCTGGTTTTTTCATGAAAGCTAGCCATCTAGAATAATGATAATCCGGCGCATGTTTTTGTTTGTTCTCAAATCTCATAGTAGGGTGATTAGAGCCGCAAACATCAAGTATGGTCATTAAACCACCAAACCCTTTTATGTGAGAAAGAAACCAAATTTGTAAAAGCTTAGGAGAAGCATGCAAAACCTTGTCACCACTTTTCTTAAATCGAGTAAGGAAAAAAAAAGTTTTGGTCAAAGTAGTATTAACGAAATTCTTTCCTTCAAGGATCTGCCTAACTAGATTAGCAATCAAAGGATTAATAGCATTCTTGCAGTAAGGGAAAACTATAAACCCAAAGAAAGCTAATAGGAAGACCCTACGCATTTGAAAGGAGTTGCCATTTTCAGAATATTCATTTAAAAATGAAAGTGGGCATGAATTTTGGTGATCTTTCAAAACTTTTCTTAGTTTATCTTCTTTAATTCTCAAAAAATCAGACAAGGCTGTGATAGGATCTATTCCAATAGGTGGACTAGCTAATTCAACTTTCAAAGATTTTCCCATGGCAATACTATATTCTTCCAAGGTAGGAGTGAGCTCATGCTTACCACCAAAGATAAAAGTAGAAATCTGAGGGCACCAACAATGAGCAAGAGCTTGAACAAGGCCACCATGAATATTAATGCGTAGTAGAGGAAGGAGCCGACCGATGTGTGACTCCACGAACTCACGGCTAGCTTGGTTTAACTTGCCCCACCATGTGTTAAGCTTTTCCTTAGGAGGGAGAATAATTCGAAGGTCTGGTATTTCCCATTGTATATTGACCAAGACTCGAGACCAACCTAATGTCATGGACTGAAAAAATAATTAATTAAATAAATTACAAAAGGAGAGTTAAGAGAACTTACTTCACTGATAAAAAGGTAACAATCATATAGACATGCGCATGGTACGTGGCTCGATTTCTACTCTAGAAGGCTTAACAAAATGGGGCCACAAGGATGATCGGACTAGCCGCGGGTTGCGGACTAAGTTAGGTCCTCATGACTCCGGCTTGGTCAAAGAGCCAACTCGGGTCGTGGGCATACGAATCGAGGTGGGTACTCTTGACATCAAGAAAAAAATTTCGGGATTGAGATGGGCAACTCGTACCGTGGGCATGCGGTCGAAGTGGTATCCATCTCAATACCATCATAATTAATCTTATGCGGCCCAGGTCCAGCAGCAGGTTGTGTGTACAAGAGTGTAGCGTAAATGCATAGGCATGCACAACAGTTTATATTCACAACAACACTTCAAAAATTCAAAGCATTCATTCTCAACTCCAACCTGTAAGACAAGGGGTTAACATTCACTCCACCCCTTATAACTCTCATCTGCAAAAACATTTAACACCTCAAATGGTTAGGGACATACCTGAGATCCTCGCTGGTAAACAAAAAAAATTTTTAAAAAAATGAGAAAATTGGCTTAAGTCCACTAATAATTTAAACTCAAGTCCCCAGCGGAGTCGCCAAGCTGTCACGACCTCACCTCGGGTGCACCACCTAGGGTTTGGTTGATGGATTACTAAGCCTAAACTTAGTTCAAGCTCTCTCAAGTCCATACCAATTCGCGACTTAGGGTTTAAGTTTTTTAACATGCCAATGATTTTTACTTAAGAGTCGCCACTAATCTATTTTTTGTGGGTCGATTAAAAACCTAAGTAAAGTAATGGGAGAGTTACTTTACTCCTACGAACCAGAGACTATGGGATCGGGGACTTAATTGCGTTAGATTTCTTTAACGCCCTTTTGATACATTCTCTTTTATTTAAAAAAAAAATGATTTGCAGGCAATTTATATTGATTTTAATTTACTCCCTAACATGCAATGTGATCATGCGAGTGCGTAACCATTATTTAACACTCAATAAAGCAAAACTATAAATAAATTGCAAGGAAAATGAGGAAGTTACTTATCTTGAAGCTACGAAAGCATCTGCTATGTTAGCTTAAAAATTACATCAATGATCCTAGATATAATTTCTAATTAACATGCACTCATTCAAATATTTTTTTAAGGTTTTAAATTATTTAATGAAGCCTAAAACTACGTGCAATGCATGTAATGACATACGAAAGTGTCTAACTATAATAGCATACAATGTGCAACCTAATATGTAAACTATATGTCGGGCGACATTAATTATTTAACTTAATCTAATGCTAGAAAATATTTAATGCAACTACCCTAATAAGTTACGCATTCAAATGACCCTAAACATGCAATGACTAGATAACACACGAGAGATGCCCTAATTCTATATGACATGAGCATGACAATTTTCATGTTTTCTTTTTTATAATCAAAACATGCAAACTATCCTGAAAATATTCTAACAAGAATCACATCCAACTCAACTATATTTTTTGGATTTTCTTTTATAAGCGAAATCAATTCGAGCAAACGCATCAAGAACAACGTGGCAACGAATCAGGCAAGGTATTATCCATGTCCATTTAATTTTGGAAACAAATAAAATTGGCGAATCTTATCTCGAGCATGAGATCAGATTGGCCAATATTTTAGAAAATCGCGAATCGTATCTCGGGCGTGAGATTGGATCGACGATTTTTCAGTGCGATTGCAAGTCATATTTCGGGTATGAAATCGGACTGAAAATCATATGCACATTGTGAAGTAAGGAAAATTTCCTAATTCACGAGGGATAAGGAGATCTTTTAGACATGGCAATATTGATCAAATATTCAACTAAGATTGCAATTCCACAAATTAGGCAATAAAATGTGAAAAAAATTGAATTGATCCAGATTCTTACCTAATATTTGCTTCCAAATTTGGCAACTTATGAATCACAATTGCCAAGTGATGGATCAAACGGTTCTCGATGAAAAATTGTAATAGGTTTAGAACTGTTTTGGTAATTTTCTCATTGAATGTAAAGAAGCTAATGAATAACTTCTAAGATATTCTTATTGAAAAAATAAAATGCGTGGATGATGACTGTCGCGACCTATTTTTTCGGTCCCGGATGGGGGAAAGGAAATATCAAAATAAATAGGTTTAGGGGTATTGTCCAAAGGGTGGGTCTAGGACCCTCATTAGACATGGGCTCTCCCAAGCCCATACCCCGCGCGACGTTGGGTGTTCATGAAAATCTTCAAATGAGGAGTCGCCACTAGCCTATTGGGGTCAGCTAGAAACCAAGCGAGGCATGGGAGTGGGCCTCACTTTCTACGTAACAAGAGATTCTAGGATCGGGGATTTGATTACACTAATTAACCAATTAGTGCCCTTTCGGTACCTAATCTTGTTCATTTCAAAAAGGACTCTTATCAGGCGGTTTGGATTGATTTTAGAATTAACCACTAACATATGAGGTGATCATGCGGGTGCGCAATCATCAAAATAGTAATCATCAATTAAAGAAAGCATTAAATAAATTACAGACGAAAATAAATCCTAATTAAACTAAGGGGCAAATTATAATCATCGCATCATAAGCATGCATTCAAGGGCAATTATATCCGAGGATACTTAAAACCCTAAGGTAAAGCCGTAAGGGCTTGCTTAGTTTTGACCACAATTTTAGACCGATGATTTTTTGACATTTTTTTTTAAAAGAAAAAAATGGTCCAAGAATTATTTTAGAGCTTTTTGGGAAACTCTAAAACAAACTAGGAGTTTTTGGGATTTTTTTGAATTTTTTTGGAATTTTCAATATTTTAATATTTTTTGATTTTTTTATTAAAAAAAATATTATCTTTTTTTTTTTTTTTTTATGAATTTTCAGGTTTCTGAATTTTCCATGAATTTTCTGAAATTCCGAAATTTTTTATGATTTTTTTAAATATTTTTCATGTTTTTATGATTTTCTGAATTTTCGATTTTTTTTTAATATTTTTAAAGGAAATGATTCGGACCGGGTCAGGAAACCCGGCCCTGCTGACCCGATTCGGACCCTGCCGGTCCAGGTTGGGCTAAAGGACCCGGACCGGCCTTAAGCCCGCCGCTAAAAAAAACAAAACAAAAGGGCCCACACGAATTTCTTAAAAAAGCCCAATTTTGATTTCTAATTCTTCTAGCCCGACTAAGAAAACCGGCCCATGAACAAACTCAACCCAACTGAAGCAGGCCCACGGCGAAGCCCATCCTCTTCCCCTACTTTTATTTTTTTTTTGGCCTTTTTTGTCTTTTCTATTTTCTTTCTTTTTTTTTATTTTTTTTATTTTTTAATTTGTCTTTTTTCCCACTTTTTGTCTTTTTTTCCTGCAGATTTCCCTCACCCCATGCAGCGTCTTCAGCCTCTTCGTTCCTCTTCTCCCGCCGCTGCAGACGCCCGCATGTTTCCCATGCGCCCGACGTCCCTACAGCAGCTTCGCCGAACCGATGCCAGCACCGCCGCGAGGTCTGACCGTCCTAAGGGAGTCGCCATGCCGTCGCCGGCTGGCCAGCGTCCGAGAGTCGCCGGACTGACTCCGGCGAGGGCGCCCTTCGGCCTACCCAAACGACGCGGATGACCTATTGAAAAGCTGAGAAAGTGACCGAGAAGGTGTACAACAACGGTATGACTCTGAATGACGTAAAAGAAACCGAAAGCCGAGCTCCGGTCGAGGATTGGGTTCGGTTTTCTCATTGGGGCATTTCGTCGAACACTTAGCGGGCGCTACCAAAATCAAAGGTTTCCCGCTCGACCGAGCCACGAACAGGCTCTAGGGGTCTTCGGACATGTAATACAAGGAAAAGGGGAGCGAAATGAAAGGACGACGAGGGCCGGAGCTTGCGCGAGCCGGTCGGCCGCGAGCTCCGGCCCGGCATTCTCCGGAAAATAGAGCTAATGAGGTTCAAAGAGACCTACCTCGTTCGGAGACGAGCTGCGGCGGACGACGGCGACGGACGAGCTTCCGGCGACAGCTAGCTGCTCCTCGAGGTTTCCTTCTTCCTCCGGTTCTCTCTCAGATCTGGTTTTTTTTTTTTTCGAACCGCACTCGGCTCTCTCTTGCTCTCTCTCTCTCGGGCTCTCCGTCTCTCTCTTTTTCTTCGCTCAGTCTGCGTTTTTTCTTTTTTATTCCTCTCAGATCTAGTTTCCTCCGAACAGCCTCTCGGCTCCCTCTTCGTCGGTTTTTTTTGTCTGTCCTCCGAGCCCTTTCTCCCTCTCGAGCACTCGCTTTTTCTCCGGTTTTTTTCTCTCTCTCGAGCCCCTCGGTTCTGCGTTTTTCTTCCCCTTTTTTCTGCTTGCTCCTTTCTTCTTGAGTCCTCTCTGTCTTTTTTTCTTTTGCTACCTTTCTGCCCTTCAACTGCAGCACGCCCGACACCTCTGCCTTGTCTTCTCTGTCAGACTTGCTGCTGCCCTCTGCCCTGCTGTTGAGTTGCTGCTGCTCCCCTCTGCTGACTTCCTGCTGCCGCTTTTTTTTATTTCTCTTCTGCAGGTGGCCGTTGCCGCACGAGAAGGAGAAGGGAGGAAGGAGAGAACCAAACGGGCCGGGCTGCGAAATAAGAGAAAAGGAAAAGCGGGCCAGGCCCGCGCGGGGAAGGGAAAGAAGAAGACAAAGGGGGCCGGGCAGGCCTAGCCCTGACCCGGACCCACGTTTTTTAATTTTTTAATTTTTTAATTAATTTTTTTTTAAATTTTTCTTGATAAATTTTAAGACTAGTGATGCAAGTGCTCCTAATGTCTATATGTGATACGATTTTAATGAAAAATATTTTTTTGTTAAGGGGTTAGAAATTAATCCCTAATTTTTTAATGCAATTAATAGACACTTAAACAAATTGCCAAAATTTAGGTGTCAACAATGACATATGGGTAAGTGCATCTTTTGCGACAAAAGTTTAAGAGTTTAAATATATTTATGGGGTCTGATAACCTAAAAAACCTCAAACTTTAATTTTTGTCCCAATTTTACCTTTCGTCTCATAAAAAATCTCTAACTTTAAATCTAACCTCGGTTCTACCATAAATTTTTTTTCCCCATAAAAAATCCTTAACGTTAGCTGTACACCAATTCTACCCTAAACTGTTTTTTGTCCTTTGAAAGACCCCCAACTTTAGGTCATGTCCCAATTTTTCCATCCAATCCCGATTTTACCCAAAAAAATTTACAATCTCATAAAAAAGCCACAAACTTTTACTTGAATCACAAATATGTCCCATTAACCCTTCATCCAAAATTTCTCATTGATGATCGAGAAATGGAAAACTCTCAAGCACAAATTGTTCAAACGTCTCGAGTGTGAGCTCTTTGATTGTGAGAGATGGAACATTCCCAAGTACGAGAGATTGAGGAGTGCAAACTAAGGGCTGTTTTGACAATGGGTTAATGGAGAGCATATTTGAGACTTAAATAAAAGTTAGTAATATTATTTGAGACACAAAAATTAGAGTAAACTTGAAATTGGACCTAAAGCTGGGATTTTTTTATAAGAGAAAAAAAAATTTAGGATAGAATTGGTACTCGATTTAAAGTTGAGGGTTTTAATGATACAAAAAAAATGTTTGGTGTAGAATTGGGACTGGACCTAGAGTTGGGGATTTTTTATGAAACAAAAAATGTTTGAGGTGAAATTGGGACATGATATAAAGTTGAAGGTATTTTATAAGACAAAATGTAGAATTAGGATAAGAATTAAAGTTGGAGCTTTTTTAGAGTATATTTTTATAAGCAATACTTTATTGACTTTTTTGAGCAGGGTTTCTGTTTGAATCATATGATCTAGATGCCTTTTTTTTTTTTTTCGGTTTATTAATATGACTGCAAAAATATTTGATCACGGATGCCGTGAGAAAGTGCGCGTACCCACTTTAGCATTTTTAATCCTAGTTGGTTCATATGTCATGAGGGGTGGTGAGACTATTTTATGTTTATATCTCCAGGGTGGTTAGGATTTTGACGTGCAAGTTCATCGGCAATTCAAGCCAACCAGTCTGGTGGCAAAGCGGCTGCCATCCATCTTGTCCTCAATACGGGGAAGATTTATTATGCGGAATTTAACGTATACACTCAATGGTTTTCATATGTAAAACAGATGGACCTCAATGTAAGTTTAATGGTTGAAAGCATTTGGTTATATACACACCTGATCCAATGCCTCGTTGTGATAAGAGTAAATGAAGTGCCACATTAAACGTGCATTTGAACAGCCAAAAAACTAGACGATGAGTACACATCCAAATATCTTTACGCTGTAGCTATAAATGCCCAAAAAAATACAATATATGGGCATGAGGTTTCACTCTTTTGATGTCAGTCACTTAAATGTAGACCAAACTAAAAAGATATATTTTTTCTATCCCTTCTAGAGCCAAGCATCTACTAGAAGATAAATTTACCAGGAGTGTCATAACTTTCTAATAGCTTTCAAGTAAGTGTCACATGAGTGTGAAACCAATCACTTAAGTGCCATTTTCAGCAATTTTCCATTTAACATGGAATTTTTGATAATAAACTGAAGTCTAACATGAAAATTAAGAGTGTCATAATTTTTGTACAACCCTTACTTGAGTGCCACATCAATGTAAAACCAACCACTTAAGTGTAATTTTTGGCAAATCGCCCTTTGTGGATTTTTTTTCTTAACTTTCTATTCTAACGTGGAATTTTTAAGAATAAATTAAAGTCAAATGTGGAAAGAGTACAACAAATGTTGTCGTTTCTTGCTATTTCTTTAAAATCTCCCCTAATTAGATGCCGCCGTTTTTGGACTCTCTCTTCCTCAAATGACACCATTTTCAAACACTTTCTCTTCTTGTCACTTAAATGGTAGAAATGATGAACCTAAGTGTTTTGTTTTTTGCCAAAGAATGTAAGTGTTCACTCTTGAAAATTTATGGCACTAAAACCATCTTTTCTGAAGTTATTGGAACTTAGTAACCGGTTTAAACAAATAAATTTAATAAGTGATGCCAATTTGTTATACAATACATCGAAAGTTATATAAGTGTTAAGTTTGAAAGGATAGGACACAATGAAGCATTTAATGAAAAAGATACTTATTTGTGCTTCCCAAAATACCTAACAATCGTCCTAAATTAGAAGATGATATAAGATATCTATATGTAGTGTATCGAAAAATATCAATTTGGCCGAGTAAGACCTATACGCACAATGATTAACTTATTAAACACCAGCTACATGTGAGGGAAAAAAAAAAGGAGTAAGGCAAAGCCTTGCCGGATTTCTTACAAATGGACCCAGCAATGTTAATCTTCTCATGCGATGAGCCTCTCCAATTAAAGTTAAGCTAACCCCCTTTTGTCCCTTCGCCGAGCCTCACCTATCTATATTAATAACCCTTCACTCTGAAACTCTCCCTCACTTCCTCCACCATGGCACCCTCTCAACCTTCCCAAGCAAAGTACTTGCGAGAAGATGACATCTCCCGAAAATGCCGAGACCTCCTTCCCTCTCTCCCTCACGAAAAAGGCTGGATCACCCCTCTCTCCACCAATACCAAGGCTTCTGGGTTGCCCCGAAGCTGCTGAACGGCGTCCTCGCTTGCCAAGACAACTTCCAAGCCCAAAAAACCGACATTTTCATCATCACTGCTGCCGAGTCCGGCACCACCTGGCTGAAGGCCATCCTCTTCTGCCTCTCGAACCGGGCCAAGTACTCGGGTTCAATGCAACAACACCCTCTCCTCACCCAAAGCCCCTACGACCTCATGCCGTTCTTGGAGCTCAAGCTCTACTTTGGGCAAGAGATCCCCAATCTCACTTCACTACCAAATAACTCATGTAGTGTTTAACCACATAATTCCTCACGAAATAATCTCTCAATCTCACAAAAGAATTATACACGAATTCTTATCATAAGAATTTAATCAGTTACAAACACTTAAATCTTCTTGGCATAATTGCACAAATGAAATCAATGAAAAAAACTCCTCCCAAGCACTCGATAACGAATCGGCGCTTCAAGACCTCTTGCATCAACAACTGCCCGTTTCTTTTCCATGCATGACTATATATATATAGTGAACTTGAGAACTTTCCAATTCTTGAAACTCACTCCTATGTGGAGTAGGAAAAAATACATAAATATATAAAATTAAGAAACGCACACCTACTAGGATTAGGAAACAAATTAAATTTTTGTTTTAAGCTCAAACTCGAGACATATTTTCAATGAAAATTTGTTTTGGCCTTTTTTAGGATGAAGCAGATAGGAAAGCCCAGTGAAATATCAAATTCAATCATCTTATGAAACCTATGCTATAGACTATGTAGACCAACTTTATCTCAACATTTGATGACATGACCTCCATAATAGGACCACATAATTAATGATCAAGATGATAAAGAGGTTGTAGCTAGCCATCCTCTTGAGTGGCGAGCACATTTGAGGTTGTGGCCCTCCATGAAGATGGCGTTCAACCACCTCTCTTCGAGGATGTGGACCTTCACCTGCAAATCAGAGAGAGAGAGAGGAATTAGCGGGCAACGAAGGTGATGACGAACGAGGTACGTTCAGGCGACCTCGTGAATGAGGTGGCAATAGAAGACTACTTGCTCGAGGAAGAAGAATGGAGAAAAGGGAAAACGTCAGCTTAAATGACTATTTTCTCCTGCAGGATATAGCTCCTCGTGTCCTCGGGTCCTGCCCTGAAACCTCGCCATTAATTAGTTTCGTCCATTGTAATTATATAAGTACGAATTTACAAGCTCGCGCGGTACAACTCATGTACACCGCACACGGATTGGTGGCGACTTTCAAGTTAAAGCCTGTATATATCAGAAAAGAAAGAAGTTAGGTAAAGCCTGCTCAGATTCCTGACATTATTAGAGAATAGGGAGCAACAATATAACTTATTCTAATGAACTTAGAAAAAAAATTCAACTCCGATGAGATACCAAATAGAGTAGAGTGGACCCAGCAATGAATCATCTCGTGCAATAAGCTTCTCTGTTCAGCCTCACCACAGAAAATACTCGATTTTTAATGCGTCCAAACTTCAGCAATTTTAGTCTTTGCTGGTTGAGATGGAGCCGCTAGCTGCAAAAGATGGTCCCAGAGTGTCTTATGGAGTTGTCGACTTAATAAGATTAGTTTAGATTATTTTAAGTGATGATCGTCAGGTATTTCGATGGTGACCATCTTTCCTTGAACAGCAAGGAGAAAGAGAACGACAATTAAACCAAATTCTTTAAGCACAGGCCAAATCAGCAAGAATCCTTACGAATTCCACCGTCTCATCCCAAATATGAAAAGCTACTGTACTTGCTGACTCGACAATAACCCCTTCTGAATAAGAGACGGACCCCCCCCCGAATGGTCCCCCAAATTTCCAAGTAAATCTTTTTCTTCCCCACCAAGGAGGGTCCCCACTAAAAAGTTAATACCTCTAAAGTTTTATGTCCCAGAGTTCAACAAAGGAATTTAAGATCATACTCAGATCCAAACTCCTCCATCCCCTATGACCCTTGGGGGGACTACTTTCACAAGACCCTTGGGGAGACAGCCAAAATTAAACTCATTTTTCCAGCTCTTTCGGTACTAACTCCTCTCGTCCACTCAACCTGTCAGCAGAAGAAATTGAGAATCTCATCCGTGCTTTCAAAAGAGAAAAAGACGAAAGCTCCAGTCCATCAGGTATAGATGAAGATGCTCCACTCAAAGCACAGTTAGCCCATCATAGCTATAATGATTCAGACCATGACTATAATGCTAGAGATGGGGCGTGGCCAAAATAGCCGCTACGAAATCACTGTACATTATTCACTGTTCATCCAGTCTAGGAGAAATATCACTATTTATAACTTGTCACGGGATTTCTTTAGGACTCCCTATGTTTGTAGCCCATAAGTGGCTAGTATGTTTCCATAATTTTGTCCGAGCATGGCCAGTCCACCCGCTCTTGTTGTTTGTATCCCCCTCTGCCTATATAAGAACACCATTGTAAAAACCAGGGAGTGAAATAAGAAGTTTGTTATGTATTCTACTTTCAATATGATCTTCTAAACACTCACATTCTCTTCTAGTCCATAACAATGGTTTTGGACAAACATTATGATTGAGGAAAAATCATAGAATATGCTTTGCACTTGCCCTCAAGGATCCTGTGCATCAAAATTTCCGATATCCTAGAGTTTACTATGAACTAAGTTCATAGTTTGAGAATGAACTTGATGACTGACAGGCAGTCTCTATTGAGGCCAGGAGGGCCGCGTGTGAGATAGCATACTTGTCACAAGTTTGCAACTCAAAAATATAGTCATGACTCCAACATTTATGAGTATGAACTATACGAGGAATTAATATGCATGGGATGTTGATACTATGTCACAATATTGCAACTCAAATAGGTGACCTCCCATTTTAGGTTTCAGCATTGAAAATGTTGAAACAATGTTGAACATCGTGATTTATTTGTGATATTAAGTGATAGCATGATACTTTTTAAAATGTTTTCCAATGAGAAGATTCATTGAAGTAACCTACCCATCCGCATCTGGCATATTCATGTTTGGTGGGAATTAGATTTAGATTTCTTGTATCTTGATGCATGCGGACAAATGCAACGTCCAAAGTAGTAGTAATAGAACCACGCTACCCTTTTCACATGGGAAGGGGGAGGTGGGGGGTTCAAACACTCACATTGTCAAGGAAATTGTGATGAAGACAATTTAGTTTTAGGTGTGGGTTTCGATTCCCACATCTTACAAGGAGGTGAGGTAAAAGTATGAGAATGAAAATAGAATATGACTGACAAAAAAGAAAGTAATAATAGTGACTGGTTTAAACAAATAAATTTAATAAGTAATGCTAATTAATTATACAATATATTGAAAGTTATATATATATATATATATATAGTAAATTCAAAAGAATAGGAGACAATGAAAAGTATAATGAGGAAGAGACTTGTCTGTGCTTCCCAAAATACCTAACAATCAACCTAAATCGGAAGATAATATAAGATATCTATATGTAGTGTATGAAAAGATATCAATTTGACCGAGTAAGACCTATGCACATAGTGATTAACTTATTAAACACCTGCTACATGTAAGGGAAAAAAAAGGAGTTAGGTTAAATCAGAAGATAATATAAGATATCTATTTGTAGTGTATCGAAAAATATCAATTTGATCGAGTAAGACCTATACACACAGTGATTAACTTATTAAACACCTGCTACACGTGAGGGGGAAAAAAAGGAGTTAAATAAAGCCTTGCCGGATTTCTTTCATTACCCAAGAGCATTAATGGACCCAGCGATGTTAATCTTCTCATGCGATGAGCCTCTCTAATTAAAGTTAAGCTAACCCCCTTTTGTCCCTTCGCCGAGCCTCACCTATCTATATTAATAACCCTTCACTCTGAAACTCTCCCTCACTTCCTCCACCATGGCACCCTCTCAACCTTCCCAAGCAAAGTACTTGCGGGAAGATGACATCTCCCGAAAATGCCGAGACCTCCTTCCCTCGCTCCCTCACGAAAAAGGCTGGATCACCCCCTCTCTCCACCAATACCAAGGCTTCTGGGTTGCCCCGAAGCTGCTGAACGGCATCCTCGCTTGCCAAGACAACTTCCAAGCCCAAAAAACCGACATTTTCATCATCACTGCTCCCAAGTCCGGCACCACCTGGCTGAAGGCCATCCTCTTCTGCCTCTTGAACAGGGCCAAGTACTCGGGTTCAATGCAACAACACCCTCTCCTCACCCAAAGCCCCCACGACCTCGTGCCGTTCTTGGAGCTCAAGCTCTACTTCGGGCAAGAGATCCCCAACCTCACCTCACTACCACCCCCGAGGCTCTTCGCTACACACGTGCCTTATCAATCGCTCCCACAGTCGGTCAAGGACTCTGGGTGCAAGCTGGTGTACCTGTACAGGAACCCCAAGGACACCTTCGTCTCGCTCTGGCACTTCGCCAACAAGCTGAGGTCCAAAGAGACGGGCGGGATGCCGCTCGGAGAGTGCCTCGATGCGTTCTGCCAGGGCGTAAGCCCATTCGGACCCTTCTGGGACCACGCGCAGGGATACCACAATATGAGCTTGGAGATGCCCGACAGGGTGTTGTTCTTGAGGTACGAGGACATGAAAGAGGGCCCCCATGGTCATGTCAAGAGACTCGCCGACTTCTTAGGGTGTCCGTTCGCTGAAGAGGAGCTGAGAGATGGGACCGTGGACGGCATAGTGAGGATGTGTAGCTTTGATAGTTTGAGCATGTTGGAGGTGAACAAGAGTGGGAAGTTATCGACTGGACAAGAGACCAAGTCTTATTTCAGGAAAGGCGAGGTCGGAGATTGGATGAATTACATGAGTGTCGAGATGGGGGAGAGAATTGACCGTGTCATGCAAGAGAAGATGCACGGTTCAGGGTTGAAGCTTTGATCTTGACTTGGGTTTATGACTATGGCAGCAACAATCATAATTTCCGTGGGTTATGTTAGTTTTGAAGATGTTTGGTTTGATGGTGGAGAAGAAGTTAAAAGGAAAGAAACGATTCGATTGTTTGCACTTTAGGAAGGTCAATGTCCGGTTGGCTGATGAAAGTGTGATTCTCAATGCTACAGGATGAAAAATTTCCATTGGCATTGTCGATCGTGGCTTCGTCTCCACAATAAGATGCTTCAAGGATGTGATTCTGGGCATCAGTTATGTTGTGTACTATTGGCATTTGCAGTTGTCATTTGGCCAACACTTAGTTGGCCAATAAAAAGCAGCCTCCTCCTCCTTTCTTTTGCCGTGTGAAGCTTTGTGGTGTATGGTCTCGCATAGATTGAATTGCTAAAAAACGGATATGTATGTCTTAGAAAAAAAAAACGAAGATCTTGTTTGTTTTGTTTCCAAGTTATGAAAAGAAAAACGAAGATCTTGTTTTGTTTCCAAGTTATGAAAAGACTAAGCCCGTGTGGTCTCTTCAGTGCATGCATTCGCTAGTAAGAGTCCCATTGCAAGTGTGGGCTGAAATGAGATGAGTTCACATGTCGCCAATGTACACAAGAACTTTTCGCATGGCCCTCCCCAGCGGCCGAAGAGTGCTGCTAAACGCTCATTGGCCACTAACTTGGGTTACACGGCCACGCTAGTGGTTGGTAAGGTCTCACGCACCCTTGCTAGTCATCGGATAGGGTCAAGCCACCCTCTCTAACAAGTAAGGGTGCCATTAGTTCGGTTTGGATGTATTTAGAGCTAAGTTCAGTTTTGGGAAAATCACACCCAAACCCAAAACCAAACTCCCACTCTGAATACCTAAGATTACAACTCAACTCAAACCAACAACTTTGGTTTGTCACCAAGTTGGTTCGCCATCACAAAGTTACCATCAAGCCAATTTACAAATAAGAATTTTAATACATTGGCTGTCTAAGCGTGCAATGAAATAAACAATATGAGCACTCAATTCTACTCATTCTTGGAAAAAAGGAATATAGTCGCTAGTTAGTCAAACTAATTGTCGATAGCATTAAAAGATATTATTTAACTAAACGTAAGTTCTCAAAAGATCACGAAAAACACTTTTGAAAGTGTTATTTGAGATTGTAAACCAATCAATTAAGGCCAATCTGAGAAGTAGAATCTTTCATTTGATGGGCTAATTCCATAAAAAGGCACCAACTTTAAGTCGAGGGACACATTTGGCCCAAACATTTTTTGGAAGGTTCCCCCAAGCATGTGTGCTCTGTTTTCTGGGAGGGCATTGGGCTGGAGCTCACGGCCGACTAGTTCACACGAGTCTTGGTCCCTTCAGTCCTCCATAAATGCTTTTGGGTGCCCTGTTACGCGTTGTTAGGAGTCTAGGTTTGTGCTCGGGTCCATATCAAGTCGAGAGTTCCTTGTTTCAGTAGTGTATGCCGACTGTTCGCTGAGATGTCTGAATGAGATCTGTGTTCTACGCATTTGTTGTAGCCGAGGATAGTTGTTCTTCGTTCATACCTGTTTTGAATGTGATTAACCTGTCTCTGAGTGGATCTTGAGTTTTTCTGGTGAATCTTTTATTGATGTTTTCCCGAATCCATGTCCCGAGTCTACGTCCTCCCTCTAGCTGATGCACTCCAGTGGTTTGATAAAATGTCTAGAGAGGACCGAAAGTCAATTCAAGTACTAACCCGAGATTGACGTGCCGTCACTTCTGTACCTATTGAATCATGCTCGCTTTGTTTATGTTCATGGTGTTTTATGTGGTTTTCGTGAAATGATCGTGTATTGTTGAGAGAGCGAGAGTTTTCATTATTCCGGTGACTGGATTAATGATTGCCGGAGTTCGTGGCCGGTGGTGGTCGACGCCGATCGGGGTGAACGACCGGCGAATGGTGTTGGTGTGGCCAGCGTCGTCGTCTGGGTGAGATTCGGCGGAAATCAGTTTCGGTGAAATAGAGTGTAGTAAAGAAGGTGGCTTCGGGCGTGAGGTAGAGAAAAAGAAGAAGTGGAAGAAATAGGGAAAAGACCAAAAAATAAAATAAAAAATAAAAAAGGAAGAAAGAGAAAGAGAAAAGCAGAAAATAGAAAATAGAAAAAAAGGGAAAAGGGCCGGGTTCGGCTTCGGCTGGTTTGTTGTGGGCTGGAGGCTGAGTGGTCTATCTTTAAAAATTTCATGGCCCAAATTAGTTAATTCAGAGTGGGCCTTACGCAGCCCGCTTTTTAGTCCAACCGGACCGATAGGGTCCGGGTCGGTTTAGTCGGGCCGGGTCTCCTGACCCGGTCCGATTTCCTTTTTTTTATTTTTTTATTTTATTTTATAATATTAAAATTTATAAAAAAATTAAATTAAAAAATTCAGAAATTCAGACAAATTTAAGAAATTATAATTCCTCAAAAATGCTTAAAATGGTCTTTTGTGATACCTTCCTCTTAATTGAGGAAAATTTGATAAAAAATCGTGTTCAAAATTTGAACAAACTTTTAAGGCTTTACGATGGGGTTTCAATGTTTCTTTTTTGGGCGAATTATCAATTGAGCGCTTTGATTATATTGATTTTAGCTTCCGTTTGCCTTAGTTAGGGTGAACATTTATTTATTTAGTAAAGATGCTTGTTTTTCTTTGCAATTTATTTAATACTTCCTTAGTTGCTAATTGTTTTTTTTAATGATTACGCACTAGTATAATCACCTTACACATTAGTTGACAGGTCTAAAATCAATTCAACCTGCCTAACAAATATCTTTGAAAAAAAAATGAACAAGATTAGATATTGAAATGGCACTAGTTGATTAATTAGTATAATTAAGTCTTTGATTCTAAATTCTCTATCTGGCAAGAAGTAAGGTATATTTCCATACCTCACTTGATTTAATATTTAGCCTACCCCAATAGGTTAGTGGCATGTCAACTTCTTATTAAAAAATCATTATAGCGTCAATTGAATGTCCAAACGTTACATAAGGTATAGGCTTGAGAGAGCCCGTTTCTAACAAAAGCCATTAAGCCTGCCTTTTAGGCAATATCTCTAAATCTATATCTTTTCACCCTTCGAATGGAAAAGGTAGATTGCAACGATAAGTAATACTTTACTGACTTTTTCTTTAGCATTGGGGTTTTCTGTTCCAATCATGTGATCATCTAGATGAGTGTTAGTCTAGCTTGCGAATATTTAGAAGAAGTCAAAGCTAAAGGCTAAAGCCTTTTCAGATATCTAACATTATTGATTGTCATGACTACTAACTTCAGCATTTTTAATGTTTGCCGGTTGAGATGGAGATCTTAGTTGCAGAAGATTTAAAGCTAGTGGAGGATAGACTTGACCACCTAACAAGGTTAGCTTAGATTACTTTAACCGATGAAGGTACATGAATACGAGTAATAATCTTGGACAGCAAGAAGAAAAAAGACATGTATTCGTTCAAATGCTTTATTTTTATTTTACTCTCAAAAGACAATAATGACCGCAATATCTCTAAACTTCCGTAGAGAAAATTACCACAAGACTTTTAACTTATTGCCATCGCATTAATTCAATTCTAAATATTTTTTTGTCAGTTTAGTTATAAATTTTTTGCATTTATGCCAATTCAATCCATTCAACCAATTTTGATCAATCGTCATTGCCTATCCGACTGATGCTAACGTTCTTTTTTTAACCCATGATGGCCAGTGAGCCTCTAGCGTTGATGGCTTGCCTGCCCTTACCCAGATTGGGGTGATGCTAGGGACCACGGGTGAGGCCAACCTCGCCAACCACAGCCAAAGGCAGCCTCAACCACGGCCAGGCCTCGACCAACGCACCTTCCCTGTGGTTTCATCCTGTCTTCATTTCCCCAATTCTCTCTCGCATTTTCTCGGATTTCAAAGAAGGAAACCCGAGGATCGAATTCAAGGTCAACACCTGTTGCATTTTTTGAATATGGAGTCCATCAGAGGAAGAAGATGGTGCGGATTTTCCTTACCAACCATCATCCCCAACAATTTATCCCTCCTACCATTAAGACAAAACCTCAGCGCATATAGAGGAAGAAAATTTAAAGGTTTCGATTTTTACAATTTATGGATGAGGAAATCATCTTTTAAAATTGAGGATTTTATTTTCATCTTATCTATTTACATTTTTGCCCATTAATGCACTATTGGAATGGCAATTCATATTAAATAAAGTGACGAGACCCTGCCTTTCACGGAATTTATTGGGAATATAGTGTGGAAAAATTTACAATTTTTTTGCGATTACTTGTTATTCAATAGAGATCCGTATTTTGTTCATTAGGAGGGTAAAATTAGCTTATAATTGAAACCAAAACGAAGTTAATATGAGTTGCAATTAGTATAATATGACACAAGAACAATTTCCAAATGCTTAGTACCACATAACGATAACAGAATGACAACCATGATTGGCAAATAACACCAAGATCTTTCACGTTATATCATGAGAACGACTCTCTCAGCAGCCAACTGGACATTGACCTTCCCAACATACGTACATCAATCAATTTGTTCGTTACGCACACACGCACGCCCACACCTAAAGCCTCAACCCAGAGCCATGCAGCTTCTCTTCCACGACGCGGTCAATCCTCTCGGCCATGTCAACACTCAAGTAATTGACCCAATCTCCAACCTCGCCTCTCCTGAAGAACACTTTGTTCTCTTCCCCTGAGGCCAACTTGCCTCTCTTATTCACCTCCAGCCCGCTCAAACTATCAAAACTACAGAGCCTCAGTATGTCATCCACCGTCCCGTCTCTCAGCTCATCTTCACTGAACGGACACTCCAGAAAACCGGCCAGCCTCTTCAGGTTAGCACGCGGGTCCTCTTTCATGTCCTCGTACTTCAGGAATAACACCTTCTCCGGCAGCTACGAGCTCACCTTGTGGTACCCCAGCACGTGGTCCCAGTAAGGCCCGAACAAGCTCACGCCTCGGCAGAACCTGTTGAGCGCCTCCTGCAGCGAGTTCTCACCCTTGTCCTTGGGCCTCAGCTTGTTGGTGAAGTGCCAGAGCGAAACGCACGTGTCCTTGGGGTTCCTGCATAAGTACACCAGCTTGCACTTGGAGTCCCTCACCGATTGTGGGAGCGATTGATAAGCCAAGTGTGTGGCGAAGAGCCTCAGGGGCGGGAGTGAAGCGAGGTCCGGAACGTCCTGCTCAATGTAGAGATTTAATTCCAGAAATGGCACGAGGTCGTGAGGGTTTTGGCTCAGCAGAGGGTGTTGCAGTTGCGAGCCTGAGCCTGAGTACTTGGTCCGGTTGAGGAGGGTGAAGAGGATGGCCTTGAGCCAGGTGGTGCCGGACTTTGGAGTGGTGACGAGGAGGATGTCGGTGTCTGGGGCTCGGAAGTGTCTCTGGCAAGCAAGGACACCTTTCAAGTGCCTTGGGCCGACCCAGAAGCCTTGGTATAGGTGGAGGGAGGCGGCGAGCCAGCCTTGCTCGCACGGGAGAGAGGGAAGGAGGTCACTGCATTCTTGAGAGATGTCATCATCTTGCAAGTACTTCGGGAGGGATGGAGATTGAGGCATTGTTGTGTAGTGGAAAGGCTTTCAAGCTGGCTCTTGATCTTAGCAGAAGAAGAAGGGTTAGGGGCTTTTAGCCCCCAAAGCCCTTGGAAAAAAATTTTTGTGTTTGGTTCAGCATTTAGCTCAGCATTAGCCAAATGCTGGCATTCCAAATGCTAAAAGCTCAATACCGGGGGAGCTTTTAGCATTTGGAGAATGCAAGTCAATCTCCATTGACTTTTTTTTTCTTTTTTCAGAAATTAGGTGGAGCCTTCCACCGTTGTTGGGCGCGACCCCCGGCGACCACCGTCAGGCGGCGGCCGCCTGGCCATCACTCGCCCGAGGTCGCGTGACCCAGGGCGTCGCCGGAGGTCATGCGACCCGGCCTCCCCTGGGTCGTGTGACCTCCGTCGAGCAACACCCTAGGCCGGGCGACGCCCTGGGTCGCGCAACCTGAGGTCGAGTGGCCTCCCCTGGGTCACATGATCTCCAGCGGGCGATCCCTAGGTCGTGCGACCTAGGGCATCGCCGGAGGTCGCACGACCTCGGGCAGCCCCCCTGGGTCGCTCGACCTCCTGCGGGTGCCGCCCTGGGTCACGCGACTATATTAAACAAATTAAAAGTTTAATGACCTTATTGCATGTTGGGGTAAAATTTAGGGATCATATTAAATAAATTAAAAATTTATGGATCACATTACATATTAAGCCAAAGTTTAGGCTTTTTGTACTTAGAAGGTTATTCGATGATTTGGTAAAGAGGGTGGGTGGAATCGCGATCGACTAACTTCTTTTTCTAAAACTGCCTTGAGAATGATAATTTGGGGACATCTTTATATATGAATTCACGAAAAAGGAGTTGTATCCATTGAAAGGCAAGATAAAAAAATAATCTTATTTAGGGCTAGACTCACCAAAATGGGATTGGATGAGCTGCCTTCTTATGTCCCACGTATTAATTGCCCTCCAGAGCGCACTGCACAAAGATGGCCAAAAGAAGAGAGAGAATGAATTCACTTTTGTACCTATAAATATTTTTATATTTTTGTTTTTTGTTTTTCAGACAGAAGTGTGAAAAACTTGTCATGACTACCATGTGATCAAGGCAGGCCTCGCCAATTGACAGTCTGGTAGCAAGCGAGAGGCAGCAAGCCGACACCGGAGCATTTGATGGGCCAAGGCCTCTCGATTGTGGAGGTGGCACTCCAATTAAGAATATAGTTGGCAGAACGTAACCCAATATTGAGAGATCCAACCTTTAGATAATTAGCCGCAGGAATCTAGCTATTCTGTTTTAATTAAGATAATAGATGTCGATAAATAACTATCTACAGGAACATGGCTTATTCTATTGAGATCAAACTAAGATAAACATTGTTGATCAAATTAAACCATACTTTTATTTAACCAAGACGTTTGAACTCTCTTTTAAGGATATCTTGCTATGAAATTTTTTTCAATCGATAAAATATATCGATAAGTTTATTTCAAGAATTTTTTTTTTTTTGGACGAAAGAGAGTTTGCTTCAAGAAGTTGGCTAATTGATAAATCCCAAGTTGGAGTCTTGTCTATCACTTAAAGTAATCATTAAGAGCCACTTGGACTACTTTGTTTAGGGTAGAGCCTTGTATGATGCTAGCTGATCGGATGAGCTGTTTTCTATGCATTATTGGAATCGGATAAGCTAGGTTAACATATCCTTGTGTTATAAAAATAAAAGGACATTCACAGGCTTACGACTAAATTTGTCCATAAGAATTTATCATTGATTAATTCTAGTTGAAATGCATATATATGATCTTTTTAATAGGTGGTAAAAAAAATTTAAATGATGTTGTTGACACAAGAAAATGACCAGCTTTTGATTATTTAGGTAGATAGATTTTGTGAAATTATTAAGATCAAGTTTAATATACACAAGAACTACTTAATATATATGTAAGAGAAAGCTGATAATATTATGTGCAGTATGATTTTATCAAATAAATGTTAAAATAAAGAGAGATAAAAGCGCTGCACTTAGATGTTATAGTGGTTTGAGTTAGATCAAGCTTTCATCCACATTTTTAGAGGGAAAAGAACAGTTCAAGTGCCAAAACTTAATATGAGGGGATACTTAAGTGCCAAAAGTTACGAAATGTACACTTAAGTGCAATTTTTAAAAAAAAAATTGGATCATTTAAGTGTCAATTTTGACAAAAGTTGTCGGAAATCCAACGTGACTTATTTTAATAATTTCTAACATTTACATAACTCGTCGGAATTTCACGTTAGTTCACCTTCACAAAAAATGATGTCGTTTTGGCCAGCACGAGGGCTAGCATCCCTAGCCCAAGCCATGGCAAGGGCGGGCAATCCTCAACTCGCCGTTTCAACCTCAACTCGCTGGAAAAGTGCCACATTAGCATTTTGACTTGATTTTTTCGCAATTAGTACTTAACTTATCATTTTTGATTTGATCAAAGCCTGCACGACTGTCCCTGAACTTTTGTCCATTCTGGCATTCATCACTGCTAGACGTACCTTGTGGTGGTTTTTACATGTTTTCATTTCGTCCATTTCGCGTCTTCCCCGTGGGGTTGGAGCCCATGGTCGTATGTTGTCATTTGGGCCCATTTTCGTGCAAGCTATGTCCCGTTCTTTTCCTTGCCTTGCCCTCATGACTTTTGGTGTCGGCTTAGTGGTGGCCCAAGCGCTAGGGGTGTCCAAAAAACTCATACAACCCGACCCGAACACGAAATAAGTATGGTACATGTTTCAGGTCTTAATACTGTTCGGGTAATAATTATAAACACAAATGAAATACATGTTTTGGATTAAGTTAGAGTCGGAACATTGTTCCACCCAAATACATTAAAGGCTTTAATCCAAACACACCCATCCAAGCTATCTCATTTACAACTCCTTCTATTCGCAACTCATCTAGCATGTCTCGTCTCATGGGTTCATTGTCGTCGCCCCTCAGGTCAGCCCCCATCAATCTCTCTCTCTCCATCTTCCATATGATTTACTTATTTTTCGTGGCCGACACAGAATTTTAGAGGAGGGAATATTATATGTTTGCGAAGATGTTCATGGACGGATTGGACCAAGTCTCGCGGCGTTATGTAAGAGCATTTTGAATTCCCTTTGTCATATTTTTATTAAAAAATTAATTGCTTGCGGAGATGTTCACGGATGGATTTGACGAGACCTTGCAACATCACGTAAGAACATTTCGAATTCCCTTTGTCATATTTTTTATTAAAAAAATTATCTGTTTGCGAAAATGTTCACGGACGGGTTGGATAAGGCCACACGGCGTTACGTAAGAGCATTTCGAATTCCCTTTGTCATATTTTTTTTTTATTAAAAAATCCAAAACCCGAAACTCGAAACCCGACTCGACCCAACCTGAACCGTTTTTTTTTTTTTGCTTAATGTTTTATACATTTCGGGTCGGGTCAAATGACATGACCCTTATTATTCGGGTCGAGTCGGGTAACATCAAGACCCGACCCGACCCGACCTGACCCGTTGACACCCCTACCGAGCGCTAGTGGTGCAGGCTCCAGTGACAAAAATGGTGGGGCTCACTTAAATGGCGCCGGTTTGGTTGAGAGGCTTCGGTGAAGAGGAGTGTGGAGAAGGAGGGAGCTTCGGGTAGCAGAGAACGTGAAGAAGAAGAAGAGAAAAAAATATATAATAAAAGAAAATAAGGAAAAAGAGAAAGAAAAATTGAAAAGAAAGGAATAAAAAGAAAAAAAAAGAAGAAAAAACAGAAAAAAACAGAAATAGGGAGAATGAGCTTCGGCTGGCTTGTTGTGGGCTGAGAATAGAAATTGAAAGTGGACCTTTGGTTGAGAAACCCTTCATGGTCCATTTTGGCAATTTCTGCACGGGCCTTAGGGCCTGCCCTTTTTTAAGTCGGTCCGGGTTGGTTTAGTCAAGTCACGTCTCTTGACTCGGTCGGTTTCTTTTTTAATATTAAAATCCACAAGAAGTATTAATTAAAAAATATTTTAAAAAATAAAATTCAACAAATCATAAAATTTAATTTCAGAAAATCAAAAAAATCGGAAAATAAAATTCATTTTTCAAGAAAATTCAAAAAAAATTGAAATATTAAAAATCCTGAAAATTTTCCAAAAAGATTCAAAAAATTCCCAAAAAAATTAAATTCCTCAAAAGCTTTTAAAAGATAGTTTTTGGGTGATCTTTTTTTAAAAAGTGAGAACTTTTTGGTCTAAGATTGTGCTCGATTTTGAACAAACCCTTAGGGTCGTACCATAGGGTTTTGATCGTCTTTATAGATAAATGCCCCTGTTTGCACACTTTCAACATGATTATGGCTTTCCCCTAATTTGGTTAAGATTGTCATTTACTTATCTTGTAATGTTGGATGCTTGTTTTCCCTTACAATTTATTAAATGTTTCCTTTAGTTGCCGATTGTTATCTTCATTATTGCGCACCTGCAAGATCACCTTACATGTAGGTGAATAAGTCTAAAATAAATCTAAACTGCTTGACAAATTTTTTTTTGATATGAACGAGATTATGTACAAAAAATGTATTAATTAATTAATTAGTGTAATTAAGTCATCGACCCTAAATTCTCTAATTGCATAGCCTCACTTAATTTTTAGTCAATCTCAATAAATTAGTAGCGACTATTTATTAGAAGATTTTTATGAACACATCACGCGGGGTATAAGTTTGGAAGAGCCAATGTCTAACTGATGGTCTTAAATTCATCATTTAGACAACACTCCTAAATTTGTCTTTTCATTTCTTCTTGAGACGGAAAAAATAGGTCGCGACACCCCAGCCCCCCTTGAGAAGGTGGAGAGTTGAATTCCCATCCTACCCTTTCCATTTGTGAAGGCTAGCCATTGAGACAATCTCCAATAATTGAGACATAAATATCCACTCTCATCAGTTTTTGGCGTTGAGACCAAGATCTACCCACTTCAATGCAAATAAGGAATCGACACGGCAATAAAAATTCATTCACTACCTACGCACGATCTTTCGGAATGAAATTTGCCTCGCTATACCCAAGCTAAACACTCATTTTAAGACCAAATGAACGACTTAGCATTCAGATCATCTCTATTATTTCTGTTTGACTTAGTTAATGACCAATCTTATGAAATCAAATCTCACTCTCTTCTCGACCCAGATTAAATACTTCATGGCATGAGAACCAATTGGACAAAATAAAGAAACAGTTTTCACCAGCGAAGATAGCAAGCGACTAATAAGGGTGAGCACATTGGACCGCCCAAATCGAGAACCACCCGAACCGGACTGACTAGCCGGTTTGGTATGGTTCTCTAGAGTATCGGTTCGGTTCCTAGTTCTATAAAAATGGAACCAATGATTTTCGGTCCAGCTCCTAGTTCTGGGGGGGAATCGGGCTGGATCGAACTGGCGAACTGGACCGATAATTTTCTATTTAAAATATATTTATTTAAATTTCTTAAAAAATGCAATAAACCCTAAAGTAATAAAATTTCTAGTATTTTTTTTTAATTTTTTAATTTTTTTTGGGTAAGTGGTCAGTCCATGATCCCAAAAAATGGGAATCGATCCTCCCGGTTCGGTTTCGTTTCCACCTTGGAACCGGACTGAATTGGGAATAGATCACCCCTAGCAATTGAGTCTAACACAGCGAGTAAGTGTGCCCTGATGTGTTATGACCAATAATCACGAGTTGACAAGACATAGAAGATAGCTTTCACAATTGGAAAAGAGGACATGACTATAACATGTATGAAGTGTTGTTGAATAGTAATAAGAGACTATCACAACCTCCCTTTTTGTGTCTCGAAGGCTAATGGCTCACTAAGCCTTACGGCTTAGCTAGGACTCTCCCTAACCCACTAATTCACAACTTAAGATCCCGGGTTTTAACCCGTAATTCAATTTTATTCAAATGGGGGTCGTCACTTATCAGTTTGAGATAGGTCGATTAAAGATCCAAGTAAAGTATTAAGGAAAATATTTTATTCTTACGCAACTAGAGAAATTAGAATATTAATTTTCTTCCAATAACTAATTTTGTTTAATTCTTAAGTTTGGTGTTTTTTAATTTTTTTCAAATATTTTCTATGCATTTGTAGAGTAAATAAATTAAAAACTAATTTCTTAACTTTTTCTGAATTTTGGGAAAATGTGAAATATTTTTGGGTATTTCTGATTTTTTAGTAAAATAATATGCTATCATATTATGAAACGATCAGGTCAAACTATCAAGCCCGTTCGGGCTTGACCCGACCCGGAGTGACCAGGTCCTACCAAACTGCACTCTTGTCACGGGCTTGGTCGGACTAGGTTCTGCCAAGAGTCCAGTTCAAATTTAATCTCTCAAGTCTAATTTTAACCAAAACAGGCCCATATCACTTTTGCCATTTTGATAAAAATAATCCCACCTCCACTTTTTCTTTTCCTTCTTTAAGAACCCCCCACGCGACCATCTTCCAGGCGTGGTCTTCAGCGAAGACCACTCCAGAACACAAAGTCCCAGCCGGACCATCTCTCGCCACAGTCGATCGAACGCATGCATTCACCAGACCTCCATCCGTATCAAACGGAAGGGGGGGTGGTTTGGTTGTGGAGGAGGAGGAGGAGGAGGAGGAAGAGAATAATTGGAGTGAAGGATTGGGTGTCTAAATAAAGAACCGTGAAGATGACGTTGGTGGTCTCTTGTAATTTATTCATTAAATGCTGTCTAATTACGTGTTTCTATCAACAGAATTTTACATTAAAAACTTTTAATGCTCGTAGCATTGTTAATGCTTTTATATGACCAATGTGGTGTACTTAAATTAATAGTGCCAAGGTTAATAAAGATTGATTTCTATAAATTCAAGTAGCAAATAATAGTGTTGAATGCTTAATGCTTTTTAGCTGATTTTGTTGCACTTGAAAACGAAAAAAATTAAATTTCATGCGGACTAGTTTTTGATATGTAAAATGGGATATGGAGCTTATCCGTAATTAGATAGCCTATGATCGTATCGACCAAATGCTTGGGTTATCCAAATGACATCGATCCTATTTTCAATAGCTTATGCTAATATAGATTAGTAATTAATACGTCAGTTCAACTTCTTCTTTTTTTTTTTTTTTACTTTTGGACAATGTACAAGAGAATATATTCGACTCACCCCTTTTCCCATTATGCGAGAAGAAATGGTGCTTTCATTTTTGCAAAAGTGATGCTGCAAACCACCATGAAAATGGGAGATTTTGTAATTCTCTTCCCACGTTACCCTCAATGTCATGGTGCATCATGTTGAGATACATGTGTGAATAGTGTTAGAAAGGTCCCACATTATTTAAGATTGAATTGGTACTAATATAATAGGTATATAACTTTTTTGATACTTTTTCCATTAAATGTGAGAAAATTTACTTAAAAAATTATAAACATATTGCAATTGTGTCAATTTAATCCTAAATCTTTTGATAATTTACCAATTTAATCCATCCAACCAATTTTATGATGTAGAGCTGACTATTTTATGTGATATGGTCGACAAAGGCTAGTTGACCTCGCATGCGGCTAGTAGGCCCCTTGATAAATAAAAAAAGAAAAAATTCAAAATAGTTAAAAGATTTCTATGTTTGTCATGGCTATGTCATATAGAACAGTCGATGTCCATATCATCATTTCTAGTCAAAATTGATTGGATAATTAAATTGGTAAATTGACAAAATGTTTAAGATTAAATTGGGTAAGTTTAAAAGTTTATGACCGAATTAACACAATTGTAATATTTTTGGAGTTTTTAGCTAGTTTCGTTGCATTTGAAAGGAAAAAAAGAAGTGAATTTCCTATGGATTATTTTTTAGTATGTAAAAGGATATCTTGAACTTATCAGCAATTAGATAGCCTATGATTGTATTAACCAAGTGCTGCAGATATCCAAAATGATATTGATCAATCTACTTTCGACAGTTTATGCTAATATTGCTTAGTAATTAATACGTTAATCCAACTTTTTCTTTTCTTTTGCCTTTTCACTTAGAACGAAATGTGGACCACGTACAAGAGAATATATTCGACTCATCCCTTTTTCCCTTATGCGAGAAGAAGAGATGCTTTCATTTTTGCAAAAGTGATGCTACAAATCACCATGAAAATGGATGATTCTATAATTCTCTTTACACATTACTCTCGATGTCATGGTGCCTCACATTGAGATGCATGTGCGAATTATGTTAGAAAAATTATACATTGTTTAAGATTAAATTGGTACAAATGCTATAGATCTATAACTTTTTCGGTCCTTTTCCCCATCAAATGTCTTGTGCTAAGATTAAATTGGTACAAATGCAATATCTCTGCTAGATATTATTTATTTTACTCGTTTATAGCTGCAGGTTAAGATATTCATATATGTATGCATCAACTATCTTTTTGCTCTTAAAATTAAGTTTAACGTGGTACTTTATTCACTATATCAAAATAAGACATTGCCCCTACTAAAGAAAAGGCTACATATCTTAGAGTGCATTCGTTTCATAGAAAATAAATGATCTGAAAAATATTTTTTGAAAAATGATTTTTATATCGTTTAGAAAAATAAATGAATGGAAATTTTTTTCATTGCCGATGAAAGTAGTTAGGAATGAATTATCACCGATGATAAAAATATTTTCTGATTTACACATGAGAACTATTAGAGTCAATAATTAAGATGGATATCAAGTGCATGCATCTGATTCATGTAAAGAATTTCCTCATTTCAAGAATAAGATGGATGACCTGTACTATGCCACCAGACTGGTTGACTTGAATTGCTGATAAACTAGAACATCAAAATCCTATCCATATCTTTCAACAGCATAAAATACTCTCTCTATCCCACAATTGTTTACTGACTTTAATTAATTATACCAACTAACACGGATTAAAAATGTTACAGTGCGTATGCACACCTTCTTACGGGCACCAGTAATCAAATAGCTTTTTAGTCGTATTAATAAAGCAGATATTGTTTAGCGAGTCATGCAGAGTAACCATTAAAATGGGTGACATTGTTTTGCTAGAAAATATAATACGAAGAGAATTTGGCTTACCAATCCACTAAAATAATGGGGGTTTCATGCATGTTTAAATAATATTTTTAATGCATAGAAAATTTTACCTAAACAACATAGATTGCCCGATGAAGCGTATATATAATGTTTATAAAAATCATGGTTTCTGAACAGAAGATATAATACGAAGAAAGAGATAGAATAAAATTGTCGATACACATAAGCTAATATCTAAGAGAATATAATGTTAAATGAATGTTTTATTAAAGCATATGAGAAACGCAGTTTGAGTGCATTATTTGATTTGCATGTTTCATATAAACTCTAAATGTCCATATATAAACGCAGCTGTTGACACCCGAATTTTTATTTATTTTATTTTAAATGTCCATATATTTTGCATATATAAATACATATTAATTTACAGAAAAGATAAAAAAAAAAAAAAATCGAAAAAAATCGAAAATTCAAAAATATTATTATTAAATAAAATTCGGTCGGCCCAGCCCCTTTTCCCTTGGATTTTCAACCTAGCCCATCTTCCTTTATTTTTCCTTGTCCTCGAGGCCCGGCCCACGGGGATCTTTCGGGATTCTTCCCTCGGCCGGCCCATTCTCCTCTTTCTCCCTCACGCACACAAAGAACGCACGGAGGCGTACACGCGAGAGGGGGAGAGGAGAAGACAGCAACGACACCCCGGCGGCGACGATTTTCAGAAAAAAAAAGAGAAAACCACCGATCGCCGTCGCCCGGAGACCCCACCGTGGGCGACGTCGGCCGCGTGACGCCGGCCGAGGGAAGATTCCCTTGCTGCGCGGTCACGCGCGGAAGGCGATAGATCGAAGAAAAGAAGGAGAAAACCGACGACGCGAGCAGTTCGGAGAGAACCTCCTCAGACGGCGGTGACGATCCAGATCTGAGGAGGAAGAGAGAGCCGCAAGGAGAACAGATCTGAGAGAGAATCAGGCGAGAGAGGCCGTTTTCTGGGTTTTCTAGGAAGGCCGCAGAGGGGACAATTGGCGAAGGGAGGTGGCTGGTGTTGGGTTTTGGAGAGTGTTTCGATGAGAGTGAGCCCGAGAGAGAAAGGCGAGGCGAGATAGCAGCTGACCGTCGGCGGAGGTCCAGTCATCAGTCATCGTCTGCTATTGCACCTCGTCGGAACCGGAGCAGGAGCTAGATGGGGAGCAGCAGAAAGAAGAAGAAAAATCCAAATCTGAGGAGGGTACGGGAGCAGAATAGCACGCGGACGAGGAAGAGGCCGACGAGGCCGTCGGGACGCGACCTCCTCCCATGGCGGTGACGATTTTCAGAAATCGAGAGCTGGGACTGAAGGAGGAGCAAATCTGAGGAAGACAAACCAAAAGAAAAACGCAGGCGAGCCGAGGAAACAAATCTAAGCAAGTCGAGCAAGAAGAGAAGAGAGCGGGCGACGATTTTCGGATGGGAGGTAAGAGATGAGAGGTGGATAGAAGAGAAGAAAAACGAAGGAGCGAAGCGGATCGAGCGGCGAGAGGAGAACACGGACACGGGGAGGACGTTCGGACAAGACCCCTCCGACGGCGGCGACGATTCTCGAAAAGAAACGAGAGTGAGTGAAGGAGAGAGAGAAAACACGAGACGGCGACGAACGTCGGAAAACGAGAGAGACCAACGAGAGGCGGCGGCAACGAAACCGCTCGGGCGACCCTCCACGCGGAGACGAGGGCCCGATCCACCGCGGAGACGAGGGCCGACGAAGGGAGTTCCGGCGAGAGCAAATCGAAAGAGAGGCGGGGACGAGCATCGGCGAAGGCGGGACGGATGGTGCGGCCGGAGGAGAGAAGCGAGCAAAAAAGGCGAGAGGGGAAACAGATCTGAAAAAAAGCGAAATAAAAACGAGAAGAAGAAGAAGATGGAGAATGCGAGATCTAGGGAAAGCTTGAGAGGGAAGAGAAAAAGAAACCGAGAGAGGGGAGGGCCGACGCCGCTGGCTGCTCATCCGTTGTCGACACCGCCGGATCGCGTAGCTTCCGTCACCATCCGCCCCCTAAAACCGTCGCCGTTTCTTCGCCCAAGTTGCTCCCGCCGCCGTGCGCATCCGGCGGTCCCGACCCACGACGACGCCCGCCCTCTCGTCGCCCCTCACCTTGGACTCATGCCGGTCGCCGCCTGTCGCCGTGGCCTCGCCGGTTGCCGCTCGGCCATCCCCTCGGTGCCGCGAAGGAACAGCGAAGGAGAGAAGAGGCGCCGCGGCAACTCCGATCCGGGTCAACAGCCGGGTCGGGTAAGGTACAAACGGGTAGGGTTAGGTTATTGGGTTAGTAGAAGTGGACCGGGCCGGGTTTATGTTTAATTTGCTATGTGGGCTTGTTTTTATTTAGGTCTCAATTAAATTGTGGGCTGGGCTGGTTTCGACTAGGCCTAATATGAATTCGGGCTGATTGTTTGATGTGGGCCCAATCTGAATTTGGGCCAATTTTTTATGAATTAGAAATGGGCTGTCTTTTTATTTATTTATTTATGGGCCATTTTTTAGAAAATTTTCGATCGGGCCATTCGGCCGCCCGGTCTCCGGCCCGGCCCAGGACCGATAGGGTCCGGGTCGGTTTAGTAGGGTCGGGTCACCCGACCCGGTCCGAATCACCTTTTTAATAATAATTTAAAATTTTAAAAATTCAAAAAAATCAAATATTTCAGAAATTCAAAAAAATTTTAAATCTTAAAAAGTCTTAAAAATTCGAAAATATTTAAAAAATTAAAAAAATGTTTTTTTAAATTCAGAAAGGTTTTAAAGGTTAATTTAATTCAATTTAATTTTTCCTTCTTTTTCGAATATTCAAAAAATTCCAAAAAAATTCCAAAAATTAGAAAACTCCAAAAAAATTAATAATTTTTTTTAAAAGATCAGAAAAGCCAAAAAAATTTTAAAATCTTAAAATCTTTTTTTTTAATTTCAGAAAATTCGAAAAAATTAAAAATATTAAAAAATATTAAAAAAATTTTGAAAATATTAAAAATTAAAAAATTCAGAAAATTCAGAAAAATTGCAAAAAATTCAGAAAAATTCAGAAAAATTTCAAAAATTAGAAAAGCCCTAAAAAGAAGAAAACATCCAAAATTGAATAAGCCTTTAGGGCTTTACAATAGGTTTTAGTTATGTTATATTCCCGCATTTTATTTGTCACGATTTTTAGATGTTATTTCCTTAGAAAGGTTAGGATAAACCTTGAGTTTCTCGAATGTGTTGCCATGGCCTTAGTTAGCACACAATTAAGTTAGGTACCGAAAGGGCGTTAGTCTCATGACTAACGTAACCAAGTCCCCGACCTCAGACCTTCTGGTTGCGTAAAAAAAAAAGTGAGACACGCTCCCATGTCTCGCTCGGTTTCTAGTCGACCTTAATAGACTAGTGGCGACTCCTTATTTGAAATTTTTTACGAACACCCAACGTCGCGCGGGGTATGGGCTTGGGAGAGCCCAAGTTAATGAAAAGCCGTCGGCCCGAAATTAACAATACCCCTAAACCTACTATTATTAAATTAATTTTAGGTCGCGACAGCTTGGCGACTCCGCTGGGGACTGGTTCTAAACCTTAGAGGACTTAGGCCTGTTTTGCTTGATTGTGTGTTATCTAATGTGTTTCCTTGGCAGCGCATTCGAGAAGGTGAGGTAAGTCCACTAACCTCGTGTTAAATGTTGGTGCAGGTTGGAGTAATAAGGGGTGTAGTGTTTGCTAACACTTTGTTTTGTAGGTTGGTGAAGTGGGAATGAATGAATGTATGATTGAATTTTTGAAGTGTTGGTTGCTGTATAAATTGTTGTGCATGTCTTCCTTACATGGCACTACACTTTAGCACACACAACCTGCCGCCGGACCTGGGCCGCATTAGGATCACCTAGGATGGTGTTGAGATGGATACCACTCCGACTACCATCATGTAGTACGAGTCGCCCATCTCAATTCCGAAATTCTTTCAATGTTGAGAGCTTCCACCCCGGCTTGCAAACTTGCAGCACGGGTCGACTCTTTGACAAAGCCGGAGTCATGGGAACCCCGACCCAACCGCGATCATGTCGGTTCAGTCCGGTAATCCCGTGGCTTTATTTGAGCCGTCTAGAACAGAAATCGACCCACAGTCTCATGCGCATGTCTATGTGATTGAAAAAAGAAAAAAAATAGAAAAAGAAAAAATCATCACCATTGGTAAGTATAATTTCTCCCTTTACTTATTCATTTCTTATTGAAACTTTCATTTTTGAAATTTGTGGATGTCAATTGAATGCCCTCAGTGTAAGTTGCTAATTGGGGAAATTGGCAATTACTCTTCACAAGTAAACATTCAGTGTCAATTTCAAAAATTATTAATTTAGCCCTGCACAACGGATGATTTTGTCGAAGTTTCCATTCATTGGCTTAAAATCACATATTGTCAAAAAGTTCTTACAATTCATGATTATGTTTTGGGGCGAAAAAAAAAATTGAAAGCACATTTTTAATCAGATTCTTTTCTTCTCACATTTTGGGATTGAAAATTCAAATCACATTTTGTATATAGATTTCTCAAAATAAAAAAAAATCACCTCATTTTGGCAAGAGTGAAAGCACAAATCAGTCTTTCAAAATCAATGCCACATTTTGCATATGAAACTTTTTGGGAATAGAGTGGGCATTCATTTGATAATCGCAAATTGATCTTTCAATGATGTCTCCTCTTACAATCAAATCTTGGTAAAATACCGAAATCCTGTAATAGGAGTTTTGGGGCATGTGTCATCGCCTCGATTTCATTGTAAGAGGCGACCTCATTGGAAGATCATTTTCTCATTCACATACGACATTCTTCTTCTTCTTGCAGATGTGTGACGGCCATCCTTCGAACTTTCCTTACTTGACCGTACCAAGAAGTGGACATTTTTATGATGAGAATTATTACTCATAGGAGTGTATTGTATTTCTTTTTGTATATTTATTCTTTTTATGGATGATGTCTTCAGTCTTAAGTTGATCATAAACCCAAGTGACTCATTTTTTTGGGTAAAGAAATTCAAGTTTTTAAAACATCCTTTGGCTTCAAGGGCAATTTGGAAGTTGGTATATTCTATTAAATATTCATGAGTTTCTGAAAGTCAATGTATTGTGTTCCTCTCACATATTTGTCCTTTGCGGGGAATCTCAAGAATGATAATCTAGGATGGTAAAAATTTGATCGTTCCAATGGAATCAATTTATTCGAAACTGATTTGTTCATACATTTACCCGTAGGAGAGAACTAAACAATTTTGACGTTGGTATTTGAATTAGATCACAAGCAAATACTCTCACAAGTCTTGATCTTGGAATTCAAAAGAATGAGAGTCCAACTTTGACATTGATTTCTTTGAAAAGTCGCACTCATGAATTCAAACGACACTTTTGACGCATCGCCTTCCATCATGTCCCAAATCTTTGAAGCTATCAAATATATAGCATTAAAGGTTGGAAAGATCACCGGCTAGATTGCATTTGATTAGCTTCTTGTGACAGGAGTTTACTGCCTCAAAGACTCATAGCTTGTTCAAGCCTCAAGATAGCATCGTGCCTCATCAAAGAACGGAGCTTTTGAGATGCAATCCAATGCTGACGTCCCCGATGAGAGAAGAATTTTTCTCACTGGTTCTATTTAGAATTTGGACAAAGTCATTGCATGCTAATATACTCGATATAGCTTGCTGGATTTTTGGGCTTTTATCTTGATGATGTTACACATGATTGTTAGAAAAGTTCCCATGGTCGGGAGAAGATTAGTACAAATCCGGTGTCCTCTTGAATGGTAGTTGCCAACAATGATATCCACTTCTAGGGGTCAATGTACCAAGATGATTTTTCCATAGATGGAAATGAATATGCTCATATCGGTGCTATCAATTGAGAATCGACCCTTTGAAGAATATGTTACATATGAGGTTCATGATTCCTTGCTCCTTGAAATTGAAGATCAATCCTTGATGAGAACTCGAAGTGCCTCAAGCATGTGTTGAAGCTTTGCTGGTGCCAATCTTCCATGGAGGCTAAATGAAGCCAAGTTCTGTTCCGGGAAGTTCCTTTATTCGGAGGGTAAATTTGAATGAAACAAAAGCCCATCAAATGAGCATGACAAGGCATAAGACAGGGCACAAGATGCCTTGGGATGTTGAGTTGGTAAATTTGAATGAAACAAAAGCCCATCAAATGAGCATGACAGGGCACAAGATTTCAACATGTGCCAAAGCAAGATATGGTGAAGCTTAATTACATGTCTTAATGTAAAAGACATTGGAGCAAACATTTGACTGTCGGGCAATATCTCCTCTGCCTCACCAATGACGCGTGTTGGGGCAAAAATTCATTACAAAAGGATGTATCGTTCCTAAATTGAGCCCTGATTAAGTAGGGAGATAATACAATTTATTTTCTTTTGTCACAGGGCGATCATCAACACAAGTCACTCAAAGCATAGTGAATCACACCCGTGAAGCATGTTGAAATGGAGTCAATCAATTCAATGCCAAAAGGATGTATCATTCTTAAATCAATCAAATTCGATGTCAGAATGCAAATAACATGTCCCATCTTTTGTAGGAAAATGTGCGCATTGACTGCGGAAGCAGTGCTTTTCACCAAAGAAGCATGTTAAAGCACAACCATCCATTTTGGCGTAAAGGATGTATTTCGTTCCTAAATGATTTCCAATTGAGTGTGGAAATAACATGCTCAATCCTTTGTTTACAGGCAATGAAGGAGGCAAAGCGTCCAAGAAACAATGCCATCAAATGTCACAGCATAAATGCTCATACCTGAAAAGCAAAAGCACATGAGGGGTAAATTGTATCGATTCCAATTGCTCATGTTGATGTTGTCGCTAACATGATCCCCTTTTCTTGTGATAGGGAAACATCAAATGCACACAAAAAAGATGCCAAAAAATAGCAAGTGAAGGGCAATTTGGGATCGCCAAATTTCCAAGAAGATGATGTTGGTACTTGGGCGATAAATGCGAGTGAAGGGTAATAGTGTATCGTTTCCAATTTTTCAATCCTGGAAAATTCTGGCACTAACACTTTCCTTCCTATTCGTTATAGGGTTACTAGGTTACCATGTTACAGGTAAGTACCCTAATTCTCAAAATCAAAAAAAAAATTGAGAATTTTCATCAAAAAGAAATTCCGCATTTTACTTGGAGCAAGTAAAAAGAAAAAAGAAGATAAAAATTGAAGAAAACAAACTTTTCACAAAGTTTCGAACATTGTTTTTGATCTCAAAATTGCATGTCTACTTGATGGATCACTCATTTTGAATCAAAATTCCTCATGGAGATTAATCTATTCAGATGATCTCGACTAAATGAAATTGAGATATTTAATCATGTCAAGCAGGAAATGCTTAGGACGACGAAAGGCAATCCATTCCCAAACACGTTCTTTAAACACTGTGAGAACTGAGCGAAAAAAGAAAACCTGTGTCATTTAAGGACGAAGGAGTCATTCGCAATTGGTACATGGACCAAAATGAAAAGAGGCATTTCTCCTCTATCTTAAACACCGCAGGTGACCATAGTCAGCCCCTTTGAGCCTTAAATGCGAAGAATTCAAAAATACCCCTGTCAAGAACCACCCCACAATGGGGCAAATTTGGAAGTTTTGGTTGACATCATATGGTGAAAAGATGAGAAAGACTTCATTGCTTTCACTTGCATTAATCTTTTTGTGGTATTTTCAGGTGAATTCTTATGAAGCTTGAAACATCCCGATGTGAAGAAGAGCATTCTCTTCTCTATCCAAACACGATACCCTTTGCTTAAACCAAGTTGAGCTCGATTGTTCATTTCTAAAACCCAAGTGGTCATTATCTCCCAATACTTTGGGGCAATGCACATGATTGACCAATACGGTTGGCATTTTATGTGAAAATGTGAAAAAAAAAAAAAAAAAAAAAAAACTCTTGAAAGTCTCGAAAGCTTAAAAAGTTCAAAAGAGCAAAAGTCCAATGAAAACCAAGAGGCATGGAAAAGCGTGTGCTGGTAAAAGCAAGGCCAATGCCCATGAAAAAAAAGAGGAAAAAAGAAAAAAAAGATTTACATCAAGGGGCAAAACAAAAAAACTCCTATGAAAAAAAATTGTTGTCAAATTCAAAATGTTTGCATTGAAAAGAAAATCATTGCAAATGCAAAACAATTGAGAAGGGCAAAGCTCTTATTCGATTAGTTGATGGACTTTCGAGACAATTCAGATTTCAAAAGTCAAGTGCTTTCAAAAAGATTGAGTGATATGACTATGATGTCATGATAATCACCAACTTTCAACCCTTTTTGTGAAAAATTCTGAGCCTTTTGAGCCATAACCAAACCAACATTACAACCCTTCCCGAAGTCTCTTGATTGGGATGATTCAAGCGAGAATAAGGATTTTCCAAAGAAGCTACCGCTCAAAGAAGTGGGGGCAAGGTTGTCTTATCTCATCTTAAGGTTTCTTGACTTGTAAACCTGGCGAAGATGTTGGCAGATAATTGTTTCATTTCATGACCAATGATGCATATCCATTGCTAAAGCCACGACCAAACCCGCATTACGGTCCTTCTGAAAGACCTTTTAGATTGGTCAATGTGTACTTATTGCGAATAATTCTCAAATCCTTCGACATTGGAAATGCGAGGTAAATTGAGTGAAAAAATCACTTCCCACATGAATTGATGGGGATCAATTAGACATTCTTGAGAGCATTTGATAAGCCCTTTCTAACTAAGGAGCTCTTACTTGGCATGTTTAATGAACCTCTTTCATAAGTAGGATCATTCTGACATAATTGTTCTCCTGAAGGAATTTAATGATCGATGATACCTTCCAAGCTTGATGACAATTTTGTGGTATAGGTTACCAAAAAAAAAAAAAAATCAAAAAATCAAATGTTTTCAATTTGATTAGACTTAACTTGATTTGCTCATGCAATTGATGCTACAACATTGTGAATGTATTTTTCTGATATTGTCTCTAATGACATTTGCTCAAGTTGAATTTGACGGGTTCACTCGGTGAAACCATGCAATTCTCATATGGTTCGTGGGTCTATCCTTAAACCACAATGGTTAGTGGGTCTATCCTTAAACCACACGGTTAGTGGGTCTATCCTTAAACCACAATGGTTCGTGGGTCTATCCTTAAACCACAATGGTTCGTGGGTCTATCCTTAAACCACACGGTTAGTGGGTCTATCCTTAAACCACACGGTTCGTGGGTCTATCCTTAAACCACAAAGGTTCGTGGGTCCTCCTTAAACCACATGGTTCATGGTCAACCGGAAAACCATGCAATTTCTAAAATGGTTCGTGGGTCCTCCTTAAACCACATGGTTCATGGTCAACCGGAAAACCATGCAATTTTCATAGGGTTTGTGGGTCTTCCTTAAAACCACATGGTTCATGGTCAACCTAAAACCATGCAATTTCCAAAAGGGTTCGTGGGTTCTCTTTAAACCACATGGTTCGTGGTCAACCTGAAACCATGCAATTTCCAAAAGGTTCATGGGTCCTCCTTAAACCATGTATAACTTGGTCGAAACCCGTTCTTACACGGTGAGACTCCATTTCAAGTCGAAACCCGTTCTTACACGGTGAGACTCCAATTCGGTCGAAACCCGTTCTTACACGGTGAGACCCCATTTCAAGTCGAAACCCGTTTTTACACGGTGAGACTCCAATTCGGTCGAAACCCGTTCTTACACGGTGAGACCCCATTTCAAGTCGAAACCCGTTCTTACACGGTGAGACTCCATTTCAAGTCGAAACCTGTTCTTACACGGTGAGACTCCAATTGATCGAAACCCGTTCTTACACGGTGAGACCCCATTGGTCGAAACCCGTTCTTACACGGTGAGACCTTACTAACCCGTCGAAACCCGTTCTTACACGGTGAGACTTTACTAACCCGTCGAAACCCGTTCTTACACGGTGAGACTTTACTAACCCAGTCGAAACCCGTTCTTATACGGTGAGACGTTACTAACCCAGTCGAAACCCGTTCTTACACGGTGAGACCTTACTAATTCGGTCGAAACCCGTTCTTACACGGTGAGACCTTACTAACCCAGTCGAAACCCGTTCTTACACAGTGAGACCTTACTAACCCAGTCGAAATCCGTTCTTACACGGTGAGACTTTACTAACCCAGTCGAAACCCGTTCTTACACGGTGAGACGTTACTAACTCAGTCGAAACCCGTTCTTACACGGTGAGACCTTACTAACCCATCGAAACCCGTTCTTACACGGTGAGACGTTACTAACCCAGTCGAAACCCGTTCTTACACGGTGAGACGTTACTAACTCAGTCGAAACCCGTTCTTACACGGTGAGACCTTACTAACCCAGTCGAAACCCGTTCTTACACGGTGAGACGTTACTAACCCAGTCGAAACCCGTTCTTACACGGTGAGACCTTACTAATTTGGTCGAAACCCATTCTTACACGGTGAGACCTTACTAACCCAGTCGAAACCCGTTCTTACACGGTGAGACTTTACTAACCCAGTCAAAACCCGTTCTTACACTGTGAGACTTTACTAACTGGGTTGAAACTCGTTCGCACGAGCCAAAACCTCAAAAAAAAAAAAACAAAAAACAAAAACAACAAAAACAACAAAAAGAAAGAAAGAAAACAAAACAAAAAAAAAGAAAAAAAGATGAATGGAATAAATTCGCACTTCCATGGCTCGTCGGTCAAAGTCGGGTGTCACCTAGTCTTTGAAATGAACCTCTTTGAGCTCCCTTTCAAAGAGGGGGGCATTGACACCCGAATTTTTATTTATTTTATTTTAAATGTCCATATATTTTGCATATATAAATACATATTAATTTACAGAAAAGATAAAAAAAAAAAATCGAAAAAAATCGAAAATTCAAAAATATTATTATTAAATAAAATTCGGTCGGCCCAAATTGACCCCTTTTCCCTTGGATTTTCAACCTAGCCCATCTTCCTTTATTTTTCCTTGTCCTCAGGCCCAGCCCACGGGGATCTTCTTGGATTCTTCCCTCGGCCCGGCCCATTCTCCCTCTTTCTCCCTCACGCACACAAAGAACGCACGGAGGCGTACACGCGAGAGGGGGAGAGGAGAAGACAAAGAACGACACCCCGACGGCGGCGACGATTTTCAGAAAAAAAAAGAGAAAAACCACCGATCGCCGTCGCCCCGGAGACCCCCACCGTGGCTGACGTCAGCCGCGTGACGCCAGCGAGGGAAGATTCCCTTGCTGCGCGGTCACGCGGCGGAAGGCAGATAGATCGAAGAAAAGAAGGAGAAAACCGACGACAGCAGTTCGGAGAGAACCTCCTCAGACGGCGGTGACGATCCAAATCTGAGGAGGAAGAGAGAGCCGCAAGGAGAACAGATCTGAGAGAGAATCAGGCGAGAGAGGCCGTTTTCTGGGTTTTCTAGGAAGGCCGCAGAGGGGACAATTGGCGAAGGGAGGTGGCTGGTGTTCTGGGTTTTGGAGAGTGTTTCGATGAGAGTGAGCCCGAGAGAGAAAGGCGAGGCGAGATAGCAGCTGACCGTCGGCGGAGGTCCAGTCATCGGTCATCGTCGCTATTGCACCTCGTCGGAACCGGAGCGGGAGCTAGATGGGGAGAGCAGAAAGAAGAAGAAAAATCCAAATGCGAGGAGGGTACGGGAGCGAATAGCACGCGGACGAGGAAGAGGCCGACGAGGCCGTCGGGACGCGACCTCCTCCCATGGCGGTGACGATTTTCAGAAATCGAGAGCTGGGACTAAAGGAGGAGCAAATCTGAGGAAGACAAACCAAAAGAAAAAACGCAGCAGCGAGCCAGAAACAAATCTAAGCAAGTCAGAGCAAGAAGAGAAGAGAGCGGGCGACGATTTTCGGATGGGAGGTAAGAGATGAGAGGTGGATAGAAGAGAAGAAAAACGAAGGAGCGAAGCGGATCGAGCGGCGAGAGGAGAACACGGACACGGGGAGGACGTTCGGACAAGACTCCCCTCCGACGGCGGCGACGATTCTCGAAAAGAAACGAGAGTGAGCGAAGGAGAGAGAGAAAACACGAGACGGCGACGAACGTCGGAAAACGCGAGAGAGACCAACGAGGGCGGCGGCAACGAAACCGCTCGGGCGACCCTCCACCGCGGAGACGAGGGCCCGATCCACCGCGGAGACGAGGGCCGACGAAGGGAGTTCGGCGAGAGCAAATCGAAAGAGAGGCGGGACGAGCATCGGCGAAGGCGGACGAGATGGTGCGGCCGGAGGAGAGAAGCGAAGAAAAAAAGGCGAGAGGGAAACAGATCTCGAAAAAAAGCAGAAATAAAAACGAGAAGAAGAAGAAGATGGAGAATGCGAGATCTAGGGAAAGCTTGAGAGGGAAGAGAAAAGAAAGCGAGAGAGGGGGAGGGCCGACGCTGCTGCTGCTCATCCGTTGTCGACACCGCCGGATCGCGTAGCTTCCGTCACCATCCGCCCCCTAAAACCGTCGCCGTTTCTTCTGCCCAAGTTGCTCCCGCCGCCGTGCGCATCTGAAGCGGTCCTGACCCACGACGACGCCCGCCCTCTCGTCGCCCCTCACTGCTGGACTCATGCCGGTCGCCGCCTGTCGCCGTGGCCTCGCCGGTTGCCGCTCGGCCATCCCCGGTGCGCGAAGGAACGGCGAAGGAGAGAAGAGGCGCCGCGGCAACTCCGATCCGGGTCAACAGCCGGGTCGGGTAAGGTACAAACGGGTAGGGTTAGGTTATTGGGTTAGTAGAAGTGGACCGGGCCGGGTTTATGTTTAATTTGCTATGTGGGCTTGTTTTTATTTAGGTCTCAATTAAATTGTGGGTGGGCTGGTTTCGACTAGGCCTAATATGAATTCGGGCTGATTGTTTGATGTGGGCCCAATCTGAATTTGGGCCAATTTTTTATGAATTAGAAATGGGCTGTCTTTTTATTTATTTATTTATGGGCCATTTTTAGAAAATTTTCGATCGGGCCATTCGGCCGGCCGGTCTCGGCCCGGCCCCGGACCGATAGGGTCCGGGTCGGTTTAGTAGGGTCGGGTCACCCGACCCGGTCCGAATCACCTTTTTAATAATAATTTAAAATTTTAAAAATTCAAAAAAATCAAATATTTCAGAAATTCAAAAAAAAATTTTAAATCTTAAAAAGTCTTAAAAATTCGAAAATATTTAAAAAATTAAAAAAATGTTTTTTTAAATTCAGAAAGGTTTTAAAGGTTAATTTAATTCAATTTAATTTTTCCTTCTTTTCGAATATTCAAAAAATTCCAAAAAAATTCCAAAAATTAGAAAACTCCAAAAAAATTAATAATTTTTTTTAAAAGATCAGAAAAGCCAAAAAAATTTTAAAATCTTAAAATCTTTTTTTAATTTCAGAAAATTCGAAAAAATTAAAAATATTAAAAAATATTAAAAAAATTTTGAAAATATTAAAAATTAAAAAAATTCAGAAAATTCAGAAAAATTGCAAAAAATTCAGAAAAATTCAGAAAAAATTTCAAAAATTAGAAAAGCCCTAAAAAGAAGAAAACATCCAAAATTGAATAAGCCTTTAGGGCTTTACAATAGGTTTTAGTTATGTTATATTCCCGCATTTTATTTGTCACGATTTTTAGATGTTATTTCCTTAGAAAGGTTAGGATAAACCTTGAGTTTCTCGAATGTGTTGCCATGGCCTTAGTTAGCACACAATTAAGTTAGGTACCGAAAGGGCGTTAGTCTCATGACTAATGTAACCAAGTCCCCGACCTCAGATCTTCTGGTTGCGTAAAAAAAAAGTGAGACACGCTCCCATGTCTCGCTCGGTTTCTAGTCGACCTTAATAGACTAGTGGCGACTCCTTATTTGAAATTTTTTACGAACACCCAACGTCGCGCGGGGTATGGGCTTGGGAGAGCCCAAGTTAATGAAAAGCCGTCGGCCCGAAATTAACAATACCCCTAAACCTACTATTATTAAATTAATTTTAGGTCGCGACATGCATGTTTCATATAAACTCTAAATCAATTCTATGTGGCTGTTGACACCTAAATTTTGACATTTTTATTTTGACTTTAATTATATAAAAAAGAGAAGCTCCTGCGGCCACTGTGCCTTGAACGCGGACAACGACCCACCGACGTGTTTTCTTCCCCTTGCTAAAGCTTTGGGAGACTGAGGGGGTGAGTGAGAGAGAGCAAACCAGAGAGAGAAGGCAAGCTTGAGAGAGTGGTTGGCCATCGCCGGCGGTCCGCCCGTCCGCCGCTGTCCGTCACAGCCCTATCCCCGAACGAGGTGGGTCTCTCGAACCGTAGGCACCTGTTTTTTGGGGAAATGTTGGGCCGGAGCTTGTGGCTGACCAGTTTGCGCGAGCTTTGGCCCCGGCGATCCTTCGTTGATGCTGCTGTGTTCTGAATACTTTGTTAAGAACCTAGGCTTGTGTTTGAGGATCGATAGAGCCGGTCGTTTGAGTCCATAGCTTCCCTTTCGGTGATGTCCTCTAGGTGTTCGATGAAATGCTTCACTAAAGAGGCCGACCCTGGCCCTTAAACCGAAGCTTGGATCTTAGTTTTTTTGTGTTACTAGAAATTATATTGTTGTCGCGCACCGCATACGACGTCTTCCTGGCCTTTCAGTGGGTTATCCCTGATGGGAGAACGATAACAATTCGAACAATATCGAATTAACGCAGCGGAATAAAATAATCTCCACTCTTGTGTAAACCTAATAGGAACCGATATAGTAGAGCAAAATAAATACCCAGCACACAAACACTAGACGATTTTTTTTTACGTGAAAACCCCCTTGGTGTGAGGAGATCAAAAACTACGAGACCGGAGTCCACCCGAAAATCTTCACTATCAACAAAATTGGGTGAACAATGTTCTTCTCTAGCAAATACTAGAGATACATAGCAGCAAAGATCTCAAGAATATAATTCTTGGCAATACACATAAACTTCACAAGAGATCAATGATAAATCTGACCAAAAACGCAAGTTTTGATCAATCCACGAAAAAACCTGATGTAGGGAGCTTCAAACAAAAATCAAACCGTTCAGATTCGAGAAGATTGCACCACGAACACGCTAACAAAATTTCAGTTCAATCGGACCTCGAATCGACCTCCGATGCCAGCTTGATGTAAATCAGACTTTGCCCCAGACCCTAGATTTTCTGCTTTCTCTTTATCTCTTGTTACTACGTCTTTTGCGGCTACAACTTCAACGATAGTGAGAAACCTATTTCCATATAACTTATTATATGGGCTCAAGCCCTTTTGGGCTTGCAACTTTTTGGGCTTCCTCCACATAGGAGTGAACCCAGCTAACAAATCTCCCCCTCACAACAATGTGGAGGGATTCTCCATCCCTGCTATCAATCCGCAATGTTCAAGCTTCTCTCTTGATAGAGTCTTCGTCATCATATCAGAGCCATTATGGTCTGTATGAATTTTCTCAAGTTCCAACAACTTTTCTTCTAGAACATCTCTTATCCAATGATATCTAACATCAATATGTTTTGATCTAGAATGAAAAGATGAATTCTTACCAAGATGAATTGCGCTTTGATTATCACAAAATAGCACACACCTCTTTTGCTTGAATCCAAGTTCTTCCAAGAACTTCTTCATCCATAGCATCTCTTTACTAGCTTCAGTCGCTGAAATAAATTCAGCTTCGGTTATAGAAAGTGCAACACAATTCTGCAATCTTGACTTCCATGACACAGCTCCACCCGCAAAAGAAATCAAATAACCAGAAGTAGATCTTCGAGTATCAATATCTCCTGCCAAGTCGGAATCTGTGTATCCAACTAACTCAAGTTTTTCGGTCCCGAAACTGAGTTTCAAATTTGAAGTTCCCCGAAGATACCTCATAATCCACTTCACTGCATTCCAGTGCTCTCTGCTTGGATTTGACAAATAGCGACTAACAACACCAATTGCATGTGCCAAGTCTGGACGTGTACATACCATCGCGTACATTAAGCTTCCTACAACTGATGCATATGGAAAACTTTCCATATATTTCTTCTCTTTATCAGTCGTAGGACTTTGCTTCATATTTAACTTAAAGTGGGCAGCAAGAGGAGTATTAACCACTTTAGCCTTGTCCATATAAAATTTCTGAAGGATCTTCTCGATATATTTCTCTTGCGACAAAAATAACTTCTTAGCATCTCTGTCTCGGGTAATTCTAATGCCAAGAATCTGCTTCGCCGAGCCCAACTCTTTCATGGCAAAAGACTCGCTCAATTGTTTCTTCAATAACTCAATTCGTGAAACATTCCTGCCAACAATCAGCATATCATCAACATAAAGCAAGAGAATAATAAAGTCATCATCAGAAAATTTTTGGACAAACACACAGTTATCCGAGGAAGTCTTCTTATAGCCCTGTTGTGTCATAACTGACACAAATTTTTTGTACCATTGTCTCGGTGCTTGCTTTAGGCCATAGAGACTTTTCTTCAGTTTGCACACATAATCCTTTTTCTCTTTTACTTTAAAACCTTCAGGTTGTTCCATGTATATCCTTCCTCCAAGTCACCATGTAAGAAGGCTGTTTTGACATCCATTTGCTCAATCTCCAAATCTAGGGTAGTTGCCAGCCCTAGTACCACACGGATAGAAGACATTTTCACTACCGAAGAAAATATATCATCAAAATCAATACCCTTTCTCTGATCGAATCCCTTAATAACCAATCTAGCTTTGTACCGTGGTTGTGAAGTATGTTTATCTTGTTTTAACCTGTATACCCACCTATTATTCAAAGCTCTTTTACCTTTAGGTAACTTCACCAGCTCAAAAGTATGATTATCATAAAGTGACTGCCTCTCATCTCGCATAGCATCAAACCAATTGATTTTGCACTTATATTCTATTGCTTCTGCAAAGCACTCTGGTTCACCTGCATCAATCAATAATACATACTCAATTTCAGAATACCTGGTGGAAGGCTGTCGGTCTCTAACGGATCTCCGGACTGGAATATCTAGTGAACATCTAATTGAGCATCTGGTTCAGGAATAATATTATCCGTTTCAACATGTTCAGGAACATGTGTGTTATCTGGAACATTGACTTCCTGTTGTTCTTCATCAACCTGAGTAGGAATATTTGAAAGAGGAACTGGATCCAAATCATCATTAACCTGTGGTGCAGAAATCGTCTCTGCTTTCTCAATATCCTCTATTATTTGATCTTCCATAAACACAACATCTCTGCTTCTTACAATTTTCTTTTTAACCGAATCATAAAATTTGTAACAAAGCATATCCTGTCCATAACCAATGAATATGCACTATCGTGTTTTCATATCAAGTTTAGACCTCTCATTTTTGGAAATATGCATAAATGCTTTGCACCCAAAGACACGCAAATAATCATAAGAAACATCTTTGCCTGTCCAAACTCTATTAGGAGCATGAAACTCTAAAGGAACACATGGAGTAAGATTCAATACATATGCAAATGTACTTAAAGCCTCACCCCAAAAGGATCCAGGTAGCTTTGACTATGAAAGTAAGCATCTTACCCTTTCAATCAGTGTTCTGTTCATTCTGTCAGCTAAGCCATTTAACTGAGGCGTCTTGGGATGTGTCTTTTGATGTCAAATACCCTGCTGTCTGCAATATTCATCAAAAGGTCCAATATACTCTCCCCCGTTATCAGTTCTAATGCATTTCAATTTCTTTCCGGTCTATCTCTCAACTGAAGCTTGAAACTGCTTAAAAGCATCTAATACTTGATTTTTAGCTTTCAAGGTATAAATCCAAATTTTCCTTGAAAAATCATCTATAAAGGTAACAAAATAAAGAGAGCCACCAAGTGATTTTGTTTTCATAGGACCGCAAATATCAGAATGCACTAAATCCAATATACCTGACTTTCTTGAAGGAGGGGAGCTTTTAAATGTAACTCTGTTCTGTTTTCCTGCTATATAGTGAGCACACTTCTTTAGCGTCGAACTTTTCAATCCTGAAAGGAGCTTCTTCTTGGCCAATATAGACAAACCCTTCTCACTGATGTGACTGAGCCTCTTATGCCATAACTCAGCTGCATCTTCGCTGTCTACTGCATTAATTTTTTCTATGGACAACTTTGCCTGCATAAGGTACAATGAAGAATATTTTTCACCTCTACCCAACACAAGAGAACCTTTGGTGAGCTTCCATTGACCATTACCGAAGGTGCTGCAATACCCCTCATCATCCAACTTGCCTGTAGAAATCAAATTCAAGCGGATATCAGGTATATGTTTAACATTATTCAATACTAACCTCGTGCCATTGCTGGTTTCTAGGCATACATCACCGATGTCTACAACTTGAGCCAGCCCATTGTTTCCCATCTTCACAGATCCGAAGTCACTTGACCTGTATGATGTATAGAAATCCCTACGAGGTGTAGCATGAATAGATGCACCACTATCAATTACTCAATTGGTCTCATGAGATACAAAATTCACCACATCATCATAAAAAATAATGAGAAAGTTTTCTTTAAGTGCAGCAACACGATTGTCATCACTGTCACTATTACTTTTCTTCTTTTTACCTTTCTCCTTTTGTTTCTCCCTTTTTAACTGGCGACAAAACCTCTGAATATGTCTCTTCTGATGACAATAATGACATTCAACATTAGCAAATTTATTATACTTACCTCTGCTTTTATCTTTACTCTTGTCTCTGTTTCTCGGATCTCGAGACTCACTTCTTCCCATTTTCTCAACAACCAAGGCATCCGAATGTGAAGAGGACGATCCTTGTGTCTTCATTCTCATATCTTCATTCAAAATACTACTCTTGGTCAAATCCATGGTAATCGTACCATCCAGGGCAGAATTAGACAAAGACGTTCGAAACGTCTCCCATGAGTCCGGCAAAGTATCAAGCAACCATAGTGCTTGTATCTCATCATCAAACTTGATTCCCATTGTAGCCAACTGATTAATAATTCCTTGAAAAGAATTTAAATGATCAATCAAACGAGTACCATCTTGATATCTCAGAGCCATCATCTGTTTTATCATAAATAACTTGTTATTCTCAGTCTTTCGAGCATATAACTGTTCGAGTTTATTCCATAAATTGCGTGCATGTGTTTTCTTAATAATATAGTTCAAAACATTATCATCTACCCACTGCCTAATATAACCACACACTTGACGATGACATATAGACCATTCGGCATCAGTTTTGTTCTCCGATTTCTCCTCGGCAAATACGGGCAAATAAAAATCTTTCGCATATAAAAGATCTTCCATCTTCCCTTTCCAAATATGATAATTCGAACCATTCAGTGTAACTATTCTACTTGTATTCGTTTCCATTGTTTAACACAAGGTAGAAAAATCAAGCAATAACCTGAAGCTCTGATACCACTCTGATAGGAGAACGATAACAATTCGAACAATATCGAATTAACGCAGCGGAATAAAATAATCTTCCCTCTTGTGTAAACCTAATAGGAACCGATATAGTAGAGCAAAATAAATTCCAAGCACACAAATACAAGACGATTTTTTTTTACGTTGAAAATCCCCTCGGTGTGAGGAGATCAAAAACCACGGGACCGGAGTCCACCCGAAAATCTTCACTATCAACAAAATTGGGTGAACAATGTTCTTCTCTAGCAAATACTAGAGATACATAGCAGCAAAGATCTCAAGAACATAATTCTTGGCAATACACATAAACTTCACAAGAGATCAATGACAAATCTAACCAAAAAACCTGATGTAGGAAGCTTCAAACGAAAATCAAACCGTTCAGATTCGAGGAGATTGCACCACGAACACGCTAACAAAATTTAGCCTCAATCGGACCTCGAATCGACGTCTAATACCAGCTTGATGTAAATCATATTTTGCCCCATACCCCAGATTTTATACTTTCTCTTTTTCTCTTATTACTACGTCTTTTGTGGCTACAATTTCAACGATAGTGAGAAACCCTATTTCTCCATATAGCTTATTATATGGGCTCAAGCCCTTTTGGGCTTGCAACTCTTTGGGCTTCCTCCACATAGGAGTGAACCCAGCTAACAATCCCGTGCCATTCGAATCGGTCGAGGTGTGCATATCCCTCGTCGGAGTCAATTTAGTGACCTTAGGGAACGCTGGCCAACTAGTGGCCGGCGGTGCTTGGCGTCAGTTGGACTGAACGACTGACGTTGGATGACGGCATGGCGGCCCCCCAAAGGCCGGTGAGGACTCGTGGTTGCGGTGGCTTTGGTTCGGGCTTAAATGAGTTGTAGGAGCTTCAGGGAGAAGAAGTGAACGGTGAAGGAGAAGAAGATCAGAAGGAAAAAGGGAAATATTAAAAGAAATAAGGAAAAATATAGAAAAATAGAAAAGGCCAAAAAAATAGAAAACAAGAAGATGGGCTTCGCTTCGGGCTTGTGTGTGTCGTGGGCCAGGATGAATGATTGGACTGAGTTTGTTGTGGGTGGGGATGACTAGGCTAAAGATAGAAATTAGAAATGGGCTTTTTTAAGAAAAGAATTTTCTTGAGCCTTTTTGGTTAATTCCTAGTGGGCTTAGCATTGACCCGGTTTCTTTTTGGTTCAACTCAGACCGATAGGGTCTGAGATGGGTTAGTAGGGCCAGGTCTTTTGACCCAGTCCGAATTTTTTTTTTACATATTAAAAAAAATCGTCAAAAAAATTCTAAAATTTAGGAAATCATAAAAAATATTGAAAAATTAACAAAAATATAAAAATTCGAAATTTCAGAAAATTCATGTAAAATTTAAAAACTTGACAAATTCGATAAACAAAATTATTTTTTAGAAAATTAGAAAAATACTAAAAAAATCCTAAAAAAGCTTTAAAAGTCAAAAAAATAAAAATAAAAATTAGAATTCTTCAAAAAGCTTAAAATAGTCATTGAGCAATCTTCTCTTAAAAGGCATGGGAAAATCATTAGTCTAAAATTGTGCTCAAAATTGAACAAGCCTTTAGAACTTTACCTTAAGGTTTTTATTATCTTCAAATACAATTGCCCTTGATTGTGCGCTTTTAATATGATGATTATGGTTTCCCTTTAGTCTAGTTACTATTGTCATTTATTTATCTCTTAGTACTAGGTGCTTATTTTTTCTTGCAATTTATTTAATGTTTCCAATAATTGCTGATTGTTATTTTAATGATTGTATACCTACATGATCACCTCATATGTTAGTGAATAAGTCTAAAATTAATCAAAGCTGCATTGCAAAAATATTTTTGAAATGAACAAGATAATGTATCGAAAAGGTATTAATTGATTAATTAGTGTAATTAAGTCTTTGACCCTAGATTCTCTGGTTACGTAGAAATTGAGGCATGCTTTCATACTTTACTTGTTTTTAGCCAACCTTAATAGGCTAGTGGCGACTCATTATTAGAAGATTTTCATAAATACTCTAATGTCATGCGGGGTATGAATTTGAGAGGGCTTATGTTTAACTGAGGGTCCTAAACTCATCCGACAATACCCCAAAACCTATGTCTTTTCCCCTCTGGATTGCGACACCAAGATCTTTCACGTTAATTTTCTTCCTTTTGGTGGCTGACTTGAATCAGTTGACTTAACCCAGGCGAAATTCTTGCCTTTATCTAGTTTGTGCCGGATCGAGTAATCTGAGATGGATATGATGGTGAAATAAGTGGTGAACCCCAGCAAAATTCCAGATCTAAGCAAGGCTGGGCGAGGGCCGCAACATCCCCGCTAATGCCTGGCTAGCCTTGCCTGCCATTGTGGGTTTAAAAAAGCAAAGAAGGAGGAAAAGAGCAAAGGAAAAGGAAAAAGGAAAAACAATAGAAAAATATATCAATTTGAAAAAAATAAAATATTTTTAAGAATTGTTCACGTGAATGTCGGCCGAACAGTTGGTGTCGGTTGGCATCCACGTAAGTGCTGGCTGTCAATCAACCAGAATTGCAAAAATGTAAAAAGTTTAGGACTTAATTAACATAATTACAATAAGATTAAGATTGTTTTATTTTTTTTTTGGTAATTTTCCTAATTTCCGTAGATTATAAGGGTTTGCAAGAGAAATGATTAGATGACAATTTTTAATTAAGGATGAGAAAACAATTCATTATGCACCACAAAAAATTAAATAGCAACTAATTATAAATTCTCATGAGGATCACTCATTCAAGAAATTTTTTTCTTATAACAAGCTGTTATTTTCATAGTAACTCAAAATTGTTATATTAGCAAACCCGTTTGTAATGTGCATGGAACCTTGGCACTGTGTCGCAATATTACACACCATAACCTCCCTCATTAGTTTTAAACAACCATGTCGAAATTTTTCAAAATACAATGAACTTTTTTTTTTATACCGATTTCTGATATCAAGTATTAACATGATGTTTTCTAATATGATGTTACCGTAAGAAGATTCATTCAAATAACCTAGCCTGTCCACTTTTGTCATGTTCATGCTAGGTAGGAGTTGGAGTTGGAGTTAAAGTTGGTTTTAGATTTCTCGCATCTTGTTGCATGCAGACAAACGCATCGTCCTAGCCACCGTAGTAACCGATTTATACTCATAAATTTAATGCTAGGATATCATATAAATATAGAAGTAATCTATGCAGTAAGTTCGAATTTGAGATGTCAATATGGGTCATAAACCCATATTATAACTCACTTTTAGTTAAATGAGTCTTAGTTAAATGGGTCAAATATGAGTCAAGTGAAAGTTAAATATGGGTCAAGTGAAAATTAAATATGGGTGAAATACGGGTCAAGTGAAAATTAAATATAGGTCAAATATGGGTTGGGTGAGTTATTAGGTAGATCCATCATCTCTCTCCTTCCATCCCCCTCCTCTATGCATTCTTGACCTTTGTTGCTGATTCCACCATCACACCGCCATCACCATCGCTAATCTTGAGCTTGCCAAGCTGAGATAGAGTTTGGGCCGACGAGCCCTAAGCTCGCTAGCTAAAGCTCGGCTTAGATCTGGATAGGCGAGCTGCGAGGTCATCAACCTTAGTTGAGCTACGGCTCGCCCAGATCTAGATAGGCGAGCCCCGAACTCGCTAGCCGCAATAGAGTTTGCAGCTTGCTAGATCTAGGCGAGCCCGAGCTTGACCACTGTCAGCGACCTCGGTGGAGCCTAGATCAGCCGAGCCTCAAGTTCGTCGGCCTTGGTCGAGTTCAAGCTCGCTGGCCTGCATCTTGGCCAGTCGTCGTCAGGCGGCACTAGTAAAGGAAAAGGGGGAAGAAGAAGGAAGAAGAAAGAAAAGAGAAAAGAAAGGAAAAAGAAAAAGAAAAAGAAAAAGAAAGAAAGAAAGAAAAAATATAATAATAAAAATTAATTTTTTTTTTAAATAATTAAAAAATCGATTTTTTTTTAAAATTTATTTTCCAAAAACTATTTCAATTTAGAGGTATCTATATTCTTTTATTTAGTAATTTTTTATTATTTAATTTACTTTATAAATTTGATGTGAAATTTTTATTTAAATAATATATATGTGAAAAGTTTAAAGTAGACTAAATAAGTGGGAGTACATTTTCTTAAATTAAGTTAAATATTAATATGTGTTGATAATGTGGGTTAAGTATGAATCGGGTTGGGTATGAGTCATCAAATTTATATTATATGAAAATAGGTCAAAACGGGTTAAATGGGTCAATGTGAGTTGGACTATTTTCAACCCGACCCACCCATTGACACCCCTAGTTCGAATAAATAGCACAAACTGAAGAATTTAAAGCAGAAGAGATTTATTTGTGTATTAGTGATGGGGAAGTTGTGAATGATGCGAGGAGTAGCAAAAGTATGTTCAACGTGTTTTTACATAAAGATGTGATTAGATATCTTATTGTTGTGTATCAAATAAGATCCATTCGATCAAATAAGGCATATGTACACCGTAAACATAGCATAAAGCAACCGTATATGTGAAAAACAAAAAAAAAGAAAAGGCATTAGCCATTGCCTTTTCGAAGGATTTCTAACTTAACAGGAGCAATAATAGAGCAGCTATGCGAATCTTCCAGTGCGATAAGCCTCTCTATTTAACGTCATCCCTGAAAGCCTACGCTAATCCCCTTTCTTTCATCGATGGTACATTACTTTTATCGATAAGTTATGCTTCATTAACTTTTTTTAGCATGGGTTTTCCTATTTCAATCATGTGATCTAGATGCGTGCTGCTGTCTAGTTACATATTCTATATGATTAAACAAGGAGATAGCTAAAGCCTTTTCGGATTTCTGGCATTATTCCATAGCAATAATGGATCCAGCAATGAATCCTCTCGTGCAATAAGCCTCTGTATCTAACGTCACTAGTGAAAGATACTTGATCGTCGTGCTCTAGAGAAAGTCATGCCTTCAAACTTCACCATTTTTAGTCTTTGCTGGTTGAGATGGAGATCTTGCTTATAGAAGATTTGAAGCCAGTATCGGATCAACTTGTCGACCTAACAAGGTTAGCTTAGATTACTTTAAGTGATGAATATAAATTTATAAGGTACATGAATACGAGTATCTAATTTTGAACAGCGAGAAAAAAAAAAGACGTTTTTCTTCAAATGCTTTATTTTTAATTAACTCTCAAAAAAGACAATGATGACTGCAATATCTTTATTCTTTCGTATATTATAGGGGTTTGCAATATACATGGAACGTTGACATTGTGTTGCACTATTACATGCAGTAACCTCCCTTATTACTTTTTAGCAAGCATGTCGAAAATTTTCAAAAAACAATGAACATTTTTTTATTGATTTGTGATATCGAGTATCAACATGATGTTATCTAAAATGTTTTTTCCGCTTCATTCAAATAACCTAGCCCATCCACCTTTGCCATGTTCATGTTAGGTAGGAGTTGAATTTAGATTTGTTGCATCTTGTTGCATGCAGACGAATGCATCGTCCTAACAATCATAGTAACCAATTCATATTTATAAATTTAATGAGTGATGCCTGGATATCATACCCATTTGGAAGTGATTGATGTGGTAAGTTTGAATAAATAGGACACAATGAAGAATTTAAAGCGGGAGAGATTTATTTGCGTATTAGTGATACGGAAGTTGAAGATGATGCGATAAGTAGCGAAAGTATATTCAACATCTTCTTACATAGAGATGCAATTAGAAATCTTAATGTTGTGTATCAGAAAAGATCGATTTCATCGAATAAGGCGTATGTTTATGATGAATATAGCACGCAACAACCATATATGTGGAAAAAAAAAAAAAGGCATTAGCTATTGCCTTTTCGAAGGATTTCTAACTTAACAGGAGCAATAATAGAGCAGCTATGCGAATCTTCCGGTGCGATAAGCCTCTCTATTTAACGTCATCCCTGAAAGCCTAAGCTAATCCCCTTTCTTTAATCGATGGTACATTACTTTTATTGATAAGTTATGCTTCATTAACTTTTTTTAGCATGGGTTTTCCTATTTCAATCATGTGATCTAGATACGTGCTGTTGTCTAGTTACATCTTCCATATGGTTAAACAAGGAGTTAACTAAAGCCTTTCCGGATTTCTAACATTATTCCTTAGCAATAATGGATCCAGCAATGAATCTTCTCATGCAATAAGCCTCTGTATCTAACGTCACTAGTGAAAGATACTTGATTGTCGTGCACTAGAGAAAGTCATGCCTAAAAACTTCAGCAGTTTAAGTCTTTGCTGGTTGAGATGGAGATCTTGGCTATAGAATATTTGAAGTCACTATCGGATCAACTTGTCGACCTAACAAGATTAGCTTAGATTACTTTAAGTCATGAATATAAATTTATAAGGTACATGAATACGAGTATCCGATTTTGAACAGCGAGAAGAAAAAAGACGTTTTTGTTCAAATGCTTTAGATTTAATATACTCTCAAAAGACAATGACGACTGCAACATCTTTGAACTTTCGTATATTATAGGGGTTTGCAATATGCATGGACCAATGACGCCGTGCTGCAGTATTACATGCTGTAACCTCCCTTATTACTTTTTAGCAAGCATGTCGAAAATTTTCAAAAAAAACAATGAACTTTTTTTTTTGTTGATTTATGATATCAAGTATCAACATGATGTTTTCTAAAATGTTTTTGCCGTTTCATTCAAATAACCTAGCCCGTCCACTTTTGTCATGTTCACGTTAGGTAGGAGTTGAATTTAGATTTCTTGCATCTTGTTGTTGCATGCAGACAAATGCATTGTCCTAGCAGTCGTAATAATCGATTCATATTCATAAATTTAATGAGTGAAGCCAGGATATCATATACATATAGAAGCGATTAATGTGGTAAGTTCAAATAAATGGACACACTGAAGAATTTAAAGCGCGAAATATTTATTTGTGTATTAGTGATACGGAAGTTGCGGATGATGCAAGGAGTAGTGAAAGTATACTACATAAAGATGCAATTAGATATCTTAATGTTGTGTATCAAAAAAGATCAATTTGATCGAATAAGGCGCATGTACATGATTGAATATAGCGCATAACAACAATATATGCCCAAAAAAAAAGGGCTTTAGGTATAGCTTTTTCGATGGATTTCTAACTTAATTGAGGAGCAACAATAGACCAGCTATGTGAATCTTCCAGTGCGATAAGCCTCTCTATTTAACGTCGTCACTGAAATCCTAAGCTAACCCCTTTTCTTTCCCTTCATCGAGCTCTAAGTAGCTATAACAACCCTTCACGCTGCAGTTTTCCCTCTCGTCCTCCACCATGACACCCTCTCAACCTCACCAAGCAAAGTACTTGCAAGACGATGACATCTCCCAGAAATGCCGAGACCTCCTTCGTTGCTCCCTCGCGAAAAGGGCTGGATCACCCCCTCTATCCACCAGTACCAAGGCTTCTGGTATCCCCCAAAGGTCTTGAGTGGCCTCCTTGCCTGCCAAGACCACTTCCAAGCCCAAGACACCGACGTCCTCCTCATCACTACCCCCAAGTCTGGCACCACTTGGTTCAAGGCTATCCTCTTCTGTCTCTTGAACCGGGCCGAGTTCTCAGGTTCGATGCATCACCACCCTCTGCTCACCCAAAGCCCTCACAACCTCGTGCCTTTCTTAGAGAACGGTCTCTACTTCGGGCAAGAGATCCCCAACCTTGCCTCCTTCGTGTCCCCAAGGCTCTTCGCCTCCCACTTGCCTTACCCTTTGCTCCCGGTGTCGGTCAAGGACTCCGGGTGCAGGTTGGTGTACCTGTGCAGGAACCCTAAGGACACCTTTGTCTCATTCTGGCACTTTGCCAACAAGATGAGGTCCAAAGGAGCAGGTGAGATGCCCCTCGAAGAGTGCCTCGATGCTTTCTGCCGGGGCGCAAGCCCGTTTGGACCATACTGGGACCACGTGCAAGGGTACTACAAGGCGAGCTCCGAGAGGCCTAAGAGGGTATTGTTCTTGAGGTATGAGGAGATGAAAGAGGATCCACACGTTCACGTCAAGAGACTTGCCGATTTCCTGGGGTGTCCGTTAGGCAAACAAGAGCTGATGGATGGGACCGTGGATGGAATACTACGGATGTGCAGCTTCAACAGTTTGAGTGCGTTGGAGGTGAACAAGAGCGGGACGTTGTCGACTGAAGTAGAGAACAAGTGGTTCTTCAGGAAAGGCGAGGTCGGAGATTGGCTGAATTACATCAGCGTCGAGATGGGGGCGAGAATTGATCGTGTCATGCAAGAGAAGACGCATGGTTCAGGGTTGAAGCTTTGAACATGATTTGGGTTTATGGCAACAATAATTACTGTGGCCAATGTACGGTTGGCCTCAAGGAGGCGTCGTTTTAAATAAAAAATAGCATCAAGATTGATATGGTGTCTAGTCAATCACAATATTAAAACTATAAGAAAGTATTTGTGTTTCATGATTGCATCTAGTGAGAAGATTATGGTCTTTAATTCTTTTTAGCTGACATGATGGGATGTGTACTCTATAATAGTTACTTCCACAAGATAAAATGAGAGAATATTAAAATGCATACTAACTCGCCAACGTCAAGCATTTAGCTAGAGGACATTACTATATCATGTACAACATATTTGACTTTTCACATTTTACAACCCCGTCAATGAAACAAATTCGTTCTAGTAAAATCTTACAAGGAATGGAAAGGTGAAATTTGCAAGTCATACCTTTCTAATTAGTTATGATAAGATTTTACGTGGATAAGCAGTTCTACTGGAGAGCATGCCTATTACATCCTCACTATGCTTTTTTAAAAAATTTCTTCAATTTTTCTTTGAAATATTGGTAGAATCTAATTATGCTTTTTCTAGTGTGATAGTTGAGTAATGCTAGAAGTAGTAATAATTTTTCTACTAAATTATATCAACCAAATCACATGAAAAACGTTGATGGGTTATTTAAAACAAATTAGGTATCATACATTGCCGTGTCTTCTTTGGTTAGGTTTCTCGTAAATGTTTATTTTGAGTCCTTACCTAACAAGTACTGGTTTGTGTACCCCCTTGATGCACTGGCTAGTTAAGTTCACATGTCTTAATTTACACCTGCAGTAACTTGGGGAAGCAATATTTGAATTTGAAAAATAGCCGATGCAGTGCATATTCATCAAAGCGAAGAGATTTGGTTGAAAAGATCCGCATCCACCCCCGCCGCAACGTGGAAGAAAGTACGGGAACAGCATAAAGAAAGAAGGAAAGTAAAAGAGGGAGGAAATCTTATCGTGGATCGTTGTTCCAATATGACTCCTCGGAGCGTTAATGTACAGAGAAGAAAGGCAGAGAGCTACATTTTGAAGCCTCTATTCGTGTGAGGAAAGGATAGAAATCCTTTCACACATTATTGGAGGACTGTCTCTCTTCACATTACCTCCGCCGCCATCATGCACGCTGCTCGTTCTCTGCTGCTGTCGCACGAGGCCTCCTCTTCGCAATTGCCTAAAGCGCTCTGTATGTGTGTGTCTCTCTCACCCTGTGAAAAAAGGTAGCGACACCTTGGGCGGTGGTTGTGGCCCCAGTTGTTGGGTCGCGCGAGGCTAGAGACCTCAGAGGATCTCAATCTTTGAGACAAATTTGTTTCTTTAACTATAATAATATCTGCCGACAAGTGAAAATATGGGTAGATTATTCCATGTAATTAACTGAAAAAGGAAGCTGTGCAGAAATCACTTAAGAGATTTTTACTTTCTTATGTTGTCAAGATATGGCCAAGCAAGCATCATCTACAAAGAAGGTAATTGATTCTTCCTCACCATATTATCTCAACACCTCTGACAATCCTAGAATCATACTCATTTCATGCATAATGACTATGCAACATGGTTGAAGGCAATGAGACGCACATAGTGGGCGAAAAACAAACTTGGGTTTATCAACGGATCACTAGAGAACTTAGATCAGATAGCACTCGAGTTTATTACTTGGGACATTTGTAATTCCACGATAGTTTCATGGATTTTCAATTCCCTCGACAAGAGCCATTAGGGAAGTGTGACATTGCCAATAAAGGAAAAGTAACGTGGGATGAGCTGAAGGAGAGATTTGCCCAAGGTAACGGAACTCACATCCACGAGATCAAAACTGAGATTGGGTTGCCACGGCAAGGACTCTCACTGGTGGAATATTAAACCAAATTTGTGGGACAAACTCGATGACTATGATGACGTCCCGTAATGTATCTGTGCAACGGCCACAAAGTATGCAAAGAATAAGAAGGTGGAGAAGATCCAGCAAAATCGCATCGGCCTCAATAATGAACCAGTGGGAATGTTTATTCCCAAATTCTTAACCTCCAGTCAATTCCGACCTTTGATAAGGTTTATTCTCTGATCACGCAAGAGGAGCGTCGACAATCAATTGTCGAGGGAGGGAAGAGAAGATCAAGGGTGCTGCTTTCAAGGTAAGCAAAGGACACCCTAGGAAAGTATCGTTCGAGAAGCCTGAATGTGACCGTTGTGGAAAGGTCAAGCACGAGAAGAATCATTATTGGAATTAATTGAAAGGTAATACTCCAATGACGGCCGTACACTCTGCACAAAGTAGCAACGTTGGTTCCGCTACTATTGTAGAATAGCAATCGAGGAGGTCCAAAGGAGATTAAGACGACAACAACAATAAGTAGCGATCAATATCAGCATTTAGTTAGTTTGCTCATGGAAATGAAACCGCCCACTTCTTTTGGACAACTCTTAAGTGAGCTCTATTGGCCCAATGATATTTCCATAAATTGGATTAGAGCCTCCGAACATATGACAAGGCAATTTTGCTTCTGAATCAATCGAGGAACATAACGGGGTCATATCCTATATGAACTCAAGATGGAAAAGTGACTTGTGCTACCAAAAGCGGTGATGGTAAATTTAAGTCCTGATTTTATTTTGTACAATGTGCTATATGTCCCAAACTATAAGTACAACCTTATTTTTGTCAGAAAGTTGAGTTTGAATTTGCAATGCTCCGTAATGTTCTTCTCTTCTCGATATGTCTTACGAGTCCTAGCCTTGAAGAGATCGATTAAAGTGGGATCGCAGTGCTGGGCAAGCTGGCTTGAGGGATGTTGCAAATCGGCAGGAAGCAGCGACGGTGGAAGGACTCAGGACGACAACAGCGTCAGGCATCGGCAGGGAGCTTGGCCACGTCTCACGTCGTCGTGACGGGAGAACAACAGCTGGTCAGCAGGTCAATGAAGATTCTTGGCCGTCACGGGACAGGGCAGGTCAACGGCTCAGCTAAACAAGCAGCATTGTCGTCGGGAAGCAATGGTTCACGTCGTTAGTCAGTTAGCACCCGGGAGGAGACGCAGCCGCGAGGGGGTCTCTCGACCGCGCCCTCCCTGACTCTTTCAAGTGTTTTCTCTCTGTGTTTTCTGAATAATGAATTGTCGACCTCAAATTTTGAGGGACAACATTGTTTATATAATGTTTAACCCTAGGTTTAATTGACTAAGGGGCTTGATTTAGGTCTTTTCAATATAATGGCCGACCGAGAGAGAGAGAGAGAGAGAGAGAGTTAATGTGCCGTCTCTAAAGGACTCGTAAAATATGGACTTTTCTAGGAAAAAATTATCAGAATTTCAACACCTTTACTCGAACTCTCCACCTCCACCTTATCCTCTTCCTCCATCACCACCATGGAAGCCTCTCGACATCCTTCCCCTTTCCACGCAAGGTACTAGGGAGAAGACAACATGTCGCAAGCAAGCAAAGATTTGCTCTCCTCTCTCCCTTCGGAAGAAGATTGGGTCACCGGCTCTCTCTGCTTGTATCAGGCTTCTGGCTCCCCTCTCTGCTTTTGAACGGCATCCTTGCTTGCCAAAACCACTTCCAAGCTCATTCCTCCGACATCCTTCTCGTCACCAACCCAAAATCTGGCACCACCTGGCTAAAGGGCATTTTGTTTGCTCTCTTGTACCGTGCCAAGTATTCCAGCTCTGACTCACAACAACGCCACCCTCTCCTAACCTAAAATCCACATGATCTCGTGCCCTTCTTGGAGCTCAAGCTCTTTCTCGAGCAAGAAAATCCCGATCTTGCTGCTTTGGCATCCCCGAGGCTCTTCGCCACCCACTTGCCTTACTCCTCGCTTCCACAGTCAGGGAATGACTTTAAGTGCAAGCTGGCTTACCTTTGTAGAAGAAGGTCCTGGTCCAAAATCACTTACTTAACAGAAGTTTAGGGGTTGTAATCTTGAATCTAAAAGTCAAGAGCTCAATTGCATCAACCATCGAACATTAGGATATTGTGAATGTACATTCTCGCATTGAAAAAGGTATTTTTCATTTTTTTGCACAAAAGAACCGTAAATCCATTAAATGCCCAATACTAATCTCCAAGAAGAAAACAATTGCATGCAACTTGAAATCATAACAGCTGGCCCTACATGAAATAGTTAATGCTTGGGTGGTGTGAGGAAACGAACTTGTTTCAAACATTTAATGGAAAAATTATCCAAAAAATTATAAATCTATTGCACTCTTATCAATTAAATCCTAAATATTTTAACATTTTGTAGATTGAGTCCATCTAGCAATTTTGACCAGAAATAGATATGTGAACATTGGCCATCTTATATAATGTAGCTGACGCTGACATAGATAATTTTTAATAATATTTAAATATTTTTTCAATTTATTTATTTATTTAAAATTTTTTTCCTTTTTCTTTTCCTTTTTTTTTTACAACTGTGGTGAGTAAGGTTAGTCGGGCCCTCGCCAACCACTTATCAGCCCCGAGCAAGGGCCGAGATACCCTTGCCTAACTTCACTTAAATTTGGGTGAGGCCATAGCGGTGGCAAGCAAGGTAGCCTCCCTTAGATTTAGGCAAAGTGGCCTTGGGTGGTATTGCCAAGGCCATGTCTCACTAGATGCGAAGCCCTTGCCGGTCATGAGTAGAACTGGTCCAATTAGCCACAACAGCATTCATCTTTTCTTTTGTAACCCAAGGCAAGCATCGAAGGTCCTAGCAGATCATCGACTCGTTGAAACCTCTAAGGGGTAGAGCTTGAGTTTCCAACATCCGTTTTAGTCACAACAGCAAAAATAGAGGAGAGAGAAACAATGAGTTCTACAACGATGAAAACGAAGTAGACGCATTCGCACTCACAATTCTGGACATGGTTTGTCACATTAGTTACGTTTTCCAGCTTGCTAGATTCAACTAAGTCGAGCCTCACCCAGCCATGGCAAAGCCAACTTTGCCTAGCGACAGCAAGTTCGAGCTTTGCTAAGGGCGGGCAAGGCTTGCACGAGGCTAGTGGGTCAACCTCTTCGGCCTTTGCATTTGTTTAGTGGCCAAGGGCCAACAACTAACTAGAGGAAAGGGGGGGGGGGGGAGAAAGAAAATAAAATAAAAATTGAAAAAATATTAAAATATTATTAAAAATTGTTCACGTTAGCACTGATTACGCCATGTAGGATGCTTAGCATCTACGTTAGCAATTTCAAAGTCAAAACTAGCCGGATGGTCTTAATTGACAAAAGATGAAAATGTTTATGATTCAATTGGCAAAATTGAAAGGTTTATGATTGATTTAGGAAAATTACAATAAATTTAGGACTTTTTGGACAATTTTTCCTATATCTAATCTAAACAGACTTCTATCTTCAATGACTAAGCCAAGCATATCAATTGCATTGTATGCATAATTTGTAACACACAAGCGCACTCATCATGGTACTCACAATCTTCAAATCCATGAACATCATGCCCCTTTAGATTCCTTCGCCTTCCTAGTCTTGATAGAACTAAGAATGCACAATGAACCCACTTATGCCTCCTCTTGGGGCTCGTCTTCCATGCATAGGGCAGCCATCTTGCCCTTTTTGGGACAATCTTGAGCCATCTATGGCCATCGCAAAAGAAGCACTTGTATATGCGTACCTTTCTTTATTCTCAGCCGCTAGACTTCGGTTGGGACTTGTGGGGTGCCGATGGTGGTTTGCCTCCATTTGGATGATTGTTCTTGCTTTAATCTCCCTCACTATTCGCCTCATCCCTTGACCGAGTGTCTGGCTTGGGCGTGGAAGGTGGCTTGTACTCTACAAGGGACTTAGCCACAAATGTGGCCATAGCAAGATCCACAGCGTGGCACCAGTGAGCTCTTGCTTGACCCATGCCTTGAGTCCAAACTCATATATATATATATGGTATCGTTGAGTTCATCATACCTCTATATAACTTTTTGACAATCAACCAATTCGTTAATATTATGGTTTCAGAAGATATCATATTGTCTCTATAATGAATTATGCAATTCAAGTCTAGCGCAAAAAGAAGTTTTTTCCAATAGACAAGAAATGGCAAAGATTCACATGATTTGGTCCAAATGTCAATATCTATCCTAAGAGAGAGCCAGCCATCAAGAAATTCATTATGAATCAAATGAATATAGAGTTACAAATACTTAATTTTCCTCACTAGAATCGCCGTCTCTTATTGCTATTCAGCAACACTTCCAACATGTTATAGTCCTGTGCTCTTTTCTAGTTGCGGAAGTTGTCTTCTATGTCTTGCCGACTCGTGATTACCGGTCGTCACAAATCAGGTCACACTTACTAGATGTGTCAGACTCAGTCACTTGCTGTCTTGCTGGTGAGAACTGTTTCTTATCCTGTCCAATTGGTTCTTATGCCATGAAGTATTTAATCTGGGTTGAGAAGAGAGTGGGATTTGATTCCATAAGATTGGTCATTAACTAATTCAAACATAAATAATAGAGATGATTTGAATGCTAAGTTAATGTTTTGCTTGGGTATAGCGAGGCGAATTTCAATTCAGAAGATCGTGCGTAGGTAGTGAATGAATATTTATTGTAGTGTCAAGCAAATCTTAGTCTCAATGCCAAAAATTGATGAGAGTGGACATTTATGCCTCAATTATTGGAGATTGTCTTAGTGGTTAGCCTTCATAGATGGAAAGGAGAGGATCGGAATTCAATTCTCCATCTTCTCAAGGAGCGTTGGGGGAGGGGATATTTAATTTCAAGTGTTGTTTTCGACTTCACGCTCTATCAAGAGATAGGATAAAAGTCAGAGAGTGAGTTAAAAGTTAAAAAAATTAAAATATTACATATATTAGCCTTATGTATTTTTAATAGGATTACATGCACATTCATGATCAATGTCTCATTTCGTACCATGTTTAAATAAAATCAATGGCACAGTTTATTTTATTTCCTCGTTCATGTTATGAATATGAATATGGCCTAAGTTTTAGTATAAAAATGCATATAGATTAGGGCATTTTTATTTGCAAAAAATCGCTAATATATCTTGGAGTGCATTCAAAAAAGTTTAATTTTATTTGGATAAATATTATTTGACTTATCATCTTAGGATTGCAAACTATATCATATACAGTTAGATTTTCATATTTATCAGAAGCTCATTTTAGGTGAGGTGTGCTTTGCAATAGCAGGTTGCATCGGCATATTTGTGTTTCCTCTGTTACATTATTCTATTTTAGAAAATTTAAATAGACATTCCATTTACCATTCACGGAATCTTGTCCCAAGGTTTGATAACAAGGCATTGTTTAAATTTTTACCCTATACAATTGGGATCTTCATCTTTCCATAGTTTATTTACTACTATTGATCATCTTGAAGATTATCCAATCATTAACTTTGATCTCGAAGACTATATCAGAAAATCAACACGTGTCGGAGAAGATAAGAATCGCAAGAATGACTATAAATTAAGAAAGCTTTATTTGAATAACTACGAATTGAGAAAACTTTATTCTTTGATAAACACATACTCGTGTTATTGAGGGAACAGTTCCTTTTATTGAAAGTGATTAATTTATTGTAATCTCTTTGAGATATTTATCAGCATCGCAGTGGTGCTTGGGATTTGGTCGCACAATATACTAACTCTTGGAAGAACCAACACGAGCTACATCATAACCTCTCCAATAGTTATTAGTGAAATCCAACATGTTGATAGTTGTTATTCTAAAAAAGTGGGCGGAGGCTTGATTTAAGCCAAACCACTATAAGATCTACGTGCAACGCTTTTATCTCTATTTATTTTAACATTTATTTAATAAAAGCATACTGCACTTAATATTATCAGCTTACTCTTACATATATTAAGTAGGTCCCGTGTATATTAAACTTGAACTTAATAATTGCACAAAATCTATCTAACTAAATAATCAAAAGCTAGTCATTTTCTCGTGTCAACAACATCAATTATTATTATTATTTTTGACCACCTACTAAAAATACACATATATGCATTTCAACTAGAACTAATCAGTGATAAAAGCTTATGGACAAATTTAGTCGTAAGCTTGTCAATATCCTTTTATTTTTATAACACAAGGATATGTTATCCGATTCCAATAATGCATAGAAAACAGCTCATCCGATCAGCTCACATCATATAAGGCCCTACCCTAAACAAAATAGTCCATGTGGCTCTTAATGATTACTTTAAGTGAGAGACGAGATTCCAACTTGGGATTTATCAATTAGCCAACTTCTTGAAACAAACTCTCTTTTGTCCCAAAAAAAATAAAAATTCTTGAAATAAACTCACAATATATTTATCAATTGGAAAAAAGGTTCATAATAGGATATCCTTAAAGAGAGTTCAAATGTCTTGGCTCAACGAAAGTATGGTTTAATTTGATCATCTTAGTTTGATTTCAATAGAATAAGCCATGTTCCTATAGATAGTTATTATCAACATCTATTATCTTAATTTAAACAGAATAAGCTAGATTCTTGCGGCTAATTATCTAAGCTTGTAGGTTGGATCTCTCAATATTGAGTTACGGTCTGCCAACTATATTCTATAACTTATGAGGTCAGACTTTCTGGAATTGGAGTGCCACCTCTACAATCGAGAGGCCTTGGCCCTTGAAATGCTCTGGTGTCGGCTTGCTGCCTCTGGCTTGTTACCAGACTGTCAATTGGTCAGGCCTGCCTTGATCACATGGTAGTCATCACTAGTAAGTGGAAAATTCGTAAAAGAAGGGAAGAGACCCTTGACTATTCTCTGGCTGAAAAACAAAAAAGCAAAATATAAAAATATTTATAGGTACAAAAGTGAATTCATTCTCTCTCTTCTTTTGGCCATCTTTGTGGAGTGCACTCTGGAGAGCAATTAATATGCGGGACATGAGATGGCAGCTCATCCAATCCCATTTAATATTTGAACTTTGATTTAATGTGTAATATAATCTCTAATCTTTTAATTTATTCAATATAATTTCTAAAGTTTACTCAAATATACGATAAGGTCATTGAACTTTTAATTGTTCAATGTGGTTCTTAGACTTTTGGTACATGTTCAATTTAGTACGTACATTTTCATAAATAAATTTAATGTTGTTCTTAAACTTGAATTAATGAAAAGACAATATGAATATTTGCATATAATTTAGGGACTGAATTGAACATGTACCAAAAGTCAAATGATTGTATTCGATAAATTAAAAATTTATTGACTACATTAAATAAATTAAAAGTTCAGGGACCACATTTGTAATTAGGAAGCCATTTGTATCATTATCTCTTTCTTATTATATACACACACACACACATATATATATATGTATGTATCAACCCTTCTTCTTATGCTAAGATCGAGAGCCAGCTTGAAAGCCTTTCCACTATATATATATATATATATATATGTATCAACCCTTCTTCTTCTGCTAAGATCGAGAGCCAGCTTGAAAGCCTTTCCACTACACAACAATGCCTCAATCTCTATCCATCCCGAAGTACTTGCAAGATGATGACATCTCTCAAGAATGCAGTGACCTCCTTCCCTCTCTCCCGTGCGAGCAAGGCTGGCTCGCCGCCTCCCTCCACCTATACCAAGGCTTCTGGCTCGGCCCAAGGCACTTGAATGGTGTCCTTGCTTGCCAGAGACACTTCCGAGCCCGAGACACCGACATCCTCCTCGTCACCACTCCCAAGTCCGGCACCACCTGGCTCAAGGCCATCCTCTTCACCCTCCTCAACCGGACCAAGTACTCGGGCTCAGGCTCGCAACTGCAACACCCTCTGCTGAGCCAAAACCCTCACGACCTCGTGCCCTTTCTGGAATTAAATCTCTACATTGAGCAGGACGTTCCGCACCTCGCTTCACTCCCGCCCCCGAGGCTCTTCGCCACACACTTGGCTTATCAATCTCTCCCACAATCGGTGAGGGACTCCAAGTGCAAGCTGGTGTACTTATGCAGGAACCCCAAGGACACCTGCGTCTCGCTCTGGCACTTCACCAACAAGCTGAGGCCCAAGGACAAGGGTGAGAACTCGCTGCAGGAGGCGCTCGACAGGTTCTGCCGAGGCGTGAGCTTGTTCGGGCCTTACTGGGACCACGTGCTGGGGTACCACAAGGTGAGCTCGGAGACGCCCGAGAAGGTGTTATTCCTGAAGTACGAGGACATGAAAGAGGACCCGCGTGCTAACCTGAAGAGGCTGGCCGGTTTTCTGGAGTGTCCGTTCAGTGAAGATGAGCTGAGGGACGGGGCGGTGGATGACATACTGAGGCTCTGTAGTTTTGACAGTTTGAGCGGGCTGGAGGTGAACAAGAGCGGCAAGTTGGCCTCGGGGGAAGAGAACAAAGTGTTCTTCAGGAGAGGCGAGGTTGGAGATTGGGTAAATTACTTGACTGTTGACATGGCCGAGAGGATTGACCGCGTCGTGGAAGAGAAGCTGCTTGGCTCTGGGTTGAGGCTTTAGGTGTGGGCGTGCGTGTGCGTAATAAACAAATTGATTGATGTACGCATGTTGGGAAGGTCAATGTCCAGTTGGCTGCTGAGAGAGTCGTTCTCATGATATAACGTGAAAGATCTTGGTGTTATTTGCCAATCATGGTTGTCATTCTGTTATCGTTATGTGGTACTAAGCATTTGGAAATTGTTCTTGTGTCATATTATACTAATTGCAACTCATATTAACTTCGTTTTGGTTTCAATTATAAGCTAATTTTACCCTCCTAATGAACAAAATACGGATCTCTATTGAATAATAAGTAATCGCAAAAAAATTGTAAATTTTTCCACACTATATTCCCAATAAATTCCGTGAAAGGCAGGGTCTCGTCACTTTATTTAATATGAATTGCCATTCCAATAGTGCATTAATGGGCAAAAATGTAAATAGATAAGATGAAAATAAAATCCTCAATTTTAAAAGATGATTTCCTCATCCATAAATTGTAAAAATCGAAACCTTTAAATTTTCTTCCTCTATATGCGCTGAGGTTTTGTCTCAATGGTAGGAGGGATAAATTGTTGGGGATGATGGTTGGTAAGGAAAATCCGCACCATCTTCTTCCTCTGATGGACTCCATATTCAAAAAATGCAACAGGTGTTGACCTTGAATTCGATCCTCGGGTTTCCTTCTTTGAAATCCGAGAAAATGCGAGAGAGAATTGGGGAAATGAAGACAGGATGAAACCACAGGGAAGGTGCGTTGGTCGAGGCCTGGCCGTGGTTGAGGCTGCCTTTGGCTGTGGTTGGCGAGGTTGGCGTCACCCGTGATCCCTAGTATCACCCAAATCTGGGTAAGGGCAGGCAAGCCATCAACGCTAGAGGCTCGCTGGCCATCATGGGTTAAAAAAAGAACGTTAGCATCAGTCGGATAGGCAGTGCCGATTGGTCAAAATTGGTTGAATGGATTGAATTGGCATAAATGCAAAAACTTTATAACTAAACTGACAAAAAAAATATTTAGAATTGAATTAATGCGATGGCAATAAGTTAAAAGTCTTGTGGTAATTTTCTCTACGGAAGTTTAGAGATATTGCGGTCATTATTGTCTTTTGAGGGTAAAATAAAAATAAAGCATTTGAACGAATACATGTCTTTTTTTTTCTTGCTGTCCAAGATTAGATACTCATATACATGTACCTTCATTGCTTAAAGTAATCTAAGCTAACCTTGTTAGGTGGTCAAGTCTATCCTCCACTAGCTTTAAATCTTCTGCAACTAAGATCCCCATCTCAACCGGCAAACAATAAAAATGCTGGAGTTAGTAGGCATGACAATCAAGGATCTTTCAGTGTTGACGTTCGATAAAGATGCTCATTGCACAAGAAGATTCATTGCTGGATCCATTATTGCTCTCGAATAATGTTAGATATCTGAAAAGGCTTTAGCCTTTAGCTTTGACTTCTTCTAAATATTCGCAAGCTAGACTAACACTCATCTAGATGATCACATGATTGGAACAGAAAACCCCAATGCCAAAGAAAAAGTCAATAAAGTATTACTTATTGTTGCAATCTACCTTTTCCATCCGAAGGGCAAAAAGATACAGATTTAGAGATATTGCCTAAAAGGCAGGCTTAATGGCTTCTGTTAGAAGCAGGCTTTCTTAAGCCCATACCTTGTGTAACGTTTGGATATTCAATTGACGCTATAAAGATTTTTTAATAAGAAGTTGACATACCACTAACCTATTAGGGTAGGCTAAATATCAAATCAAGTGAGGTATGGAAATATACTTTACTTCTTGCCAGCTAGAGAATTTAGAATCAAAGACTTAATTATACTAATTATTCAACTAGTGCCATTTCAATATCTAATCTTGTTCATTTTTTTTTCAAAGATATTTGTTAGGTAGGTTGGATTGATTTTAGACCTGTCAACTAATGTGTAAGGTGATTATACTAGTGCGTAATCATTAAAAAAAAACAATTAACAACTAAGGAAGTATTAAATAAATTGCAAAGAAAAACAAGCATCTTTACGAAATAAATAAATGTTCACCCTAACTAAGGCAAACGGAAGCTAAAATCAATATAATCAAAGCGCTCAATCAATTGATAATTCGCCCAAAAAAGAAACATTGAAACCCATCGTAAAGCCTTAAAAGTTTGTTCAAATTTTGAACACGATTTTTTATCAAATTTTCCTCAATTAAGAGGAAGGTATCACAAAAGACCATTTTAAGCATTTTTGAGGAATTATAATTTCTTAAATTTGTCTGAATTTCTGAATTTTTTAATTTAATTTTTTATAAATTTTAATATTATAAAAGGAAATCGGACCGGGTCAGGAGACCCGGCCCGACTAAACCGACCCGGACCCTATCGGTCCGGTTGGACTAAAAAGCGGGCTGCGTAAGGCCCACTCTGAATTAACTAATTTGGCCCATGAAATTTTTAAAGATAGCCCACTCAGCCTCCAGCCCACAACAAACCAGCCGAAGCCGAACCCGGCCCTTTTCCCTTTTTTCTATTTTCTGCTTTTCTCTTTCTCTTTCTTCCTTTTTTATTTTTTATTTTATTTTTTGGTCTTTTCCCTATTTCTTCCACTTCTGCCCGTCTTCTTCTTTTTCTCTACCTCACGCCCGAAGCCACCTTCTTTACTACACTCTATTTCACCGAAACTGATTTCCGCCGAATCTCACCCGGACGACGACGCCGGCCACACCACCACCACCATTCGCCGGTCGTCCACCCCGACGGGCGTCGACCACCGCCGGCCACGAACTCCGGCGATCATTAATCCACTCACCGGAATAACGGAAACTCTCGCTCTCTCAATGATACACGATTATTTCACGAAAACCACATAAAACACCATGAAAATAAACAAATCGAGCACGATTCAATAGGTACAGAAGTGAGGGCACGTCGATCTCGGGTTAGAACTTGAACTGACTCTCGGTCCTCTCTAGGACATTTTATCAAACAACTGGAGTGCATCAGCCAGAGGGAGGACGTAGACTCACTTGGGACATGGATTCGGGAAAACATCAACAAAAGATTCACCAGAAACACTCAAGATCCACTCAGAGACAGGTTAATCACATTCAAAACAGGTATGAACGAAGAACAACTATCCTCGGCTACAACGAATCCGTAGAACACAGATCTCATTCAGACATTTCAGCGAACAGTCGGCATACACTACTGAAACAAGGAACTCTCGACTTGATATGGACCCGAGCACAAACCTAGACTCCTAACAACGCGTAACAGGGCACCCAAAAGAATTCATGGAGGACCGAAGGGACCAAGATTCGTGTGAACTAGTCGGCCGTGAACTCTGGCCCAACGCCCTCCCAGAAAACAGAGCACACATGCTTGGGGGAACATTCCAAAAAATGTTTGGGCCAAATTTGTCCCTCGACTTAAAGTTGGTGCTTTTTTATGGAATTAGCCCATCAAATGAAATATTCTACTTCTCAGATTGGCCTTAATTGATTGGTTTACAATCTCAAATAACACTTTCAAAAGTGTTTTTCGTGATCTTTTGAGAACTTACGTTTAGTTAAATAATATCTTTTAATGCTATCGACAATTAGTTTGACTAACTAGCGACTATATTCCTTTTTTCCAAGAGTGAGTAGAATTGAGTGCTCATTTTGTTTATTTCATTGCACGCTTAGACAGCCGATGTATTAAAATTCTTATTTGTAAATTGGCTTGATGGTAACTTTGTGACAGCTAACCAACTCGGTGACAAACCAAAGTTGTTGGTTTGAATTGAGTTGTAATCTTAGGTATTCATAGTGGGAGTTTGGTTTTGGGTTTGGGTGTGATTTTCCCAAAACTGAACTTAGCTCTAAATACCTCCAAACAGAACTAATGGCGCCCTTACTTGTTAGAGAGGGCGGCTTGACTCTATCCAATGACTAGCAAGGGTGCGCGAGACCTTACCAACCACTAGTGATGGCCATGTAACCCAAGTTAGTGGCCGATGAGGGTTTAGCGGCCCTATTCGGCCGCTGGGGAGGGCCATGTGAAAAGTTCTTGTGAACGTTGGTGACATGTGAACTCATCTCATTTCAGCCCACACTTGCAATGGGACTCTTACTAGCGAATGCATGCACTGAAGAGTCCACACGGGCTCAGTCTTTGTACGTTATTTATTTGATGGGTAGATTCTTTATCATTGACTTTTTTCTTTTCATAACTTGGAAACAAAACAAGATCTTCGTTTTTTTTTTTAAGACATACATATCCGTTTTTTAGCAATTCAATCTATGAGAGACCATACACCACAAAGCTTCACACGGCAAAAAAAAGGAGGAGGAGGCTGCTTTTTATTGGCCAACTAAGTGTTGGCCAAATGACAACTGCAATTGCCAATAGTACACAGCATAACTGATGCCCAGAATCACATCCTTGAAGCATCTTATTGTGGAGACGAAGCCACGATCGACAATGCCACTGGAAATCTTTCATCCTGTAGCATCGAGAATCACACTTTCATCAGCCAACCGGACATTGACCTTCCTAAAGTGCAAACAATCGAATCGTTTCTTTCCTTTTAACTTCTTCTCCACCATCAAACCAAACATCTTCAAAACTAACATAACCCACGGAAATTATAATTATTGCTGCCAGAGTCAAAAACCCAAGTCAAGATCAAAGCTTCAACCCTGAACCGTGCATCTTCTCTTGCATGACACGGTCAATTCTCTCCCCCATCTCGACACTCATGTAATTCATCCAATCTCCAACCTCGCCTTTCCTGAAATAAGACTTGGTCTCTTGTCCAGTCGATAACTTCCCGCTCTTGTTCACCTCCAACATGCTCAAACTATCAAAGCTACACATCCTCACTATGCCGTCCACGGTCCCATCTCTCAGCTCTTCTTCGGCGAATGGACACCCTAAGAAGTCGGCGAGTCTTTTGACATGACCATGGGGGTCCTCTTTCATGTCCTCGTACCTCAAGAACAACACCCTGTCGGGCATCTCCAAGCTCATCTTGTGGTATCCCTGCGCGTGGTCCCAGCAGGGTCCAAACGGGCTTACGCCCTTGCAGAACGCATCGAGGCACTCTCCGAGTGGCATCCCGCCCGTCTCTTTGGACCTCAGCTTGTTGGCGAAGTGCCAGAGCGAGACGAAGGTGTCCTTGGGGTTCCTGTACAGGTACACCAGCTTGCACCCAGAGTCCTTGACCGACTGTGGGAGCGATTGATAAGGCACGTGGGTAGCGAAGAGCCTCGGGGGTGGTAGTGAGGTGAGGTTGGGGATCTCTTGCCCGAAGTAGAGCTTGAGCTCCAAGAACGGCACGAGGTCGTGGGGGCTTTGGGTGAGGAGAGGGTGTTGTTGCATTGAACCCGAGTACTTGGCCCGGTTCGAGAGGCAGAAGAGAATGGCCTTCAGCCAGGTGGTGCCGGACTTGGGAGCAGTGATGATGAAAATGTCGGTTTTTTGGGCTTGGAAGTTGTCTTGGCAAGCGAGGACGCCGTTCAGCAGCTTCGGGGCAACCCAGAAACCTTGGTATTGGTGGAGAGAGGGGGTGATCCAGCCTTTTTCGTGAGGGAGAGAGGGAAGGAGGTCTCGGCATTTTCGGGAGATGTCATCTTCTCGCAAGTACTTTGCTTGGGAAGGTTGAGAGGGTGCCATGGTGGAGGAAGTGAGGGAGAGTTTCAGAGTGAAGGATTATTAATAGAGCTAGGTGAGGCTCGGTGAAGGGGCAAAAGGGGGTTAGCTTAACTTTAATTAGAGAGGCTCATCGCATGAGAAGATTAACATTGCTGGGTCCATTAGTGCTCTTGGATAATGTAAGAAATCCGGCAAGGCTTTACCTAACTCCCTTTTTTTTTCCCTCGCATGTAGCGGGTGTTTAATAAGTTAATCACTGTGTGTATAGGTCTTACTCGATCAAATTGATATTTTTCGATACACTACATATACATATCTTATATTATCTTCTGATTTAACTTTAACTCCTTTTTTTTTCCCTCACATGTAGCAAGTGTTTAATAAGTTAATCACTATGTGTATAGGTCCTACTCGGTCAATTTGATATTTTTCTATACACTACATATAGATATATTATCTTCTCATTTAGGTTGATTGTTAGGTATTTTGGGAAGCACAAACAAGTCTCTTCCTCTTTATATTAGGGGTATGCAACCAGGTCGGGTTTACCCGGAACCCGAACCAGACCACTTGAAAAATAGGGTCGGGAAGCGATTCTCGGTTAAACCGGTCCGGGAACAGGGTCCAAGCAAAGACCCACCAATAACCAAATCGGTTTTGGAACCGGCTTTTACCCTGTTAAAAAAAAAATCGTCTCTCTATATAATGCTTTTGAATTTCTTTGTCTTCGAAAAAATCTTTAAAAAAGAAAGATTTTCTCTGAATCAAGTTAAGAGATAATTGTTTTGAAAGAATTGTTAAAAAAACTATTCTCATGCATTGTTTTTTTTTTTTTTTTTTTTTTAATGATCCTACTTTCAACTATTACTATAGTCATATGACAAATGTTAATAACTATTGTAGCACTAATTAAAGCATTCTCAGTCCAACTCAAGAAAGATATCCTCTTAATAAGCGCTCTGTCACATACACATAATTAAGCATATTATGTCATATTAGAAATATTTGTGGGAATGCGACTAATATTATATTCATATTTGTCGCTAATATTTATGCATTCTTAGGATTTTTGCTTTGTTTTATAATATTATGAGAATTACGTTGTTGCTTTTTTATTAATTAATGTAAAATTTGAAGTCATATAGGATATTGAACGGTTGCAAAACAGGTTCTAATGAAAATATGATTGACCCTGTTCCTGGACCGGAAAAACATGGTTGGGTCCAAAACAATGTCAAATAAAAACAGGGTAGGGTACAAGGTCCAGAAAAGAGGAACCGATTATAATAGGGTCGGGTACAAGGTCCAAGTTTGGACCCTACCCACCCTCCAGACCTGGACCCGATCACCCCTACTTAATATGCTTCATTATCTCCTATTCTTTTGAATTTACTACATATATAACTTTCAATCTATTGTATAATTAATTAGCATTACTTATTAAATTTATCTGTTTAAACCAGTTACTACTATCACTTTCTTTTTTATCAGTTTTACTCTATTTCTATTTTAATTTTCATTCTTAGACTTTTACTTTACCTCTTTGTAGGATGTGGGAATTGAAATCTACGCCTGAAACTAAATCGTCTTCACCCTAACTTCCTTAACAATGTGGGGATTTGAAACCCCCACCTCTCCCTTCCCATGTGGGAAGGGTGGCGTGGTTCTATTACTACTACTTTGGACATTGCATTTGTCTGCATGCATCAAGATACAAGAAATCTAAATCTAATTCCCACCAAACACGAATATGCCAGATGCGGATGGGATAGGTTACTTCAATGAATCTTCTCATTGGAAAACATTTTAAAAAGTATCATGCTATCACTTGAAATCACAAATAAATAAAGATGTTCAGCATTGTTTCAACATTTTCAATGCTGAAACCTAAAACACCTATTTGAGTGTGCAATACTGTGACATAGTGTCAAACATCCCATGCATATTAATTCCTTGTATAGTTCATTCCTATAAATGTTGGAGTCATAGCTATATTTTAGAGTAAATTAGTTATAAAGAATTTTGGATCTAAGTATGATCTTAAACTGTTTTGTTGAACTTTGGGACATAAAACTTTAGGGGTATTCTCTTTTTAGTGGGGACTCTCCTTGATGGGGAAGAAAAAGATTTTCCTGGGAATTTGGGGGGCCATTTGGGAAGGGAGGGGGGAAGGTGGACTCCCTATCTCTTCTTCGAAAGGGGTTATTATCGAGTCAACAAGTATAGTAACTTTTTGTATTTGAGGATCCCTGCTGATTCGGCCTGTGCTTAAAGAATTTGGTTGAATTGTCATCCTCTCTCCTTGTTGTTCAAGGAAAGATGGTCACCATTGAAATACCAATACCTGACGATCATCACTCAGAATAATCTAAACTAATCTTATTAGGTCGACAACTCCATAAGACACTCTCGGACCATCTTTCGCAGCTAGCGTCGCCATCTCAACCAGCAAAGACTAAAATTGCTGAAGTTTGGACGCATTACTCTGTCTAGTGCATAAATAATCAAGTATTTTCAGTGGTGAGGCTGAATAGAGAGGCTTATTGCACGAGAAGATTCATTGCTGGGTCCGCTCTACTCTATTTGGTATCTCGTCGGAGTTGAATTTTTTTTCTAAGTTCATTAGAATAAGTTCTATTATTGCTCCCTATTCTCTAATAATGTCAGGAATCCGAGCAGGCTTTACCTAATTCCTTTCTTTTCTGACATATAAAGGCTTTAACTTGAAAGTCGCCACCAATCCGTGTGCGGTGGACATGAGTTGTACTGCGCGAGCTTGTAAATTCGTACTTATAATGGACGAAATTAACTAATGGCGAGGTTTCAGGGCAGGACCCGGAGGACACGAGGAGCTATATCCTGCGGGAGAAAATAGTCATTTCAGCTGACGTTTTCCCTTTTCTCCATTCTTCTTCCTCGAGCAAGTAGTCTTCTATTGCCACCTCATTCACGAGGTCGCCTGAACGTGCCTCGTTCGTCATCACCTTCGTTGCCCGCTAATTCCTCTCTCTCTCTCTCTCTCTCTCTCATTTGCAGGTGAAGGTCCACATCCTCGAAGAGAGGTGGTTGAACGCCATCTTCATGGAGGGCCACAACCTCAAATGTGCTCGCCACTCGAGGATGGCTAGCTGCAACCTCTTTTATCATCTTGATCATTAATTATGTGGTCCTATTATGGAGGTCATGTCATCAAATGTTGAGATAAACTTAGTCTACATAGTCTATAGCATAGATTTCATAAGATGATTGAATTTGATATTTCTTGTCATCGTTCATTAGATATTCATTCTTTGCCTTATTCAATTATATTGGATAAGGCATTACTACTCATATAGAAGGTACATGCCTAAAAGATGACGACTTACATGAACTAGGACATGAGGTTCTACACTATGAAGATGTTAGGGAAATCCTTTATGATGTTTTGAATATGACAAAATAAATCAAAAACTTCTGAGTCTACGAGTCTTAAATGGAGAATCATAAGAATGTCTCTGAGTTTACGTGTACTAGACGGAGAACACAAGCAAACACAGAATCTCATTCTGATAGTCCAGACGCAGACCCAGAATATGTAACAGTTAGTAGTTTGGTTTGGATTCTACAACAATATAAATTTGATTGACTCAATCTAATTGATTGGCAATTAAATCCCGAAGACAAGAACTTTCCTAACGGATAAGCTCTACTTATGAAAGCCTAGATTTTGTTTATATGGACGACCGGAATCAAGACGGAGATTCTGCTTTTGTCACTCAACGACTACCAAATCTTCTTAATACAATTATGTCCAATGGGTAAATTAGAAGACGATCCTCTAGATACTGTCAAACGGCTAGTTTGAGAGTAGAGGAGTATATAATGAGATCAAGGAATCGAAGAGCAAGTAAGAGACGAAATGTAGAATCTATAATTCCAAAGTGTGGGCGTACTTCGACCATATATTCTTATCTTGTGTGAGCTTAAAAATATGTGATCGTGAGAGAAATACACAAGAGTGACTTAGTGAAATAGTGTGATTTATCGCTAAGTGTTTGCACTCAAAGTCGTAATCTCTTGTTGATCATATAGTGTAATTCAGCCAATAGGCTATTAGCGTGGGAGAGTGGACGTAGGCTTGATCAAAGCCAAACCATTATAATATTCGTGTGCAATTTCTCTTATACCTTAATCTCTTATTGATTATTATTGGTGTTAATACTAGTAATATCAATTGGTATCAAAGCCTCGTGCTTAGTATTTTGAAGTGTTTATTACTTCAGAGCTAAAGATCTTCCATGGCTAGTATTCTTGCATCGGGTCTGATTGAGGGACAAAGCGACACTCAACTATAATACTTTGATGGAAAAAGAGAACAACATATGGAAGTACGCTTGTAAGTCTCTGCATATCACAGTATTATCAAAAGACATATTTTAGGTGAAGATCGACAATGATCATCTTTAATGGTATTTTTTTTAAACATATACATTGGGTAAGGAAATAAAATATTCCATCTTTATCATCATGCCCACCAAATTTATACACAAATTTTTATGATTTTGGATGATTTTTATGACTCACGTGTGATTTATATTGCAAAAAATCTCTTGTCAGAGATTGCACATTTTTATTACTTGATTTGGCACATGATAAAAATATCTACTTTCTTTTTGCGTACTACATCAATAATTTCCTTTTGAAATTTATGCTTAAGGGAAATTCCTTTAATATTGAAAGATATTATTGCATTTTGGGATTCACTTGCTATAATTTTAGAAGATCTTCTATACCGAGCAAGTTTGATCCGCAAATTGGAGGAAAGCATGTGCATGATATTTTTTTTTATTGTGCAAAGATTATTATCTATTTTACAAGGATTTGCAGATGGCAAAAAAATCTTTCCATATGAGATTGGTAAAGCTTGATCCAAAATTATGAAGATTTTATACTATTTTTGAGGGCTTAGAAATTCTACTTCTTGCACAAAATTCTCACTAATTATTAAGTAGGGCCCCTAATGTGTCATATGAAAGATTGAATAGCTTTTTGAATTGCAATTTCTATATGCTATTTAATTTATTTTGAAAAAAAATGGCATTATATATTTTGTGAAATATCATAATAGTGCATTTGTGCAAATTAAATTTGAGGCGAGCTTGATTGAAGAAAATAAATTTCTACCTCAAAATTCAAAAGCAAGAGAATAGTGCAGTTGTCGTTGCTATAAAGGAAATAAAGGGATGACATTCTATTCAACGTGCACAAGCCATGATAAGTATTATCGCAAATACTGTCACAAGGACAAGGGGAGAAAGTGAGTGCAAAAAGAAAAGGGAAGAATCGTGATCATTTCGAAAAGGCAACAAATTGATGAGGAGCATTGATCAAAGATTGTTTTGTCATTATAACAAATGGGGAGTTATGATGTTTTGAAGATAATAAAATAAATCAAAGGCTTATGAGTCTATGACTCTCAGACGGAGAAGCATAAGAACATCTCTGAGTCTACGTGTACCAGACGCAAAATCTCATTCTGATAGTACCAGACACATACCCAGAATATCACCAGACGCGGACCCAGAATATGCAACGGCTAGTAATCTTGTTTGGATTCTACACCAAAATAGATTTGATTGACTAAATCTAATTGATTGGCAATTAGATCCGAAGACAAGAACTTTCCTAATGGAGAAGCTCTATTTATGGAAGCTTAGGGTGCATTTGACAACATTTTTACTTTTGGGAATAGTTTCTTTTGAGAAATAGTTCTTTTCTATTTCTACTCCCTGGAACAATTTTTGAGTAAAATGGGACATTTGGTAATTATAAAAATTTCTTGTTCTCGGAATAGAAAAAGAATAGAAATGCATTTGGTATCGACAAATTTTTTTATTTCTTTCTTCCTTGATGGCAGCGGCGACTGGTGGTCGCTGGTCATCGGCCGTCGCCCCTGGTCACCATTCGCACTCCACCACCACCAATCACTGCCCCTGCTCGCTGCTTGCTGCCGCTGGTCACCAACCCCCACCACCCACCGATTGTCGGCCACAGGGTGAAGGACGGCGACTAGCGATCAGCCAGTGGCAAGCGGGTGGGGGCGGCTGGCGACAAGTGGCGAAGACCGACGACTGGTGGCGACCGGCGGCAGGCGGCGGGCAGCAGTGGGTGGGTGGCCGCATGTTATAAGCAGTGAGAAGTCCCTAAGAAATAAATTCTAGAAATTGTTCCTAGGAATAAGAAGTTACTTTTTTCTACTTCTCATTTTTACTCCAAATTTATTCTTAGAAACAACTTTCTATTCCCGGGAATAAAAAAATCAATTTGCATTACCAAACACATTTATGTTCTTTTTTTATTCTAGGGAACAAAAGAACAGAAAAATAGAGGAAGAAAAATGTTGCCAAATGGAGCCTTAGATTCTGTTTGTATGGGTGACTAGAATCAAAATGGGAATTCTACTTTTGTTACTCAACGGCTACCAAATCTTCTTGATACAGTTCTGTCCAATGGGTAGATTGGAAGACGATCCTCTGGATATTGTCTAACGACTAGTTTGGAAGTGGAAGAATATATAAGAAGATCAAGGAATCGAAAAACAAGTAAGAGACGAAATGTAGAATTTATAATTCCAAAGTGTGGGCGTATTTCGACCATATACTTTTGTCTTGTGTGAGCTTAAAAGTATATGATCGTGAGAGAAATACACAAGAGTGACTTAGTGAGATAGTGTGATTTATCGCTGAGTGTTTGCACTCAAATTGTAATATCTTGTTGATCATATAGTAGAATCCAGCCAGTAGGCTGTTAGCGTGGGAGAGTGGACGTATGTTTGATCTAAGCCGAATTACTATAATATTCGTATGCAATTTCTCTTATTCCTTAATCTCTTATTGATTATTATTGGTGTTAATACTAGTAATATCAGAAGAGTCTTGGCAAAACAAATAGACTATATACGGAGAAAATATAGTGGAAATTAAGAGAAACATGTCTTCTCACCTTTATAAATATCACCAGCCCCTAGGACCAAGAATTCACAAGCCACTGTCAAATTGATCTATGAAGGCATTCATGCACATTTGCGACTGAACATCATATGGTGATGAAATACTGCAGGGTATGAAATCTGATTTGAAGTCCATGTTGTGGGCGGTTACTAAGGATATGAACTGGGCAGTGGATATACGATGGGGACAACTCGAAGGTGCAGCGCTGGAGGATCATCAAAAGGGTGACTTTTGCTTCAGTCGTCACGAAGCTCATCCCAACACAAGATCGAGGTCCGAAGCCGAAGGGGATGAACACGATCACATTGTTGTTGGTTGCTTTGGCTACACCTTCTGAGTGTTTGAATTGATGCACATCTTCCCCTCAGATTTCAGGGTCACTGTGAAGCTTAGGAATTGGTACAGAGATTTGAATATCAGCAGGAAGAACAAGCCTCTGTAGCCTCTGTTTCTTGCCTACTTTTCGAGTCAAACCAAGTAAGGGGGGGTACAACCGCAGAGTTTCATTTATGATCATGCTGATCTGCACTTGAAAAGGGAAACATAATTAGTTGGGCATCATGTCTAACTTAGAATTCAAGTGAACCAGTAAAGGTCGACCGAGACCAAGACTCTTAAGTCGTTTTCTATACATTCTTTACTTTTCCAAGTCCATCAAAATCGGGGTCTTTATTCCCAAATATATTAATAACCTCCATTCTTACTTCCTCTTGTCACTCTGGATAAATCGCTAGGAGGAATAACATCCGTGCCAACATTGAATTGGCAGTTTATTGTCCGGCAACATAGAATGTCTTCCACTCATTCACCAGATTATCGACCGTGATTTTTTTGCTCGTCTGCCCTGTGCAAAGCCTTCACAAGTTGTCCTAGGAAATCATCCCCAAAGCCATTTACTTCACCAGCCATCACCTTCTTCTCTCTTCTCTTAATCATCTGTACGATGGAATCACGTGTGCCTTTCTGAAGTTTCTCCGTTTCGACTTCATCCACTGTCTTCCAGAGCTTACTGCCAGCAATATTCAGAACAATTTCTATAGCTTTTCAGGGCCTAATTGAAACTCTGATTCAGAGATGTAAAATGCCTTGGTCCATTATGGCTTGAAGTTTGTATTTACGCAATAAACAAATTGTTGTCTGAGCATCATCAGAAATTTGCAGCTTGCTAAGTGTGATCTTACATCAGTAATTATAGCAATAAGAATGGTTGTAAAATTTTTTTTTTACCTCCTTCAAATACATTTACTCAACTGGAAAATTTGGTTGGAATTATCATTTTCAAATGTCTAAAGTTCAATTTAAAAGTGGCCCATACTCACTGGGCTTTCCTAGCTGCTTCATCCTAAAAAAGGCCTAAACAAATTCTCATTGAAAATGTTTAATACTATTGAAAATATATCTCAAGTTTGAGCCCAAAACAAAAATTTGATTTGTTTCCTAATCCTAGTAGGTATGCGTTTCTTAATTTTATATATTTATGTATTTTTTCCTACTCCACGTAGGAGTGAGTTTCAAGAATCGGAAAGTTCTCAAGTCCACTATATATATATGGTCATGCGTGGAGAAGAAACGGGCCGTTGTTGATGCAAGAGGTCTTGAAGCGCCGATTCGTCATCGAGTACTTGGGAGGATTTTTTTCTATTGATTTCGTTTGTGCAATTATGCCAAGAAGATTCAAGTGTTTGTAACCGATTAAATTCTTATGGTAAGAATTCGTGTATAATTCCTTTGTGAGATTGAGAGATTATTTCGTGAGGAATTGTGGGGTTAAACACTACGTGAGTTATTTGGTAGTGAGGTGAGGTTGGGGATCTCTTGCCCAAAGTAGAGCTTGAGCTCCAAGAACGGCACGAGGTCGTAGGGGCTTTGGGTGAGGAGAGGGTGTTGTTGCATTGAACCCGAGTACTTGGCCCGGTTCGATAGGCAGAAGAGGATGGCCTTCAGCCAGGTGGTGCCGGACTTGGGAGCAGTGACGATGAAAATGTCGGTTTTTTGGGCTTGGAAGTTGTCTTGGCAAGCGAGGACGCCGTTCAGCAGCTTCGGGGCAACCCAGAAGCCTTGGTATTGGTGGAGAGAGGGGGTGATCCAGCCTTTTTCGTGAGGGAGAGAGGGAAGGAGGTCTCGGCATTTTCGGGAGATGTCATCTTCTCGCAAGTACTTTGCTTGGGAAGGTTGAGAGGGTGCCATGGTGGAGGAAGTGAGGGAGAGTTTCAGAGTGAAAGGGTTATTATTGTAGCTATGTGAGGCTCGGCGAAGGGACAAAAGGGCGTTAGCTTAACTTTAACTGGAGAGGCTCATCGCATGAGAAAATTGACATTGCTGGGTCCATTAGTAAGAAATCCGGCAAGGCTTTGCCTAACTCTCTTTTTTTCCCTCACATGTAGCGGGTGTTTAATAAGTTAATCACAGTGTGTATAGGTCTTACTCGGCCAAATTGATATTTTTCGATACACTACATATAGATATCTTATATCATCTTCTAATTTAGGACGATTGTCAGGTATTTTGGGAAGCACAAATAAGTATCTTCCTCCTTAAATGCTTCATTGTGTCTTATCCTTTCAAATTTAACACTTATATAACTTTCAATGTATTGTATAATAAATTAGCATCACTTATTAAATGTATTTGTTTAAACCGGCTACTAAGTTCCAATAACTTCACAAATGATGGTTTTAGTGCCATAAATTTTCAAGAGTGAACACTTACATTCTTTGGCAAAAAACAAAACACTTAGGTTCATCAATTTTTTAAAAGTGACAAGAAGAGAGAGTTTGAAAATGATGTCATTTGAGGAAGAGAGAATCCAAAAACGGCAGCATCTAATTAGGGGAGATTTTAAAGAAACGGCAAGAAACGATGACATTTGTTGTACTCTTTTCACATTTGACTTTAGTTTATTCTTAAAAATTCCACGTCAGAATAGAAAGTTAAGAAAAAAAATCCGCATAGGGCGATTTGCCAAAAATTACACTTAAGTGGTTGGTTTTACATTGATGTGGCACTCAAGTAAGGACCGTACAAAAGTTATGACACTCTTAATTTCCATGTTGGACTTTAGTTTATTTTCAAAAATTCCATGTTAAATGGAAAATTGCTGAAAATGGCACTTAAGTGATTAGTTTCACACCCATGTGACACTTAACTGAAGACCATTTGAAAGTTATGACACTCCTAGTATATTTATCATCTAATAGATACCTGGCTCTAGAAGGGATAGAAAAAATATATCTTTTTAGTTTGGTCTACATTTAAGTGACTGACATCGAAAGAGTGAAACCTCATGCCCATATACTGTATTTTTTTAGGCGTTTATAGCTACAGCGTAAAGATATTTGGATGTGTACTCATCGTCTAGTTTTTTGGCTGTTCAAATGCACGTTTAATGTGGCACTTCATTTACTCTTATCACAACGAGGCATTGGATCAGGTGTGTATATAACCAAATGCTTTCAACCATTAAACTTACATATGAGAACCACCGAGTGTATACGTTAAATTCCGCATAATAAATCTTCCCCGTATTGAGGACAAGATGGATGGCAGCCGCTTTGCCACCAGACTGGTTGGCTTGAATTGCCGATGAACTTGCACGTCAAAATCCTAACCACCCTGGATATATAAACATAAAATAGTCTCACCGCCCCTCATGACATATGAACCAACTAGGATTAAAAATGCTAAAGTGGGTACGCGCACTTTCTCACGGCATCCGTAATAAAATATTTTTGCAGTCATATTAATAAACCGAAAAAAAGGCATCTAGATCATATGATTCAAACAGAAACCCCTGCTCAAAAAGGTCAATAAAGTATTGCTTATAAAAATATACTCTAAAAAACCTCCAACTTTAATTCTTATCCTAATTCTGCATTTTGTCTTATAAAATACCTTCAACTTTATATCATGTCCCAATTTTACCTCAAACTTTTTTTGTTTCATAAAAATCCCCAACTTTAGGTCCGGTCCAAATTCTACACTAAACATTTTTTTGTATCACTAAACCCTCAACTTTAAATCTAGTACCCATTCTATCCTGAACTTTTTTTCTCTTATAAAAAAATCCCAGCTTTAGGTGCAATTTCAATTTTACTCTAATTTTTGTGTCTCATAAAATATTACTAACTTTTATTTAAGTCTCAAATTTGCTTACCATTAACTCTCCGTCAAAACTGCCCTTAGTTTGCACTCCCCAATCTCTGATACTTGGGAATGTTCCATCTCTCACGATTAGAGAGCTCACACTTGAGATGCTTGAACAATTTGTGCTTGAGAGTTTTCCATTTCTCGATCGTCAATGAGAAATTTTGGATGAAAGGTTAATGGGATGGATTTGTGATTCAAGTAAAAGTTTGTGGTTTTTTTTTTAGATTGTAAAAATTTTTGGGTAAAATTGGGACATGACCTAAAGTTGGGGGTCTTTCACAAGACAAAAACAATTTACGGTAGAATTGGTGTAGGAGCTAACGTTAAGGATTTTTTATGGGGAAAAAAAGTTTATGGTAGAACTAAGGTTGGATCCGCTAGAAATTTTATATGAGACAAAAGGTAAAATTGGGACAAAAATTAAAGTTTGAGATTTATTAGGTTATTAGACCCCATTAATATATTTAGACTCTTAAACTTTTGTCGGATGCACTTAACCATATGTAATCATCCATGCATTTTATTTTTTCAATAAGAATATTTCAAAAGTTATTCATTAGCTTTGGGAAAATTACCAAAATAGTTCTAAACCTATTGCAATTTTTCCAATTTAATCTTCAACCTTTTTTTTGTCAATTTAGTCCTAAAATTTTTACATTTATGCCACTTTAATCTATCCAGCCATATTTTGGTTGGTCGACATTGACGTGGGCATTGGCTAATGCTGACATGGTGATTTTTAATATTGTCAATTTTTTATTTTTTTGTTTTATTTCCTTCTTCCTTTAGCCAATCCAACAATTGGCTAGAGGCTAGGCCTCGCTGGCCACTAGCGAGGGCAAGCCTCAGCCACCCCTTGCTCAATGACAACAAGGCATGATCTTGCCAGATCTAGGTGAGGGCAAGCCTCACCTGATTAGGCGAGCTTGCCCTCGTGCCCTTGTTAGGGCTATAGGTGAGGTCCATTGGCAAGGTGTTGTCCTTCCCATTGCTGGGTGAAGGTCAAGCTCACCTAGCCATGGTGAGGTTCGCCCTAGCCCAATGACAATGAGGGCAAGCCTTTCCATCGGCCAATCCAACGACCGATCGGAAGAAGATGGAAAGAAAAGGAAAAAAAATGAAAAATGTATATTTAAAAATTGCAATGTCGGCATTAGCCAAAAGGTTGCATGTCCACATTAACACCAATCAACCAAAATTGGTTGAATGGACTAAATTGGCAAAAATGCAAAAAGTTTAGGATTGAATTAGCAAAAAAAAAGAAGAAAAAGTTCACGACTAAATTGATATAATTACAATAGATTTAAGACTTATTTTGGTAATTTTGCCTGTTTTCAATTGTGCACATTAAACCTCATACTTTCTTCCATTGATTTTGCACCATGCTGAGGCAACATCTATGCAAGCTCCTAGTCCCGCGTCTCCCAAATTTAGGAATGGCTATTTTTCGCAAAACCAGCATCCAACCCTTTGGTCCTCAGCTTGTTGGCGAAGTGCCAGAGCGAGATGAAGGTGTCCTTGGGACTCCTGCACAAGTACATCAGCTTGCACCCAGAGTCCATGACCGACTGCATTAGTGAAGGGTAAGGCAAGTGAGTGGCAAGGAGCCTCGAGGACGTGAGGGAGGCGAGGTCAAGGATCTCATGTCCGAAGTAGAGCTCGAGCTCCTAGAGGGACACGGGGTTGTGGGGGCTTTGGGTGAGCAGAGGTGGTGTTGCATCGAGCCCGAGTACTTGGCCTGGTTCAAGAAACAGAGGAAGATGGCCTTCAACCAGGTGGTGCCGGACTTGGGGGCGGTGATGAGGACTTCTGTGCATTAGGCTCACAGGTGGTCTTGGCAAGCGAGGGCGCCGTTCAAGAGCTTTGGGCAACCTGGAGGCCTTGGCATTTCGGGAAGAAGTCATCACCTCACATGCACTTTGCTTGGGGAGGTTGAGGGGGTGTCGTGGTGGAGGAAGAGAGGGAGAATTGCAGAGTGAAGAAGGGTCACTGAATTTGCTTAAGGCTCGGCGAAGCGACAAAAAGGGGCTAGCTGATGGGGTCAGTGATGATGTTGAATAGAGAGGCTCATTGCATGAGAACACTCATATTGCGGAGTTACATTACCGCTCTTGAAGGATGTCAAAAGTCCGAAAAGGCTTTAGCTAACTTTCTTTTGCTTGGATATCGGGTGTTCCATAAGTTATTCAGCGTATCCATAGGTCTTACTCAGTCAAATTGATCCCCTTCAACGCGTGACATTCAGATATCTTATCGCTTATTACCTAAAAAGTTTGTGGAGATACTATCTATACTTCGTGCGTCATCAGCAACTCACGCATAAGTAATAAACATGACCATGTTCAACAATTAAGCTCTTGATTTAGGACAATTGTCAAGGAAAGTCTGGGTAAGTTTCATGCAACGACTCTGTCGCAGTGCAATGTATGTATTCTCAAGTATATATGTAACGATTTAGACTAGCAGGCACAAATAACAGACAATCCTCAAATTTGGCAACAATTATGCTAGTGCTAGCGTAGAACTCCAATAGAATAACCTTGAAAGTACTAAAACTTACTTTTAAGAAATCTGTTTATCAAGTAAATAAAACAATTCATACACAAATACCCAGCAAAGGTCTTGAACATCACTGGGTAAAACAAATTGCAAATCAACAATTTTATGTCTAACAATATTCGATTGTACAGAATTTGCAACCAATTATCTGTAGCTTTTTGTTTTTTTCTTTTTGCCGTGCAATCTTATTTCACCATTCAAAATCCGTGACTTCATATACCAACCAATGACAAGTTCAAATGCCTTCTGATCTGAATGTACAAACTTGCTGCAAGCACAAACATCACCACGCTACAGTGGATGAAATATCACCTGCACTCCGTGTTGCGGGCTGGTCGTGAGAAGTTGAGTAGGCGAGTGGACATATGCAGGGGAGAGAGAGAAAGTATAGCGCTGCAGAATCATCGAAAGAGCTATCTTCGCTTCTGCTGTTGCGAAACTGAAACCCACACAAGTTCGCGGTCCCAAGCCAAAAGGGGTGAATGCCGCCAAATTGTTGTTGGTGGCTTTAGCGACCCCTTCAGAGAATCTCTCCGGCTTGAAAAGCTGTGCGTCAATGCCCCAGATTTGAGGGTCGTGGTGAAGCTTCAAATTTGGGATGTAAAGGCCAATGTTGGCAGGAAGAACAAGGTTCCCGAGCCTAGCTTCTGTACCAACTTTCCTAATGATACTAACAACTGGTGGATATAGTCGCAGAGACTCGTTTATGATCATTCCCATCTATAGCGAAGGGAGACCAAATTATATGCAATTCGTTTTGCAATGCAGAAATAACGACAATAAAGGAACATTTTAGAACTAAATGAGATGAATAGAAATTACCGTCTTCAGTTTCGCAAGACCATCAGGATCTGGATCCTGATTGCCGTACACTTTGAGCACTTCCTTTCTGGCTTCATCTTGCCACTCTGGGTGAATTGCCAGGAGGAAGACGGTCCATGTAAGCATGGTATTTGAAGTATCGTGCCCAGCGATGTAGAAGGTCTTGCACTCGTCAACGAGATCAGTGATAGTAATTCTTTGACTCTCATCGTCACTGCGAGAAGCCTTCACAAGCAATCCCAGAAAATCATTCCCCAAATCATCCAATTCTCCGACTTTCACCTTCTCATCTCTTTTCCTAATTATCTCTAACACAGCGTCATGTATTCCATTCTCAAGCTTTTCGGACTCAAGTTCATCATTCGTCTTCCACAATTTACTGCAAAACATAACCAAAACCCCTCATATGGACTCGGTTTACCAGAATGAACAGAAATTCTAATGCCTAATTATATTGTCAGGCAAGTTCTGTATACTTTTGGTTTAACATTCTGTTAACAACTAATCAATTAGCTTATCAGACTAATTAAACTGAAAATTGGAAAGAAGAGAAAGAGTACCTCATTCCTGGAAACCTTATTTGGAAGAGGTTTCTAGACGCAATCACGGTCAGCTTCCTTAACATCTCGAAGATATTTCTTCCTTCCACATAGCTGCTCCCGAATGCAGTTCTGGAAATTATTTCTGACGTCAGAATCGTAAATTCTTGGTACACCTCGATCTCATCGCCGTGTAGATTTTTCCATCTCTCCAGCATCATGTGGACGCTATCTACCATTGCTGGAAGCATACTCTGCATTGGCACACATTTAATGAAATCAGTTCAATTCTTCAGTATGGGCCAATAATTTTCAAGCAACATCCTGTTTGCAAATACTCAGTCATTCATTGTATTCATTCATATCTCTACTGCAATCCATTTTTGGGGATCAAAGGCAACAGCGGATAACATTTCCTGGGTGAACAATAAACATGTAAATTGTACCTTCAAGCTATCCCCATGAAAAGCATAATTCGCCAACTTACGGTGCTTCACCCATTTCTCGCCTTCTGCTGTCACGAGCCCATCCCCCATAAGCTTCTTGAGAAACCCTCCCATTCCAGGTTTCGGAAAGGCCTTGTCTTTATTGCTCAACACCTCTTTGATCAGCCCAGGCTCTGTCACGGTCAGCCGAGGCAGAGGGCCATACCAACCCAGATAATTTGCCCCTACAACACCCACAAATCCGAAACCGCGTAAAATTAAACAGATTCGAAACCCGATAACGAACATTCGGCTGCTTTTCGCAAACTCACCGTATGTTCTAGTCCAAGTGGCGATGTGAGGCTGGATGCGAGGGAAGATGTCGTGAGAAAGGTTCAAGGGTCTGCCCGAAGCTTCATTCTTGAATCGGAGGATCTCCTGGGTGTTTCCATAGAAGAGCTTGTAAGGAGGGCCTCTGATCCCTTGTGAGGCCATCATCTTCTGGAATTGGATCGGCGTCCACCATAGCTTGTAGAGAGCGACGGCGACAGCTGAGAAGAGGAGTAGAAACAGAGAGGTACACAGCATGATCATGGCGTCTCCCAGAGAATCGGAGAGTGAAACCAGCTTCTGGGTTTGTGAAGTCAACGAAGCTCCTGAACTCCTCCTTCGACCTCAAATTCGAAGTTTGTTGGTTCCATCTTCATTTTCAAATTATATATTGATTTGTTTGTTTATTTACTTCAGCACCTGCTTTTGTGTCGTTGGAATCTTCTGCGCTTGATGGCGGACAATAAGTGCTTCGTTCTGATCTTCATTACAAGTGGGATTTATGTATCTGTAATGTCCTTCATATACACGCGCACGAATGTGCGTCATGTTTATTTAAGCTACAAACCGGGCTTTACTTGATGTTTATTTAGAAACACTTGAGGGGAAAACGTTTGGAGAAATGTAGAAAAAGTTTAGGCAAAGGGATTTTTACTAAGATGCGAATAGCATTTGAAAAAGTGTATTTAAAAAATAATTGTAAAGCAATTTTTAATGTATATGACATTTAAAAAAAACATATACTTTGCAAAGGGTTTTTTAGTTTTTTATTTTATTTTAAATTTCATGAACATTTGTCATTGTTAGATTTGGTGCTAGCTAGTTGCTGGAGAGCCAAATTTGGCTATAGAGACGATGTTGCCTAAGATCATGTGACACTAGGTGAGGGGACCTAAGGTCCATGACCTCAAGCTTTGTTGCTTAGGTCACACAAAGGTGATGGTTGTCAAGATCACGCAATCCTCAATTGATATTTGTCGGTTTTCGTCCAGCTCCTCTGTGCAAATTTTAAGGGAGACGAAAAGTGTAAAAGTGGAATAAAAAAATTATTAAATTCAAGATTTGTATTATGAGAATACTAGAATTTCAAAGCACATTGGACCTGTTTTGGACCAAAAGTCCTTTTCAGAAACGCAATTATATGGTACTTGCATTTGTTTGATGGGGTTTGAACATCTAAAGGGCTTTGAGAAAGTGTTCCCAATCGTATCTAGCTTTTACAAGTGAATTTCATCTAAAATTTGTTCATGATAACGTAACAATAGTGGTAAACGATTTAATTTAAATATAATAAAATGATCTTTATTATTCAACATTTCTTGAAAATTGCGATGTGGGTTCATAAAAGTACAAATTGATTGTGCTTTTGGACAAAGAGACTGACACAAATTATCTCAACAATTAGCGATTTTCCTCATTTATAACGCGAGCTTAACCTATGTGAAATGATCCGCTGCCAGTAGAAGCCGCGGTAAGTGCTTGACACGGAGGATCGCACGAAAATAGCACTCTACCGACAATTCATTTGAAAAGACCGCACAAACCCAGAAGCTGCAGTCGTATAATGGAGTGCGCATTGATTTTGGGCATTCCTTCTCTGTGGTTCGTTTTCGAAGTAAAGATGATCTGAGCAGAGTTTTCAGCAGCCTTGGGAAGGTGTTGAGTCCCTGTTCAATTGTGGGACGCAGGAAGGATAGCTGGCCGGAGCTTCAAGCGAGGGAGGATGATTCAACCGGATGTCCCTCCCGCGGCGGTGCTGCTGGTGGAAATTCAAACATCGAGAGGTGTCAGACAGGATAGAGCCCCAACCGGAAACGAGTTGCAGACACTGGGAAAGCTGAGGTCGATGATGGGTGCAGCGAATATATGCTCGTTCTGCCCAGAAAGAGTGAAAACCTCCAACTATTTCAATGAAGGGTCGTGTGGCGAATGGATGGAGCTCGGGACCAGAGAGACGATGGTCGTGAACGACGGACTAGCTGCAATCGTTCTCATGGTCTCTCCTGGTCTATAGACCATGTATATCGATACTGTCTTAACCATTACTTATGCGGTTCCATCCTGGAGCCCAAAGTGATCAATGGTTGAAACTTGAAATGAACTTGGCTTATATGATCTGTGGATTAGGTTAAATAAGTCGTCTGAATTTGATAATTCTTGTCATCCAAACAGCGGTCATCGGACATTCATTATTTGCCTTGTCCAATATTTGTACTTCCAGAATGTTGCATTTATTCGGTAAGAAGTATGGTGCGTCATTCTTAAGTTCCACTAGACATGACCATGCACACATCAAAGGTACGTGCCTAACTACCGAAAAGGAAATGGCTGCGTACGAGAACCAGGAGTCATGAATTTACACCGTGAAGAGTCTTGGCAAACCAAATACACTAAACACTAGGAATAATACTTTCGAAATTAAGAGAAAGACAACTTGATACCTTTGTAAATATTACATGGCTTTGGAACCAAGAAGGCATCCATGCACATATGCGACTGAACATCATTGCGATGACGAGCTACTGCTGCAGAGGATGAAATCTGATTTGCAGTCCATGTTGAGGGCGGGTAGTAAGGAGCTGACCTGGGCAGTGGACATACGCTGGGGACAGATCGAAGGTGTATCGCTGGAGGATCATCGAAAGGGCAACTTTCGCTTCGGTTGTCACGAAGCTCATCCCGACGCAAGATCGAGGTCCGAAGCCAAAGGGGATGAACACAACTGCGTTGTTGTTGGTAGCCTTAGCTATGCCTTCTGAGAATCGCTCTGGCTTGAATTGATTCGCATCTTCCCCCCAGATTTCAGGGTCATGGTGAAGCTTAAGGGTTGGTATAAAGATCTGAGTATTAGCAGCAAGAACAAGCTTCCCTAACCTCAGTGTCTTGCCAACTTTTCGGGTCAAGCCAACTACCGGGGGGTACAACCGCAGAGTTTCATTCATGATCATGCCAATCTGCACATGATAAAGGAAAAATCATTACTTAGGCTCCATGTCTAACTCACAATTCAAGTGAATCGAAAAAAAGCTGACCGAGACCAAGACTCGAGTCGTTTTCTGTACCTTCTTTAGTTTTCCTAGTCCATCGGAGTCGGGGTCTTTATTCCCAAACACAGTAAGAACCTCCCTTCTTGCTTCATCTTGCCATTCTGGATATATCGCTAGGAGGAATAACATCCATGCCATCATTGAGTTGGCGGTCTCTTGTCCAGCGATGTAGAATGTCTTGCACTCATCCACCAGATTATCTACCGTAATATTTCTGCTCTTGTCCCCATCGTGCAAAGCCTTCACAAGTTGTCCTAGGAAATCGTCCCCAAAGCCATCTGCTTCACCGGCCATCACCTTCTTCTCTCTTCTCTTGATCATCTGAATGATGGAATTGCGTATGCCTTTCTCAAGTTTCTCCGCTTTGACTTCATCCGCTGTCTTCCAAAGCTTACTGCCAGCAAGATCCAGGACAAATTCCCAGTAAGTTAGGCCTTATTGAAACTCTGATTCCGAGATATGAAATGTCCAAGTCTATTAAGGCTTGAAGTTTGTGTTTGCACAATGGGCAAAATGGTTGCCTGACCATCATCGGAAATTTGCAGATTGCTAAGTGTGATCTTACATCAGAAATTTTAGAGATAAGAATGGTTATCGAAAAAGTCTCCTGTGATGGTCACTGTGCATTTTTCAACTGGAAAACTTGATCAGAATAATCAAGTTCAGATGTCTAAAATTTATTCTAAAAGTGATGGTCACTGTGCTTTTCCAGCTTCTACATCCTAAAAATAGTCGAAACAAAATTTTCCTAGAAAAAATGTGCAATACCTTATTCCTGGTAACCTTATATTGAAAGCATTTTTGGATGTTAGCATAGCCAATCCTGTCAACATCTGAAAAATGTTCCTCCCCTCGACATAGCTGCTCCCAAACGCAGTTCTTGAAATTACTTCGGATGTCAATAACTTCAACTCTCCGAACACCTCGATCTCTTTCCCTTCTTGATTCTTCCATTTTCCCAGCATTGTGTTAACACTCTCCACCATTGCCGGTGCCATATTCTGCAATTTCAATCCCCCAAAAAATGATTAGTAAAACCTCAAATCAGACAATTCTCTTTTCCGAATGAGCTTATGTACCTTCAAACTTTCCCCATGGAAAGCATGGTTGGCAAGTTTACGCTGCTTCGCCCATTTCTTGCCATCGCCTGTGCTCACGAGCCCATCTCCTAGAAGCTTCTTGGCAAAGCCCTTAGTTCCTGTTTTCGGGTATGTTTTCTCTCTATTAAGCAGCACCTCCTTTATGAGCTCTGGCTCTGTGATGACCAGTTGAGCTTGAGGTCCGTGCCAATTCAGGAAATTCCTCCCTACACAGTTGCACAACAGTTCAATATTAAAGTGCCACGACACTAATGAAACTGAAGTCTAGTTTCTCAGCAATTACCGTATGTCTCTATCCATTTGTTCACTTGAGGCTGAATCTTAGGGAATATGTCGTGAGAGAGATTGCTCATGGGCGTGTTCCTGACTTCCATCTTCATCTTGATTGTCTCCTTGGTGCTTCCATGGAGGAACCTGTAAGGAGGGCCCGCGATCCCTTGTTGGGCCATCATCCTCTGTATCCTGAGCGGCTTCCACCATAGCTTGTGCAAGAGCTCGGCAAGAGACCAGAGAAGAAGGAACAGAAACAGAGAGCTGAGGAAGATGACCGATTGCATGGTTCTACCAGGGGATCAAACGACAAAAGGAAACGAGAAACTGTGAAAAATTATGATGCTGGGCTTCTCTTATGAAATGAAAACGTTCGGTTTGATGTAGGTATTTATTGCGTCTTTCGGAGGTATCTATGAGCCGGCCGGTGCCACGGTCAAAATTAAACAAACCTTTGTTGCGATGATGTCGGGAAGGTCTTCCGGTCCTCGTTTGACATTTTGGCTCCATTTCAAGGGAAACGTAGGATAGGAACGAACCGATAAACGTCATCCGTGACTCTCTAGGCGATCTGGAATTTTCCAAATCAACCCGGAAAAGGAAGAGCACTAGCAGCCGACTCTCGGGTGATCCGGATGCATGCTTATCCAATTCGCTAAAGCCATACGAATCGTGTGATTCCCAAGGAGACCCACGACCGGCTGTAATCGTGATGAACAAGGGGTGCATGCGCCCCGTTCTCCTGCAAGCCCACAACAAGTTGGCCCTTCGGATGCGCGAAATCAGTCCAAATTCCCTTTCCACAGCCAATTTACTGAGAATTCGATGAATAGGGAATTCGTGAGACTTTTCAATTAGAAACAGAGGAATCAATTTGACCCGAGATGTTCTGGTCGTCTTCTCGACGCCGGAACTGTTTCTTAGCAAGTAATCTCGCATACATAGATCGATGGGGGAATTCAAGGACCAAACGCGTGTAGGACGCAATCATGAGCACGGGCGCGACATCGGGCGTGACGAGGAAACACCAATGCCATCTGTCGCTCGCTTTCATCTCTTTCATGCATCGTTTGAAAAAGTCCCTGTTCAACACAATCTTCATCGGCAGATCCAAAAGCAAATTTGGGCTTCTGTTTCCGTTGCTTCGTCGCCCCACCACACGGGGTATGAAAGTAGCCTAGCCGCCACATGGTCGGTCAAATCAGGAGGATACCTTAGTGGGTCTACTTCCAGAAAAAAAAAGCATTAACTTTACCTTGAGTTACAACCGTGGCCAAACTACTTGTTATCCCATAAACAATCATCAACTTTCATTTAAATTCCAAATATGATGCCGTTAATTTGAAAACTTAATTGTGCAACGTGATTATTCCAGCTAAACAATAGATTCACTCACTTGTTAGTTGGATTTAAAACACTATTTATTAGAATTGTCAAGAACCGAATCGAATCGAAAACTTAATCGAACTGAAATTTCATACTCGTTGTGATCTCCCTGAAGCGAGTTAGACCACCTAGGGTTTGACTAATGAATTATTAAGCACAAGCTTAAGCCTAATTTGGACTTTCCCAAGCCCATACTAATTCACAACTAGGTTCAACTTCTTAACATGCAAATCATTTTCATTTAGAGTCACCATTAATTAGTTTTTTGTGGGTCGATTAGAAATTGAAATAAAGTACCAGGATAAATATTTTATTCCTACAATTCATTATCTGTTATAGTAGATTTCCTAATGCCCTTTTGATATTTTTTTTTTCAAAAAAAAAAAAATGTTTGGCAAACAGCTTAAATTCATTTTATTACGTCCTAAATTGTGAGGTGACCATGTGCGTGCGTGTCCTCTTTAGTGCGCATGTCTGCTCTTTTGTGTACGTGTCTGCATTCGAGAAGAAGAGCCCGAGGTGCTCCGTGAAGACCCCAAGTTTGCTTTCCAATGTGCAGAACGTTGCCTCCAGAGAAGTCCTCCAAGTGCCCAACGTTCCAAGACCTCGAAGACCTCCTAACATGATTTTTCTTCTCCTAGCGGAGTGGCTCTCAGTAGCTTCGGGGCACAGCAAAATCGCCGACGTTGGCTTGACCTGTCGCGGGATGGGGCAGCGGGTTTGTCGTTGTTGACTCGACAAGGCTGCGAGCAATGGCAGCGGTGACGACAGCGACACCACAGAAGGCGGTGCGGCAATGAGATGTCTCCGCCAAGGCTTGGCCGAGAGCTCGCTCTCCCACTTTCTCACGCGTCTCTCTATCTTGTTCTGAGAATTTGTAAATTTTGCCGCCCTCTGCTCTCGCTCACCTTCTCTCCTTTTTCTTCCAAACCTACCTCCCCCATCTGTCCATTGTGAGCCTGCTTTCATAGTGTCCGACCCTGCACTTCATCGGTAGGTGACCTACCGACTTCCCTCTTTTGTGAGGATCCATCTTTTTTCTTTCCATTGCATGCATTGCTCCATGTCTCCTCATTGAAGAATATTCTTTTAAACATTTCTTCCCATCCATGAATAATGTTAATCCTTTCTTGCCCTTTTTCAGCAAAAATTCTTTTCCCCGTTGGATCCTGCAAGACGAATATTCTCTGTCGATTTTATTTCTTTAGACCGAATATCAACTCATAGATTGATCGAACATTACGAATAAATTCAAGATCGAAATAGAATTTCTCCATGTTCCAAATCTTGCAAAAATGATCTCGCAATATCTCTACCTCACACTTGCCCTCACTAAAGATAGATGAATGCATGACTAATTCACCACCAAATCATCAAATACTGGAAGTAATATGAATCTTTTCTGAAATCTACCTATCTTGCAATTTGTAAAATTAAAGCTCATTCGTCGCCCATCCAACACAAACGCCATAAAAAATAAATAATCTCAAAACTATATATTGTGCAATTTAATTCCAATATTTTTTTTTAGGGATTAAAAATTAATTCCTAATTTTTATGTAATAAATAAATGATTAAATTGTCAAAATTTAGATGTCAACAATGCATTTTCGGTTCGATTTGATTAATTGAAAAATAACCATTAACTTTTTCCTATTCAGTTTGATTTTCGGTTTGATTTGGTTAACCGGATAGAATTAAAATTCTCAATAAAATTTTAACAATTAACTTAAAATCTCTCTTTTTTTTCTCATCTTTTCTTCACTTTGAACCCAACTGAACCATTTAAACCCCACTATTCATTGTCTTCTTTTATTAGCCACAACTTGAAGATCAATAGTCAAGCTATGTATAGTCTCATTTGCTTCACCAGCAAGTAAAAAATATCACCAAATTGAATCTATTTGGGCATCCTCCATCGTTTCGTACTAATCTGAACTTGTGAACCACCACTATCGAGAGATGTTGGGATGAGATCCACCAAACTCACGACTAAAACCTTTTTTCCTAAAAAAAGCCTAGGCCTCCCCGAAACTTCGAATGGACATTAATCAATTGATCCCATTTAATATATTGGGCTCTAATGATGGACTTTAATAAATTGATTTTGTTGGGAAGTATATTGAAGAAGATTCTAAAGTTGCACTCTACCAAAGTGCTTGTGACAAACTTCAAGACTTCAAGCTTTGGTTAATGAGGGCAAGATTTGAGGCTTTAGTAAAAGTTAGCGACTTTTATTGAGACCAAAAAACAGTTCGAGCTAGAATTATCACTCAAGGTAAAGTTTGTGCTTTCTTTTTTTTTTTTTTTCTTTTTTTTAATTAGCCCTACCTTAGTGGGAATTGAACCCCGAATCTAATAGTTGTCAGAATGATACAAAATAGACTTGATGAATGATTTGATGACCCATTAGATCCATTAGGATCGAAACATAAATTGCTCAATTGAACATGATCCATTAGATAATTATTTTTTCAAGAAACTCGAAACATGTCACACCCCCGACTCTCAAGAACGTGACAATTCCCTTTTTCACTTGTGGTCAAAAGAGTGTGACGTCCCATGACTTGTCACCGGCCATTCTTTTTATTAGATAAATATGCGCATGCAAAAGCAATTAATAAACCCTGCTCAAACATCATCAATAAGGATTGTCCAAAAATATAGACAATTCAAAACGACCTCATTTAATCCTTAAGAAATGGGTACTCGTACAACCCTATCCTTAGGCACTATTCTCTCAATCAAGATACATAAGGCAAAAATAGTCGATTTACTTTCTCCCTTATCCTTAGGTTTCGAGGTCTATTCGGTCCAAAAATCCATAGCCAGGCACATTCCTCAATGACATAAAAATGGTTAAATAATAGCTAATGAGATAAAATCTCAGTAAGTTCGGGTGCTAAGTCTGGCTCGGGCATCAATCCATCTCAAGGGTACCTAACAGGCATGGCTCTCATAATAATAACAATCAATAATTAAACAATCCAACCACAAACAGCCTTATCTCACGATTGCACATTCCTTGCATGATATTAGTTACACAGCCACATAAGGGCAAACAGATAATCACATAATTAGAACACCATTCATATAACGTTCCATGCACATAGCAATCAAGGTGTATTTCAATTACGTGTCTCCCCGTGTCAACACGCTTCAGGACTCTCCCTTTTTCTACGCGTCACACACATCAGGGCACAACCGCCTCTATCTCCTTGCGTACCACGCATCAAAGCTCTATTCTTTTCCTCGTGTAAACACGCATTAGGGCACAACCATCACTACCTCCCTGCGTACCACGCATCAGGGCTCTATCTTTTTCCCTGTGTAAACAAGCATTATGGCACAATCATCACTACCTCCCTGCGTACCACGCATCAGGGCTCTATCATTTTCCCTGTGTAAACAAGCATTATGGCATAATCATCACTACCTCCCCGCGTACCACGCATGAGGGCTATATCATTTTCCCTACGTAAACATGCATTAGGGCCACCCTCCACTATCTCCCCATGTAACAACACGCATTAGGGCTCTAATTTTTCCTTGCGTAAACACACATTAGGGCTGTCCTTCACCTTGCGTCACACACGCCTCAGGACACAAGTGGACTCATAAGCACACATCTTAATCAACACAAGACATGCATGAGATCCACATACGAAGCAGTAAATATTCCACATATTATTCATGAACTGCCACATTGTGATAATCCGATAATCAACCAATTTTGTAAGGAAATACTACATAATTCTTGGAATATACGTGCTTTAATTAATAAGGCATAAACAAGTAAATTAGCAAATCAGTCAATTGTTGCCTTAGACAATAATCGTCTCGATAATTTTCGTAAATTACTATTTACCACAATTACTTATCAAAAAATAATTAATCTAGATATGGGGAATTATCCTAATTAATAATTATCAGCAATATAATTTATAATAAAATAATATTATATCAATTTCTGAATAAATAAATATAAATAATAAAATAAACAAATATGAACTAAAATTATTATTAGTCTCTAATTAACCATCACTAACCCCGATTAATCAAAATAACCATAACTAACCACTCAATTTCAATTAACCTAACAAAACTAATCCTACACGTGATTAATATGCTAAACGAGGGTTTAGGGCCGAAACTTACCATTTAATGACGGCGAAGACACGGCCGTGACGGGGACGGCGAGGCGGTTGCACGGGCACCTCTGGGGTGTTGGGACGGACGACACGGTGGCCGGATCTTAGCAGGAGACCCGCTGTCCGCGCGGCCAAAGGAGGAACCGAGGAAGGAGAAGTTGTCCAGCGGCTCGGGTCCGGCTGGGGGACGGCGGACGGCGGCCAGCGCCGGCCGGAGGCTGGAACAGCGGTGGTTCCTGGTTCGGCTGAACTAGAACTGAGAGAGAGAAAGAGAGGGAAGGACGGCGGCCGGCTGGCTGGGACGGCGGACGACTGGCCCACGACGGCGGCTGGGGTCGTCGGGAACAGCAGCAGCAAGACGACGAAGTGGTGGCTGGGATGGTGGCGGTCGGCTCCGACCAGGACAGGAAGAAGAGGAGAAGCAGCAGATAAAGGCACGGCAGCGGCTGAACAGGGGCAACGCAGTTGTCGCGGCGGCGAACGGAGGAGGAGGAGAGGAGAACAGGAACTAGACTAGGCCGGTTCGGCTTGAGACCGGCGGACGGCGACTTGCAGGCGACCGGGCACCAAGCAGGGGTGGTGGCGGAGCCGTGGTGGCGGTCGGTGAGGCGGCGGTGCAGACTCAGCAGTATTAGCGGCTCTGTTTCCGGTCGGGCAGAAAACCAAAAGAGAAGAAGAAAGTAGAATAAGGGGGCAGCAGTGGTCGCTCGAACAGTTCAGCGAGAGAGAGAGGGGGATGGTTTGAAAAGTCAAACCAGCAGGGGAAAGGGGAAAGGACAGCAGAGGAGGGGGAGATTTGCGCCCGGGGGCGTGAGGGGGGGAGGGCGAAGGGGGGAAGCGGCAAAAGAAGAAAAATGCAGAGGGAAGGGACGTGAGAGAGAAAAGGAGGGCAGGTGCGGTCATAACGGGAAGAAATGGAGGGAAAGAGAGAGAGAGAGGGGGAAAGCGCACGTGAGAGAGAGAAGGGGGAGAGGGAAGGAAAATGACTGGGTCTCGAGTCCGAATTTCGGCTCGGCGGTCTTAGATTCCACGTTTTTAAGTATCCGAAAAGTTTTGGAAAATAATGAAGTCAAAGTTTAATAATTAATTGCTACATCTGAAAAGTCCGATATTCGAATTTGGATTAAAAATCACAGACGAATCGATCAATTGCAACTTTATTGAGTCTTAAACTAACGGGCGGCTTTTAGGGTTCCCATGTTTGCGTGATTCCTCAATAGCCTTTCTTTCCCCTTCGATTGATAAGGGCCTGCATGGTAAAAACTGATTCTGTTCTCGGGAACAAATGATTATGTTTTTTATTCTAGGAGTGAATTTTGAACAAAAATGTGTTTGGTAAATTTTTTGTTCCGGGAACAAATTTGTTCTGGGAATAGATTGGAGTAGAATTAAAAAGCAAAAAAGGTTGCTTCTCGCTTCCAAGAACAATTTTGAGAATCAATTTTTTTTTCTCTCTCCTCTTTTTTTCCCTTCCCTTTCTTCTTCTTTTTCCTCTTTTTCCTCCCACCCCATTGCTGTCGCTGGCAAGTGGCCAGGCGAGGTTTGGCGAGCTCACCAACGCCTCACCAAGCCAAGGCGAGGTCCAGCAAACTCGCTAGAGCCTTGCCCAACCGCCACTGGCGAGGCTCGAGCTCACTGGTGGCCAAGCGAGCCTCACCTCGCCCAAATCTAGGGAGGCGAGGCTTGACCTCGCAGATCTGGTAAGGCCGAGCCTCGCCCAGATCTATGAGGCTGAACCTCGCTGGTGGCTAGGCAAGGCTCCAGCAAGCTTGCCAGACCTCGCTCGGCCGCTTACCGACCACCATCAATGGCAGCAACCAAGAGGAAGAATGGGAGAAAAAAAAATAGAAATAGAAATAGAAAAAAGTAAAAAGAAAATTATAATAAAAAGTACTAAAAATTAAAAGAATCAAAAGATCAAAAAATTTTACCAGACGCATTTCTATTCCCAAAGTAAAAATTTTGGACAATTTAATAAACGTCTTCAAATACTTAGAAATTATTCTGGAAAATAGAATAAAAATCATTTCTGAGCAGAAATTATTTTCGGGAACAGAAACGTTACCATGCATGCTCTAACTTACTAGTTCAAAACACGACTAAGCTAATAGTGAATTAACGAAACATTTATAACTAAAGCCTAAAAATAATTCAGGAAATTCTAGGACGTCACAAAACGGCCATCCAATGAATACATAAGTAATCCAAAACACAGCTCATCTAATCCGTTACATTAAATATGAGGTCAATCCGACGCGTTTGTGACCCGGAACACATCTTTGAATTAAAATAAAACTTTAGTATGTTTTTCATGAAACTAGAACCACAAGCTTACAAAGTCATTAAAATTAGTCTCTGTATGTTATTATCTCAGCATCAACCGGACCACATATGCTGATGAACGAGTTATAAAGGATGAAAAACAACTTGAAGTCCGTGCAGGGGGCGAGTCGTGAGGATTTGAGTTGGACTGTGGACGTAACCAGGAGACAATTTGAAAGCGTAGCGCTGCAGAATCATCGAGAGGACGATTTTCACCTCGTTCGTGGCAAAGTTCATTCCCACGCACATTCGAGGCCCGAAACCAAAGGGAAGGAATGCGACCGGGTTGTTGTTGGTGGCTTTAGGGACACCTTCTGAGAACCGCTCCGGTCTGAAGAGGTGCACATCTTCTCCCCAGATTTCGGGGTCATGGTGAAGCTTGAGGTTTGGTACGAAGACTTGAATGTTAGGAGGAAGAACAAGTTTCCCTAGGCTTTGTTGCTGGTCGACTTCTCGAGAGAACCCGATCACAGGAGGGTACAAACGGAGCGCTTCGTTCATGATCATGCCCATCTGCACGCAAGGGAAGACATCAGTTGACAACACGAACAACTCAGAATTTAGAAGGACGATTTCATTGTTTCGCTCCCAAAAAAAAAAAACAATTCTTTCCCGACCTTGGGGTGTGTGTCTATATATGTGTGTACATGTGTGTGGCGCGTGCACAAAAAGAGTGTCAAGTGTCAAAAAGTTGTTGGTAATTACCAGTCACGTAATATCTCAGGAATTTGCTTGTAACTTACAACATTTTTATGAAATCATCAATTTTTTTATCTTTAACTAAATTTTATTTGTCTGTCTTACTAATTATGCAAAATTTTCAATTTTTATACAAATTCATTAATTTTAACTTAATTGACCCATCAATTATTTCTAATTAATTACAAACTAGTTTTGGATTGTAAACTCTCATTTGAATTTAGCATATGATTGATTTTGTTTTTCTTTTTTTTCATTTTATGAATTTATGTTATTGTTTACCAACTTTTATTTGTTTCTCTTACAAACACATTATAATTATCGACTCTTACATGATTTACCCTCATTGGATTACCAATTTGATTTACCAAGTCTCATTTAAGTTGCTCACCTTCATTTACTTTATCTCCAGTTTATCTACCGAGTTATGAATTTTTAATTGCCTTACTTATCAACCTATTAAATTTATGAACTTTTTTAAGAAATTACCAACCTTAACTGGAGTGCTTACCAAAAGTTCCTCCTTTTCATTATAAATCATTCACTTGCCCCAAAAGTAATTATATTTTAAGACAATTCAAAGCATTGGTAAGCTATGCAATAAAAGGACCTGCATGTTTACATTTTTCTACATTTCCGCCAAAATTTAAAAAAAATTGTTCAAAATTTAAGAATAATGAAAAATTATGTATGATTTTCCGTATCATCATTTGGGTGTCATGAAAATTCTAGGAGTTCTGAATTTAAACAAGGCCATATGTTAAGGTGTAAGATTTAGATTATTTAAGTAAAGAGTAAAAAGCAAAAATCAATCCAGACAGATCAAAAAGTTGCTAAATTAGTGCAAGACTTGCTAATTCGCAAACTATAAAAGCAGTCAATACTTTCATAAAAGTGTTGGTAAGTCACACAAAACTTACTGTATTTTATTTACTAATTTTTTATGAACAATTTCTTTACAGTTACCAATGGTCGAGCTTCAATGTTTACGTACAAGGGCGTTCCTCTAACTGAGTTGCAAACGGTATATAATTCTGGTAATGTAGAGCATCAACGAGTGTTGAATTTTGGACTTTAAGTAACTAGCCATACCAATATGTTGTTAGGAGGATTATTTCTAGTCTACAAAATCAATCAAGACGAAAAGCAGTTTGATTCTTCATACCGTCCTCAACTTGGCGATTCCATCGGAGGCAGGGTCTTCATTCTCGATTACATCAAGAACCTCCTTCCTTGCCTCCTCTTGCCAATCAGAATGAACCGCCAGGAGGAACATGACCCACGTCAGCATTCCCGTGGTGGTTTCTTGCGCGGCGAAGTAGAATGTCTTGCACTCGTCCACCAGATCGTCGACCGTGATTCTCTTGCTCTCATCCTCATCATGATAAGCCTTCACAAGCTGCCCTAGGAAATCATTCCCATAGTCGTCTGCTTCCCCAGCCATCACCTTCTGCTCTCGTTTCTTGGCTATCTCCAAGATCGCATCGCGCACACCTGTCTCAAGCTTCTCGGCCTCGATTTCATCTGCCGTCTTCCAAATCTTGCTGTGCGCAGATTCAACAAGAAATGCTTTGTGAATCTAAATTCTAAGAATGATTTTCTGACTAATGTGTGTTCAAGTGTCCATTTAGTTTACTAGTGTTGAAAATTGGTGATCAATTTTTGACATAAAAATCTCTAGTCCAATCTAGATTGCTCTTAGGTGATGTGAGGAACAAACAAAGAGAAGTGCAGAAGTATCCTCCAAAAGAATCTAGTACTTGGGCGGCTGTGGAAGTGTCTGGAGTCCACTAAAGCTTGAGCAGAAAAATCCATTATAAATATCACTGCGACAAGGACGAGTGCTGCCATGTAATTCGGTGGGAACTATTTATAAATGGGCTAGGAATTATTTGTGAAAGAGTGAGGTTTAGAGCTTCACCAGTGTCGCGGGGAGCAGGAACTAAAATTCCATATTATATAGCTCCTCCACCAACCCCTACTCTAACTATTGTAATACCACTTCTATAAACTAATCAGACGATCTTTGTCCCACGAAACCTTGCCTATGTCCCTTGAAATATCTTGTCCCCTTGTCTATCCTCAACACGATATATTCTATAATTTCACATTATTAATCAGAAGCTATCATCGACAACAAAATCATTACGATTTACTACACCTTGGAGTCAGAAATATTTGGACTTGAATCAGGGCAATCATATTTCGTGAATATGAGAAGTTCACGCGAGTCTCATGTGGATCCCACAAAAACCAATAAAAATCAATAATTGTGATTATCTGCCATCCTGGGATAATTGTACATGTAAATTTTTTTTCTCGATTTTTTAAAACATGATTGGCATAGTCTATTTGACCAGGAAAAAATGAAACCACGGAGACTTCGGTTTTTTTTTCTCTAGCTTTTGTACATCCCAAAAATAAGTGAATTTTTCGTAGGAAGGAATAAAAAGGGATACCTCATTCCCGGGAACCTCATGCTCAAATTATTCTTGCTCAATAACAAACCCAAGTTTGTCAACATCTCGAAGATGTTTCTCCCTTCAGCGTAGCTACTCCCAAATGCTGTCCTCGAAATTACTTCGGATGTCGATATCTTGAATTCTTCATACACATCAATCTCTTTGCCTTCCTGTTGCTTCCATTTCTCAAGCATCATATGAACACTCTCCACCATTACCGGAACCATGTTCTGCACTTCAGTTAGTTCCGTAAATTCGTAGTCTGAATCTCGACTAAGCAATGGTTTTCCCCTTTCGTATGACAAGATTGCATGAAATTCTTTTTTGCATTTGTTAAGTAGAACAAACTCGGTTGCGGCACTTTAACGTCTCAGACCTAATTACCTTCAGGCTTTCCCCGTGGAAAGTGTGATTGGCGAGTCTACGCTGCTTCGCCCATTTCACCCCATCTCTCGTCGTCACGAGCCCATCTCCTAAAAGCTTCTTGGTGAAGTCCGTGAAGTCTTCTTTCCGATACGTCTTGTCTCTGTTGCCTAGCACCTCCTTAGCCAGCTCCGGTTCTGAGATGATCAGTTGAGCTTGAGTCCCGTACCAACTTAGGTAATTCCTCCCTACAAAAATTTTTGCACCAAAATTGATCAAATGCTTAGCGCAACATTACAACTAAAGATTATAGTTTCAATTACCGTATGTGTTGATCCATGTGTTAATGTAAGGTTGAACCTTGGGGAGTATGTCATGAGAGAGATTGTCCATGGGCGTGCTCCTGGCTTCCATGATCATCTTCATTGTTTCCTTGGTGCTTCCATGGATGAACCTGTAAGGGGGGCCTTTGATTCCCTGCCGGGCCATCATCCTCTGCACCCTGAGCGGATTCCACCATAACTTTCGTGCAAGCTCGGCGAGAGACCATAAAATTAGAAGCAAAAATAGAAAGCTCGATGCCATCGCAATGCTAATTCCCATCGTCTTCCAAGATTGAGAGAAATTATTCCCGGGCTGGTGGAGTGAAATAATACAGCTAATGGTCGTTCGGGGCCGTTGTCATTGAATGGAAGGAATCTTCCGCTCGTCGAATACGACAACCTTTTCACTTTGATACTAGACATGGAGTAAAAGACAGACTGAGAGTAGATCAACATCCTAAAATAAAACAATGATGTTCGCTGGTCGATTTAGATGAAGCATGTTGATAGCGAACGCATCAAAATTAATATGCTCTCTCCCGTCATGCAGTGCGTCGACTTTACTTCATGAACTAGTGGTAGCCTGGGAAAAGCAATTGTAGAAGCGGAAATCAAGCAATAGATTGTTCATTTTATGGATTAGTGTCATGAAAGTTTTCCGATTTGGATTAGGAAAATCAATTTTCATTCCATCAAATAGAGAATAATATGTTTGTCAACATGTAGAGTGATATTACTTTTTTCCTTTTTTTTGGATAAATATATTAGAAGTCCTAAAACTTGTCAGGAGAGTATGATTGAATCCTAAAACTTTCATAAAGTGTAATTAAGTTCTACACATTGTCAATAAAGTGCAATTTAATCCTAAAACTTTCAAAAAGTACAATAAAATCCTAAAACTTGTCATGAAAATGCAATTAAGTTATCAAATTTTCAAAATATACTATCAACAAAATGACTTGACTTGATAAATTTGATAATTTTTAGAATTTGATTACATTTTTTGAAAGTTTTAATATTCAATTATACTTACGTGACAAGTTTCTTAATTGCACATTTTGAAAGTTTTATGACTAAATTGCCTTTTGTTGACAAGTTTTAGGACTTTCAATGCACATATTCCTTTTCTTTTTAATAAGAGACATTGAGAGACCCATGTAATAAATGGGAAAATGGTTATCATCTTTGCATTGGAGATGCTGAATAATGATAGATTATTTTGAAGATTGTTTTCGTGAGGATGATCCATCGCTTTTTTACAATATTTTGTTCATGTGGATTTCCAAATCCATGTAGAGCATTTATTTTTGAGAACCGTGGGAAGAAGAGATCAAGCCACATGAAAGGCCTAGATGAAATTTATTGAGACGCGCAATAGAAATCTAATTCATATTGAGAGATCACCAAGAGAGAGCCAAGTCCATATCCATGAACATGTCTAGTTGGATCTAGGTTCATTTAAAAGTATAAATCAATAAGTCATGTCTCAATTAGGATAAATTAACCACTCCTTATTGTAGAATATTCTCTATGTAGGACTTCTTTCGCCTAACACCCTCAGGCGTGCACCTCAACAAATCCCTACTTCACATGTCAGCCTTTCGTGTTAAGCCCCTCCCTTTATTCCAAACATCCTTCCGCATCCTTATCATAACTCAAACTTCATATTCTACCTCAATCATCTTGACCTAAACAACTTCAGCAGTAGGAAGTCAGGTAATGCCATATAATAAATCAATAAGGAAGTCGCATGTAAGATTTCTAAATTGAAATAATCACCAAATATTAAATATAAGAAATGGGTCATGAATCAATTATCGACTCTGATACCCTTTAGTAGATTAACATAATAGAAAATAAAAAAAACTGCACAAGAGGAGATTTTCGGAACCTAACTTTTTAGCAAGGTTTGACCAACTTTGACCCGAAGTCAACCTTCCCCAAAAGCCTCTTTGAATTGTGCGATGTGATGATATCCTCTTGAGAACATTACAACAATATCGAATTTGTCCCAACCTAACATTAGCATCGACACGCGTCTTTTTATTCGGCCAGTTCAAAGTGACCCGAATGGAGGGTCATCAGATCAAGGTGATATCAACTTTTTCACCAAGCAAAAGATAAAAGGATATAACAAATCCTGCCCCCACATTTATATTTTATTTCATTCAATCCTATCACGATACTTATCTTGGCGACTACCTATAGCCTAATATTTTAATTGTGGCAACAAAAATCTTATCTCTTCTTAATAGATTAGGGTACATTAAAGTATGGGCCACACTTTTTTCACTCCTATATTGACAGTATCCATATCCTAATGAAATAAAATAACAAAAATACTTATTAAAAAAAAAGGTATCCACTACTTCACCCTTGTTCAACTACTTTTTTCTTGGCAACGTTTATAAAACAAAAAAAAAATATATCTACTAGATTTGCTTCTACCATTTGCTTCCTGCCATTTCTTCTTTTTTAGATAGAGTTTAAATTAAGAAGAACCAGAGTGCATCAATAGTTTCGCAATGAACTTGAACCATTTCAAGGAAATCTATTTGCAGTCGATTTTTACCTAACCTCTTTCGTTCATCTTAAATCCATGAAGGAACTTTACATTCCCCCTCAAAAACTATTTTTTGAAAGCACAGATAACCTGTAGGTCTACTTTGCACACGAGCTAATTCCATTCATCACAATCCCAATTATTTTTACTTGTTTCTCTTATTTTGATTCCTCTGTGAAACCCAGCTCAAGAACAGCGCTTCCCAGGTCCTCTGCATGGCGCATATCAGGATCTTGCGTAAGTTCTTCGCCACGACCACAAGGTCTAAATGGTCCGGCATGCCCTAGGTGGGGATCTTGCTGTCCATCTTCATCAGCATTGGCTGTCTCCTACCTGGAATTCACCGACATCATCATGTTAGCGAACTTCTTATACAGTCTTGGGATGCTGCTCACGTTTGCAGCGTTCGTGTGGCTGCAGAGAAAGCTACCGATGCTGAAGCAGCCATACCAGGTCCCGTTGGGCATGCCAGGGCTGGTGGTCATGTGGCCGATATTAGCTGCATCGGTGGCGATCGTGACTTGTGCACTTGGTGAGTGGACTGGCGGCATTGGCCCATTGGGTGCTTCTTCTTAATGAAACTTTGCCAGTCCAGGAAGATTTTCAAGTTCAGCATCAACAATGTTGAAGTCGCCGAAGACTAAACACGGTCCAAGGTTCCGTTTTTTTTGGTCGGGAAACATTGTCCAATTAGGACGTGCAATTTCGTGATAAGTGGTACTGTCACATTTTAATGAACGTGGTCATTTCATCTTTTTGATCTAACTTGTCCATCTCAGCTTGTATATCCCTTACTTGACCGAAAAAAAGGAAGATCAACAGTAGTGTCAATGTGCGGTCTTTTGTGTCGTTTTATTTTATTAGGGTTCCGATGGAGCCAATATAAGACGCGTAGCCCTAACGTATTCTGAAAAAAGCGAAAATCAATAAAATAATCAATCGATCAACTTCATGTCGCGCACCTGCTCCCATTTTCCTTGTCCTCTTGTCCGGACATTTCCACAGGTCAGGATGGAGCCCAACAAATTCTATATACCAGCAAATATATGTTGACGCACATCTCTGTACATAGATAGCGTACTTCACAGTAAATAGAGAATGCACCAAACCCCAACATTTTTGTGCTGATTAAGAAGGACGATATGCTGATCATCAGCATCCCCCAGCCCCCTTACAATGTTCGACAAATCCTAGAAGCACAATACAGGGCAGGGCATTGAAAGTATGAAGGCATCGATAGACGACATTTTACAACATAGACATTATTCATATGCCGGTGAACCAAGCTACAGTGGTTGAAATATAACTTGAAGTCCATGTTTTGGGCCAATCGTGAGGACTTGAACCGGACAGTGGACGTATGCGGGGGACAATTTGAAAGTGTAGCGTTGCAGAATCATTGAGAGAACAATCTTCACCTCATGCGTTGCGAAGTTCATGCCTGCACAAATGCGGGGCCCAAAGCTGAAGGGACTGAACACAACTGGGTTGTTGTTGGTGGCTTTGGCGATGCCTTCTGCGAATCGCTCTGGTTTGAAGAGAAACACGTCTTCTCCCCAGATTTTGGGGTCATGATGAAGCTTGAGATTTCCTATTACGATCTGAATATTGGCAGGAAGAACAAGTTTTCCCAACCTCAGTTGCTGCTCAACTTGCCTAGCCATCCCAATGACAGGAGGGTATAATCGCAGAGTTTCATTTATGATCATGCTAATCTGCACACACGAAGGAATAATGGCAATTAGACATGATGTTCATCAATCTTGGCCTATCTAATTAAAGAAACTTTAGATAAGACCATCCAAATTTAATTATTTTTATGAGATTGAACTACATTTTGGTCTTCCCAATTACCCCAGACCCAACATCCATATACATACCGTCTTTAGTTTTGTGATACCATCAGAGTCGGGATCATTGTTTCCAGACACACGCAGAACCTCCTTTCTCGCTTCCTCTTGCCAATCAGGGTGAGTCGCTAGGAGGAACACGACCCATGTCATCAGTGCATTGGTGGTTTCTTGTCCCGCGAGGTAGAAAGTCTTGCATTCATCCACCAGATCATCGATCGTGATATTCTTGCTATGGTCCATGCCACGAGAAGCCTTCACAAGCTGTCCTAGGAAATCATCTCCCAAGTCAGCTGCCTCACCGGCCTTCACTTTCTCTTCCCTTTTCTTGATTATCCCCAATATAGCATCGGATATTCCTTTCTCGAGCTTCTCTGCCTCAATTTCATCTGCCGTCTTCCAAAACTTACTGAAAGAGAGATTCCCCTAGCTTGTTAGGCTTATCAACTAAACAGAGATCATCTTAAAAAATTGCCACAAACAATTTGTTCTTAGGAAAAGGTGGCATACCTCAATCCTGGGAATCTTACATGAGGAACATTTTTTATTAGCAACACACCCAATCTTGTCAACATCTGGAAAATATTCCTGCCTTCGAGGTAGCTGCTTCCAAATGCTGTTTTTGAAATCACTTCGCATGTTAATAACTTAAAATCTTCAAACACGTCAATCTCTTTCCCTTCTTGATGCTTCCACCTTGCTAGCATTGCGTGAACAGTGTCCACCATCACCGGAACCATATTCTGCATTGCAATTTCAAACCCCACAAATTTAGTAGAATCTAATTTTTTTAGTAGAATCTCATTTCAGAGAATCATTCTCCTTTCTCATTGTCTTCTTAACAGTTCCCTTAGGCCAATCTTGAAAAGCACATTCAGCTCTTTTTAATTGCATGAAAATTTATTTAGGATTGAGATTGTTGAAGTGATGAACTGGGAACAGTTTACTATCCACCTTAATTACCTTCAAGCTTTCCCCATGGAAAGCGTGATTAGCGAGTTTACGCTGTTTTGCCCATTTTTCTTCATTATTGGTGGTCACAAGCCCATCCCCTAAAAGCTTCTTGACGAAGTCCTTAGCTGGTGTTTTCGGATATGTTTTGTCTCTATTAACTAGCACCTCTTTGATCAGTTCTGGTTCTGTGATGACCAGCCGAGCTTGAGTTCCATGCCAACTTAAGTAATTTCTCCCTACAAAAGTCACAAAATCCAATGAACAATCTAAGGTCGGATTATGCCATGGCAGCTTTTCATTAAGGACATCAAGCAGAGCGTAAAATCAAAACTATAACTTAGGACCTAATTCATGTACCGTATGTGTTGGTCCATGTGTGGATTTCAGGCTGAATCTTGGGGAATATGTCATGAGAGAGATTATTCATGGGTATGTCCTTGACCTGCGAAATCATCTTAAACGATTCCTTGCTGCTTCCGTGGATGAACTTGTAACGAGGACCCCTGATTCCCTGCTCGTTCATTATCCTCTGTATCCTGAGCGGGTTCCACCATAACTTGTACCAGAGTTTGGCAAGAGAGAAGAAGAGAAACAGGAGCAGAGAGCTCAAGACGATGATGAGCACTTGCATGGTTTCTTCCCAAGGTTGGAAGGATAGGAAGTGGAGGAAACTAGAAATCCAAATCTCGGGTCGTGAACTGATGCTAATCAAGCTTTTAGTGGCTTTGGCCGGCGAAATCTAGGAGAACGGGTGATAAGGACAGGCTCAAAATGACAGCCTTTCGGCCTTTGTTGATGGCTACGGCTAATGCTCGCATTGAAAATGTCGCGTTTGCCGGCTCTAGGATTCACCAAGAAATCATCCCTCCAGACAATTAAAGCGACGTGATGAAGCTTCCTTCGTGGGCTAAAGAGTGCACGTTTCTTTCTGAAAATAACACAAAACGCTAAGGGATATTGCAATTAAATCAATACTAAAAACTAAACGACAAATGATAACAAACACTTGAAATTTCGTTGTTCATTTTGAGTATCAATACCTATTGTATAAGAGAGGTAGTAGTAAATAATAAATTAATAATTGGAAAATCATAGTTACAATCGCTCATACGCCTGAGTTGATTAGAATGTTTCCATGTGTGAAGTCATCCTCTTCGCGGCCAGAATTTGAGTTCCAAAACAAGAGCAACCTTGTTTTGTCTTTCTTGTGCGACTTTTAGGCTTTGTTTATTTTATAGAAAATAAATTATTTGAAAAATGTTTTTTAAAATGATTGCTTGTATCATTTACAAATTTAAATAAACAAAAAGATTTACAAATGAATTATTATTGATATTGAAAGTAATTTCAATTGACTAATTCTTTTTTTTTAATGAAAAAGGACTAAAGCAGAATACAAAAATTTAATGTCATAAATGTACTATCTCTATTTTATCACCTAATAAAATATGAAGTAAACTTGTAAGAGGTAATGAAAAGAAACTAGTATCCAAGCACTTATTAATTCTAAGATCAACGAGCTAGTTACTAGAGTGATTTCCTTCCCAAAAGTTATGTTACACTTTAAACTCAAAGTGAGAGGCAATAATGTGATATCTTTAAGCAAAGCAAGGCTAGCGTTATCAATTATAAGCTCTGAATTAAGAAGATCAATAATGGTTTAGAGTCAATCTCAATAATAATTTTATGAAATCCAAGTTTTGTGAAATTGAGTCCCAACCACAAAGCCCAAAGTTGCTTGTATCAACGAGCATATTCCTATGAGTGTGGCAAAGCCACCAATCCAATCACCAGCTTCATTTTTAACTAAGTATTTTCCAAATGATTCATTTATATAGAAGAAGGAAGAAATGACCACTTCTTAGTCAATCATTCAAAATTTAATAAAAGAAGAGATTAATCTTGTTGACCAAATCTTGAAATATGTTTCCTATAGAAAAACAAACCTTCAATTATCTAGTTCCACCATTCAAGATATCCAAATTTATTGGATTTTAAAGAAATCAAAATCTTCCATACAAGTAGGTTTTGTACATGGATTCAAATTTGAGACATAATTTAACACAAATTTCGATTCGGGGTAAGCGGTTTTAGATTTTATACAAGTTCCACTTGAAATTTGCAATCTATCCATTAGAACAAGTTCATCGTTTTTTGGAACCTAAAACCAACCTTGTATACCCTAAAAATTAGAACCTACCATGTCAAGGGTTTCAAGATCAATTCTAGGTTTTACTCAAGTTTCACTTGTATTATAATTTAAATGATTGTAGTAAAATATTATTTTTAATAATTCATTGACCATAATTTATACTAAGACACACAAAAAATATGAAACATCAATAAAGTAAAAGTCTTAGTCATAAAATAAAAGCTCACACTAGTAGTTCTAAATTATACTCTCATCATCGAATGCTATAAAATGTTGCAGAATCGCCTCAAGACATAGACCAAGAAAAATACAAAAAAAAACTTGTTCTCAATTCTAGGTTAACTTGGAAATTGCCCGTTAAAATAAATTTCCCAATTTTTGAAATCTAGAACCTACCCTGCGCATACCTTAGAACTTGGAACTGAACAGATTCCCATCGGTCTAATTCTCAAGTTTCAAGTTCTATCCTAAAACCATGCTCACTCTAAGTTCAACGCCTTAATTTCAAAATATCTTTGTTAAATTAGTTTTTATATTCAAGCATTACATTTATCAAAGATGTATTGAAAATGATCAATTAGACCAACTTAGTGCCAACTAACTAAAATTAGATAGATGGTAAGCTTGCCCAAGGCATTGTTTGTGTGACGTTGGATGAAATAAACTAGCACAATCAAGAAAGATTTATTGTCAATCAGATGTGTTCTAAATCTAAAACCATTAGCTTCTTATAATCCATTGATTTTCACAGATTTAAGGTTGAGACTTTATAGCGCCTCATATTGCAGGTAGCATATTAATAATGCCTCTGTCATGTTGGCCACAATACTTTACTCATGACGTGAAACTTCACTTTTGTCTTCATGTGTGTCACTTGTCACATGACATGACATGTAGCACAATTTTGTCACAGGGCACACATTTTAATGATTGGTCATGTGCCCATTTTTATCTCGAGTTGGATTTAAATTTAATAGAAGAAAAAAATGAAAATCATGAATATTTTATCTCCTATTGACTTTAAACTTAAAAGGAAAGATAAATTAGAGAAAGCATTTTTCACTGTACTTTATCATCTTTCAATTTTGATATTCCGTTAGAAAATGGATAAAAAGAAAGTATATCAAAAACTTTGTAGTAAGCTTCAACGTAAAAAAAGGACAAACTAGAGAATGTATTTTAAATTATATTCTTCACTAATACGGCTTCTTTTCAATTTACTTTCTTCATTGTTTCTGTAAACAGCCAATACGTTGAGCCAAATATAATATTATGAATAAAAAATGGGTTTGATGCCTGCCTTGTGCCTGAAAGGTTAAAGAAGTTGGTGACCTAATGCCAATTATCAACATGTAATTATCATTTGACTAATCAAGAGCAATCACGAGGATCAAGCGCTCCTGCTATCCTACGGAAAGGTAGGGACTTTTGATTCTGCAGAGTTTCTTTGAAGACAATGAATATGAATGTCATGGATATTTTTTCATATCAATTTGAGACAGTTTGTGTAAAAAAATAACTTTTAAAAATGAAGATGTATGTTATATGTATATTCATAATATTTATATTCATTTCTTAGATCCGTACTTATTGAACAACGTAATCATTCTCTTCGCCTCTTTTTCTGTTCACGTTCATTTTTATCGCCAACTCAAAAAATCTAACATAATTTGAGTTCGGATTGCGCTAATGTGTGATTCTCGTAAAAGGGATACATTGAAAATTCAAGATATCGGTCGCAGTTGGTGTGGTGGTGACGTCAGCAACTCGGCTGGAGCTGCTCCAGTGGAGCGTCCACGAGCAAGTGAGGGATGACATCAACGTGGTAGAGCCTTCTGGCCCGTGGAGCGTGTCGGCATGCAGATCTCAGTCATAGTGGTGCGTGGTAGCGCGTGCGAGCACGTGTGGCGACAATTTGCAGCGAGGTTTCTAGTATCCGACTCGTTGGAGCACAGCGAGATTGATGATGGTGTCGATAATCCCAAAACAAGCCATCAAATTATTGCACCGAAAATCAAGGGGGCATGAGCTGTGTGTGGCAGTGGCGCATGGAGGCTCATGAAGGCCAAGCCGCGATGGATCACTACGAAAATTCAGGATCCGACTCGTTCGAGGGTTTTGAGTTTGATAGTGGTGTTGGTTTTTCGAAGCAAGCAAAGGAAATGTTAAAACAACACTCAAGAGGTACAGTTGAAAGCAGACATCAGCCTAGCTGACATAAGGTTACTACAACTTTCACCTTGTAAAAGACTCAATGAATACTTGCTCAAATAACAAATATAGAATAGAGGAGAAAAAAGAATTGGAAACTGTCTGTACATTTTGTGTGTTCAATGATAAAAGTACATTAGCCTAATTATAAGATTTACCGGATGGCTATTTTAAGTAATAGAATATTACAATATCAATTATTATTAATCATGATCAATCAAGGAAGATGACAACCTCCTCAACGTTGACAATGGAGACAAGCATGATGGACAACTACAACCTTCTCGACGTTGATGATTTGGAAGGACAAGTGGAATAGGGAGAGGCCGAGCCTTGATCAACACCTTGAAAATGAACACAGAATGTCCATGAGAAACAATTAATTTGATGGACATCGGTGTCAGCTGATTGGGATTGCATGAAAAATGGTAAGCTCTTGCGTCATGCAGTAGGTGCAACTTCTCCTTATAGACCAGTAGTAGCCTGGGAGAAAGCAATAGTGAAAGTGTCGTGAAAGTCTTATGATGGATTAGGATAATCACTTTCGTTCCGTGGAAGCACAAATTCAAGACTAAGACTTTGAACTTAATTATTTTACCATATGTGTTGGTCATGTGTGGATCTGAGGCTGAATCTCGGAGAATATGTCATGTGAGAGATTGTTCATGGGTATGTCCATATGGTCATCTTGTATGATTCCTTGGTGCTTCCATGGATGAACTTGCAAGGAGGACCTCTGATTCTCTGCTCATTCATTAACCGCTGAATCCCGAGCGGGTTTCACCATAACTTGTACCGGAGTTCGGCAAGGGACAAGAAGAGAAAAGGAACAGAGAACTCAAGAGGATGAGCACTTGCATGGCCTCTTTCCGAGGTGGGAATGGAAGGAAGTGGAGGAATCTAGAATATCAAATCACGGGTTGTTGAAGTGCTGATGATCAAGATTTTAGTGGCTTTGGTCGGAGGAATCTGTGAGCCGAGTGACAAGAACAGGCTCAAAATGACAGCCTTTTGGCATTGATTGTTGGGATGATAGGATGATCCTAGAAAAAGTGACTGGTTTACCAATACTAGCGTTGAAAATACCGCAATTGCGGCTCTAAGAATTTTTCAAGAAAGGGAGATGATCCAGTAATGATCTTTAATCTACTATCAAAACAATGAATAATGCGAGCATAATAGTTTTTTGGCAATTGTGAGAATAACAAAGTGTTGTAATGGACTCTACATAAATTTTAATTTTTAATTTTTTTTTGCGGCTCAGTAATACTATCATTATTACAGCGGATTAAGAATTGTCACTTTATCATTTCCTGAGAATAATAGTCTCTTCTAAACAGTAAAAAATAATGAATAATTATTGATTGTCATGAGATATACTTTTTGAAGAATTTATGGTTTATAATAAGTTATTTTTAGAGTAGCCCAAAAACGTTATGCTAGTAAAACCCTTAAAAAAAAATCATCCCTCAAGACAATTAATATAATATGATAAATCTTCATTGTGTGCTTAAAAATATGTGTTTCATTCAAGGTTCGACACCATAATTGGAAAACATCTTTGCTCACTTAGTTTTTGTATTTGTGCATTGCATTTATCAAATTATGTGTACAAATGGATCGGTTAGACTCACTTTAGTGTCAAGTAACTAAAATTAGATAGTTGGTAGGTTGTCCCAATACATTGTCGTGTGCTGTTGGAGAAATTGACTATTGCAATTGAAATATAATTTCTTATCAATCATACATGTTCAAAATTTAAATCATGAGTTTCTTGTAATTCATTGAATTTCACAGGCTAAGGTTGAGACTTTCTAGCACCTCAAGTTATAGAGGGGAATATTAATCCTCTTCATGTCATTCTCGTGTCAACCTATTTGACATGATTAATGAATGTAAAATAGATTTTATTTGACTCTACACCTTGTAGAAGTTAAACCCCACCGTCTGGTCTATTTAATAAAAATGACCAAGTCGATTTGGTTGATTACTTAGCCCACACTAACATATTTGGATTAAATTAGTTATATACAATTCTTTTATTTACTATGACAACTATATCATAAGAGTAATATCAGTGACAATCAATATGATTAAAATAGACATGATTATTAGTTTGACAGTTCGTTAAGTCTACTAGGATGAAAGCATATTAAGCGGGCCTAGCCAAGCAATGGGCCTGCCTTCTTAGCCCTGGCTTAATTTATTTTTTTATCATCAACTTGAGTTTTTCTTTACTGTTATCATTGACCGATCCATGTAAAGAACTTTCCCGTCGATATAGAAACGGTCCAGTTCCAAAGGGAGCCCGGACTCTTGATCCGTATAGGAATTAAATTGTGGTAGGCCCCTGGAGTGAAAGATTCTCGTCATATTTTCAGTATGTCTGAAACTGCAATCCATTTCATTTTTTTTTGTAGTCACTGATTCGATCTCCGCCCCCAATACACGCAACAAATTTCCAATGAAAGTTTCTCGTGGAGGCATGTGAGGGCGCACGCCACGGCGGATTGCTGCAACAATTCCGGATCTTGCTCGTCAGTTGACGTGGTGGCAGCGTCAGATGACAAGAGCTCTACTACCAAATATAGAATAGAGGAGAAAAAAGAATTGAAATTTTTTTGTACATTTTGTGTGTTCAATAATAAAAAGTACATGAGTTTAATTATAAGATTTACAGGGTGACTATCTTAAGTAATAGAAAATTACAATATTAATTATTATTAATCATGATCAATCAAGGATGATAGTACATAAAATATTGAGAGACATATGAAATCAAATAAAATATATTTCTAACACTTTTCATGTGTAGTTCTATTCAATTCCATCACTCCTCCATCAACGTATTTGTTCCCCTAATTTATATTTTTGCTCATCATCTCCTATATATATTATTCATTTTCACCGGCTTCCACCTGTTCCGCTCGCAACTGGAGGTGGCAATTCATATTCATGTCTTGTTAACATGAAAGTAATTGGTTAGATAGGTCAATTGAACATGATGTGCTAAACAACTATTTTTCAGGAAACTCAACCTAGGTAATCATAACACAACTCACGAAATCCGTTAAATTAAAGGTGTCCAACCAACACCATTTCAACTGGACATAACCCGAAATATATCTTTGAGATAAACCGAACTTCTGTGGCTCTTTCATGAAACTAGAACCCCAACATTAACTAGATCATATATGCTGATGAGCAAGCTACAACGGATGAAATATAACTTGAAGCCCGTGTTGCGGGCGAATCATGAGGACTTGAACTGGACTGTGGACGTATCCTGGAGACAATTTGAAAGTGTAGCGCTGCAGAATCATCGAAAGGACGATTTTCGCCTCATTCATCGCAAAGTTCATTCCTACACACATTCGAGGCCCGAAGCCAAAGGGAAGGAACACTACAGCGTTGTTGTTGGTGGCTTTGGAGACGCCTTCCGAGAATCGCTCTGGTCTGAAGAGTTGCACATCTTCTCCCCAGATTTCGGGGTCGTGGTGAAGCTTGAGGTTTGCTACGAAGACTTGAATATTAGGAGGAAGAACAAGTTTCCCTAGCCTAAGTTGCTGGTCGACTTTTCGAGTGAACCCAATCACAGGAGGGTATAATCGTAGAGCTTCGTTCACGATCATGCTGATCTGCACGTAGGAGAAGACATTAGTTGACAACACGTACAGCTTAGAATTCAGAAGAAGGACGATTCCATTGTCTCTTTCCCAATAATACAAATTCCTGTCCGTCGTCAGAAATTTCTGAAAGAGTTGGTAAGCGTAAAAATAAAATAAAATGTTGGTACAGGAAGTTGCCGGCTCAGTTATTTCACAATAACTTGCTAGTAACTAACGACACTTTTATTGAATTACTACTTTTTTTTTAACATTTAGCAAATCATGAATGTTTTTTTTTTTTTAATCTTCAACTAGCTTATATTTATCTTTCTTGGGAATGCTAAAAAAATCAAACTTCTATATGAATTCATCAATATTTATTTGAGTAACCCCACCAATTTTTTCTGATTGCATTACAAATTAGTTTCGAGTTACCAAATTTCATTTGAGTACTATGTTTATTTTATTTTATTTTTCAATCTATGAATTTTTGTTGGAGTTTAACAAATTTTTTTTTTTTGGTCTCTCTTACAAACGTTTTTGTAGCTTACCAGTTTTTGGCCGTTAGATTACCAATTAGTTCTAATTTACCAAGTCTCATCTTAGTTGCTTACCGATGTTTATTTAATTCTTTTAAAGTTTATCAATTCATCTATTGAGTTACGAATTTTTATTTTCCTTACTCACCAACATATTAACTTTACAAACTTTTTTAGAAATTACCAACCATAATTGGAGTGCTTACCAAATTTTTTTAGAAATTTTATGTAAGACTTTAAATATTCGAAGCGTTGGTAAGTTATGCAACAAGAACCTGTTTGTTCACAATTTTTGCTTTTACTTTTCCCTACAAATTTTAAAATAATGTTCAAACTTTAAAATTGTGAAATATTATTTACAATTCTATGCGTCAGAATTTGGGTGTCACAAAAGCTCTAGGAGTTTTGAGTTTAAACAAGGAAAAATGTTGAGACACAAGATTTAGATTATTTAAATAAAGAGTAAAAAGTAAAATTCAATGCAGACATATCCAACTGTTGATAAGTTAGTATCAAAATTGTCGGCAAGTTTATCAATGATTGAGCTTCAAGTTTAAATATAAGGGTGTCCCTCAAACAGAGTTGCAAATGTTATGATTCTAGTAATTTAAAGTATCATGAGTTTTGGTTTTGGACTCAAGCAATCAGGCATGCCGATATGTTGTAAGGAGGATCATTTCTAGTCTACCAAATCAATCAAGACAGAGAAGTTCGACTCTTCATACCGTCCTTAACTTTGCGATTCCATCGGAGTCGGGGTCTTCATTCCCGAATACATCAAGAACCTCCTTCCTTGCTTCCTCCTGCCAATCAGAATGAACCGCTAGGAGGAACATGACCCACGTCAGCAACGCGGTGGTGGTTTCTTGTCCGGCAAAGTAGAATGTCTTGCACTCGTCCACCAGATCGTCGACTGTGATTTTCTTGCTCTCATCCTTATCATGATAAGCCTTCACCAGCTGCCCTAGTAAATCATTCCCGTAGTCATCTGCCTCCCCGGCCATCATCTTCTTCTCTCTTTTCTTGGCAATCTCCAAGATTGCATCGCGTATGCCTTTCTGGAGCTTCTCGGCTTCAATTTCATCCACTGTCTTCCAAATCTTACTGTGCCCGGATTCAGCAACAAACGCCTTAGTTTGCAAATCTAAAGTATAGATCGATTTTCTGACAAATGTGTGTTCAGGTCTCCATTTACCTTACTAGCTAGCTGCGTGACTCTTGTTATGGACAAGTTTGTGCCAATAAATATATCATCATTATGATTCTCTTAGCTTGTTCTAATAGTGGGAAGAATTGCAAACTGTAAGCTTGATCACATATTTATTGTCCCTCCGACATGAAACCACTCATCAAACTTTTACTAATTTATGCCTTTCAGTGAGATCCGATGTGGGTCTCTGCTCCTTGCGGTTGGAATTGCTTGGATCCAGATCCACATGAATTGGGCTAGCCATATTCCATCACCATAGATGGTCCACCCGATTTCCATGTGGACCCACAAAAATCAATGATTTTGATTGTCTATGATCCGCAGACAATTATCCATGCAACTTTTTTGTCTCGACTTTTAAAAACATGATTGGCATATTCTAATTTAACTAAGCTAACGCGGGCTTCTTCTTTTTCTTATTTTTTTCCTAAAAATAAGAAGAATTTTCTTAGGAAAACATTGAAGAGGAATACCTTATTCCCGGGAACCTCATACGCAGAGCATTCCTGGACACTAACAAGCCCAAGTTTGTCAACATCACAAAGATGTTTCTCCCTTCGACGTAGCTACTCCCAAAAGCTGTCCTCGAAATCACTTCGGAGGTCAGCAACTTAAATTCTTCAAACACCTCAATCTCTTTTCCTTCTTGTTGCTTCCATTTCTCTAGCATCACGTGAGCACTCTCCATCATCGCTGGAACCATGTTCTGCACTTCAATTAGCTCCCGTCAATTCATAACTCAAATCTCAAGATCGCATGAAATTCTCTTTCCACTCGATAAGCACAAGAAACTCGACTTTAGAATTGCATAGTAACAAATTACAGCACTTCAGAATGCACCAAACCTAATTACCTTGAGGCTTTCCCCATGGAAAGTGTGATTGGCGAGTCTACGCTTCTTCACCCATTTTACCCCATCTTTCGTCGACACGAGCCCATCTCCTAAAAGATACTTGCTGAAGCCCCTCGGCCCTGCTTTCGGAAACATTTTGTCTCTGTTGATTAGCACCTCCTTAATCAGCTCCGGTTCCGTGATGACCAACTGAGCTTCAGCCCCGTACCAACTTAGGTAATTCCTCCCTACAAAATGTTTGCACAAAAATCTCAATAATGAACTAACTAGTGTCAGATCAAAGTTCCAGGAGTGGTCAGCACAGTATTACAACGAAAGCTTATATTTTCAATTACCGTATGTGCTGATCCACGAGTCGATGTGAGGCTGAACCTTAGGGAGTATGTCATGAGAGAGATCGTCCATGGGCGTGCTTCTGGCTTCCATTCTCATTTTCATTGTTTCCTTGGTGGTCCCATGGAGGAACCGGTAAGGAGGGCCTCTGATTCCCTGTCGGGCCATCATCCTCTGTATCCTGAGTGGATTCCACCATAGCCGGTGCACGAGCTCGGCGAGGGACCGTAAGATCAGAAACACAAACAGAGAGCTCAACACAAATGCTATGCTGATCCCCATTATTTTCCAAGATCGACAGAGATTTTCTTGGGCGTGTTCAGTTAAATAATTCAACTAGGATCCTTCGGGGTAGATGGCAACATCGCCTCATAGATAGAATCCTCCGCTTGCTGACAATGGAGACAGACACGACGGAAAATGACAAACTTCTCGACGTTGACTATTCGGAAGGAGACATGGAGTAGGGGGAGGCTGAGCCTTGATCAACACCCTTGAAAATAAACATAGAATATCCATGAGAAACAATTAATTTGATGGACATCGGTGTCAGCTGATTGGGATTGCATGAAAAAAGGTAAGCTCTTACGTCATGCAGTAGGTGCAACTTCTCCTTATAGACTAGTACAAGCCTGGGAGAAAGCAATCGTGAAAGTCGAAATCAAGCAAGCAAAGTCGTGAAAGTCTTATGATGGATCAGGATAATCACTTTCTTTCCATCAAAGCACAAATTCAAGACAAAACTTCGAACTTAATTATTTTACCATATATGTTGATCATGTGTGGATTTGAGGCGGAATCTTAGGAAACATGTCATGTGAGAAATTATTCATGGGTTTGTCCTTATGGTCATCTTATATGATTCCTTGGTGCTTCCATGGATGAACTTGCAAGGAGGACCTCTGATTCTCTGCTCATTCATTATCCGCTGAATCCGAGCGGGTTTCACTAGGGGTGTCAATGGGTCGGGTCGGGTCGGGTTTTGATGTTACCCGACCCGACCCTAATCCTATAGGGTCATGCTTTGACCCGACCCGACCCGACCCGAAACGCATTAGACCCAAACAAAATGGTCGGGTCGGGTCAAAGCATGACCCTTTACAAATTTGGTTTTAATTTCTTGTTTAGCTCAAAAACTCTAGAGAGTTGAGAGCCAAAACGTACAGAGAGAGATAAAAACTTATTTTCTTTTGTTTATTTTATCTTACTTTACCATTTTCCCTCAACGGATGAGGATCAAAAAGGACGAACGGTACCAGTGTCAAAAAAGCCTTCCATGCGACCCGTTTTGACCCGACCTGTGACGTCCTGAAATTCAAAGCCCTTTCTAGAGAGAGTGGTCGCGAGTCCTCAAAACGGCTAGTCAATGGAGGTCATAACAAAATGGCATCGGGGAGAAATTAACAAGGCATGAAGACCCAAGATTGGACTTAGGATTGTCGGGAACGTGCGGGATGGACTTTCGGGCGATGCTTCCTTAATAGTCGACGGAATCGGTCGAGTCGAGTTTTTGAGAAAGGGATTTTGGACCGAGAAACTGTGCCTATGAGGACGTGGGCCGGGCAAGAACAGTGAGGGCCTCACGCCCAAGGTGGGACGGCCACCATAGAAGACTGAGGCAACGAGCGAGCCCGTTGGACCCAACCGACCCCTCACCCGTCCTAGCCCGATGTCTAAACTTGAGCCAATTCGAGCCCAATAAATTCCCGAGCCCGTTCCTACCCATTTCCCAGCCCATTTCCTAGGCCCGCCCTTCCATTTTCAGCCCAAGGACAGATTGGGAAATGTGCAAGGTGGAAATGACCAAAATGCCCTTGGATATTTTGAAGAAAAGTCAAAAGGAAGAGAGAGAAGATGAGGTCATTGTTTGGCAAGTGGGGCAAGTCTTGATGGCTTGGATAAGGCTTATCCTTCAGCCTTCACTTCACTTTCTCTCTCCTCTTCATCTTCCCCAAATCGCAGCACCTCTCTCCCACGGTTTTCCTTCCTTCCTTCTGTTTTTCAGTTCTGACCTTTCACCGAAAATCGAGTTGTTCATGGCCTTCCCGGTGGAATCTCGAGACGTGCCACCCACCGTTGCGCTCGGGAGAGAGAATCCGTACGGATAGCGTCGGCCGTTCGTCGAACGGAGCCGCCATACGATCCGTACGGCGGCCGGAAGCCGCCTGCTCGCCGGACCGTCACTGTAGCGACCAGTTCTGCTATGTTCCGCCTTTTGACCTGTTTTCCTCCATTTTCGACCTAATCACCGCCCATACCAGCCACAAGTGATTCCCCCTCGACCCCCAGGTGCTGTTGGTCGCTGGCCCGCCGCTCGCCGGAGCTCCGGGCAGCCCGTTCAACTCCGATCAGCCACTTTCCTCCTGTGCAGTGCAGTTTTCAGTGTTGCAGTGGGTATTCCGAGTTTGCTGCTGTTGTTCCAGCCCCGGGACCACCTTGGATCGTTGTGGTAGAGGTCCCTGGGTGTCGGGTTCGTCGCCGTCGCCGCGTCCGCGTCTCCGGCCCGCTTAACGGGTGAGTTTAGCTCCTAATCCCTATTTAGTGCCTAAACTTGCTTAGGGTTGGGTTAATTAGTGTTAATGCTGGTTTAGGAGGGTTAATTAAGTGTATTAGCCCTAAGATAGGTGGTTAGATATTTGATTAAGATTAGATTAGCTTAATCTTGCTTAATTATGCTTGATTATGCTTAAGTGTTGATTATGTGTGGTTTATGTGATAATTAAGCTTGTTTAGCTTAATTGATTGATTAATTGTGTTTAATCAATGTTTTGTTTAATTTCTGAATTTAATTTATTGTTAATTGAATTTCGGAAATTACCGTTCACGGGATTACTGTTCATTGATACTGTTCACGGATTCATCGTTCATGATTCATGTTCACGGCACTGTTCACGGCACTGTTCATCCGGAAGTGAAATTGTGCATAATTTCATGTGCCTTGATCATATGAAGTGAAATTGATGTGTCGTGGCATGAACATTCGCATGAATCGTGTGAATTTCACAAAAAAGGGAAAAATGATTTGTCCGAGGGACACCGGAAATGGACTGCCTTTATGAGAAAGAAAGTGATTTGTCCAAGGGACACTGGAAATATACCGCTTTTATGAGAAAGGTGGGGAAAATGGTTTGTCCGAGGGACATCGGAAATTGACCGCTTTTGTGAGAAATGATTTGAGGTTTTATATGCAAGCATGTGTGCATTGGCTAATGCTCAAAGATAATAAGCGGATTGTGATGGAATGCTTGCGTGATCACTAAGTTGAACCCGATTTATCGGAGATTATGGAAAGGGAGGGCACGGTTGCGCCTCTGCGGAGGAAGGGCGCCGTAGCGCCGTTGCGCCTCGGAGGGCACGGAAGGGCACGGTTGCGCTCTGCGGAGGAAGGGCGCCGTAGCGCCGTGGCGCCTCGGAGGGTATGGAAGGGCACGGTTGCGCCTCTGCGGAGGAAGGGCGCCGTAGCGCCATAGCGCCTCGGCCTGCACGGAAGGGCACGGTTGCGCCTCTGCGGAGGAAGGGCGCCGTAGCAATAGCACGGAAGGGCACGGTTGCGCCTCTGCGGAGGAAGGGCGCCGTAGCGCCGTTGCACCTCGGCCAAGTTGTAGCCCTGTGGGGCAGTAATAATCGGGACACGTGTGGATGCGAGAGTGCATGAGAAAACATGGCATCATTGGTTCCGATTATGCATGAGGTGATCATATCATTTATGGCACACACGCATGAATTGATAACGTGCAGGGGTGGCAATGGCCAGGTGAGATCGCTTGTGACGCGACTCGCATGTGATTGATGAACTGCATCATCTAACGGCCATGTGCATTGCGTGTATTGTGCTGATTTATAACGTGCAGGGTATGGCATACCGGGTAAGGTTGCATGTGAACCGACTATTCGATTGTTGGTTGCATTGCTTGCATTGAATGAGATTTAACGTGTAGGGTATGGCATACCGGGTAAGGTTGCATGCGAACCGACCTCTGATTGTTGGTTGAACCCGTCTCGTGGTTTGATTGCGATTCCGGGTGTTTGTGGTCGGGTTGAGTGAGGGGTGGTTCTGGAGAGATACCCCGGGTTGAGTTGGCGTACTAACCGGGGCTTAGGGGAAGAACTCGTTGAGATTTTATCTCAACCCGTCGTGGTTAACATTTTTCAGGTCTTTAGAATGGTGCACTCGCTGTGGAGAATCCTGCCCCCCGTTTCTCTAGTGATCGACCTGACGGAGTCGAGTCCGATGGGTCCGAGTGACCGTGGTGTTGAACCCGAGGGTTCATTCTGTATAGCTGGATTAACCTAGTTTCTTTTTGGCCTAGCTTAGAGGATGGATCGGCCCCTTTTGTCGGGCTTGTAATTCAAAAGACGATCCTCCATTGGTTAATCCAGTAAATTGTGTAAATGAGTAGTGATGGTTGTTCTTGTTATTCATCCCTCTATCCCCGATTGATTGTTGGACCGGGATGGTTCGTCTTCGCTTGCGCATAACAAAAGATTAAAATGAATGGTCGTCGACGAGTCTTGGGACGTCGCTTTCAATTGACCATGGTAAGGGGTTGTCGCGTGCTCGGGGTTCGGGGCGTGACACGACCCGACCCTAAATTTAGGGTATTTTCGGGTCGGGTCCGAGTATGGAGCGGTATCGGAAAATACCCTAAGTTTAGGGTCGGGTCGGGTCGGGCCGAGTCGGCTCGGGTCTTTTTGACACCCCTAGGTTTCACCATTACTTGTACCGGAGTTCGACAAGGGACAAGAAGAGAAACAAGAACAGAGAACTCAAGAGGATGAGCACTTGCATGGTCTCTTTCCGGGGTGGGAAGGGAAGGAAGTGGAGGAAACTAGAAATTCGAAGCACGTTTGTTGAAGTGATAATAATCAAGATTTTGGTGGAGGAAACTAGAAATTCAAAGCACGTTTGTTGAAGTGTTGTGGGGTACAAATTCTTAAAGAAATAGAACCCACAATAATTTCTAATAATTTTTTTATTTTTTTGTGACTCATTAAGACTGTCATTGATTAAGAAACATCACTTAATCATTTCCCGAGAATAATAGTATCTTCTAAATTGCAAAAAATCAAATAATAAATAATTATAAATTATTGTGAGGTTTACTTTCTCAAGAGTTTCTAATTCACGACAAGTTGTTATCCTCATAGTAATTCAAAAATGTTATACCAGTAAAGCCCTTTAAGAAATCATCACTCAAGACAATTAATGCGATATGATAAAGCTTCATTATATGCTTAAAAGTATATGTGTTTCATTTAGGGTTTGACGCCATAATAGAAAAACATCTTTGCTCACTTAGTTTTTTTATTCATGCATTGCATTTATCAGATTATGTGTGCAAAAAGGATTGATTAGACTCACTTTAGTGTCAAGTAACTAAAACAGCTAATACTGCGAAAAACCTTAAACCGGTACACCTATGATAAATTTATGTCAAATGACCACAAAAAACCCCTTAAACCAGTACAATTATGATAAATTTACCCGAAAAAACTAATTTTTTGATGGTCAAAAGCCTCAAACAAGTACATTTATAATAAATATACCCTTTGTTATATTGGATTAACACCACAAAAATCACAAAATTGGTAAAATTGTGACATACGAAAAGTAAAATCCCAAATTAATATATTAACTGTTACATGTCATCCAACTTAGCAATTTAATAGTGAAATTTAATGGAAACTAATGAAGAATAAATTTGTTATGAGTGTACCTGTTTGGAATAAATTTGTTAAAGGTGTACCGGTTTAGGTTTTTTCGTGGTCAGAAAATTAGTTTGGAATAAATTTGTCACAAGTGTACCAGTTTGAGTTTTTTCATGATATTAACCCTTAATAAAATTAGACGGTTGGTAAGTTTGCCCAAGGCATTGTATATGTGTTATTGGAGAAACTGACTATTGTAATTGAAATATAATTTTCTTTCAATCGTACATGTTTGAAATCTAAATCATGAGTTTCTTGTAATTCATCAAATTTTACAAGTTTAAGGTTGAGACTTTCTAGCACCTCAAGTAATGGGCGGCAATAATAATCCTTTTCGTGTTATAGTCGTGTCAACCTATTTGACATGATTAATGAATGTAATATAGATTTTCTTTGACTCTTCAACTTGTATAAGTTCAACTCAATCGTCTAGTCTATTTAATTAAAAGGACCATGTTGATTTGGTTAAATACTTTGCCCATACTAACATATTTGGATTAAATTAGCTATATACATTTCTTTGCTTTACTATGATAATTATATCATAAGCGAAATATCGGTAATAATCAATATATTTGAAATAAACGTGATGATTAGTTTGACGGCTCATTAGGCTTGCTACAATGAAAGCATATTTAGCCGGCCTACCCAAGCAATGGTCCTGCTTTCTTAGGCCCTATTTATTTATTTATTTATTTTATTATGAATTTTAGTTTTTCTTCTCTGTTATCATTGGTCGATCCATCTAGAGAACTTGACCACTTGATACAGATATGGTCTAGCTCCAAAGGGACCCCTGACTCTTGATTTGTGTAGGAATGGGGTCTTAGGAGCAAATGATCCAGGTGGTGGTAGACTCTTGGAGTTAAAGATTGTCGTCAGACTTTCGGTATCTGCAATCAATTACATCTTTTTTGTAGCCAACTATTCTCATTAGATAGAGAGATATCATATCTTACTCCTGTCCCAATACATGCAACAAACTTCCAATGCTAGTTTCTCATGGAGGCACATGAGGACGACCGATGTTAGGTGGTCTTGAGCATGTCTCATCCCAAAAACTAACTTAAAGGATAAGGTTTTCCTTCATACTTATAAATTGATCACTAGCCCTTTTCACAATCTATGTGTAACAACCTCAACGACAAATCGCTAGGAAAATTCAGGATCTGGCTAGTTGGAGGACGGTGAGTTTGTAAGTGGTGTTCGTTTTTCGAACCAAACAAAATGAATGTTAGAACAACAATTAAGAGCAATAAATACAGTATAGAGAAGACACTGGCCTAACTGACGTAAGGTTACTACGACCACCACCTTGTAAAAAACTCAATGAATGGTTGCTCAAATAACAAGAGCAACAAACTAACAAGAGCTCTAATACCAAGTGAAGAATAGACGAGAAAAGAGAATTGTAAAATTTCTGTATATTTCCATGTGTTCAATAACAAAAAGTACCCGAGCTTAATTATAAGATTTACATGATGACTATCTTTAAATAATAGAAAAGTACAACATCAACCACTATCAATCATGATCAATCAAGGAAGATGACACATAAAATCTTGAGAGACAAATGGAATCAAGGAAAATATATCTCTAACACTTCTCGTTCATGGTTCTATTCTATTCCATCACTCCTCCATCAACATATATGTTCCCCTAATTTTCACTCGTCATCTTCTATATCTATTATTCATTTTCACTTGCTTTCACCTCTTCCGTTCGCAACTAGGTGCGAATATATTTCACCTGGACATAACTGAACATGATGTGCTAAACAATTATTTTTTCAGGAAACTCGCTCTAGGTAATCAAAACAGGACTCACCTAATCCGTCATCATTAAAGGGGTCAAACCCCCAACCCTACTTCACCTGGACATAACCCGAAACACATGTTTAAGTTAAACTGAACTTCTGTGGCTCTTTCATGAAACTAGAACTCCAACATTAACTCGACCATATACGCAGATCAACAAGCTATAATGGATGACATATAACTTGAAGCCCATGTTGAGGACGAGTGGTGAGGATTTGAGTTGGGCTGTGGATGTACCCTGGAGACAACTTGAAAGTGTAGCGCTGCAGAATCATTGAAAGGACCATTTTCGCCTCGTTCATCGCGAAGTTCATTCCTACACACATTCGAGGTCCGAAGCCAAAGGGAAGGAACGCCACCGCGTTATTGTTGGTGGCCTTAGAGACGCCTTGTGAGAACCGCTCTGGTCTGAAGAGGTGCACATCTTCTCCCCAGAGCTTAGGGTCGTGGTGAATCTTAAGGTTTGCTACGAAGACTTGAATATTAGGAGGAAGAACAAGTTTCCCTAGCCTAAGTTGCTGGTTGACTTTTCGAAAAATTCCAATCACAGGAGGGTATAAACGTAGAGCTTCGTTCATGATCATGCTGATCTGCACAAAAGAGTAGACGTTAGTTGACAACACGTAAAACTGAGAATTTAGAAGAGGGGCAATTTCAATATTTCTTTCCCAGTAAAAAAAGAACCATTTTCCATCCTCCCTAAATTTTTTAAAGAGTTGTCAAGTGTCAAAAAAAAATAAAAAACTATTGGTACAGAAAGTTACCGGTCATATAACTTCCTAATAACTAACGATACTTTTATTGAATTACTAATTTTTTTTTCACATTATAGCAAATCATCAATGTTTCTTATCTTGAACTAACTTTTAGTGTTTTTTTTTTTTTACCAATAGTTTAAAATTTTGAACTTCTATATGAATTCATCAATATTTACTTGAGAAATTTACTAAGTTTTTTTTATTAAATTACAAATTAGTTTTGGATTACCAACTTTTTAGAAGTTTTACGTAGGACCTTAAAAATTTGAAGCGTTGATAAGTTATGCAACAAGACCCGTTTGCTAACAATTTTTTTTTCTTTTCCCACCAAAATTTGAAATATTGTCAAAATTTTAAAAATTGTAAAAATTATGTATGATTCTAGGAGTTTTGAGTTTGAATAGGGCAAATGAGACGCAAGATTTAGATTATTTAAGGAAAGAGTAGAAATCAATCAAGACAAATCCAGAAGTTGGTAAGTTAGTACAAAAATTGCTAATTCCCAAACTATAAAAGAAGTCAATAATTTCATAAAAGTGTGGGCATATTATCAACAAGTTACATAAAAACTCACCGGTTTTTTTAACCAACAATTTTTAACAATTATTGATCGTTGAGTGTCAATGTTTACATATAAGGGTGTTCCTCAAACAAAGTTGCAAACGGTATAATTCTGGTGATATATAGAGTATCAATGAGTTTGAGTTTTGGATTCAAGTAATCAGCCATACCACTATGTTGTGCCATACCTATATGTGCTAGGAGGATCATTTCTAGTAGGGCTTAGCATAATGGACCACTAAAATCGAGACCAGCCAATTTAGTTCGGTTCCTGATTCCATTTTTTTTTAAACGGTGCTTCAATCCAATTGATTTTTTAATATATATATTTTATTTTTTTAAATAACAATAAATTCTAAAATGGATTATTTTACTTCTCAAACAAATATATAAGTATTAAACTTCCACTGAAACTTTCATGAAATCAATAGTCTCAATTGAAAACTATTGTGGCCAAAAGACCAACAAAATCACTATGTCTTCCTTGCTATTTAAAGAGAAAGCCTACTTGTTAGTTTCTTCTTCCACTCAATGTGGGACTAAGGCTCTAAGAGCCATGGCCTTCATTCCTCACACTCACTCCCTTTCCCCCCTTCTCTCTCTCTCTCTCTCTCTCTCTCTCTCTCTCTCTCTCTCTCTCTCTCTCTCTCTCTCTCTCTCTCTCCTCACTTATAAGTAGACTCATCAAATGGGTGGGTTTGGTTGGGTTTGGTTTGGGTTGAAAATGGTCCTACCCATTAGGGGTGTGCAACCGGATCAGGTTGACCCGGGAACCGGACCGGACCACCCGGAAAAACCGGTCCGGGAACCGGTTCCAGCTTTTGGGAACCGGTTGGAACCGGTCCGGAAACCGGTTCCACTGGAAAACCCACCCGGCCCGGACCGGTTTTTTTTTTTAAAAAAAGGAAAGAACAGGCTTGCAGATGAACAAATCGACGGAAGTCAAGGAACCCTAGCTTTTTCTCTCCCATCGTTGCTCTTCTCCCATCGCTGCTCGCTCCTTCTCCCCCGATCTACTTGCTCCGCCGCTGCTCAACCGACAAGGCGACAATTGCTGGTCGCTTCTTCTCCCCCGACGACGAGTGCTGCTCACTTCTTCTCCCCCAATCAACTTGCTCTGCCGCTGCTTGTCAAGGTAACCGATTTTTTCTCTCTCCCTCTCCATCTCCCTCTCTATCCTTGCGTGTGTGTTTGACAGTTTGTGTCCACTGTCCATGGCGCACTTGCCAAACCAGATCCGGGTGGGGGCATTGGGAAGGTGGTCCGCCTCTGGAGCGAGATGTTCTGGACCTCCGGAGCCAGTTTCGGGTTTCCAGCTCCAAGGTCCTGATTCTCGTTGGCGCAGGTAATAGCCTCCTCCGTTCCGCTTCCGTTTGTTCAATCGTGGTCGCTAGCGATCCGATTGGGCCGCCACTTGCTTGCCGAACGGATTTTATTCAGGATTCGCGTTGAAGTTTCCAAACGCCTCCCTCGGTTAATTTTCAGTTGCGGCGCGGTGATTTTGATTGCTCTTGAGCATTTGCGATCGAGTCGTTGGTTTCTGGTTGTAGGATTCTATTTGTTAGTTAAGGTCCTGTGTGGTTCTTATTGTTGATGAGTCGATGAGGCATGCCTTGTGGACACAAAGAAAGGAGAGAAAGAGCTTTTATTGCCAGAAAATGTTATGTTTGGTTCAATGGTTAGAATGTTTAGCTCCGAATCCAGACAATGAGCTCTCTTTGCTACTAAGTGTTTTGTCATGTTTGAGTCGAGGATTGGATTTTTGTTCACTTGTCGGTCATCTGACCGATTTAGGCAGTTTCAATAATCTCTGGCTTTCTGTCTCCCTCGTTGTGCAACAAGTTTAACTGGTTCAATCATTTTCAATAGTGAACGGCTTTCGGAGCTCGTTGCACAGCTTCAGGAAATTCTGAAGGGTGTGGATGAGGCTGAGGTCTCGTCCAACAAGTTTGATAGCGCTCTTCTTGCAGTTCAGGTATTGCACAGCTATTTGCCATCCTTGAGACACTTCGTTTTTTGATACATTCGGTAGCCTCAAAAATTTGACAACAGTCTTTTTATAAGTAAGAAGTGATATTTTAATGCTTATGCAATCGAGAAACAATTTTCATTGGTGAATACTGCACTGTTTGGAATTCTAATGTCGAGTAAATATGGAAGGATGAAATAGATGTGCAGCTTAGTAATAGGATCCTTGTCCTGATATAAGTGCATCATCTATTATATCTATTGAAGGTCATCACTTTCACTTGAACTGATAATGATAGCCAATGAAGAATGATAAGAAGATCATCTTGTTGCAGAAATTGACACTTTACCTAAGTTAATATATGCATGCACTGAATTAGGCTCAGGATGGTCTTGCTGGAACTAATGCCATATTTACATCTTGGGTCAATCATCCGTAAAGTATTTGTATCTTGGGTCATTAGAAGTTTGTCATGAGTGGAGCTGATTTATAAGTATTCTACATTTTTTTAAATGATAATGATGAATCTCTCCACATTGTCCAGACTATCAGAGTCAATTACTATGATATTGCAGAAACAAGCTTAATTTGGCATTCATGATAATCTATGAAACAGTACATTTTGAATCATTTAAACTAGAAAAAGGGGAAAGCCTTATTTGAAAAGAACGGATATCTTAATGAAAAATCAAGTGTATAATTGGTGATCATTAGTTCTGAACATGGAGCTGAAGTTCAAGCATGTTGAAAGAGTTGTTGATGCATTCCAATAGGTAAGCTAGAGAGTTAAAAGTAGTTCAGGACAGCACATCAGACTGAGGTTTTTTGACTACCTTCCAAGCGCATAAATATCTTAATGTCTAAGATATTGTACTTGACAGATTATTTTGGTATACCGGGCTATAACTCTTTCTAGTATCCACAAATGTGTCAACATTTTTTATGACAACATAAAAGAAGATGCAATTGCTTGGGGGTAGAGAAAAACAATTACTTTGGCTGTACATTAAGTATCATTCAAATAGGATCTATGGATTCCTACAAAATAGAAAAGAAGAATTATTTGAGGATTCTTTAAATAAGTAGCTTGATGTTGGTTCACATCAATTTTTTTTCTACTTATTTGCCCAATAATATTTGAGATTCATGAGCCAGACTTTTCTGTATCCAGGATTTGTATTAGACAAGGAAGATCGAAGCATCACTAGGTCTGATACATACTTCAAGGAGCATGGTTTCTCGATGATTTTTCTTTGTACATGAATTGCAGGTCTTTTTTAGAGATTTTGCACAAGTGTTGTTGGTGATCGATTTGCTTGCCAAATGGAGGAAAGGAGTTGGAGTGGGTGTTAGAGAAAAGGAGGAGAAAAATGGTTCTATGTCTAAGCATATTGAAGTTAACCACGTCGCCACCTTGCTGTCCAAGCAAATTAAATTGCTTATTTTTTATGCAAATTAACTATGTTTGGTGGAATATTGAATGTAATGCAAAGTTAAATTAGTAGTTGTGGGAATGAGGATAATGTTATATCATGTTTGTTGATAATGTTCATGCAATTATATGATTTTTGCACTTTCTTGTCGGTCAAATTAGGATGATTATGTTATTGTTTTCTCGCGAATTAATTTAAAATTTGAAATCGTTTAGGATATTGAGTGGTTAAAAAACAGGTTCTAATAAAAACAGGGTAGATCCTGTTCCGGACCGAAAAAAAAAATGGTCGGGTCCAAAACGGGGTCCAATGAAAACGGGGTTGGGTACGGGGTCCAAAAATAGGAACCGGTTATAATAGGGTCGGGTACGGGGTCGAGGTCCGGACCCTACCCACCCCGGGACCCGATCACCCCTACTACCCATATGACCAATTTAACATGTTTTGACCTATATTCATATAATATAGATCTAGTGACCCATACACGACCTAACCCATATTCGACCCATACCCGACCCTACCCGTATTGCTAAAAGCCATTATCATTGTAGAGAAACCCAAACTAACTCTAAACACTATACTAAATGAATAAAACTTCAAATCATATTTAAAAAATTAAAAAATAGTAAATAAAATAAAAAATATAAAAAAAACTATTTTTAAAGAATTTCACCAATTAAATATATTTTTGTAAAAAACCTATAAATTGATATGGGGTGGAGGCGAGTGGCAGAGACGAGCAGTGGAGTGTCACGGTTACTGATAGGTCACCACTACCACTCACCAAGCTTGATGATGACTTAAAGAAAAAAAACACATTTTATAGTTGGGTTAAAAATGGATCGAAAATTACTCATACTTTCTATAGTTGAGTTGAAAATGGGTCGAAAATGAGTCACACATTCATTGAGATGACTCAAAGAAGAAAAACATATTTTACAGTTGAATTAAAAACACATTTTATATACCCATTTTTGACCCATTAAGATAGAATACAACTCACAAAATGGGTTAATGACCCATTTTGAAGCCCCTACTTGTAAGGGAGAAGGCACTCCAAGCCTCCAAGAGTCCCACATCGACTAAGTACTCATAAAGCCTAAGAGATATTATCTATAAAAGTCAAGCCAAGCCTGCCTTGCCACCTTGTCGTTCAAGGCCTTAATGGCTGTAAGTGAACGAAAAGACCCATCTAAGTGTTTTTTACGCTTAAGCAAAAGAAGTTTAGATTTTTTCATGTAGAAATAAATTCCATTGGTTCGTTTGGCAACCCCAGAGCACGGGAAATGTGGCCGGTTCTGTTGGACTGGCCCGAGGAGGACCGGAATCGATGGCCCAGTCCGATCCCCGGCCCTAAGGAAGTGATCTCGTTCCCAATTTTGGGAACTGAGATCACCCCTAATTATTAGTCTACCAAATCAATCGAGACAAAGGCCAGTTCGATTTTCCATACCGTGCTTAACTTTGCGATCCCATCAGAGTCGGGGTCTTCATTGCCGAACACATCAAGGACCTCCTTCCTTGCTTCCTCCTGCCAATCCGAATGAACCGCCAGGAGAAATATGACCCACGTTAGCATCGCAGTGGTGGTTTCTTGTCCGGCGACGTAGAATGTCTTGCACTCGTCCACCAGATCGTCGACGGTTATTTTCTTGCTCTCATCCTTATCATGATAAGCCTTCACAAGCTGCCCTAGGAAATCATTCCCATAGTCATCTGCTTCCCCAGCCTTCACCTTCTTCTCTCTTTTCTTGGCGATCTCCAAGATCGCATTACGTATGCCTTTCTCGAGCTTCTTGGCTTCAATTTCATCCACCGTCTTCCAAATCTTGCTGTGTCCAGATTCAACAAGAAACAAATTAGTTTGTGAATCTAAAGTATGGATTGATTTTCTGACAAATGTGTGTTCAAGTCGCCACCTCCATTTACCTTAATAGCGAGTTGCATTTACTCCTGTGATAGACAAGTTTGTGCTAATTCGTATAACATCATTATAAAAAAAAATTTGGTCAAAACATCTTTACGATATACAAGCTACCTTTCATGATTCTGTTAGCTTGTTCAGACATTGGGAAGAATCGCAAACTGTAAGTTTGATCACATAATTATACTCCTCTGACTCAAAATTATTGGGATTTAGCGCACAATCACATTGAATTAGAGAATTAAAGTGAGAAAAAAATTGACACATAAGGTTTATATTATGCTTCATCCTTAAGTTAGGGCTATGTCCAACGGAGAATTCTGCTATAATTAGTACCTTGCACTTTTTTGTTATAACCATCAATTTACAAGATAAAGAATTCTATATACCCAAAAATTATTCATGGTCCCAAGTCTAAACTATTAAGAAAATATTAGCTAAAACTATTAAAGCCATTTGGTGGTTTGGGGGAGTTGTCTCTATGGCTTCCTTCGAGGTGGCTCCTCGGACCCTTGCCCATGTAGCGGGGCGTGAGAGATCCCCACAACTTTATATTGACGGGGAATATATACCACACCCCAACAAAAATCATTCATCAGACTTTTACTAACTTATGTCTTTTAGTGAAATTTGATGTGAGTCTCACTGTTCCTTGTGATTGGAATTGCTTGGATCCGACTCCACATGAATCAAGTTTATCATATTCCGTCACCATAGAATGTCCACATAATTTCCACGTGGATCCCACATAAATCAATGATTTTGATGGCCTATGATCCGTAGACAATTATCCACGCAATTTTTTTTTCTCGACTTTTCAAAACACGATCAGCATAGTCTATTTGACTGAGCCAAAGCGGGCTCACGGAGGTTTCGATACTTTTCTTTTTTAGCTTCTATACATCCTAAGGATAAGACAATTTTTCTTAGGAAAATGTTGAAGAGGAATACCTTATTCCCGGGAACCTCATAAGCGAAGCATTCCTGGACGCTAACAAACCCAAGTTTGTCAACATCTCAAAGATGCTTCTCCCTTCAACGTAGCTACTCCCGAAAGCTGTCCTCGAAATCACTTCGGACGTCAATAACCTAAACTCTTCAAACATTTCAATCTCTTTTCCTTCTCTTTGCTTCCATTTCTCTAACATCATGTGGACACTCTCCACCATCGCTGGAACCATGTTCTGCACTTCAATTCGTTCCCGTCAATTCATAACTCAAATCTCAAGATTGCATGAAAGTCTCTTTCCACTTGATAAGCACAAGAAACTTGACATTAGAATTACATAGTAACAAATTACAGCGCTTCAGTATACACCAAACCTAATTACCTTGAGGCTTTCCCCATGGAAAGTGTGATCGGCAAGTCTACGCTTCTTCGCCCATTTTACCCCATCTTTTGTCGAAAAGAGCCCTTCTCCAAAAATCTTCTTGCTGAAGTCCCCCGCTTCTGGTTTTGTAAAGGTTTTGTCTCTGTTAATTAGCACCTCCTTAATCAGCTCCGGCTCCGTGATGACCAATTGAGCTTCAGCCCCGTACCAACTTAGGTAATTCCTCCCTACAAAATGTTTGAACAAAACTCTCAATTATGAACAAACTAAAGTCAGATCAAAGTCTCAGGAATATACAGCACAGTATTATAACAAAAGCTTATATTTTCAATTACCATATGTGTTGATCCATGAATCGATTTCAGGCTGAACCTTAGGGAATATGTCAAGAGAGAGATCGTCCATGGGCGTGCTTCCGGCTTCCCTTCTCATCTTTAATTTTTCCTTGGTGCTCCCATGGAGGAACTGGTAAGGAGGGCCTCTGATTCCCTGTCGGGCCATCGTCCTCTGTATTCTGAGCGGATTCCACCACAGCCGGTGCACAAGCTCCGCAAGGGACCGTAAGATCAGAAACACGAAGAGAGAGCTCAACCCGAACGCTATGCTGATCCCCATTACTTTCCAAGATTGACAGAGATTTTCTTGGGCGCTGCGTGGAGTTAAATAATGCAACCAGGATCCTTCGGGGTGGATGGGTGGCAACATGGCATCGTAGACGAAGAACACCGCTTGCCAGCGATGGAGACAGACACGATGGAAAATGACAACCTTCTCGACGTTGACGATTCGCAAGGAGACGGGGAATAGGGAGAGGCCGAGCCTTGGCCAACACCCTCGAAACTAAACTAAGAATATCCATGAGGAAAAAATTATTAAGTCGGACGTCGGTGTCAATCAATTGGGATTGCCTGAAAAATGGTAAGCTCTTACGTCATGCAGCCGGCGCAACTTCTCTTTATAGACTGGTAGTAGGCGGGGAAAAAGCGATTGAGAAAGTTGAAATCAAGCAAGCAAATTGCTCATTCAATGGATTAGTGTCGTGAAAGTCTAATGATGGCTTAGAAAAGTTACTTTCATTCCATCAAACACAGAATAATCTTTCTTTCTTTTTCTTCCAAAACATAGAGTAATATATATTTTTTTGTTTAGGATAAGAAACATAGAAACAATTGCTCCTAGTATGACCTGACAGGCCTAACGTAATACATGGGAAAATGAATACAATCTCTTTTTTAGAGATGCTGAATGGAAATGATCAATTGTTATGAAGATTGTTTTTCTAGATGATTCATTGCTAGTACTAACATTCATGCAAATATTCTATCCACGTGGGACATTCATTTCCATTATCCGTAGGATGAAAAAGATTAAGCCAAATCAAAGAAACTGCCCAAAATTTGTTAGGACTTGCAATAGAAGCCATCATGAAGTAGGAGTGGATTAGACTTGCATTCACTAAAAATGTAAATCAGTTATGGGTCAATTAAGATATATTTGACTACCTCTATAATGCATGGCATTTTGATGTGAAACTTCTTTTGCAAATTTCCACCTCACATGTGAACATCCTGTGTTGGGCCAAGCTCCTTCTTAATCCAAGAGTCCTTCAACACCAACATTATTGTTACTCAAACTTCAAATTTTAACTCAATCTTCTTGACCTAGCCAAATTCAGCGAGAAGCCAACACCATTAGCTACCTCCATCAAGAAGTCACACCTAAGGTTCTTTCTTGGATGTATCCACAAAACATTAATACACATTAAAAGTGGTCACCAATCAACTATTAGCTCTTATATCGCTTGTTTAGTCGATGCAATGGAAAACTGTTAGCTTCTCATGATATAATTTTAGACACTGAATTTTTTTAACTAACATTGGACCTATTTTGAATCAAAGCCAACTTTCGTCGAAAGCCTGATTAAGTTGAGCAAACGGATGATATTCGTGAAGAGCCTTCAACAATATCCCATTCGTCCAAATCTGGCATTCGAATCATGAGATAGGGGTATCTTTATTTACCTCATTGGCGATCACAATCCCATCCCCTAAAAGCTTCTTGACAAAGTCCTTAGACGGTGTTTTCGGATATGTTTTGTCTGTATTAACTAGAACCTCTTTGATCAGTTTCTGGTTCTGTGATGACAAGCATAGCTTGAGTCCCATGCCAACTTAAGTAATTTCGCCCTACAAAAGTCGCAAAAGATCCAACCAACAATCTAAGGTCGGATTATCCCACGGCAGCTTTTCATTAGGGACATTAAGTAGAGCGTAAAATCAAAACTAAAACATAGGACTTAATTATTCTACCATATGTGTTGGTCCATGTGTGAATTTCAGGCTTAATCTTGGGGAATATGTCATGAGGTAGATTGTCCATGGATATGTCCCTGATCTGCATGGTCATCTTAAATGATTCCTTGGACGATCTTGTAAGGAGGACCTCTGACTCCCTGCTCATTCATTATCCAATATCCACCGTGTCCTGAGCAGGTTCCACCATAACGTCTACCAGAGTTTGGCAAGAGACATGAAGAGGAACAGAGACAGAGAGCTCAAGAGGATGAACACTTGCATGGTTTCTTTCCGAGGTAGGAAGGGAAAGAAGTGGAGGAAACTAGAAATTCAAATCACAAGTTGGTGAAGTGATGATGATCAAGGTTTTAGTGATTTTCATATACAGATTCCAGAAAAATAACACAAGCAAACAATCCACACAAACTTAATATAATAATAAAATAATAGAATCAAAAGAACTCACTAAAAATTTTATTATCCAAGCTCATTCAAATTTGAGCTACATCTCCACGCAATTATTCTTCTTTATTTCCCACGCGCTTAAGGTTTTCGTCTTTTTGGCCGTCACAATCTCCCTTTTTCTTTTCTCCTTTTTCTTCTCACCCGTTCGCATGCGCTGTCTTTTATTGACTGATATGTGAGCTGTAGTTTTCAACTTATAAGCAAAAAGAAGAGGAAAGACAAAAAGAGAACTCTTAATAAAAATCTGTGAGCCGAGTGATAAGGACAGGCTCAAAATGACAGCCTTCTGGCGTTGATTGTTGGGATGATAGGATGATCCTAGAAAAAGTCTCTGGTCCTAGCTCTGTCTTTTGTCGGAGTGGGACACAGGCGGATTGTAACGCTGGAAAAGTCGCAATCGCGGCTCTAGGATTTTTCAAGAAATCATCCCTCAAGACATTGAGTGCTGAAGAGTATAGGCGTTTCGTTCAGGGTTCCGATGCCGTAATTAAGAACATCTTTGCTAGCTTAGATTTTATATTCAAGGATTGCATATATCAGATTACTAAGGTTTGACCAACTTTGTCCGAAAGTCAAACTTGCTGTAAAGCCTAATAATGGTAAATTTGATGATGGTCCTTGAGAGTTTTACAACGATATCCAATTTACCTTGAGCTGACACTCGAAAAATGAGATACGTGTTTTTTGATTCAGGCTAATATAGGATGACCCTTAGGGAGGGTTGCTAGCTAAAGGTAATATCCAATGTTCTGCCAAACAAATTATTGGATATAACAAAATATTCTCACGCTTGATCCAATCCTATTCTCCTCATCTTGGCTACTGTCCACACCCTAAAATACTGTAATTGTGGCAACAAACATCTTTATCTCTTGCAAACGGATTGGGTACATTTATTATATCGGCAAAAACCGAAAATGAATAAATATAATGGAGCGGTCGATTTCATCGGCGCACCTGCTTCTACAGTTTCTTGTCCTCGTATCCTGACAATTTCCTAGGAATATATGTTGGCACACATCGCTATGCATAGATGGTGGACTACACAGTAAAACATTTTTGTGCTGATTAAGAAGGATGATACGCTGATCGTCAGCATCTCCAAGCTCCGTTCGACAAATCCTAGAAGTACAACACAAGATATTGAAATATGTAAGCACTGATTTAAAGGTGTACCGGTTTAGGTTTTTTCGTTGTCAAAAAATTAATTTAAGGTAAATTTGTTACAAGTGTACCAGTTTGAGATTTTTCGCGATATTAACTCTTAATAAAATTAGACGGTTGGTAAGTTTGCCCAATGCATTGTTTGTGTGTTATAAGAGAAACTGACTATTGTAATTGAAATATAATTTTCTTTCAATCATACATGTTTGAAATCTAAATCATGAGTTTCTTGTAATTCATCAAATTTCACAAGTTTAAGGTTGAGACTTTCTATCACCTCAAGTTACGGGCAGCATATTAATCCTTTTCGTGGTATAGTCGTGTCAACCTATTTGACATGATTAATGAATGTAATATAGATTTTCTTTGACTCTTCAACTTGTATAAGTTCAACTCAATCATCTAGTCTATTTAATAAAAAGGACCATGTTGATTTGGTTAAATACTTTGCCCATACTAACATATTTGGATTAAATTAGTTATATACATTTCTTTTCTTTACTATGATAACTACATCATAAGTGAAATACCAGTAATAATCAATATATTTGAAATAGACGTGATGATTAGTTTGACGGCCAATTAGGCCTGCTACAATGAAAGCATATTTAGCTGGCCTAGCCAAGCAATGGGCCTGCTTCTTAGGCCCAATTTATTTATTTATCTATTTTGTTATGAACTTTAGTTTTTCTTCTCTGTTATCATTGGTCGATCCATTTAAAGAACTTGTACACTTGATACAGATATGGTCTAGCTCCGAAGGGACCCTGACTCTTGATTTGTGTAGGAATGGGGTCTTAGGAGCAAATGATCCAGGTGGTGGTAGAGCCTTGGAGTTAAAGATTGTCATCAGTATATGCAATCAATTCCATCTTTTTTGTAGTCAATGATTCTCATTAGATAGAGAGAAATCATATCTTACTTCCGCCCCAATACATGCAACAAACTTCCAATTAGGGGTGTAAAAAAACCGAACCGAACCGAACCGATAAGAGATTGTCCCGAACCGAACTGAAACTGTCCCGAACCGAATACGAACCGAACCGAAAATGCGGTTCGGTTCGGTTCGGTTCGGGACGGTTTTTCGGTTTTCCTATTTTTACTTTGTTTATTGAAATTTAAGTAAAGAAGAGATGATAGAGAAGAGAAATATTCAATTTTTATTAAGAATTCCAATTCGGTTCGGTTAACCGAACCGAACCGAAAAGCTTAATGGTTATTTTTCAGTTAACCGAACCGAAACCGAACTGAACCGAAAACATACAAAATTTCGGTTCGGTTCGGTTCGGTTTTATATTTCGGCTCGGTTTTTGACACCCCTACTTCCAATGCTAGTTTCTCATGGAGGCACATGAGGACGACTGATGTTAGGTGGTCTTGAGCATGTCTCATCCCAAAAACTAACTTAAAGGATAAGGTTTTTTTTCATACTTATAAAATGATCACAAGCCCTTTTCACAATCTATGTGGAACAACCTCAACAACAAATCACTAGGAAAATTCGGGATCTAGCTAGTTGGAGGACGGTGAGTCTGTAAGTGGTGTTCGTTTTTCGAACCAGACAAAATGAATGTTAGAACAACAATTAAGAGCAGTAAATACGGTCAAGAACAGACACTGGCCTAACTGATGTAAGGTTACTACAACCATCACCTTGTAAAAAACTCAATGAATGCTTGCTCAAATAACAAGAGCTCTAATACCAAGTGAAGAATAGAAGAGAAAAGAGAATTGTAAAATTTCTGTATATTTTTATGTGTTCAACAACAAAAAGTACCCGAGCTTAATTATAAGATTTACATTATGACTATCTTTAAATAATAGAAAAGTACAACATCAACCATTATCAATCATGATCAATCAAGGAAGATGACACATAAAATCTTGAGAGACAAATGGAATCAAGGAAAATATATCTCTAACATCACTCCTCCATCTACACATTTGCTCCCCTAATTTTCGCTCGTCATCTTTTATATCTATTATTCATTTTCACCTACTTTCACCTCTTCCGTTCGCAACTAGGGGCGAACGTATTTCACCTGGACATAACTGAACATGATGTGCTAAACAATTATTTTTTCAAGAAACTCAATCTAGGTAATCAAAACACGACTCACCTAATCTGTCATTATTAAAGGGGTCAAACCCCCAACCTACTTCACCTGGACATAACCCAAAACGCATGTTTAAGTTAAACTGAACTTCTGTGGCTCTTTCATTAAACTAGAACTCCAACATTAACTTGATCATATATGCAGATCAACAAGTTATAATGGATGACATATAACTTGAAGCCCGTGTTGAGGGCGAGTGGTGAGGATTTGAACTGGACTGTGGATGTACCCTGGAGACAACTTGAAAGTGTAGCGCTGCAGAATCATTGAAAGGACGATTTTCGCCTCGTTCATCGCGAAGTTCATTCCCACACACATTCGAGGCCCGAAGCCAAAGGGAAGGAACGCCACCGCGTTATTGTTGGTGGCCTTAGAGACGCCTTCTGAGAACCGCTCTGGTCTGAAGAGGTGCACATCTTCTCCCCAGAGCCTAGGGTCGTGGTGAATCTTAAGGTTTGCTACGAAGACTTGAATATTAGGAGGAAGAACAAGTTTCCCTAGCCTAAGTTGCTGGTTGACTTTTCGAGTAATTCCAATCACAGGAGGGTATAAACGTATAGCTTCGTTCATGATCATGCTAATCTGCACAAAAGAGTAAATGTTAGTTTTTTTTTTTTTTTTGATGTCCCAGGGAACCCCGCACCCTGCCAACAGCTAGGGGAGTAAACTCTGGGGGCCACACGTGCTAGCCACCAGACACATGCAACCAGGTAAGTCACCCTATGACGAAGCTAGGATTCGAACTCTCGATCTTTTGCGAGAGGAATAGAGCGCGAATCAGCAACGCCACCCAGGTGGGTGGTAAGAGTAGACGTTAGTTGACAACACGTAAAACTGAGAATTTAGAAGAGGGGTAATTTCAATGTTTCTTTCCTAGTAAAACGAACTATTTTCCATCCTCCCTAAATTTTTTAAAGAGTTGTCAAGTGTCAAAAAAACAAAAAAAACTAGTGGTACAGAAAGTTACCGGTCATATAACTTCAGAATAACTTACTAATAACTAACGATACTTTTATTGAATTACTAATTTTTTTTCACATTATAGCAAATCATCAATGTTTCTTATCTTGAACTAACTTTTAGTGTTTTTCTTACCAATAGTTTAAAATTTTGAACTTCTACGTGAATTCATCAATATTTATTTGAGAAATTTACTAAGTTTTTTTCTAACTAAATTACAAATTAGTTTTGGATTACCAACTTTTTAGAAATTTTACGTAAGATCTTAAAAATTTGAAGCATTGCTAAGTTATGCAACAAGACCCATTTGTTAACAATTTTCTTTTCTTTTCCCACCAAAATTTGTAATATTGTCAAAAGTTTAAAAATTGTGAAAAATTATGTATGATTCTACAAATTTTGAGTTTGAATAGGGCAAAATGATGAGACGCAAGATTTAGATTATTTAAGGAAAGAGTAGAAATCAATCAAGACAAATCCAGAAGTTGGTAAGTTAGTACAAAAATTGCTAATTCCCAAACTATAAAAGAAGTCAATGATTTCATAAAAGTGTGGGCAAATTATCAACAAGTTACATAAAAACTCACTGGTTTTTTTTTTTGTCCAACAATTTTTAACAGTTATCAATTGATGAGAGTCAATGTTTACGTATAAGGGTGTTCCTCAAACAAAGTTGCAAACGGTATAATTCTGGTGATATATAGAGTATCAATGAGTTTGAGTTTTGGATTCAAGTAATCAGCCATACCACTATGTTGTGCCATACCACTATGTGCTAGGAGGATCATTTCTAGTAGGGCTTAGCATAATGGACCACTAAAATCGAGACCAGCTGATTTAGTTCGGTTCTTGATTCCATTTTTTTTTAATCGATGATTCAATCCAATTGATTTTTTAATATATATCTTTTATTTTTAATAGTTATCAATTGATGAGAGTCAATGTTTACATATAAGGGTGTTCCTCAAACAAAGTTGCAAACGGTATAATTCTGGTGATATATAGAGTATCAATGAGTTTGGGTTTTGGACTCAAGCAATCAGCCATACCACTATGTTGCTAGGAGGATCATTTCTACATGTTGCTAGGAGGATCATTTCTACCGCCCAAACCAGAACAGGACCGGCCGCTTTAATACATTCCCAATTTCATTTTTTTAACCAGTAATTTTCAATCCAATTGATCTTTTAAACATATATCTTTTATTTTTTAAAAATAACAAATTCTAAAATAGATTATTTTACTTCTTAAACAAACATATAAATATGAAACTTAAATAATAACTTACATGAAATAAATGATTTCTAAATTGAAAACTTTTATGGCCAAGGACCAGATAAATCATCCTTTCTTCTTTACTATTTAAAGAGAAAGCCTACTTGTTAGTTTCTTCTTCCACTCAATGTGGGACTAAGAGCCACATCTTCATTCCTCACACTCACTCCCTCCCCCTCTCTCTCTCTCTCTCTCTCTCGCTCCCCTCACTTGTAAGGGAACTTGCACTCCAAACCTCCAAGAGTTCCACGTCGACTGAATACTCATAGAGCCTAAGAGATATTATCTATTAAAGTCAAGCCAAGTCTGCCCTTTAACCTTGTCGTTCATGGCCTTAATGGCTGTAATTGAACGAAAAGGCCCATATAAGTGGGTTTTATGCTTCGGCAAGGGAAGTTTAAATTTTTGCATGTACGAACAAATGCCATTGGTTCTTTTGGCTCGGCCAGCAACCCAAAGCACGGTAAACGGGGCCGGTTCCATTGGACTGGCCCGGAGCAGACCGGAATCGATGGTCCGGTCTGATCCCCGGTCCTAGCAATAAGTGGTTTGGTTCCCAATTTTGGGAACCGCCCTAATTTCGAGTCTACCAAATCAATCGACACAAAGGCCAGTTCGATTTTCCATACCGTCCTTAACTTTGCGATCCCATCAGAGTCGGGGTCTTCATACCCGAACACATCAAGGACCTCCTTCCTTGCTTCCTCCTGCCAATCCGAATGAACCGCCAGGAGAAATATGACCCACGTTAGCATCGCAGTGGTGGTTTCTTGTCCGGCGAAGTAGAATGTCTTGCACTCGTCCACCAGATCGTCGACCGTGATTTTCTTGCTCTCATCCTTATCATGATAAGCCTTCACAAGCTGCCCTAGGAAATCATTCCCATAGTCATCTGCTTTCCCAGCCTTCACCTTCTTCTCTCTTTTCTTAGCGATCTCCAAGATCGCATCACGTATGCCTTTCTCGAGCTTCTTGCCTTCAATTTCATCCACCGTCTTCCAAATCTTGCTGTGTCCAGATTCAACAAGAAACGAATTAGTTTGTGAATCTAAAGTATGGATTGATTTTCTGACAAATGTGTGTTCAAGTCGCCACCTCCATTTACCTTAATAGCGAGTTGCATTTACTCTTGTGATGGACAAGTTTGTGCCAATTCGTATAACATCATTATAAATTAGTTTTTGGTCGAAACATCTTTACGATTTACAAGCTGCCTTTCATGATTCTGTTAGCTTGTTCAAACATTGGGAAGAATCACAAGCTGTAAGTTTGATCACATAATTATACTCCTCTGACTCAAAATTATTGGGATTTAGCGCACAATCACATTGAATTAGAGAATTAAAGTGAGAAAAAAAATTGACACATAAAGTTTATATCATGCTTCATCCTTAAGTTAGGGCTATGTCCAACGGAAAATTCCACTATAATTAGTACATTGCACTTTTCTATTATAACCATCAATTTACAAGATAAAGAATTCTATATACCCAAAAATTATTCATGGTCCCAAGTCTAAATTATTAATAAAATATTAGTTAAAACCATTAAAGCCATTTGGCAGTTTGGGGGAGTTGTCTCTATGACTTCCTTCGAGGTGGCTCCTCGGACCCTTGCCCATGTAGCCGGGAGCAAGACCCCACGCCTTCCTATTGATGGGGAATATATACCGCACTCCAACAAAAATCATTCATCACTCTTTTGCTAACTTATGTCTTTTAGTGAAATCTGATGTGAGTCTCACTACTCCTTGTGATTGGAATTTGCTTGGATCCGAATCCACATAAATCAAGTTTATCATAATCTTTCACCATAGAATGTCCACATGATTTCCACGTGGATCCCACATAAATCAATGATGTTGATGGCCTATGATCCGTAGACAATTATCCACGCAATTTTTTTTCTCGACATTTCAAAACACGATCAGCATAGTCTATTTCACTGAGCCAAAGCGGGCTCACGGAGGTTTCGATACTTTTCTTTTTTGGCTTCTATACATCCTAAGAATAAGACAGTTTTTCTTAGGAATTGAAGAGGAATACCTTATTCCCGGGAACCTCATAAGCAAAGCATTCCTGGACGCTAACAAACCCAAGTTTCTCAACATCTCAAAGATGCTTCTCCCTTCAACGTAGCTACTCCCAAAAGCTGTCCTCGAAATCACTTCGGACGTCAATAACCTAAATTCTTCAAACATTTCAATCTCTTTTCCTTCTCTTTGCTTCCATTTCTCTAACATCATGTGGACACTCTCCACCATCGCTGGAACCATGTTCTGCACTTCAATTCGTTCCCGTCAATTCATAACTCAAATCTCAAGATTGCATGAAATTCTCTTTCCACTTGATAAGCACAAGAAACTTGACATTAGAATTGCATAGTAACAAATTACAGCACTTCAGTATACACCAAACCTAATTACCTTGAGGCATTCCCCATGGAAAGTGTGATTGGCAAGTCTACGCTTCTTCGCCCATTTTACCCCATCTTTTGTCGACACGAGCCCTTCTCCTAAAATCTTCTTGCTGAAGTCCCTCGCTCCTATTTTTGGAAAGGTTTTGTCTCTGTTAATTAGCACCTCCTTAATCAGCTCCGGTTCCGTGATGACCAATTGAGCTTCAGCCCCGTACCAACTTAGGTAATTCCTCCCTACAAAATGTTTGAACAAAACTCTCAATTATGAACAAACTAAAGTCAGATCAAAGTCCCAGGAATATACAGCACAGTATTATAACAAAAGCTTATATTTTCAATTACCGTATGTGTTGATCCATGAGTCGATTTCAGGCTGAACCTTAGGGAATATGTCAAGAGAGAGATCGTCCATGGGCGTGCTTCTGGCTTCCCTTCTCATCTTTATTGTTTCCTTGGTGTTCCCATGGAGGAACCTGTAAGGCGGGCCTCTGATTCCCTGTTGGGCCATCATCCTCTGTATCCTGAGCGGATTCCACCATAGCCGGTGCACGAGCTCAGCAAGGGACCGTAAGATCAGAAACACGAAGAGAGAGCTCAACACGAACGCTATGCTGATCTCCATTACTTTCCAAGATTGACAGAGATTTTCTTGGGCGCGTGGAGTTAAATAATCCAACCAGGATCGTTCGGGGTGGATGGATGGCGACATGCATCGTAGACGAAGTACACCGCTTGCCGGCGATGGAGACAGACACGATGGAAAATGACAACCTTCTCGACGTTGACGATTCGCAAGGAGACGGGGAATAGGGAGAAGCCGAGCCCTGGTCAACACCCTCGAAACTAAACTAAGAATATCCATGAGAAAAAAATCATTTTGTCGGACGTCGGTGTCAACCAATTGGGATAGCCAGAAAATGGTAAGCTCTTACGTCATGCAGCCGGCGCAACTTCTCTTTATAGACTGGTAGTAGGCGGGGAAAAAGCGATTGAGAAAGTTGAAATCAAGCAAGCAAATTGCTCATTCAATGGATTAGTGTCGTGAAAGTCTAATGATGGCTTAGAAAAATTACTTTCGTTCCATCAAGCACAGAATAATCTTTCTTTCTTTTTCTTCCAAAACAGAGAATAATATATATATTTAGGATAAGAAACATAGAAAAAATTGCTCCTAGTATGACCTGACAGGCCCAACGTAATACATGGGAAAATGAATACAATCTCTTTATTAGAGATGCTGAATGGAAATGATCAATTGTTATGAAGATTGTTTTTCTAGATGATTCATTGCTTGTACTAATGTTCATGCAAATATTCTATACACATGGGACATTCATTTCCATTATCCGTAGGATGAAAAAGATTAAGCCAAATCAAAGAAACTGCCCAAAATTTGTTAGGACTTGCAATAGAAGCCGTCATGAAGTAGGAGTGGATTAGACTTGCATTCACTAAAAATTTAAATCAGTTATGGATCAATTAAGATATATTTAACTACCTCTACAATGCATGACATTTTGATGTGAAACTTCTTTTGCAAATTTCCACCTCACACGTGAACATCCTGTGTTGGGCCAAGCTCCTTCTTAATCCAAGAGTCCTTCAACACCAACATTCTTGTTACTCAAACTTCAAATTTTAACTCAATCTTCTTGACCTAGCAAAGTTCAGCAAGAAGCCAACACCATTAGCTACCTCCATCATGAAGTCACACCTAAGGTTCTTTCTTTGGAGGAATCCACAAAACATTAATACACATTAAAAGTGGGTCACCAATCAACTATTAGCTCTTATATCACTTGTTGAGTTGACGCAATGGAAAACTGTTAGCTTCACATGATATAATTTTAGACACTGAATTTTTTAAACTAACATTGGACCTATTTTGAATCAAAGCCAACTTTCGTCGAAAGCCTGATTAAGTTGAGCAAACGGATGATATTCGTGAAGAGCCTTCAACAATATCCCATTCGTCCAAATCTGGCATTCGAATCATGAGATAGGCGTATCTTTATTTACCTCATTGGCGATCACAATCCCATCCCCTAAAAGCTTCTTGACAAAGTCCTTAGACGGTGTTTCCGGATATGTTTTGTCTGTATTAACTAGAACCTCTTTGATCAGTTTCTGGTTCTGTGATGACAAGCATAGCTTGAGTCCCATGCCAACTTAAGTAATTTCGCCCTACAAAAGTCGCAAAAGATCCAACCAACAATCTAAGGTCGGATCATCCCACGGCAGCTTTTCATTAGGGACATTAAGTAGAGCGTAAAATCAAAACTAAAACATAGGACTTAATTATTCGACCATATGTGTTGGTCCATGTGTGGATTTCAGGCTTAATCTTGGGGAATATGTCATGAGGTAGATTGTCCATGGATATGTCCCTGATCTGCATGGTCATCTTAAATGATTCCTTGGACGATCTTGTAAGGAGGACCTCTGACTCCCTTCTCATTCATTATCCAGTGTCCACCGTATCTTGAGCAGGTTCCACCATAACGTCTACCAGAGTTTGGCAAGAGACATGAAGAGGAACAGAGACAGAGAGCTCAAGAGGATGAACACTTGCATGGTTTCTTTCCGAGGTAGGAAGGGAAAGAAGTGAAGGAAACTAGAAATTCAAATCACAGATTGTGAAGTGATGATGATCAAGATTTTTAATGATTTTCACACACCGATTCCAGAAAAATAACACAAGCAAACAATCCACACAAACTTAATATAATAATAAAATAATAGAATCAAAAGAACTCCCTAAAAATTTTATTATCGAAGTTCATTCAAATTTGAGCTACATCTCCACGCAATTATTCTTCTTTTTTTCCCACGCGCTTAAGTTTTTCGTCTTTTTGGCCGTCACAATTAGGGGTGTGCAAAAGACCGAACCCGCCCGGACCGCCCGAACCGGACCGGACCGGGACGGAACCGGGGTTCCTAAGGGTACCGGTCCGGTTCCCGGTTCCAAAAAATTGGAACCGGTGGATACCGGTCCGGTTCCCGGTTCCATGGGCGGATCCGCCCACCCGGACCGGACCGATTTTTCTTTACTCAATTTAATTTTCAATATGTAACATTCAAATTATTCAAAATAATGGTCAAGGCTTTCCTCATTGTAGTTGTTTTGCTCACGTCAAAAATATTTGACCAACAAAAAGAGCCCTCTTTCTCCTATTTATAGAGATCAATGGCTTGTTGTCTCTCCTAAACAATCAATGTGGGACTGAGCTGCTCACTCCCTCTCCCTTCTTTTCTCTCTCTTTGCCCCTTGCTTGCAAGTTTCCCCAACAAGTCTCCAATTGTCCCACATTGAGCAATTACTCAAAGAGCATTTGAGAGATTGCCTATAAAATCCAGCCAAGGAGATTAATAAATTTGGTGTTTGCAACGGCCTTGTGGTTGAGATTGTGTTTTAGTCTCTGACCAAAGGAGGTTGAAATTTCAGAGTTTTGTTTGGAGTTTAAGGTCCGGTTCTTTTCAGTTCCAGTCTACGTCGGTTCCCAAAATGAGGAACCGACTCTTCCGGTCTGGTTACAGCTTCACCTCTCGGCCGGTTCCGAGGATCCACCCGGGAACCGGACCGGACCGACGGTCCGGTTCCCGGGTGGATCCATGAAACCAATGGGCGGTTCCCGGTTCCAATTTTTCGGAACCGGTCCTTGGCGGGCGGTTCCCGGTTCCGGGGTGGGAACCGCCCACCCGGACCATGCACAATCTCCCTTTTTCTTTTCTCTCTTTTCTTCTCACCCGTTCGCATGCGCTGTCTTTTATTGACTGATATGTGAGCTGTAGTTTTCAACTTATAAGCAAAAAGAAGAGGAAAGACAAAAAGAGAACTCTTGATAAAAATCTGTGAGCCGAGTGATAAGGACAGGCTCAAAATGACAGCCTTCTGGCGTTGATTGTTGGGATGATAGGATGATCCTAGAAAAAGTCTCTGGTCCTAGCTCTGTCTTTTGTCGGAGTGGGACACAGGCGGATAGTAACGCTGGAAAAGTCGCAATCGCGGCTCTAGGATTTTTCAAGAAATCATCCCTCAAGACATTGAGTGCTGAAGAGTATAGGTGTTTCGTTCAGGGTTCCGATGCCGTAATCTGAAAACATCTTTGCTAGCTTAGATGTTATATTCAAGGATTACTAAGGTTTGACCGACTTTGTCTGGAAGTCAAACTCGTTGTAAAGCCTAATAATGATGAATTTGATAATGGTCATTTAGAGTTTTACAACGATATCCAATTTACCTCGAGCTGATATTCAAAAAAAGAGATGCATGTTTTTCGATTCAGGCTATAGGATGACCCTTAGCGAGGGTCGCTAGCTTAAGGTAATATCCAATGTTCTGCCAAACAAATTATTGGATATAACAAAATCTTCTCACGCTTGATCCAATCCTATTCTCCTCATCTTGGCTACTGTCCACACCCTAAAATACCGTAATTGTGGCGACAAACATCTTTATCTCTTGCAAACGGATTGGGTACATTTATTATATTGGCAAAAACCGAAAATGAATAAATATAATGGAGCAGTCGATTTCATGTCGCGCACCTGCTTCTGCAGTTTCTTGTCCTCGTATCCAGACAATATCCTAGGAATATATGTTGGCACGCATCGCTATGCATAGATGGTGGACTACACATTAAAACATTTTTGTGCTGATTAAGAAGGACGATACGCTGATCGTCAGCATCTCCGAGCTCCCTTTTAACGTTCGACAAATCCTAGAAGTACAACACAAGATATTGAAATATGCAGGCATCGATTTAAAGGTGTACCGGTTTAGATTTTTCCGTGGTCAGAAAATTAATTTGGTATAAATTTATTACAAATGTACCAATTTGAGGTTTTTCGCGATATTAACCCTTAATAAAATTAGACGGTTGGTAAGTTTGCCCAAGGCATTGTTTGTGTGTTATCGGAGAAACTAAATATTGTAATTGAAATATAATTTTCTTTCAATCATACATGTTTGAAATCTAAATCATGAGTTTTTGTAATTCATCAAATTTCACAAGTTTATGGTTGAGACTTTCTAGCACCTCAAATTATGGGCGGCATAATAATCCTTTTCGTGTTATAGTCGTGTCAACCTATTTGACATGATTAATGAATGTAATCAACTTGTATAAGTTTGACTCAATCGTCTAGTCTATTTAATAAAAAGGACCATGTTGATTTGGTTAAATACTTTGCCCATACTAACATATTTGGATTAAATTAGCTATATACATTTCTTTTCTTTACTGTGATAACTATATCATAAGTGAAATATCGGTAATGATCAATATATTTGAAATAAACGTGATGATTAGTTTGACGGCTCATTAGGCTCGCTACAATGAAAGCATATTTAGCTGGCCTACCCAAGCAATGGGCTTGCTTTCTTAGGCCCTATTTATTTATTTATTTTATTATGAACTTTAATTTTTCTTTCCTGTTATCATTGGTCGATTCATCTAGAGAACTTGACCACTTGATACAGATATGGTCTAGCTCCAAAGGGACCCTTGACTCTTGATTTGTTTAGGAATGGGGTCTTAGGAGCAAATCATCCAAGTGGTGGTAGACCCCTTGAGTTAAAGATTGTCGTCAAACTTTCGGTATCTGCAATCAATTACATATTTTTTTGTAGCCAACGATTCTCATTAGATAGAGAGATATCATATGTTACTTCTGCCCCAATACATGCAACAAACTTCCAATGCTAGTTTCTCATGGAGGCACATGAGAACGACTGATGTTAGGTGATCTTGAGCATATCTCATCCAAAAAACTAACTTAAAGGATAAGGTTTTCCTTCATACTTATAAACTGATCACCAGCCCTATTCACAATCTAAGTGGAACAACCTCAACAACAAATCACTAGGAAAATTCAGGATCTAGCTTGTTGGAGGACGGTGAGTCTGTAAGTGGTGTTCGTTTTTCGAACTAAACAAAATGAATGTTAGAACAACAATCAAGAGCAATAAATACGGTATAGAGCAGACACCGACTTGACTGACGTAAGGTTACTGTGACCACCACCTTGTAAAATACTCAATGAATGCTTGCTCAAATAACAAGAGCTCTAATACCAAGTGAAGAATAGACGAGAAAAGAGAATTGTAAAATTTCTGTATATTTCTATGTGTTCAACAACAAAAAGTACCCGAGCTTAATTATAAGATTTACATGATGACTATCTTTAAATAATAGAAAAGTACAACATCAACCACTATCAATCATGATCACTCAAGGAAGATGACACATAAAATCTTGAGAGACAAATGGAATCAAGGAAAATATGTCTCTAACACTTCTCGTCCATGATTCTATTCTATTCCATCACTCCTCCATCTACACATTTGCTCCCCTAATTTTTGCTCATCATCTTCTATATCTATTATTCACTTTCACCTGCTTTCACCTCTTCCGTTCGCAACTAGGGATGAGCGTATTTCACCTGGACATAACCTGAAACACATGTTTAAGTTAAACTGAACTTCTGTGGCTCTTTCATGAAACTAGAACTCCAACATTAACTTGATCATATATGCAGATCAACAAGTTATAATGGATGACATATGACTTGAAGCCCGTGTTGAGGGCGAGTGGTGAGGATTTGAACTGGACTGTGGATGTACCCTGGAGACAACTTTAAAGTGTAGCGCTGCAGAATCATTGAAAGGACGATTTTCGCCTCGTTCATCGCGAAGTTCATTCCCACACACATTCGAGGCCCGAAGCCAAAGGGAAGGAACGCCACCGCGTTATTGTTGGTGGCCTTAGAGACCCCTTCTGAGAACCGCTCTGGTCTGAAGAGGTGCACATCTTCTCCCCAGAGCTTAGGGTCGTGGTGAATCTTAAGGTTTGCTACGAAGACTTGAATATTAGGAGGAAGAACAAGTTTCCCTAGCCTAAGTTGCTGGTTGACTTTTCGAGTAATTCCAATCACAGGAGGGTATAAACGTATAGCTTCGTTCATGATCATGCTAATCTGCACAAAAGAGTAGACGTTAGTTGACAACACGTAAAACTGAGAATTTAGAAGAGGGGCAATTTCAATATTTCTTTCCTAGTAAAACGAACTCTTTGCCATCCTCCGTAAATTTTTTAAAGAGTTGTTAAGTGTCAAAAAAAATATATATTGGTACAGAAAATTACCGGTCATATAACTTCAGAATAACTTACTGATAACTAACGATACTTTTATTAAATTACTAATTTTTTTTTCTTCACATTATAGCAAATCATCAGTGTTTCTTATCTTGAGCTAACTTTTGGTGTTTTTCTTACCAATAGTTTAAATTTTTGAACTTCTATATGAATTCATCAATATTCATTTGAGAAATGTACTAAGTTTTTTCTGATTAAATTATAAATTTGTTTTGGATTACCAAACTTTTTAGAAATTTTATGTAAGACCTTAAAAATTTGAAGCGTTGATAAGTTATGCAACAAGACCCGTATGTCAACAATTTTTTTTTCTTTTCCCACCAAAATTTGAAATATTGTCAAAAGTTTAAAATTTGTGAAAAATTATGTATGATTCTAGGAGTTTTGAGTTTGAATAGGGTAAAATCATGAGAGGCAAGATTTAGATTATTTAAGGAAAGAGTAGAAATCAATCAAGACAAATCCAGAAGTTAGTAAGTTAGTACAAAAATTGCTAATTCCCAAACTATAAAAGAAGTCAATAATTTCATAAAAGTGTGGGCAAATTATCAACAAGTTACGGAAAAACTCACCAGTTTTTTTTTTACCAACAATTTTTTAACAGTTATCGATCATTGAGCGTCAACGTTCATGTACAAGGGTGTTCCTCAAACAAAGTTGCAAACGGTATAATTCTTGTATAAGGGTGTTCCTCAAACAAAGTTGCAAACGGTATAATTCTGGTAATATATAGAGTATGAATGAGTTTGAGTTTTGGACTCAAGCAATGAGCCATACCACTATGTTGCTAGGATGATCATTTCTAGTAGGGCTTAGAATAATGTACCGCCCAAACCGGGGATGATCATTCTAGTAGGGCTTAGAATAATGTACCGCCCAAACCGGGGATGATCATTTCTAGTTGGGCTAGTTGGGCTTAGAATAATGGACCACCCAAACCGGGACCAGCCGATTTAGTTCAGTTCCTGTTCCATTTTTGAACCGGTAGTTTCGGTTCATTTGATTTTTTTAATATATATCTTTCTTTCTTTTTAAATAACACTTCATTTTAAAATAGATTATTTTACTTCTAAAACAAATATGTAAATATGAAACTTAAACAATAACTTTGATGGATAAATAGTCCGTCAATTGAGGACTTTTGTGGCCAAAAGACCAACATGACCACACATTCTTCCTTGCTATTTAAAGAAAAAGTCTACTTGTTAGTTTCTTCTTCCACTCAATGTGGGACTAAGGCTCTAAGAGCCACATCATCATTCCTCACACTCACTCCCTCCCCCTCACTCTCCATCTCTGTCTCGCTCCCCTCACTTGTAAGGGAAACACTCCAAGCCTCCAAGAGTCCCACATCGACTAAATACTCATAGAGCCTATGAGATATTATCTATAAAATTCAAGCCAAACCCTGCTAGATATTTTGTTGTTAGTGGCTTTAATGGCTGTAATTGAACGAAAAGACCCATGTAAGTGTGTTTTACGCCTAAGCAAAGGAAGTTTAGATTTTTTCATATAGAAATAAATTCCATTGGTTAGTTTGGGTCCGTTCGGCAACCCCAAAGCACGGGAAATTTGGCTGTTTCTCTTGGACTGGCCCGGGGAGGACCGGAATCGATGGCCCGGTCCGATCCCCGGCCCTAAGGATAAGTGATCTCGTTCCCAATTTTGGGAACTGAGATCACCCCTAATTATTAGTCTACCAAATCAATCGAGACAAAGGCCAGTTCGATTTTCCATACCGTGCTTAACTTTGCGATCCCATCAGAGTCGGGGTCTTCATTGCCGAACACATCAAGGACCTCCTTCCTTGCTTCCTCCTGCCAATCCGAATGAACCGCCAGGAGAAATATGACCCACGTTAGCATCGCAGTGGTGGTTTCTTGTCCGGCGAAGTAGAATGTCTTGCACTCGTCCACCAGATCGTCGACCGTGATTTTCTTGCTCTCATCCTTGTCATGATAAGCCTTCACAAGCTGCCCTAGGAAATCATTCCCATAGTCATCTGCTTCCCCCTTCACCTTCTTCTCTCTTTTCTTGGCGATCTCCAAGATCGCATCACGTATGCCTTTCTCGAGCTTCTTGGCTTCAATTTCATCCACCGTCTTCCAAATCTTGCTGTGTCCAGATTCAACAAGAAACGAATTAGTTTGTGAATCTAAAGTATGGATTGATTTTCTGACAAATGTGTGTTCAAGTCGCCACCTCCATTTACCTTAGTAGTGAGTAGTATTTACTCTTGTGATAGACAAGTTTGTGCCAATTCGTATAACATCATTATAAATTTTTTTGGTCGAAACATCTTTACGATTTACAAGCTGCCTTTCATGATTCTGTTAGCTTGTTCAAACATTGGGAAGAATTGCAAGCTGTAAGTTTGATCACATAATTATACTCCTCTGACTCAAAATTATTGGGATTTAGCATACAATCACATTGAATTAGAGAATTAAAGTGAGAAAAAAAATTGACACATAAGGTTTATATCATGCTTCATCCTTAAGTTAGGGCTATGTCCAACGGAGAATTCCACTATAATTAGTACCTTGCACTTTTCTGTTATAACCATCAATTTACAAGATAAAGAATTCTATATATCCAAAAATTATTCATGGTCCCAAGTCTAAACTATTAATAAAATATTAGTTAAAACTATTAAAGCCATTTGGTGGTTTGGGGGGGAGTTGTCTCTACAACTTCCTTTGAGGCAGCTCCTTGGACCCTTGCCCATGTACTGGGGAGCAAGACTCCCACGCCTTCCTATTGATGGGGAATATATACCACACTCCAACAAAAATCATTCATCAAAGTTTTACTAACTTATGTCTTTTAGTGAAATCTAATGTGAGTCTCACTACTCCTTGTGATTGGAATTTGCTTGGATCCGAATCCACATGAATCAAGTTTGTCATATTCCATCACCATAGAATGTCCACATGATTTCCACGTGGATCCCACATAAATCAATGATGTTGATCGCCGATGATCCGTAGACAATTATCCACGCAATTTTTTTTCTCGACTTTTCGAAACACGATCAGCATAGTCTATTTGACTGAAGCAAAGCGGGCTCACGGAGGTTTCGATACTTTTCTTTTTTAGCTTCTATACATCCTAAGAATAAGACAATTTTTCTTAGGAAAATGTTGAAGAGGAATACCTTATTCCCGGGAACCTCATAAGCAAAGCATTCCTGGACGCTAACAAACCCAAGTTTGTCAACATCTCAAAGATGCTTCTCCCTTCAACGTAGCTACTCCCGAAAGCTGTCCTCGAAATCACTTCGGATGTCAATAACCTAAATTCTTCAAACATTTCAATCTCTTTTCCTTCTCTTTGCTTCCATTTCTCTAACATCATGTGGACACTCTCCACCATCGCTGGAACCATGTTCTGCACTTCAATTCGTTCCCGTCAATTCATAACTCAAATCTCAAGATTGCATGAAATTCTCTTTCCACTTGATAAGCACAAGAAACTTGACATCAGAATTGCATAGTAACAAATTACAGCTCTTCAGTATACACCAAACCTAATTACCTTGAGGCTTTCCCCATGGAAAGTGTGATTGGCAAGTCTACGCTTCTTCGCCCATTTTACCCCATCTTTTGTCGAAAAGAGCCCTTCTCCTAAAATCTTCTTGGTGAAGTCCCCCGCTTCTGGTTTTAGAAAGGTTTTGTCTCTGTTAACTAGCACCTCCTTAATCAGCTCCGGTTCCGTGATGACCAATTGAGCTTCAGCCCCGTACCAACTTAGGTAATTCCTCCCTACAAAATGTTTGAACAAAACTCTCAATTATGAACAAACTAAAGTCAGATCAAAGTCCCAGGAATATACAGCACAGTATTATAACAAAAGCTTATATATTCAATTACCGTATGTGTTGATCCATGAGTCGATGTGAGGCTGAACCTTAGGGAGTATGTCATGAGAGAGATCGTCCATGGGCGTGCTTCTGGCTTCCCTTCTCATTTTCATTGTTTCCTTGGTGCTCCCATGGAGGAACTGGTAAGGAGGGCCTCTGATTCCCTGTCGGGCCATCGTCCTCTGTATTCTGAGCGGATTCCACCACAGCCGGCGCACAAGCTCAGCAAGGGACCGTAAGATCAGAAACACGAAGAGAGAGCTCAACCCGAACGCTATGCTGATCCCCATTACTTTCCAAGATTGACAGAGATTTTCTTGGGCGCTGCGTGGAGTTAAATAATGCAACCAGGATCCTTCGGGGTGGATGGGTGGCAACATGGCATCGTAGACGAAGTACACCGCTTGCCGGCGATGGAGACAGACGATGGAAAATGACAACCTTCTCGACGTTGACGATTCGCAAGGAGACGGGGAACAGGGAGAGGCCGAGCCTTGGTCAACACCCTCGAAACTAAACTAAGAATATCCATGAGAAAAAATTTATTTTGTCGGACGTCGGTGTCGACCAATTGGGATTGCCTGAAAAATGGTAAGCTCTTACGTCATGCAGCCGGCGCAACTTCTCTTTATAGACTGGTAGTAGGCGGGGAAAAAGCGATTGAGAAAGTTGAAATCAAGCAAGCAAATTGCTCATTCAATGGATTAGTGTCGTGAAAGTCTAATGATGGCTTAGAAAAGTTACTTTCCTTCCATCAAACACAGAATAATCTTTCTTTCCTTTTCTTCCAAAACATAGAGTAATATATATATTTTTGTTTAGGATAAGAAACATAGAAAAAATTGCTCCTAGTATGACCTGACAGGCCCAACGTAATACATGGGAAAATGAATACAATCTCATTATTAGAGATGCTGAATGGAAATGATCAATTGTTATGAAGATTGTTTTTCTAGATGATTCATTGCTTGTACTAATGTTCATGCAAATATTCTATCCACATGGGACATTCATTTCCATTATCCGTAGGATGAAAAAGATTAAGCCAAATCAAAGAAACTGCCCAAAATTTGTTAGGACTTGCAATAGAAGCCGTCATGAAGTAGGAGTGAATTAGACTTGCATTTACTACAAAATTTAAATCAATTATCGGTCAATTAAGATATATTTAACTACCTCTACAATGCATTACATTTTGATGTGAAACTTCTTTTGCAAATTTCCACCTCACATGTGAACATCCTGTGTTGGGCCAAGCTCCTTCTTAATCCGAGAGTCCTTCAACACCAACATTCTAGTTACTCAAACTTCAAATTTTAACTCAATCTTCTTGACCTAGCCAAGTTCAGCGAGAAGCCAACACCATTAGCTACCTCCATCAAGAAGTCACACCTAAGGTTCTTTCTTTGAGGTATCCACAAAACATTAATACACATTAAAAGTGGGTCACCAATCAACTATTAGCTTTTATATCACTTATTGAGTCAACGCAATGGAAAACTGTTAGCTTCACATGATATAATTTTAGACAAATGAATTTTTTTAACTAACATTGGACCTAGTTTGAATCGAAGCCAACTTCGTCGAAATCCTGATTAAGTTGAGCAAACGGATGATATTGGTGAAGAGCCTTCAACAATATCCCATTCGTCCAAATCTGGCATTCGAATCTTGAGATAGGCGTATCTTTATTTACCTCATTGGCGGTCACAATCCCATCCCCTAAAATCTTCTTGACAAAGTCCTTAGACGGTGTTTTCGGATATGTTTTGTCTGTATTAACTAGAATCTCTTTAATCAGTTTCTGGTTCTGTGATGGCCAGAATAGCTTGAGTCCCAAGCCAACTTAGGTAATTTCGCCCCACAAAAGTCGCAAAAGATCCAACCAATAATCTAAGGTCGGATCATCCCACGGCAGCTTTTCATTAGGGGCATTAAGTAGAACGTAAAATCAAAACTAAAACATAGGACTTAATTATTCTACCATATGTGTTGGTCCATGTGTGGATTTCAGGCTGAATCTTGGGGATATGTCATGAGGTAGATTGTCCATGGATATGTCCCTGATCTGCATGGTCATCTTAAATGATTCCTTGGACGATCTTTTAAGGAGGACCTCTGACTCCCTGCTCATTCATTATCCAATATCCACCGTGTCCTGAGCAGGTTCCACCATAACTTCTACCAGAGTTTAGCAAGAGGCATGAAGAGGAACAGAGACAGCGAGCTCAAGAGTTTCTTTCCGAGGAGGGAAGGGAAAGAAGTGGAGGAAACTAGAAATTCAAATCACAGATTGTGAAGTGATGATGATCAAGATTTTAGTGATTTTCACGCACCGATTCCAGAAAAATAACACAAGCAAACAATCCACGCAAACTTAATATAATAATAAAATAATAAAACCAAAAGTACTCACTAAAAATTTTATTATCGAAGTTCATTCAAATTTGAGCTACATCTCCACGCAATTATTATTCTTTCTTTCCCACGCGCTGAAGTTTTCGTCTTTTTGGCCGTCGCAATCTCCCTTTTTCTTTTCTCTCTTTTCTTCTCGCCCGTTCGCACGCGCTTTCTTTTATTGACTGATATGCGAGCTGTAGTTTTCAACTTATAAGCAAAAAGAAGAGAAAAGACCAAAAGAAAACTCTTAATAAAAATCTGTGAGCCGAGTGATAAGGACAGGCTCAAAATGACAGCCTTCTGGCGTTGATTGTTGGGATGATAGGCTGATCCTAGAAAAAGTCACTGGTCCTAGATTTGTCTTTTGTCGGAGTGGGACATAGGCGGACAGTAACGCTGGAAAAGTCGCAATCGCGGCTCTAGGATTTTTCAATAAATCATCCCTCCAGACATTTAGTGCTGAAGAGTATAGGTGTTTCGTTCAGGGTTCCGACGCCATAATCTAAAAACTTCTTTGCTAGCTTAGATTTTATATTCAAGGATTGCATATATCAGATTACTAAGGTTTGACCAACTTTGTCCTGAAGTCAAACTTGTTGTAAAGCCTAATAATGGTGAATTTGATGATAGTCATTGAGAGTTTTACAACGATATCCAATTTGCCTTGAGGTGACACTCGAAAAATGAAATACGTGTTTTTCGATTCAAGCTAATTTAGGATGACCCTTAGGGAGGGTCGCTAGATTAAGGTAATATCCAATGTTCTTAACAAATTATTGGATATAACAAAATCTTCTCACGCTTGATCCAATCCTATTCTCCTCATCTTGGCTACTGTCCACACCCTAAAATACTGTAATTGTGGCAACAAACATCTTTATCTCTTGCAAACGGATTGGGTACATTTATTATATTGGCAAAAACCGAAAATGAATAAATATAATGGAGCGGTCGATTTCATGTCGCGCACCTGCTTCTACAGTTTCTTGTCCTCTATCCTGACAATTTCCTAGGAATATATGTTGGCACACATCGATATGCAAAGATGGTGTACTACACAGTAAAACATTTTTGTGCTGATTAAGAAGGATGATACGCTGATCGTCAGCGTCTCCGAGCTCCCTTTTAACGTTCGACAAATCCTAGAAGCACAACACAAGGCATTGAAATATGCAGGCACCGATGGACATCATTTCCACAGGACAGTATTCATATGTCAGGTGAACCAACCTACAATGGCTGAAATATAACTTGAAGTCCATGTTTCGGGCCAATCGTGAGGACTTGAACCGGACAGTGGATGTATGCGGGGGACAATTTGAAAGTGTAGTGTTGCAGAATCATCGAGAGAATGATCTTCACCTCATGTGTCGCGAAGTTCATGCCTGCGCAGATTCGGGGCCCAAAGCTGAAGGGAATGAACACGACTGGCTTGTTATTGGTAGCTTTAGCAATGCCTTCTGCAAATCGCTCTGGTTTGAAGAGATGTACGTCTTCTCCCCAGATTTTGGGGTCATGGTGAAGCTTGAGATTTCCTATTTCGATCTGAATATTGGCGGGAAGAAGAAGTTTTCCCAACCTGAGTTGCTGCTCAACTTGCCTAGATATCCCAATGACGGGAGGGTATAATCGCAGAGTTTCATTTATGATCATGCTAATCTGCACACATAAAGAAATTATGGGAATTAGGCATCATCTTCATCAATCTTGGCCTATCTAATTAAAGAAATTAAGATAAGGCCATCCAATTTTAATTAATTTTTTGAGGATGAACTTATTCTGATCTACCAAATTACCCGGACCAAGAGTCCGCGTTCATACCGTCTTTAATTTTGCAATACCCTCAGAGTCGGGATCATCGTTCCCAAACACATGGAGAACTTCCTTTCTCGCTTCCTCTTGCCAATCAGGGTGAGTCGCTAGGAGGAACATGACCCATGTCATCAATGCATTGGTGGTTTCTTGTCCGGCAAGGTAGAATGTCTTGCATTCATCCACTAGATCGTCGATCGTGATTTTCTTGCTCTCGTCTATGCTACGAGAAGCCTCTACAAGCTGTCCTAAGAAATCATTCCCGAAGTCAGTTGCCTCACAAGCCTTCACCTTCTCTTCCCTTTTCTTGATTATCCCCAGTATAGCATCGTATATGCCTTTCTCGAGCTTCTCCGCTTCGATTTCATCCGCCGTCTTCCACAAATTACTGAGAGATATTCCACAAGAGATTCCCTAGTTTGTTAGGGTCAACTCAACTAAACAGAGGTTATTCTTCAAAAAATCGCGCAACTCAATTTGTTCTTAGGAAAAGAAGGAACACCTTAATCCTGGGAACCTTACACGAGAAATATTTCTCGTTAATAACACACCCAATCTTGTCAACATCTGGAAGATACTCCTGCCTTCGATGTGGCTGCTTCCGAACGCTGTTTTCGAAATCACTTCGCATGTGAATAACTTAAAATCTTCAAACACGTCAATCTCTTTCCCTTCCTGATGCTTCCACCTCGCTAGCATCATGTGAACGGTGTCCACCATCACCGGAATCATATTCTGCATTTCAATTTCGATCCCCGCAAAATCAGTACAATCTCAATTCAAAGAACAGTTCTCCTTTCTCATCGGTGTCTTAACGGCTACATTAGCTTGATATCGAAACATGCATTCAGCTCTTTTAAATTGCATGAAGTTATATTTAAGATTGAAATTGTTGAAATTGTTGAAATTGTTGAAGTTGTGAACCCAGAGAACTTCACGGTCCAGCTTAATTACCTTCAAGCTCTCCCCATGGAAAGTGTAATTAGCGAGTTTACGCTGTTTTGCCCATTTTTCTTCATTATTGGTGGTCACAATCCCATCCCCTAAAAGCTTCTTGACAAAGTCCTTAGCTGGTGTTTTGGGATATGTTTTGTCTCTATTAACAAGCACCTCTTTGATTAGTTCTGGCTCTGTGATGACCAGCTGAGCTTGAGTCCCATGCCAACATAAGTAATTTCGCCCTACAAAAGTCACAAAAGAAATTCCAATCAATGACTAAGCATGGCTGATCCTGTGGCGGCTTTCATTCCAGAATAAAGTAGAGCACAAATTCAGAAATAAAGCTTAGGACTTAATTCATTTACCATATGTGTTGGTCCATGTGTGGATTTCAGGCTGAATCTTGGGGAATATGTCATGAGAGAGATTGTTCATGGGTATGTCCCTGACCTTCATGGTCATCTTGAATGATTCCTTGGTGCTGCCGTGGACGAACTTGTAAGGAGGTCCTTTGATTCCTTGCTCATTCATTATCCTCTGTATCCTGAGCGGGTTCCACCATAACTTGTACCAGAGTTTGGCAAGAGACAAGGAAAGGAACAGGAACAGAGAGCTCAAGATGATGAGCGCTTGCATGGTTTCTTTCCGAGGTAGGGAAAGGAAGGAAGTGGAGGAAACTATGAATCCAAATCACGGATTGTTGAAGTGATGATCGTCAAGATTTTAGTGGCTTCGGTCGGATGAATCTGTGAGCCGAGTGATAGGGATTGGCTCAAACAGCCTCTTCGGCAATGATTGTTGGGGGTGATATAATTGATCCCACAAAAAGTTGTTGGTCCTAGCCCTGTCCTTTTCCGCAGTTGGAGACAGGCTGATCTTTACACGGAAAAAGTCCCATTTGCCGGCTCTAGGGCTTTTCAACACTTCAAGATGATGAGCGCTTGCATGGTTTCTTTCCGAGGTAGGGAGAGGAAGGAAGTGGAGGAAACTAGAAATTCAAACCTTGGGCCCTTGAAGTGATGATGATAAAAGATTTCAGCGTTCTTTGATCGGATGAATCTGTGTGCCGAGGGATGAGGATTGGCTCAAAATGACAGCCTCTTTGGCAATGATTGTTGGGGTGATATAATTGGTCCTAGGAAAAGTTGTTTGTCCTAGCCCTCTCTTTTTCCGAGTTGGAAGACAGGCTGATATCAACACTGAAAACGTCATATTTGCCGGCTGTAGGACTTTTCTTTTCTTTTTCTTTTCATTTTTACTTTGGCCTCGCCTCATCCGCTGGCAAAAAAAAGATAAAAGTAAATAAATAGATATATATATATATATATATAATCAATGTTAATGTCAATCATACCATATAAAATTATTAATGTTCATGTTTGCAATTTCCTACTAAAATTATTCACAATGACAATATTGACAAATCATCAAGAAATTTAACACTAGACGTAATTGGTATTGAAATAATGAGTTTAAGATTTTTTTGATAATTATAAAATATCAAATATCAAATGACACTATATTGCTTGAGCAATGCAAAACTCTCTCGAGTTAGAAATTACAACGGTAGATTGCTATTGCAATCTTTGTAAGATCCAGCTCTATCATAAATATTTTCACAGACAACAAATAGAGTAAACAATTTATTTTTTAGCATTCTTTACTGCAATGCATCAAAGGATAGCGACTCGAGTGGTATGCACCGGTATTCTTAATGGGTTCATTCGATTGTGAGAATAGTTTTAAATGAGTAAATAAATAATGCATGACTTTGTGCCTGAATTCATTGTACAGTTGTTCTTTTGCTGGTTGTCAAACTTTCTTATACATTCTCGCGTGCGGAGATGAGAATCAGGAATAGAGAGGAAAGTGGGAAATACATTCACTAATTTAATTAGATTAGATTACAAAAGACTTATTTGAATATCAAATTATCAAAACATTGAGCAGTAAATAATTAACGTGCAACATTTTAATTTTACTTATATGTATATAAGGTGATTATGGACGATAATATAATTAGAGATAAATCCATCTTACTTATTGAGCAGACTTCGGAGGCACTTGCATATTGATCCAAGAATTAGATGGTCTTTGATTTGGACCGACAAGTTCCCAAATTAGGCAGTTGGACAGCGTAACGTTTACATCCCACCAGTACTCGCCAAGACCGTATATCCCACGTGACCGACTGCATTCGTGTTGGTTTGCGTCTGAATTATTGGCCGGCAGAGATCAAACTCTAGGAGTCTACTTCTCTACTGTAGCAGGAGAGCTATCTAATCACAAGACTTGCTACATCAAGTATCAAAGTATTGACTGACCAAAAAATTAGTATAAAAGTATTGTTTCTCCGAGATCATCAATCTCTCTCATTCCTCTCAGAAGATTTCCCTTTGGCATCCATCCAATGTACGCGAATTGCAAAATCAGACATGCCTCTATTCTTTTGCTATAATCCGTGCTGTTCCTGTTGCTAAAAAACAAACTTTGTATCCCTTACACGTGCAGGTGAACCTCCTTACATGCCGACCGAGAAGTAACACTGAACAGCGACTCTTCAGCAGGACATATCCCTTCTGATGTCCAGAGCAAGAGTCTCAGCTTTGCAGTTAAAGCCAAAAGAGACGCCTCCCAGGATCCCGGTACCCTGAAGTATTATCCCTAGATATCTGCTTGTATTTTCCTCACCAGTTACCCACCCGGTTTCTGTCTCTCCCGGCCACAAGTTCATTCGACTTCATTTTTATCCAGCCCCCTATCAAGGTTTAAACACATTCGACGCATTGTTCTCGGTCAGCGTGGGGCCATACACATTGTTACAAATCTCCCAATCCTCCTATTCGAGTAACCCTTCAGATATTGAATATGTGATTCGAGAATTCAGTGTGGAGGTGGATTTACCTGTTCTGAACATGACATTTACCCCTTCGCCCAATCATTCCAATGCCCATGCATTCGGGAACAAGATTGAGGTCATGTCAATGCCTCAAAACCTTTACATCCGAGATGTTCAACTTCTACTAATTGGAAATCCATCCCAATTCCACCCTGACAAGTTTACAGAACTTGAAACGATGTACAGGGTAAATGTAGGCAGGCAACCCATCCCCCGTGAACATGACCAGCATGTTGCGAGATGATGATTACCTTATGGCTTATGGAGTTTCCACGGCTATTAGCCCATTTGAGGTCAAAATAAATTTTAGCACGCAGGTACCCGCTTATACTGACCCGTGAAGGTCTACTTCATGGCACGAACATTGGATCCCTACGGTAGTACTACTCCTGGAAAGGATATGAGCTAGTCATTCCTAGTAAGTTCTGGATTTTGCTACCTTGTCAGGTTTCATTTCTGCGGGACAATAAGAGAAATCGCTCAAAATGGAAGGGTTTTCTAAGTCTATGTTAATAATGTTGGAAACTAGTATTAACACCAAGAGGGGGGGTGAATAGGTGTAGAGGAATTTTATGCGCAAGTAATAACAATCTTTTACAATCTATAAACTGAAATTAAATAGAGAGTAGAGTAGATTGCAAACACAGTTTATAGTGGTTCGGTTTTAGACAAGCCTACGTCCACTCTCCAGGCGATCAGCCAATAGGCTAGATTTCACTATATGATCAAAGGTGATTACACACTCTTGAGTGTTAGCACTTGGTGATGATATGTCTCACAAAGTAACTCTTCTTGATAATTCACTAGGATCACTCGGTTTCGCTCTTTTCGACAACTAGTGAAGAATTGAATCAGCCTTGGAATATATTTATCCACACCTAGTCTCTTAGGTCTCATCCTATCCTTATATACTCTCCAAGCCACACTCGACCGTTGGCTCTTTCCGTGAGAGATTAGTCTTCCCTTTCCTTTCTTGGACAGACTTCATAAGGTAAGTCTTTTTGACCGTTGGAGGTAGATTGAATCCCCTTGGATTCTGTTCGCCCATACAATCAGAATCCGGGCTTCCATAAGTGTTCTATTCTTCTTTGGAAGTTATCCGTTGATTGATCCCGCCAATCAATTTGATACAATGTAATCAATATAAATAAAGTAAGTTAAATACTTGACCATTGGTGATCTTATCCCGTAGGTTCATCTTAAGTCCGATGGTCTTAAGTTCCGAATTTGCCTAGATTTTCAATCCGGGTTCGTTCGACCTAAAATCTCGCCTGCAGTTCGCTCGGACTTAAATCTCGCCTCTGGTACGATCGGACTTAAATCTCGCCCGGTATGGTCGACTTAAATCTCGACTGGGTAACGGTCTTCCGTCTTCTTCATCCGCTTCATCCAGGACTCGGGAGACTTTATGTGCTTCTTTGTCTGCGCTTTATCCGGACTCATAAGCTTTCCATCATCCGCATAGTGGCTTATGCGTTTTTCACTAAGTTACTCAATAAACACGTTAGTAGCCTTTTGATTTATTTTGTCATCTTCAAAACATCATAAGGGATTTCCTAACAATTTCCCCTTTTTGATGATGACAAAACAATCTCTGAATATGCAGATGTGCAATTATGTTTTTTAAATATATTGATAAATCAAAGCATCATAAGCACATAATGCAATTTCCAAAATTTCATATATTCAAAATAGGAGATTATATAATAGAAGATAATTGATAAATTGAGCAAAATAATATATAGAAATAATTGCAGCTCAATATTATGCACTAAATAATATAAATCAATTTGCACATATGCATATACATATTTTCTCCCCCTTTTTGTCATAATCAAAAAGCGATAACAATGCAAAAGGGTATCACGTGGAGAATAAATTCACATAATATCTTTTAAAAATATATCAGGCATTAAACACAAACTTTAAAGATATCATGTTGATATGAACATAAAGAATATTCAATATAGCTCACAAAAATCTGCCAAGGAAAGAAATAGATGATATACTTACCAAATTATGTAGAACACAATTTACCTTTTCTTTCCATAGTAATCGGGATCAAGATCAATTAAAAAAATCTGTCATATTTGATCAATGCTCCCCCTCAATTTGTTGCATTTTCGAAATGATCACGATTCTCCATTTCTTTTTATATTTACTTTCTCCCCTGTCCTCATGACAGTATTTGCGATAATACTTATCGCGGCTTGTGCATGTTCAACAAAATGCTGTCCATTTATTTCCTTTGTAGAAACAACGACTGCACTATGCTCTTGCTTTTGAAATTTGAGGTAGAAGTTTGTTTTCTTCAATCAAGCTTGCCTCAAATTTAATCTGCACAAACTTAACAAACTTTATGCACAAATGCACTTTCAATAATTTGTGAGAATTTTGTGCAATGAGTGGAGCTTTCGAAAATAGTATAAAATCTCCATAATTTCGGATCAAGCTTTCCCAACCTCATATGGAAAGATTTTTTGCCACTTGCAAATCCTTGCAAAATAGATAATAATCTTTGCAAATTATAGAAAATATCACGCACATACCTTCCTTCAATTTGCGGATCAAACTTGCCTGACATAAAATATCTTATAAGATTATAACAAGTGAATCCAAAAATACAACAATATCTTTCAAGATTAAAGGGATTTCCCTAAGCATAAATTTCAAAAAGATATTATTGATGCAATATACAAAAACGAAGTAGAATTTTTATCACGTGCCAAATCAAGTAATAAAAATGTGCAATATCTAACAAGAGATTTTTTTTTTTTTAATATAAATCACATGTGAATCATAAAAATCATCCAGAACCATAAAATTTGTGTATAAATTTGGAAGGCAAGATGATAAAGATGGAATATTTTATTTCCTTACCCAAGGTATATATATTTAAAAATATACCATTGTTTTAGAAAAGATCTTCCTCAATCATCGCTTGAGATATTATTCTGATTGCTCAATAATTTGCATAGATTTGCAATCATTCTTCTTTTGTAAAATTTCCTGCAGCAAGCTTTTTTTCTTTTGGTATCCATGAATTTGGATCCTTCTTTCACGTTAGAGCACAAATAGGAAATCTTCAAAGATACTCAAATATTCATTCCAAGCTCGACACAAAAGAGAATTCAAGGGAAAATATCTCGCATGATAATATTTCATAAAATAGAATTTCTCTTTGCAAAATATAACAAAATAAGAGAGCATAAAATCCTATCAAATAATCATGATTATCTCTAAGTAGGATATTAAATTAATCACACGTATCAAATTCCAATTCACAAAACTACCAAAAATATATCACACGATTCTTCCTTCAATATAACCAATTATAGAATATAATTATTATAAAATCTGAATCAACCGAAGCATAAAAAGAATATTATGCACAAACAGATTCTCGCTTCCTTACATTTATTACCTGCAAGAAAAAAACTTATCTTTTCTTTGGTACCCAAATGAATTTGGGTCCATTTCGGTTAGAGGAAGCATCAAATTTCCAATTGATTGACTTAGATTTCTTCCAATCAAGTAGACATTGTTGCTTAAAGCGATTATGATCACCACAATTCGAGCAATTAAAATATTGAGATCCAATAGGCTTCACAAATTGCTTACCAAAATGACTTCGATAATGATGGATCGAAGGTTTGTGCCACAATCTCTCCTTTACTTTTGGAAAATCATTATTGATCTCACTGTCCTTCTCATAACCGAGACCGGATTTGTTGTAGTACGGCATTTGTATGGAAAGGACATGCTCCAATGTCTTTGAGCCAATAGAAAATTTCTTGCAAATTTTCGGAATTTCTTCCTTATAGGAATCATTTTCCTTTTGCAAAAAATCTTTCTCTTCCTTAACAAAAGAATTCTCCTTTTCCAACTCAACAATCCTTGTCTCATTTGTAGAATTTTTCTCTCTCAATTTAAAGATATTCTTCAACGCTTTCTTATGTTCTGCGCATAACTCTTCAAAAGGATCATCATCATCAAGAATAAGATTTGAACATGTTACCTCGTCTTCTTCAAATTCAATGCCTGCCCTGCCATTAAGCATAAATCCTCATAATCATTGGATTCACACTCGATGTCGCTCCACGTCTCGGCTTTCTTTGTGGACTTCTTCCCTTTCGAATTGCTTCTTTTTCTCACAAGGTGTTCAGATTTTTTGATCAACGACCTCATCTCCTCATCGTCATCCTTTTTATCTTCCTCAAAATCTGCCTCATTAAAATCAGTATTAGATTTTAAAGCAATTAACTTCTTACCTTCGGATCTTCATCATTTATACGTTCCGCTTCATAAGATTGCAAAGTTCCAATAAGTTCATCAACAGATAAAGGCGAAATCCTCAATGTCTCGCGGATTGAAGTCTTGACGTTGTTCCAATCCTTCGATAATCCTCTCAAGAGCTTGTTGACCTTCATTGGTCCTGGGACAGGTTGTCCTTGATATGCAAGCCCATTTACTATATCAGTAAATCTGCTGAACATATCTCCTATGGACTCCCCCTGTTTCATCTTGAATGATTCATATTGACCAAGTAAAATATTTACTTTGGTCTCTTTTACACGATCAGTCCCTTCATAGGTAACATGCAACCTATCCCATACTTCCTTCGCTGTTTCACAAGAGGAAATTCGATTATACTCATTAGGAGATAAAGCACAAGTAAAAGAGTAGATAGCCTTTGCATCTAAAGCTTCTTTTTTGTTATCTCTTTTTGAAATAGAGTAACAGATGATTGAAGCGTTTCGCCATCCTCTTTTCTAGTAGATGCCGATACAACATTAGGATTGATTCCTTTCTCAACAACATCCCATTCCAACAGATCCTTAGATCTTAGGAATGCCTTCATATTGTTTTTTCCGGACATTGTACTCTTTCCCATCAAAGTAAGGTGGTCTGGTGATGCTTCGTCCCTCAATCAAACCTGATGCAAAAATACTAGCCATTAAAGATCTTTAGCTCTGAAGTAATAAACACTTCAAGATACTGAGCACGAGGCTCTAATACCAATTGTTGGAAATAGTATTAACACCTAGAGGGGGGTGAATAGGTGTAGAGGAATTTTATGCGCAAGCAATAACAATCTGTTGCAATCTATAAACTGAAATTAAATAGAGAGAGTAGAGAAGATTGCAAACACAGTTTATAGTGGTTTGGCTTTAGACAAGCCTACGTCCACTCTCCGGGCGATCGCCCAATAGGCTGGATTTCACTATATGATCAAAGGTGATTACACACTCTTGAGTGTTAGCACTTGGTGATGATATGTCTCACAAAGTAACTCTTCTTGATAATTCACTAGGATCACTCGGTTTCGCTCTTTTTCAAACAACTAGTGAAGAATTGAATCAGCCTTGGAATATATTTATCCACACCTAGTCTCTTAGGTCTCATCCTATTCTTATATACTCTCCAAGCCACACTCGACCGTTGGCTCTTTCCGTGAGAGATTAGTCTTCCCTTTCCTTTCTTGGACAGACTTCATAAGGTAAGTCTTTTTGACCGTTGGAGGTAGATTGGATCCCCTTGGATTCGTTCGCCCATACAATCGTAATCCGAGCTTCCATAAGTGTTCTATTCTTCTTTGGAAGTTGTCCGTTGATTGATCCTCGCTAATCAATTTGATACAAATGTAATCAATATAAATAAAGTAAGTTAAATACTTGACCGTTGGTGATCTTATCCCGTAGATTCATCTTAAGTCCGATGGTCTTAAGTTCGAATTTGCCTAGATTTTCGCTCCGGTTCATTCGGACCTAAAATCTCGCCTAGTTCGTTCGACTTAAATCTCGGCCCAGTACGATCGACTTAAATCTCGGCCTGGGTATGGTCGACTTAAATCTCGCCCCCAGACGGATCTTCCGTCCGCTTCATCCGCACTCGGAGACTTTATGTGCTTTTTTGTCCGCTTTATCCGGACTCGAAGCTTTCCATCATCTGCATAGTGGCTTGTGCGTTTTTCACTAAGTTACTCAATAAACACGTTAGTAGCCTTTTGATTTATTTTGTCATCTTCAAAATATCATAAGGGATTTCCCTAACAAATAATGCAACTGCAGAAAATCATACCGGTATGATAAGTGGAGTGGTATGCCAAGGCAGCCTGTTTATGAAGACTATATTGTCGATTCTTCTTTTACTTCAACCTCATCGAGGGATGCACCAGAAATAGGAATGGAGCATTTGGAGATCACAGTACATAGTAATGCACCACCTAGCTTGTACAATCAAGGAATCTTGAATGGGTTGGAAATTTCAAATTACCAAACTCTACTGGTAATTTTGCAGGCGTCTATCTATTTGGTTCAAATACTTTGCAGAGCTCCCTTCACAACAATAGGAAAATTATCCATATTTTCTAGATTACGGCAGTTTGATCATATATGTTATATGGTAAAAGCATCTGCCTAAAATATCTTGGGTAATCACGCATCTGCTCAAAATTAGAATGGAAATCATGATGTAACACAAGATATCATTTTTTTATCAATATCAATTTTCAGAGTTACAATTATATAAAATAGTAGTTTAGGACATATAAAGTTACGATAGAAACTATATGCATGTTATCATTAACAAGGGTGTCATAAACCAAATCGTAACTTGAACTGAAACCGAAATCGAAAACGAATCGAATCAAAAATTTTAAACTTTTCGATTCGGATCTCGTTCGTTTCAAGTAATAGGTAAATGATTTCAATTAGTTTGCCGGTTTGGTTCAATTCAATTTTGGTTTGTATTTTTTTTTTGGATATTCAATTTTGAACTCTCTCTCTCACCTCTTTGCCAAAGGTGCAAGTTAAAGCAGTTGCCCCACTCCGTTCTTCCTCTTTAGGCCCCTCCTTCAGAGCGCGCGCTCTCTCTCTCTCTCTCTTTCCCTACGGTTGCGTCGCTACAGAGGCATGGGCAGCCCGCGGAAAGAAGCTGACAAAATACAGCGGCGACATTGACAGCAACGTCCTTTCACTGCAACAACCAAACAAGTACTTGAAACGCTTCAATCTACTTTCCACCGTTCGTTTTACCTATCTTGTATATCCTTCTACAGTCTGCACAGCACCATAAATGAGGTTGTTTCGCTCCTTATCTTTCAATCACTCGCTGGCTCAAGTCAACCCATCGGCCAACGCGTGGCTCGAAGCCGAAGCCAATCGAGATAGGCGTTTGAGTTAAGCATGCTCGATGTTGTGAAGCAGCTCATCGGCTCCGTTGGCCCCAGGGGATACGGCTCTAAGTCCACCGCGACCTCTGCTCTATCACCGCCCCCATCACCTCTGGGATGGTTTCAGCAGAGGTTCCTTATGAAAATCGAAGACCTGATCTCAAAGATCGTCAATGGTTGTGCAGAGAGAGAGAGGGAGAGAGAGGGATTAAAGTGATGAGATGCAAAGAGAGATAAGAGATAAGAGATAGTTCTCAACAGGGGATTAATATTAATATTTTCTTTTTATATTATATTATATTTTTATTTACTTTCGGGGGATTGGGTTCCATTCCAAATCAAATGTGGGGAATTTAATAAATAATCTCGAAATTGAAACCCAAACTGAATCGGATTTTCAGTTTAAATTATATTCGGTTCAGTTTGAATGCTCATTTTAATTATTCTATTCTATTTGGATTTCCTAAAAATCCAAATGGAGCCAAATCATTGACACTCCAAATTTCATTAGCATAATTTCTTTCTTCTTTGTATTGACATGAAAATTACATATGTGCCATTAGAAGCAGAAATTCGAAATGAACCGAACCAAACTATTCACGTCCCTAATTTCATTAGCAGTATTTCTCTCTTCTTTGTTTTAACATGAAAATTAGATATGTGCCATTAGAAGTAGAAAGCATCTCAACTTTAGTGTTGCATTCCTCTATCAAACTCTAGAGTGGTTAGATGTAAAGACCACATTCCTCCATGGTAACTCAGAGGAAAATATCTACATGGTACAAAAGAAGGTTTTTAGGTTTTTGAAAAGAAAATTATGTCTACAAGCTGAAAAAAAATTTGTATGCTTTGAAATAGGCTCCTAGAAAGTGGTAAAAGAAATTTGACACATTTATGTGAAGCAACGGGTTTATTATGGATCATTACCATTGATTAAAAAATGTGATCATTGTTACATTGAGTTATTGTTGTAAGTGAATGATATGCTCATTATAGTATTTGGCATGAGGGAGATCAATATATTGAAGCAACAATTATTATAAGAGATTGAGATGAGGGATGTGGAAGTAGCGAATTAGATTCTTGAGATAAGGATCACATGAGATAGATTTAAAGAAATTCTCAAGTTGTCTCAAGAAAAGTACATTGAAAAGGTGCTGGACAGATTCAAAGTTTAGAATGCCAAGCCTAAAAATACTCAATTAGGAAGTCACTTCATGCCCTTGAAACAACAATCACCAAAGATGAGGAACGAGAATACATGGCTAAGGTGCCTTGTTATGCCCCGATCATCGAGCACACAACAACCCATATTCTTTTGCGGTCATTTAAATGCGACGTTCCAAGATGCATTGCCAATCATTATTTTTATTTTTAATTAAACACATGCGAAAGTGAAAGAAAAGTAGGGATAGCAAGAAAACCCAACTAGAAACACATTCAAAAGTGTCGCTTTATTTATTTATTAATTAACCTTAAGAAGTTTACAAATACAAAGCCTTACAATAGCATCTTCTTATCAAGCCAACGAAATCAATAAAGTTAGGATTAATCGACTCCTTTCAAATGCAACCACGAATTGCAACACGTGTCGGTTCTCCAAACCAAAATAGTTATATAATAACAGTGAAATAAAACCTCAATAAGTCATAATCTTAGGCCTTAGTTAGAAAACTTGCTCGCCTTAGGTGCAGCTTAACCATGTAACCTATTATCGATAACAAATCAATTGCAAAGCAATATTGCTTTATCTATAACATATAAAGAAATCTCAACCACAATATAAGTCATCAACCATCATATACAATTACAAGCAATCTCACCTTACCTTAGCACACTCACCATGCAGATCCAATATAATTTAAACCATACATATAATCAGAGCACCTAATGAACTTTCTTATGTATCAGTACCCACACGTGATTGGCAGTCTACTGGTCCACAAACCAAGCATCGTCCCCCCATGGGCACAGCTACATCATGAGCCTCTTCCTAGATGGCATTCCTGAATGAGCATTGGTCTACCTCTATCACAACTTAGCAATTGACCACTATCAAGCATCCGACTGAAATCGGGTGACCAAAAGGCCACAGCACAACCCCAAGAGTTGGTGGTCTTTTGCCATGTATCTCTTTATGTGACCATGCAACACAATCATCAACCATTTTATTCTTTCTTTTCTCTTTCACTAATGCAACCATGGTTCGTATTCATGCGATATACTATTACAGCTAACACACATATAATGTAATCCAACAATAATAAAATGTCACATGAATTTGCATAATTCAACAGTTTCAAATATAACCATTAAACAGCAATTCAAGGCATAATATGCCAATCAGTCCCAACCAATTAACGTTATAATAATCACATACATTTCAAAATAACCATCACCCTCGACTATTCCCATAACATTCATCGCCTATCAAAACTCGTCCATAATCGACACTTCGATAATCAGTCACGTGGCTCAGTTAATTATCAATAATCCAACACGTACCTCAACAATTAACAGTATCAATCACATGTCTCAACAGTCAACGATAATTAATCACGTGCCTCAACAACTAATGATAATCAGTTATTTCCATAAATAATTGATTATCACAAAACAAGTATATACTATTATATCCAAAAATACTAATTTATAAAGCATATAATACTATAGTTAATCATTCCGAGAAATAATTAACTCCCACAAAATAAGTATAAATATGTATCAATCCCATAAATAATTACTCAACAAAAGTAATTTAATTTCATAAAACCCTTCATTAATAAATCAAAGTCACTTGACAATATAGTATATAAATACCATCAACTTTTTTTTAAAAATAAACCATAGTTAATTTCTCACAAACATTGCTCAATTTAATGAATTTCCATAAAATAATCATAATTAATTATCCATAAATACTAATAATTCGAAATTAATTAATAATATAAGTAATTAACTAATTTCCACCAAATAATATAATTATAATTAATTATTCCCATAAACAATTAATCATAATTAACTAATAGTAATCCTTCATTAACCAATTTAATCAATCATAAGCAAGCTTAGTATAATAAAATAATGCTAATTAACCATAATCCAATTTAATTAGCAATAACCATCTTAAGTTACCATTAGTTTATATTAATCCCACTTAAGGCATATAAATCACACTCAAACATAAACCATCCTCATTAGTCACTAAATACACTTAGAACTAATTAAACTACTCATGATGCAAGATTATTCCCTAATTAAAGGTTACGATTCCGGTAATCAGTGGCGAGGGGAATGCATGGGCACCTCCGGCGCGTCGAGACAAGGAAAATGGGTCTTGGCCAAGGGAGAGATTGGCCAAAGAACTGTGGGGGAGAGAGAGAGCACAACGATGGCAATGGCTCCTAGGGTGGCTTGCGGACGGCTCCTGGTGGCGGCCCAAGGTGGTTGGACAGTGGCGAGGAGCGGCTGGCCAACGGCAGTGGCTATCTTGGCCCCAAACAAGAACTGAAAATGGTGGATGAAAGAGGATAAAACAACAGTTCGGGGGTTCAGCGGCTAGGTGGGCTCGGCGGATCGGTCGGCCGATTTCCAGCGATGGCAGTTGGCACAAGTGAGCTACGGTGGCGGCGGCCAGGCCAGTCCAAACCGAAGCAAAGCAGTAGCAGTTGCAAGCGAGCGGAGGAGGAGGTGGCTGGTTTCGGGTGCGGCTTGGCTCGCGATTGGTGGGCGGCGACTAGCTGGCAGCTTGACGGCGAGCAGGCAATGCGACGGAGCTACCGTGGTGGTGTTGGTGGCTGTTGACTCGGTCGGAATAGAGGCAAAAGAAGGGGGGGGTTTTACACTAGTGATTTACACCTAAGCAAAAAACCTAGTCCATTCAATATGCGACACGTGTCCTGTGGGCCCCATATTTCTGATTTTCCCCAAAATTTCCTCACTTGTCTTCTTCGCTCTCTCTCTTCCTCCGTCTCTCTCTGCTCCGTCCCTTCCTTCAAAAACAGAGGCTGAGATCTCGGTTGTTTATGGAAGTCGGTCCTTCCTTCACTGAGATCTCGGCCTTAGTCGACCGGCCGGCCATGGAGGCCGAGATCTTGATGCAGGGAGGAAGGCGGTGGCGTCTCGAGGTTGAGCTTCTTGCTAAGGAGCTTGCCGGGCATGGTGTCGATGAGGCCTAGCTCGTCGGCTCCGCCGTCAACCAGGAGGGGGGCGACCGCCACCCACGGCTGGTCGCCCAGGACTCTCTCCGAGGGCAAAGCGCGAGTCGGGAGGAAGAGAGAAGCGACTGTCGTTGCTGCGTTTGGGGAGGGAGAGAAGACCGTGAAGAGAGAGAGGGGAGAGAGACGCAGCAATTTCTGAAAGTTTTGAGAAAAATCAGAAATATGGGCCCACGGACATGTGTCGCGTATTGAATGGATTAGTTTTTTGTTTAGGTGTAAATCACTAGTGTACCCAATATTTTCTGGGGGTGGGTGATGGACCACCGAGAGAGAAGAAGAAGAAAAGTCAAAGATGGAGGGCTGATGGGACAGTTGCAAAGAGGGAAAACGTGGGGAAGAAGAAATGGGAGGTGGGAGGTGGGAGGTGGGAGGTGGGAGGGGGAGGGGAGAAAAGAAAGTAATACAACTTCATATACAAGCTTTTTAAGAAGGGCATTTTGGTTCTTCTACTCTTAAAGCACAAATTTCCAAATGCCCGGCTCTAATTCTCGACCCATTAACCCATTTCTAACAATTTTCAGGCGTACCGATAAATTTGAGAATTAATGAGGTGTTGTCCAATATTTTTGTTTCGACATCCTTGAAAGCTCAATATCCAAAATTGAATTGAAATTCATAATTAAAATTGATTAATCACGGCTTTAGTATGATACAACTTTCGGGCAGCGTTTAAAAGTTTATACGCGTTTGACTTGTGGTTAATAGCTTTTCAATCCACGATCGTGCCTATTCAAATCAGGGTAATCATTGATTGTCATGTAATTATGAAGGATTGATTGCTCACCCTAAGTACAAAACTAACAGGAAATCAGTTTAACGTCATTTACAATTAATATTGAAGTCGTGCAGAATCACCCGCAATTCGATCATGTACATTTGTTAAATTAATTTATTTCCATTCGCTAATTGGCTTGCAATAGCATGGTATCATTTATGTTGGATCTTTATGGTCGAGTGACTTATTCTTGATTGAATTCACTAGTCGTACGCATATTGATCATTAATTGCCTTTTCAAATCATCAATTAACTTATGAGGAGTCAACTCAAAATAAATGTAACCAATAATGCATTGATAAAATAGATTTAATATATCCCGAAATTGGTCGAAATTCAGGACGTCACATACCTTATGTGTTAACTATTGGCAATTTGATGTACGCTATAGCATGTACCAAACGAGACGTGGTTCACATAATGAGAGTCATGAGTAGATATATGCTAGCACAAGACTAAAGCATTGGGAAGCCATAAAGTGGCTATTAAGATACATAAGAAACACTTCAAACATGTATTTCAAGCATATTATTATGTTTTATGAAAAATAGTACAACTTTACAAGACTTTATCAAAGAAAATCTTGTGGTGATTTAGAAAATAAGAAAAGCACCTCAAGTTATGTTTTAGCTTTAAGTCGTACTACAATCAATTGGATAGAGAATAAGGGCATAATGACTTGATGTCATCCTCACCTTCCTCCAGCTTTTCATCGATAGTCTCTAGACTTTAGAAGTGTGTGTTTCTCTCAAACACAAAAGCAAAGTATATTGCTATATTTGAAACTAGCAAAAAGATTATTTGGTTCAAGAAATTTCTAAAAAATAGATAAGGAAGAAGTAGGATAACAATGTTCTTTTTAGTCTTAGTTAGAGTACTATTTGTTTTGCAAATAATCTGATATTTCGTTCAAGGACAAAATACATTGAGTTGAAGTATCATCATATTCATCATCTAATAGATGATGAGATATTGTTATTAAAGAAGATTCCTAATATAGAAAATTCAGCACATATGTTAGGCAAGTTGTCATCACCAATAAATTGAGATTGTCCCTCAATTAGTCTCCTTAGTTAGCGATGAGGAGGCTACCGCATTAAGCAATTTAGGTTACAAAGATGAGTAAAGATTATGAAAGACTATTAATGTTTTGAATATCAACTTCTAAGTGAGAGATTGATGGGGTTGTAAAGTTTGATAGAGAAATCAATATTAAAATTGAGAGGCTTTCTACTTCTAATGGGATATGTAATTTTCATGATAAAACTACTACTAATGATGACATGCATATAGTTTCTATCATAACTTTGTATACCCCAAACTATTGTTTTATATTGGGAAAATATCTATTGTAGTTGTACCTCTGAGACTTATAATTCTAAAAAGTGATACTAATATTAATAGTAAAAAAATTGCCTAGTTCTCTACCGTAATTTTCCCGCTCTTATTTTGAAAAGGTTTTTTTTTACCTAGACGTGTGAGTGTGTGTACTCTTTTCTAATTTTTTTTTCTCTTCAATAACCCGCGCTCCTAACAATTCATCCTCTGGTCAAGAGATTTAGGCTCTCTAACAAGGCTAATCCATTCAAAACTAGGACTTTGAGACAAGTTAATGATCGATAGGAATGTAATGAAGCGCCTGTTTCCAGGAACTTTCCAAGCATTGCCACATTGAGCGGACTTTAGTCAGCCTTGACAATTGACCCCAGGATTGATTGGTCTTTGATTTGGACGGACAATTTCGCCATTAAAGCAGTCAAGTATCCGCCAACAACGTATATTCTACGTGACTGACTGCTTTTGTGTTTTTTTGTGTCTGAATTATTGGCCGGCGGAGGTCAAACTCTAGGATTCTACTTATTTCCACCGTAGTAGGAGAGCTGTCCAACCAAAAGAGTTGATATATCAAGTCTCTGAGGTCATCGATACTTCTATAATTCCTCGCAGAAGATTTCCAAAAAAGAAAAAATCACGCCTTCGTTCTTTCATAAGGAATATTCACTATTGGATCCAGCCACTATAGCTACTTGAGCAGACTTGATGTGTTTTATTCCAAAGTCTTCGCTTAGAACGCGTAATCCGCATTGCCTTTTTCTTCTACTTCTATCTCATTATTAAATGGCAGGAAGAGGTCAAGCACCAGGAGTCCATTTCTATTCACGGCATTACAGAAGCTAACAAGACTTTGTTAGCTAACCAAAAGGACATGCTCTGTGAAAGTTTCAAATTTCTGTTTCTGCATCATCATTCTTCTCAAGTTCCATGTCTCAAAACCTCATGCGACTAATTCTTGTTCTAAGTTACCTCGGTCTCTTGCTAGAAGCAAACTTTGTAGTCGTGTATGCAGATGAACAGTGTCACCTGCCAATGGAGATGACGACATATTCCTGTGATTCTTCTGCAGAATACATCCCATCTGATGTCCAGAAGAAAAGACTCAGCCTCAAAGTTAAAGCCAATGAAGCCGACTTCGAGGACTCTGGTACCACGGAGCATTCTGAGATATCTGTTTGTATACATCATACAAAATACTCCCACAACTTCACTGTCTCTCCTGGACATAAGTTCATCAGACTTCATTTCTATCTAGCCTCGTATACAGGCCTAAATTTGTTGGATGCATTATTCTCTGTTAGTGTTGGTCAATACACTTTGTTGCGAACCTCCCAGTCCTCTTATTCGAGAGACCCTTCAGATATTAAGTATGTGATTCGAGAATTTGTTGTAAAGGTGGATGCCCAAATCCTAAGCATCACATTTACCCCCTCATCTGGTCATTCTGAAGCCTATGCATTTTTTAATAAGATCGAAGTCATGACTATGCCTGTGAATCTATACATACAAGATGTTCGACCTCCACTTGCTGGAAATTCCTCCCAAATATATGCTGCAAATTACACAGTGCTTGAGACAATGCACAGGGTAAATGTAGGTGGCCATGACATCCCTCCTGAGTGTGATGCCAGGATGTCACGCTGGTGGTTGGGAGATAAAGATTACCTTGTTCCTTATGGAGCCCCCACTTCTACCCTTCAATCCAAGCTCGGAATAATGTACAGCCGTGAGGTGCCTCCCTCCACTGCACCAGAGAAGGTCTACTCAACAGCAAGAACATTAAGTCCACACTCTGCTGGAAATATGAGCTGGTCATTCCTTGTGAATTCAGGGTTCCGCTACCTTGTCAGGCTTCATTTCTGTGAGATCACAAGAGAGATCAGACAAAATGGAAGGGTTTTCAAAATCTACATCAATAATATAACAGTCGAAAATAATGCTGATATAATGAGATGGAGTGGTATGCCAGGGAGGCCAGTCTATCGAGATTATATTATTAATTGCTCAGAACAAGATAGAGGAATGGAGGATCATCTGCTGATCACAATACGCAGAGATAATGGACCATCTGAATGTGATTGCCAGGGCATCTTGAATGGGTTGGAGATTTTCAAGTTACCAGACAACAGTGATAATTTTGCAGGGCTCAATCCATTTGGTACAGCAACTTCTTATGGTTCGCTTTACAGAGAAGATAAAGCTACTCAAATTGGTAAGGGCATCTTGTATGGGGTTATTGCAGTGCTTTTTCTATTTTCCTTTACACTAGTGTACATACCTTCCGAGTGGTCTGGCACATTCTCCCTATGCCAAAACCGAAGTTCAAAATGCTGCAAGCCATTTGGGGAGAACGCCATCCGATTGACAAAGATCAAGTCTGCGACCAACAACTTTTCTGATGACGTTCTCATCGGAACAGGGGGATTTGGGAAGGTCTATAGGGGATCCTTGGATGGGGGTGCTACTTGGGTTGCTGTAAAGCGTGCCGATCCTTCTTCACACCAGGGCTTACACGAGTTTCAGACCGAAATATCCATGCTCTCAAAGCTTCGCCATCGCCACCTTGTCACTCTTATGGGGTATTGCTTGGAGGACAGAGAAATGATACTCATCTATAACTTCATGGGTCGAGGGACCATGCGAGAACATCTATACAAGACCAATAAACCTCCACTTCCATTGAAGAAAAGACTCGAAATCTGCATTGGTGCAGCACGTGGGTTGCACTACCTCCACACTGGCTCCAAGCAGATTGTCATCCACCGAGATGTGAAGAGCAGCAACATACTGTTGGACAATAGTTGGGAGGCTAAGGTGTCCGACTTTGGATTGTCAAAACTTGGTCCTGATGCAATGAACCAATCCGACATGCAAGTAAGCACTGCGGTGAAAGGAAGCATAGGATATCTTGACCCCGAGTATTATCGCTGTCGCAAACTCACAGCAAAGTCAGATGTGTACTCATTCGGAGTAGTGTTGTTTGAAGTTCTCTGTGCCAAACCTGCAATATTACCCTCTCATGGGAATGAGGATGGACCACAGAGTCTGGCTGAATGGGCCTTAAAATGTTATCATTCAGGCATGCTTGGTCAGATCATTGATCCATATTTACAAGGAAAGATTGACCCTGGCTGTCTTAAAACATTCACTGATGTAGCAGTCAAGTGTTTGGCAGAAACAGGAAGAGAGAGACCATCAATGGGAGAAGTTTTATGGAATCTTGAGCTAGCATTGCAGCAGCAGAGCAGGGCTGATGGAGAAAAACTCGGAGGTCCAGCAGATAAGATATTGGCCAGCAACGTTGCTCATCAATTATATAACTCTGATATGAATATTGGGGCAGAATTTTCTGAAATTATTCACCAAACTGCTCGATGAAAGATTTATAAGTGAGCTAGAGAGGTTCTTGTAATGTAGCTATATCTCATGTTTGCTGCCGCTCCTTGTAAACCTTAAATTCATGTAGATCCTATTGTGTGATTTTTCTCACGAAAAAAGAGTTGAGCTTCGAATGGATAGCCCAAACGAGAATAAGGAGATAACTAATCCTGGAAGAACCTTGATGAGCCAAAACAGTTGACACCCTCGATTACATTCCCCAATTTGTCAGTCTCATCCCCTTGCTCTAGATTACCAAAACACCTGGGTGACAGAGCACTTTTTGTTCCAGTCTAAGAAAATAAAGCAAAACCGATGTGGTTGATACAGTCCTAGCTGATGCTGTGCTAGGCATCATGAAGCTTGTTTATCGTTCTGAGAGAGAAACTCTGACAATGCTATGTACACGTCACAAAGTATTCGACTGTTGGTTCCTTTCAAAAGATACTGTGTAGGAGTTTATGAGGGATTCTACCTATTACCACATTACTAAACAAGGTTTTAAGATAGAGAACATTACCACAAGTGTTTAGAACCTACTGCTCACGGGTTGGGACTGCTGGTGCAGTTTGAGATCAATAACAGGAATTTCTCCAACAGTCCATAACTGCTCCTAACGCCACAAAGCTTCAGTTGGCATTGCATGTTAGGAAGAAAATAAACGATTCCATAGATCTTCTATTAAAATTTGAAGATTGAAAACTTCTTCCCGCTCATCTTCATGCATAGTAAGACAAGATTTGAACATAAAAAACTAATCTTACTGATCCAGATTTACCAACTATCAATATTATATTAAAAACTGGAGTCAACTCTTGAAATCTTTGACAAATCTACCTTTTATAATGGAGAAGTAGATATCACAGGTCATAGCTACTAAAACTTTTCTAAAGACGAGTGACAACACCTAAGAGAAATTGTGGCTAATATTCCTACGTCATGCGGAAACTGTAATGTAAGTACATTTAGATAGATAGACGTACACATAAGCCTAGAAAATGCCAAATAGACATATGCAAAGTTAAACACCTATTATTACTAAATAAACATAGGCATAAACGAACAACTTGATAGATGTAAAATAAAAAAATCCATGCCCTCATATGCTCGTGCCTCATCCGACTTAAAGGTGAGCAAATCACACTTAAAGTGGCAATGGATGTGTTCTTGAAGAGATCCAGTGATGCCTAATATTGAGAATACGTACTTCCTCATGTTACCGTACAACATTTAACTGTACATCAATAATACATCAGTGAGTGTCGATTTTCATTGGCTGAAAAAGAAAGGAAATTCACACAGTTCAACGTTAAGATACCAATTTGACCAGCAGTCTCAATTGGTGATTTATTCCGTTGAATTGATTTCTCATCCTAAAGAATATAGTAAATGTCTAGCAACAACCATAGATTCTAATGCATTTTAACAACTAGAATCAAACACAAAATCGCCCGGATTGGAATGTAAAGCCAAAAGGATAATCTTCATCCTATTTTACATAACTTGCTTCAAAATTGAAACGACATTCCCATAGGACCAATATCCTTCAAAATAATGGATTCCTATTCACAACTAGCCCTTGATTTAACAAACGGGAGCATGACTGAAAAACTGCTCGCTTATCCATCCGCTGCAATATCTATATGCCACATACAATCAGCGCATTGCATCAATGGCTCCCACTAATCCTCTGCTATGGCAACAACCGGTGCCAGCACATTAACAAGCTAATTCACAATTTCCTAAGCGTTGAAACTCCTTCAGTCCAACATAATCTTGATGAGAGAGTATTGTCAAGTCCCATTTTCATCTCCTCTTCCTAGTTGTCCTGATTTAAAAGCATGCTCCTTGTTCTGCAGAAAAGATTTCGCTCTTCCATACTTCTCCAGTGTTTCTTGTTCCAGCAATGCCTTATATCTTTTGTTCACCTCAAATAAGAAATAGATGTCTTCACAAAGTCCCGAACCACCCTTTGGCTTCCTGCTTTGTAAGTTTCTTCAACTTTTTCCTTGCACAGTCATGATCTTGACCATAATTTCTACCCTTAACTAAGCTGTCAGAAGAAAAAAGAAATCTCCTTCAGATTATGTCTGATGTAACTAAGCATGCAGTGAAAAAGGTGCACTACACGTATTCAAAACACTACATGCATGACACCTCCATATCTGCTCACGAGAGAGAGAGAGAGAGAGAGAGAGAGAGAGAGAGAGTGAGAGAGTACTTCCCCTCAAACTTAGGACTAAGTTGCTTGATGGGCACTGGCTTTTGCTTCCACGGTTGAAGTGGTTGCTGGAGCATCTGATGTTCATCCGCTTTTCTCTTGATAAGTTGAGCAACGTCCTCAAATTTATTGGGCAACTCATTTGGCATATCTTGGTGCTGTGTCACTTCGGATAATAAAGTTTAAATCAGCATGAATATTTTTAGGGAATGAACTCGATTTCCCATATACTGCCAAAACCGCCAAGGGTTTTAATCACAGAAGCCAGAGCACTAGCCCTGCGTATAAATGAGTTAGTTTTTCAAACAAAGTGTCTTGAATTCTGAAACTCTTGAATGAAACAAACATATGTGGGTACCCTGGCCATATGAAAGTTTCAATCACACACCACCACCTTACCGCCTAGATTCCTTGATTGTAGATAAACATATAGCTGCATTTAACCAACATAAGATTTTATACACGATGAGATCCTTTTGAGCATATTTCACTTTTCCTGCTGACAAAGTTTGACATTTGAAAACTGCAAAATAGCTAACACCCATACTGCACTAGAAAGAACGATGGGCAAAGAAAGATAAAAGATAAACCCAAAACATACTAACCCAAAACCATTGGGGCTGAAAAAAGAGGATTCCTCGGTAGAGGCCTTTGCACTCTAAATTCGCTGAGATTGTCAAACTGTCACAAAACAACATACACATGCATACCAGTCATTTTCATCGCAACTTATCAGTTTCCTTGAAATTCCCAAGTTGTCAGGAAAATTCACAAATGGAAAGGAAAACCATACACATACCTGAGAATATTGGTTAGGTCCTATTTTTCTGTCCATTGCTAGAGAGAGCAAAGTTTTTAGAAACATTATGGCCTCTGGACAAAACTTCTGAGATTGTTCAGTTACCTTTGATACAAACAAGTGACATCAGTCGACTGCAGCTACACATCCAAAAACCAATAATGAAGCTTTAAAATACCAACCCCTATATGATCAAGATTGCAAATACGAAGTAACAATATGAAAACACTATGTCAAGCGTGCTGAAGACTATTTTGCTCGAACTTAAACCCAGTAGCCAAGCATTCATAGAAAGCAATTACCTTGTATCATGTCCAATGCTTGTAAAAAACCCATAGGACAAACAAAAACACGTTTACAGATTATCAATGATATACATGGTCTGCAGGATTGTAGCAAGTGTAAACAATAAAATCAACCACTTAGTGACTACGATTGACCTTAATTTGTAGGACAGCTGTACCAATGTCGGCTGCTCTAAAGAAACACTACGCATGTGTGGAGGTACTACCCGCAAGATGAAATTCCATTACACAATGATGGAAATACTCACACAGGAGGAAAAAGTAACCGACTAAACAATAAAGAAAGGAACAAGAAGCATTTAAAAGAACTTGTTCATGCACCCAAACAAGTCCAATAAACAAAAGTGATATGGACCCGCAAATTAGTGATATGGAACTACAGTGCATTTGCATGCCATTATTGACCAAGAAACAATAATATATCTCAGTGACCTCTAGAGGAAAGGGATCCCATATGCAAAAATTTGAACTACATTGAGAAAACATTCTGAGGGAAGTGGAGAGCACAGAAAAGACCTTAGAGCAATATCCTGACCCGAAAGAATGGGGCAACGCATTAGATATCCACACACTAATAAGACAGCTAGAGTCATAACAACATGACGAAATTCGGAGCATGGAAATATCAGCAACCATAACCTCAAAAGGAACAATGTCTTCAGTGACGGCCAACTGCTGATCTCTATCCAGTGAATAGGAAACAACTGCTAATTAATGCCTCATACTTCAACAGAACTTTTCCAAACTTTCATCCAGCAATAAGATTGTTAAATAATTTTTCCCTGCAGCTAACCTGAGTTCTTAATGGCCTCACAGACTGTGTCCAAGTTCTTAGGATTCTTTGACTAGCACAAATTGCTGCTGAGTATGGAATCTACGTGCTCATTTCTTTTAATGGCTTGACCAACATATTTAACAACTGAAAATTCAATGGCTTTTTACTTGCTAAGACGCAAAACGCTGTAGTAGTACACCTTAAAACACCTGTGAAATGAGATGCCACTCAGATCATCCTCAGAAATGCTTGCAACCAGTATTGACAAGAAGTGAATACCCAAACCGTATGCTTCAGCTACAAATCTGTACACATAGTGTTTGGCTACTCCTCAAATGTGTCACCAAAAATGATTGGCAAAAGGGCAAAGTACAAACCTGATTAAAATGTTCACGTTAACTACAGATGTTTTGCAGCCTGTATCCAAAATAAATAAATAGTTATTCAACAAGACAATGCTGGAAAACAACCTGAATCTATTTAGGCAACACATGCCCTAGTTTGATTGAACAGGTTGTGTCATTACATTAAAAATTTAAACTGAACAGAATTATATTAAATAATTAAGAACTCTACCAAATCAGAGTAAATCACACGTGAAAGTTGGCTAAAGTAAACAGTTAAGAATTAGAAGATTACATGTCAGAAGCACAATCCCAATATTTTATGTTCCTTTGCCTTCTCAGTTAACTAACCTCAGGTTAATAGATATATGGCAATCCCAAGTGCAAAAAGTGTAACATCCTGAATTTCGACCCATTCTGAGATATGTGAAATGGTTATTTTATCAATATATTGTTAGTTACGTTTATTCTGAGTTGGCCCCTCACGAGTTAACTAACTGTTCGTGTACGACTAGTGAATTTAATCAGGGATAGGCCGCTCCACCATAATGATCAAAAAGGAATAATATTACACTGTTGCAGGCCAATTAGTGGACGGAAATAAATTGATTTGACAAAAGTACCAGGTCAAATTGCGGGTGATTCCGCACGACTTTGATATTAATTGCGAACGATGTTAAACCGATTCCCTTTTGCCCTATGCAATTAACCTCATGATTACATGACAATCGAGAATTGTCCTGATTTGAATGCACGATCATGGATTGAAAAGCTATCAACCACGGGTCAAACACGCGAGAGCCCCTAAACGCTGCCCGAAAGTTAGGTCATACTAAAGTCGTGATTGATCAATATTAACCACGAATTTCAATCCGTTATTGAGTATCGAACTTTTAAGGATATTGAGACTAAAATATTGGACGTTGTCTCATTGATTCTCGGATTTATCGATAAACCCGAAATATTGTAAAAGAATTCAACGGGTTGAGTTTTGGAGCCAAATTTATGGAAATTTGTGCTTCAGGGATAAAAAGACTAAAATATCCCTTTCTAGTTGCTTGTTTAGCATTTTATCTTGTTCTCTTTTCTTTTGTGTTTTTCTTTTCTTTTTCCCAACTTCCTCCTCACGTTTCCCTTTCTCCCTCCCCTTTTCTCTCTCTTCCCCCTCACGTTTCCCTCTCTTGGTCGACAGCCCCCACATGCCCATCTTTTCCTCCCCTTTGACTTGTCAACCCTCTTCTTCTCTCACTTGTCTGACAAGACCATGTGGGTGTGTCTCCCTCCCTCTCTCTCTCTCTCGCGCAGCACGTTCGGCCCCCCTTCAGCTTCTTCTTCTTCTTCTTCCTTGCTGGCCGACTTTGCGCGTTAATTATTTACTGCTCAATGTTTTAATAATTTGATATTCAAATAAGTCTTTTGTAATCTAATATAATTAAATTAGTGAATGTATTTCCCACTTTCCTCTCTATTCCTGATTCTCATCTCCGCACGCGAGAATGTATAAGAAAGTTTGACAACCAGCAAAAGAACAACTGTACAATGAATTCAGGCACAAAGTCATGCATTATTTATTTACTCATTTAAAACTATTCTCATAATCAAATGAACCCATTAAGAATACCGGTACATACCACTCGAGTCGCTATGGTTTGATGCATTGCAGTAAAGAATGCTAAAAAATAAATTGTTTACTCTATTCATTGTCTGTTAAAATATTTATGATAGAGCTGGACCTTACAAAGATTACAATAGCAATCTACCGATGTAATTTTTAACTTGAGAAGAGAGTTGTGCATTGCTCGAGCGATCTAGTGTCATTTGATATTTCAAATTTTATAATTATCTAAAAAGGATCTTAAACTTATTGTTTCGATACCAATTACGTCTAGTGTTAAAATTTTTGATAATTTGTCAATATTGTTATTGTGAATAATTTTAGTAGGAAATTGCGAAAATAAGCGTTAATAATTTTATATGGTATGATTGGCATTAACGTTGATTTTATATATATATATATATATATTTACTTATGCCTTTTTATATGTATATCTATTTATTTACTTTTGTCTTTTTACTGTGGCCGATGAGGCGAGGCCAAAGAAAAAATGAAAAGAAAAGAAAAGTCCTACAGCCGGCAAATATGACATTTTCAGTGTGATATCAGCCTGTCTTCCAACTCCGAAAAAGAGAGGGCTAGGACAAACAACTTCTCCTTAGGACCAATTATATCACCCCAACAATCATTGCCAAAGAGGCTGTCATTTTGAGCCAATCCCTATCACTCGGCTCACAGATTCATCCGACCGAAGCCACTAAAATCTTGACGATCATCACTTCAACAATCCGTGATTTGGATTCATAGTTTCCTCCACTTCCTTCCTTTCCCTACCTCGGAAAGAAACCATGCAAGCGCTCATCATCTTGAGCTCTCTGTTCCTGTTCCTTTCCTTGTCTCTTGTCAAACTCTGGTACAAGTTATGGTGGAACCCGCTCAGGATACAGAGGATAATGAATGAGCAAGGAATCAGAGGACCTCCTTACAAGTTCGTCCACGGAAGCACCAAGGAATCATTCGAGATGACCATGAAGGTCAGGGACATACCCATGAACATTCTCTCTCATGACATATTCCCCAAGATTCAGCCTGAAATCCACACATGGACCAACACATATGGTAAATGAATTAAGTCCTAAGCTTTATTTCTGAATTTGTGCTCTACTTTATTTCTGGAATGAAAGCCGCCACAGGATCAGCCGTGCTTAGTCATTGATTGGAATTTCTTTTGTGACTTTTGTAGGGCGAAATTACTTATGTTGGCATGGGACTCAAGCTCAGCTGGTCATCACGGAGCCAGAACTAATCAAAGAGGTGCTTGTTAATAGAGACAAAACATATCCCAAAATACCAGCTAAGGACTTTGCCAAGAAGTTCTTTGGGGATGGGATTGTGAGCACCAATAATGAAGAAAAATGGGCAAAACAGCGTAAACTCACCAATTACACTTTCCATGGGGAGAGCTTGAAGGTAATTAAGATTGACCGTAAAGTGCTCCAGGTTCACAACTTCAGCAATTTCAATCTTAAATACAACTTCATGAGATTTAAAAAAACTGACTACGTGTTTTGATATTAAGAAAATGGAGCTGTTAAGACGCTGACGGGAAAGGAGAATTATTCTTTGCATTGAGATTGTACTAATCTTGTGGGGATCGAATTTGAAATGCAGAATATGATTCCAGCGATGGTGGACACCGTTCACATGATGCTAGCAAGGTGGAAGCATCGGGAAGGGAAAGAGATTGATGTGTTCGAAGAATTTAAGTTATTCACAAGCGAAGTTATTTCAAAAACGGCATTCGGAAGCAGCTATGCTGAAGGCAGGAATATTTTCCAGATGTTGACAAGATTGGGTGTGTTATTTTCCAGAAATTTTCCTCTTGTAAGGTTCCCAGGATTAAGGTATTCCTTCTTTTCCGAAAAACAAATTGTTTTGGGTGATTTTTAGAATAACCTCTGTTTAGTTAAGTTGAGCCTGACAAACTAGGGGAATCTCTTGTGGAATGCCTCTCAGTAAGTTGTGGAAGACGGCAGATGAAATCGAAGCAGAGAAGCTTGAGAAAGGCATATATGACGCTATCCTGAGGATAATCAAGAAAAGGGAAGAGAAGGTGAAGGCTGGTGAGGCAGCTGACTTCGGGGATGATTTCCTAGGACAGCTTGTGAAGGCTTCTCGTAGCATGGATGAGAACAAGAAAATCACAATTGATGATCTGGTGGATGAATGCAAGACATTCTACTTTGCTGGACAAGAAACCACCAATGCATTGATGACATGGGTCGTGTTCCTCTTAGCGACTCACCCTGATTGGCAAGAGGAAGCGAGAAAGGAGGTTCTCCATGTGTTCGGGAACAATGATCCCGACTCTGAGGGTATTGCAAAATTAAAAACGGTATGAATACAGATTCTTGGTCCGGGGTTAATTAGGTAGATCGGAATAAGTTCAATCTCACAAATAATCAGATCTGGATGGCCTTATCTATTTCTTTACCTACGTAGGTTGAGATTGATGAAAATGATGCGTAACTGTCATAATTTCTTTGTTTGTGCAGCTCAGCATGATCATAAATGAAACTCTGCGATTATACCCTTCTGTCACTGGGGTGATTAGGCAGGTTGACCAGCAAGTCAGGTTAGGAAGACTTGTTCTTCCCGCCAATATTCAGATCATAATAGGAAATCTCAAGCTTCACCATGACCCTGAAATATGGGGAGAAGACGTGCTTCTCTTCAAACCAGAGCGGTTCGCAGAAGGCATCGCCAAAGCCACCAACAACAACCCAGCCGCATTCATTCCCTTCAGCTTTGGGCCCCGGATCTGCGCAGGCATGAGCTTCGCGGTGCATGAGGTGAAGATCATCCTCTTGATGATTTTGCAACGCTACGCTTTCAAGTTGTCCCCTGCGTACGTCCACTGTCCAGTTAAAGTTCTCACGATTTACCCGAAACATGGACTTCAAGTTATATTTCAACCATTGTAGCTTGGTTCACCGGGCATATGAACAATGTTCTAAGTCGTGAAATGATGCCCCTCGATGCCTGCGTGTTTGAATGCCTTGTGTTGTACTTCTAGGATTTGTCGACCATTAAAAGGAAGCTCGGAGATGCTGACGATCAGCGTCTCATCCTCTCAATCAGCATAAAAATGTTTTGGTGTTGGTGCATGTTGAAAAGCACCGCCTCTCTCTCTCTCTCTCTCTCTCTCTCTCTCTCTCATTTTTCTGGAATTTCCTAGCAATGACTACAAGACTAGCTCATTAGAGGTTAGGTAAAGCGTGTGGGTTTGAATAAAAACAAAGAAATCAACAGAAGAATTTGCAGTTGTGGAACAAAGAGAGAGCACATTGCCTATGTTTTCACCATTCTTACAAAACAATGTCGGTGAAAAATTATTACAAATAGGCAGCACCCCTCTCCCTATCACTCGGCTCACAGATTTTTATTAAGAGTTTTCTTTTTCTCTTTTATCTTCATTTTGCTTTTAAGTTAGAAACTACATCTTACATATCAGTCAATAAAATGTTGATATTGTCTTGAATTCCACAAATTATTGGAAATTCGAAATTAAAAAGTCGATCAGGAAATCTAAGAAGGCTTGAAGATTACAGGCTATTCGTTTTCAAATATATTTCCTAGATTTAGACCTATCTATAAGAGATATTTCATGGGAAATAGTTCTAATTCAATATAACTGGGATATATCATGATATCTCTAATATATAAAGAGTAATACTGAAGATATTATTAGTAAGTTTCAAATTTCAAATTAGATAATATCTTTAGGGTGGAATTCATTTCCTATTAGGATTAGGAAAGTGAGATCTGATGATCTATATATTTTAGCATTGTACCTTGTATTTGGTGATACGCTCAATAAGAAATCGTCTCTCTCCCGTGGACGTAGGCGGATTTTCGCCGAACCACGTAAATCTCCATGTTCTTGATTATTCTTGTTTTCTTTTCTCATCTAGGTAGGGTGTTCTTCCACACAACATGAAAGACACTGAAGAAAAAGAAGAAAAGAAAAGGAGAGATTGTGAGTGCCAAAAGGACGAAAAACTTGAAGTGCGTGGGAAAGAAAGAACAGTTACGTGGAGATGAAGCTCAAATTTGGATGAACTTAGATAATAAAATTTTTAACGCGTTCTTTTGATTCTATTATTTTATTATCATATTAGGTTTGCATGGATTGTTTGCTTGTGTTATTTTTCTGGAATTAATGTGTGAAAACCACTAAAATCTTGATCATCATCACTTCATAACCCGTGATTTGAATTTCTAGTGTCCTCTACTTCCTTCCCTTCCTACCTCGGAAAGTAACCATGCAAGTGTTCATCCTCTTGAGCTCTCTGTCTCTGTTCCTCCTCATATCTCTTGCCAAACGCTGGTTGAAGTAACGGTGGAAACCGCTCAGGATACAGTGGATATTGGATAATGAATGAGCAGAGAGCCAGAGGTCCTCATTACAAGATCGTCCAAGGAATCATTTAAGATGACCATGCACACCAAGTACATACCCATGAACAATCTATCTCATGACATATTCCCCAAGGTTCAGCCTGAATGGTAGAATAATTAAGTCCTAAGTTTTAGTTTTGATTTTACGCTCACCTTGATGTCCCTTATGAAAAGCCACTGCGGGATGATCCGACCTTAGATTGTTGATTGGATCTTTTGCGGCTTTTGTAGGGTGAAATTACTTAAGTTGGCATGGGACTCAAGCTTAGCTGGTCATCACAGAACCAGAAATTGATCAAAGAAGTTCTAGTTAATACAGATAGCACATGTCCGAAAACACCGTCTAAGGACTTGATCAAGAAGCTTTTAGGGGATGGGATTGTGACCACCAATGAGATAAATAAAGATACGCCTATCTCATGATTCAAATGCCAGATTTGGACGAATGGGTTATTGTTGAAGGCTCTTCACGAATATCATCCGTTTGCTCAACTTAATCAGGCTTTCGACGAAATCCGGCTTCAATTCAAAATGGGTCCAATGTTAGTTAAAAAATTTAGTGTCTAAAATCATATCACGTGAAGCTAACAATTTTCCATTGCGTTGACTCAACAAGTGATATTAGAGCTAATAGTTGATTGGTGACCCCCTTTTAATGTGTATTAATGTTTTGTGGATACCTCAAAGAAAGAACGTAAGGTGTTACTTCTTGATGGAGGTAGCTAATGGTGTTGGCTTGTCGCTGAACTTGGCTAGGTCAAGAAGAATGAGTTAAAATTTGAAGTTTGAGTAACAAGAATGTTGATGTGGAAGGACTCTTGGATCAAGAAGGAGCTTGGCCCAACATAGGATGTTCACATGTGAGGTGAAGATTTGCCAAAAAAGTTTCACGTCAAAATGGAATTCATTGTAGAGGTAGTTATATATATCTTAGTTGATCCATGACTTATTTAAATTTTTAGTGAATGTAAGTCTAATTCACTCCTCCTTCATGATGGCTTCTATTGTGAGTCCTAACAAATTTTGGGGAGTTTCTCTGATTTGGCTTAATCTTTTTCATCCTACGGATCTTGGAAATGAATGTCCCACGTGGATAGGATATCTACATGAACATTAGTACAAGGGGAGTGCAACGGGAATTGCCTAACTTAGGAACTGCCTGGACTAAACTGGACTGGTCGGTTTTAGGCAGTTCTTATAGTCAACAGTACAGTTCCCAGTTCCCATTCTTGAAACTAGTGGCCGGTCAGTTTGGTTCCTAGTTCCAAGATGGGAACTGGATTGACTGGATCAACCAATAGTTTTTAATATATATATTTTAAAATTTCTTAAGAATTCGAAAAAAAAAGGAAGAAGAGAAAATTCTTAAGAGTCTTAAGAAAACTCAATTACTTGCATATTAGAGAATGAATTGATGAAGTAGCATATGAACGAGAAATGAGTTTTCTTTGAAAATGTGCGGCAACATTAACAAATTTTTTCCCATAAAAGCAAAGTTAGCAGTTTCATTGGATTGGACTAGACCGAATTAGATTGGCCAGTTGATTCAGTTCCCGATTCTAGGATCAGCTAGTTGGTTCAGTTCCCGATTCTAGGATCGGCCAATTTGATCCACGGTCCCAAAATTTGGGAATTAGTCATCCCAGTATGGTTCCCTGTTCCACCTTGAAACCGAACTGGCTGAACCAGATCGGAAATTGATCACCCTTAATTAGCACAAGCAATGAATCATCTAGAAAAACAATCTTCATAACAATTGATGATTTCCATTTCACATCTCTAATAAAAAGATTGTATTCATTTTCCCATGTATTACGTTGAGCTGTCAGGTCATACTAGGAGCAATTTTTTTCTATGTTTCTTATCCTAAACAAAAATATATATTATTCTATGTTTTGGAACAAAAAAAAAGAAAGATTATTCTATGTTTGATGGAACGAAAGTAATTTTTCTAAGCCATCGTTAGACTTTCCCGACACTAATCCATTGGATGAGCAATTTGCTTGCTTGATTTCAACTTTCACAATCGCTTTTTCCCCGGCTACTACCAGTCTATAAAGAGAAGTTGCGCCTGCTGCATGACGTGAGAGCTTACCGTTTTTCAAGCAATCCCAATTGGTTGACACCGACGTCCGACAAAATAATTGTTTCTCACGGATATTCTATGTTTATTTTCGAGGGTGTTGATCAATGCTCGCCTCTCCCTATTGGGCGTCTCCTTGCGAATCGTCAGCGTCGAGAAGGCTGTCATTTTCCATCGTGTCTGTCTCCATCGCCGGCAAGCGGTGTACTTCGTCTACGATGCCATGTTGCCATCCATCCACCCCGAATGATGCTGGTTGGATTATTTAACTCCACGCGCCCAAGAAAATCTCTGTCAATATTGGAAAGTAATGGAGATCGGCATAGCGTTCGTGTTGAGCTCTCTCTGTGTTTCTGATCTTACAGTCCCTTGCCGAGCTCGTGCACCGGTTATGGTGGAATCCGCTCAGGATACAGAGGATGATGGCCCGACAGGGGATCAGAGGCCCTCCTTACAGGTTCCTCCATGGGAGCACCGAGGAAACAATAAAGATGAGAATGGAAGCCAGAAGCACGCCCATGGACGATCTCTCTCATGACATACTCCCAAAGGTTCAGTCTGAAATCGACTCGTGGATAAAAAAAAAGGGTAATTGAAAATATAAGCTTTTGTTATAATACTGTGTTGACCATTCCTGGAATTTTGATCTGAGTTTAGTTTGTTCATTATTGAGTTTCTTGTTCAAACATTTTGTAGGGAGGAATTACCTAAGTTGGTACGGGGCTCAAGCTCAATTGGTCATCACTGAACCGGAGCTGATTAAGGAGGTGCTAATCAACAGGGACAAAACCTTTCGAAAAATAGGAGCGAGGGACTTCAGCAAGAAGATTTTAGGAGATGGGTTCGCGTCGACGAAAGATGGGGTAAAATGGGCGAAGAAGCGTAGACTTGCCAATCACACTTTCCATGGGGAAAGCCTCAAGGTAATTAGGTTTGGTGTACGCTGAAGTGCTGTAATATGTTACTATGCAATTCTAATGTCAAGTTTCTTGTGCTTATCAAGTGGAAAGAGAATTTCATGCAATCTTGAGATTTGAGTTGTGAATTGACGGGAACAAATTGAAGTGCAGAACATGGTTCCAGCGATGGTGGAGAGTGTTCACATGATGTTAGAGAAATGGAAGCAACAAGAAGGTAAAGAGATTGAGATGTTTGAAGAATTTAAGATTTTGAAATCCGAAGTGATTTTGAGGACAGCTTTCGGGAGTAGCTACATTGAAGGGAGAAACATCTTTGAGATGTTGACAAACTTAGGTTTGTTAGCGTCCAGGAATGTTTTGCTTATGAGGTTCCCGGGAATAAGGTATTCCTCTTCAACATTTTCCTAAGAAAAATAGTCTTATTCTTAGGATGTATAGATCTCCGTGAGCCCGTTTTCGCTTAGTCAAATAGATTATGCCGATCATGTTTTAAAAACTTAAGATATTAGATGAAAACGTGGTTTTATGTTAATATGAGATTTTGTAAGACCATTATTTACTATTATAAAAGTTTAAGCTATTAGATTAAGGCATGGTTTTGTATTTAATTATTCTAACATGTCAATTGTTCTAAAAGTGTAAACCATTGTCGATTGTTTTAAAAACTTAAACTATTAAATGAATGCATGATTTTATATTTAATTATCCTAACATCCCCCCTTCTCATTGAGTTTGACCTTCTTCTTCTTTTTTGCTTAATACTAAGTGTAGAAATTTAATTAGAAAGCAAATGGGGCCTAGTAAGATTTGAACTTAGGATCTCAAGTTCTATACCATATAAGATTTTGTGAAATTATAGTCAACTATTCTAAAAGCTTAAACTATTATATCAATGCATGATTTTATATTGAATTATTCTAACAATTGATAATGCAACTACGGGAAAATCATGCAGGTATCATAAGTGGAGCATTACGGCAGGGCGACCTGTTTATAGAGACCATATTGTCAATTCTTCTTTTACTTCAACCTCATCGAGGGATGCACTAGAAACAGGAATAGAGCATCCGGTGATCACAGTACGTAGTAATGCACGCCTAGCTTGTACAATCAAGGAATCTCGAATGGGTTGGAAATTTCAAATTATAGGAGCCTACTGGTAATTTTGCTGGCCTCTATCCACTTAGTTCAAATCCTTTACATAGCTCACTTCACAATAATAGGCCCATATTTTCCTAGTTACAGAGATATGTTGTTATCTACTCAAAATATCTTGGATAATCATGCATCTGCTCAAAATTAGAATGGAAAAATCATGGTGTAACAACACTATGCAATTTTTTCACTATCAATATCAATATCACTTTTCAGAGTTACAAGTCTCAGAATTATAATTACAATAGATATTTTCCCAATATAAAGTAGTAATTTAGGATATATAAAGTTATGATGGAAACTAAATGCATTTTATCATTAGTAAAGGTGTCAAAAATAGAACAGTAAATCGAACTGAAACTGAAATTGAAATCGAACCGAATCAAAAATTTTAAACTTCTCGGTTCGGATCTCACTCGATTTGGGTAATAGGTAAATGATTCTGGATACTTTCTCTCTCCTCTCTCATTTTGATTCTTCTCCACTCACCTCTTTGCCAAAGGCGCAAGTTAAAGCAGTTGCCCAACCTGTTCTTCCTCTTTAGGCCCCTCCACATCTCTCTCTCTCTCTACTGTTGCGTAGCTATAGAGGCAAGCGCAGCCCGGAAGAAGCCCACAAACGGCAGCAGCGACATTGACGCAGCGTCCTTTCTCTGCAACAACTAACGAGTACTTAACAAACGCTTCGATTTACCTTCCACTGTTCGCTTCCACCCATCTTCTCTCTCCTTCCACAGTCTGCACGCCACCATAAATAGGTTGTTTCGCTCCTTGTCTTTCAATCACTCGCTGCCTAGATTCAACCCGTTGGCCAGCGCGTGGCTCCAAGCCAAAGTCAATCGAGAGAGGCCTTTGAGTTGAGCATGCTTGACATCGTGAAGCATCTCATCGGCTCCGTTGGGCCCATGGGTACGGTAACAAGTCCACCGCGACCTCCGCTCTATCACCGCCTCATCATCTCCGAGACGGTTTCAGCAGAGGTTCCTCATGAAAATCGAAGACCTAATCTTGAAAATCGTAAATGGTCACGCAGAGAGAGAGAGAGAGAGAGAGAGAGAGAGAGAAGATGAAATGCGAAGAGAGAGAAGAAAGAAGAGAGTGCAAACCAGAAGATTAATATTTTCTTTTTATGTGTCATTTTATTTTTATTTACTTTTGGAGGGTTGAGTTCATTTCAAGTCAAATGGGGGAAATTCAATAAATAATCTCGAAACTGAAATCTGAACTGAATCAATCCAAATAGAATCGAATTTTCAGTTCAGATTATATTCGGTTTGATTTGAATGCTCATTCTAATGATTTGGTTCAGTTCAATTTTTTAGGATATCTGAACTGAATCGAACCATTGACACTCATCATTTCATGCAATATTTCTCTCTTCTCTATTTTAAAATGAAAATTACGCATGTGCCGTTAGAAGTAGAAATCCGAACCACCAACATTCCTAAAAAATTATAAAAATCCCATTAGAGGAAAAAAGCATCTCGGCTTTATTATTGCATTCTCCTATCAAATTCCAGAATAGTTAGATGTCAAGACTACATTCTTCCATGGTAACTTAGAGGATAATATCTACATGGTACAAAAAGAAGGTTTTTAGGCTTTTGAAAAGAAAATTATGTCTGCAAATTGAAGAAATATGTGTATGTTATGAAATAGGCTCCTAGAAAATGGTACAAAAAATTTGACGTATTTATTTGAGGTAACAGGTTCACTATAAGTGAAATGTATCATTATTCTTAGTTCAAGAAATTTGATTATTGCTAGTTATTGTTATAAATGGATGATATGCTTATTATAAGATTTGGCATGAAGGAAATCAACATATTGAAGCAACGATTGTCAAAAGAGTTTGAGGTGAAGGATGTAGAAGTAGTGAATCGAATTCTTGAGATAAGGATCACATGAGATAGATTTGAAGATATTCTAAAGTTATTTCAAGAAAAGTATGTCAAAAAGGTGCTAGAGATTCATAATTCAGAATGTCAAGCCTAAAATTACTAATTTAGGAAGTTGCTTCAAGCTCTTGAAACAGGAGTCGCCAAAGATAGATGAGGAGTGAGAATAAATGGCTAAGATGCATTAACTATTGGCAATTTGGTGTATGCTATAGCATGTATCAAACTAGATATAGCTCACACAATAAGAGTTGTGAGTAGATATATGCTAATACAAGAATAAAGCATTATGAAGTCATAAAGTGGATATTAAATTACTCGAGAGACACTTCAGGTATTTCGCTATGTTTTATGAAAAATAATGTAATTTTACATGACTTCATCAAAGCAAATCTTGGTGATGATTTGGACAATAAAAAAAAACCACCTCAAGTTATGTTTTTGCCATAAGTGCCACTGCAATTAGTTGGATATCTAGACCTCATAAGTGTATGTCTTTCTCAACCATATATTGTTATATCTGAAACTAGCAAAGAGATTAATTAGTTCAAGAAATTTATGAAAAATAGATAGGGAAGAAGCAAGATAAGAACACAATGGCAGTTAGATAACTATTTATTTTGCAAAGAATCCGATATTTCCTTTAAGGACAAAACATATGGAGTTGAAGTATCATCATATTTGTTAGCTATAGAAAAGTCAACAGGTATGTTAATCAAGGTTATCACCACCGAGAAATTGAAGTAATCTAATGCCTCAATTAGCCTCCATAATTAGCAATGAGGAGGCTACTGCATTAAGCAATTTAGGTTACAAAGATGAGTAAAGAATATGAAAGACTATTGATATTTTGAAGATCAACCTCTAAGTAAGAGATTAATAAAATTGTGAAGTCTGATGGAGAAATCCAATACTAAAGCCGAGAGGTTTCTACTGCTAATGGGATATATGTAATTTTCATGTTAAAACTACTATTAATGATGACATGTTTATGGTTTCTATCATAAAATTGTATAACCTAAACTATTGTTTTATTTTAGAAAAATATCTAATGTAATTGGAACTATGAGAATTGTAACTTTGAAAAGTAATATTAATATCGATAGTGAAAAGATTGTCTAATATTACTTCGTGATTTTATCGTTCTAATTTTGAAAAGTTTTTTTTTTACCTAAACATGTGTTTGTATTCTTTTCTTTTCTTTTTTCCTCTTCAATAATTCGCGTTTCTAACAATTCATTTTCTGTTCAAGAGACTTAGATAATCTAACAAGGCTAATCCATTCAAAACTAGGAATTTGAGACAAGTTAGTGGTCGATAGGAATGTAATGAAGCGCCTGTTTCCAGGAACCTTCCAAGCATTGCTACATCGAGCGGACTTTAGTCTCCCTTGACAATTGACCCCAGAATTGATTGGTCGTTGATTTGGAAGGACAAATTCGCCATTTAAGCGGTCAACTACCCGCCAAGAACGATATTTTACGCGACTGACTGCTTTCTTGCTTGTTTGTCTGAATTATTGACTGGCAGAGTCCATACTCTAGGAGTGTACTTATTTGCATTGTAGTAGGATAGCTGTCCAACCAAAAGAGTCGATATATCAAGTCTCTGAGACCATCAATACTTCTATAACTCCTCTCAGAAGATGTCCCTTTGGCATCCATCCAATGTACCCAAGTTGCCAGGAAAAAAACATGCCCCTGATCTTTCTCAATTAATCTTCACTGTAGGATCCAGCCAGGACAGCTACTTGAGCAGACTTGATGTGTCATATTCCGAAGTCTTCGCTTAGAACGAGTAATCCACATTGCCTTTTTCTTCTACTTCTATCTCAGAATTCAAAGGCAGGAAGAGGTCAAGCACCAGGAGTCCATTTCTGTCGACAGTATTACAGAAGCTAACAAGACTTCGTTAGCTAACCAAAAAGACTTGCTCGTGAAAGTTTCAAATTACTGTTTCTGCATCATCATTCTTCTCAAGCTCCATGTCTCAAAACCTCAAGCAACTGATTCTTGTTCTATGTTACCTTGGTCTCTTGCTAGAAACAAACTTTATAGTCATGTACGCAGACGAACACTCTCTCCCGCCCAAGGAGATTATGACATATTACTGTGATTCTTCCGCAGAAGACATCCCATCTGATGTCCAGATGAAAAGTCTCACCCTGGAAGATGAAGCCGGTGAAGCCAATGAAGCCGATCTCAGGTACTCAGGTACTTCGGTGCATTCCAAGGTACCTGTTTGTATATTCCATACACAATTTACCCATAACTTCACTGTCTCTCCTGGACACTGGTTCATCAGACTTCATTTCTATCTAGCCTCGTATCCAGGCCTAAATTTATCAGATGCATTATTCTCTGTTAGTGTCAGTCAATACACTTTGTTGCGAACCTCCCAGTCCTCTTATTCAAGAGATCCTTCAGATATTAAGTATGTGACTCGAGAATTTGTTGTAAAGGCGGATGCCCAAATCCTAAGCATCATATTTACCCCCTCATCTGGTCATTCTGAAGCCTATGCATTTGTGAACAAGATCGAAGTCATGACTATGCCTGCGAATCTATACATACAAGATGTTCGACTTCCACTTGTTGGAAATTCCTCCCGAATATATGCTGCAAATTACACAGTGCTTGAGACAATGCACAGGGTAAATGTAGGTGGCCATGACATCCCTCCAGAGGGTGATGCAGGGATGCGGCGCTTGTGGTCAGGAGATGAAGATTACTTTGTTCCCAATGAAGCCCCTCCTCCTATCCTTCGATCCAAGATTGGAATAATGTACAGCCCTGAGGTGCCTGCCTACACTGCACCAGAGAAGGTTTACTCGACAGCAAGAGCATCAAGTCCAGACTCTGGTGGAAATATAAGCTGGTCATTCCTTGTGAATTCAGGGTTCTGCTACCTTGTCAGGCTTCATTTCTGTGAGATCACAAGAGAGATCAGACAAAAGGGAAGGGTTTTCAAAGTCTACATCAATAATATAGCAGTAGAAAATAACGCTGATATAGTGGGATGGAGTGGTATGCCTGGGAGGCCAGTCTATCGAGATTATATTATTAATTGCTCAGAACTAGATAGAGGAATGGAGGATTTGCAGATCACAATACGTGGAGATGATAGATCATCTGAACGTGATTTCCAGGGCATCTTGAATGGTTTGGAGATTTTCAAGTTACCAGACAACAGTGATAATTTGGCAGGGCTCAATCCATTTGGTACAGCAACTTCTCATTGCAGAAAAGATACAGCTACTCGAATTGTTTTTGGCATCTCGTACGGGATTGTTGCAGTGCTTTTTCTATTTTTTATGCTGCTGTACATACCTTCTAAGTGGTCTGGCACATTCTCCCTATGCCTAAACCGAAGTTCAAAATGCTGCAAGCCATTTGGGGAGAATGCCATCCCATTGACAAAGATCATGTCCGCGACCAACAACTTTTCTGATGACTTTCTCATTGGAGCCGGGGGATTTGGGAAGGTCTATAGGGGATCCTTGGATGGTGGTGCAACTTTAGTTGCTGTAAAGCGTGCCGATCCTTCTTCACACCAGGGCTTACACGAGTTTCAGACCGAAATATCCATGCTCTCAAAGCTTTGCCGTCACCACCTTGTCACTCTTGTAGGGTATTGCTTGGAGGACAAAGAAATGATACTCATCTATAACTTCATGGGTCGAGGGACCTTGCGAGAACATCTATATAAGACCGATGGCCCTCCACTTCCATTGAAGAAAAGACTCGAAATCTGCATCGGTGCAGCACGTGGGTTACACTACCTTCACACTGGCTCCAAGCAGATTGTCATCCACCGAGATGTGAAGAGCAGCAACATACTGTTGGACAACAGTTGGGAGGCTAAAGTGTCCGACTTTGGATTGTCAAAACTTGGTCCCGATGCAATGAACCAATCCGACATGCAAGTTAGCACTGCAGTAAAAGGAAGCATAGGATATCTTGACCCCGAGTATTATCGCTGTCTCAAACTCACAGCAAAGTCAGATGTGTACTCATTCGGAGTAGTGTTGTTTGAAGTTCTCTGTGCCAAACCTGCAATATTACCTGCTCGTGGGAATGAGGATGGACCAGAGAGTCTGGCTGAATGGGCCTTAATATGTTATCATTCAGGTATGCTTGGTCAGATCATCGATCCATATTTACAAGGAAAGATCGACCCTGGCTGTCTTAAAACATTCACTGATGTAGCAGTCAAGTGTTTGGCAGAAACAGGAAGAGAGAGACCATCAATGGGAGACGTTTTATGGAATCTAGAGCTAGCATTGCAGCAGCAGATCAGGGCTGATGGGGAAAAGCTCAGAGGTCCAGCAGATAAGATGTTGGTCAGCAACTCATCAATATTTGTTGCTCAGCAATCATATAACTCTGATAAGAATATTGGGGCAGAATTTTCTGAAATTGTTCACCAAACTGCTCGATAAAAGATTTATAAGTGAGCTGGAGAGGTTCCTGTAATGTGGCTATATCTCATGTTTGCTGCCACTCCTCATAAACCTTAAATTCATGTAGATTCTATTGTGTGATTGTTCTCATGTAAAAAGAGTTGAGCTTCAAATTAGCCCAAAAGAGAATAAGGAGATAACTAATCCTGGAAGAACGTTGACGAGCCAAAACAGTTGACACCCTCGATTACATTCCCTGATTTGTCAGTCTCATCCCCTTGCTCTAGATTACCAAAACACCTGGGTGACGGAGCACTTTTTGTTCCAGTCTAAGAAATGTGGTTGATACAGTCCTAGCTGATACTGTGCTAGGCATCATGAAGCTTCTTTTTCATTTTGACAGAGAAACTCTAACAATGCTATGTGCACCTCACAAAGTATTCAACTGTTGGTTCCTTTCGCAAGATACTTCTTAGGAGTTTATGAGGGATTCTACCTATTACCACATTACTAAATAACGTTTTAAGATAGAGAACATTACCACAAGTGTTCAGAACCTACTGCTCACGGGTTGGGACTGCTGGTGCAGTTTGAGATCAATAACAGGAATTTCTCCAGCAGTCCATAATTGCTCCTTACGCCACAAAGCTTCAGTTGGGATTGCATGTTAGGAAGAAAATAAATGATTCCATAGATCTTCTGTTAAATTGAAGATTGAAAACTTCTTTGAAAACTTCTTCCTGCTTATCTTCATGCATTGTAAGATAAGATTTGAACACAAAAAACTAATCTTACTGATCCAAATTGATCAACTATCAATATTATATTAAAAACTGGAGTCAACTCTTGAAGTCTTTCAGACAAATCTACCTTTTATAATGGAGAAGTAGATATCACAAGTCATAGCTACTGAAACTTTTCAAAAGACAAGTGACAACACCTAAAAGAAATTGTGGCTATATTCCTACATCATGCGGAAACTGTAATGTAAGTACATTTAGATGGATAGACGTACACATGAGCCTAGAAAATGCTAAATAGACATATGCAAAGTCAAACACCTATTATTACTAAATAAACATAAGCAGAAACCAACATCTTCATAGATGTAAAATAAATAAAAAATCCATGCCTTCATATGCTCCTGCCTTATCCGACTTAAAGGTGAGCAATCATACTAAAAGTGGCAATGGATGTGTTCTTGAAGAGATCCAGTGATGCCTAATATTGAGAATACGTAGTTCCTCATCTTACCCTACAAAATTTAACTGCACATCAATAGAACATCAGTGAGTGTTGATTTTCAATAGCTGGAAAAGAAAGGAAATTCACACAGTTCAACGTTAAATACCAATTTGACCAGCAAAAACCAATCTCAATCGGTGATTTCTTCCATTGAATTGATTTCTCATCCTAAAGAATATTGTCTAGCAAAAATTGTAGATCCTAATGCATTTTAACACTAGAATCAAACATAAATCGCCAGGATTGAAACGTAAAGCCAAAAGGATAATCTTCATCCTATTTTACATAACTTACTTCAAAATTGAAACGAAATTCCAATCAGAACAATGTCCTTCAAAATAATGCATTCCTATTCACAACTAGCCCTCGATTTAACAAACGGTGGCATGACTGAAAAACTGCTCTCGATATATTACTTATCCATCCGCCGCAATATCTATATGCCACATACAATCAGCGCATTGCATCAATGGCTCCCACTAATCCTCTGCTATGGCAACAACCGGTGCTACCACATTAACAGGCTAATTCACAAGTTCCTAATCGTTGAAACTCCTTCAGTCCAACATAGTCTTTGATGAGAGAGTATTGTCAAGTCCCATTTTCACCTCCTCTTCCTGCCTTTTCCTAGTTGTCCTGTTTCAAAAGCACGCTCCTGGTCCTGCAGAAAAGCTTTCGCTCTTCGGTACTTCTCCGGTCTTTCTTGTTCCAGCAATGCCTTACATCTTTTGTTCACCTCAAGTAAGAAATAGATGTCTTCACAAAGTTCCCGAACCACCCCTTTGGCTTCCTGCTTTATAAGTTTCTTCAACTTTCTCCTTTCAGCACGCTCATGATCTGGACCATAATCTCTACCCTTAACTAAGCTGTCAGAAGAAAAAAAAATCTCCACCAGATTATGTATGATGTAAATCAATTGGTAACAGAGAGCAAAATTGTGTATATGCAGTCCAGACTAAGCATACAGTGAAAAAGGTGCACTACACGTATTCAAAACACTACATGCATGACACCTCCACACGAGAGAGAGAGAGAGAGAGAGAGAGTACTTCCCCTCAAACTTAGGATTAAGTTGCTTGATGGGCACTGGCTTTTGCTTCCACGGTTGAAGTGGCTGCCGGAGCATCTGATGTTCATCAGCTTTTCTGTTGATAAGTCGAGCAACGTCCTCAAATTTATTTGGCAACTCATTTGGCATATTTTGGTGCTGTGCCCCTTCGGATAATAAAGTTGAAATTCGGCATGAATATTTTTAGAGAACGAACTTGATTTCCCATATACTGGCAAAACAGCCAAGGGTTTTAATCACAGAAGCCAGAGCACTAGCTCTGCATATAAATGAGTTAGTTTTTCAAACAAAGTGTTTTGAATTCTGAAACTCTTGAATGAAACAAACATATGTAGGTACCCTGGCCATAGGAAAGTTTCAATCACACACCACCACCTTACCACCTAGATTCCTCCACTGAAGATAGACATACGGATGCATTTAACCCACATGAGATTTTATACACAATGAGATTCTTTTAAGCATATTTCACTTTTTCTGCTTACAAAGTTGGACACTTGAAAACTGCAAAATAGCGAACACCCATACTGCACTAGAAAGATCGATGGGCAAAGAAAGAAAAAAGATAAACCAAAAAACATACTAACCTGAATCCGAAAAAGAGGATTCCTCAGGCATGTAAATTATTTTCAGAAAATTCAAAGGGCTAAATTCACTTGCACCTTCACGAATACACAGTAGGGGCCTTTGCACTCTTAATTCGCTAAGATTGTCAAACCGTCACAAACCAACATACACATGCATACCAGTCATTTTCATCGCAACTAATCAGTCTCCTCGAAATTCCCAAGTTATCAGGAAAATTCACAAATGGAAAGGAAAACTGCGACACATACCTGAGAATATTGGTTAGGTCCTATTTTTCTGTCCATTGCTGGAGAGAGAAAAGTTTTTATATACATTATGGCCTCTGGACAAAACTTCTGAGATTGTTCAGTTACCTTCAATACAAACAAGAGACATCAGTCAACTGCAGCTGCACATCCGAAAACCAATAATGAGTCTTCAAAATACCAATTCTTATATGATCAAGGTTGCAAATGCGAAGTAAAAAAATGAAAACACTGTCAAGAGTGCTGAAGACTATTTTGCTCGAGCATAGACCCAGTAGCCAAGCATTCACAGAAAGCAATTACCTTGCATCATGTCCAATGCTTGTAAACAACCTATAGGACAAACAAAGACACGTTTACAGATTATCAATGACGTACATGGTCTACAGGATTGTACCAAGTTAAAATATTTATATAAACTAACAGCACTTGTTCAATCCCAAGCAAAAGTTTTTGCACGAGTGACTCAAGAACGTTTGTGCACGAACTTTCTTTCCTTTCGCACGGCTGCTGTTTTCTTCGACGGCTTCACTGTGCGCGGCTCCTCTTGGCTTGTGCGGCTATCAGAAGGGTTCTCTTTTTTCTGCCTTTCTCATCCGAATTTTATGTTAAAGAAGAAAGAGAGACGCCCCTTCTTGGTCAACTAGTCAAACTCGGATAACAGAAGAAAACAAAACCGTCGACCGAATCCTGATACATCTCCAACTGAATAACAAATATTCGATTACCCAAAAAAACCACCGCCCAAGAAATCCATAACTTGGATTAATTTGTGCACTCATATTTTGGATATTTATCCAAATTTATCTAATGGAGCGAGTTTCGTAGAAATTCAAACTCGAGGCCTAATTGAACAATTCTTCACAACATTGGCTCAATGTTTAAAATGCTAGTCATCCATACTGCTCTCCCAACACCCCAATGAGCGCTCGCTCTTGTTAGACACTAATTATGCTCAAGCAGAGCTTGAGCTTTGCCAAAGGAACGGGCTTAATCATCATATCTGCTGGGTTTTCTGTCGTAGCAAACTTTTTCACAATAATCTTACTATTTGCTAAGACATCTCAGATGAAGTGGTGTCTGATATTGATATATTTCAGTGGCTCGTGATAAACTAGATTATACGCCAAATATGTCGCATATTGGTTATCACAATATATGTCAATACTTTTCTAATCTAGCCCAAAGTCCAAGAGCAAACTATATCACCTTCCAACTCACCGCACCACTTGCTAGTGTAAACACATACCTTGCTAAAGACTTGCAATCATCCAAGTTACCGGCATAATCCGTAACCACATAACCAATGGTCTCATTGCAATTACTATTCCTCCAATGCACTATGTCCACATATATTGTCATTTTCAAATATCTGAGGATCCATTTTATAACTCCTAACTACCCTCACGACTTATGAAATATCAAGCCTATTGCATACCATAGCATACATAATACTACCTACAACACTAGAATAAGAAACACAAGACATATGCTCATCATCATCAGTCCACAGTGATAATTTATCTGAAAGTTTAAAATGCTTCACTAAAGGTGTACTTACATATTTTGCAAACTACATATTAAAACATACCACAATCTTCTCAATATATTTATTTTGAAATAGACATAAAACTCCCGAATCCTGTCACGCAAAATCTCCATATCCAATATCCTCTTTGCAATACTTAAATCTTTTATCTTAAATTCAGCACTCAACTATCTTTTCAACACATTAATATCGGATATATTCTTAGCTGCTATCAATATATCATCAATATATAAGAGTAAATAAATTAAAGAACCATTCTCCAATCTCCTAAAGTAAACATAGCTATCCATACGATTTTTTAAGTAGTCTTGACTAGCCATGAAAACATCAAAACACATATACCACTGCCTAAGAGATTGTTTCAACTTATACAAAGATTTATTTGATAAGCAAACGTGATCGTCCTTACCCGAAATAGTAAATCCCTCTAACTGCCTCATATAAATCCATTCCTCTAACTCACCATAAAAAAACGTCGTTTTTACATCTAACTACCCTTACTTAAGATCCTGTGCAGCAACTAAGCAAGTAAAACACAAATAAAAATATGTACTATCATAGGAGAGAACACCACATTGTAGTCAATGCCCTCACGCTATGTATACATTTTCGCCACACGTCTTGCCTTATACATTGATATCTCGACACCAAGAATGCCGTCTTTCCATTTACTTTCGACAATCTTTTGGCTCTTGAATAATCTAACCAGATCTCATGTTTGATTTCAATGAAGTGACTCCATCTCTTCACTCATAACCCCTAGCTACTGCAACGACTCACTACTAGCCATCACCTTAAAATAAGATGAAAGCCAATCTGTCTCTACCTTGTCACCTGTAGTAAATGCATAAGCAATATCTGTATAACCATAACATTCTAATGATTTAATTTGCCTTCTCTGTCTGTTCGTAGCTTTATTGTGTTGCGGTTATGTTGATTGCTCACTATCATCAACTTTAGGAACTACGGCATCATCTGTAATCTCAACTTCTATCACATTTGAGGTCTCTGGAGTCTTCGCCTGATGCTCCATATCACTAATGGCACCATGATCTATCTGCTCTACTAGTTGTATTATAGAATTCTTCTGTTGAAGCATTACAATCTCGTCAAAGATCACATCTCTTATTATTAGTAAACCAAGTGATGTAGGATCAATAAACCACAACTAGTAGTCTTTCATCCCATGTGCATAATCCAGAAATATGCACTTTTTTGCCATTGGCTCAAACTTACTATCACTCGCATGAGCATACGTAGGACATCCAAATATACATAATCTGGAATAATCAACAGGTTTCCTTGATCATACTTCTTCAGGAGTCTTCCACTCAATAGTAGATTATGGAGATTGATTTACCAAGTAACATGCTATATTTATTGCTTCAGCCTAAAATCGTCCTACATGCGAAAGTATGCATCAAGCTCGCTCAAGTAAAGTTTTATTCTTCCATTTTGCTATGTCATTTGGCTGTGGTGTCCTAGGTATTGTGTGATGTCTCACAATTCCTCCTTTCTCATAAAACTCAATAAAATCTTTACCACGGATCTTTATCACAAAACTCCATGTCATTATTGGTTCTCAAGCACTTGATCTGTTTATTTGACTGCTTCTCAACTGATGTTTTAAATTTCTTGAACCGATCGAACACATCATATTTGTGCTTCAAAAATATACCCCTACCTTTATCGAGTAATCGTCCATAAATGTCAGCACATATCAGACACCTTCTTTAAAAGGAACCGAAGGTGGGCCTTAGACATCTGAATGAATATACTCAAGGGACCAGTAATCCAATGCTACTTCTCAAAGATGCAATGCTCACATAAGTCTAACTTCCTTGTTTTCTGACCCTTCAACAACCCTATTTCACTCAACATTGTCATACATACCTCACTCATGTACCCTAAATGCATATACCATAACTGAGTCAAGTTAGAGTCTGACTCACCTGATGAAATTGCAGTAGTTCCAATCACGATCTCTCCTAATATATAATAGAAAGACTTCAATTTCTTCCCATTTATAACTGTCATTGCACCCTCAAGAGATCTTCAATACTCCACCTTCAGTGGCATATATACACTCAATATCATCGAGTGTCCCTGTCGTGACCTATTTTTTTCCATCCCATGGGGGAAGGAATATCTAAATAAATAGGTTTAGGGGTATTGTTCAAAGAGTGGATCTAGGACCCTCATTAAACATAGGCTCTCCTAAGCCCATACCCCGTGTAACATAGGGTATTCATGAAAATCTTTAAATGAGAAGTCGTCACTAGCTTATTGGGGTCGACTAAAAACCAAGCAAAACATGAGAGTGTGCCTCACTTTCTACACAACCAGAGATCCTAGGGTCAATGACTTGATTACACTAATTAGCCAATTATTGCCCTTTCGATACCTAATCTTGTTCATTTCAAAAAGACTTTTGTCAGGCAGTTTAAATTGATTTTAAACTTAACCACTAACATATGAAATAATCATGCGGGTGCGCAATCATCAAAATGGCAATCAGCAATTAAAGAAAATATTAAATAAATTGCAAGGAAAAATAAATAAGAGATAAATAAATGACAATCATAATTAAACTAAATGGGGAAACCATAATCATCGCATATTTAGCATGTATTAAGGGCAATTGTATCCGAGGATTAAAACCCTAAGGTAAAGCTGTGAGAGCTTGTCCAATTTTAAGCACAATCTTTAAACCGATAATTTTTCGACACCTTTTAAAAGAAAATTGATCCAAGAATTATTTTAGAGCTGTTTAGGGAACTCTAAAACAATCTTGGAATTTTTGAGATTTTTAAACTATTTTTGGAAATATTTTCGATTTTTTTAAAAAAATAATTTTTTTCGAAAATTTTTATAAATTTTCAGGTTTCTGAATTTTTCATGAATTTTCTGAAATTTAGAAATTTTTTATGATTTTTTATGATTTTTATATTTTTTTATATTTTTTTGATTTTCTAAAATCTTGGATTTTTTTAATGATTTTTTTAATAAAAAAGAGTAATTCGGACCGGGTCGGAAACCCGGCCCTGCTAACCTGATCCACAAAAGACTGGGCCGGCCCTAAATCACTAGGGATTGAAAAAAGACCCACGAAAAATTCGTGTTTTATAGAAAGAGCCCACTTCTAATTTCTGTCTCTCGGCCCAGCCATCTCGGCCCGCGACGAACCCAGCCCGGCGTACACAAGCCCAAGACGAAGCCCACCTTCCTATTTTTCTATTTTTCCTATTTTTCGATTTTTCCGTTTCTCTTTCTTAATCTCTCTTTTTTTGTCTTTTTCTGCTTTCTTTTTATTATTATTTTTTTTTCTTCCCTGCAGGTTTCTTACCCCCATGCGACCCCATGCATGCCCGACGCTTCCCCATCTTCTCTTCTGCAACTTCTTCTTTCTTTCTTTTCTTAATTTTTATTTGGTCTTCTTTGATTCTACCTTTTTTCTTGCGGTTTCTCCCTCAGACCCACCAAAACCAGCCTCCATGCGTTAGTCACTCACTCTGACCGGCGTCGACTAAATCCGGCCACCTATTCCGGCGACCGATAATCCGCTCACCGGAACAAAGAAAACCCTCGCTCTCCCGACGACGCACGATTATTTGGCGAAGACTACGCCAAAACACATGACCACGCAAGCAAAAAACACGATTCAGCGGCTATGTATGCAAGCACGGATCGATTCTAAGCTAGAACGCGGACTGACTTTTCGAATCTCTATGAGACATTTTGTCGAACAGTTGGGGTGCGCTGCCGAATCCTAAGGTTTCCGGCTCAACTGAGCCTCGAACGTGCCTTGGGGGGTCTCGAACAAGATATACAAAGATCATAGGAACGAAATGTAAGGGCGACGAGGGCCGTAGCTTGCGCGAGCCGGACAGCCGCGAGCTCCGGCCCGGTGCGCCTAAAACGTTGCAAGGGCGAAGCTGAACTTACCTGGTCAGCCCGAGGACGTCGCCGGGGAGGTCGTCAAACAGGTCAGTGCGCGGCTAAGGGTCCCTCTCTTCGTCCTTCGGAGCTCCCCTCTCGAGCTCCCCCTCCTTCTTGGAACCTTCCTCTCGTCTCTAGGAGCTTGGGCGAAGTGGAAGAAGCTGCGTCGGCAGCTCGTCGGTCGCGTTTGAGACGCGGTGGGCTCTCTCTTGTTCACTCGAGCCTCCCCTCTGTCTCGGTCTTTCCCTCTCTTTTCGGTCTATCTTCGCTCTCTCTTGGTTTCCCTCTTGGATCCCCTCGAAACCAGCCGAGGAAGACCCACCTGAAGAAGCTGCCCCTCTTGTCGCTCCCTCTCCCTCTCGAGCTCCTTTATTTTTTCGTTCTTCTCTACTCTTTCTTCTTATTTTCTGACTTCGCTCCTGCTGTCTTCTGCTCTGAGTTCCTGCTGCTTCTGCTCTGTTGCTGCTGACTTGCTGCTGTTTCTGCTGCTGACCTGCTGACTTGCTGCTGCTTCTGCTACACTTTTTTTTTTCTGCTTTTCGCGCGTGGAAAAAAGGTAAGAAGGAGGAGATGGGTGGGCCGAGTCGAAACAAAACGGAGAAGGGCCAGCCCAAGTGCCGAAAGAGAAGGGAAAAGAGGAAGGGGCCGGCCGAGGCTGGTCCAAAACCGACCCGCCTCTTTTTTTTTCTTTTTTTCTTTTTTTTTAAATAAAAAATTCGATTTTTTAAATTAATTTTAAAACTAATGATGCAAAAGGCTCCTAATGTCTATATGCAATGCAATTTTAATGAAATAATTTTTTTAAAGGATTAAAAACTAATCTCTAATTTTCCAATGCAATTAATAAATGCTAAAATAAATCGCCAACATTTAAGTGTCAATAATCCCCAAAGAAATGAAGTTTTTTTTTGATCTTCGATACATGCCTCGTATCTGTCAATGTGTGCACCACCCCATCATGCATCTAAATCCAAATTATCTCTATCCCCACAGCCTTGCAAGCTATGTTATTCTCCAAAAGAACGTTATCACCATCTGCAATCTAGTAAGTTGTAAACCAATTCTTGTGAGGTGTTGTATATAAAAGCACCCCGAATCTAGCACACATCCATCTCTTGACGAAGTGGTAGTCATACATAAAACAACTTTTGCATCACCAGCGCTCTCCTCGGCTACATTTGCCACACTACTTATGGCATTCTGTCTATCACCTCGATTTCTATACTTCAGACAATCTCTCCCAATGTACTCTCCTTGTGACATTTAAAGCACTTCACGCGTCCCTTAGGCTTTCTATGGCGTGACTTTGACCTACTACTTTGTCTTTGCTATCACTAGGCCCCCGATGTTGATCTCTACCCCGAATTGTTAGTGCTTGGGTTACCCCTGCACAAGACTATCATCTTGCAACTTTCTTTGCTACTTCTTAGAAAATAGAGCAAACTTTACCTCTTTAGAGGTAATTGTAGTATGTCCCTTCTAGTAAAGAAGCTAACAAAACAATGCCACATTCTTCATCATCAAATATCTTACTTACGTTTTTCAAATCCATCATAAGTTTATTGAATTCATCCAAGTGGAGCTCTTTGCTTTCTCCATTAGCTCTGCCCTTTCAGAGGCCTTCATTATAATCAATAACTCATCTTCACCAGCTCTAGCCAAACCTTGGCTTGTTAATAACGCACGCATCTTGATATTCCATAACCCAAAGTCATTCCTCCCATTAAACTTATCGATTTCATCTTTTGCTTCAGACATAATTACAATAACAAAATTTCCAAATAATAATCAAACAAACAAAAGCCCCAAATCACAATCAAAAAATTCAATCCCAAACTCATATACCAATTATTATAATATAATACACAGAAACAATAGGATCTTGTAATTTACGTAACGCGAAAATACTAGAGAAGTAAATGAAGAATAATAATAAGGATACCAGAGATTTATGTGATTTAGTCCAAGTATCGGTATCTACATCCATGGGGAGAAGCAGTAATAAATAATTCACTACAATCGAAGAATTAGAATTATGATTTCTCACTTACACGCTCAAGTGTTTTTCATACCTAGATTTAAGCCAAATTCTAAAGTATTTATATATAAATAATGTAAACTCACTGTACAAAATCACCAGTATTCAATCCAAGAATTTTTTTTTGCACGAGTGACTCAAGAAGTTTGTACACGAACTTTCTTTCCTTCCGCGCGGCTGCTGTTCTCTTCTACGGCTTCACTGTCCGCGGCTCCTCTTGGCTTGTGCGGCTATCAGTGGGGTTCTCTTACTTCTGTCTTTCTCATCCGAATTTCATACTAAAGAAGAAAGAGAGACGTCCCTTCTTGGTCAACTAGTCAAACTCGGAGAACAGGAAAAAAAAAAAAAAAAACAAACAAACAAACTAACTAACTCGTTGACCGATTCTTGACATATCTCCAACTGAATAACAAATATTTGATTTCCCAAAAAAACACCGCCTAAGAAATCCATAACTTGGATTAATTTGTGCAATCATATTTTGGATATTTATTCAAATTTATCCAACAGACCGAGTTTCGTAAAAATTCAACTTCGAAGCATAATTTAACATAAACAATAAAATCAACCACTAGCAACTAAGATGAAATTCCACAACACGATGATGGAAATACTCACACAGGAGGAAAAGTAACCAACTAAACAACAAAGAAAGGAACGAGCAGCATTTAAAAGAACTTGTTAATGCACCCAAACAAGTCCAAGGAACAAAAGCGACGACGGACCCTCAAATTAGTGACATTGAACAACAGTGCATTGCATGTCATAATTGACCTAGAAACAATACTATATCTTACTGACCTATTGAGGAAAGGAATCCCATATGCAAAAACTTGAACTACATTGAGAAAACATTCCGAGAGAAGCAGAGAGCATAGAAAAAAATCTTAAGGGTAATATCATGACCTGAAAGAACAGGGTGACACATTAGATATTCACACGTTAATAAGACAGTTGGAGTCATGACAATATGACGAAAGTTGGAGCATGGAAATATTAGCGATCAAAACCTCAAAAAGGACCAACATCTTCAGTGACAGCCAACTGCGGATCTCTATCCAATGAATAGGAAACAACAGCTAATTAGCACCTCATACTTCAACAGAACTTTTCCAAACTTTCATCCAGCAATAAGATTGTTAAATAATTTTCCCCTGCAGCTAACCTGAGTTCTTGATGGCCTCACAGTCTGTGTCCGAGTTCTTAGGATTCTTTGACTAGCACAAATTGCTGCTTAGTATGGAATCTCCGTGCTCATTTCTATAAATGGCTCGACCAACATATTTAACAACTAAAAATTCAATGGCTTTTTACTTGCTAAGACGGCAAAACTCTACAGTCGTATACCATAAAACACCTGCAAAATGAGATACATCTCAGATCTAGGGGTGTCAAAAAGACCCGAGCCGACCCGACCCGGCCCGGACCGACCCAACCCGACCCTAAACTTAGGGTATTTTCCGATACCAGCTCCATACTCGAACCCGACCCGAAAATATCCTAAATTTAGGGTTGGGTCGGGTCAAAACGGGTCGCACGCAAGCCTTTTTGACACTGGTACCATTCGTGCGTTTTGGTTCTCATCCGTTGAGGGAAAATGGTAAAGTAAGATAAAATAAACAAAAGAAAATAAGTTTTTATCTCTCTCTATACGTTTTGGCTCTCAACTCTCTAGAGTTTTTGAGCTAAACAAGAAATTAAAACCAAACTTGTAAAGGGTCATGCTTTGGCCCGACCCGACCCGACCCGACTGTTTGGGTCTAATGTGTTTCGGGTCGGGTCGGGTCGGGCCAAAGCATGACCCTATAGGATTAGGGTCGGGTCGGGTAACATCAAAACCCGACCCGACCCGACCCGACCCGACCCATTGATACCCCTACTCAGATCATCCTCAGAATGCTTGCAACAGATATTGACAAGAAGTGAATACTCACACCGTAGGCTTCAGCTACAAATCTGTGTACAGAGTGTTTGGCTACTCCTCAAATGAATCACCAAAAATCATTGGCAAAAGAGCAAAGTTACTCTGAATGAAATAGTAAAACCTGATTAAAATGTTCACATTAACTGCAGATATTTTGCCGCCTGAACAAAAAAAAAATGATAAATAATTCAACAGCACAATGCTGGAAAACAGCCTGAATTTATGTAGGAAACACATGCCCTAGTTTGATTGAACAGAATCAAAAATTTAAACTAAAGAAAAATTATAGCAATTAATTAAGAACTCAAGTCAGAGTAAACCACATATGAAGCATAGTTAATTGGCTAAAATAAACAGTTTAGAATTAGAAGATTACATGTCAGAAGCACAATCCCAAAATGTTTCTGTTCCTTTGCCTTCTCAGTTAACTAACCTTACGTTAATAGATATATGGCGATCCCAAACTCGAGCGCCATGGCCAAAAAGCATTCAACCTCCCCTGCACCTTTAGAGTCTCGCAGCTTGCAATGAACTTTTGAAATAACACGCATAAGAAAACTGATCCTGCAACTTTTCTATCATAAAAGCAATTTGAAAAAATTACACTGGAGCTGCAGGTTTAAAAAATCAAGCTACGATCATCATATACAAAGTCTAGTTTGTAGCCCTCAGATCATCATGCCATTCGAATATTGAACCTTCATGACCAACGAGCCTACAGATGTGAAAAGCTTCATAGGAAGACATTCATGGAGGAAACCGTTGAAAGCATGAATTTATCAGGCCTTCTTCTGGGAACTCATTTGAAGATAGAGCATCATGACGGGGAACCACTTTCCAGATTAAAATCTGTGCAATACAATACTTCAATTCAGGCGGCTTCATACAGCAAACGAATTCTTCAAAATTAAAGAATTATTGATTCGGGTTTGCTTCAGACAACCAACGAATTCTTCAATTCAAGTTATAAACCCAACTGGGTCTAAGGAAATTCCAAAAGCAAGTTTGACCTCGGTAGCACATGAATTTTTGGAGGAAAAAGAAGAACCTAGCTTGTTCAAATTTGGCCAAAGTAGAATTTTTTTTGGATGATATTACCCCCGCTCCAGTCATCGGAACAAGCCATTCTGCAAAATTTGGCCGGCCAGCGAGTTCGGACCTTATTTGATGCTAACTCAGCCCTCATTCAGCTCTTTATTTGAGACAATATCCACTCTATGCCATCTTTTGAGAAATTAGCTCCATTTCAGGCCTTTATTTGAAATTTTCCCAAAAATAAATTTGAAATCCCGCCACTTGACTGCGTGTTACTAGATTAGATTATTCATCCACCGTCCTGGCCTAGCTAATGGTTAGAAAACATTATCATCTCATTTTCATTGGGACAAGTCTTGATCCTTTCGTTGAAAACCCCCATGATGAAGCGGCATGAGAGATGCTTTTCATTGCCGATGTAATCAAGAGATTCATCCTCTAGTCGAGAGATATGGATTCTCTAACGAGGCTAATCCATTCAAAACCAGGACTTTGAGACAGTGATGGTCAATAGAAATGTACTGAAGCGCCTGTTTCCAGCGTCTATAATGAAGAGATTCATCCTCTGGTCAAGAGATATAGATTCTCTAACAAGGGTAATCCATTCAAAACTGGGACTTTTGAGACAGTGATGGTCAATCGAAATGTGCTGAAGCGCCTGTTTCCAGGAACATTCTGAGCATTGCTACATTGAGCAGACTTTAGATGCCTTTGACAATTGATCTGAGGATTAAATTGTCTTTGATTTGGAATGACAACTTCGCCATTTAAGCAGTCAAGTACCTGCCAAGAACGTATATCCTGCGTGACTGAACGCTTTCATGTTTGTTTGTGTCTGAATTCTTGGCCGGCAGAGTTCAAACTCGAGGAGTCCACTTCTTTCCACTGTAGTAGGAGAGCTATATAACCACTTCTTTCCACTATATCAATTACCAAAGTATTGTTTCTTCGAGATCATCAATCTTTCTCTCATTCCTCCAAGAAGGTTTCCCTTTGGCATCCATCCAATGAATACGAATTGGAAAAAGAGACATGCCTCTATTCTTTCGCTCTATTCCAGTCTGTTCTCGTTGCTAAAAACAAATTTCATAGTCCTCACACATGCAGGTAAACCTCCTTACATGCCGACCGAGAAGGTAACATCGAACTGCGACTCTTCGGCAGGAGATATCCCTTCTGATGTCCACAGAGAGTCTCAGCTTTGCAGTTAAAGCCAACAGAGATGTCTTCCAGGATCCCAGTACCCTAAAGTATCCCACGACATCTGTTGTATCTTCCTCACAGCAGTTATCCACCTGTTTTCCGTCTCTCCTGGCCACAAGTTCATCTGACTTCATTTTTATCCAGCCCTGTATCAAGGTTTAGACATATTCGACGCATTGTTCTCTGTCAACATGGGGCCATACACATTGTTGCGAACCTCTTGAACCTCCTATTCGAGAAATCCTTCAGATATTGAGTATGTGATTCAAGAATTCATTGTGGAGGTGGATCATTCACAAGATATTGAGTATGTCTTGAACATAATATTTACCCCTTCGCATGATCATTCCAATGCCTATGCATTCGTGAACAAGATTGAGGTCGTGTCAATGCCTCAAAACCTGTACATCCGAGATGTTCAACTTGCAGTTAATGGAAATCCATTCCAATTCTACCCCAACAATTTCACAGCACTTGAAACAATGTACAGGGTAAACGTAGGCAAGCAACCCATCCCCCTCTTCCCCCCCCGCCCCGAACATGACACTGGTATGTTGCGTTTATGGTCCAGAGATGAAGATTACCTTATGGCTTATGGAGCTTCCACAGCTATTAGCCCATCTGAGGTCAAAATTAATAACAGCACAGAGGTGCCTGCTTACACTGCACCAGTGAATGTCTACTCCACGGCTAGAACATTGATTCCCTACGGGAGTACTACTCCTCAAGGGGATATGAGCTGTTCATTCCTTGTAAGTTCTGGGTTTTGCTACCTCATCAGGTTTCAATTTGGCGAGATCATAAGGAGAATCACTCAAAATAGAAGGGTTTTCCAAATCTATGTTGATAGTGCAACATCAGAAGATCTTGCAGATATCATGAAGTGGAGCGGTATGGCAGGGCAACCTGTTTATAGAGACTATATTCTCAATTCTTCTTTTACTTCAACCTCATTGAGGGATACATCAGAAACGGGAATGGAGCATCTGGAGATCACAATACCTAGTAATGCATTGTCTAGCTTTTATGACCAAGTAATCTTGAATGGGCTGGAAATTTTCAAATTACCAGACTGCTGACAATTTTGCAGGCCTCTATCCATTTGATCCCAACACTTCCCAGTGCTCGCTTCACAACAATCGGACAGTTTTCCGGATTATCCTGTTTATAGAATGTGGGATCCCCGCTTTGATTTCTGTGTTTCTATTTACTTCACATACCTTCGGGGTGGTCTAGCATTTTCTCCAGATGCCAAAATCAAAGCCTCATGCCCTGCAGGCCACACTGGGAGAATGTAATCTCACTGACAAAGATCAAGTCGGCAACTAACAATTTCTCTGATGCTGTTCTCATCAGAACCGGCGGATTTGGGAAGGTCTATAGAGGATGTTTAGATGGAGAAGCCAGGGCATTTGCTATAAAGCGTGCAGATTCCTCTTCGCACCAGGGTTTACATGAGTTTCAGACCGAAATCTCCTTGTTATCGAAGCTTTGCCATCATTATCTGGTCTCTCTCATTGGGCACTGCTTTGCGAAAAAAGAGATGATACTCATCAATAACTTTACGGCTCAAGGGACCTTGCGAGAACATTTGTACAAGACCAAAAATCCTCCACTTCCATGGAAGAAAAGACTCGAAACTTGTGTTGGCACAGCACGCAGGTTGCGCTACCTTAACCCAGGTTCTAAGCAGATTGTCATCCACCGTGATGTGAAGAGCAGCCACATACTGCTGGACAAGAGATGGGAGGCTAAGGTATCCGACTTTGGATTATCTAAAGTTGGGCCTGATGCGATGAACCAGAGCGACATGCATGTTAGCACCGAAGTAAAAGGAAGCATCGGATATCTTGACCCCGAATATTATCACCGTCTAAAACTTAAAGCAAAGTCTGATGCGTACTCATTCAAAGTGGTGTTGTTTGAAGTTCTCTGCGCCAAACCTGCAATAGTACCTGCACATGGGAATGAGGATGGACCGCAGAGTCTGGCTGAATGGGCCTTAAAATGTTATCATTCAGGTATGCTTGATCGCTGACCAAAAAAAGGTATGCTTGATCAGATCATTGATCCATATCTACAAGGAAAGATCGACCCTGGATGTTTCAAGACATTCACTGATGCAGCAGTGAAGTGTTAGGCAGAAACAGGAAGAGAGAGACCGTCAATGGGAGATGTTTTATGGAATCTGGAGCTAGCTTTGCAGCAGCAGAGCAGGGCGGAAGGAGAAAAGCTGTGGTCCAGCCATAAAGATATAGGCGTGATCCGTCAATATTAGCCGCTCATCAATTATATAACTCCAATAAAAAATGGTGCAGAATTTTCTGAAATCATCCATCCATCTGCTCGATGAAGGATCCACAAGTGAAGCCAGAGAGGTTATTGCGATGCAGCTTTATCTTATGTTCACTGGTGCTCCTAGTAAACCTTAAATTGAAGTATATCATGTTGTGCAATTGCTGTTTGGTCATCTTCTTCACTTTCGGATCAATCTTTGCTCACCACTCTCCAGAAATCATCAATCTATAATCTTTTATCTTGGAATATGTCATGACGGGGTTGTCCATGAAACAATACATTACAGGTCGTAGCTACTAGATGAAGGACAACACTTCCTATATCATACGTTAAATGTAATATAAGTACATTCAACAGATATATAGACATACGTATATGCCTAGAAAATACTATAGACACAAGCATAATTAAAGAACCTTGTTATTAGGGAATAGACATGAGTATAATTTACCATCTGGATAGACACTGGGGAGGAAAAAATATCCACGCATTCATATGCTTCAACTTAAAGCTTGATAAATCACAGTCAAGGTGGCACTGAATCGGTCCTTGAAGAGATCGAGTGGCGCCTAATCTTGAGTATATGTACTTCCTCGTGTTACCCTAGAAATTTACTTGGGACTTCAACAGAACGTCAGTTAGTGTTAATTCTCATTGACCCAAAAAGTATGGGATTTCACATAGCTCTCAACATTGCGATACCATCAATAAAGAATTTCCTCCTTACATTCATTGCTCATATCTTTTAGATATTGTAAATGGTTTACCAACAAGCATAGATCATAAATGAATTTTAACAACTAGCATCAAACATAAATCACCGGGATTGGATCTGAAAGCCAAAACAATAATACTAGTACTGCTTTACCTAACTGTTTCAAAAATTCAAATGACATTCCTACAGGAACAATGTCCCTCAGATCCCTATTCACACAAGCCCTTGACTCAACAAGCTGGAGCATGACTGGAAAACTGCTCTTGGTATATGACTTACTCATCCGCTGCAATATCTACACATGCCGCATGTACTCAGCCGCATGGCATCAGTATCCTCTACTACACAACAACCAGCGCCTCCCCAATCAGAAGCTGAATCCACAAGTTCCAAAGCATTGAACCTCCTTTACAGTCCAACATACTCTTTGAAGAGAAGTATTGTCAAGGCCTGCTTTCATCTCCTCCTCTTCCTGCCTTTTCCAAGTTGTCCCGATTTAAAAGCATGCTCCTGCTCTTGCAGAAAAGCTTTAGCTCTTCCGTATTTCTCTGACCTTTCTTGTTCCAGCAATGCCTTATCTCTTTCCTTCACCTCAAATAAGAAATAATTGTCCTTACGAAGCTCACGAACCGCCCCTTTGGCTTCCTGCTTAATGAGCTTCTTCACCTTTCTCCTTTCAGCACGCTCACGATCTGGATCATAATCTCTACCCTTAACAAAGCTGTCGGGAAAAATAAAAACATCACCATCAGATCATACTTGATGTAAATCATTTACTAACAGAGGGCAAAATTGCAATGAATGCAGTCTACACTAAGCATACAGTGAATAAGGTGCATGACACCTCTACATCTGCAAGCGAGAGAGAGAGAGAGAGAGAGAGAGTACTTCTCCTCAAACTTAGGATTAAGTTGCTTAATAGGCACTGGCTTTTGCTTCCGCAGTTGAAGTGGTTGCCGGAGCATCTGATGTTCATCAGCTTTTCTCTTGATAAGTTTAGCAACATCCTCAAATTTATTTTGCAACTCATTTGGCATGTTCTGTTGCTGAGCCACTTCAAGTAACAGAGTTGAAATTGGCATGAATATTTCAGGAAATGAACTTAATTTCCCATATATACTGGCGAAACCGCTAAGGGTCTCAATCACAGAAGCCAATACGCTAGCCCTGCATATGAGCAAGTTTGTTTTTTAAACAAAATGATTTAAATCCTGAAACTCTTCAATGAAGAAACTATATGTGGTATCCTGGCCATACAATGGTCTCAATCACACACCACCACCTTACCACCTAGATTACTGACCGAATATAGACATACAGAGGAACATGACATTTTATACATAATGAGATCCTTATGAGCAGAATTCTGTTTTTATGATGACAATTTCAAAACTGCAAATAGTTAACATCCATACTGCACTTAAAAGAACGATGGGCAAAGAAGAGATAATCAATCAACCAAAAACATACTAACCTGAAACCATCAGAGCTGAAAAAAGGGGATTCCTCAGGCATGTCAATTATTTTCAGAAAATTCAAAGGGCTAAATTCACTTGCACCTTCACGAATACACAGTAGAGGCCTTTGCACTCTAAATTCAATCAGATTGCCAAACTGTCACAAAAAAATCATACACATGCATAACAGTCATTTCCATTGCAACCTATCAGTCTCCTTGAAATTCATAAGTTGTCAGGCAGATTCACAAATGGAAAGGAAAACCATGACAGATACCTCAGAATTTTGGTTAGGTCCTATTTTCCTGTCCGTTGCTGCAGAAAGCAAAGTTTTTAGAAACATGATGGCCTCTGGACAAAACTTCTGAGATTGTTTAGTTACCTTCAATAAAAACAAGTGTTATCACTTAAAACACCATGTTAAGACTGCTGAAGAAAATGAATATTTAGCTCAAACAGAAACCAGCAGCCAAGCATTCTTAGCAACCAATTAACTTGCATCATGTCCAATCATTGTAAACAACCTATAGGACATGACAGAACACATTAATGGATTATGGATGTTATAAGTGGTCTACACGATTGTAGCAAGTACAAATCAATAAAATCAACTACTTAGCAACTGCGATTGATCTTAATTTGTAGGACAGCTGTACCAGTGTACACTGATCTTAGAGAAATGCTAAGCATTATGAAGGCACTACCCACAAGATGAAAATCCACAACACAACGATGGAAATACTCACGCAGCAGGAAAAACTAACCAAATGAACCACAATGAGGAACAAGGAGTACCTATAAAACTTGTTCACACACCAAAACATAAGTCCAAGGCACAAAAGCGATAATGGACCCTCAAATTAGCAACATTGAACTACAGTGCCTTGCATGCCATTATTGAACTAAAATCAAAAAAATATGTAAGTGACCTATTGTGGAAAGAAATCCTATATGCAACAACTTGAACTAGAAATATGTTTTGAGAACGTACCGAGAGAAGCATAGAGCATAGAAAAGACCCTAGAGCAACATCCCGACCCGAAAGAATGGGGCAACGCATTAGATATTCACATATTAACAGGACAGCTGGGGTCATGACAACATGACGAAAGTCAGAGCATGGAAATATTAGAGACCACAGCCGCAAAAGGAACAATGTCTTCAGCGACGGCCAACTGCTGATCTCTGTCCAATGAAAAGGAAACAACAGACAATTAGCATCTAGTACATTCGACAATCCTTTTCCAAACTTTCATCCAGCAATAAGATTGTTATATAATTTTCCCCTGCAGCTAACCTGAGTTCTTAATGACCTCACAGAACTGTGTCTGAGTTCGTAGGATTCTTTGACGAGCACAAATTGCTGCGAAGTATGGAATCTCTGTGCTCATTTCTATTAAAGGCTTGACCAACATATTTAACAACTGAAAATTCAATGGCTTTTTACTTGCTAAGACAGCAAAATACTGCAGTAGTACGCCATAAAATACCTGCAGAAATGAGATACATCTCAGATCATCCTCAGAAATTCTTGCAACCAGTGTTGACAAGAAGTGAATACTCAGACCGTAGGTATCAGCTGCAAAATTGGACACAGTGTGTTTGGCTACTCCTCAAATGTATCACCAAAAGTCATTGGAAAAAGGGCAAAATTACTCTAAATGAAATTGTAAAACCTGCCTAAAATGTTCAAATTTAACTACATATAGTTTTGCAGCTGTATCATAGAAAACAAATAGATATTCAACAATACAATGCTGGAAAACAACCTAAATTTATGTAGGCAATACCTGCCTAGTTTGATTGTATAGGTTTTAGTATTATATTAAATGAACATTTACTAACAATAGTTATGCCAAATAGAACTCTACCAAATCAGAGAAAACCACAACTGACGTATAGTTAATTGGCTTAAGTAAACAGTTAAGAAATAGAAGATTACATACAGTAGAATGTCCTGTCAGAAGCACAATCAAACTATAAGCACAATATAGCCAGATAATGATTCATACCTGCATCTTTTTTCGATTTTCCGCAGCAAGAGCTATTGCATTGCTAGCCCGAATTCGACTAATCAATAGAACAATATCGAAATTGGAATGATTCTCCAACAAGACATTAAATTCTTCCAAGCTTGTTGGTGCTTCGATCAAAAAGGGAAGGATGCTTGTCCCTTCAGAAAAATTGGTAACTTTCTTCTTATTTTCGTGCAGAGACACATTCTTCATTGTTTTATTGTCTACATGCCTAACTTGTTCTTTACTATTCTCACCATCATCAATGTGATCTTCTTCTTCTTCTCCTCCTTCCTCCTCTTCTTCTTCTCCTTCTTCTTCTAGATCAGCATCAAGTCTTTCATCATCACTTTGCTCCCAGTCTTTGAGACGATATGTTTTGTCATGATCATCTTTGTCATCATCAGATCCATCATCATCTTCAGAACTGTCTAACTCCTCAGAAGAATCCTCATCTTCATCCTCAGAGTTAGCAGCTGCCTCTCTTTCAAGAATCTCATCAACCCAACCCTTCTTAGTCTGGGTTTCTTCATCCAGTGAGAAGGAATCACCCAGGTCATCGCCTGATAAGGATCTAATCTTCTTAGCAGACGATTTCTCATCATCTTCATCATCCTCATCACTATCATCATCAGTAGCAAGCATCCTTTTCTTACGTTCATCCTAGCATGTAGTAAAATTCATAAAGTGAAAAATCACATTCAACTTTGAGATGAAAAGTTCAATCTCTTCTAGATAATTTTAAGTTAATAGAGGACATTCAACTTCCAAAACCTAATTAGCATATCCTTGTCAAAGATGGGGTTCATAGGTGAAACAGCAAGCCCACACAGGCACTATAAGCATTGTCAAAGGAAACGACATAAGCGTCCTGCAGAGATGATATAAGCACCCGTAGTTGCCACGTTCCTCCTAAATAATGCTGAAAGCTAGCTGACAACTTGTAAAATAATAGGGTGATGCAATGGTTTGAGTAAATGATATTCTTCAAAATTTAGAATGAGATATCAACTTGAACCAGATTAAATATTTGAGAACAACTATTTTGTATGAATTCAATTGTTCCACCATACAGAGACAATATTTTCAAAAGATAATAACAGCACATCTAACACCAGAAAGGACAAAGTGTGAGCTAAGACATTGAACATCATTAATACAGTATCTTTTCCACTATTAATCCATTGTTTCCCATCCATATAACAACTAGAAGATAGAATTCTCAAATAATTGATTACAGAACTCCAGCAAAATAGAACTGCAGTGGATTTAAATCAAAGAGAAATGGATACAAAATATTACACTTTATACCTCAAGTTGCTCAAGTCGTTCTCTTTCTTCCTGGGCAATCTCTTCCGGTGTCTTCGTTCGGTCAGATGGCCGAGCTCGCATATCTAATGACATTTCCTTTACAAGTTTGTCATAAGTATCAGGCTTGTCCTGTCACAAGCAGATCCAATTAAGAGTGACACTGACAAATGATCACAGTTCACTGGATGGACTCAAAATTCAGACAATGTTAAAGGTGGCCACCTAGCAAAAGCTACAAAGTGGAACCAATAAAAAGGTAGATAAAGACTGTTTTGACAGAAAACCACCACAACAAAAGATTCAAATTATCTGAGCAATAATTATATGGAAAAAAGAAAACATTATAATAGAACACTACCTGAGCAAAAGTCTCTGGTTTCTCTGTGGCAGATAATTTAGTAATCTTCAGAGGCTCTTTCGGGACACTCTGGTTGACAAGTGCCTTTAATGCACTCATCTTGCCAGGCTCAGTCATAGAAAGTAAAGCTTCAGACTGCACTAAGGAAGCAAAGTTTTTGTCCAGTTCTTCCATTAATAGCTCGTTCTCTTCCTTATCTTTTGCTTTTTGAGCCTGATTAAAGTTGAGAATAATCAAAACATTGTGCAATACAGCCTCAAGAATAAAGCAACATAATAACAATAAAAGTTCCCACCTTGAACAACTTGCTCTTAAATATAATCTCCTCCATAACTTCTTTTTTGCTTTTGTGCTTCTAAAGTTAAAAACCATCAAAAGAAGACCACGTCAGTATCTAGCATCAATTACAAATTATTAGAATGTATGATGCAGGTGCAAATGCAACAACGGGAAGATATCTGAAGTCACATCAACTTGACACCCGTCACTCTCTCACTGTAAAAAAAAAAAATTCTAGAAAAGGGTATATGTCTAATCATGAGGCTAGCCCTGTAATATAATCAGGAGAGTATATTTGGAACTTCATCGTTCTCGAAGATTTAGAAGAGGAAGGATTACATAATCAACGATACAAAGATGCAACTTAACCCAAATTATCACATTGGCTCTCCATACTGATGCACAAACAGAAATTAAGAGAAATAACTTTTGCTCGATATCTAAAACATAATGCAGGAGATGTTGCAGCTAGCAACCGGGAGGATAGTTCCTAGTGCTAAAAGCAGAAACACACTTCAAGTGATGTCAAAGCGGTAAGTGAGATAATACAGTAAATCTCACATTCTCTTCGCCTTCTACATTTGTTTCAAGTGAATTCGCACCTTGAGTAGAGAGTTGTTTCAAGATAGATGATTTCTCTGCAATAAGGCAAGTTAGCGTTACTAGATATCAATACTATCCAAAAGGGGAACAGCAAGAGTCATCAGCAGCCAATCCAAATGCGAAAAAATCGCAAGAATGGGCATCGACAAGGCTAACGAAAAAAAGACAACAAAGAATGGACATTAAATACATTACAATAATGCACATTAACAAGGCCTTCAAAAAAGAAAACAGATAAAAGAATGGACATGGACAAGACCATAAGTCAAAATCCAAGGGGATATTATTGTCAGTCAAAATCCAAGAAAAGTCATCAACTCCACACAGTCATTCTTACTTAAACTGCATCTCTCTAAATATTCACCTCATAAAATGCGACCCTTTGGGTGGGAGACTTCTTATATGGAGGAAACAAATCTAGATTCTTCATTGGAATGACTTTTCCCCACATATGAAGTTAACATTTAACAGTAATGAAAGTATTTGCTTTCTTAAAACTACTTCACTTTCGCTCCCCAAAGCCCTTCTAGATACATCCCCAAGTGCAAGAAAATAACTTCACTAAATCAATATCAATGGGTTGCATTCTGTGTTGTTACGTATCAGTAAACCAATGCCTGCTCCAAATCATGCACAGTGAGAAGAATAAGGTATTCATGCTCCTCACAAGACCAAATAGAAACTATAAGGTAGATAGATTCAATTTCCTACATCACTGGCCAACAGTACTTCAGCATGAAATTGCCAAAGTAATGACATACCGTAAGATCCAGCTGTTTCAGCACCACCATCGTCATCATCGTCCGGCAACATTTCATCCTCAAAATCATCCCTTCCCATAAATGCACCTGCTTCATATTGATGATCATCTTCTTCTCCGTCAGATAAATTGTACTTGCTCTTTTTATTAAGTTTCAACTGCGAAATCAAAGATACAATTACAACACTAAAGATAGGTGAAGGAAAACGCTCCAATTTAATTTCATTAAACAAATTATTCAATCCTGCAGCAATGGCCGAGCATGTTATGTACACAACACCAAATAACACAATGGTTTCCTCTCCTTAAGTGAAAAGGAAAAATATCAACCCGAAGAGGACACCATCCCGGTTAAGTGCGCTGCAGAAAGTTCAAAATTTAGTTGCTCCATTCAATACAGCTTTGCAAAGTGTTGGCCACCCGCACAAAGGTAGACACTTCTCGGCCACCACAACTTAACTCTTGCTACTCAAACGCAAACAAGTAAAAGTGAATCGGCATGCAAAATGTAGCAAGCTAATATCATCCCTTACCTTGTACTCCCGCTGAGACCTCAAGATAGCCTTTTCGAATTCCCCCATCCCTTCCTTATCCTCCCCAATCCGCTTATCCACAAAGACCGAAGCCTTGCCGCTCTGCTCGTACTCCTTCAACAGCGTATTCTTCCTCTGCATTCGACCGAAACCAACCCCAGCGCACAAACCAACCGATCAGACAATCCGCACATAAGCAGAAAAAAGCACACAGAACAACCGAGTCGACAACGTAGGGGAATTTGCCTTTTCGATCGCGCGGGAGCGGGCGAGGCCGACGCGGCGCTCCTCGCCCTTGCGCTTCTTGCCGAGGATGTCGAACTTGCGGCGGGACCAGATGGTCTCGAAAGGGTTGGGCTTCGGGGCTTTCGCCTTCATGGCGACCGCATTGGGACGCGACTTGCCCTTGCTCTTCTTCTTCTTCGCCCCGTTGCCGGAATCAGAGCTGGCGAGCCCAGATTTCTTCGCCATGGCGACGGAGGAGCGACGGTGACCCTGCGAGGGTTTTAGGGTTTATGAGAGTTTTATCAGGAGACGGCTGAGAGATCGATTCCCTAAATTGACGGGGATGGACCTACCGGCGGTGGGTCGGATCCGAACCGAATCCTCTTTATCACGACGGGTCGGGAATACCGGATCGGATCAAGGGTGGCCGGTTTTCCTCTGTCGGGCCTTCCCGTGTGTTGAAGAAAAGGTGGTGAGATTAGGCCCGGCCCGGCCCGGCCCACCCAGTTGTGGTTAAGAGCAAAAGCATTGAGCAAAATTGGTTTCAGTGCTCCACAAGATGAATAGGAAAACTTGATAGATTGCAATCTTCTTTTTGTGACTCTAAAATTGTTACCCCAAAATAAGCTCAATAAAATTGAATAATCTTTACAGTCACTTATCATCAACAAAATATGTGACGGCGATTATTATATCTTAAGCATTTCATTGGATACGAAAGGAAAATTAACAAATGTTATATTATATAATTAAATATCTCCGAGTATATTTTTCGTAATTTAATGAAGCAATCTATTATTTTTATTCTCTTGTAGTTTTTTTTTTTTTTTTTTGCTACCAACCTCAAAAGTGCCATTAGATTCTTACGCTATTAGTTTTGCATATTTTTTATCAAATTTGCCTCGTGATATAATAGAGTGAAAGAGGAAAACAAAAAATGGATAGAAAAAGATAACCCCAAAATTGATCTCACGAGAATTAATCTGAAAATAAATTTTTAATAATGGATACGAAAAATTTTGTATTGATTAGATTGGGGAAAAGTACAAAAAAAGTCATAAATCTATTATATTTATACCAATTCAGTACTAAACATTTTAATTAGATCAATTTAGTCCTAAATAATTTCACATTAATATCAATTCAATCTATCTAGCCAATTTAGGCCAAAAATCAGTGATGTGAATAGTGGCTTTCCTCTATAGCATCACGGGAGCTGATGCGGACATTTTTCGATAATTTTTTTATTTTTTCATTATTTTTGAGAAAAATTCTCTTTTTCTTATTTTTCTTTCCTATTCTTTTCTTTGGACTATGGCCAATATCAGTCATGGCCGCATGACTAGCGGAGGGCGCTAACAAGGGCGTCCCTCACTACCCCAACCAAGTCTAGCGTGGGCCACCCTCGCCCAAGCTACGAGGATCATGCCCATGTCAACGCTTGCTTGTGACCGATCACCAGCTATGGCCAATATTGGCCACATTCCAAAGAAAAAGAATAGGAAGAAAAAAAGGAAAAAAAATTAAAAAAATCGAAAAATCATTTAAAAATATCCACGTCTGCTAGTGATGCCACATAGAATGACCAACATCCACATTACTAATTTCTAGCCTAAATAGGCCAAATGAATTGACTTGGTACAAATATGAAGATGTTTAAAACTAAATTAATCCAATAAAAAGGTTTATGACTGAATTAATACAAATACAACATATTTAAAAAAAATTTGATACTTTTCCCGATTAGATTGGCATTGGTGGAATTAATTCACCTCCAAATGTTATTAATGCAAAAACAGTGTAAGTACAAGCATGTTTGGCAATTAGCAAAGCTCATTGCCTGAAAAAGAGATTTTTACAGGCAAATTTACATGCCCGAATATGTTTTTCGAGGCAAAAGAATCCAATTCCATGTAGCTAGGTAAAGACACGTGTGCTTCAGAAATATTATCTAGAGTCCAATAAATAGTAGCTACAAGTGATGATTAGAGGCAATTATATCTGACACTAGTTACTAAGGTTAGAGGCAGATTTTCGTTTGCCTCGAAATTGCCTTTAAAAGATATCTAGGAAATTGGAATGGCAGTATTGTTTGCTTTTTTTTTTCCGAAGAATGGCAGTATTCAACATAATTATCTATTTGACTCTATACTTTTAAGGCAAAAGCTTAACTTGCATAGTCCAAATTTTTTTTAGGCTAGAAGTTATAATTTTTATCGGCGGTTAAAATTTGTCGGGACACCAGAGAAACAACATCTTCCTTGTCCGAAAAACCTCTTGTCAAATCGAAGAATGCAAAGGAACATATATGTCTGCCTTACTGGTGGCTAGGGTGATTTGAAAAGATGATAAGCCCACACAACTTCACGAAATTCAATCATTTTTCAAATGAGCCCGCGATTAATGAAAGGACATTTTGTCAAGTTCGACCCACCAATTGCTGGTTCGAAACGAGAGGATGGGAAATTTCAGTAGATATAGATAGTTTGTTTAGAGACAGTTGCATTTTTTTCTGTACTACTCTTAATCAAGTTACCAACCTTGTTATGTCTTTGTTCATTTCTTCTGGTTGTAAGTGACAGAACTTCTTCAGGTGCAAATTTCTTGCTTTGTGTAGGTATTATAATGTTTGATTGAATATAAAGCTCGTCTCAAATGTTATGGTGTCGCGGATTTCAATTGTATATAGAATCAAAAATGTTTAGGGCAGCGTAATATCAATGTGAATACTATAATATGAGTTTTAGCACCCTGCACAAGGCATGCTTCTTTATAAAGCCCTAGCAGAACTAAACTCTTAGAATCTTCTATTATTCTAAATTCAAGGTAAGTTGCAAACCAAAGAATTGCTTAAGATCAAATTTATTGATTTGTTCACTAAGTTGATCAAAATACTAAAAATTCTGGGTGTCAAGGAGAAATCATCTAACTACTTAGAAAGGAAAATCGATCATTCACGAATATAAAATTCCAATGGTCATGGTTTTAGTTACATGCATGTGAGTCAACAACGCTCTTTCCACACCACATTCTTGGAGTAAATCCTTTGAATGCATTTATTGTTTGATTAGTAATATAAGGAGTTTTCGTTTAGGAATTTGAAAGTTGAAACTACATTTAAGAGTTAATTATAATTGAGAAAAATCTTATAGTCCCTTGAGGATAGGCCCTGACAATAAGGCATAGGTCTCTCGCGGCCTCAACCACGGCCTTATTACCCAAGCCCATGGTCTGCTGCAATTGGATCCCGAATCTAGGGTTCTATTCGAGACTTTCTTTTAAATGTGTTTCACAATTTTCTATGAGAAATACCCATAAATAATCTATCGTTTGCGAAATTCAAGCAAAAAGGGGGGACCAATTTACCCGGAAGGAACCGAACTAGTGACCAACTTTAGAATCTCTCCCTCCCTTTTTCCCCAGTCTAGATCACTTGAATCTAGGTAGTGTATTAGATATTCAATCATGGACCCCCGAGTGCGGCTGCACTTTTGAAGAGCAAGGCCAGGAAGTCCCACTATTGTGTGCTGCTGCTATACATTCCCCCATACGTGCTCTAGAGTCTACTTGCGTCGACATCATCATCGAATCTTTCTCATCAACTTGGGGGTCACTAACGGGATAAGCTGCATGCAATATTATAAAATGCAGCACTCTATGCGCATCTAGTATGGCCACGTTCCACCATTCGGCCTAGAAAAAGATAAGCCTTTTTGAACTCAGAAGAGGAGGCATAGCTTGCGCAGACAGATTCGCTTCCCAGATCACAACCCTATCACTTCTTTATCGGATATATATGTATTTTGCTTTAGGGACGATTCTTCAAAACCCTCAACTATCATCACACATGTTCATCTTATCTCATCCGTTCTCTTTATGGGTAGGTAAGCACTGGCCAACTCAAACTCGAGTGCACATTTCAGTTGGGGATGGGCCTCTAAGCTCTAGCCTTAACAGACCCCTGATGACCACTTCGAGGCGACATGGAGGGACAGAATGGGGTCCTGCTACATCTGGACCGGTACACGATGAGCAAATTCCTGTTGGGTCTTGTAGGTCCGATGAACTGGAGGAAACATGCACACTCAATCAAGACTTAGCTTGGAGATAATTAAACTATCTACGAGGATTGAGGATATAGACATGTAACTAGGGTTTGATGAGGGATTTGGGAAAGCTCCACTTTGTACATATTTTAAGTTAGTTCCTTTTCCAGCTATTATTCAATTTGGAAATGGCAATTTATGTCTTGCTGGCTCATCGGCCAACAGTCCATATATTACGCAAAGGGTTTCTAAGCTTAAACCACATCGAGCTCATTTCACGATCCATAGGACAAATCCTGAAAATAGCATGAGATCACTTAAGCAGTGCAATCATATCATCGATTCATATCTAGATAAGTGATCGATATCGTAACCCTTATAATCAGTGGTGCTAGCTACATAGCTGCATTTTCCTAAAAGCATGGTATCAATGCATTAGATATAGCCAGTAGATCCGTCAAAATTTTCACAAAAACTTTATGGCAATCTTCAATCAATCAACTTTTACACATTTCTAACGTTATTCACTCCTCTTATTAGTTTGTCCTTGTTGAAGCTAGTATGTATCACCTAAGGGGGTGAACATGTGATTTTATTAAATCTTAACAAACTTAAAGTGGAATTGAAAAAGTCAATATCGAAGTCTAAACTAGAGTGCAAAGTTCAGAGTCCAATCAAACTTCAGAAGCGGTTTTGTTAGTGTGCAATATACTATAATAATAAGCAAAAGAGTTTAGGGATAATAGAATTTGCACACAAAATAGTGATTCGGTTTAGATCAAACTTATATATACTCTCCCACATCGATGACCTGCTAATTGGATTCCACTATATAATTTATAAGAAAATACAATAATGAGTGATCACACTCAGTGTATAATAGGTCTCACTATCTCACTCAATCACTATTTCAATATTTCTCTAATATCACAAAAATATAACCCAAGAAAGACAAGAAAGTAGGATTGAAATTTTCTCAGACCTTAGAATTCTTGATTTTAAACTTTGTCTTGTACAGTCACCTCAGTACCTTGGTCTCTTTTCATTCTCCTCCACTTACAATCTAGCTATTGGACAATCTCCAAAGGATCATCTTCCAATCTGCCTATTAAACAAATATGCATCAAGAAAGTTGAATAGCCATTGAGTGACAAAATCTAAATCTCCACTTGATTTTGGTCACTTACATAACCGAAGCGTTGGTTTCCAAAAGCGGAGGTTTCTATATATAAACGGTAAATTGTCTAAGAATTGATTTGCCAATCAATTAAGATGTTTGCATTTCATTATTGGTTTGCAAAACAAATCTTTATGATTGAGTCAATCAAGTATTTTTAAGTGTAAAATCTAAACTTGTACACTAGCTATTAAATACATTCCGAACTTTAGTTTGAATGGGAATATAAGTAATTCTTTGAGTCTAGAGAAATTCATATTGGATATAAAGTCTAATGTGTTTCGCCTAAAAAAGATTCCACAATCTAAACTTGATTCTGAACAAGATCAAGATTTCTATAGGTTTCTCTTCCTAGAGTATTTTCCTGAATCAAAAATATTTCAAGACGTTTATCAAACTTACAAGACACACATGAATAGTTTTGTCAGCTTCAAAATTCATTAGAAAGTTTTCTCAACTATCCTTACCAAAATTAAGCTCATGCACACTAGTGTGCATGCACGCACAACATGCGTCGCACACTACTTTCCATGAATGAGACCCTCTTCAACAGAAAAAATGTTAGCTAGCCCTGATCGAGCACGATCTCCTCCTACTCGACCGAGCATCGAACATGATTAAAATCGACCGATCCGCGGCCACATCCATTGAACAATAGCGACAGGCACTCTTCAGTCTCCAAGCACCCGTTCCCTTCAATACAAAGGACAACACATGTATTTTGTGGCATCCGATGCAAAGAAGGGAATTTCACTTCTCGGGGACTCCTAATAACGACAGCAGGGGCTTCGTTTTTTTCAATGGGGGACTTTCTGGGATACTGAACGGCTACACGAGGGGGTGGACATCAGATGGGACTCGCGGACGATCCAAGGCCATAAAAGATGACTTTTAGAACACATGGTGCGCAACAAAAGAAAGCAACGGGACATAGCAGGCATATGTATCTATCCAAAAGATAAGAGAGAGAGAGAGGACAAGAGATCGGCCCCGAGAAAAACTGCGATACGCATGTCGGTTTTCGCCTTGCGGGTGGCGAGGGAAGGCCAGGGTGTGCGGCAACAAAATGTGTTACACGCGCTTTTTGAGCTTCGCGATCCCAAACTCATCCTATCCTAAAACTATATTTATCATTTTACGTAAACTCAATTCCACGAGTGATGTGATCGATAGAGATCGAACGAGTTCGCCGCAATCGGGTTTCTTTGTTTTTTTTTCTTTTTTTTGAATGTATAATCGTTCGGATTTAATGAGGCTACGGTTGATTTATGGACAAAATCAGTGGATAACTCGGCTCAGGCCAGTGTCTTATTGGTGGGTTTTCTCCTGGTGTGGGTGGGTCATCAATGGAGGTCTGATATGGGGCACTAGGTAGGGCTGGTCGATTGAGCTTGTTTCCTTCACTCGACAAAGCAATGCGAAGGGCGCATATGACACTCGGGAGGCATTGGCCCGTTCATCAGGATCAGATTATAAATGTTCCCATTTAACTACCTTGTCTAGCTTCTTAAGTCCCGGGGCCAAGTTTGGCGGACAAGATATGGATACAAAGGATCTCCCAACATGATTTAATATGTATATAACCTGGATCACAAAAACTGTCGGCTGAGGTTGAGCTAATCGTTTGTGCGGTCCGCGACACGACTACTCATGTCCAGGCAATAAATAAAAGAAGAAAAGATAAGGAGCAACATAATAACATTAGATGATAAGGTGGTAACTATCTAAGAAACACCATCTCCGCCAATCGATGGTGGTGAACTTCATCAATTCAGTGTTAATCGGCGATTGTCGTTCTCTCTCTCTCTCTCTCTCTCTCTCTCTCTCTCTCACAGATTGTTTCCTCCGCTTATCAGACCAAGCACTTCTCCATATTTATTGATTTCCCTGATCTATTGGGTTTTGCTTTTCTTTTGAAATTTAGTCAGAAAGAATATATAAAAAGTCTTAAATTTATTACATTTTTACTAATTAATTTATAAACCGTTCAATTTTGCCAATTGAGTTTTAAACTATTTCACATTTTATCAATTGAATCCATTCTCGTCAATTTTGATCAAAATTCATTGACATAAACATTGAGCCTCCCATATAACACAATTGACGCTGATGTGGATAATTTTTAATATTATCTTTATATTTTTTCTTCTTTTTTCCTTTTTTCCTTCTTTTTCTCTTTTCAATCTTTCTTTTTTCAATTGTGGCTAGCGAAAGTCACTAAGTCCTCACTCGACCTCACCCCAATCTAACCAAGGCTGGCCTCGTCGAGATGGGGACAAGGCTGACTCACCCACAACCCTTGTCAACCCCAATTGAAAAGAAAAAGAAGGAAAAGAGAAAAAAAATCAAAAAATCAAAATGTTATTAAAAATTATCCACCTCGCCCTTGGTGACGATTATGTCAAGTAAAAAGTCTAACATCTACGTCTATGAATTTTGATCAAAATTAGTCAAATAGACTTAATTGACAAAGTTGAAATATTTGTGATTAAATTGATAAAATTATAATAAATTTAGGAGTTTTGAATAATTTTCCTAATGATAATATGGTAATTATCTAAGAGACACCGTCTCCGCCGGACACGGTGGTGGACTTCATCAATTTAGAGGCGGCATTGTCTCCTCTTTCTCTCTCTCTCTCTCCGTCAGAGGTTGTCGCCTCTGCCTTATCGGACACTTCTTCGTTTTTCTTGATCTTCCGGATCTCACGGATTTTGCTTTTCTATTCAAATCTAGTCTTATAACTACTCCGCTCCCAGAACACTCCAAAAACACAGGTACAGTCTCAATCCACCAAACACTACTTCGGATGGCGAGGGCGAGATGCCATTTTAATGTATCCATAAGGCTTGAATTAACTTGGCAAAGTATAGTCTTTTAGCATCTAACTTTTGCGATGTGAAATAAAGTAGACCGCGGCCATCCAAAGCAAATGGTAGAGTGGTTAGGAATTGTTATTTATTGACCTAGTGAAGACGGTTCCATTTTCTCGCATAATAATGGGGTAACATGGTACCACCTTAGTGCGATGTTCCGGCAGGAATCGGCAGTTGTGTCCAGCTTACTCGTGGGGCCACTCCATGGAATTGTGGGAGTCCCCATCCAGCAACCGATTTTTTCCTCAGCAAAACAGAATATACAATGCTAAATAAGCCCCTGCCATGCAAAATATTCCAAAGCTTCGAGTCTTGTGAAGTAGATTGTGCCGATGAGAATCCTACGAGAACTTTTATCTGATCAGTTTGTAAATTTATGACAAGATTTACAGGTGTATTTGGTATTATCTTGACTAGTGCTACTGTAAATAAGAAGGTGATGCGTCTAACTATTATTTTGCTGTCGCGATTGATTTGATATTGATTTTCTCGTTCACTTCTGGCGTTTTGAACTTAAAATACAAACTGTGAGTACCGACACCATTTGTCTTCTCTCCAAACTTTCACACCAAAACGTCAATTTTTCCATAAGGCTGTCTGCTCACATGATCTGCAAGCTGACAAAATGCTTCTAAACTCCAACAGAAAGTTCGCATTTCGCAGTACCCAAACTCTCACATGCGCCCAAGTTCCTGAAACATATCAACAAGAGATTCGATCGAGAAGGGTTGACAGTGAAAGATCACAACCCCTCGAGGCCTGGGCGCATCCTGCTCTCGGGTTGGCGTTTGCTGTGGTGACTACTGATGAAAGAGCAGAGGGACCATCGCCGTTCAAACCTCCCGAAGCGAAGGCGATTCCCCAGACTCCGGGGCAACATACGAACGCTGTTGGGTACTGACACGACCCTAGTTTTGTTAATGCAACTGTGGAGATCAGATCATCATCTCGGTTTCCGGTCTGGTGTTGGCAGATTTGTTTGCTTGGGTACCTTCGTTTAGTTGGGCTTGATGTCGTGTTCTTGCGTGGAATTCTATGCCTGCACGAGCGATGTCACGAGCGCAGGCCGACACAAAAGTAGATGGGGAGCTTTTCTTTATGGACCTAGATGAAGTGACTGCTAGCTAATCAGTTAGGATTTACTGTTGCGCAAATCCTCATAGATTCTTCTCGACGAGTGCTCTCAAGCACTTGCATTTATTAATTTATAGCTCAAGAACGGGATATCAGCCCGTCAAATTCCCATCAATTACGCAGAAGCTTTTATGGAGCACGCCGCCTCTATAGGTTAAGACTTCAGAGCAAGGCTATCCATGCCAAAAGCTCGTACTTTTCTTTTCTTTTTTCTTATTCATGAGATCTGCAAAGTATTTTATGGATCTCCGAGTAGTTCAGTCTATGTAATCATGTCACTGAATTATAAAAAAAATATATATTTCTTTGCCAAGTTATCAATACTTCCACTTTTTACAGATGATTTAGAAAAAAAAATTCTTAAAAAAATTATTTGTATTATTTAAAATAATTAATTAATAAAAAATATTTTTATTATCAATAACAATGTCCAAATAATTCCATTTATGATATAAATATTTTTATTTATTCATTTTTGTAAGTAATAAAAAAAACATCAATTTTAGGAAAAATTTCCAAATCATTTATTTTTTACGAAATAAATGGAGCCTAAGGACATGCATGATATAATTTCTATTTCTCTATTTTTCTATTTTTCTGTTTCTAAGAACAAATTTGAAATAGAAATTCATTTGGTAATGCAATTTTATTTTTCTATTTTTAGAACAAATGTATACTTTAGAAATAGATTTAGAAAGAAATCAAAAGTAAAAATTTTTTACTTTTTGATTTCTGGAACAAAAGTGAAGAATAAAAACCTTTCTCATCACTCACTTTCATCACCACCCACTCACCCACCATCGTCGGTCGCTCACTGCCAATTGTCCGCTACCTCCACCCACCATCGCGGCCTGTTGCCAATCGCTTCCCTTCGCCACTTTGGAAGGAGAAATTTTATATTGTTAGAGCAAATTTATATTTTAAAAACTGAATTTGTATATCATTAGAAAATGTTTATTTTGTCTTAAAAACTCATTCAATGAATAAAAATAGAAAAAATAATTTTTAGCCTAAAATTGATTTCTTGAATAGAAATTATATTGTACGCACTCTAAATATCCTCTTTTTATCTCATTCTTTTATAGTCAAAAGGTCCTTTTACTTTTTCTTTTTCTTTTGTTTCTCATCCTCGTCATTTCAAATCAAATTTCAAACAAGACATAGCAAAAGTTTTTCTATCAGAAAATTTTCATTTATCTTACTAAAGTTGTTGATCATCGACGGTACTTCTTACTTTTGTAAAAAAAAAAAAAAATCTTGATTTGTCACAATCTAGCAAGTTACGTAGATGTAGCCCAAACGCATGCCCCCAGAATTACCTTGTTTCACCTAAATTATTGGTAGTGCGATTTTATTTCCCCAACATTCCCACACTTGCATCTTAACAAATTTCTCCACATGTGTCTTTGATATTTAACTTTTTATTCTATACATCCTTTTCGAACCATGTTTCAACTAAAATCTCCATCTTGGCCTAACCAAACTCGACAAGAACTGGATTCCAACTCCTCTTGAATCATTTTCCGCCACCTAATTTAAGATTCATCTAATATTTCTTCCATGAGATGTTCACAAAATGACTATATGTGTTGAGGGTGTGGCCCATGTGATCAGCCATGAGCTCCGATGCTACTTGTCGAGAGTGAGCAGTAGAACCACTAATACGTTCTCATTCAAGAGATCAACAAAAAAGAAAAAGTCGAATTCGAGCTCATTAATATTTGTAATTCAAATTGAGCCCATTAATATATTCTTGCACCCATTAATTGCTTCTCAAGAAAATGAAATCCTACTTCTGTATGGAACATGATATGTGGCAACTGTCCTTCTAAATTACTTTTACTAACAAACGTGCACATGCATTGCAACAACAACAAAAATACACTTGAAAGACTAAGCAAAACTACTTTCTTATGAAATACTTAAATTAATTAATAATAAGGATAAATTATATAGATAAATACGTTACAATACAAAGAAATTGTATAATTATACGTGAAAAGATAAAGGTATTTCAACATTTGGACTATTTAGAAAGGTTATTTTAGGATGGAAAAAATTCAAATTTTAGTATTTCAAAACAATTGGGAGATCAAAATAGAATTATCGATTTACACATATGTCGACCGCGATGGTTTTGGGAAAAAAAATTAGATATCTTAAAAGTAAGAGGTTCTCTTTATTTCATATCACAAAATGTATATAGAGTTGAAGGTCGCTCGAAGGCAAAGCCACACGAACACATAGCTAGGTATCCATCAATTCCATTTCCATTTTGTGAATCTAGATATATGGATGTGGTAGCCTTTTTAGACACAGAGATCAAGGAAGATGCAAATTAGGAGCATACCCGCTTTTTCTAAAGGCTCCATCACCGGCGTGGTAAGTGGAAGGCATGCAAATATTACTGGGCCATGCTTGGTTTGCTTTGCTTTTGGAAAAAGAAGTCGATATTAGTGCCAAAAACCTTTAATGTTTCCGGAATCAGATGCACTAAAATATGTTCACGAATGGGATGGGTTGCTGTATCACTCCTTTGGATGTTTATTCAGGGTACTTACGTCATATGATCCATCTTATCAAAAACACAATCTAATTTGCGAAAAGTATCAGAATAAATACATCAGTTTACTCATGAAATTTGAACATTTGGTGAAAATCTAAGCTTCGGTTGTGCTGGTTTCAATGACAAAACTTTATGCGAATTAGCTTTCTAGACTTTCACATATTTGGTTTGCTGAAAATGATTAATTAACAGAAAAACATTTATGATTAATGAAAATATTCATACTTATGAATAGGAAAATGGATTCCTGGTTCTAAATCGGAAAAATCATTTTTCGAAGCATAAAGGTCTCTTAACAATTGCTCTTCTTCACTTTTCTTGGTCCAGGCTCAATCCCTCTTTCACCTTCTTCAAGGTGAGCTCTTTGTTCGTTCTATGCTGATGAACAAACGCACTAACTCACAAAACACAGTACCCAATTTCCAAACGAAATCCTAACACCCGAAAACATTTTCAACATACTTTTTTCAGTACAGCACCAACAAAAAAACTAATAATTTTTCATGAAAATTGTCATAAAGTTTTCCAAAAAAATAAACACGCTCTTCATATATGTCTTGTTGAGATTTGTGTGTGAGTTGTGTCAAAAAATTTTACACTGGAGAATTGATATGGTATAGATTAATTAATACATTTTAATTATCACATAACTCATTAACTTCGACTTTTGAGTGATAATAGATCAAATTGAATACATTGACAAGCTTAGATTTGGACCCTATTTTAACAATCTCCTTAGGTGAAAGTATTAGACTTCTATTGCGCACTCCTAACATGTCTTAATTAACCAATGTGTGCAAAATAGAAGTCCAATTAAAATAGACATGCATGTGTTAACTAATCTTCAGTGCTTGGGGTAAATTTAAGTAAACTAGTCCCCTTCAAAGATCACATCAACACTTTCAGTTACTGAGATCTATCTTGTTCTTTCATTTTTTTTCCTTTTTTCCCTCCTCGCTACTTCTTCCCCATGATGGCAAGCTCATCGATGTGCCGCTAGCCATCGGCCCATCGCAGCCGCCACTACCATTACTACTCCACCTTCATTCTCTCTCTCTCCCTTCCTCCCTCCGACAAGGTGGCCGAGGTTGTATTCACAGTAGGTAATGGTGATGGAACCACCATAGAGGGGTGCTAGGCCGAGAGGGTTAGATAGAGTAAAGAGAAAAGGGAAAATGACACAAATATGATCATTGAATTTTGGCTCAATGTTTAAGGTCATCTTTATACTTTTAATTAGTTTAATGTAATTTGCGAAATATTTGTCAAATTATTCAATGTAGTTGTTTTGTTTGCTTGAACGACAAATTAACTATTATTTGATGACGTGGATAATTTCATATGTTGCATTGGTTTTTAAAAAAATGATGAGTCGATATGTCTATCTTTTTATCCATCTACTTTAGAAAAGAAAAAAGGGGTGTTAACATGTCTATCATTTTATGATGATGGTAATGATCATATCCTCATTTTGAGATTTATATTTTGCTCGAATAATTTACAAGTAACTTTTCATTGTTGTCCACCATCCAAACTTAATGGATTGGAAGTCATGTCAGTAAAATCCATTAATTTAAATTAGTGAAAATTAGATTAAATATTTATCAATAGTTCAGGGATTATATTAGATGAATTAAAAATCTAAGAACAACATTGCGCATTGGATGAAGGTCTAAGGGCCATTTAGGTCATTGCCTCAAGAGAGAATTTGAGGGTAGGACTTGATTGGTGCCTTTCTTCGCAAATAAGAAGGAATTTTGTTAATATTAGGATATTTCAAAAGATGTAGCCTAGTTTGAGCCTCCAATTTGATTGTTTATATGTTGACCAGAGGAGCTAAATTTGAATTTACCCCGCCAGATCTAAAGCACTGCAATTCATATTTCTCTTACAATGGCTATGCATGGGCTACTAGAAGCTTCTATCTTACCATTGTTCCTTAAGAACTTCCAATCCAAGCATAAGAAAAAAAAATTAATGGGGATTGTGCATAGTACAACAATGAAAACGGTGCAATTGACATTTGGTTTCTTTTCTTGTTTCACAACATTTCGTTGTATTTATATACAACAATGTCATGCAAAAAAAATTGCACGGTGTAATATTGTACCATACAAAATCCAAAATCCCAAATTGAAGTTCGACCGAAAAAAAATAATCCCAAATTGAACAATGCGGACTTCTTTCAAACTTGAAAAGCAAAGAACAAACTGTCAATTTTTCTTACCCTTTTCACACCACTAACAAATACTTTGTCATTACCTTTCAACATGTAGGGGATACAGATAGGTGTAATCTCTTTCCTTGAAAAGAGAACAAAAGTGGGGCGCCATGAAAAATTCCTCATCACTATCATGATCATCCAGACCATCAAAGGCTAAGCCCCATGCAGTACAGATTGCCCATAGATGCATCAATTCCACTAAGAACCAAAGTCCAACCCTAGAATCCAAGGTCCTTCACAGATCATTGCCCCCCATCATCCCCAACATCACTTCTCTCTAATTCATGTCTCAGAAGCATAAAATCATGAAAGCTTGTTCCTTTCTGCCCCACAGCTCTTCCTTCGTAAACGAAAAAGCAAAAAGGAAAGAAAAAATCCATCATGTGTGGTTCCTCTCTTTCCAAAAATTTCCAAGGGTGGCCTACTTATACAGATGTAGGCAGATTTTGGGCCGAAAATAGAATACTCAATATGTGAAATTTCTCTATACCGTCATGAATTACATAAAAATATGAGTGAAAAATAAGCGAGTCACCCACTATTAATGTGACAATGTAGTATGACATAAATTAGTTATATGATGTGATGGACCAATATAAATGACTGCTTATAGATATGTCCATAAGTGCATATTATTAGGTGACTGACTTGACCCATTAACAAATCAAAGTCAATTATTACTCATCATACACTTCATTTTGAACAGTGAAGAACTAACAATACTTTAAGGCCACCTTACTCCCACCTCTCAATCATTCCCAATCGCATCACTGATCCATTTCACTCCACACAACCTCACAAATTCTCACTTTTCTACTTCCTATGATCTCCATTCTCCCCACAGTGCCCTTCTCATCATAAGTACCTCCCACGCCTTAGAAACGCACCAGCCTCTGGAAAAAAAGGAACAGAGGAAAACGAGAGAGAGAGAGAGAGAGAGAGAGAGAGAGAGAGAGAGAGGAATATCAGAGTCCTGGCGATAGCCATGTCCATCACTCCATATCCAGATGCCGACAGGACGATCAGCCGGAAGTCACTCCACCGGAGGAATGACTCCGGCGAGCTTGACGTGTTCGAGGCTGCACGGTACTTCTCCGGCTACAACGATGTCGTTTCTGGCTTCGACACTACGACCTCAGTGCAGAAGGCGGCAATGGTGAGAGATCAAGAAAGGCAAGCCAATTCTAGAGGAGGAAGAATGAGCTTAGACGTGCCAATGAAACATCACCACCACCATCATCAACATAACCAAGTTGTCGCTCATCAACACTTTCATCTCATCCCCAGCGAGAACAAGCAAACGAAAGAGAAGAGCAAGATCACCAAACCACGGCAACCAAGCTCGCCTGGGGGACGGCTCGCAAGCTTCTTGAACTCCCTCTTCAGCCAGTCCTCTTTGAAGAAGAAGAAATCATCATCGAAGACTTCCTCGACGCAGTCGATGAAGGATGAGGATGAGAGCCCAGGGTGGAGGCGGCGAAGGCGGAGCAGCATCAGCCATTTCAGGAGCTCAAGCGCCGTGGCAGATTCGAAGTCGGTGTATTCCACTTTGAGCTCTGGGTCCAAAACTCCTCCAGCATACATACTAAACACTCCCACCAAGTCTTACAAGGAATTTAGAAGCTACTCTGATCACAAGCAAGTGGTGTTTTCAAAGAATAACCGCGACAGCGAGCACTTGAAAGCGCCGAACTTGGGAAACGACGCTGTCTCAGGAAACAAGAGAAGCAACGACCTGAGTTGGTTGGACGAGAAGTTCAAGCTGATAGAGCCGACTTCAGAGAAGAAGAAGAAGAGTTTTGGCTATAATGGTTTTGAGAAACATGCATCAGAGAGCACAGAAGTTAAGAGATTCAATGATGAAGAAGAGGACGATGGCGCAGAGAGCGACTCGAGCTCCGATCTGTTTGAGTTGCAGAATTACGACCTCGGCGGTTACTGCTCGAGCGGGTTGCCGGTATACGAGACCACTTGTATTGAGAGCATCAAGAGAGGATCAACCACAGCAACAACAGTTTCTGGAGCTGCATTTTGAGCTGTAATTAGTGCCTTTCAATTGCTGTTAATCAATCTCGATTTTTGATACTCTTTGTCAGTATCGTGTCCTAGATTTTTGGCTTTTGTTTTGTTTTTCCTGCTGTTGATCAGCATCTTTGGAATTCCTGTTTAGTCCTTTCTCTTTGATGTACAGATCAGAATCGTTTGTTTTGTTTTGCTTGTCCTTTTGCCCAAATTCTTCTCTTGTTTTCATCTTGATCAGATACTTAAAGATCCCTTTGATGGCTGATTATTGAGAATACGTTGAGCCCCACGAGAAAAATAATTACATTGGACTTAGTTTAATATATACATGATCAAAGTGACAAGACAGATTGTAAATAGACATTTGAATAAACAGGTCGCAATAAATACTTAATTATAATCTACCGCATTTTCAATTGTCTCAATATATCTAACAATACGAGAAAAAATACGAGCAATGTTTTTAACACTGGAGTCGCTTTATTGAAGATATGTGTTATGATTCGAGATCTGAAGCCAAGTTAAATTAATGAGTGAACTTTGATGACATTCGCAAATCACAAACCCATGTGGAAAAGGGCTCATCTTTTTGACTTTGTAGGCGCACCAGTTGGTAATTCTTTAATAGTTCTTTTATCTCTCGAGTGCATGTGTGCGATGGACAAGCGCCATCAACTCGTTTGCCTCGTTCTCGTGAAGAAGAATGATGGTCTCGGCGTGAATAGTCATATTATTTTTGGAATCGACGATTCTTGGCATGTCTCACTGACCAAATGATTCATCGCATGTCTCCTTGTTTAATAGGAAATTGAGGAAGCGAATAGCTAAGAGACATATTGAGCCGAGCCAATTCGATTCGATTTACAACTCAAATATGACTCAACAATAGTGTGCTAGTGAAGTTTACCATTCCATCATTTTCAATAATGGCTTGCGTATATGCACGCGCTGTGTGCATACCAAAAGCAATTTGCTTGGATGGTGTTATATTGAGAAGATGATGAACTATTACAATGCGTTTGAAATTCTAGCTAAACAAGATTCAAGGGTCGACTCCAATGGTGAAGGTGTGACGTTATATTATTCGGATCCATAGCAGGGAAATACAAGTTACAACAATAGACATAACTAGAGTTAATAAAAGAAAAAAGATTTGAATAAAATTAACTAGCAAACCATGTTCCATTAGTCCACTGATAATAATACAAAATGTATACTCTTAAATGATAGGGGAAAATTATTAAAAAGAAGAAGTTATAAACATATTATACTTGCTCCAATTCAATAGTAAACTTCTCATTTTGGCCAATTTAGTCCTAAATTTTTTGACAATTTATCAATTTAGTTCTAAACCTTTTGATTGTGTTAATTTAATCATAAATCTTTTGATAATTTGTCAATTAAATCCTAAACCTCTTGGCGATTCGTCAATTTAGTTTTTTTTAGCATATTTTAGCAATAAATAGTTAACATAGCTATCTAGTCAACGTTGCTTATCTTATATAATGTGGCCAGCATTGACGTAAACATTTTTAATTTTTTTTTAGAATTTTCTGAATTGTATATTAATTTTTTCTTTTTTCCTTTTCCTTTTTTTTTTTTTTTAACCCTAGGCCAGCAAGGGTGGTGACTTCACTAGCCATAAGTAGAGGTGTCAAAATGGGTCATAAACCCATATTATGACTACTTTTAGTTAAATAGGTCAAATATGGGTCAAGTGAAAGTTGAATATGGGTCAAATATGGGTCAAGTGAAAATTAAATATTGATCAAATATGAGTTAAGTAAAAGTTAAATATATGTCAAATATGGATTGAGTGAGTCATTTAACATAGAATTTCGAGTGAGTTTGGGTTTCTCTACAATAATAATGGCTTTTAGCAATACGGGTCGGGTCGGGTATGGGTCATTACATTTACATTAAATGAATTTGGGTCAAAACGGGTTAAATGGGTCAATATGGGTCGGACCATTTTTGACCCGACCCAAACCCGACCCGACCCACCCGTTTGATGGGTCTAGCCATAAGTGAGGGTCGCCAAGGGTTGCAACTCTCGTCTATTGGCTGGTGAGGGCGTTTGGGGCCTCGCCTAGGCTAGGCAAGGGTTGGCCAACAACCTCACCGGCCAAGGTTAAGAACATAAAAAGAAGAAAATAAAAATAAAAAGACCCCAGAAAATTTTTAAAATTTTAAAACATTTATCCAAGATAGCGCTAGTCGTGCCGCATAAGACAACTAGCATCAACTATGTCAACGATCTCTAATTAAAATTAATTGGAATGACTAAATTAGCATAATGGAAAATTTATGATTGATTTGGCAAATCGTTAAAAGGTTTATGTCTAATTTGGCCAAATTGAAAGGTTTAGGAATGAATTGGTACAAATACAATAAGTTTAAGGCTTTTTTGGTAATTTCCCAAGACAAAAGTATAGTTAGATCTTAAGTGATAATTGTAATATGAATTAGTTATGCATTGTTTAAAAAATAACTTCTAAATTATAATTAAACTTCAAGTATTATTGTTGCTTTCTATGTATGTTAATTCATATTTCTATCCTTGAAATGCAAATTGATCACTACTGAATCAATTAAGTTACTAAAGTTGAAAGTGGATAGAGTGGTTACTTTAAGTTACTAAAGTTGAAAGTGGATAGAGTGGTTTCTCTCCTCCTAAGTAGGAACTCCTGTTTTTATTAGAGTAGTGTAAGTATAGAGAATGAGTGAGTTATAATTTAATTGCCAAAACTATACTTGATGCTGATATGTAGGATTTTTGACCGATGACATAAGAAATTAATTGTGAAATGATGAATAGCGATATTAAGGGCATTAGAAGTAGATTTTTATGATTAGAAATTTTAAAAATATAGTTACTTTTTTCACTTTAATTCATATCTATGCTGGTGAAATTTATTGAGACTATTACAGGATCATCAATTGTTGCTAATGTCAAAAGTGGAATGTAGAAGGGGTTTCTGTACTTAATGTAGGAACCCTTCTTCTTGCTACGGTAGAATACAAAGTTGAAGATTCCAAGGATACTAAGCAAATTTAATACAACTGAAATTGAAATGTAACTGTGCTTTGAATCGTTAAAAATTATATGTTTAATAATATATGATTTTTGAACTACAAAACCTCAAAATTGGATGAAAGATTTTCCTAAAAGTTGCCATAAGCTGTTATAACTTTTGAGATGCTGCAAGCTTGTAGCTATTAAGACGTATGTCAAACACCTTCAAAAACCGCAGCACCTTTTCACAATTTAAACTGTTGCGGGAAAGTTATACCAAACAGCCTGTCTTTGAAGTTTTTAGATCAAGTGATGTGTTTTGATGCTTTTTCACTATTAGATGTGGCTTATCCTGCCTTACGCCATTTAGCATACCAATTTTATAAACAATCTCATTTAAACTAGCATAGCTCTATAGATTAATTACTCTCTTTGTAACCCCTGGAGTTGCCTTAATTAGTTAGCGCATTAAGAAATTTCTACTTTAAGAATTTAAGTTTATCTGTTCATAACCCAGTAACTACATACAAACTATTCTAAATTGAGCCGCTTGCAAAAACCAAATGCATGGACTTAATCGGTTCATGATGTAAATGATTCCATGAGTTTCTACATTTGTCGAGGTAGTCAGACCATAGCCTGCATAATTAGAGAAGAAAACATATTCTCTTTTTTATTTGCAGTTTTGCCTACAATTTCAATTCCAATATAATCCATCTAATTATGCAAAGGATCAAAGTCAAATTGTCAAGAAGTTGTTGCAATAATTCAAGTAGCTATGGTTCCCTAACTAAAAGCATCGATGTCAATGGTGCAATTCCACGATAACTTCTTAATCATTATCTTGTACCTAAAAGGACACTGTTCGTAATCTTAAGATTCTCTACCAAAGTCCATCCGCATAACATGGATGCACAAAACACAAGTGTATGCATAAATGTTAAATCCATAAAATGTTTGTTTTGTGACCTGATTCTCTTCCTAGTTAGCAAGTTAAATCATTAAATCTTCAAGATCCGCCCTTCCAAAATAAAGGTAGGCTCTCTAAAATTCATAATCGTTTCTCCCCTTTTAATAAATTTTGCATTCCTCTTTCTTGGGCCAACTTGAGCTGTCATGGACAATCTAAGGTTGAAACCCTTACCAAAAGCAAGAGGAGCTCAGGTGGCCCATCGAGAGCTCTTATAAGTTCCCTAGGAATTGCATACTTGCATTTTCGGCCTCTAGATCTTACCAACCATCTTCACTTTCAAGAAGATTCTGAACGATTGTGACCAGCGTTCTTGTGCATTGTGCATTGTTGGAGTGGAATGATGACTAGGTATAGCAGGAGATTGCCTCCAGGGACATTGGGTTGGCCACGCTTTGGTGAGAGCATATAGCTTTTTCTCAAGCAAGGACAGAGCTTCATGAATACGAAGCAAGCAAGGTAAGTTCATCACATCATTTCTTTTGATAAAAATCCGATGCGGTTGTCCTCATGATTGCTTTTTCTTGAAGTTTCAAATCTAATCATTTTCTGACCCCCAAAAAAAAAAAAAAAAAACTCTAATCGTTTTGCATTTGACAACCCTCAAATAAGCCCATCGAATCTCTAATCAAAGTGTGTAACAGGATCCAAGACCATCGCGTGGCTATGTCCTTTGAGTGGTACATCAACGAACTTCTTAAATGTATCGAGATGTGTCATTTTTTTTTTGTCGAAGAGAAGGGTCATTTTCAAAAGTAATGATTCTTGCTTGGGTTCGAGAGGTCCAGATTTCAAAGGATCTATATGGCAAATTTAGGATACGCTGAACCATCTAATGTCTTTTCTCTTTAAAAGCATTGGTGAAAAAATAATTTAATGCTTGTAAAACGATAAATCAAGCAATTGTTCTATTGAGAGGAAATCTTTATTGAATAATAAACTATCGCAGCTTCAATTGGGTGACACAATTCAAAAATTAATTCATAAGCTAAGACAGAAATGATGATGAATGATGATGATGATGATGATGATGATGATGATGATGATGATGATGATGATAAATAATAATAATGATAATATACTCTCCTATGTTAGATTTATTTGGGTTTATTGTACACACTAGTTCTTAGGCCTCGTCAGCTTAGATTTGGGCCCTTTAAAAAGTTGGTCCAACCTTTTTAAGGGAGTCGGTCAAGTTAGGCCCAATAAGTGTTTCACTCCTCACATTCTCGCACTTGGTCTTGTTTTTTTCCAAGTTATAAAAAAAAAAAAAAAAGACTTTTTTATGCTGGCGAATTTCGAAAAGAGACCGACCAAAAAAAAATTCGAAAAGAGTTGGTAAGGGGAAAAAATTGTAGGTTAAAAATGATTATCATTAATGTATTTGTAAATTACCAACATTACATGAAATAAATAGCCAGCTATATTTGTTCGTTGGCAAACTACCAACTTTTTTATTAACTTAACAAATCATTGGTATTAACTTATCGACACATCAAATTTATCAGCTCTTATTAATTTGAGTTGCTAACCATCTCCTACGAGTTACTTGCCGATGTTCATTTGATTGTTTGGAAATTACCAACATTTCTACCTAGTTACTAGCATTTTTGTACATACAGTGTTAAAATAGTTACAATGTGCATTTTTCATGCGAATAAAATTATTTATGCGAAAAGATTCACGTCATTGGCAATGTTTCATATATGATTCCCTCTTTTTCTTCAAAACCCTAACTTACACATGGCATGTCCTCCAAATACACTATACTGACTTGAGATCTTCTAGTAATTAAATACATATGGATGACCGACAATATGGATTTTCGAAAATTTATTGTGGAAAATAAGAGCTTCAATGTACGCAAAGTAAGTTTTATGCCCTTAGTTTTTCAGTTTGATGCATATCTATATCCAGTCTTGGAAAGGTTTTCCAAACATTCGATCACGTACATAGCTAAACATTGTTCTGGTATTCTTACAAGTTTCAATCGGTTACATTCATTGCAGATACTAAATTAACTGATAAAACATAAAGTTTCACATACGCATAGAAAAACACTTATACACCTTACATGGTCATCAAGCTCAATTAACATCACGACATTAGATAACTCTAAAATCGCTCGATCTAGTAGCACGTTATTTAGCAAAATAAAAGGGGCACAGAAGGAGAAAGGAAAGTAGAACGGCTCCGCTTTGGTTGATACACAGCATCAGCGTACCGGAACATCTGATGGGCCATCGTGCTCTCCGAATATCCTCTGCCATGCCGTTTGTGACTGCAATTCTCTTCATTCCTGTAACCAAGAGAATGACTTATTATCGCTAACCAACTAATAAAACTCGATATCCATGTAGAGAAGCTTATTGATGTTCACATCATGTTTTCCTCTTTTTATCTAGTTTCTACGATTTCGATCGCTTCTCCGGAATTATCTGGGTCATTCCAGTCATTGGAGATTATGTTTATCCAAGCACCAGAATTTCATTGCATGCAATCACCGCAGTTGATTTATTCTGCACTATATCGTGCAATCACTAGTATTGTGGAATAGCTTTGTTACTCTGAAGTTAAATATATAAGTCTTAAGTCCTGAATGATTATTTAGCATGTCATAAGCGTTAATTTAGGTATCAGTCTCTCCATAAATTGCAGCCTAAAAACCTCATGTAAGACCACTATACATTTCTTCTTTGGTAATTAAGACCACTTCGGCGAAGAACTGATTCCCACATTTTCCTCAGCTTATAGCCGCTTGAATTATTAACGACCTTAATATCTATTAGGCACCATCATCGAGCAAATAAAATTCTTTGATAAATGTTTTCTTTTAATATACAGTTCCATTTCACTGGACCAAGCAGAAATAGGAAAGGACGATAGCTTACATGATTACTGCTGCCAGAAGCAGATCCCGAAGGCGAATGTGGAATGTACCTCGCCCACTATGTAGAAAAAAACGGCAGATCAAAGATAGGAAATCTCATGGTAATAAAATAGTTTTTCCTTGAAAGGAATGAATCTTGCTACAAGTTAGGGCTAGGAAACGTGCAGATGTGTCTTGAAAAGGTGCTTACGTTTTTCGCAGCTGCACTGAATGCTTCTCTGTGTGGTATCTCAGGATTCGCTGCTTTGATGCGCTGTATCTCCTCTCTATTGTTCATATATTTTACATGCAGGTATATATTGGTAAGTTATTTGCTAATTTTCTTTACTTTCTATATGTCTATGAGCAAAAGAGAAAAGAGAGGGAAAACGTATCTATGCTTACTTCATGAACCGGTTATAAGCAGATGGAAGCCTGTGCTTCTTCTCAGGAGCTGAAAGAAGGTTAACGATCCATACAGGACTCATTGGGGGAAAAAATAAAATGAACGAAAGAAATGAAGTTGAATGATGAGAATATCGGTCAATCTCACGTTTAACGACAAAGGGGGCGGCTTTGGGTGATAATGGCTGATCGCCCGAAGTTGAGGATGAGGAGGATGATGACTGGCCTTTCCTAAAATCACTGGAGAATCCCTGCTTCCCCAACAATACAAACACTTATGCCGGTATAACTTAATATAAAAGCCTCGAATGAGTTTTAGAATGATTAGTACAAAACTCGACATGGCAAAAGACCAATTTTAGTAGTCGGTGCCAGAAAGAGCAACATATATGCAGTATTGATGCATCATCCATGGAATTAGACTCGCTATACTAAATTAAAAACGAGCATTCCTGAAAATATAATTGGGACTGCTTATGGAAGGAATTCTTGTTTGCCGGGGAGATGCTTAGAAAGAAGTGGATAGAGAGTAGAAGAAAGGGACCTGAAGGCTCAAGGGATGATCAAGACACTGGCCTTGAAGGGGAGGCCTGGTGCTGAGGAAGGAGAGATTACTGCAATGCCCACATTTCACCGTCACTGTGTCCAACATCCTCTTGCATGGAATCCCCACCTTCAAGATTGATGAAGAAGAGGAAGAAGAAGAATAAACCCTTCCGTTATGCAAGACATAATGCTCTCTAGACATGATTTCATTGACTCATCCTGTGGACTTTATAGCTTGATCCCCCAAAAATAAACTAAAAAGGATAGGAGTGCAACCACATTCGTTCTTGGTGTAGAGAGGAAGCGCAAAGCTCGTTTCTCTCTATTCATAAAGTTATAAATTCATGAAGTTGGCAAAGAGAGCTAGATTGAAAAGTGACTAATTGAGGTAAGACATACAGCCAGAACGGTGTTGCAGAAGTTGCACCGAACATAGCACAGATGCTCGGACGGCGGGAGTTCCATGCTCGCTTTGTCTTCCATATGATTCATGACTCCTCTAACCCACCGAGGGGAAAAGTTATATATCTATGGAGAGAGAGAGAGAGAGAGAGAGAGAGAGAGAGTGGGGGAGGGGGGGAGAGAGGGAGAGAGAGCTAGGGTTTGAGGGGCTATGTGACGATATTAAAAGGAGAGTAGGTGAGTGAAGCAGAAGGGGATGGGAGAAGCGTCAAAAGGAAAATCTAGGGTTTGTGAACACCAGGTCATAACGTTGTACCTGCACTGCGATTTGCAGATACGGAAGCTTGCACGGGGACTTGGTTTTTGGTCTTTTGCACTTATGACTCCCTCCTGCTCCTCTTGGGGTACTTCTTCTACTTTACTAAATACTCAATCCTCCAAACTTAGCATCCATCGTTAGTCTCACGATGTTCTCCTGCCACACATGCACGCGCAGATCCACCATCGTAATAGCTCCGTGATATAATGTCAATGCAAACCTTACCCGCTGTTAATCTTATTCTATTTTACTTGCAATCCTCGCTGGGATGGATTTCTCTGGGCAACAATTTGGGGACTAATAGTTAAATTAGCTTGAGTTCCATCCGATATCGACATGAAGTAGAATGAGAACTATTTGCTATTCCATTGTGAATAGACCTGTGATGAGATTTTATGCATAACAGGTGGATAGCATTGTTCCCCTCATATGAGTAAGGTCCACATCGCATATGAGAGGATGAGAATATATATCGTATGTAACTTATGATGGCTTATGTACATTTATCAATTGGTAGACTCGTGAGATGCACGGATTGGGGATTGTCATTTAATTCTTCTCTAAGTTTATATGTAATAATACAAAAATAAGAATGGATCATCGACTTATTTATCTTACTACTTCACTTTTTAAATGGTAGGAGATAATAATTTTTCAACTACATTTTTTAAAGTAATAAATATAACTTGCATATCATTCTTATTTTCCACTAATTATACTGTTTAATTTATTAAAAATGGAGATTCTTGAAGCCACTATGTATCAAAATAATATGCTTTCTATTGTATACTTTCCATTACTGATACTTTAGTATCCAATATAATTACTCGTGTAGAGATAATATTGTGTTGGTATGGTAGTTCATGCAACCATTCTCTATCTCACGCATATAACTTCTATCTCATACACAAATGGTAGTGTAGGGGAGTATTCCATGGTCGATTTATCATCATCATAGAACATACTCACACAAAGCAGAAACATATTGAACTATTTCCTATTTTGATTCACAACATTTTAAATTACTCTCTTTGGAGTGTTCACCAGACACGAACTTATTATAGGTTGATGGACTGGGTCGATACGTAGATATATCTCGCATGTTGTGAAGTCGTTTTGCGAAATGACATGTAATACCTACGCTTATTAACATAATATTTTAATGTCAAAGACCAAGTAGCGTAGGATGATGGTGGCTAGAGGATTAATCAAAAGGATGAGCAAATTCAATGATAGCCCGACTATCATCCAGCCCGTATAAGATTACGATTCAATGGCTTTTCGACGCGAAGGAAAGATGTCATGTGTGTTGATGCTCTCAAACATGGATGTATCTACACTGATCTATGATCAGAGTATGCACACTCACGCACAAAAAAAAAATAGTTATGGTCAAAATGGACATAGAAAAGCATGTGTTTTGCAAGCCAAGTTGAATTACGTGAAAATGCTGCAGCGTGTAAAAGATCTAGATATATAAAGTTTTTTTTTTTTTAATAAAGTTAAGGTAGCACAAAACCATGCATAAGAAGAAATCCTATATAATGATTGGTGACTGCCGAGAGGAAGAAGTAGGAGGTGATGGAAAATGCATGAAGTCAACCCTTGTCGATCACATCAATGAAATTCAGAAAAAAATAGGTCAAAATTTGCTTTGATAAGTAAAAGTCGCCGTGTATAGCAAAATGGAAAGAAAAAAGAAGGAAAAATCACTTTACATCAACCAAGGTTGTTACGAACTTCATAAATCTCCTTTCGTTAATTTTGGACAATCTAGATTAGTACCATATTAATATAGACATTTTCAAGTTAGGCATGACGAGAGACCAAATCTGAGAGAATCATTTTGGCAAAGTCTCTTGTCGATTGCCCCTATAGTGACAAGAAAGATATTGACGAAAGCTCATGAATGAACATTAAAATTAGCAAGAGACGTCCACTTGGATGCTGAAATAAAGCCAAGACTGGTCACGAGTGGAAATGAGGGGAAAGAAGTCAGGATCATCATCAAGAGTGGTAGAATATTTAAATAATAAATTACACATTAATCTCATAACTTGAGTATTTAAAACAATTAGTAATGATCTCACAAAATTTCACATGATATTAGAATTAGAGATCTAAGTTCAAATTTTTCCAAACTCTATTTGCCTCCCCAATTATGCTTTCTTCTAATAGTTTAAGTTTTTAAAATAATTACATAGTCCCACAAAATCTTGAAAAGAGAATTCTTATTTGAAAAGAAAAGTACGTATAATAACCTGTGGAGTAGAAAAATGCATGGATGAAGATAATGTTAGAGAGAGAGAGATTAGGGTATTTTGTTTTTATGTCTGATCCATTCCACTTTCGGGGGTGCAATATTAATGTGTAGGAAAATGACAGAGACAAGTGCTCAAATCACATGACAACTGTCGACCAATGGATTATTTAGGGACATGATGGGACGATTCCTGAATTGCCAAAACTGGAATGAAAGCCATTCCCACGCTTGATTTCTCCAGCTTTCTTTGTTGGTATAAATCGAATTTCCCAAGAACCCCACAAAATATATGTTGTACGTGCACTCTCTTTCAATTCAATTCGATTCGATCCTTTTCAAACCCACGCCCCACCCCCCCAACGCCCCGGTTCTCTCCCCCATATAAATATATATATTTGTTTGGATTGTTTTATTCGTTGCATGGACGTGGTTGGATTTGAAACCCTAGCTAGTAGCATCAGGCCATTCTCTCTCTCTCTCTTTCTCTCTCTGTGTGCACTGTGGTCTCTGATCCTTTAACGGATTTGGACACAATCATTAGATCTGTTGTCACCCTACATTGGTACCTCTATTTGGAACTGTGAATTGACTCGTCTCTAGCTATGCTCTCTCTCTCTCTCTCTCTCTCTCTCTCTCTCTCTCAGAGCGAATTATATCTTACTTCCCATGCGACTCGAGGGGTTGCTCCATCCAGGAAATGAAACTTTGGTTTCCTTTTGCTGGTTTAACCCGGAAGAGCTTCTTTTTATACCCTTTCAGATTTTAAAAAATTCAGTTGCAATTTGTCAGTTATATAGTCTACAAAAGCATCTGACTCACTTGTCTTTTAAGAAGATACGTCATGATCTCAAGGGCCTAAATCAAATTATTATATACTTGCGTGAATTTTAATCCAAAATATGTTACAAAAAAACAAACTTTGATTATTTTAGTAGTTTGCTTCCTTGTTATTAATCAAAGAATCAATGGAGAACTTCTTTTATCATCCCTCAAAAAGTAAAGTACAATGTTATTTGAGTGGGAAATTATGATGTACCCAAACCAAACATTTTCTCCAAAAATATTTGGGGGGTTTCAGTGGACTTCATCAAAATAGAAAGAATTTGAAATAGCTAGTGATAAATTAACGACAATAATTGAGAACAGATTAGCTTTCATTACTTAACCTCGTTCAAAAACTGAACTTGTTTAGTTTAGAATTCTGAAGATTATTGCTTCATTGGAATTAATGAACTCATAAGCGGGGCCGAAACATTTTAGAAGTTTCTCTAACCGCTCTTGAGGCCAAACATGAAGTAAAAGAATGAGAAAATACTAGCTCTTAATGAAGGCATCTTCCAAAGTCGGAGGCACTCGAGAACCTATATCATAAACAACGAGAAGAAGTAAAAAGGATGGTACGAAAAAAAATTGAACGGAGAGGCACTTTCTTATGCATGCTCTGTGTTTTGATAACGAAAGAGTTGCATGGTAGTGCCCCTCGTCGTAGGGCATTGCCAAATGTGGCTTTAACAACTCTAGAGCTGGCTTTGGTTCCATGGTATTGAGGCAAAAGTACTCTCTAAGCTACTCTCATGTGATCGATGTGATCCATCAAACGACCAAATTCGTTTTAAAGCTCAAACGATATCCACTTTTACATTGTCTTGAAATATTCAAGAACCACAAAATGCAAAATGAAAATTGATGAACATTCGAGGCGTGTTACATATTGTCCACAAGGATAATTTTCACCCATTAGAGAGCGTAGAAGGTTAAACATGACTATTATTCTCGGTTCAACAGACCTTTCAATTAGTGTGCATTACACTATTTGGTAAATCATGAATGGATGTGAAATCAGCAATAAGCGAGACAAATGAGACTGTTTCATATGAAGATTTTCAGCGTGTGAAACCAACAAAGAAATAGTCGGCATGTTTAGAGGAATGAATATGAAAGTAAACTACATCAAGTAACAACCAGAAAAAGTAAATGTCGAAACTACTAGAAAATTAATTAAGAAAAAGCTAGCTAAGTAAATTTTATGGGAAAAATGTTTATGTGATAGTTCTTAATCTACCGTAAGATTGATAGTCTATTTTGAGCTTAAAAATAAAATAATAAATAATTAGGTTTTATTGTGGGATCCACTCCTTCAAAAATTTATGATTCACAACATATTGTTATTTTTAAAGTGATCAAAAAATTATTATGCTAGTCAAATGCATTTTACAGTAGCCACTTTGCTCATATTTAAAGTATCAAAAATGAAGGTTGGAAGTGTGAACCCACTTTAAAAGCAATGTGGGGCAAAGAAAAGTCAGGAAATATATCTTTTTAAAAATAAGTACTGCGACTCTTATATATGTGGCTCAATGTCACTACTTGAATCGTCCCATCAGTGTACACAACATATTCACTACGTGGAACGATGAGATTATCGGTCACATCACTTAACATAGATGATCTAATATGCAAACAATTGTAGGAGAAATTACTAAAAAAGTCCAAGACATATCACACTTGTGCAAATTCAATTTTAGACCTTTTAATTTAACTAAGTCAGTCCTAAATCTTTTAAAAAATTTCAATTTAATCTCATGCCTTTCAATTATATCAATTTATTTTTAAATATTTTGATGATTTATCAATTTAGTAATTACCATCAATTTTGGCCAAAAATTACTAAATAGGCGATCTACCCAACGTTTATGTTTATATGCGGCATGATTGATACTAATATAGATGCTTTTTATAATTTTTTAATTTTTGTGATTTTTATCCTTTTCTTTTTTTTCCAACCTTAGGCCTAGGAGAACATTGCGGCTGGCGAGGATGCATGACCCTTACCAACCGATGGGTAAGGGTTGCCAACCCAAAGTTAGGGAAAAGAAGAAGAAGAAAATAATAATAATAATAATAATAATAATGGTAAAATAGTCAATAGTTAATATTGTGTTAAGAGGGTTACTCATATATATATTCTTGTAATCCGTTTATGATTAAGAGAATACAATACATAGAATACTCTCTCTTTCAACATGGTATCAGAGCATAGTTTAAAAAAAAAACTTCAACCCCACCACCACCACAGCCGGCGGTGGAGGTCGTCGCTAGATCCAGATCATCTGTCGCCACCGCAGCATACTTCTTTTCTAAACAGCAGATCTGAGAGAACGCCCACATCGTCATTCAATCATTATCATTGAGCGATTTGCCAAATTTTCACCAAGATCCAGATCCAGATCTGTCCACCAGTTCTCTAAGGTGCGAATCCCAGATCAAGATTTATCCACCGCCGTTGCCGTTCACCTGTCAGCCCGTTGTCATCAAATCCAAACCCAGATCCGTCCCTCACCGTAGCCACCCATCATCGTCGTCGTTGTAGTCACTCGCCACCTTCAATCAGCCCTTGTTCTACAGATCTGGACAAAACTACTGCCCAGCGTCAATTGCCGAAACCCATCCAGCAAAATCGGTATGTGCTCAACCTCCTTTTTTGATGATGAGATTGAAAACTAATTGCATGATTCGGTATTTTTTTTATTTTGGGATTTAGAATTTGTGTTTTTCATATATCCTGAGGATTTTGGAAGCCTTGGACGGTTCTACAAGGCATTCATTTGGTTCTGCGAGGGTTTCAACCCAAATTCGTAAAAAAAAAAAAAAAGTCGAAAAAAAAAGACCTGAACTGAGGGCATCAGAAAATGTTGTCCAGTATTCTTATATGAATTCTCATTAGAGTATATCACTTTTTTGAAGTGATGGTTGGTATGCGCATAGTAATCTTTCAAGGGTTGGATGGTTTTCGGTCATTTTGAAGTGCTGGTTGGTATGATATTATGGCCTCTCGCTAAAGTATATTGACTAAGTGGTGGACTGATTGGACCCTCATTTTTGTTTGTTATTCTGTGGCTAATTGCACAACTGGAGTTAAGTGCTTGGTTATTATGTTATTATTATTGGGTTCGATTAATCCTTGTGTTCAACCTGTCTGGCTAATTGCATTATTGGAGTTTAGTGGAGTTAATACTAATGGCTTCTACATCATCTACTGGTTTGACACATTTCCAATTGACATCTGTCAAGTTGGATGGCACAACTATCCATCATGATCTAAAGCTGTACAAGTTTATCTTATTACAACTAGACAGAATGCTTATCTTACATCTACACTTCCCTCGGATAAGAGTAAAGTAGATGATTGAATTGCCTGACATGCAATCATCCGTACACTATTATGGAATAGTATGGATCTAAAGATTAGCCCTCACTTCATTCGATGTAATTCTGCAAAAGAAGTTTGGGATAAATGTGCTCTACTTTATTCTAGCCAAAATAATATGACACAAGTTTGTGACACATGAGAGGCCCTATTTGATCTTCAACGTGGAGATCAGTCTCTATCTGAATATTATGCTCGTTTCACTATACTTTGCCGACAGCTAAATGCTTATCTTCCAACTTCCAATGATGTGAATGTATAAGTCAAACGCTAGGAGGATCTTCGTGTGATACTATTTCTTAAAGCACTAGGGCCTAAATATTCCTCCATTTATCAGTAGATTACGTCTGAAAGCTCCCTTCCTACAATTGATGAGGTTTTCTCCCGAGCCTTGCACTCAACACCTACCAACAAGATCTCCACTACAACTTTAGAGACAAGTGACATGCTTTCTCAAGACTCTAGTGGACATGGAGCTCATGGTTGTGGTTATCAGGGTCATGGACGTAGGCTTATTCAGAGTGGAAGTCATGGTGGTCGTGATAGAAGTATTGGTAATCATGGTTCTCGATATTGTAACCATTGCCAGAGGACTAGACATACTGAAGCTTACTGCTACACACTTCATCAAGAGCTTTGACCCACAATTGCTGCATTTGCTGAAATGGAAGATTCTTCCTCACCAGTTCAACCAGTTCCTACTAATGTGCAAAATACAAAAGATTTGGTTACATTGACACGTGCAGAATATGAGGCTTGGATTCACTCCCATAGGTGACGAGAACTTCAACTCCCATTGCAACTCTAGCACATAGCTCAAAAGGTAGTTCATCTTGTTTACTTTCTACAGTGTCAGACTCCTGGGTTATAAATTTTGGAGCTACTCATCATATAGCTAGTAACTCTAAATTGTTGTCTTCGTTAAAGTCCACACCTCTTGGGGTATCCAACTCTGTTACATTAGTTGATAGTTCAATTTCCCAAGTTACTGGCACTGGAGATGCCCATTTGAGTTCCTCCATTTCTTTATCATCCGTCCTTCATCTTAAATCTCCATATAATTTGATTTTTGTTAGTTCATTAACTAAAGAACCGAATTGTTTTGTCACCTTTCTTGCATCTCACTGTGTTTTTCGGGATCTGAGAACTGGACAGATGATTGGTGGGGGACATGAATCAGATGGCCTATACTATTTAGACAAGAAGGTGATAGCTGCAACAGTTATGAAACACACATCCATTTATGTATATCGGATGCATTGTCGTCCTAGTCACCACTATCCAACATTCTTTGACGATTGTTTTCAGAGTCTGAGTCTGTGAGTACCTTTGAGTGTGAAGCTTGTCAGTTTCGAAAACACCACAAAGTCTCTTTTCCTTCTCACTTTCAAAGTCGTGTGTATAGTCCCTTTGAGTTGGTTCATTCAAATATATGGGGTCCGTGCCATGTTTATGATACATCTAGCTTATGGTACTTTGTTACATTTGTGGATGATTTTTCTCGAATGACTTGGTTGTTCTTAATAAAAGATCATACTGAGATTTTTCATTGCTTTCGTCAATTCTATTTTGAGGTGCTGAATCAATGTAATACTTCTGTGAAACTCTACAGTTCGATAATGCCAAAAAGTATCTTGCTGTTGCCTCTGGTTTTCAACGTTTTTTTGATTCCCATGGCATTATTCATCAAACTTCCTGCTCATATTCACCACAACAAAATGATGTAGCAGAACGTAAAAATCGTCATCTTCTAGATGTTGCTCGTTGTCTTATGTTTCACATGCATCTTCCAAAAACATTTTGGGGCCATGCTATTCTTACAGCTTACTTCTTAATTAATCGGCTTCCAACTTCCATTCTTCAGGGGGAGACACCTTTCTCTATTTTACATCCAAATCGTCCTCCCTTTGTATTACACCTACTTGCCTTTGGATGTGTTTGTTTCATCCATTCTCTGACTCTAGGTCTTGATAAGTTGGCTCATCGTGCTGAAAAATGTGTCTTTGTTAGGTACTCTCGAACTCAAAAGGGCTATAAATGTTACAATCCTACTAGTCGTCACGTGTTTGTATCAGCAGATGTGACATTTTTTGAGGACCAGCCATACTATAGTACTCAAACAGTCTCTACATTGCCTCCCGACAATGACGAGTGTGTCTTACCGATTCCTCCACTAAACTCAGTGCCTCCATTATCGTCAACAAGATTTTAGTTTGCTGATCAAACTTACCATAGACAAGGAACATGTCCCATTACAAGAGTACAGCCATCACCTTATTCATCTGATCCCTCACTAGCTGTTGTGACATCCCCTGATCCTAATCCTAATTTTGTTCCTATTCCTGATCAACTCATTACTACTCGAAAAGGTACACGATCTTATGTTGGGCGTCCTATGGATCGTTATACATTTTATTCCGGTTTGTCTGATTGTCTTCATACTCGTCATCTTAGGGGTTGGAACATCAAGAGTGCCATTACTTTCGTACGGCGCTCACTTTGGTGCCAAAACTTTTTTTCGCTTATTTAAGTGCCAAATCGGAGTGATATCGATCACTTGAGTGTCACTTCGCCGGAAATGCTGACGTTGCTGCTGGAATGCTGACGTGGTAGCCGGAAAATAATATTTTTATTTTTATTTTTTTTTTATTTTTTTATTTTTTTTAAGGCCGGTGAGGGCCACCGTTGACTCTTGCCGGTTGTCGAACTCTCACCCAGATTGGGCGAGGGCCCCCTCGCTGTTGGCCGCGAAGGCCTTAGGTGAGGCCGTCAAAGGCCCTAAGTGAGGTTGGCGAGGCCGTCGACGGCCTCACCCGCGATGGCAACAATGAAGGCCAAGCAACCCATGCCCAAATCGGCCCCGAGCAAGGCCACAATGGCCCTCGGCAACCGCGGGAGGCTGCGATGGCCTCACCCAAGGCCTTCGTAGCCAACGACGAGGGTTCCACAGCCGGTGAGGGTTAACGGTGGCCCTCGCCGGCCTTAAAAAAAAAAAAAAATTAATTAAAATATTAAAATATTATTTTCAGGCTACCACGTCAGCATTCCGGCGGCCACGTCAACTTTTCCGGCGAAGTGGCACTCAAGTGATCGATTTCACTTCGATTTGACACTCAAGTGAGCAAAAAAAAAAATTTGACACCAAAGTGAGCGTCGTATGAAAGTAATGGCACTCCTAGTGTATTTACCCCTATTATCTTATTAGCAATTTTCTGTCTTATGATTGTTTATCTCCTACCTTCTCTACTTTTGTCTCGTCCTTGTCCTCTGTTTCTGTACCTAGTAGTGTTACTGGAGCTCTTGCTCATCCTGGTTGGAGACAAGCCATGGAGGATGAAATGAAAGCACTCATTGAGAATCGCACTCGAAATATTACTACCCTTCATGTGGGAAAGCAACCCGTTGGTTGTCGTTAGGTTTTCACGGTTAAGGTCCAACCTGATGGCACCATAGATCGATTGAAGGCACGGTTGGTCACCAAAGGATATACTTAGACCTGTTAAACGGGTGGGTTGGGTTGGGTTTGGGTCGGGTCATAAATGGTCCGACCCAAATTGACCCATTAACTCGTTTATGACCCATTTAAGCATAGTATATTTTTTACTCATACCCAACCCAACCCATACCCAACCCATACCCGACCTGACCCATATTGTTAAAACATTTCTCTATATAACTAAATTTAGGAAAACTTATTCTTATACTCTTTTTTAAAGATTTTAAACTTATTCAAGTTCATTAACAACTCATGTATTTTAGTAATTTTAATTTTTAAACACATTATATATACACTTGTCAAAATTGGTGTATAACACATTTATGACCCATTTAAATATTAAATGGGTCAGGTTTTCTTTAAATGGATCATATATGGGTTATACTAAAAGGAAACCTGACCCATTTATGACCCATTTAAATATTAAATGGGTCATAAATGGGTTATACACCCATTTTGACAGGTGTAGATATATTCAAACATATGGTGTTGATTATGATGACATTTTTTCTCTTGTAGCAAAAATTTCATCTATTCGTGTCTTTATTTCTCTATCAGCGTGTTTTGGATGGTTTCTTCATCAACGAGACATCAAAAATGCGTTCCTACATGATGATTTGGCTGAAGAGGTGTATATGGAGCAGCCACTTAGATCTGTTGCTTAGGGGAAGAATTTGGTATGTCATTTACATAATGCATTGTATGGACTTAAACAATCTCCTCGTGTTTAGTTTGGTAAGTTTAGTGATGCCGTTATCAAGTTTGGATTAAAGTGTTGTCAGGTAGACCATTCGGTCTTTAGTTCTGTCTCCTCAGCCGGTTGTATTCTTCTGGTGGTATATGTAGATGATATCATCATTATTGGTAGTAATTTAGATGGTATACAACGACTCAAACAATTTCTGCATACACAGTTTAGTACTAAGGATATGGGACGTCTGCAGTATTTCCTAGGTATTGAGGTTGCCTACTCACATACAGGTACAAATTTAACTCAAAGAAAATATGTTCTTGACATTCTTGATGAGGTTGGACTTGTTGGAGCAAAACCAGTTGATACTCCTATGGAACCCAATGTGAAACTTAATGGAGAAGATGGAGAATTATTACATGATCCAAAGAAATATCGGAGAGTTGTTGGTAAGTTGAATTATCTTACCATCACAAGACCTGATACATCATTTTCTGTTAGTGTTGTAAGCTAATTCATGGGTTCTCCTTAGACTACTCACTGAGATGTTGTGCTTCGAATGATTAAATACTTGAAAGGAGCACCAGATAAAGGATTAATTTTCAAGAATTATGACCACCTGAACACCATAGGTTTTTTGGATATAAATTGGTCTGGATGTTCTACTAGTAGAAGATCTACATCGAGTTATTGTGTATTTCTTGGAGGTAATTTTGTTGCCCGGAAGAGCAAGAAACAACATGTGGTTTCTCGATCAAGTGCAGAAGCAGAATATAGAGCAATGGCACATGTGACTGGTGAATTGCTCTGGTTGAGGATGTTATTGTCAGAATTTGAGATGTCAACATCAGAACCATTGATATTATATTGTAACAATCAATCAGCTATTCATATTGCAAACAATCCTATCTTCAATGAGCGAACCAAGCACATTGAGGTTGATTGTCACTTTATACGAAAAAAAGTTCAGAAAGGAGAGATCACTCTTCAACATACAAGAATGGAGGATCGACTTGTAGATATTTTTACCAAGTTTTTACGAGGAAATAGAGTGAAATTTTTTATGTAACAAGTTGGGATTGTTTGATATTTACGTCCCAACTTGAGAGGGAGTATTAGGAAATAATAATAAGGGTAAAATAGTCAATAGTTAATCTTGTGTTGAGAGGGTTACTTATATATATATTGTATGTATTCTTATAATCATTTTCTTATTAAGAGAATACAATACATAGAATACTCTATATTTCAACAAATAATAATAATAATAATAAGTTTTAAAAAATTAAAAATTTGCAAAAACGGGGCCTATCGTGATAGTCATGTCATATAGGAAGGCTAATATTGACTAGACCACTATGTTAGTGATTTTTGACAAAAAATTATCAAAATAACTAAATTGACAAATCATTAAAAGATTTAGAACTGAATTGACAAGTCATCGAAAAGTGTATGATTAAAAAGGTAGTTAATTAATGATGATATCTAATGATAAAGTGAGAGCTTATGAAAGGATCATTTAAGGTGCGTCTGATAACATTTTTTTTCTAGGGAACAATTTCTTTTAAAAAATAGCTTTTTTTCTATTTTTATTCCTTTGAAATCATTTATGAATAAAACAACGCATTTGACAACTACACAAATTTTTTATTCTCAAAATAGAAAAAAATAGAAATGTGTTTAGTATTATCCATAAATTTTCTATTCTATTTTTCTTTCAGTGGAGGTAGTGATTGATGATCGGCAACCAGTGGTGGTGGACAGAGACCACTAGTGGTGGGCAACGACCGAAGGTTGACAACCAGTGGGCGGCGGTGGGCGATGGGGAGTAGAGGCGACCCAAGAAACATTTATTCTAGAAATTGTTCCCGGAAATAAGAAGTTATTTTTTCTACTTCTCGTTTACATTCAAAATCTATTTCTTGGAACAACTTTCTACTCCCGAGAATAAAAACACTAGCGAACATTAATAAACGGATTTCTGTTTTTTTTTTTTTCTATTTCGCGGAACAAAAGAACAGAAAAACAGAAAAATTAGCAAGTTGCCAAACACACCCTTAGTTCCACATCTATAGTCGTCTTCCTCATCACCCCATTACGATTGTAGCCAACCTTGAGGTATCCAAGATAACATGCTTGCAATCATCTAAAACTTCAGGATTTTCTGCTGACTAATTAGGACATACAAAGGAAAGAGTAATGGGAACCAATTGATCCTCGAATTCACACATACTGTCCAAGTAAATCTCATGGACTTGTAATCATTCCGGTCGATCCCTTCTTCCGCTCCTTTTCTTTTGCAGATTGCAAAATGTTCTTCCTGGGATTATTTTTTATAGAAGGTAAAAGAACTTTTAAGTAAACACCATGAACGCGGACGTGAGAAATTAAGACTAGCTCTAATCTCTTGAAGAGCGCTTGGATCTTCGTTTAGATAATTGATAGCCATCATCGACGTGGTCGACACCATCTCATATCCTGAATCTGAGACGGTAGTTGTCTGAACGATTATCTCTTCGTCATTAAGATTGCAGCTCTTGGATTCATCATTCATGAGGTAATAAAGCATGTCATCATGCTTAGCCGAAGAAGCCCTTCTTTCCTTCATAACTTGTCGGAGGATATCGGTGACTACTCGCCTTGCCTGTAAATTAAATCAACTTAGAATGATCGTTCACCGTAACATTCAGAAAATTCATGACTCACATACAAATTTCGTCACAGTACTTACCTTGGAATTTTGTGTCATACCATACGTGCATCGTGCGATAATATTGTGTGCCTGGTATATTGATTAGCGATGATACTGTTCCTCTTGCTAGCTTGTTAAATTCTCGTTCTAAAGCTTCAAATATGGAATCCGATTCCAACTCCACAATTTGCTTGAAGGCAATGGAAAAAGCCATCGGTATGGAAATAATGGCCATCACGAAACATATACAAATCTCTCTTGACATCTTCTAGAAAACCGTCTTTTGTTGTTGCAAAACATTAGTTTTGGATGGTTCGCAATTGTTGTTAAATAAACGAATTACCAGATATCCTCCTTAGTTCTCTCTCGAATATCAAGAGTCCTCCCTTCGCAGTGATCAGTGAAAAATCTCATGTTCTCATCGATTTTGCGCAGCAGATCATTGTCCTTCATTGTCGCAGGCCCTACGAGAGCTAGAAATGCGACTCTCTCTTTTCTTTTTTTTCTTTTTTTGCTAAATCAAATCTTCCATTGCATCAAAATAGTTCAAATATTACAAGAAGAAACTAGAGCTTATATTAAAATGATAAATAAAAGAAGATTCCGCTAACACTAAATTTTTAACTCTAGAAGGGAGATCATTAAAAACAAAAGAAGATGCAGTTCATGACTAATGAAAAGCTCATTTTGCAAGCTCATGAGTAACTTCATTACTAGTTCTACTGGTCCACTTCAAACTTTATCCCAGTTTGTTGCTAAGTAGCATATAGGAGTCCAAGATAAAAAATAAAATGAAAAAGAAAAAAAGATGAATATACCAAGGGCAAAAACCCTTTTGTTGAATAGCATCAATTAACACTTTACGGTCACTTTCAAACACCGCTTTGTGAATATCAAGAGACTGAGAAGCTTGTGAGTGGCACCATCCACGGCAATGTTAGATTTCCCAAGTATTTCCAAATAGGATTGTGGGTAACCATGAACGAGTCCTTCGGCTTCATGTAAGAGAATCTATCTTTTGAGCTTTGGGTCCACGGAAGTCACTGTGGGAGAGCCCAAGACATGTGATATGAATACACTCCCGTACCTGTTCAATCGAGCCAGAGAAGAAACTTCAAATTATTTTTTAAAGGAAAGAGAAAATACAACGAAGGATCGATTCCTTTTGTCTTTTTTGGTGGAGCCATCATAGCATGACTACTTCCCTAGTGGAGAGAGTGCCGCGGTTGAAAAGTGTGATATGCAATGAGCAAAAACAATAGAATGTTTTGAGACAGACTACTTATGAAGAGATTGTCTAACGAAGAACGTGTACCTTCAAGAATTAGGTAGCCAATTAAAGGTACAAATCCCCTTTAGACTTGAGATTAAGCTTGGTAATAACGTGGTTATGTAAATTTTTTATTTTGTTTTATGTTCAGTACATCATTTTTCCAAATGTGACTCAAAATCAATATGATACTTTCATTACGGGGAGCGTTGTGTCATACATTTCATCGGAAGAGACAATGGCGTGGACAACCACCCCCGCTTCTTTTTTCCAATTCAGGAAGAGATTTTGGGGTTTTCACACGGGGGAAACGTGGACGCATCTAGCTAATTCGTTGTGTTCATTAGCATGACATCGTCCTGAGAAGAGAACATAAGACAACAACGTAAACATTAGACCATATCAGCAAATTCCATTCATAGAGTTTCATGTATTGATCCAAAATTTGAACTCTAAGGTACTTCATATCCGTCTCGGATCATCAACCCTTGGTTCCTAGCAGTCGGACCCAAGTCCGTGGGGCAGCCGAAGCCCGGTGGGCCTACCCGGGTCCCCAGTGCTTGGACACGGGGACCCATTTTCTGATCCTGGTCACATTGCATGGTTTTTTTCCCATGAAACGGACAGATTGAAAAAAAGTTCAGCTTTTCGAATTTTACAGAGGCGCTTTGCTATTAGTCCTTAAGCTGGAGATGTTTCTTTAGGTTGAATCCCAGATAACTCATCGTAGCATAAACTTTTCTCACCAAAATTTGACGCTAATCATATTAAAGATGTACCTATTCACATTCATTCAATATGTTCAAAAACGCTGCAGAGCCCGGGACGAATAAAACAACGCAGAGACTCCTACCTTGCGTTCTTCCTACTCATGAAGCTCGGTCCTTCTTTGAGGAAGTCTACGGTTTCGCCCAGAAATGGCCAACCCAAAGTTCCCTGAGGCAAGCCTTTTGTATCGTACTTCATCTCGTTCCACTTCAAGTTTCAACAGGGCCAGGCAAAGGAAGGGACTCACGATCAGCCCAAGAGGTGACCAAAATCGATCTCCATCCGATGCTCCCGTCCTGATAGGTGTTGATTGTCTCAAATCTGCTTCAAAACCTCATAGGTTCGGAAATAACTCAGTAAGCAGTGTGTGTTGTGTTGGCCTATATGTGTTTGAAGTATATTTATGGGAAAAGAGAGTAGGCGCGAATGATAACATTTCTGTTCCCGAAATCATTTCTGGAACAGAAATAGATTTTTTTATTTCTATTTCTGAATGAGTTTCTGAGTCAAAAAACACGTTTGATAACAACAAAAAATTTCTATTTTTGGAAGAGAAATTCGTTTGATAATCAAATTTTTTTTACCACATCTAAGTAATGGTGATAATGGGAGGAGCGGGGATCGGCGGCGGCGCCGGCGGCCGGCGACACCGAGCACACGGTGACCGCCGACCGCCGACCGGCGCCGCGCACGCGGCCGAGCAACCGAGCAGCGAGCAAAGGGCGGCGAGCAGAGCCGACCGCCGTCGAACGTCGCCGGTTGCTAGTCGCCGTGCGCCGGGCGCCGATCGGCGGTCGGCGGTCGCCATGTGCCGGGTGCCGCCGGTCGCCAATCGCCGGTCGCCATGTGCCGGGTGCCGCCGGTCGCCGACCGCGGACGGCGACCGGAAGGCGGCGGATGATGGGTGGTGGACAATGGCGAATGGCGGCGGTGGGGGTCGGCGGTGGGCGGGGGGGGTGGTGGTGGTGGTGGTGGTGGTGGTGAGTGACGGAAGGAAAAAAATTTCTTTGAGTGAGGAGTAAGAAAGAGATAAACAATTTCGATTTGTTTCAGAAATAGAAAAGTAAAAAAAATTTGTTTCTGATTTCTATTCCAAACTTATTTCTGGAATAGAAATTTGTTCCAGAAATAGAAATGAAATTTTTTTTACCAAACAGATTTTTATTCCAGAAACAGAAATAGAATGGTTACCATGCGCAGCCTAGTCCCGTAATATAAAATATTGTGAGAAATGTTATTTAATATTATGCATATTACTTGATATTTCATTTTTTTTTCTGAGATAGCCAATTTTCTAATTACTTCCTTTCCTATGCAAATTGTTCGTATATTAATACCTTTTTTTAATAAAGTATAATGTCAAGTCAATTAAGTAAAGATATAATAATTATTAATTTTCCCCCTCTCTGTTATAAATATATATCAAAATATTTAATTAATAAATCACAATTTCATCTAATAAATAGCTAAAACTTTTATAATAATGAGTAGTAATTCCACAAAATTTCACATTATGCAATCCCCAAGTGACTTTCGAAGAGCTTTGCTTGGCAACCATTGCATTGTCATATCAAGTTTTCATTACCAAAGTTAAGTACGTGTTTAGCTCTTTATATATGGACCTTCCAGAAACTTAAAATGCTATCCTTAGATTTCATTATCCTTTGAGATTCCTTTAACTGGTTACCTAATTTATACCACAAAAGGTGAGTGTTTTAGGACATTATTAGTTGCCCTCTAAGTTTCACCAGTCAAATCTTCCTTAAGAGATTGTCAAAGTTGGCAAAGGCAATTAGGAATTTGCACGGTATAAGATTTCGAATCATATCAAAGTAATTAGTTAATCCAAAAACATAAGATCATGGATTCGATTTCCCTCTTGGATTTGCAACTAGATGATGCAAAATTTACAATCATTGGCATCATCTAGTTATGACACATAAAAAAAAAAAGCAATTTTATAGTATATATTAACTTTTGTCACATTGCAACGGAACACACAATCGTTTGTTCTAAAAGTTAAAATATTTACGGTACGCCACGCATTATTTTAAAAGTTTAACACCCTTCTATCATGTGAAAGCTGATTTGACAATGTAGGCCTTAAGCTTATAAACTCAAAGCATGTGAGTAAAAAAAAAAAGAGTTCAACATCGATTTTGCCAAAATTAATTCCTTTTCTGCTGCGAGCTGGGTGGATCGTTATCAGGCTTGCAGCCCAAAGTCAGGTTGGTAGAACTATAACCAAAGCTCAAGTTCAGGGCTCAAGCCCAGTGATCTATCCATTCCAGAAAAAGGACGAGGATGAAAACGAAGTGTCGGAGGAGTGGGTGAAAGTTGACACCCGAAGAGGTTTCCTGCCGCCGCCGTCTTCTGGTTGACCGGGCACCGGAGGAGCCGTCGTCGCCGGTGGCCAAATGCCGACCATCACGAAGATGTTCTCGATGCAGGAAGCGTCGCAGCACAGCTCCAGAGAAGACTGCTGGATTGTTATCGACGGCAAGGTCGCCTCTTTCTCCGTCCTCTTTCGTCTTCCGTGGTTTTGGGCTGTGACCCAGATTTTGTTTCGCCGCCTTCGTGTCTGGTCGGCGTGATTCCGTCTTGCTACTTGTGTTTGCAATCCCCTGTTGCAGACTTAGGCTTCGGTGCTCATGTCTGATTAGTTAGCGATGTCAATGTCGTGTCCCGTATATTCTGTGATTGGAAGTTTTTATGCCTCAACGCCCTTTTGGTCGCTGATGCATTTCTGCTGAGTTCAGTAGCCTGAAGCGATCCAGTTTCGTTATAGTGGCTGTGAATTGATCAAATTTGAAGCCTTCTCGATAAATACTCGAAAGAACCAGTATAAGAAATTAATGCTATCGGAAAATGAGCCAAAAAAAAGTACCTTTGTCCCTTCTATCAAAAATGAAAATCATTCGGGAAAAAAAATGTTTAGCTACCCGCAGTTATAGTCGAGGAAAAATGGAGAGGGATTTATGAAGAATCCTATACGGTAGCATTTTTTTTCATGGATTTATGCAATCCTCAGTTTAGAAGTTCCAGTTATCCCACATAAATGATGTTGCTCGCAGGCTTGTGACTTTGGCTGCAATTTGTGGTTATCTTGGCTGCAATTTGCGGTCATCATGTTTATTGAGTTTTGCCATCTTTTGTAGGTTTGCTGAGAATCAATTTACTCTGTTGCTGGAGGTGTCAAGTTTGGTTAGAACACATGTATGCAGTGTTCATGGTTTTGTCTTCAAGATGCTGCTCGTTATGTCCTTAGATCAGGTTGAAGTTAGCTATAGGGGTTTTATTCTTGACAAATGACAGACATAAATACATGCTGTAGAGTGATGGTATGCACCAGCCGAATGCATGGAACCTCCTTCCACCTTTTGGCTTCTTTAGTTGGAGTTGCATCTTAGGTTTTTTTTTCTTCGTAGCAGTTTAAAAGGAAAAAATATAAAACAAGGTGTTGTCTTCTCTCAGGCTTAAAAATTCTTATTGTCATTCACAGCAATGGCAAAGCTAGTTGCTTGGCATTGGCTTGCGTGATGTGAAGTAAAAGGCAACCTTCTTCTGCAATGCTATGAATCACTTTCAATGAGTTAGTAATGAAAATGCTACTCTCAGGTTGATTTGGAGAGAAATCTCAGGGGATCAGGAATTTTTAGCTACACCCTTCATAATATTTTTTTCAGGACTTAGTTATGTGCCATTTAACCAAAGACACGGTACATTCTCTGAGTTGGAGCCCAGCTTTGATGTTGGATTATGGTTTTTTTTTTGGGGATCAACTCATTACTTGCAATACAAAATTCTAGTGGTCTTTATTTTGATGAATGCTATTGCTTATAAATTTGAGGTAAGGAAAGGAGTGTGTGTGTGAAGGAGAGAGGGTAGATGGTTGGTATCTGGATTGGGGAAGAGAGAGACCAATAGAAGTGGGAAAGTGGATGAGGGAAACCACTCTTCTATAGCGATCACTTGTGTAGAATAAAATCCTCCAATTGCATTTTATTAGCACTAATCAAATTGTTTTTCTTTGAAGAGAAGTTTGTGGAATTCATGGGCTTAACAAATTGTTGTAGTGAGTTTTTAATCGATATAAGTTTTATAACTCCATAACTCGACAACAGGGTCAGTGCTATTTCAGATGGAATTCTAACTTTGGCATTGTTTTCCTCTTGCCACTTTTGAAAGAACAGTCATGCGAAATATTTGGAGAGAAAAATAGTACTGATTAACACAAGTTCCAGAAAGAATTAAGGAACATACAAGGGTAACTATGGCATGTACATATCTATGCTCTAACTGATTGTGTTTCTTCTGCACAGGTCTATGATGTGTCATCATACTTGGATGATCATCCTGGTGGGGATGATGTTATCCTTGAGACAACTGGTAATTTCCTTCACCTTGTTTATAATACTTGCTGAAGTTTGATCGCGTTGAGGACAATCCATTTTAGATAAATCTTTTGGCATTGGTTAGATATATCATGTGACCATATCTTTCCTTTTTCCTTAATAAAGGAAAAGATGCTACCGATGGGTTTGAAGATGCTGGCCATAGTGAAGAAGCGAGGGAGCTGTTGCAGACCTTTTGCATTGGGGAGCTTGACCCATCTTCCGTAGCTGTCCCAGAACTCGAAATATACTCCAAAGGAACAGACCATTCTCAGAAGCTCATGGCCCTGACAAAACAATATTGGGCTGTTCCTGTTGCTGTTGTTGGCATCTCATTGATTGTTGGCTTCTTATATTTGCGTAAGAAGTGAAGAAGTCTCTGTGCTACCTCCCCTTTTAAAATGATTTTTTGAGTCATGTAACAATGATTCAGATAAACCATTTATACTGTTGGATTCAGAGTTGGATAGAAGTCACCAAAATTGTTGAGGAATCTTCCTGTTGCAGGTCATTAGATGTATTTTATTTTTGCTATTCCCAAATAGCATCGTATAGTCTCAAACTCTCATGTGAATTTGAGAATTCATTTGGTGGGGTAGTATGTTGGGCTATTGAGTTAGGATAGTGTTTGAGCTTTCCACGGACATGCTGAGGTACTCGTTTATTCCAGTAGAAGTGAGCCTAGCGCGATGCATTCTTACCGTTTAATGTGCAAGAGGTGCTAATCGTTCTGCTGCTGGTTTCATCTTTTGTAATTCCGTAGACTTCATTGCTGATCGATGAATTTGCTAAATAAGTTGATTTTGGTTGATTAAATGACGAGCTGTCGTGAGCCTATAATCAGGGTGAATGTAATGGAAGCTGCATGATCCATATGGGTTTTGTTTTTGATCTGGGGCGCCGTCTTTTTGCGAAAATCTGAAGAGTCATCCTGTTCCAAGAAGTGCATTCACAACCGTGCACATCCAGAATCATGCTCGCGCTCTCGATGACTAGATACTGTTCTGTCGGTGAATCATAATGCTTTCAGGATCTGAACTGGCAACGAGGAGTCATTTTGGTCCCAATCTTGGATAAACGTGAGTTCTCGTGGCCATGGACATCATCCTATCAGTCTGTAATCATCTGCAAATTGAACCACAAATCCAAGTTGATGATGGGCAGGTGCTCCGTCCGTGACACAACGCATCGGGCCGCTGGTGTTGTCTAACTCAATCTGAATGCTGCAATCCGTTGCTTACAAGAAATGACAATGAATAGATCTTTAAAGCCCCTTGGCCAAATGCATATCAACGGACTTTTTGATTGCTGGGCACATTGTTGACTAAGTTTTGTACGGAAGTAATTCTTTCCTGTTGTTTTTTTTTCTATCATATGCTTTGACCACACGTAAACATTCTCTGTCAAACATGATAATTTACAAATTGCAGTGTGCCCTTGCTTTTCGAAGCCGTTATGTTCAACAGCTTTGATTTTAAGAAGCTGTTCTTGTGGTTTGTCATCCTCGCTTTGATTTTAAGAGGTTGTTCTTGTAGTTTGTCATCCTCCATAATTTTTCCTGTGATTTGAGATCCATTTGACGCAAATAAGATTTATGAATTAAAAATCTCGCCAAATAATTTATATAATTTAAATTTTCGCGTTTGTGAAAATATATTAAATTTTAAGATGGGAATGTCCTATACCCTTTGCATCGAAAATGGTGGCATTTCTCTTCTGTCTCTGTTTGCAAATTGTCCTGCCTCCAGCTCCGCCGCCCCACCGGTGGTGAAGATGAAAAGTCTTGGCCGCAAGTTGCTCTTTTCCTTTAGCCAAAACTTAAAAAAAAAAAAAAAAAAAAAAAACAACAACAACAACAAAGACAGAGATAGAGAGAGGAAAGGTAGAATAATAACTTAAAAAGCAAATATTCCACCCGTGAAAAAAAAATTAACGGTAATAAGAGAACCACTCTCCTGCTGATGAACTGTAAACGCCCTCGCTCCTTAAACCCGAGCAGGTGCTAGAAGATAAACCCCTCGACCAAGGTGTTTCTCGCTCTGCCTCCGTCTGCTCCGGGTTCCGGGTCATAGACCAATTCGATGTCAAGGATGGCATCTCTCTCCTTCACTCAATTGTCTTCCTTGCCCAGGTTCGCTTGTCTCTCTGGCTCGTCTGATTTCTTCCTCTGCCCTTCAGCGGAAGGATATCCTTGTCTCTCTTCCTCTTCACTTTTAGCTTCTTTTTTTCGTGATTTGAAAACTTTTCGTGGTGCATTTGATTATTCGCGGTCGAGTTCTCATTTTGCTTGTACGCTTTTCCTTATTTTGTTTTGAAAAATTTGTGTGGATGGGTATTTGAGGTGAGACTAGTCAATCTTGTTGTTGAATTTTACAAGTGGGTTCTGCTTAGTTGGCTGTATTTCAGCAGGAAGAACATGTCTCGCTTGTGATAAAAAATTGATCTTGGGTCACCAGCCAGCTTGATTGTTCATATTGAAAAATCGCTTCTTTTGAAATCTCACGGGAATGCGGATGCTGTTTCGTGTTCAATTCAGTGGTTGGATGTGTTTTGTGCGTTTGGTTCTGCAACTTTGTTTCCAATCTCCGGTGGTTCTTTGTTTTTCTTCCCTTCTCTTGGTTTGGGGGCGGGAATGCATTGTTGTGTAAAAACGAAGGCTTGAAACCATTGACATTTTTTTGAATTGATTATTGTGCGAGAGAAGAAAATGATGGTTAAAGTCTTTCGGCAGCCATAGGTGAAATGATCTATTTGATGTCATACTATAGATGAGATGACCTAGCCCCATTTATCACTTTCTTGCGAGAAAAGTCACCCCAATCTGAAATTTATTTGCTTTTGCCTTATTTGAAAGTTTATTTGAGGCTGGTTTGGATGACTCCACTAGTATAGTTATGAACTTGTCAGACATGAGTTTTATTTTCTGAGGCATGAACTCCGCAATTGCAGATGGCATCAGAATTGCCCTTTCTATCCAACCCAGATCTTGGTGCTCCGTCAAGATGTTAAATCACAAAAGAAATGGGCTCTTGTGGCTGTGTCTAAAACAAAACTTGTGGAGCCTTCAGATCCAGAACAAATTGAGGATAAGGCTGTTACTAAAAGGAGGACATCAAAAATTTCTAAGCGAGCTGCTACTCGTCCTAGAAAGAAAGCTGTTGTAGATACCCCAGAGGAGTCCTCTGAATTGATTTCTAGTGATGAAGAAATGACCGTACCAGTAGCACTGGAAGATTCCAACAAGAAACAGCCAAGGACTCGTAAGAAAGGTAGTGTCTCAGAGTTTACTGCTGGTTTGGTGCTTGTCTCAAGCTGTGGTCATTTCTTATATCTAAAGCCAGGAGGCATGCATCTGATTGAATAATTTTTGCAGCTGCATCTGCTCTTACAACAACAAAGGAAGGGAAAACCAAGAAGGTGAGGAGGCAGAGAAAGAGTACTCTGGAGGTTGCTGAGGACAAAACTAGTGAAACTGAATTGTCAGATAATGAGGACTCCACATTCTTTGCAAGTTCAGATCAAGAGAGTGATGAGGACCTAGATCTGGGAAAAGACGAGGGAGAGGATATTAGCTTTACGTATGGTTGGCCTCCTCTTGTTTGTTGCTTTGGAGCTGCGCAGCATGCTTTTGTACCATCAGGAAGGCCAGCGAACAGGCTTGTAGATTATGAAATTCATGAAAGGATGAAAGATGCTTTATGGGCACCCGAGAAATATGTAAGGGCTCCGGGGGGGTCAGCTGGAAGTGTGGCTATTGCCCTTGCTAACTTGGGAGGTAAGGTTGCTTTAATGGGTAAACTTGGGGATGATGACTATGGCCAGGCCATGCTATATTATTTGAACATGAACAACGTTCAAACCCGATGTCTTCGCATTGATAGCAAAAGGCAATCAGCTGTATCATTGATGAAGATTGGTAAAAGGGGCCGTTTGAGAATGACTTCTGCTCGACCTTGTGCAGAAGATTCTTTATCGAAGTCTGACATCAATGTTGATGTGCTGAAGGAGGTAATTTATCCTTCTGCTTTCTGAAAACCCTTGAGAATATTACACCAGAGGTCCAGAGTGACAATTAATTACTAAGCCAAAAAGAGAAAATCTATTGTTTAACATCTCTACAAAATTTAAGGTTAAGCATGTATTTTTCTGCTGGTGGTGATGATGTTTAAGTGATTTGGTTCAATGGCTCGTGATCTCTGAAAATACATTAAATTCAGTGACCTTTCTAATAGTAATGAGCACTAACAAGAATGGACATCATGACTCCCTTATTTTAATTGCAAGACAGTCATGGTCAGTGTGGAGGCTACACATGCATATGAGGAACCTGATGGACTTTACTCCACATTCCCTTTTTGTTATCATCTGATGTCCCATCATACGATGGTTAATGTTTGGTGAAGGATCTACTTATTATAGATGCAGTCCTCCTATTTGAAGTGCATATTCTTTACTACTACTGAAGAACAGATCAGTGCTCGCGATATTGTTTATTATCTAGTTTGAATAATTGATTCTTCAATATGTTGTGTATCCCTGATGTCCTTTAACATATTATGCAGGCAAAAATGCTTTATATTAACACGCATTCCTTGCTGGAGCGAAACATGAGATCAACTGCATTGCAAGCCATCAAGATCTCAAAGATATTTGGAGGGCTTATATTTTATGATGTAAACCTTCCTCTGCCTCTTTGGCATTCTGATGAGGAAACCAAAATGTTCATTCAGCAAGTTTGGGAGCTAGCAGATTTTATTGAGGTCACCAAGCAGGAACTTGAGTTTTTATGTGGGATCGTGCCATCTGAGGAATTTGACACCAAAAATAACTCGAAATCTAAATTTATTCATTATGAACCAGACATTATTGCGCCTCTCTGGCACGAGAATCTTAAGGTCTTGTTTGTGACGAATGGAACTTCCAAGATTCACTACTACACAAAGGAACACAATGGTACTGTCCATGGGATGGAGGATCCTCCTATCACCCCCTTCTCTCGTGATATGTCAGCATCTGGAGATGGCATTGTTGCAGGTACGAGTTTTTTTTTTTTTGGGGGGTCAAAACAGGTATGAGTTGTTGAGATGCAATACTCATATCTATTATAATCGTGCCTGTCTGTTGCACCAATAAATCTATAGTTCCACTTGCTCTTTTTGAGTATGTAGTTTTTTTTGAATGGTCTTGCTTAGGAATGTTTCTTCAGGACATGTCATGATTAAATTAGTGTTGCTTCAAGATACCCCAAAGAAAATGTTGGTACTGTATTTTATTCTCATGTACTGCTGGCATATTATTCTAGGGCTGATCCCTCCAATGTCTCAAAATCATGTTTCTTTTGCTTCTTCAATGTTCTTTCAAATCTCTGATTATAGTGGAGACTAGAAAGATTAAGTAAATACTGCGGATGATATGCAGTTCTTTTCATGCGTCCTATAGTGGGGCCAAATAGCTAATCAGACCTTGTGGCCACAATTTGTGTTATATTTTTTTTCAGTTTATCTCAACCGCAGTACACCCATACTTTTTAAGATAGTTCATTACTCCATGTGTATGATTTGATCAGTGTTTAGCTTCCTCCTCTTAATTTCACTATGCATTAATCTTAACTTCGTTGACATTCTAATTATGCATCACCAGTCGTATTGTTCAAGTTCTTAGATCTCTCTCACTTACTTTGACCATTCCTCTGAACATCCTATATCTGAATTTGATGAAGCAATTACTTATTTGTTGAAGCCCTGGATAAAAACAAGTTTGCTGCTTGAAAAGGCAATTCTTATCAGTTTACAACAGGATTGCTTCTTTTCTCCTGGATATTAATGCTGTGATTTGCTGCATCTCGCATTGGCAACATGATGGAAGCGAACTTTTCTAACCAAGCTCTGCATTGTTGGCATGATAAAACGGCACTCTGCTTTACCAAGTTCTCTTTTGCCCATATTTGAAGGTCTCATGAGGATGCTGACAGTTCAGCCTGACCTCCAAACAGACAGAGACTACTTACAGCACTCGATCAAGTATGCCATTGACTGCGGAGTCATCGATCAATGGGCTGACTCACGAACACGTGGCTTCCCTCCTAGAGAAGATGAGGAAGAAGAGGTGTCGCCTGATATCAATGGCATAAGATCAATAACAGAGACTGAGTATCGGACGATGCAGCTTGCAAGCTGATCACAACATTCGCAATTATCGTTTTTGCCTTCAACTAGCCAGCATTTTCTTCACTGTAAAGTTACAATTTTATTATTTTTTCTTGTTCCTTCACAAATTTTCTCCATTTGCTTCTTGCGTTCTTCAAATTCAGGGTCCCAAGTGAAGGCACATTGTAAAACTTTCTTTCCCATTTTTGGGAACTTCTTGTAACTGGTATACTCAGTGAAAGCCCGCTGAGAATTCAACCGGAAGCTTGATTATTGCACAACTTCACCGGTGTAAATAGGCATAGAAGAAACATATATCAAACTGTTTGTCACCGTTGGAGCTTTGCAAGCATTTTTCTCATTGTCTAGATATCAAGAGAGCTAGTGCAATAACGGCCTTTTATTGATCCTCCGACCTCATCAAAATCTTCTTACAAAAGGGATTGACCATAGTTCTCCACCATCCGACAAAAGAGGACGACAATTCAAAAATGGAGAACTAAACCAGATCTAGAGTTCGAATGTTTCTTTCACTTTCTAAATGTGAAAAGGGCGGGAGCATAAAGAAAATCCACAGGTGTTCCATCCCTCCACTGCACACAAAACATTAAAAACATCAAGACTTGTAAAGTTGATCGCCATCGAGCTTTGAGGCAGCCCCCTTGTCCAAAAACCACATCAACTTCCCCGTCGTCGGCTGAACCATTCTAGCAGGCAATTTCAAGCAGTCAGGATCCACATCATCGATTGCCAAGTGCACGGCCTCTGACTTGGCTTCACCAGCCACAACTACAGCCACATTGGAAGCAGAGTTGATGACTGGTAATGTAAACGTGATCCTCTCTGGTGGAGGCTTGGGGGAATCAGTTATGAAGGTCACCCACTCGCTTTTCTCGTTCAGCACTGCATGGTTAGGGAATAGTGAGGCAACATGTCCATCAGGACCCATCCCGAGAAGGATGAGGTCAAACTTGGGACAGTCGCTAACCTCAGAAACACTGACCATGCGAGCTTTCACTAGCTGCCTGATCACAAACTCGTACTCGCTTGCAGCCTCCTCTGCAGAGACTGCATCATTGATGGAGTGCACATGACTCGGTATAATGGGAACCTGCCAAAGTAAAAATAAGATGAAATCAGGAAAGCAATGTATGATCCTTTGATGAATGAGTTTAACTAGCACAAGGAGACTTGCTGTTTGAACTACATGTTCATCTGGTGCCTATCAGTCCTACCTAACCATGCCGTAAGGATCAATGTCAAAACTATCAAGATTCTCCACTTATATGCAAAAAAGCTCAACATGAACAGAAAAAATAAAGTAATGCCCTGTGATTTTCAGGCTATTAGAAGCTCACAGAAAATAATTCCAATTAATGATTTGATTGCCACTTTTCCATAAAATGGTAACTTGGAAAAAAATTATTATACTACTAAATCGTTGCAACACAGGCAGCTAGCTAATATAGAAGGTTTTAGTAGCATCAAAAGACAGCCAAGTAATTGCACCATGTCACAAGTTTTGGCGAATTTTAGCATGCAGGAATGGAACAATGTTCCAAGCAAGATAGAGGAGCACTGAGGCAAGCTAAAATATAATGACTTTAACAAAGCCATCTTTTGGTTAAATTTCTGTTTTAGGTGCACATTATATAAGTTCAACTCAGAAAAGTGGAACCGTCAACAAGCACCGAAATTTAAAGGCTAATGATGCACTATGCAAAAGTTGATGCAGATAACATGACAGCTATAAAACTTCTCCCTCAAAAGTCAACTTTTTTGTAACCAAATATATGTTCTGCATCCATTAGGTCATATTGAAGACTGGAAGAAGGAAGATTAAAAACTGCAGACAAGAATGGAAAACTTCCAGCTCAGTTAGCTAGTTATTGATGGAATTGGGCATACTGATAATCATCTCTATCAGATGTATGAATTTTGATGAGGACACTTAGTTTGCAACGTCCATAGTTCTCCCTATAACCTGCATGCAAAATGCTACCAAAACCACACATTTAGAGGTAAACAAGATAATGAGGAGCTAAAGATGCCACACACTTGTAACATCTTAGAAGTAGCACTAATGGGCACCATTAAGAGTTAAATTTGCATATATCGGATAATGACTCCATATCACAAGCTATAGATCAAAGTAGGTGGAAAAAAGTTCTTTGTTGTCTTAGTTTATGGCGATACAATAATTATCTGCTGACACAGGAAATACTTCCTTCAGAATGATTCAGAAGAAAATGTTAATTAGGTAGAGTGGAATGCACTGGAGACTTGCACATAGCCCTAAAACTCAACCGAGAACAGGGAGAAACAAAATATAGTCAGATATGAATGCCAGAAGATGTGCCATACATGCTAGGATCTTCATGTCAGCCTATTAACTGAAACACAAGATAAACCAAACATTGAGGAATGATTCTTCCAATGAAATTGGTTAACACACCAGGTAAAAGGCCCAGATTCAGATGTTATACAAGAGAAAAAAAAAATTCCTGAAACATAAAAATGAAGAGATAATGGTTGATACATAAGCGCTATTTGATGGAACTTAGTCCAATCATATCAACAGTCTTTACTGCCCTGTTGTTGTCAATTTTGGGTCCATACAGCCACGACCAGCTTAATGAAGAAGTCTAACTGGTGAACAGATGACACTGAAGCATTCAACAAGAATACAAAACTGATCATGAACAGAGAATGTGTAGTAACCTTCCAGTTACATTAAGAGTCTTGAATATCACTGTGGAATCAGTCCAAATCATAAATGCAGATGTCAGTGGGAGAAGCGATGCAAAATAGGAGGCTTGTCTGCATGCTAAGGAAAGAGGTGTATTCCCAGGCAGGGTTTGGCTTGGGAATGTGTAGCAGTTAATTCCCAAAAGAAGACTAAACTGACACATTCTCCATCACCACCAAAACAAACACCAACACAAAAGAACATATTTTAATGGACTAAACATGATTATTCTAAAAGAGATGCATACCTTGGACAAGAGGCCATCCTTCGCTAACTTATAGTTGCTATCGGTGTGGTTCTTTGCTACCACACGCTCATCGGCCCAGAAAATATACCATTTTGCCCAATCCACTGTCCTATTGTAAGGTGCTTCACAGAGCTTCCTGCAATGAAGGGAAAAAAAAAAAAAAAAAGTTAAACAGAGCCGAAACTGTCCATTTGACAAAGCAAGTAAAGGATATGCAAGCATTAATACCCCATTAAGCCAATGAGAGAACCACCAGATAATGCGATGGAGAAAACACCCCGCTCTTTCACCGAAGCCTCAGATAATTCAGCAATGTAGTCTGCCAAGTCGGTGCTCAGTTCATCTAAACTTTCATGGATCCTCAATTCTCCTCTATCTTTATGAACCACCCCAGAGAGAGCCATTCTATATGCAAGTTTAATTAAGCAAAAACCAGTACTTAGATGATAAAGAAAGAAAAAATGCAAAATTCTAGAGGAGAACAATTAGAAAATCTCCACTATAAGCAACTCAAAACGGCAAATACCGACAGGTGGCACTGGCAAATAAGAAAAATTGAAAAAAAGGGTATCAATTAATCAGCCACATGTTTCATAGATCTTGAAATAGCCTGGAAATGAAGACAGCACCCAGAAAAACCCAGGAACGTTTTTGCCTCACAGGCATATAAATGTACAAAAGAGGGCAATTTTTGAAGCATAGCTGCATTGTATGATTAATCAAGCACAATAAATGCCTGGATCCCAAAATCACAAGCATACTCATAATCCAAACGGCAATTCTGTGAAGACAAAAGTCCAAATTAAATCTGCCATAGAAGGATTTTCTATTTCTTTAACCAAAATTCAAAGCAATTAGCCACCATGGAATTAAATAAAATACGAGAACAAGAAAACTGCTTTCGTGCACGAATTGGTAATGGGTACTTGTAAAGGGATCAAGAGCGAAGCCATCATTCCATACAATCATAAACAGGCTCTAGTTCTACTGCAGACACAAAATGCACCCAGCACCCTGATCACAGAAACTCTATCACAACCCTCCTTTAAACATTGGCAACAAAACGTCTTACACAACAAAAACGATCAAGAAGAATCATAGGCAATCTACCAATTTGCAGACAGACAAACAAAAGGTTACTTCATCCAGCACAAATTGGCAAAAAAAAATCTTTTTTTATGAAGAAATGAAAGAATCAAGAGGCTTACACAGGAGGGACATGAGGGTGGCAGAGGGGGAGAAAAACATTGTCGCAGACTGATATCAACAAAAATTCATGTAATCACGCCTTTGATACGCTACATTCATATAAAATTTACAAGAAATTCGCAGGGAATTTTCACCTTCTGGGTGTCCCACGTGCAGCCACTGATCGTGACGAAACGCAGAACCAACTCTCTCTCTCTCTCTCTCTCTCTCTCTCTCTCCACAAAGTAAACTGAAGAAAGCTCGATGAAAGCAGACGGAGAGACGCCCAGAGAGAGGACTTATATATAATGACCCTCACCCATTTTTCCTTTTTTGGGGCCAATGCACTATTCTTTTTCCCTTTTCTTTTGGGTATGCAGAAGAAGAAAAAAACTTCTCTGTCCTAAACCATTATCAATAACCTCTGGAATGACAGGGACCCACAAGCACTGGATACATACAATTTTCTTGTTTTTTCTATTAGAAGTATTTTGTTCAGATTGCCATATGTAAAAAAAAAAAAAATATATATATATATATAATACCCAAATCACCTGAATTTCTGATAATTCTTCCATTCTTCTGTTTTCCCATATTGTGAGATCAGCACAGCCCACCTGTCCATTCTCAGCTGCTGACAGATGTACCAATAGTAGCCTCTGTCTTGCAAGACAAAAACAGTATTTTTATTTATTTATTATTAGTACATTACTCTTGTATGGTAGTGGGGATCAATTGAAAATTCAGTTTTATTCCATTCTATAAGTTATCTGCCTTTGTCACATAACATCTTCCTCCACTTGCTATTCATCTCCATGGAAAATAAAGAAGAAAATATTCTCTCTCTCTCTCTCTCTCTCTCTCAAATTAAAAAAATTCTTATAGAACTTCTTTTTTGGTTGTCTCCTCAAAACCAGCTAATATGCACTCTATCATATTATGCCTGTGTGTGCGGAGGGAGAGATGTGTCTTACACTTTACCCCACCTCATCTTGATCCCATAATTTCCCTCCACTGACACAACTTTTTTTCTTCAATAAATTATTGAAGAGTGATCTGGTTTATCATCTGCTGACGTATGGCTTGCTTATAACCAAATGATTATTGCCCGCCATACGCAACAATAATCCAGACATCATGTTTAGTCTTAAGTTAAAGCACGCAAATTTGATACGTGTCTCACAAATTTTTTATTTCCCTTTTTTTTAAAACTTCAATGGTTAATTTCTATGTTTTCCCCTACTAGAAGTAAGGGTGATCAAATCCCGATCTAATATGAGGGGACCAATTTCCAAAATTGAGAACCAAAAATTGGACCGGTTGGTCCTAAAACTAATAACTGGACCGGACCCCTAATCAAGTCCAATGGAATTATCACTTTTTTTCTCATTGCTTGATGCTTTTTTTTAAATTAAAAAAAAAAAGTATACGTAGTTAGTTCGATCATATTCGATTCCCTCTTAGAACTGAGAACCAGATTGCTTAAATATTAATTCCACTTTTAAGAATCAGGAACTGAATTGACATTCTAAAAACTAGACCCAATTGGCCGATTCAATCATATCCAAACGATTCTCGATTTAGGCAATCAATTTTACACACCATTAACTAAAAGGGTGTGACATATAGCTTTCGCTATAGTATCTTTTTATCTTTCTTTCTTTTTGTCCAAAACCTTGTATTTTCCAATTGATGATTAATAAAACTAGAAATTTCTTTTTATTTTGTTCTTTGCTTCAAAAACATATATTTCGTCTCAATTAATACCATAAGAATTCAATGTTTGCTTATTTCTATTGATTTCACAATACATACAACCGTAAAAAAGTTAAATAGAGGTGATATGGAAATCGTATATGATGCGAAAGTTTCGCAAGTTTATATGTATTTGTGCGTCCCTTCTCTTGCGCTTCCCATGTAATGCTTCAATAATTAAGAGATCTATCGCAAGGGAAATGTTAGGGACAATAGAGTTGCGCCTCCTATGTATTTCCAACTTTATTTCCTACTTTCCATTGTTGAAAAGGGGTTATGCCATTTTAGTCTGTTTAGGCTTAGCTATTGATTGCTCATGTAATCTCAACTTTATGTCACCTCCATAAGTGTTTTTTGAGTTGAAGAGCTCAGCATCAATCATTTTCTTTCAGTTTCCCTAACCTCCCCACCATGGAGTGAAATGATGAGCATATCGAAAGGGAAGTTTGGAATCTCTACTAAGGATCATGAAGTCAATAAGCTATCAGATTATTTAGTTTTGATATTCCTTATCATTTAGCCGTGAATTAAATCGAAACAATTCATAAAAATAACGTGAAGTCCTATGATATTTAGGATCGCTTAGTAACTTTTGTAGAAAGAAAATTTGAAAATTGAAGCTCCAATGATGACAAATCAATATTGCAACCCATTTTTCAGAATCTTCTTCTCCTTTTCTGATAGTGAAAAGATGGGGCAGCCGATGAGTTTCACCCTTTGGTCAGTTATTATAAAGGCCTTACATATACGACAGAATGTTCAGCTTGATCTATAATTATTCAGTCCTTTTATCAGTACACAAATCTCTCACTGTAATCCGATTAGCATGCCAAAAATCAGAAAGTTCACCTGAGATGGTAAAAACCCAAAACATAAGCTAACCAGCAACGTTTGCTCACAACAAAGCTAGGACATGTGGCTTTACGAAAGACTGACATCTTTAGCACTAGTTAATCATGTTTTGGAGTCAAATTCTATCAAAGCCTGGCATTTTGTTTTTAGAATGGGCTAATTGGTTGTCCCTTTTTGGTCGAAACTGCCCCCATGCACTCTCTCATTTCCAACATCGACAGAGAGTACAAAGCACAAAGTCCTCATCATGGTCTCAAATCCCACTTCCATGTCTCTATTTCAACCAAGTTTCTGTGGGCAACTTTGTGCTTCTCTCTCTAGTTTGGCAATACACTTTTTCGCATGAATAAGAGAATATCCCCCCATGCTTTCTTAAGCAAAAAGAAATGAAGCTATATAAGCATTATGAGGATAAAAGAAGTTTTTGATCCCAAAAAACAAAAACTGAGCCTGGTGCTTGCTTACTCATTCATAAGTTTCCTCTTTTGTGGCTTTTCAATTTTGCTCCTCCACTTTTCTGTAGATTTTGCTATTTTGAGCTTTCTACTAACAATTCCTCGTTAGTTGATGATTGATGAAATAGGATTTTGAAGCATCTTCCATTCTATCCCAGTTTAGATTTTTTCCACACCATATTTTGATCTACCTCTTCTTCGATCCAGAATTCCTAGCAAAACCCTCGACTCCTCAAAAACATGGGATCTCAATATAATGAACAGTAACATTTCAGTTTATTCATTTACTAAATGACTTGACAAGATTGGTAATAAATCAATTATCAAGTCCACATGAATCTTACTTATTTAAACATCCAGTCTAATCTCATGTTTGATATCCTACTTGAGAAACGATTGTAGGGTCTTATAATCTCATGATATCGAGCAACTAAAGGGAAAAAACATTTCCAATCCTCATAATAATTGTTGTGTCGTGTCACATATTCTATGCCTCACAACTGCCTAGAGCTGAGAGAAAGCAAACATCTCAACATCTCAAAGGGTCATGGCGATTGCAAAAAGCAGTTTCCTCTTTTCTGATCGTGGGAAAGCTACAAAACAGCTTTTGGAGATGACAACAACGTTAATGAATTATAATCAAAGCGAAGGAACGACTTTAGGTCATTCGAAATGATTAACTGTCGATCCACCGTTGCTTAATAGAAGTCATTATGAAAGGATTAGCGTGTGGGGATCTAACTTCAAAAGCAAAAATCATGCTCCTTCAGTTAAATTATGGGGTCGTCTTTTGGAAAAGCACATGGGTATCTTCGTTTCTTCAACATAAAATTAGCTTAGCTGGGGGATCTTATATTCAATTAGACCAAGAGATTCTTTCCCTTGGAGTTAAAGACTGACAACGTCTTCTCTTGATTGATGATATCTCTTAATCCTATTGCTAGGCGGTTGTGTGACCTAATGATATAGATGAGGCTTTAGATGGTTGAGCTGACTTGATTTAGAAATTGCATTTTGGAAGTTTGTGGCTCAATAAGCACATCAATACTAAGGCTACGTTTGGTAACCAGTACAAAAGTCAAGACAAGTTAAAATTTATTTTATCCTTTGTTTGGATTATGTCCAAGACTAGATAAGACCGCATATAATAGGGACATAACTTGAATAGATGTATCCAATGAGAGGTGGAATAAAAGTGGATGACTTCTTATGTTCATGACATAAAGCTATTTTTCTCAAGTAACAAATTTCTTAGGTTAAATAAAATTGAAATATAATTATATATAAAAAAATCAAAATAACAAAACAAAATTAACAGGATTTTTATTTTTATTTATATATTTGAAGTTCTTTCTTTTCAATAATATAAATACTATATATAGTATTCATTTGTATTTTGTATTTTAGGTGAATGAGCACTTTAAGAATATTAGTTTAGTTTATTATTTAATGAAATTTTAACTATGAAATGATGGAGGGGAATAAAAAAGATAGGGGAAAATAATAAAAAAAGTAAATAAAATGAAGTAGAAAAATCTAAATTTTAAATGAACAAATTTAAATTGAGAGGCAATGAAATTTCTAAAAATAACCTGTCGTCTCTTTCTCCTTCTCCTCTGTAGCTCCAATTCACATCAAACTTCATAACTCCTCTATAGCTCTTTGGTTTACCTTGAAGCTCCACAAAAATGGTGAGAGGGTCAAAGAGATGTCGAGCTCCTTCTCCTTCATAACTCTCAAGTTCACATTAAAGTTTCGCGAAAATGATGAGTGAGTCAAAACATTATACTTTTCAGAACTCCGAAGGTGGATGATCATTCTTTTCCTCTCTTGCTAGATTTAGAATTCCCTATCCCATTTATCTCAATAATCTCGCCATAGCCCATTTATATTTATCGTCATGGTCAAACCGGTGATGTTACTATAAACTCCTTTGTTGCTTAAGGTTTAAATTTTACAATAATCACATATTGATTGTTGGAAGTTGTCATCATTTGTACATTTCTGATTTCTCTAACAGTGAATTATGAGAGATTTTTACCATTTTCATTTGTGCATTTTCAGGGTCATTTACAATGTTATGCAATTTTTACCAAAAATTGGACATGATAAGACATGAAAATATTCAATTTTATCATTGTGATTCACCAAATTGTGGGTAAAATATAGTAAAATGTTTAGATTTCATATCTAGTCATATCCTAACTAGAAATCCATATGACTAAACGCAACCAAGGTTCATTTACATCAATACACGGTTCTTACCAAACACTAAATATAATAAGATATAAAATATTCAGTTTTATTACTGTGATAGGATATAATAAGATCTATGGATTTCATATCTTATCATATTTAGAAATCCAAACTACTAAAGGTAGCCTAAGTTGGTGAGTTCATCAACATCAAATAATTTTTGTGAGATTAAAGTCAAGAGTAAATATAATTCTTGGTCGAATCAAAAGCCTTAATTAGTCTATGCATGCTATAATCATAGTCTAGATAAATTTCTTTACATAAATAATAATTGAATAGATAGACAAAAGTTTTTGGATGGATGTTGACACCACAAATAGACTTAGGGCCCAAACGAAAAGAAGCTAATGGTCATATCAAATCATGATTGTACACATGACTCGCAGCGTTAGAATTTCCAACCCAAAAACCTAAGCTTTTAAGTGGAAAGAGATTGCATGAATATAAAAAACATATAGAACCTACTATCAAGTGATGTAAGATAATATTTCAAGACCCATTCTCACACGCAAACAGGATTAGAAGTAACATGTGGAATTTAACCACGGCAAGTGAAATTTGACTAATGAGGATGGACACACACATGCTATCATGTTAAAAAGTTTAACTTAAAGGTTTAAGCTATAAAATTGAGAAAAACCTGTATAAATATAAAGAGAGTATAGAATTTGTTATCAAGAAATATGAGACAATATTTTAACAGAGCCCTTCAATGGAATGCCTGATGAACTGATTGATTATGAGTTTTTGGTGGATAGAGTTTGAGTGACGTACATGATTTTTTCTTTTTCAATGTATTTTGTCCTGAGGAATACGTGCAAACATATGCAACTGCATCATCACGCAACTCCTATAAGAATTAATTAACTTAGTGCCTATTCTTGACATCGTTGCGGATACTTTTCGTTTTCCATATAGTAAAATCATTGTCAATGATGCATCATTCATCATCTCGATCAACTGCTCCGAATTTGATATTGCCACGTTAGGGTTTGAATTTTCTTTTCCCTACCCATTCTGTCATTCCATGTGTAGATGTCGACATGTATCATCACAGAATTTTTTTTCAGACCAGCTCCGTTTTACTTCCTTATTAGAAAACACACAATGCCCTCGCTTTCAGAAAGAAAAACTGTTGCATTCGGTGGTCTTGGACTCTTCATTATTGATGAAAACGATTGAAAGAGAGCAGATGTTGTAGGCCACGATTAGCCGGCCCCTCTTAAAACCCTCTCGCCCAATAATAATTCCAGATCCAAAAGACGTCTGCATCAGACTTCTCTCTGATTAAGTGACGCTATTGCCTGTTGTTTGATTCTCTTTTATTTGGTTAACTTTTTTCCTCCTTTCCTTTCATAAGTCTTGTTTCAAATAAAAGTGATAATCGAGTCCTTTTCTAAAATTTGCATGCCCTCTTTGTCAAGCTGAGCTCAGCTAATCCCTAGTTAGACTCCTATGTATGTCATAGGCTATGATTAGATTTCATGCCCCTGTATGGCCGCAGCTATTAGATATGGGAATTGGGTAAGATGCGGTTGAGCCAATTCCAGTAGATAATCCAGTGATTGGTAGAATTATCAGCAAACCGTATGGTAGCAGATTGCACATAGTTCACACAGATCTTAGATGATGGGTTCCAAAATCCCAATAACTTAGTGAACCAAGACCCATTTTGTTTTACAAACAAACTAAGAGGTGCATTGTCCCACATCGAAAAGATGTAAGTACACACGTGGACGAGATTTGACACTAATCAATAATCATTAATTTTTATTTATTGAAAAAATTCGGATTTATTATTATAAAAATTAACCATAATGTCAAACCGTTCATAAAGAAATTATGATTATTTCTTATTTATTATTTATTTATTTCGAATTTTATTTTTCTTCCAACGGGTATCTTAGAGTTTGTACATATTCAAATATAACTTCTTAATCTTTAAAAGGTTGTGTCTGTTCAAATATAACTTCTTTCAAAAGGATCATAATTATTATTTTTCGAATCCTCTTTCAAAACTATAGCTATTGTTTTCAATTGTTTTCTAGAGAAACCTTTGAGATATACTAGAATTGTTATATAGTATTCTCATTTAAGACTTTGTTGTATCATGAAGGAAATTTACTAATGACTATTTGTGGAGCAAATAAATCCTTAAAGAAAGTATATCACGCCTCAAAGTCCGATTTAATTACTTTATTGATTCGAACTCATATTAATTTCATTATTCTACTCAAGTATAAAGACGATTTCCCCAACACATTTCACTATCCACCCGATGCAGTTCAAGAACTTGCTTCTTCTCCTTCGTCAGGGTTTCATACTCCTTTGGTCACACGGCACAATCGATAATCGAGATGACAGTCATCATACATGATCAATATACATCATGCTTGAACCACAAACACTTCACAGGTCTTTCGGACAACCGCAGTGCGTTACACAAACCAGATCCATCTAAAGCGTGCCGCCAAGTGAGAAGTTATGGCACAGTTTACATCATAGATCAATAATGCTAGCTAATCCAAACACGGAGCCGAGTCTCGGAAGCTTGACTTTACATACAAGGGATGATATCAACATCACACGGTGGGGACAATCAGTGAAATGACCACTCGAGACTTGTGAGCTCCCTTCCATTGAATTATCCACACCCCCACAACACCCCCCCCCCCATCTCCAATGGAATGATTTGCAGCTACATGTGAAACAGAGAGACGGCCCTGGCAAAACAAAGTGGAGCTATCCCCCGAAGATGGAGACTGGTTCTGTGGCAAAAATTTGGAATGAAAACAAAATAATATGCTCCAATGGGTTAGGTTGGGCATGGAAAATAAAAGGAAAGGAACGTCCTAATCAACATGATAGGACGAGTAATAGAGGGGAAAAAAATCCACTAGCTAGCCATTGGAGTGGTATGGGTCCACTTATATCTAATAAGGATGAGCAAAGCCAAACATGGCCACACATGTCAATCAATTGACAACTCCCCTTTTCATTGCCTGCTTTAACATGATATTTTCCTCTCCATGTGGCCCTTGTTCTTGTTTCTCCTTGGATTTTGGGGAGAGGGCAAGCACGTGATGTCATTCATCTTAGCTTGCTGAATCCATGAGCAATGAGCAATGAGCAATGGGGGTATCAGGAGACTGTATGAGATCCCTTGAAACCTTGTAATCTCCAGCGACTCCGAAAGAAGTGCTGTCGATGATATCGAGGTTGGTTTTGCCATGAAAAAGTTAGCATCGCCATGTGATATTGCAAATTGAGTCCAGATGAAAATTTTGTCGAGGAGTCAGGGTGCCACAAACTCCATCCCCCAAGTTGATGGATTGAATTACCCGCTCACAGTGACATCAATGCACCTCAAGGTCAACTTTTGCCCTTCAGTCGGTGAGTTATTAAAAGTACATTGGCCCATTGATTTCCTATTATTTAGCTTTTCATGCATAAACTATTTTTTTGGTCTCTGCATAAACTAATTCAAAAGTACATATTTTGCCCGAAATGCTTATCTTTATCGATTGTTCATTACCATATGTAGTTAGAGATATTTTAAAAACCAGGTATCACACTAGACTTTCATAAGTTTGTAAGTAATCATGAGTCCCTTTCTTTTGCGGGAAACTTTTGTGGGTCCAACTTTAATTATTGCAGAAGCCACTGAATCTTGTATAAATTGAAGTATATGAGCTTTTTTTCCTAAGTAATACTCCAATATTATATTTCTTCCCATCCAAATCCTCCTCTTGGGGACATGTTTGGGGGTGTTACAACTGCTTCTCCTGCATATATCTACTGTTGTCTGATGCACTAATTTGTAATTTCCACCTCTCCGTTGCTCGGAAGTGGTTATGCCATTTTAGTCTTTCTAGGGTAGCCGTTCATTGCTCCTGAAATCTCAACTTTATGTCATCGTGATGAGTGTTTTGAGTTGAAGAGCTATCATTTCGCCATCCATCATTTTCTTGGATTTCTCCAACCTCCACTGCCATTATGCCAAATCAAAAGGGGGGTTTGGAATCTCTTAATCACAACTAGTAAAGTGGGAAATTTTTTTTTTTCGTCAGATGGTGGGAAGAGTTGAGGAACAGGGGAGTCGCATTTTTTTTTAAGAACCTTAACAGTTTCACGTGACCGCATGTATCGACGGAAATAAACAAAGTGGAAGGTTTTTTTTTAGTTCACCATTCTTTGTTATTTAGTTGAGCAACATATTTTATTAAGTTACCGGGAATATGTTGCCTGGTGTTCGAAGACCGCCTAATAATTTGTCGCAAAAAGATTACGGGAAGTGGAAACTCCAATGATGGCAAGGGCCTTGCTACCCCCCACTTTTCGGAATCTAATTTCATCAAAACCTGACAATTGTTCTTTTTTAAGGATAATTAAATTCCCGTCTTAGGTCGAAACAGAAGCATCATGCGCTCTCTTGTTTCTATGGCAAAGAGGGACAAGGCACACGCTTCTGATCATGGTCTCAAATCCCACTTCCATTTCTCCAACAACTAGTGTCTGAAGGCGGCCATGTGTTTCTTTTTCCAAATAAAGTCAGAACCTTTCTCTAACTTCTTCATTTGCTCCAATAGAGCCCCGATAACAATTTAAAGGAAATGGATCTATTTCCATATTACTCATATATTAAGTAATAAAAAGACAACAAATATAATTAGCATATCTCTTACAACTTCTCATTTCACCTAAGTTCCTTATGCATGAAACTCCCAATTTCTCCCCATATACAATCCACTTTGCAGATGCAAGTAGCGCGAGCCATGTCACTAGTCTCTCTCTACTTCGGGAATGTGCAGCATGCCTGATGGCCACTGGACGTAACTTAAGATCCGATCATTGCAATGCAAATGGACATTCAAGGACTGGTACTGGTGGTCTCGCCCATTCTCGCTCAGTGGGGTTGTATTTCCGATTCCTTATGTTATAAATGAGAACCTGATGTACATTGGAGGAAGAAGGTCATCAATATTTCTTTTTCTCTGGAAGATCTTTCAAATTCACCAGCACATTGTCACATTCCAGATCAAAATGCAGAACATTCTTTATTTGCAACAGTGCAGCTTCCAATTATGAGCTCCTTTCAGCAGTCTAGATGCCTATAGATTATGCAGGTTAGAGGATGGAGATAAGCAGAACAGGTAAAAAGGAATGACCATTGAATGAAGTGAACTAGCAAGATGACATGCTTATTGTTCCAAGACATTTAAATTTCTTTGTTGTTGTGGCTAATGATAAATTCTATTCTTCTAAGTTCTAATATCCAATCATGCCAAGCGTAACAACTATAAAACAAAATTATTGAATCAATGCATCATCAAATTTGAATAACATATGCTGGGGATGATACTTATCCTTTTGGAGTAAGACATTCCTCACGGAGCTAACCATAAATTCTGCAATAGTGGCTAGGGTTCCTCCAGGTCCATCTTTGCACAGCCCATAAAATGCCATATGGTGAAGCTCAGATATCCAAAAAAACAATAATTAGCCTGGAGAACATTAGAGATGCATAAAAATTGGACACAATGATAAAAAAGGGGGAAAGAACGAATGCTATTAGCAGTAAGCCCAAAAGTATGGAGTGACACACTGGTTGCACGCATAGAGTACCCATTATAAGACCACAGTGGAGTCTAAATATTATTTTAAAAAGGGGCTCGCCAATTTTTTCTTCTTCAAAAATCAACCTGTGAAGCAACTTTTCTTTATCCGCCTGATAGCAACATCCGTCCCACTCCATTTCCCATGATAAACAGATCCTGAATGCACCAGAACACAGTGCTCCAAGCTCTTCAAGTCCTTTCTTTATTACTAAGAGCATGTGGAGTGTTCACCCAAAAGGACAAAAAGAAAAGCTGGCAAAAGCAAAATCTGGTGAAAGGAAGTCAGGACAAAAGTTTCATAGAAGAACATCCAGCAAAGAAATGATGAATGCCTGAACAGTGACAATCAACACAAGCTTAGTGGCAGTGTCACCAGAGCAAATGATAGAAACTGTATACTGCTAGTAATTTTGAATGGATGAAGCTGCAGAGACCAAAGCATGTCATGTCTCGAGCTATTATTAAAACTTGTCCCAGATGCTAGAGATGTTGGTACAGGCTGTAAAACTGAGTCTTATCAAAGAGGCCAGCGCCATAATTTTCACATTTACATTACGGTATGACAAAAGGGATCCACCCTGTCAAGTATGGTATTGGCAATTTGGGCTTACCTACTGTACCAATTCTGAAGAGAATTACTGTCAAAAGCTTTCCCAAGAAGATTCTACAGGCAGATCCATATTTTGTACTTCTTAACTTCCTATAACCACCACAACCCTTCCCCAAAGGTGCAACCTTGGTTCATCATTATAACCACATGAGTATGCAGGAACTTGGAGGACAACAAAAAATGACCTTGGCAAAAAGGATCTGATTTAAAGGGGGAACAACAGTCTTGCAAAAGATGAACAACCCATATTAAGAGCAATACGTCTTCGATTTTGCCACCTACCCATTGTTCCTAATTACCTATTAAAAGGAAAAAGGATTGGATTGGAACAAATCTCCAGAAAAATCCCCATCATATCATGGGGGTAACAGACTAGCTCCAGGTCAATTTTCAGCTACCAGGCATGCATAGCTCTTCATGAGGATACAAGATTTTATGGCAGACCAAAATCATCATGGAAGACTAAAAAGGTTCACTGGTAAAATTGCTTACTTAAGCATCATACCTGCAGAGTGCTCGTATCAACAACCCCAAAGGAGAACAATCTTTGCAGCTGAATCAAATTAAAAACATTCATCATTCTTAAGTTCAGAATAACTAAATTCCCTGGGTAAGGTAGATGGGTCAGGCAGATACTTTGGGCTATCCTTTATGGCCGTTTTCAAGCAAAAATGTGGGGAATCAACATGGCCTTATGGAGATTTACCTGCGTCAAGAGATGAGATCTATCATCACCTTGTCAAGCTTTTCAACCTCGGAAGGCAAAACATGATGATCCTGGTCTGTGAGAGAAATATTAAATTTTCATATATTCTTCTTGTGCCAACTTCTGGACATAAGACCAATGCTTAGTTTCATGGTTTTCCCAGTTCAAGCTCATGCGGCCCCATCTTTATACAGCTGAGTAGAATCAAATGAATTTTCGAACTCCCAGGTAAATCATTTGACGAGCCAGAGGAAAAAAAGGCAAAACAGCACGCAAGTTAGCAAACAGCTACAAGCACCAACTGAACTGGAGGCAATGACTTTCCAGAAGTAAATGGAATCATAAATCTAGCGAGCACGTGTAACTACAATTGGGCAATTCCTACCGCCGGTCTTCAGATAGATTAGGACGGAGTCAAGAGCAAATAGTAAGCACCAATGTAATGAGAAACATAGGAAAAACCCTTGATATCACAACAAATTTATATCCTTGTCAATGGAAACAAGCAAGGTACATGAATTGCCATAGAGAAATAAAGAGACCTGAGGAGGGGCGAGCAATAGATGCAGTGTACAGTGAGCTTTCCACATTTCATTTTTAGAGCTCCATTTTGAAACAATTAAATAATGAGTATTTGGCATCTCTGGGTAAGTGACACTCTCAAGTCTCAAGTTCGCTGGTGTCAAAATCAAAACCCTTCAGAAAGGGAATCCTTTGGTATAGTTCTTCTTCGAGGCTTCAGCCAATCGCTTGACACCTTTGACAGTGTTGTAGAACTCCATCAACTCATTGGCAACATCTCCCGTATGACACCCAACAAATGCTTTTAAGAATCTGCTCTCCGTCATCCTGAGAGCCCTAAAGATGGCAGGGCCTTGGATTTGAGGAGAGAGACCCATGTCCTGAATCTTGGCAGCGAGCAGAACGCGCGGCCTCAGCACGTTTTCCAAATTACAGTGCAAGAGAAACGGGTGTTCAAAAATCACCTTGGCGGGGAGCTTCATGATTCCGAGAATGAAAGTCATGTTCCTTTGGATCTTATCAATGGAGAAGGTGAGCATGAAAGGGGAGCGACCGAATAGACCCAACACCTCCTCCTCTGAGAACCCAAACTTCTCCAAATTAGCCACCTTTTCACGGATTGTGGTCAGCCTGGAGATGGCCATGATGGTCACCACATATTTATAAGACTTGGAGTTCTGGGGAACCCCGGTCCTGCGAATGTACTCCAGCTTTTCATCCTCCAGAGAAGTACGGGGTATCAAAGTCGGGCGAGACATGAGCATGAGAACCAAGTCCTCCTTGCCAACGCCCATCTTTTCATACAGGTCGACAATGGCCTTAATCCTGCCGGGGAAATCGTAGGTGAGGATGGAAGGGTTGCGAATGATGGCCCTGCGGAGGACTTCCTTGGAGCCGAAGAGAGAGATGAAGTACTGGAGGCGGTCCTCGAGATGGTTGTTGATGCGGCAGCTGAGGAAGCGAGGGCGGCAGTGGATGACCTTGACGAGGTCGGGACCGGTGATGCCCACGTCGGTCAGCACTTGGAGCTTGGAGCGAAGCCGGGCGAGGTTGGCCCTGCGCAGAGAAGGGCGGCGAGAAAACAGCGTGGTGATGTCATCGTCGCTGCAGCCCCATTGGCGGAGCAAACCGGCGGAGTCTTGAGGCGGGTCTTCGTTGGGGCAAAGGGTCGAGCAGGTGGCGGGCGCGGTGGGGAGGAGGGAGGAGAAAGTGAGGGAGGCGGCGAGGGAGAGGATTCTGGGGAAACCGCAAACGGAGGGCGTAGGGAGGCGGAACAGGGATCTCATGAGTTGGAGGGATGCGAAGACGGCTTGGGAAGTTGAAAGTGGGGAGAGGCAGCGCCGTAGAGCTGCTGCTGCTTCTTCTTCAGCAAAACGCGAATGAATGAGAGTGATGGATTTGGGGCGACGCCGAGGTTTCAGATGATCCGAACGGTGGAAACATTCGGTGATCGCGACTACAGGCCAAAAGGGGGCGACTGAATCGAACGGAGCAAAAGCAAGTCGAGACGAAGGAAGCTTCTCCGACCGATGAAAATCTTTTGGCGCCAACCTAACTTACCCGTTCAAATCGCATATGCTATATGCACATAAAAACAAGTCTAATTCGTTTGGACGCTGACTTCTTTTGGGAGGAGTGATTTCACTCTAGCAACACTTACAATTTCAGGGCTACGTCAAAAATAGACCATCTACTTTTATCATTGTTCAATTCGATTCCCGAATATTGAATTCAGTTCAGTTTCGTCATAGACCATAGCAGTATTCATTGCAAAGAATCCTGGCTTTACACAACGATTTCACTTATATGTGTGTTTTCCTTTCATTTTTCCATCCACGGTCATTGCATCTTCTACCATTGTCGAGAAGATTAGAGTACATACAGATAGTTTTAAAAAATAAAAATCATTTGTGCTCTCATTTTGGATTCGACAACGGTACAAGAGTCAAAGGAGAAGATACACAGACAAGAAAGTGCAGCATTTGGATCATAGTCCTGTACAAATCTGAAGCCGCACCCCAAATTGCTATGCAGAAAAGGGAAAAGAAACCTCAGGTTTAGTTTTCTGTCAAAAATGCAAAAGCGCATGGTGACTTGGAGGGGTAAGGGAACAAAATCTCGTGCAGAGTGTCGTTCAAGGAACACCCATTACTAATCACTTCAGTCTCTGGCAACGCATCTATAGATGTCGATGTAGTGAAAATTGCAGAGAGTTCAGACAGCACTTTATTTAGATGTAGTGAAAATTGCAGAGTTCAGACAGCACTTTATTTAGGCGCAGCAGGTGCACGGACTATTCCCCATCTCCTTCGAACATCTTCCAAATCCTCGTGGAAGTGCCGTTCATAATATATACACATGAGATCCGTGCACCTCATACCAGCCTGAAGTGCCCACGGGAAGTAATGCTGGAAGAATAAAGCCCTTTGCTTCTCATTGAATCTCGCTGTGCCTCCTAAAACAGATAGGAGGCACATAGGCAGGTACATCTGCTCGAACTCTATCACCTTAAGAGCTGACTCGCCAATCAAATTAGTTGGGAGACCAAACAGAGTGTGCCAAAAGTCATGCACCTCTCGAGCCCGCATGGCCACATACGCCAATTCATCAGTCTCCATGAACCGCACAGGCGGCCGGTCATCCGGGGAAAAGTTCCTGGATCCCATGAACCTGGCATATGCAGCACCAAATGTGTTCTCTGGTAGGTCCCACGCATGACTGACCTCAGTAGATATTACTCGAGGTCGGTCCAATAGAATCGCCTGCAAAAAAAAAAAAGGATTTTATCTTATTGCAGTTCAGAAATGAAATGCAGACTCAATAAATTACAATGACGTCTCAGGTAACAAGAAACTCTCGATACTGGATGGCTTGGTACTAAGCTGTAGGAAGTAATGTTTAAGATGACAATACAAACATATTACTAAATTGGATCCCATTTGATTTTCTTAGTAAGGTAGGTGCCAATATAAACAAAAGATCAATTGTCTTGAACATGGGTTTAGTTACTGGCCAGCTCATGCAATAGAGAAAATGCGGAGCAGAGACACATCAGACATACTGGTACTCAGAAAATAATGCAGGTTGTGCTCCGACAAAAATGCTACTGAGTTATGTTTAAGAGAACTTGTAGAGTTAAGCGTGAAGTTCCAGTGTCAATGAGAAAAAACTACAATGACATTTCATTTCCAGCTAGATACCCTCAAAGACTTGGAATTTTTAGTCAGACACTCCAATGCTTAAAAGACAAATATAATTATGACATGACTGTTATAGGTAAAATTTCAGAACATTAGAAAGTTGCACCTCAATGCAGATCAGCACAAGTTCAGCATGTACAGAACATAACTAGATATGCTAAGAGATCTGAAGCAAACAGCCCAAGATTCTTGTAAAGAATCTTGAACAGTGTTCTTCCGGCACTTCAACATACAGGTCAGCAAGAGCAAGCCAAAAAAAATGTCACTGAAGACTTGCCATAAGACAAATAAAAATCAGGATATCTGGATCACTAACTGGTGATTAGTTATTTATAATTTAACCAATTAATACTTTCTCACCAAAATACTGCACATCCCATGTACAGTGTCAGGCTTAAAAGTAATCACTCATGTTTAATCATTTCTTCTGTCGCATTTAATTGCATATAAAAACCACAATACATAAATAAGAGTAAAAAACAGTTGAGATGAATTAAGAAACTTACTCTGCCTTCTGGACTCCTCTTCATTCTCTCAAGGACTCTATCAAAAGCAGGCTTGCCAGTTGTCTCACCAAGAGCCGCTATAAGATCTGCTCTTCGAGGGTCAAGCAATGCACCCACAGCTGAACCTACAGCAACTGCTGCTTGCTGCCACCTATTGAGGCAGATGCGAGCACCTCCTATCATGGCTAATATCGCTCCAATTATCTAACAATCCAATGACAAGCCAAAATTCATTTATATGATCCAAAACCTCAGAAAATGTTCACCATGATGCTTGGAAGAATACAAGATACACAGACATGGACATACTTTCTAACTGATGCCGCCACCAATAAAGCAATAGATCAATAGATTCAATACAGATGCAGCCACCACACTACATGAATAAACAACATAAGATGCCACAACATAAGATGCCACAACGTCCAACTTGAAAGATCTACAAGGACAAATCAAAGCGCCAGTGAACACTTTAATCTAATACACAAGAATATCATATATGTGACCATACTTTTAGTCTAAATTACTTGTCATTTTTCACTAAAAAGATACCTTTAGTGAAGATATTAATTACTAGTAATTGATAATAAATTTCACATCCAAGTTGGCTTGTGGAAAGGAAAAGCCACTCAAAAGAGTAAAATTAGGAAAAAGTAGTTAAACTAAGAGACTAGAAGAAGGTAACACTAGGAAAAAGAAGGGCAATTTGGCTCACGGGAAGAAGAAGCTACTCCATTGTGATTGCATTGAATGAAATCGAAAGAGCATAAAAGTACTAGAAACTAGAGATGCCCTACAGGTTTATGTCACTGAGATATTCTATCATCCAATAGAAATCCACTTGAAGCTAAAAATTTTCGTTGACATATCCAAATTTTAACTCCAGCAAAGTGATTACCAGCTCTTTCTACTTACCCTGTAATCAACAAATTTCTACTTTCAGATGTATGCAGACTAAAATATAGAAGCATCAAGCTTAAAAACTTCAAATTTCAGATTTGGGTTGAGTCAAAAATAGTCCGACCCATATTGAGTCACTTTTATGTAATGTAAATCTAATGACCCATATCGACAAGACCCAAATTAAAAAAACACATTAATATTTAACCCAATCTAGGAAAACCCATACCTACCCATTTAGCCAACTTTTATAAGTTACTCAGATAAAAACTTCACATCAAATTGTAAAGGTAAACTAGACAATAAAAAACAAGTATATAAAATAAAGAATGTAAAAAACCTACAAATTGAAATACTTATAAAGAACTCTTATAAGAGAAAGTCCCAGATAGTTAACCATTGACATGAAAATAACTTTTGCTTATAAGAACTCTTCTAACATGCACCAAGTCAATTGTCGGACACTGACAAGAATGTTTTCTGATGATACAAGAGCACTCGATAAAAAAGCTCTGCCCTCACAAAACACTAGTTCAGTTTGAGTACCTTCAAATGCTCTAAACTCCAGAAAATCTTGAGTTACCCAACTTCTGTTCACAATCTTTAACCACTCACAAGTCACACCTCTTATAATGATCAACTCAAAATGCTAAATTATCCAGCTGCTCCCTAAGGCACAAAGTTATCTACAAGTCAAACAATAATCACTTGCTAGGAACTCCACAGACGCATAAGATTCAAAACCTTATGCGAGCCCTCGTCCCGATTCGCTCTGATGAGAATATCATCGAACAGGTTGTGACTAATCAGCGCGACCACCAAACAGAACAGTCAAGCATATACCATTCAAAATCAAGATTCACACAAACAAAAAGAAAAGGACATAAAAGACAAGCAAAGAAAGGGGTGATTCAACTGTAGGCCAAAATGATATAGAAACTAGAGATTAAAAAGATGGTTTCCAGAAGCAAATCAGGTTGCCTAAGAATCTACAATTGAACAGAGATCGATGCCCAGCCGCCTTCAAAGTACTCCTGCGCACATTATAATATACTCGAATCACAACCTTAATCCGGTATTCAATGAGCGTTCAGCATCGCAACTGATTCCCAAATCAGCGAGGGAAACGAACAAGTCGAAGCACAACGATGGAACGCTTGACGCGGACATGAGGAGGGAATCACGAGATGCACCTTCGAGTGACGATTGTTCGCCCGAAATTCGCAGCACTGATCATCCAAGGAACAGGGCACGAGAGAGAAAGAGAGAGGCTGCTAGAGCCACGAGTGCAGCCTTGCCAGGCAACGATTGTCCGATCGGGGACGGGGTCTGGCGGCGGCGGCGAGTGGAACCGGAGACGATCGGAGGCAGAGGGACGGAAGAAGCGGAGAGGTGCAGCGAGATTCGAGAGGGAAGAGAGGCGAGGAAGGTTCGAGAGAGGGTGGTGGTGCTGCTTCGCCGTCGACGTCCACGGAGGGAGAGAGAGATTGGAGAAAGAAGAAGCCACGTTTAGGCTTCATTTGTTTGGCTGAAAGTAATTTTAAAAATACTCGCTTAAAATAGTTATTAATAAAAGTATTTTAATTATCAATAACAATTTATATTTATATCACATTGCGATGATGAAAATATTATTTGTCCGTTCTGATATAAATTATTATTTTTAATATAATAATTTTCAATCACTTATTTTTCATGAAACAAAAGAGACTCGATTTAGCTTGAAAATGGATTTGTTATCTAAATCACTAAATCCATCTCTCTCTTTTTTTTATATTTTTTAAAACTCATTTTGAAAGTCCTAGAAGGGACAAGTTGCATTTTTTTTTCCTACTCCACTCCTATTTTTACTTTCAGAGTTTTGTGTTGCCTTCTTTACATTGTCGAAAGTCATATTTAAAGTAAAATCATCTCCACCTTTAACCCCTTGATAATGTAGAATTTAAATCATTAACCTCCCTCTTCCCATGTGAAAAGGGTGATCATTAGAGCAAATCTCAATAGATAGGATGAGTTGCATCGACGAGGCCTCAAATTTGTCGTCATAAAAGTCTTATATCTACAATGAAATTATTTTGTCTAATTGATAACCATTCAATACAAATTTGAGACTTAATACTGCGAGTTGCTTCAATAGCCATTATTCTCACTTGAGAATAAGGAGGGTGAAATATTCAATTTCCCACACATTCTTGAGGTTAAGATGGGGATACTTGAATGAGAAAGTTAAGTCACGCATAATATGTTGTAAAATAGATATTAAGATAGAACCATATAGAAAAAAAAAAAATACAAGCTCAAGACCACGTAAAATACAAGCAGAGCATAAGACATCAATCAATCATGATTGGTTGGGCTAGAAGGATGTGCTGTGATTTGCATACAACAATTTACATTATCCATATAAGTCTATAAAAAATAAACACAAAGCACCACGTAAAAGGCAAGCAAAGTATGGGACGTCAACCAATTATGATTGGCGGTGCTAGAGCAATGTGTTATGATTTACATACGACAATTTACATTATCAATATAAGTATGTATAGATTATGCCATGACTCCCATAAGCATGAGACATCAACCAATTGAGGTGGTGCTGGAATGATGCGCAATAATATAAATGCAACAATTTACATTATCAATATAAGTTTGTATAGATTATGCCATGACTCGCGTGATATGTTGGCTCAAACTGGTCTTCGGTTATAAATGAACCTTTTTAATACATTCGTGGCAAATGTTCTGAATTTTTATTTTTATTTTCCATATGTGAGATGTATTGATAATGAAATCAAGGTATATTTATAACGAAGCCAATATCTTACCATACGTAAAACATATTTATCACGAAATAAAACTGCTTTCACCGAACTAAGATTCAATTACCATCAAATGTTTGATTAATCCATTCAGAAGGCTATCCTTGTTTTTTTTTTTTTTTTTTTCCTTCTTATTTCACAAATAAAAATTCTGTGTAAAGATTAAATATACATATTTCAGTCAGCCTAGTTATTTTCCCCATAAAATTGGTCCGTAACAAATTCTTCCCACGCTTTGAGAAGCATCAACCTTAGAAGTGAAAAATGGAATTTGAAATATTTCCTTCATGCTACCTTGTGCATAAATACGTCACATAATTAAATGACATCATACCTAAATTTCGCAATATATGATTGAGAACAATTCTTTCATTTTCAAATTTGAATTTAAGGATCATAAGCAAAAGCAATTAGTAGTTCGTTTCAAGTATTTTTGACGAATAATACTAACTTTCCATTTTCGGTCATCAAATTCCAGTAGATTAGGTTTTAGATTAGTTTAAACAGCAGCATCCCCATACTAACGCGCAAAGTCACAAAATGCAAAAATCAATGGATTGAACAGAACAAATTCTGCTGATATCAAGATTCGCAGCAGAAGTTTACGCATCTGCTGCGGAAGCTGATATTGTGCTTAGAGTCCAACCAAAAACAGCCACGACATCAAACATATTACACAACTTGATGCAGTAAAGTTTCAGTATTCAGATTACAAAACAATAAAAGCACCCGGCTGTCCGAAGTCACGGGCTCCACTTGGATCTTTTCAGCGGTAACCTTCGATTGTGGAGACGTGCAAAGGCCTGTTTGGACTCACTTACCTTCGCCACCGAAAAGGTAATCCAGAGATGATCCACCCCCAGGTGCATTGTGGACCTTGGTCGTGGGCCGATCCTGCACATATAACTCGGGTCATAAAGGGACTGGATAAATCCATGGTGAACAAAAGTCAGATGAGCAGCCATTTGACTACAATTTAGCCTTAGAAGGCAAAGCAGAATTGTTATGCCCATAACCTTTCTTCCAACCTTATCAAAATTCCAGAAGATTATAAGACAATCTTCAGGCTTCAGGAAAAAACCTCATGTGAAGGCTAATGTTTCATACCCGACACAATATACTTCACAGAACAAGCTAACACGCCGATACCATGACATTCCAGACTCTTCTGATATGCGATCGACAGAGTCCAGCAAGCCACCAGGTTTCTTGACAACAGTACAGTGCTATGATCTTGAGACTATTAAAGAAGGCCATTGACAGCAGGTCTGATGAACAAGAGAAAGAAAAGTGCTAAAAGTACAGGAGAATCTGACATTCTTGCTTGAAGCTTGAAGCATCAGCATGACACGCCCTATCAAGAAACTTTTACATGGACCCCGGTTCATGGACTTAAGGCAATTACAGCATTTGATCATTGGGGATTGAGATCCACACATGAGGCACAAGGATCACATGCCATTATGCATATAGTCTTTGTGGATCCGGGTCCAGGCAAGAATTTGCCCCTATCTTACAAGGTGTCAGAACAGTCCAGAGCTCTGGCCTGAAGGGGAGGCAAGTACCTTGGGGACTTGAAAGAAATGGGCACTAATCTGCTTGGGGGTGGTCAAAGGACCACAACATTTAGCAGGTGCATCTCATGAAGAATACACACGGCAAAAGCTCTATCTTATGAAACAACATTCTAGAATAAATGACGTGATGATAGATTTTACTCTATAACCATAAACAAGAAACCACACAATGTCAAGGGCTTACCTTACTCCACTGGATGCATGGATCCTAAAACATTCATTGGCATGATTTCCATCTCTAGACAACCATTAATGATGTCCTACATTGCCTCTTTGGACACTTCATGAATTAATAAGTTCCTCTAACAGCATATCATTTTAAAACAGGCCTATGTAGGTGAGGAAGGGTCTAGTTAATTGAAGGGAGAGAAAGCAGCATCCATATGAACGCATTAGTGTGGTCAAATGTCTTTCGAAAATGATCATTTCAGTTACATATATCTAAGAATTTAGAGGACATTGAGGTCAAACTTTAGATTTCTCAACGTTATTGATGATCCCATGATTGCTACTCTACAAAATTGTTCACTTTCAAAAATGGATATACAGATCTGCAACCACACTTCGCTATCTAATGACAATGTCATCCAGCACCAGCTCAAACCTGTACTGACAAGAAAGAGTTTCAAACATGTAGACCTCACTGAGTTCAAAAGTTATCCCCCTACAATTATATTATGGCAAAAGAAATTTGAAGGATTAGACTTTTGAGCTTGTAACCTCTGCGCAAAAAGTGGGATGATTGGCCACTTTCCAGATTACATAGCCTAAGAAACAGAACCAGGAAACTCCAAAACGGAATTTGATTAAATAAAAACAAGTCTAAAATTTTGTCAATTAAGACTCCTAATACAACTCAAAATTGATCACAAAGTAGGCACATCCCAATCACGTCATTGAATTCTTCATGGCAAAGAATCTTCTCTCCTTATACCTTAAGGATGCACCCTTAAGTTTTGCATAAAACTAACCATAGACTTTTGACTTCACCATGCTAAAGAGTGAACAAGCTGACATTAAGTAATAACTTCCCTCAAAAAGCAAGCAGAACGTGAGTTATATTAATATGGCAGTTTAAATATCATACTGAAAAACACTTCGGTGAGTTACCTGTATAACATGATTATAATCCTCCCAATTATCTCTCCAGGTATAAGACTTTGGTTGGTTGGCAAATACTCAATAAATTGCTAAAATAGTGATCCTGTTAAATGCTGAATGACTAAGCTGTCATGGCTAGAAATTTACCGTGAGGAAGTTGCCAGTGTTCTGACCATCAGCTCTCATGTAGTTGTTTGAGGAAGTACTATGGATTCCAGCAGGAACCTGCTTGGCAACATCTACTGGAGGAGAAACAACCACAGGTTTTGAAGGAGGTGGATTGTCCACCTCAGTTGGAGCAGGCTGGGGACTGCTTGCAGCGGCTTTTGGTGCCTCTCCACTACCAAAAAGGTAGCCCAAAGAACTCTGCCCTCCACCACAGCTAACTCCACGACCCATTGTGCCTCCTTTGCTGAAGCTCTGGATACAAGGACAAGCAAAAAGAGAAAAAGCAGCAGAAGATCAAGAGGAATTGTGGAAAAGATAAATCGACCACACCTACAGATATCTCTAGAGCTGAACATGGATGGAATGGAATCAAAGAAACATGCCAACATAAAACAGTGAGCCAACACAAACACTAGAAAGTGGTTTTAAAGCACCATTAAACAAGTAATCCAAATTTTCATCTCTTTTTCCATTCACAAACTGTCAATCCCTCCTTGTACATGCACAAAGTTAAATCCTTCCCTCCAAACTGACTCAAATGAAGTGGCAATTATCACTGCCATAAAGAGAACTTCTAACAATTACTGATGTAAGATCTCGTGACAGCGCTTTCCTGTTATTAAACAAAATATGTTTTTAACTGAGGGTGATTTCCTCTGCCTACTAACTTCAGGAATCAAACTCCGTCAAATCATGAGTTAGAGTTACCACAGAACAAGAAACTACAAAAGTATTTTCACAAGAAAGAAACTCCTTTAGGATGTCTCCCCCGGCTTCTTGTCACAGATTCTACATGAGCTTAATTTAAGATGTGATTTGTTCATATCAAACAAAATACAAATCTTAAAAGCTAAAGCAAAAGGCAGAAAGGGATAAATACCTGTAATACTAACTATATCTTACTAACATGAACAGAAAATCCTAGTCCCACATGAGTTTCCAGTCATGGTATATAATTGCTAAACTATCCATGGAGAACAATGATGTGAAAAAGTGGACTAGGTACGAGATGACGGGTGACTGCAAGATATAAGATCAAGAACATTGTAATAATCCAAGGCCCTCGTGTGACAAAAGGCAAAAGTTTCTATTCCCTCACACAAGCAACAACACATCTATGTGCAGAAAACAAGTAACAGGATCTGGAAGCAAAGCTCACGATAAACTCCTCTGATCATGAGACTCAAGCTGCAACTTTTTAAGAAAAGATGAATTTTAAAGTCAGAACCAGATACGCTCCTCTACTTGAAGAAATTTTCAATACTCCGATCATGCTTATCATGGAAAGAACTTCAATTGCCGGAATAATCAAGACATGGATGGAGAAGATGTTCAGTTTAGATCCAGACAACTCAGATACTTTTGACTTCAGAAAATAACTATAAATCAAAAAACTTAAGGACAAATTCAGTTCAATTCCATTTAAATCCACATAGAATTCCATGCAAAAGTCGACATGCAGCTTGGAAAAAAAGCATCAACTATAAAGAGTAAACAGGAGAATACATCTTTTGCAGAAGTTTTCCGATCAATAGCGAGTTTTTCCATGATCGGTAAAAACAGAGCAAAAGCTGTAGCCTACTTAACCTACAGAGAGAGAGAGAGAGAGAGAGAGAGAGAGAGAGAGAGAGAGACAGACAGACAGACAGACAGAGTCTTACAGAGAACAAATAGCAAAACAGAGAACAAATTTTCCTCCAGATATCAAAAGGAAAAAGATAAGAAGTTCCTTTCAGGAATTCAAGTTCCAAACACATATACGAACCCTGTCCCAAGATACAGAGGGTCGATCAATCTAATAGAAATGTACTGGGGAGCTACACATTTCTACTTCACCATCTTCACTGCAATTTACTCCGTCTTCTTCCGGGAATTTTCAATACCGCAAATCGAAGATTTTGGAGGACAACTCGGTACTCATTTCCAGGCAAAGCGGGAGACTTTAATAACTCTAGATCCACGACGTTTCTAATCCATCAAAGGCCTTCTGTGGGGTCCCTCTAAGAGAGACACCTGTACGCCAGTGCCACCTACTGCGGATAACGGACTAATCACGTACGCTCCGAACATCACACAAACCCAACAAATGGCGAATCGCAAGCCTTACAGAACCTCAAAAGAAGGTGGAAACGATCCCACCAGACCGAGCACGTCAAGCCATCACCAAGAAAGCAGCGGAGAAGTCTCGATCAACAGAAGAAAGATAGCAACGTCGACGCACCCGGCAGATCCGAGAGACGAGAGGCGCGCATTTCACGAAACGAACGCGATTCGACGCGACGCCGCCGCTGGCGATCGCGCTAAGGACGTGACGGACGAGACGAGACGAGATGCGAGATCAAATCAGCAACAACGACAGGCGAATCGAATCGAAACGCCGGGAGAGGGAGAGGGAGAGGGACGTGGGAGAGGGCGAAGATCTAGCGGAGATCGAGGGCGTTACCTTGGCGTCGACGGCGGATCGGATCGATCGGAGCCGGAGTCGGAGGAGATGAGAGAGAGAGAGAGATCTGAGAGTGGCGGAACTCTGTGGAGAGGGAGAGAGAGAGAGAGAGATAAATAAGGGAGACGATGGCGACTGTCCACTGGACAGTAAACACCGCCTCACCCTCTACTACTACTTCAAAATTCACCCCTGTTCTTTTTCTTTTTTTTCTCGAAAAAATATTTAAATATTTATTAGGATCTGGGCCCCAGTTTTGGCAATTTCTCGCGTGAACGAAACGCTCCTCGTCATGGCGGAATCCTGTCCCCCACGTCGGGGGTGAACGGACTTCTTTGTGTTTTTTAATTTTTTTATAAGGGAAATTATCGAAAACGTGTCTCGATTTTCAGACCCCCAAAAGAAAAGAAAAAAAACCTATCTTTATTTTCTGCACTGCCGTACATCTCCACCTCTCTCTCTCTCTCCACAATATATGTTTTGTCGCTCTCCTCATCTCGTTTCTCTGTCTCCTAAGGAGACTCTCCTCCGTGCTTGCCACCATGGCTGCACTCCATTTAAGCTCGAGTGTGGCCACGGCCCACGTCTAGCGTCTCATGGCGAGAGGAAGGGTATCGACTCTGGCTAGAGGTACCAAAATGGGCTAAAGACCCATTTATTAAATCATATACGATTGGTTGTATTAGTATATGGGTTAGCTAAATATTGCTAAATGGATTGATGTAAGTTGGATAATAAAGTCTAATAAAATGTGGGTTTTAAGCGGTCTGAAGCCGAATCCATCTGTTGTCCCTCTTCACTTATCTTCAAGTTTAGGTCAAGTTGGGAGTTTTCCAATAGGATGACCTAGTTTCCAATTTTGCCTTTTCCTTTGGAAAAAGCTATGATATTTTCAAGCTTTGAAAATTTGTAAAAGTTAGTATATGATTTTACGTGACGATATTTATTGACTTATTAATTTTAAGAGATGTCAAATACTTCAATATGAAACTCAAGAAATTTGCAATAGAATAAAGTCGCAAACAAATCGAAAATCTTATTTGAAACTTTCTAAAATTATTGAAAATTTTATCGTTTGCACTACACAAATAGCACAAAAGTTCTTATTTTTAAACATTTATGTGTTTTAGTAATGTGAATCAAAATGGGTATGGGTTTTGTACAGATCAAGCTCGGATGAATCACCAAATTTGTATTTCATATAAACGAGTCAAATTAAGTTGAATCATGGGAGAAGTGGGGGAATTTGAGGGATTGAGGATTTTGCATTTCAAAGCATGAATTTTGCCTGGAGGTAACAGATTTTAAAACGACAAAATGGTCGAAACTTCAATAATCGTACTACTCGACATTCGAATTTACATATGGCTATTTCATTTTCGGTCGGAAGGCAAAAAGTAGAAAACTTTCGACTTTTCAAGAGTTCAAACAAAACAGACCTGGCGCATTTCGGACGTACTTTCACGAGTGTCTCGAATTATCGCGATTTAAATTCAAGTTTTGAGCGGGGACAGCGAACGCTTTAAACAGAGCTCTGACGTTTGCGTGTTTCCTAGCAATAATTCGACCCGAGACGCATCATTCGATATCAGTTCTCGTACAGACAACACTCGAATGGTCAGAGCTGGTGGTGTTACCTTCGCATGTTTCTCCAGCAATCATTCAAGGTGGACAATCGACAGGTGGACTTCTGATCGGTTCTGACGCTTGGGCCTTACAACCGGGCCGGGCCGGTCCTTGGACTCAGACTCCACACGGGACTGTCTCGGGTCAAACTTGTCCAGACGTGGCGAGTGAGGAGAAGAAAGACCCGAACCGATATTTCGAAATTTGGGTGGCCCACATCCTCAAATCAAGGCAGCTACGGATGAAACTCATGAAAGGGATTAGTATTACTTCGATGATGAATCTATGTTATTAACATTTGTGACATCTTGTTATACTATGGATGAAACTCAAAATTCTTCACGCGCCTTAAGCTATGTTTATTTCAAAAAAAATTCCAAAAAATGATTGGTTACATCACTTAAAATAATTAACGATGAATAATATTTTTATTATCAATAACACTTTATGTATAAATAATTTCATGGACAATAAAAATATTTTTCGCTCATATATTTTTGTAAATGATCCAAAAATCATATTTTTGTATATATTTTTAAAATCATTCGTTTTCCGTGAAATAAACTCACTCTTAAAATTATGTTGTTTAAAAGTATGATGGTGGGCATGTGTGTCTAGATGCTTTTTGAGGGAAGTAACAAGCTTGATTTACTAATATACTCATGCATTGTGCCGATTACAAGTTAAAACGAGGTGTGATAATCAAGCGGGCATTTGCTCTAATTGACATGGCATCATATAGAGTTATAATACGAGTCTACGCTGAAACCGTGAAATTCTTAAAGGCATAACATGAGCCAATTGGCTCATGTGTATGTCCTAGACTGAACCATTTGTTTCCATGTTGAAGTAGGGTGCTAATTGACATGGCAAACTGTGTAAGTTTCTACCCTCCCTACAAAACATAGGTTCTCTCATATACTCTCTCCCTTGTTTCTATCACCGTGATATTTCAAGCATGATTGGTTTTAGGATGGGTCCTTCCCATTATGGAATCAGGAATCGACCCTATCCACCTTGAAATGGACTAGGCCCGATGCACACCCCTAATCATATTCTCACAAGAATCACCCAGAGCCGGTTGATACGATTCCTCTCCAAGAGATAGGAACTAGACATATTCTCATGAGAACCATCCACGGCCAACCAGTTCAATCCTTGAAATGGACCAAGCCCGATATGCTCTCCTAATAATATTTACTAACTTAGGCATCACACAATCCCACAAGCAAACCCCTAGGGGACTTCTTCTTTCCATGATGTTAAATATTACATGCCACGGAGAGCAGCAACAAGTTTACTCGTGGCTAGTGGATGTATGCATCAACATTTATCTTCACTAGTGACTTGATGATTGTGAATGTGTGGCCTTCATTATACAAGATCAACTTGTTGGTTGATGGGTCTCGATGCGAAACAACTCAACAAAAACAAAAGGATGCTTGCTTCCCTAAGAATGTCTTGGGCGATGGTCATGCCACTAGAGTAGATGGATAACAAAACTTGCCAATCATCCCAAGCTCCAACTTAAATATCCCCAAAACATACTAAATGTTTAGCCTTATTAGGGATGGCTTATGTTCTCTCTTTGGGTAGAGAAAAGTTGCGAGTCCTGTTTTTGCCGAGCCAACCTCCTCAACCGATATGCTTCCATCGAAGCCAGAGAAAAGAGGAAATCAACAAGCAAATGATCAAACGACCCATCAAAGAAAAGGAACAAATAGGGACGGAACAGGCAAGCAATTTGTCCAAAATCTCAAATGGGTTCTCCCCAGCACCGAAGGAGATAAAGAGGGAAGAAGAGTCGAAGTGCTCTCCCAATCAATGGATGGAATCATCGCTTTCTTGCCTCCCCACCCACAAAGCATAAAAGAGGTCAAGTCAAGTCATCTAACCCCCCTCCAAAAAAAGGAAAAAAAAGAGAAAAAAAGAAGAGAAAAGAATGAAGGTCAAGTCAAACCCACTGAGGAAGCTACACGTGAGCCGTTCGAGTTCTTGCATAAATCTATGAAATTTGGAAAAAACCGGATGGCATTACGTTTCTTGATAACGACGGTCCTGCCCGCCACCCTCGTCGCTTTTCATCTGCTTTATAGCCGAACGATGTTCCAAGACGTGGCATCGCAAATGGTCGAGAATCGTTTTCGCATCGACGTCGATGACGTGTCTTGCGCACCATCCTCCCTTCGCCTTCCCTTTGATTAATTATATTGATTAGCTTTGTTAATTAAAGCTAACCTTATCTTTAAGAATCCACGACTTAATGAAATCTGCTTCGGCCTCGTGGCAAGTAAATATATTCATAAATTCCCTTAAGCATGGGCATTTATGACATGAGTCTCGTTATAGGTTTTGGAGATAATTGTCCCACGGCCAATTTTGTCGTATCCTTTTGATTTTGTCAATTAATTTTAAATATTTTGACGATTTGCTAATATAATCTTTTCCGCTAATTTAGTTTAAAAAATGATTGCTCAAATCGGTTATAAAGATGAATGAACGAACGAAAAATATTGTTATCATTCACAAAAATATTTAAATATAAATTATCGTGATGATAATATAAATAATTTTTATTAATTAATTATTTCAAATGATACAAGCTATTATTTTAGGAACATATTTTTTAAAATCATTTATTTCCCATGAAATAAAGACACTCTAATAATTGTTTTCTTGTTAGTGCCACACTTGTTACCACCATCACATGCAAGAAAGCTACATTAGTAATATGCAATACGGAAATTAAAGGTACCTGATATGAAAGGTATATGTTAGAAATTTTTTTATAAAGTACGTGAAAGAGAAATATATCGGTGTTCTTGTTACCCTAGAGTGTAAAAACGTGGTTACTATAGGGTTACTACAAGTTTATGTTAGTCGTATTACAAATGAGTAAAATTTGCATATGAAAGTATACCTATTCTAATTGCAATATTTGACAAAACATCAATTCGATAAACCAACTTTGTTATCATTTCATGCCATCTTATGATAAATCAATATTTGTTCATATAAGTATGACATAGTATATCATACACACGTATGTGTGGCTTCTTCAAAAGAAGCCCTTATTCATCACTCAATCATTTCGTCAATAGTGATAATTTTTCCTTCATTAGCATCAATAGTGATAATTGACTTATCGCAACGCATCAATGATAAAACCGTCACCTGAAATACTGCTTTCATCGAAAAAATGTGTTCCCATTTTAACACGCGTGACAAGCACCGAGGACCATCGTACAAGTCATAAAGTAATAATGATCACAGCATCTTATGATTGTAGGAGAAAATCTAGAGGCAATCCTCGTGTGTCCCCACGGGTTTTGATTGTTTCGTAGACATACCCGCCGTGGCCTTCCTTGCTTTACTAATATTACCATTGGAAAACTTTACTAACAAAGCCTATTGAAAAATCTAAGTCCCATCATGGTAATCAATCATGCGTTTATGCGATTACGTTGAATACCAAACCACAATTATAAGTAGATCCACCAAACAAGTGGGTCAAGATTGAGTTTGGATTAGGTCAGATATGATCCAAACCAAATATACTAATTTAATTTTTTTTGACAAATTTTTATATAATATAAATCAAGTGACCCATACCCATCTGAGATATGATCTAATTTATATTGCCAAAACATTTCAAACGGTAACTTATATCCAAACTAATGTGAGAGTGTAGTGAGAGTGAGCGCAAGATCAAGAGATAACGAGAATAAAGTAATAGAGGTGAGTTGAGTCTAAATAAGCTGTAGATCTATTTATAATCCATTTAACACTTATATTATGTTAAAACTCATTTATGATTTATTTATCGAATATAACTAATCCATATAACAATTCAATTTATATATATGGATTAAGGAATGAGTTTATAATGCATCCTGGCAGGTGTAATTATAAAGAAGGCAAATTACGACGTGGAAACATAGCGACATTTAAATCATAACCGAGGACTAATTCAAGCACCATCCGTACATCAAGCCAGAAAGAGAAACAAAAGAAAAGAAAAGAAGAGACAGCGATTCATGTCATCACGTGAAGTGGCGCGACCGAAGTTTTGAAATCCCATGTTCGATTCGAATTCGGATGGCCCCGACGCATTTGAAAATCATCGAGAGGCGAAAATGGCAGCGCACTCAGAGCGCACGTGCCTCCCGAGAGAATTGGCGTTTAGCTGAATTTAGAGACCCGCTTTTGATGTTCCTTTCCAGACCACCTCCCACTGGGGAAGGTGGGGGGACGGGACTCGTTCTTCTTCTTCCGCCCACACACGTGGATGTAATAACCCTCGCTCAAAAACCAATTATTATTCTCGAGTCCCCCCGTGGCCCATCATCCTCCCCTTCCCAAATTTGTTCATTCTTTATTTCTATATCGGAATAGTGGCTCCTTCAATCATCATCGCCCTCCCCACTACGAGTTCTCTCGCGAAAGGTCTCTCGTTTTCTTATCCATGCGGGACGTGCGTTCGTGCGGCACTGTTCGAGTTTTTGTTTCGAGCCGTGCATGTGTCGTGGGCCTGTCGCCCCGAATGATACATGTCGGAGCGCGAAACGTGCCCTCGCGCACGTGATGGATTCCGATTTAGGTGTCGCGTTTTCCTTTATCCCAAGACTAGTCGGACAGCTCGAATCATATGAAGTGGAGGACACGACCCTTTGATCTAGTATGATGATGCCTCGAGAGATTCGTTCCGCTCGTTCCCACCGCCGCCCTTTCCATCGTCGCTTATATTCATCGCTATAAATCAGCTGAAATTATTTTTTTTTCTCTCTACTTAAAATTACCAATAAAAATAAGAGAGGGAAAAAGGACAAAATCCGAGTTTTTTCATCACTTTGCTTTGGTCGCCTCCTTTCCCATTTGATTCATGGAACGCGCCGCCTACAAGCACATCCCCACCGTATGATTCCTTACCCATCCCTTATTATCTCCTGCATCATCGCCGTGAACTCCGCCCTGAATGGCAAGAGCTCGACCCTGGCCCTCAGCTCACGAGAGAGGCAACGAGAGACCATGTCATTGCCGCTATCACTCGTGGTCTCAGGTAGCGCCATCGCCTGCAGCAAAGCCGGATCCAGTACAGGCAGGAGGGGGATCGGACAAGTCGACTCGACTCGACTCGACGATTCCCCCAAGAGCGACAGCCTCAGCTTCGTCGGTGGATCTTCAGAGGACTAGGCTGCCTCCCGACCACCGAGCCTGTCCTCGGTCGTGCACTTCTAGTGCTCATGACCTGGTCATTCGAACGTGTGGTGGCCATGGTCCTCCCATTGGAAGAATTTCGACCGAACAGATGCCGAGGAATGCGTGTCGACACATCACATGGTCGAGAGAATCATTCGATGGGGGCATCTCCGGGATACGAAGTAAGATCGCAGTCGAAAGTGCGGCGGAGTTTGGACGTAGTGCCCACGTTGCAAGACGGGGTTAAAAATTCTTTTTCATACGAAAAGTAAGTATTCCTACGACAAGTAATTATAATTTCCGCGGTTGGTAACTTTTCACATCAATAAAGCATGCCTAACATTGACTTTTCGCTCCAGTAACTTTCCCTGCCGAGCTTCCCCTTGAAAAATTTTACTTAACGAAAAGGGTTTGCGACCTGTCAAAATATGCACCACACAATAGTCGAATCGTATATAGTCTCTAAAAATCTTTTTAAAAACTAAATGATTATTTCATTTTCAGATTTAATAATAAAACTCATAAGTAGGAGACGTAAGCTTTCTAATTTTTGACTAACCAATGAGTAACTAATAAACAGTCACACCAAATAAGCCCCAAAAATTATTAGCTCGTTCATATTTTATTTGTAACTTTTAATGTCGGAAAAACAAATTTCAACATTTTATGGTTGCATTTAGTGACTTTTCACCGAGATAGGTTGGCTTTTAAATTGAAAAGAAGTCCTAAGCATAGCTATAGCTAGTAATTTCCTTTAGTTTAGGTTTCTTTCTCTCTCTTTTTCGGAAAAATTAATAACTTATAATTTTTTTTCCTGAAAATAGGTTTGAATCACTTACAAAAACAAATAAGTATAAAATATTTTCATATTTAATGAAGAAACTTAGAGATTGTTGTTGATAGTGAAAATATTTTTCATTGGCTAATTTCATATTAAATTAACCGATCCTTTGAATAGTGGGATGTGATAGAATGCTTGACAAAACATATTTAGCTCCTTGAATGAAATAATTAACATTCGAAACCACTTTCGGTAATGACCCTAGAAGTAGTTTAATTCAAATTAAAACTTCAAATAAGAAAGTTAAGGGTGAGTGGTTTCATTGTTAGTTTAGATTCTTTTTGAAATCTACCATGTCAAAATTTCCTAACTTTTGAAATTTGGAATATATCTTACGTACCCTAGAATCTTTCCCATCGATCAGTCTCAAGATTAGCTCTAGGGTCTATTTGGGAACTTACTGATTTCTTTACTTTTTTGCGTCATTTTTTCTTTTTTCTTTTTTATTTCATTTTTAGTTAAGCAAAGCTAAAGTGAACGCAACAACAAAATTTTTTAATTATCAATATCAACAATTCCTAAAAGATGAAAACGTAAAATAAAATAAATTATAAAAAGTTTAAATACATACCTGCAATTCATCGGTTCTTGATTCCCAATTCGTTGATTCTCGGTTTGAAACTTACCTAGGAATAGAAAATTAAATCATACAGTATCGATTTCATTTTTTTTTAATCGGGAATTGTCAAAACCCGGAACCAAATTGGTTATTAAGATAAGTTAACTATGAATCCATGCTTATCTTAAAGTAAAACAAAACAAAGATTGATACCTAGTGAGTCCCAAAATTGTTTTTTTACACTAAGTACGAGAGTTAATAAGACAAATGGTATTGCGTGATGTGCATTTTCCAAGATGTGTTTTTTTAACGAACCACAGAAAACCTAACTTTTAAAGAAAAGATAACATTCGTTAAGGATAAGGAGGTAGGTCTAAAGGCGGAAAGGAAGACACGAAGCGGTTGGTTCCATATATTGAACTTGCGTCTAAAGTTACACCGTCGAACTAATTCCAACACCATGCTCGTCACTTTAGTAGTCGAACGACTACTTTACTCGATACATGCACCGCAATTCATAAGTATATAGGTCGACACCTGTCGATGCACTGCACACCTAATGCCCAAGCAACCTGAACAACAAATGGGTGAGCTTGGAGTGAAGAAGTACGGCTTGCCCGACTATGGTTGGGGCATTTATATGTGAAAATTCATTAGGGTTGAACAAAATGGACCATTTAAACTGAAAACTACCTAGGTCAGACCATATCGGTTAATTTGGCTTAGTTTCTAATTTCTAAAAATGAAATCGATGTCTAGATGATCTAATTTTCAATTATAATGGAGAATGGTATTGAATCGGATCATATTGACTAAATATACCTTTTCATTTGATTATTTCTTTAAAGAAAAATTAGTAAAATATGAATTAAATACTATTGTAAGTAGTGAAAAAAAGAGTGGCCGGTTTATTAGATTAGACCGGAATATTAATCTGATTCTTAGTCCTAGGATCAACTAATTCAGTTTTCAATTTCGAATTTTGAAAGTTAGTCATCCTAGTCCATTTCTCGATCTTAACTAGGAATCGGATTGGAGTGAAAATTGATAACTTTAAAATTCACGACGTGGTGCCCCCTGGCCAATATGGTAATGTCCGATCTTCGATCTCGGCCCCGGAAAAATGTTCACACGGTGCCGGGGGGGTCATGTGGAAACATAAATACGAAAAGGTGGCTCTTTAAAATACTACCGGAAAGGGTAACGATCAGAGACAGCTAAGGAGAAGGCCAAAAGCCAGAGAGAGATTGTTTTTTTTTTTTTCTCCTCAGAGAAAGATAGAGAAATTCGCGGGGCACAAAATCCAACGCCGCATCTTCGAAAAGCCAAAGGCTTTAGGACACGTGGGTTTCCAGCCCCTCAATTATGTCTAGGGGGAGGAAGGGGAACACGTGTTCCAGTCAGCCCGCCCTGTTCCACGCTCCGACACGTGTCCCTCCACCCACAACTTGCTTCCCTACGCCCCCCCCGGGGTGTAGACCTTAGATAGACTCCCCCCGACCAGGAACGACGCACCCACTTTTCCTAAGCTAATTTTTCCTTTTTTTTTTTTTTTTCTAATTTGGAAAAAGGAAAGTTTGGGGCATGTGTAAGGCTTAGTTTGTTATGATCTGAGAATTTACGAGATAGGAATTCTTTATTCCGTCCGATTTCGTCCGCGAATTGTCGTGACGAGACAATTACTTTTATTATTCATCTGACGAAAAATAAGTATATATTTTTTTCCTCTCTTGGGAAAACACATCTGTCTCGAGAAGAAAGAGAAATTAAAAAAGAAAAGGGCGGGGGGCGAGCGGGGGATGGGGAGTGGGGGCATCGCCACTGCACACCGTGCTCGGTCAGACCACGTGTCGCCCAGTTACTACTTCAGGATCGACACTTGTCCTTTCTGGGTACTTTCTTGTCCAAACACCAAGGGCATTTTGGTCACACCACCCTGTCTCTCTCTCTCTCTCTCTCTAGCACGTACCCCATCCCATTGCCCCTTGCGCTTTCAGTTCCTCTGTTCCCCCTTCCTCCTGCTTCTCTAGTCTTCTATTTTTATTCAGATTTTTTTCTTCTTCCCCCCCCTCCTCCTCCTCCTGCTCCCTCCTTCGCTTCGGGTTTTACCCTTCTCTCTCTCTGCGGTAATGGTCAGTGAAACGGGACGATAATCTCTGCCCATTATTTTTTTCCCCGGAAAACTTAACGGGGAAGAAAATCTCGGAAGAATTTTCCATTTCGGTCTAGATATTATCTGGGTTCTTGGATTTTTATGATTCGTCACCCAGCTTCCGCAACGGGTCTTCGGCGAGAGAGTCGAGTTGCTCCTGCAAATGGAACGGCTGCTTGCCTCGAAAGACCAGTATCGCCGCGGAGTTCATCGCCCAGGCCGTAGGCAGAGCGGGGGCGGGCGTATGTTTGCTTGACGTGGCGAGAGCAGGGGCATGGACGACAGGAAGGAAGTTGGGAGGACCAGTCCAATGGAGAACGTCTCTCTGCGTCTCGAGAGGTTCCCGAGAGATCTGCTCCAGAGATTCACGTCGTCGAGCTCGTCTAGTAGTGGCGCCGCGTCACAGTCGCACCCGGCGTCGGAGTACAAGACGCCAAACCAAGAAACAGAGGAGCTCGAGCTGAGCCTGGGGCTCTCGCTGGGAGGCCGGTTCGGGGTCGACAAGAGCTCCAAGAGACTGACCCGATCGTCCTCCATTGCCGGGTCGTTCCCACTTTTCAGGGAGGATGATTCGGCGGCGACGACGAAGACGACGCCGCCCGCGCCCTCTTATACGGCTCTGGTGAGGAGCAGCTCTCTGCCGGCGGAGACGGAGGAGCAATGGAGGAAGAGGAAGGAGCTGCAGACGCTGCGGCGGATGGAGGCGAAGCGGAGGCGGTCGGAGAAGCAGCGGAGCGTGAAGGATGACAGGCTCGAGATCGAGACCCAAGTGGGTGCTCTGGCTGCTAAACAAGGTAATGTCCTCGCCGTTTGCGTGTGCTTGTCGCCGTTTTAGTAGACACTTAAGGATTTGGTTTTATCTACTTAGTGCGGAATTTGTGGAATTCGAACTTGTCGGTGTCTGTAGTTATTTTCTTTTTCTCTGGATTTGTCTGTGGATGTTTCTTGTTTTGGTAGGCAAGCGTGGCCAAAGAAAGTTCCATTTTTGTGTCTGATCCTTTTTGCTGGGGGGCCTTCTTGTTTTGGTTGTTTTAGGTCTATTACTGAGAGTCGGATTGACTTTGGCTTGGACGATTCTGTTCCTAGAGGACCATATTTCCATAGGCATCAGTGGAAGAACGTGCACAAGAAATGAAATTAACAATGTTCTTGGGCCGTTTTTGTGTTCGATATCATCCTTAGGTGGGGTTTCAAGCGAGCTGTGGCTTGACTTTTTTGTCCACCCGAATCAATTATTGAGCGTCACATTTCATCAATTCGGAAGAAAGAAGAAAAAAAAGGTTGTTATTCTGTGGTTGAATGGTGTGGGTTGATTGGGTGCCGTAATTTGGGAATCTATTGGAGTTTCCATTGATAAGACTATCGATGATTTTTGTCAAATATGGCACAACACGAAAGGGCTGATTTGAAAGCCTTAACTTAAGGTATACGAGTCTTGACAAAGATCATGTGAATTCCTAGGACTGTTGCTATAATCTGTTGGCCACCAAACAGCCTGAGGATGTGAGTTCATTGCTTGTTGAAGTGAATCAGAAAGTCTTCTTTCTAGATATTTTTCACCTAACAGTAGGAACTTTTCAGGCTCACATTTTTATAATAGTGACTAATTCTTTTTCTAGTACTGTGCTGATTTGCCTGTGGAGTTAGCTCCAGCTGAGACTCATTTAGGATGGAAAGATGACTGTCGAAGTGAAGAACCAAGTGTCCAAATAGGACAATGTAACCCATTGGAACTGAGAGTAAAAAACTGGGGTGGAGCTCCAAGATGTGCTGGTCAAGATTTTTGTATGAGAGGGTATAGGCAATCACCAGAAATTCTCATCTACAAATTTTATTTCAGTCAAGTAATATTTTGCTCTAAGCACGACATGGTTCTAAGCTTGGAATCTGGACAATTTAGGTGTGGCTCCTCCAGAGATTAATATAGCACTAGTCTTACTCAGAGTATTCTTATTCTTGAAGCGAAAACTATTTGAAGACAAGAAGCAAACGGGGCCTACTCCTAAATTAAAAAATATTTAATCATGATGGTTATTTTGGAAGACTGACGAGCAAATGCCTGTTATTATTTTCAGCACAGAGAGAGCAGGAGTTGAGCTAGATAGGGCTGCTAAAATTTGTTGGTATGACATTGACATTGCTCGAAGTAGAGATTTCAGAGAGGACTTCGAATCTAGTTTCCTAGAATCCCTCTTGGACATTTTTGGTTATCGAGTGCTGTGGAAGGAAAGATAATTTTAGTAGTTACATTGGTTCACTTTCTTGTGATTCATACCTCCACTTTGGTTCCGGTCAAATATTAGTTATTCATCACCTTTAAAAGAATGCAAGCAGGAGGGTGGGAGGGAGGGAGGGAGGGAGGGAGGGAGGGAGCCTCCATCGTCTTGATCCACGGAGCACTTTGGATATATGTCCGGAGGGAGAGAGAGGAAAGAGCAAGCCTGACTAAGCACACTTGGCTGTACCAATCGTCGGTGTCCACTGATTTAGCAGTTTGTGTATACCATCTATATAATTTTCTTATCCTTGAGAGAAAGATACTAAGCACACTTGGCTGTACCAACCGTCGGTTTCCACTGATTTAGCAGTTTGCCTAAAACCAAATGATTGCATCCTGGAATGTTCATGTGCTTGTAGCTGGAAAAACACCGTTATTTTTTCAACAAGGAAGGTTAGGCTCATGAAGAACTCCGCTCACCTTGTGGACCTGGTATGGTGTAAACCAAAGTCTGAGCGATTGGCTCGAATTGGAACTGTTTACGCTTTGGATGGTATGGGGAAGATGCGCCTAATGAAACCCAGGGGGTCTAGCAAAAGATCAAGTTAGTCTTGCAAAGTCTGATTTGTAGCTTGAAACCGCTATTGGAGACTATGGAAGGCTCTTAAGAGTACATAAAATATATGGAAAGTGATTCATCAAACTTCCAAGGAAGGATGTTGGAGCAAGTCCAAGAGATTATAGTTGAACAGCAAAGAAAGATCCTCCTGATGGTAATTTAATGCTTCTAATTTCATACAAAGTGTTGTTTTCTAGCTTTCAGTTGTGAATAGCAGTTAATGTGCTTTAGACAGGATTTCCAGCAGATTGTACATTTAAGGACAATAGAAAGAGAATAGTAACCAAGTGCAATTGGGGTTTGAAAGAGCCAATGAGGTGGTGCTGATTAGAATCAGGGAGCTTGTAGTAGGAATGGTCTGTTGCCGTGTTTCTGTATCTGTGAAAATTCCTAACTTATTGAGGAAAAAACAAAGACAAAAACAGACATTCTGCAGGAGATGTTGCTACTAAAGTAAGTATGGATCTTTAATACTGAATCTTTTAGATAATACTAGTCACCTCGGCACGCACAGTGATCCGTTGGATTTGGATATTCTGAAGCTTCTTGTCCTGGGAAATGTGTGTATATTTTCTGCCCAATCTGCTGATAGCTCGGTTCTTTTTGCATACTGTGTGTTACATGATGTCCTCTGGAGCGATTTCTACGTTTGACTTTTGTCTTGTAATAAATTTTCCATAACTTGTTTACGTTGTTTTTTTTTGATCTTTTGATGGATATGATCCCATCAATTTCTTACATCCTTCAAAGCATGAAGTCAAAAGTAGCTTCTACATGCTGGCCAATAGAAATCTTATGGGAACTGTGCATATCCAGAACCTGTACAACTAGACTGAAGCTTTTTTCTTTATTTTGCCTTTGCTATGAAACTAAAATATGTCGAGGGCAAAACATATAAATAACAAGAACAATGCAGAACTAATCACTGGCTAAGCTCATCATCTGTATCTTCTATATCAGGATCAAGCGGCTACAGCGATGCGAGAAGCTCCCTTGGCAGTCAGACACTGCAGCAGCGGGTTAGTCTTGACACTGTAAGTTCATCTGGGGGGATCTCAGTAGAACAGATGACAAGCACCCAGAGATCCAATTCTTCTGAGATCAGGGGCAAGGAAATTGGCGCCAGCATGATGGAGGATATGCCTTGTGTCTTCACGAAGGGTGAGGGTCCGAACGGGCGGAGAGTCGATGGGATCCTCTACAAGTATGGGAAAGGGGAGGAGATCCGAATAATGTGTGTGTGCCACGGGAGCTTCCACTCTCCGGCAGAGTTTGTGAGGCATGCCGGTGGAGGCGAGGTCGCTCACCCTCTCAGGCAGATCGTCATAAACCCGAACCCAGGTCCTTTTCCGCAGTAAACTCTCTTTGCTCATCTGTTGCTTCATAACACCAATTCAAATTGGTTTCGTTTGGGAGGAAGGAGAGGGTGCGGAATGATATGAATGGAATCCGAACGAAGATGAGGGTTTAATTCGAAGGTCAGGCATGTTTCATATTGTTTACAAATATTAAACAATGTATGATCAAATCTGTACATTCACCATAGAAGAAATTGACCTCAGCATTCGGATCTTGCGGCCCAGAATCATTTGGTAAATCAACTCGTTAATCAGAATTTGGCAGTTCGAAATTATACTGTTGATGAGATTGGACGGAATGGTGGACCGAACATAGGACGGTTTTTAGATCTCAAGAGAGAAAAATAGTTTCAAGTAATATATTCTGTTAGCCTTTTGGCTAGTCTAAAAGACTGATGAGTTCCGTACCAAAGTTATTCAATGAGATTGACGGTATCATTTGCCTAGAATCATTAGTGGATTTTTTTAGGGATCTTGGGCTTGTTGCAGGATTTTGAGTTTGAAGAATTGATGCGGTCTGCTGTGGTGAATGGTCGCGGTTCGGTTCGCACTTGAAATCAAACCCGAACTTAGAGTATGGTTTGAGAAAAATCGAAACCAAACTGAACTAACAAGGGCTATTTTTGGCTCTATTGTCTATGGTTAGCGGCAAAAGTAGTTTGAAGAAATAGAGGATTCAAATAGAAAATTAGCTCTGAATCGAACTGAGCAAGAAGCTTCGTTTGGTTACCATACTTGCTATAAGCAGGCAAAAAGCCGTTGCGGCGGCAGGGTGCCACCACCGGCCAGTTCAGCCGGTGGAACCAGAACATCGTGCCGTCTCCAGGGAGCCCTGCCGGGTTGGCTTTGCCCACGGATGGCTTTCTAGATTGCGTCTGCGTCGTGCAAATTTGGTTAATTCTTTACTTTGTGTGTTGTATCCGTCGATTGATGATAAAGAACAAGATTTCTAGGTTCAGTAAGAACAAGATTTCTAGGTTCAGTTTTCCACCATCGTGATAGAAAAAAAGGATTGATCGAGTTCTTTCTTTTATCACTTAGGAGCCGTGCCAAATGAAAGTCTCATGCACGATTTTAGGGTCAATTTCCATCTGGTCCGAGGAACTCTTTGCACGCCTTCGCATTCGCACTTTGTTTTATTTCAACGCCTTCGCATTCGCACTTTGTTTTATTTCAAAGAGAGGAACCAGGAAACCATCGATTTCACCGGGAATTCTTCCGCTCCATCCGGAAGAGCAATTAGGTCCAATTTTTCATCAAAGTGGTGACGAAAGATCTAGTGACGAAAGATCTAATTTGTACAAATCTTTCCATTTTATAAACCAAACATGAGGAGTCTGCTCCAGCCTCTCCCACAAGCTCAAGCCTGCCTCCTCGGCCACAAAGACGGAGTTCATCACTTTGCCTTGGGCACTCCCCGATCCGCGCGACCTCTGCCTTCTGGCGAATCGTCTCTTCTCCCCATGCTCCGAGTCCGACATGTCATGGGTACCTCATCTTCTGCAAGTTTGGTGGTGCGTCATGGACGCCCCGGTCAGGGCCTTACCGCTTCCGGACGAGGAAGTCATAATACTCCACTGAGAAGAGGCTGTTCTACGCCCCGCCGGAACCCGGGCATGTCGACCCTTTTTCACCGGAGCGAGAATCCGTCTTTGATGGTGACTGCTTCTCTGGCCCGGATCCCAACTAAGCTAGCTTTGCTCCATATCTCCTAAATACCTCCACGAAAACGGGAATGATCATTACTCCCCTGCGATCTCTTCAGACTACCATTGCTTATTGATCGAAACTTACGCTCGACGAATGAGAAAATCTTTTGAGTGAAACCAGCAGTTTAAATAGCATTACTATAATCTCATCATGAGTGGCTGGAAATTGTTAAAATTATATTTTACGAATTTTCTTATCTTTAGAAAGTTTCTTAAATTAGAGACTATAATAGTACTTGAATATCTAAAATTTATATGGTAATGTCGACCTTTCTCTTAAGAAAAATGATAAAATCACTAGAGTGAACAAAACATAAGAATAAGAAATGAGAGAAAAAATTCCGACAGTCATGTCATTTTACATGGCTCAAAAGTGGCATTACTGTTGCCATAACCCAATGATGATTCTTTCATTTACGTCGAGATTGTGTGACTAACGTATTATAATCGTTATTTCCATCTAGTCTCAATATTTTTTTTTGCCTTGGCCTTTTTGTTTGTTTCTTCCAATGTACCTTTCAATAGAAAAAGTTATAATTACATTTTAAACTCTTTCAATTGCCACAAAATATTATATTAGAAAGTTGTATCAATCACACTAAAAAGCGATCCTACGACTCGTTGGGAACAAGTTGTTGGCAAAGCATGTGAGACAAGCCCAATTATGAGCGGTGGCACACGTGGAGTTTTGACCGTGGGAGGTGGGAATTTGATTACGTATATTCACGAAAGGGATGGCAGCAGCGACAACGAGGATGACAAAAGATAATGTAATAGTTTAAGGTAAAAGTAATTTTTAAGGACTCGATCGTGAAAGCACAAGACTCCGGAGAAACGACGTAGTGCGGTGTCTCTATCCACGACTGTCTTTGGCTGGACCACCACCTCCGCGACGCTTCCCTGGCCGGTGATTCTCTCTGCTCCCGCGACATCGAGTCTCTCTCTCTCTCTCCGTGTCGGACACGATTGGTGTCGTGTCGCGCGACCTTCACGAGACCAGAGGTACGGTCGCCATTGCTCGAGCTCATCGCGCTCTTTGCTCTTCTTGCTCTTGCTTCGTCTTCATTTGCCTCCTCTGTGCTCGTTCTCGGGTTAATGGCGTCCCGTGGCTGGTCTCGGTTATTTCTTCCCATTGCGATCTGATGATTTCTCGCGTTTGGAGTCGAGCAAATCGGTGGAACCGATCATTTGCCGGCGCTCCGTTGCTGCCCATTGGGATTGTGAGAGACCCTCCCGGTCGAAGCGTCGATTCTTCTAATTTTGACGTAGTTTGTCGTCGGTTTGATTTTGCGGCATTAGAGGTTCTAGGGTTTCCTGGCGTTCGCAGCTCGGGTTCGTCTTGGCGTCATTTGATTGAGTTCCGTGTTCCGTGAGCTAAGCTTTTGAAAGTTTCTTTCTTTTGTTCAACAAGAGTTTTTTTTTTTTTTTTTTTTTTTTGGGGGGGGAATTTCTCCCTTCTCGAATCCAAGGAAAATCGCCTCGACTACATGGAAGTAAATTGGGGGTCAATAGGATTGTGAAAAATCGCTTTTTGTATCGGAAAGCGCTAGCTTTACTTTGACTCATTGTGGGCATAGTCGGATCGAGAGAGGTGGAGACTCCGGATTCGCCCAGTCGGCTGATCATCGCTCGTACGTTCTCACTGTTGTTGTGGTTTACTCTGTATTCAGGTGGGCATTAAGAGGATGTGGCAACTGGCAGAAGAAGATTGATATGGTTATATGAGTTCCTTCCTTCACTAGCTGGGAATGAGAGCTTGCTGTGTTCACAGAATCACCGGGGTAACAGTACTGTTGTAGCATGCTGATAGATTCCATCCACATAATTTCATTGTCACCTCTGCCGAGAGAAGGATTATTTTCCCATGGAAGGTGGGCAAGGGCCAATCTTCGCACCCATTACCGCTGAGTCTGCTTCTACTCGATATGGTGCACGGTTTAGCGTGGATGGGTATGGAAGCCGTGCTTCTAATGTATCTAATGCGAAGAAGAGAGGTCATGGAAGTCGCTCTTGGATAAAGATTGATCAGGAAGGAAACTCTAAAGTTTTGGAGCTAGACAAAGCTACCATAATGAGACATTGCTCCCTGCCAGCAAGAGATCTACGGCTTTTAGATCCTTTGTTCATTTATCCTTCTACCATTTTAGGGAGAGAGAAAGCCATTGTGGTCAGTCTTGAGCAGATAAGGTGTATAATCACAGCCGACGAGGTTTTCCTGATGAATTCATTGGATGGATGCGTTCTTCGGTATGAGTCAGAATTGCGCAGGAGTCTGCAGACCAACAAAGATCAAGCTGGTAAAGTGTCTCCTGGATCAAAATGGATCTTAGCTTGTACTTCATATTCCCCAAGCTGACTAATGGAAATTGTGATACTAAATGAGGATCATATGGTCCTTGTAGTGGCTTTAGAAGTCCAACCCTTCTTGAGGAAAAAAGTGTTTTCAACGTTCTGCCCTGTTTTTATGTGGACTTTACACTAGCCATGTTATACATTTCCCCAGGAAAATTATTGCTTAGATTGATTAATATTTTCTCTTTGAAAGATAATGCCACTTGAAATTACTTACGTTTGCCTACTTAATTCAGATGACCTACCTTTCGAATTTAGGGCACTGGAGCTAGCTTTGGAACTCACATGCATGTCACTTGATGCTCAGGTATGCAGTAACTTCTGCAGTGATTGATGATATGAGATGAATTAGAGACTCTCGTCTTTCTCTTTAATGTGTCAAGCTTGTTAATTGTGTAGTTAGAAGTATGTATATGTGGACCTTTCTTAGACAATTGTTTATAATGGAAGACTTACAACCCCAGAATAAATTGAACCCAAGAAGAACAGTGATCATTGAGATTTTTGTCAAATTATCTGACCTGATATTGTTAATCTAACATGACCAAGGAGCACTTGAACTGAAGACTTTGCTTGATTGATGCAGCTGCCATTCTTTATTTGAAATCATCTTATCACTGTAACATATGATATGAGAAGCTTCTATATTTGACAGGTGAAGGACTTGGAGATGGAAATTTATCCAGTTTTGGAGGAGTTGATATCATCTGTAAGTACTCTTAACCTAGAACAGGTCCGTAGATTCAAGGGTCACCTACTTGCTTTGACACAGCGAGTTCAGAAGGTAATTTGATAATTCTAATCACTTTCAGATGATTATGGTTGTGTTACTCCTCTTCATAAAGATTTTTGCAATTCCAGGTCCGAGATGAGATTGAACATCTCATGGATGATGATGGTGACATGGCCGAGATGTACCTCACTGAGAAGAAACAAAGATCTGAGGCATATTCCATAAGTGATCAGTACGTCCAAACTGATGATTCAGGTGTGGCTAGGCTGGGTTCCAAATCAGCACCTGTTTCACCTGTAGCGTCATTTAGTGGGGGACACAAACTACAAAGGGCTTTTAGCAGCATCATAAGCCCAAGCAAGCATGGAAGCTTTATGAGTTCATCTAGTAATAGCGAAAACATTGATCAGCTGGAGATGTTGCTTGAAGCATACTTTGTCGTCATTGACAACACTCTCAGCAAAATATTATCGGTACGTGTTCAAATGAATTACAACTTTAGCCTCCTCTCTTAGTTCCATGTCCTTTACAATTATGTTTCATCATTTCTATGATTTTCCAGGCAAAGTGATTAAATTTACCAAAGAATGACTATCATGTGATTGATTTGCAGAAATCTACTGGAAATTGGGGTGCTCTTAGGCCTAAAAATGTCTTCAATCTTATTTGTTGATAGTCGTACTTTCTTGAGTCAGCATGCTTCCTAGAGATGATCAACGAAGAACATCTTACTTTCTTGACTCGTATTACTGAGACTGTTTGCTTTTTTATTTGGCAATGCAGCTCAAGGAGTATATTGATGACACGGAAGATATGATCAATATCAAATTGGTGAGCAGAATTGAATTTGTACTAATGTCTGCATTTATTGTCTTCATGTCATTTGGTTGACAACTAACGCTTCATGAGCTTTTTCTCTTTCATTTTACTTGGGACCAGGGCAATGTTCAGAATCATTTAATACAATTTGAGTTGCTGCTAACAGCGGCCACATTTGTTGCTACAATTTTTGCTGTTGTGACGGGAATCTTTGGGATGAACTTTGCAGCTACAATTTTTGACCATCCATCTGCTTTCAATTGGGTTCTCCTCATAACTGGTTTCTTTTGTGCTGGTTTATACTTCTCCTTTTTGTTTTATTTTAGGTATAAGAAAGTTTTCCCCTTGTAAAATTTCCAGCGAAGCTTATTGCAACGTGAATATATTCTGATTCTTATTTTGAGCTGTGTATCCCGAGGTAAAACCATAATATTGAATGATGCAACAGGCTAGAATGAAAAGATGATTGTCCTAATTCACGGATGCCTCATCGATTGTCTATAATTGCGGGAAGAAGAAATCTATCACAAGTTAACTGTTGTTGAGTGATATCAATTTCTCGATAAAATAGGTCCTTTGTTCCATATATGCTGTTGACATTTGACTTTCCTTACAGATATCGTCACTACCCTAGTCTACCGTTGAGCATTATGTGAGGACATTTGTCTTCGTTTCATTTTGGGTATTTACACTATCAAAAAAGTGAAGTTCTGGTATATCCTCCACGCCCTACCTTGCAAATACAGGAAGCTTGGTTAAGGAACTGTCTCCAACATGTCCCTGCACTCATCTAACTCGATCCCCAGCTCCTTGGTGTCCATTCCATACTGGTTTTGTCATTTTCATGAAGAAGATGCGCTTAAATTATCACCCTGGTCGATTTGGTCTTCCTAAAGAGAATGCAATTCCATCTCTGTATGCTCAATGCTGTATCTACTATGTGTTTGATCTGCTCCATCTAATTCACTTATCCCAGTAATCTCTTCTCGAGCCTCCTTATATGCATCCAAAGGTTCCCCCAACAATTCTCCAGGCAGGTCTGTCTCGCTAGTTTCATTGGGTAGGGTCGGGTTCCCTTGGTCAGATGATGTTGATGCGATAGCACCAATTGAATCTCTTCGACAGTTTTCATTCTCGAGTAGTAGGAATTGCAACTTCTCCCGGCTAGCTTCGAGGGCTGCCTCAAGTTCAGCAATGCGTTCCTCAAGCCTCGACTCGATTAACTCATGAAGACGCAAACTCAGCTGTTGAGGTGGTACTGCATAATTCGGTGAACAAGCTTGACCGTCTGAACTTCCACTGACATCGTGGTCGGATTTTAACGTACCTTCTAGCTGGGAATCGACTCCTCCCTGGGCGAGCACAGATTCATATGAACAAATTATCCCTAGTAAAATGTAATTCTTGTATGTCAAATGTCGTAGATTAAAATTACTGGATGAAATTGAGTTCGTGTAGGAACTAGGATCCCATTCAAAGCGGCAGACACATGCAAGCCGGCCATTTTTTCATATGCTCATTTAAACGTAATCAGACACCTGATTCTACCGATACTGGCACTCACCCGAAAAATGAAGCACAAGAATCGGTCTAAGGGGATGTTTGTTTAAGCATTCCAAGGGGCTTTTGGTCTCCAAAACCCCATAAGGAAATGCTAAACCGTTTGGTAACAATTTGGAATGAACTTTCAATTGAAAGTCAAGTATTGGAAATGTTGAAAGCCCAATGCTAGTAGGAATTAGATTTGGGCTTTCAGTATTTAGCTGAATGCTGAAATTAATTTTTTTTTTCTCTCAAAACTATCATTACCAATTCTCCATATTTCTAATTTTTTCCCTAACTAATTTTTTTTTTATTAAAAAAAGGAGACAACCCTTTGTTGGTCTAGTGATGGGCTACGGCCATTGGTGGCTGTCAATGGAGGTCGCCTGAGGTCATGTGACCTTCGACGGCCCTTGATTGGGTTGCTCAAGCTAGATTAGCACTAGTTGCTATAGCCCTTCGTCAGACCAGCAAGGATTTGGTTGAATTTTTTAAATAATAATAATAAAAAATATACTCAAAGCTCATTATAATTTTTTTTTTTAACCAAACTCATATTCAACTCAAAGTCCATTTGCAAAAAGGTTTTACCAAACACAAGTTGGATTTCCTTCTTCAGCATTTGCATTATATTCAAAGCTCATTTGTAAAGCTGAACCAAATACATATTCAACTCAAATTGTTGTTGTACAATGCCGGGTATTTAAAGGCCACACAATCGCAGTGAGGTTTGTTTTCATATGCATATGTGTCTATACGAGTTCCAAATTTAACAGCCACAGCCGATTATGACTTAACATAGGTAACCGGGGTACTCTATAAAGGGTAGTCAAGACGAAGGCCAAAGGCCATGCAACTCGACTGTAGATTCAGGCTTACCTCAACGAAATCTGATGTGTTCTTCACGCTAGTCAGCTTCATGTCCAGCTGCAACCTCTCTAGTTCAGCTTCGAGCTCTGCCTCAATTTCTCTCATTGCATCAGACTTCTCCGCTGTACCATCATTCGGCTCTTTCACATGACTCTTCGAGGAATTATCGATTTCACTGACCGGGGAGGATGCGGTTGTCGTTCCATTGAGCAAAGGGTGAGCGCCGGTTCCAGGGCTCCTTGGACCATTGGTGTCGATCTCCTTCACAGTTAAAAGGTCCTTCATTTCAAGCTCCTCGTGGAGATCCTGAACTAGGTTTTCTGCTTGCCTCAACCTCTCATCTAACAGGTCCCCTTCTCTCTTATTTGCCACTACACTGGTCGTCACGCCGATTGTTAAACCGTGAGAGAAAAGCACCATTTGATCAGACAACCCTGAGAAGGGCACACACCGCGACGATAAAAACTATATCAAATAAGAACTAGTGAAGATACAGATAAATGTTTCAGAAAAATGGGAGACACACACTAGCCTGTTCATCATTATAGTATGTTTCACCTTTAACGTTGCTCCTCCCATTTAATTGTCGCTGTTCTATTTCTGCACCCCAACAGTCACAAGACTTCTCACTTTTAGCCATCGTGTAGCATTTGGATTCTATTCTTCTATCTAGATTAACAAGTTGGCTAATATCGACTCTCTTTTGTGTGGCCAACATTGTTAAAGGTTATAATAGAATCGCTTTGACATGTTTGATTCATTTTCTTAATTTTAAGCAAAAAATTATAGAAAAGAGAGAGATTCAAGTCCGTACAAGGTGAAACCAAGGTGGTTTCGATTTAATACTCGGATTGATGGAACTTCTATCATTCTATCACAGCAAACATCCTAGCTGTTGAATGAGTCATAAGAAAGTAAAAAGAAAGCCCAAAGATTCTTCATAATGTTTGTGTAGATGATTAGAGATGGAGAGAAAGAACAGACCTTGTGATTGCAATGAACCAGCAAATGCACTCACGCTGGAAATGCTCGACCTTGTGGAACTCCTCTTGCCAGTACTTGGCTTCTGTCTTCTCGACAACTTTTGGGATTCAATCTTGGGAAGCTCCAGACGTCTTAAAACTGTCTCTTCCTGATCCAGTTCGCCTTCTTCTCGATGCATCTTTCTCCCATTTTCGCTCTCCACATAGAAACCGCTGCTGGTCCTGCTTACGATTATTTGGCTCCCATCAGTAACCAGCAGAGGCTTCATTGCAGATTTAGAGGGCGATATGAGCGCGTCATGCTCACTCTTCTTGGTTCTAATGTATTCACTGTAAAACTGAGGATCGATATCCATGAAATCCCCAAATGAATCGACAGGCTTGAGTGCTATTTCATCAGACACGGCAATCCTAATTTGCCTGCTCCCATTGAACCTACTGCTTTTATTGGCTCTTGAACCCTGAAAAGACTTATCACCAGACTCTCTCTGTCTTTGGATAACCACTCCGAATTCATGAGGGCTCTCATATTCATGTAAGCTCGGCTGGTAACTAACCAGCGAAAGTCCGTCGTGATTAAGATGGGTACCCAAATTTGCAGGCCTCTTTCTCTCTTCATGATCGCCATTAAAATGGTCGAATTCCCAAAACTTGCCCCCGAAAGCATCATGGTCACCTACTTGTGCAAGAGCCAATCTGTGCAAAGGAGACTCCCTGATTTGCCTTAGAAAGCTCTTCAATTTGGCTTGTCTGAACTTAAAGTCATTACAGAATGGCTCAGACAAAACTTTTTCGCTTTCACCTGCCTTTGAGGACTCTTCCCTGCCTCGAGATGAAATGTTGCGCCAGTGCTTTGCAGCATAACCAGCGCCAGCAGCTGCTGCCACAACCCATAAATCCATACTCTCTGTTCAGGTACATAAAGCTTAATCAAAACTCAGCCAAAGAGAAGATTTAGAACACGATAATGCGCGTCTTCAACTTTTCTTTTCCACTTTCACATGCCCAACTTCTTTACTAAAGAAAACTTGCTTGAGCGTTGCTTGCTCGCTCACTCGCATATAGGGTAATTCAATCACACAAATGGGTGGGAAAAATAGAAGATAACCAATTTACCTCATTTAAAATCAAGAAAATGAAGGATTCAAGTCGAAACCGATGGGTTGTCCAAAGACTGGAATTGAAGGCGATACAGCTGAGAAGATGCTGCCGTTGGTGAGAGGATGAAATTTAAGGAGTCAGGAACGGGAAGGAAACCCCATTAAAGCAAGAGATGACCAAGCCGAATTCGTCATGAGAACATAGAGTTCTAATTTTCTTTTCAATCCGTGTGAAGGCATTTGGGAAGTGAATCCATGAGAATTCATGTAATGACATACAAGATGGCAGGACATTCCAGGCCACTAGAACCGTTAGGTCCAGCAGCAACCAGACAAGAATGAAACTACACGGTTCAGAAAAGGTAACCGATGATATTTATCGTGGAGATTTAAGTTCTCTTCTCTACGTTGTCTGGTAGCATCCATGCAAGGGATTTCTTGTAATTTTCTTTTTGGCTTCATGTCAAATCCGGAAGGTGTTGTAGTGGAAGAGTCAAAGTTCTTACATATCGTGGAAACCGCTAGTTCGATTCGGATGAATCATTGCAGGAAGAGCATGAACGAGGTTACCATTTCAGTAGAGAACTCAATGCTCCGGGTAAAATTCCCTTTTGATATGACAAAATATTAGACAAATTTATCGGGGTATAAATTGATGAGATACAGAAGTTATTCAACAAATTAGAAGTGTACGATTAAGGTAGCTATTAAACAAACAATGCATAAATTTTCTGTCAATTACTGATTGTACGTACAGGCGAACTTGGGCACACATAGTATACCATCAAGAAGAAAATATACAGTTGCGTGGCTAGTTGACAAGTTCGTTCAATTCCCCATTTTTTGTTGGTTTAGTTGGATAAATTTCCCGTGTCTTAAGCAACGTATGATAACATTGCCGTTGACGTCTTCTCTATAATTAAGATAGACACAACCCTTTTGTCATCAATTGAAATTTAATCAACCCTTTCGGCTTTCACGGATATATGGATTCTGGAAGGGCCGCTGATCTCATTGAATGGTCTTGAAAGCAGTTGACAGGAGCGCTCATCTTCCTTGACATGTAGATATGATCCGTCAGAAATTTTAGTTTTTTATTTATTTTTTATATGGATACATGAATACGTAAATCCCCCAGATAAGCAGATGAGATGACCACGGAGACAGTCCCGACTTCCATTCACATCATCCGCTTCTGCTGCTAGTTTATTTTCTTAAATTTAATCGCAAGCCCACCAACACAAAGATGTGATTCATGATGTTACGTGACACGAAAACTGGCGAACCTTGACATACTTTTCATGCCGAAAACTCTAGAGGTTATGCAAATCAGGAATTCACATTAGTTCCTGAACAGAGAATCTCACAGCACATTCTGAAACCATAGGATCTAGTAACCAGAAAAATTTGCCTGATCTTGTCAACTGCGAAACCTTGTCATCTCCAGGAAAAGTTAAATAAGGCATTCAGCAAATCACCAAGTCCTCTCCAGGCGCATTGAACATTCAGATCAGAGGCAGCGAAATGGAGAGCAGAAGCCACCACAGCATCAATCCTATTATCACAAAAGCATTAAATTATGGGAAGCCCTGGTGACGGGGACACATGAGAGGAGATAACGCAGCAGCATTATGACATCGGCTATACATATCTTTCCTTCATTAAGCAGGACTGGAGTAATCCGCAGCATCAGCATAAAAATGTAATAATGATAATTGGATGGATTGAAGTCTCTACTTCAGACATAGTATACACAACTTAGGAGTCTAGCATAGGCCCTGCTCAAATTGTTATATATGATTTCTTGTCTACTAGATATTAGCCAAGAATATCTCTGTCGCCACATTATGCAGTGGCATTGTCGCCCAAGGAAACGTAACTGGGAGTGTTCACTTTTTTGTTGTATTGAATTGTGAAGCAATTTTGGAAAGAACTTTAATTTTACAATCTGAAGCATCCTTCCGCATTGCTGAACTGTGGTGACCGTTTCAATCACAAACAGACCTGACTCTACGTCTATAAGTTAGAACAATTAAAGTACTTCGCTTGAAAGCTTAATCATTCCGCAAAGTGAATTTTAAACAATTTATCTTGCAAACAAGAACTTTGTAGTAGGAGGAAAGGGGCAGAAAAAGGAGAGGGGGAAAAGTTTATCGGTGGAAAAGTAGAGAGCTGAGGGGGAAAAAGAAGAAAGGTGAGGCTACTTTCAGTACCTGATATGATGATCCTGGCTTGACTCTTCAGTCCCCATGTCCCACTCCAGGCAGATCCTATTCACATTAAACGCATAATCAGTATTAAGCCAAACAGCGCAAAGATTGAAACATTCTACTCCATCAGAGGAAAGGAGAAACAGAAATGACACAGCAATTGGAAATTTCAAGGCAAATGGCACAAAGCTCTCACTTGTGCTGCCTTCCATTATGAATTTTCCATACGTGCCACATAAGAGCAAGATTCACGGATCACGGACCATTAGACTGTATTGGGTTTTCATATGGGTACAAACCTCGGCCGAAACAGTTGTTCGTGGTATTCACACCGTTATGGCAGAGGCAAGCGAACGACTCGCCCACGCCGGAGAAACCGCAAAATCCCCCACTTGCTTCGCAGTCCGTGCACGCATCCATGGAGTAAGAATCGTTGTACTGCACGGAAATCCCGAAACTCCATTTCGAGGGATCTCCACGGTCGTCTCCGAACCCGTATATCGCGCTGTAAGACGAGCACTGGAGCTTCGGAAGGTCCAAAGCATAACTCGAACCGAACCCGGTCGGTGACTGGTAGACGCAGCAGGTGGACACTGGCGCGTTCTGCTGTAGCCCAATGCCGGCCACTCCCTTGCAAGAATACAGACCCCGGCAAACGCGAGAGCTCGAGCCGGTGGCGCACAGCTCCTGGTATGGATCGAACACGGGAGAGTTCGTGGAGCACCCGAGCAGCACAAAGATGTTGTTATCCATAACGCTGAACGGGCTGGCTCGATCCAGGCTGAAACTGCCGGAGTTCTGCATCGACTCGCAAGTCGACATCAGAGGGTCAGTGATGATCATTGTCCTGGCGGAGTAGTCGATCGAGGCTACATCATAAATCCCACTTCCGGTAGTGAACTCGAGCTTGCCAGTGGAGCTGCATCTCACGTTTCTAGCAAAGTCCGGGTGGCCACAGCCGAAGCTGGTGCCAAATGGGTACTTCACGGGGATGCCACCACAGGTGTTGTGACAGGTGAAGTTCATTGGAATGGCAGGGATGGAGGCAAACGTAGCCGGAAGAAAAGGAAGCAAGACCAAGAGATGGATGAAGAGCCATGTAACTGGAGGAGCTGACATCTGAGAAAAATGTGGGGGAGTTTGAATGTGGAAAAAGGGTTTAAGCAGTGAAGCAGATGGCTTGAGAGAGGGAGGTTTACGTTTGAAATGGAAGCAGAAGGTGGTTGATTCATCCTTTTCGGTGGAGATAATATCACATTTCAAACCCGCCATGTTTCCTGCATAAAAAGCAGAGCCTGCTTTGATAAGTGGATTCTAGCTAAAAGCAAAGCGAGCATCACGCGCTTTTTGTCAGGAACTCTGTGCAGAAGAGAAGGGCTAAAGAAGTCAGCAGAAAATGGTCTAGCTGGGTAACATCGAGAAGCTGTCCTCAAATATAGAGCATGCAACACATAATTATACATGGTACTTGAAGACAATAGTGACCATAAAAAAAATGTTTGCGCTGCAACTTTTTGTCAGGCTTATTGAAGATATAAACCGACCCTCGGTACCGAGTTTTTTTATATTTTTTATATATTTATTGATACGGTTTCTTACACAAGTCTACTCATATACTTCAATGAATTTCACGTTATCCACGCCAAAATCTAGCCTTCTTCCCAGCTACCAAACGCCACAAGATCTCATCTAATAACAGGAATATAACAACAATTTGGAAGTGTATCAAAGGGCAGTGGGCACTTGCAAGTTCTCATGTTAAAAACTGAGTTTTGTACGGAAGAGAATCATTAAGTGTGTCAAAAGATAATACATTTCTGAGGGGTTTGTCCACAATGCCATGCTTCTACGCACAGCAAAATTGTCGTGCACACGGTAGACAGTTGGACCAAGTGATTCAATCGCCATTGTTGGATTAACAGTAGGCTCAACAATTATTTCAATCAACCGTAAAATGAGGCGCGATCAAGTTGTTGTGCACATGCCCACGACATTGTGTAGTGGGTCACGGGAGAATCAACAGGTCTTCTTAAACATCAGAAGGGATGGAATATTACACGAAGTTCCCCATCCGTGACGAGAAAAATTTTGCTCTCCAAGAAATATCCGAAGAAAAATTAGGTCCACACACCCGGGGCATATTATTTCCGTCGTCCTTTTCATACTGGACATGATGGACGAAAGGTGACAAATTAAAAAGCCTTGTCAGGTTTCATTACTGATTTCTTCCCAACTTGAATCTTCCTCCTCTGTTCAATTTAAACCCTTAAACAGGGCAAAGACAGGATTTCCCGCCAGTGCCAGCAAGAAGTAAATGAGCTCTCGGTGGTCACCAAAGACACTGCTGGCAAGGCCTTCAAGAATATTTGAATGAGCATTAATCATCTGTTCTTGATCTTTTCCATCTTATGGCATCACCTGAGTTCATCAATTGTCAGTTGCAATATGCGATGAGCACTGCTGAAATGATCTTCTAGATGTGAGAGAGGAAAGGATCATCTGCAACTTACATTACTTTAGCAATTCCACTTTCATCGAGTTTCGCATCATAATCATCAGCCACACGAAACCATCAAAGTTCACGAGTGATAATGAGTTGACACAGTAACAACTATCTCAAGCATTTAGACCTGCCCAGTTCTTGAAAGCAATCAGTGCCTCCATTTTTCTGTGGTTTCTCTTTCTCATTTTATTTACTTTGAGCTTCTTATGGTTCTCCATGAAAGCTTGCTTGTACCTCCACTTGTCCACAAAAACTTTCATCTCCTGAGATTTCTCCACAACTTGCATGACCGCATCAAAGAAACCACCTTTAACCAGAGCATAAAGGAATGCATCAACCAAACTGTGATCAAATTTAATCCCTTTCTCTATGTCAGCTGAAACAATCTTCCTTTTAATCTCATTCCACAGAAGCAAGACGCTAAAGTATTTTTCTGCTGTTACATACCCATTAATCAGGGATGAATATGTTTGACCATTTGGTTCAAACTGCAAAAACACCATTCTTCTGAAAGTTCTCCTAGCATCTTCCAATCTTCCAGCTTTACAAAAGGCATGAATTATAGAATTCCAGTCGTGGGTGCCCACTTCAATCCGAGGATCCTCAACAACCTCATCCAAGAAGGCCGCCATCAACTCTGGCCGGTGATTTTCCATTAAGCCTGTCATTATAGTCAAGTAACTCCCTTTCAACTCTCTGATTCTTGCATCTCTCATATCTCTGAACAGTGAAAAAACCGACTGAAAATCTTGGCTCGACATAGATGCTTCTATCAGGGCATCATAGGTCTCCATATCCAATTGAAGCCCTGAACTACTAATGTCCATGACCAACTGAGTAGCCTCAGCTGTTCTATGCTCTTTGCAATAAGACCTGAGGATTGGCACATAGACCCCCAGCCCTGCAGAACCACCTTGAGCGTTCATTTCATCAAGAATACTATGTGCCTTATCTGACAGCCCGAGATTAACGCAAGCATTAACTATGCCATACCCAACCGAATGATCGGCCTCAGTTTCAGCAGCCTCCAACTTTTGGGTTTCGATGATCAAACGTGCTAATTCTTTGATATTACCATTCTTGAGAAAACCAGTAACTATTACAGAGAAAGTTTCCTCACCAAATTTTGCATCTTCCCCACTGCTCTCTTCCAGACTCCGCATTACAGTTCCCACAACAGATTCAAAGTTACCCACTTCAACATACCCGCTAATCAGATTACTGTAAAACACCCTTTTATTTGAAAGACCAAAACCACCCATCAAATTCTCCAACTCTGATATCTTTCCCTCAAGCCCCTTGACGGCATACAAATAAGCCAGAAACCCAAAGCTCGACTCATCCGGCCTTACACCCAAAACAGACATAGTCTCCACCACCTTTTCCGCATCAGCCACAGACTCGAGGTGTCGGCAGCACCCCTCCAATGCCGCATTACAAGCAGCCAAGTTGGGCCTCATAAAATCCAGCTTCTCATCCGAAGCAACCCTATAACTCTCCTCGAAAACCCGCAAAAACCCAACAAACTGACCGTTATCCCTACATATCTCAACAAGCAGGTTGCCCCACAGCTCAAATGGCATGAAGTACCTGTTCTTGAACATGCTCTTGACCAGAGCAAAGGCCGGGGCCGCCGCCCCGGCCCGCCTCATGGACTCCAGCAGCGCCGAGACGGTCCCGAACTCGATCAAATCAGGATCTTTCTCGATGAAGTAGACGGCGGAGGCGAAAGCCCTCTTGAGATTGTGGGTGTCGCCGAAGGAGGACAAGTGGGCGATGAGGGAGTTGGCGAGGGGCTTGCTGGGGGAGGAAGAGTGGGAGGTGAGAGCCTTGAAGGACTTCCAGGCGTCATCGGTGTCGTGGACAAGGATGGACCTGTGGAGGGCGGACTCGAGGGAGGTTTTCAGTTCTTGGGTCAAGGTCTGCGGCGGCGACGGCGGCGGCTGCGGCTGCGGCGGCGGGGGAGATGAAGGAGTGTCCTTGCGGCGGGAGAATAAGGAAGGCTGGAGGAAGGAATAGAGAGAAGGGGTCTCGGCTTCAGAAGAGGAGGAGGAGGAGAGTCTGCGTTGCGGCCGATTCAGATTCAGAGCTCTCTTCCACATTTTCCGTTCATTGAGAACGACTCTGCTCTGCTGCTTATCGTTCTCCCTCTCCCCCCCTGCCCCTCCCTCCTGGAGTTGCAGAAAATGGCTAAGTACAGAATGGGGAATGCTGAATCGCCGAGGCCCAAAATGCTATGTGCAGGAAAGCATCAAAAGAAAAATCATGATTAACACCACGAAAAATGATAAATTTCTAAAATAAATTTATCTCGCATTAAATAAATTTACTTTAAGATAAAAAAATCAAATTAGTATATTCCATTAGTTTCGGCTAAATTAAATTAGTACTATGAAAAATATCAAATTGATATATTTATATTGTTTAAAATTCTAAATTGATATACTTAATAATTGTCATATATCGTCATTTAATGAAAAAATTTGACCAAAACTACTATAAAGTAAATTTGCTGTGTGTACTAGTTTGAAATTTTTTGTGATATTAATTCTCATCAATGTTACGTTATTTAGTTATTATTTCATTTTGAAATTCTATCTTGATAGCTCTTTCATTTTTATTAAATAATTCTGGCATAAGTCATTCATCTGAAAATATAAATTTCTAGCTCCAGTTTTTTATTTGTTTGCTCAACAAGCAGATGCAAATTTTCGATGAATTCATTATGATAAATAAATATTTCAGTTTTAATAGAGAAAAAAAGGATTTACTATCCCATACTATTTTTATTTGTCAGTTTACGTATAGTAATAATAACCTGTTCATAGATTTTATATATAAAAAAAAAAGGTTTCTGCAGATATAAATTGTCAATAGGGAAAATGTAAATTTTCCATTAAGCAGAGACAGAAGAAAAAGTCGGGAGTCTTTCGGAAGTAGATGAGGTTACAGAACGTGAAGCCCAGCAGCCAGCACGTTGCAAGCAAGTACCACTGAACTGAAAACAAACGACGGCGAAGTGAAATCTGGTCTGACCGTTGTCTGTTCACGGCAGATTCAACTGCAAGGGAACTGATGCCATCGTCGGATGGTAATTCTGGAGACGGGACTATGATATTAGAAGAATGGAATGGCTCGTCTTCTACAAAGCTTTCAAGAACCGCCATCATCTCTGCTGCTCCTTCTCTTTCCATACAAAGGTCGCTTTTTTTTTTTTTTTTTTTTTTATCCGACCATTCACACTCCATCGCTTACATGTTGATCGCTCGAGTTCGGTGTTTAGCCGACCAAGGCTGATTTTTCTTTTTCCTGCAGATCGGGGAATCGATTCGGTCATGTCTGGAGACGTGTTCTTGAAGCATTTGTCCCTGAGGTTACTAGCTATCGTGTTTTAGCTCTCTATGATTGTTAATTTTCTCTATTTGTGTTTTTCGGATAATTGACTGTCTTGGGTTTGTTGCCTGTTGATCTCTCGTTGCTGGTTTCTGGGGAAAAATTTGATCTTTTTTGTGTGAAGTTGTGGAGTTTCTGACATTCCCTTGCGATTTTCATGGCGCTTTATGTGAATGCAGGGATTTCCTGGCAGTGTGACCCCTGATTATGTGCCTTTCCAAGTTTGGGATTCACTGCAGGTGCATTGAACTTTTCAATTAACTGGCGTAATCCAATTAATCTAATTGGCTCCATCAATCTTTACTACAAGAATTAATTGCGTTGGTTCCCTCTGTAGGGCCTTTCGACCTACATAAGGACCATGCTTTCCACTCAGGTGAGGCTCACTTCACATGAAAGTGGTCTGAAATTCTGCTGGTAATGCTATGCATCTGATTGCTTTGTGTTTTAATCACTTTTTAAGGCTCTTCTGAGTGCCATTGGAGTCGGTGAAAAATCAGCAACTGTTCTAGGTGCGACATTCCAGGTACTGCTAGCACTAGCTGCGGGCTTTCTTTTCCTCGGCTTAAGTTAACTGATGGCTAACTAGTTAACTATGTAATTTTGTCGCAGTGGTTTCTGAGGGATTTAACTGGCATGGTTGGAGGCATTTTGTTCACATTCTACCAGGTGTGCATTGATATCTTCTGCATAATGTCAACTATTCATTCTTCAGATAAATGGTCTTGCAAAGAGAATATGGTTGTTTTGGGGCACATTTTATTTTTTCCCTTTTTTGGCTCTAGATGTGACTTGATATGTGCTCCTTCAGAATGTGGGCTTTATTATTCGTATAGAATTCTTGATTGATGTTAGAGCTAGTAAATTGAGCAGTTGAGATGCTCCATACTCAGGGTTCAAATTTGGATAGCAATGCGAAAATGTGGCGTTTGGTAGCCGACCTCATGAATGATCTTGGTATGTCTTGAACTGCCAACTCTCTCTCTCTCTCTCTCTTCATTTTTATATCATTTTATCTCAACTTGAGCATACTCCATACCTCTAATGGCTCTAACTTACCTTTCATCTATTGCCTATCTTCAAATTCACTGATTTTTTTTCTATCATGCCTATGTGGTGATTCAATGTAGAAATTTTAGATTCGATGGGCTCTTTGCCTGTTCTTACACGTGTATCCTTTTTATCATACCTTTTAGCTCATTTATCATGCCAACATATGAAGAACATACTTCAAAATTTCTGTTGGGCTTTTACTGCCCTTAAATCTCTTATTCCAGCTAAGACTCCTGATTGCCAATTAGTGCGTAACTTATAGGAGTATGATTGATATTTGACACTCATTTTTAACCACCAAAGAACAAGAAATCTTACTCATTTTAACTAATAACATAATGCAGGGTTTACCTTCTTTCCTTTACTTCTATTATTTTCTTTCATTGCATATAATACTATAGTGATAGAATCACTTGTCTACTGCTATTATGACATGAAGCTGCACTCCATTAAGGGAGGAGATATGCTTTTTTGGCAGATATTGAAGAAGGAAAATTGGTCACTAGATGCTGTAATGTTGGTTGCAGGGATGTTGATGGATCTCGTCTCCCCATTGTATCCTTCAGCATTTGTTTTTGTTGTTTGCTTAGGAAGCCTTTCAAGATCTTTCAGTAAGTGCTTTGTTCCTTCAGAAACATCAATTATTGACATCTCGATTAGATAAAACCTTCAAATCTGTTAGTCATGCTATTCACTTGATTATTATGAATCTCTGTGAGATAAGTTCTTTTGGGCCATGTAGCATAAGCTACTGAAACTGCCGGTTTTGATACAACACTAACTTTTATGAGACTGTAAAATGAACTATCACTCACCAAATTATCAATTTTGCTTTCCCTTTTTTTTGGGGAATATATAATGGCAGTTAGAATGTCTAGTTGCAGAACAATGGGATACTACTGTACTAATGAGCATATTCCGCATTTTTCCTGATTAGCTGGTGTTGCTAGTGGAGCAACTAGAGCTGCTTTGACTCAGCATTTTGCCCTTCAGAATAATGCAGCGGATATATCTGCGAAGGTACTGTATGGCCATTAGGTATGCTGCTACACTATCATGCCCCATTTCATGTGCTATTGTCATTTACTAAACAGTGTGTTTGTTTCCATGCAGGAGGGGAGTCAGGAGACTGTTGCTACAATGATTGGCATGGCATTGGGGATGCTTCTTGCGCGTGTTACAATCGGTCATCCTTTACTTATTTGGTTTTCTTTTCTCTCACTTACCATTTTCCACATGTATGGTAAGTTCACTTGCTTTTCTCCATCATCTGGTGCTCACTTTTTCTTGTTTCCCTCAGCAAAGTTGGTTGCACATCTGAATAAGAGAACTAGAATCAGTTTAGTTTTAGGACTACCCAGGAGCTTAATCTAAATCTCTATGTCAACACAGTAACATACGATGTTGATGGTATCAACTTTCATTTATACAGCAGAACATGGTTTTGGAAAGAGATGCACAATAATTAGCCTGATCAAAAGAAAGTGCTTTGTTGGCATGTATACAACTTTCAGTGCCAATTTCTGGCAGAACTAAAACAAGGGGCAGTGATTTTGTCCAGTTTCTAAGAAAAAAATTATTTCACAAGCAGTTGTTATCAATTTGTGAATCTCTACCATTGTTCTAGATCTATGGGAAATCACTTCTTTTCTATTAAAGAAGTCTAAGATATAAATATCACAACTTCTGTAACTTGACCGTTTATTTTAAACAGCAAAGTTAACTAGTGAGGTTTTTTTTTCCTTTACTAATTGGCGGTACAACTTTTATTGTCCATATGTGCAGCAAATTACAAGGCTGTTCAGTGCCTTACACTGACTTCATTAAATGTCGATAGGAGTTCAATTGTGTTGCAGCATTTTATGAAAACTGGACAAGGTAATGCCTTTGGAAGTGCTATGATTGTGTTTAGATTATGTGGAGACAGTTGATTTGCCTGCATATTATTTTATCACCTTAGATTCCTTGATTTTGGACATAGTCTTCCTGACTTCGACTTTAACATGATAGTATTAATACTGGGAATTATTTCTCTTTATGGATTATATTCTCTTTATCCCTTCAAATAGGATTTTTAATTCCTTGCATAAATTTGTGGCAGTCCTCTCCCCAGCACAGGTTTCCAAACTGGAGCATATTTTGCCTACCTGGATATCTTCATGGGGCTCGAAGAAAGTGAAGTTGTTGAATACACAAATAAAATTGGGTGTGAGAGTCTCCTCTCTTGGGCAGCAGGAGATGTGAGTATGGATTGATTAATGGAACTTATTGAATTAAACTTAGTAATTAATCCCAACTTAAGGTAGAGATAAGTCTTGGAGATGAACGTTTATTATTGGGTGATGGTGGCTTTAACTGCTTAATAATTATAATGCTTTTGCAAAACGTAAGCATCCTGATTGCTCTTGATCTTTATCTTAGCTTTACCAAATCATATAATATGGCTTGATTAACCGCCCAAAAAATTGCTGAGTTGAAATGTTATTTCAGATGAGTTGCGTCAGTGCCTGTGAAACTGTTTTATGCTCTTAACATTCTTAACAGGATGATCCTTCTGCAGACAGCAGAATCTCATCGTTACAAAGGTGCAATTCTTTCTAATTTTTGTTGGTGGATTCATCTTTTGAAGAGAAATTACTTTATCATTTTGCCTTTTGATTGTGTAGGGAAGTACTTGATAGTTGAAAGGAACAAAGACATCAGCATTGTCATGCATAAAAGTGCAACAGCTGCCGATGTCTTGCAGTCATTTATTCATGCACTTGTGGAGGCATACCAGATAAATGATGATTCTGCACATTCAGAAAGCCAGACTTGGATGGAAAAAAATTACGAAGTATTTCTTGTGGAGGTACTGTCCAACTTTGTCATATCTCCCATTTGGATGGAGTAAGACAAATTATTGTTAGAAAAGTCAGATAATCTTTTTTGCATGTCCATTTTCACGATCATCACGTACTTGCCTCTTTGCCATCCCATCTACTTATAATTGTTGCATAAGATTCAATGCCAAACCTAAAGAGAAATGGTCAGGTTATGTGACTGCAACCGAGTCTAACTCGAGCCCTGCATGTCTTAGGTGTAAACGATTTTTCACCTTACAAAGAGAAGTTGGCAAATGCAAATAGTTCTAGCTGAATGGATAGAATGAAGCACTGAGCAATTGCTTATGTACAGACCATAATGTTGTATGGGATGATATATGGTATGAGCAGTTTGTTTTTATTTCGGGAAAAATGCTTTTTTTACACCTTCCCCTAATTCATTTTGCAGTTGAAGTCATCGGGATGGAAAACAGAACGCCTTTTAGCACCATCAATTATCTGGAGGGCTGACTGGATTAACAGTTCTGTTGATAAAAAAACTAGCTAGGCTCTTTCATCCATCAGCTATTGGAACAAACAATGAAAGGGAGAAAAGGTTTAATGCTTATTGGGCACCAGCATGCTTGTTAGGGACCACAGAAACTATGGGGCTAATGCATGGATTTAAATTACTTCCTGTGCTTTGATGTATGTACCACCAATCAGGAGTCAACTATGTTTGTGTTCAATCATCCTGGTGCAAATAGCAGCATGTGTCGAGGACCCGGCTGTAACTTATGGTAGAGACAGATATGCAATTCTCAACCATCAACTCATTAGGAGTTGGAATTTTGCATTATTTTTAGTGCTGAGTTGAAAGTTCATGACCATGTGGTACCCTTCCTGTTTCACCCTTTGATCTTGACGAACCAAAAGCAAAGTCTGGCTTTATATAGTTATTCCTCAGATGCCTACATCTGCTTCTGGATAATTTTTTCATACCTGTCCCCTTTTTTTGTGGAAGGGACCCTCCATGCATTCTACGTTAGATGCATGTCTGATTTTCTGCAAGGGATGTTCAGACCAAAGTACTGCACTTTTGGAATAAATTGCTTGTTTACAGGGAATGATTTGATAATGGTTTCATATGCAAGAGATGGAGCTGCATGGAATGGCCTTGCCCTCTAGTGCCTGGACAGCTATTGGTTGTTTGATTATATCTTGAATCTCTCTGTTAATGTTTCTTCTTCATCATTTATTACAAAAGCAAATTTGACATTAACCACTGGAACTTCTATCACAGAACAGACCAAACCAAGTCAGCCTTCTGGAATTTTGAGCATTTTGACATACTTGATGACAATTTAGTTCTCGAGACTTAAAAATTTCATACAGCATAGAATCTTTCAGTAAATGTTGAGGCTTATTTAGCTTGAAATGGATTTGACCTTTCAGAAAAAGGTATGTTGTGGTCAGACGAAATGATTTTGCAGCGGTCTGAAGTTTAGAGCGTATGAGCACGCCAGATCTACAAACTCCAGCACTATGGTTAGCCCGAAATATGGATGAATTGATTTATAATTAGACAGACAAGGAGTACTAAATACTAAACAGTGGAGACAGAAATCTCAGCTCCCGGGTTACCCACTGGCAATGTTTCCTCTATCCCCAAGTTGCACGCTTGCAGTACACACAATTATTGAAAGTAATTTAGATACATTTGATTGAATTTACACGACCAAGGAAAAGAAATTCAAAACACTACTAATGTAAACGTGTTACAAAGCAAAAGAAATGAACTGAAGGTCTACGACAAATAAATCCGTGTCATATCTGTCCACAGAAGAAGTTTAGTTTTACGTTTTGGACATTCACTTCCCCTTGGCAATCAATGTGGATCAAGCCCCGGTCCTGGTATCTACTTGCACTTTCTTTTCAACCAGATTGCCTTGAGCCGCCTCTTACCAAGACCGATCAACAAGTGATTGATTACTAACTGCTTTTGGCTTTCTAGGGTATCCATTGAAACTCTGTTTTCTAGGGTAATGTAGCAGCCAGGCTCATTTACGGTGCCCCGATGAGGCCATTAGGACTCCAACAGCAGCAATGAACATAAACAGCATACCGAAAAGTAAAACATAGGTTCTCCTCGATGATTTGCGGTATTCTCCAAAAATGAGTACGCCCCAGAAGGTGCTCACAAGTGGAAGCGCCTGCATAATTTAACAGATAAAAAGTTAGAAAAAGAAAAAAGTCATAGCATGAAAATGTTATAGATTGACCAGGTTGGCAGAATCAATTTGGGTTTTACTGTCAGTTCAGGCCACAAAAGCTAGGAAAAGTCTGCTCTCTACTCCTATGATCTCATGCTATATTGACACAGACAGAAACAAAAGTAGTTGGAAATGACTCTGAAACAAAATAAAAAAACTGAATGGAGACTCGGTTCTCAGTTCGGTTCAAGTCTTCAATAGTTTGGCCATGGCCGAAAAGTTTTAACTCTCAAGTGAAGTCAATTATTTTATTGGACTTATTCATTGGTGCCCTCTAGCTTGGTCAGCTAACCTGAACAGCATCTGCCGCCGCATAGCCTGCAGCTTGACCACCCATAAATTGCAGACCATTCCCAAATCCACACAAAAACCCAGCCAAGAGAGCCCATCCTCTTCCATTCCAATCGTTCAAATAAGCCTTGAATGATGTTTTGGGTAGATTGAGCACCGGCCGGTAAAGGAAGGTGATATTTAGAACGATAGCCACAACAAAGCATGATACAGAGAAATAGAAGAATGCTGTATAGACAGACAAGTGAGGAACCCCTTCCTTCAACGTGTGCCACTGGTCGTTTGTTGCCAAATTAAATGCCGGTGAGAAAAGAGAGAAGCAAAATCCAGCAAAGAAAGTTATGCCCAGTCCAAGTACAGCACTTCTTCCAAACACCTACAAGAATAAATATGCATTTCAATTATAGAGATGGAGAAACGCTAATACACTTCAATGTCATGATGCTAAAGGATTTGAAAGATGAAAAAGATATTAAACAAATTTGTTCCACAAGCATAGTTGAAGGGGTTTCACGAGCCTTTATAGATCTTCTGTTCTCTACTTCGACCAGAAAATCAGCAGTCCCTACTTTTGCCTTATCTGTGGATCCATTCCCATTTTCTACATCTTTTGATCCTGTTGTGCAAACATCATTAGTTAGGCTACAAATTTTTTAGCTTGTTGAATTAGAGAAGCAGCCATCACTCCAGAAAGTCTCTCACCTTCATTCGCAGTTGTGCCATTATATGCATCAATAGCCCTGAGGAAGATATAAAACGATTGCATCATGCATCATCTCTAAGTTAAAAGGCTATAACAGTTGTCCTAGAAATTAAAGTAATTGACATTAGTAGATCTTTCGAAATTAACAACACACATCATAGAGTAATCTCCAAATGGAAAATCCATTCACCTGCAAAAGTTCACTTTCGCTGTTCTTTTTTCCTCGCCTAGTAAAAGTTGCATGAGTAGGCCAACCAGGGATTTCGTATAAATTCCACAAATATAGGATTTTATTTCGTTCATTCAGTCTAAGAAGTGACAGAGGAGAGCAAACGTGTAGAGAGATGGAGTAGTTTGAAAGAGATACTGAAATAAATCTTCATGTGGATACTGACTCAACTTCATAGTGAAGAAATCCTTCTATCAAATGGTGATTAATCTTCCAAACTCCCAACAGTTATCATTTCACACATTTGAGTTTACTCATGCTCTTAATCCATAAACAAGCAGATGTACCTGGTGTCTGTTTTGCCATTGCCAGGAAGATTGTTCAGCTTTCTTTTATTATCAGTAGCATTTGATGCGTGAACAGCAGAGCCAAGACAAACTGCAATCAGGAAGCAACCAACTCCTGGGAAAAGAATCTCCGCTCTGTTTATTTTGTCATCCAGAAAGTAATTTAGGGTTGTGCCTGAGAAAAAGAATAGGATAAAAGAAATCAGCATCATGTTAGTTGTGCCACTCCTATTCATGCAATTCCAGGAGATAAAGTTGAATATCTTCATACAGAGAGACAAACATATTGACATGTGCAGTAGTACATCATGCATAAATTTTGGATTTACGCTTCAAAGACAAAATGTCTAAACTATATGAAAGATTAAAAAAAAATCTCATTGTTAAGTGTATAGAACCAAATTAATTCTTGCCATATCAATTGATGAATAAATCAAATCTTAGTAAAACTTGTCCATACATCAAGCATTTCTCTATAACTACACATTCATCACTGGCAAATACACAAGTAAAGGGAGATGGAACATGAAGAGACCTATAACGACTGTTATGCTGGAGGTAACGACTTCTGTCACTGACAAACCAACGAAAGCCCATGCATACTGGGTTGAAAGATTCCCAAGGCTAAGAACAACACCACCCGCCATTGCAAATAGAACCGATGACCAATTATCCTGCATCAATCAACTTACTGATATTAAAACTAGATGAAGTAATGTTGTTTGGTAATGTCACATGCATGACTGTGTATACTGCTTCTCCACCCTTAATATGTCCGGAGATAGAATTGTAGTATGCATCCATGGTATGGATGAACAATACATAGCAAAAGTTAGGTTTCATGTGACATTTGGGGTGGGCAAAGTGAGGATGAGCCATCAAAATTCACATAGATTTGTCTTAAAACCATTTCAAGGATGACATCAGAATGGATTATACCCGAAACTAATCAGCAAATAGACTGCTTTATCTAGGCATCTGCACTTAACCAGGTTTCTCTTGCCATATGTGATACCAAATGTTTGAAATAAAATTCATGGCTTTACACCAACTCAGTACTTTTGTTCATGAACAGAAAGTGAAGTCAGCAGACATGTCCGAGCCGGATGCCTCTTAATCAAAAACCAAGATTTTACATTCACAATTGAAAGCAAGGCTTCTCGGTCAATAAAGTGGAGAAATAGAACCAAAGTAGAAGTAAATTTTTAAAAGTACCACCAATCTGAACCAGACTTGCAATTATGCACGAACCACAGTGAACGGCAAATATTGAGTATTTCTATTAATTTAAAAAAGCCTTACTTCAAATTTGATAATTTCACTGATAAGTAACTGGTTCAATATTCATCATGGTACAAGACTCATTCTTTTCCAGTATCATTGTAATTGCGAAGTATATAATGAGATTTCCCATGTCCTTGACTTGGTCGGGTAGAAATCGCTACCTATTCCCCTCCTATATGTGCTTCTACTAAACCTCTTCTTCCTTTCCTTCTAATATACATTCCATCATCCTCGAATGACAGAGGAAGTCAAAAAACTCACCTGAGAGAGTTGCTGCAAGAAATTCGGTGCCTCTGTTGTTCCTGCATGGATCTCACCAAAGGTGAAAGCAATAATCACAGCAGCCAAGAGATTGGTGATCGTGTAATCTAGGTAAGTGTGTTGCGGAAGGCGGCCTCGCCTTTCGAGAAGAGTTAATAGAGCAGGCCATGTCCCCAAGAAGAAGAGGGAGAGCAACATGCACCCAATTGCGCCTCCTTTACTCTCCACCAGATACATTGTTAGCCAGCTCGCTTGCCCTTGGAAACAATTTTCTCTGTTGGAAAAACTAAGGCGGCCGGAGTTCCTTGAAACTCCTGTTGGAAAAGGTAGCAAAAAAGGGAAGTTAGCAGCTCTTCTTTTGGCCTCCTTGTTTATTCCCTAGAGGACTAGTTTTATAGGCCAGAAAAGTCAATCCGTTTGGGTTAGATTGTCCAAGACGTTGAGAAAGCTACTACAATTGAAGACTCTCAAACACAAACAGGTTAATAAGAGTCAAGACAGGCAGTTGCTAAATTACGATGCTCATTTTATAAGAAGCATGCCGCGGTCATTGGATTGCAAGAAATAGGACAGAACATAAAGTATCATCAGCCCACACGCATGCGACAGCAATTAATCAAAAACGTTGATTTCACTGGCCAAGAGAAAATGATATTAATTGATTCTTTTAGAGATGGCATAAGACCTGCAAATAGCAGAAGCAGAGTATAACAGACAAAGAGAAGCACGGAATTGACGGAGTCCAAATTGCTTATTTCACTCTTCATTAAGAATAATCTTACAAAGGAAAAACAATAAAATAACTTCGGCATTATCTCAATCGCCCTCCAAACTCTTCCCAGCTAACACCGGCAGACGAAGAACAAGGAAGAAGCGTTCAGGCATCAAACATCTGCCCGGACCAGAAAATAGTAAAACTTTGACTTTCGGAGAGGGGGATCAGAACTAACCAAACCCAAGTGAGATTAAGCTGCGAAATCACTTTCCGGGGAGACCCAACAGGCCAAAATCAAGAACCCAAACACCGGAACAATCAAAAGCCCGGATTCTCCCCGCCGGGCACTCGGAATCCGCTAGTGTTGTCTATAGCATCACGAAGAAGGACCCAACACCTCCGTTTTGCGATGACCAGATAATTCGGTCCCGAAATGCAAGCCCCTGAAGATGCGAAAGAGGGGAGAGATTCTTGAATGGCTCAGCTCAGCTGGGATACTAATAAGCATTCCGTTGAAGGAATCTCCCCTGAGCTGTAGGCTGATGCAATATCCAGCTAAGGAATCCTAAACAAGGATTCTTTCATGATTCGAAACGTGTTATTTTCCTTTTTTTTGGGCTGGCGGGCCGTGGTGTGTTTCCCAACTTTCCACGCCGTTTACCGCCCGGAATGAAGGGAGGGAAGAGGAGAGGGACGTTCGGCATTCGGTCAACGCGTGCCATGGGGTTGCTTTCGGGTGGGGTTGCATCCGAACAACAGGTGGGGACGATCTAACGCCTTTCGATGCATCGCCCGATTGGTTGATTGTGACTAAGCATCTGGCACAACCTGTAACGACCTATTGTGACGAAGTGATGGCCGGGACCCTTGGACAAAGAGCGACACTTAACAGATTTTTAGGATGATGAAGGTCTAGGAAGAATTGAATTAGACACCAAATAAGGTAAGGGGGTGTGCCCATGATGTTTTGCTTTGAAAGTTAAGCTTGCTTAGCCTAAAACATTATCAGGATGGATGACCTCTTGGCAAAAATGTCTATTTATAACATGAGGCTAGGTATGGGAAAAGCCAAAACAAGAGATAATTCTAGCGAGTTAATTTAGGATATAACATAGATTATGGAAATGATGTCCAATTTAGCATCACAGGAATTTCATGAGACCCTAGTAAAGATGTGTTATGGTCCCACATTGATTTTGAAAAGGACTAGTCGTCGGTTTATAAGTGTGAAGAGAAGTCTTACCTTCATTAAGATCCACTCATTCTTCCTTCTAAAGTCTATTCTAGGATGTGGCTGTGGCGATAGTTTTTTGTTTGCTCCTGATTGTAATAGGACGTGGTGACAATGTCCTGATTGTAATAGACATGGATGGAAGCAAGTTCCTTCATCGATCCAATGAAAATGCAATTTGTAGGTACATGAGAAGGATCAGTGTCATCCAATCACCTTTTTGCTCCTGTTGCTTATTTCTTTAAATAGAAAGACACTAAACAATGACCTTCCAATTATGCTGAGGCTCATAATTTAGTTTGGAATCTGTAATTTTTTTCTTATTTGAAAGAGGTGGTTCTTTGTGACACGTATCTTATCATTAAGTGAACTCTGTGGTGTTACAATTAGATCCATCAAATGAGTGGGTCCAGTCAAAAATGGTTTGACTTAAATTGACTCATATAATTCGTTTTAATCCATTTTATATATAATGCAGATTTAGCGAGTTACACTCAACCTGACCTAAGAACCATATTTAGTAATTTTTCTCCTTAAATTGTCGCCTTTGAAGAATGAGCAGCTTTTTTGAACAAAAAAAATGGGGTTACTCTATGGACCGGCTTCATATTTAATTTGGGTTGAAAGTAGACCACTAACTAACCAAAAACACCCATCTTTTATGGGCTTTATCTTTCAAAACCCATTTATGACTTATATTTTTAAGATGATCTACATATGACCCATTTAAATAAACATGGGTTAACATATGGGTTTGCAACCTATTTTGACAGCTCAAGTCGCGACCTTTCCAAAGATGAACTACTTTCTCCCAAACCCATACAATGCTAACTTTAGGGTTTTCATTTAACTAATTAAGTAAGTAAAACAATTCATTTTGGGTTGTCAATAGTCTATTATGGAACAATTAGTAATAACATTTTACTTATGCAAATTAGAAATTTCGTAGATACGGGACTTAATTATGATAAATAAATCCAATGCCTTTTGGTATCTTTTCTCTTACTTAAAAATAAAAAATAATAATATATATATATATATATATATATATATATATATATTATTTTGCAAGCTATCTTTATCAATTTTGATCCTTAGCCATGAACATGCAATGAGTGATCATGCAGTGCGTAAACAAGTCATGTAGTACTTAGTAATCAAAGCGACAAGGTGCAAGAAAATTATCATACCTTAAACCACTAATGAGAATATGAATGCAACATGATGTTTGAACTAACTATCAACATGAAACATATACTAAAGGTAAATATCATGAAAAACTTCAAATTGATACACTTGTAACAAATTTACTTTTGAATTAATTTTTTGATCATAAAAAGTTTCAAACTAATATATTTGTGATATATTTACCCTTTGTTATTTTTCACTATAGTTTCCGTTAAATTAGATTCATATCACAAAAACTAACAAATCGATACACTTATAACAAATAAATGATAAAATCTCAAATTGATACATCTTTCAACCGCCACTTATCATCTAACTTAATAGGTAAAATTTAATGAAAACTAACGAATGATCAATTTGTTACAAGTGTACTAGTTTAGAGTTTAAAAAATTAGTTTATGGTAAATATGATATGTGTGTACAAATTTAGAGTTTTTCGTGGTATTAACCTTTTTTTTTTGTATATTCCTTTTTATGACTAAACATTATATTAATTTAAATTTCCTAATGCATGAATGTAATTTAATCTACATTCCATTATTACTTGAATTATAACTTCACACCTAGTGGCTAGTTCCTACCTTGGAATCAAAAATCATATCTTGCTTAGTCTTGGAATTGGATTGAACTGACCGATTAGGTTCAGTTCTCCAGTGGTTCCAAAATCGACATTCAATAACTGCAGGAAAGTGATGGTCGAAGGCACGATTCTGACTGCGAGGGAGGGCCGAAGGCGCCTGGCTAGGTTGGGACTGTGAGGAAGGGCCAGAGGAAGAGCAGAGATCGAGGCAACCAAGTTGACCACGATTGCGATGTGGTGAAGGAGGGCTAGAGGTGAGCTTACAACTGCGAGGGACAATCGAAGGTGAGACCATGATTGGCGAGGTCGCGAATGACCACAATGAGGTGATTAAGAGAGAGCAAAGATCGAGAGGAAGCGAATCATGAGTGCAAGAGAGGAGGAGGTGGCCGAGCATAATTTACTCTTTTACTTTTAGAACGAAGGGTAGGAAAAAAAATAGGGTATATCAATTCGGTCCAGGTGATCTAGATGGGTGGATTCAAACCTGGAACTAGGAATTTGATCAATATTCATGGTTTCAAATTATGGCAATTGGAAATCACTTAGAATTTAATTGGTTTGGGCAGTTTTTAGTTTGAACGGTTCATTTTGTTCAATCCTACTTAACATGCATGACTTATTAAACTAATGACATGTGACATAGATTATTTAAATGCAACCTATATGAGATCTAATTATAATGACAGGCAAAAGGATTATGAACTAATCGTGGTTATTATAAAACAAATATTATATGAGTTATGCATGCTATATATCTTTTTAGATTTTCTTTTGTGTTGAAAAAGGATTATGCCTAAATTATATGATATTAAATCTTAATCACAGAAAAAAATCTTAATATAAATTAGTTTACTTCATTATTCCAAAATATCTATTTCAAACTTAGATGGATGTAATCTATCCCAAATGCAATGTAATTTTTTTATGCGTTTTTATGAATACAATGTTTCCCATCAACATATAATTTACGGACCCATATAATTAAATATTCACCACGACTAAAACAAAAAGCATATTAATCAGGAATCAAATCTTTAGAAAACATATTAATCTCAAAGATCAACTCCCCAATTATGAATCAAATATATGCAATATATTGATATGAGAAATGATCTATTCGGGAATATAATCCAAATTATGCAATCAAATATTCGAATTAAACAAATAAATAAGGGATTCAACCTTTAATCTCAAAGATCAAATCCCTAGTTGTAAAGCATATATATGCAATTTATCAAACTAGAAATTTTGTTATTCAAGAAATACCTCAACTTCACACTAAATCAAATTAGGATCAGATAATTTAAATTAGACAATTAAATATTCTAATTGAACAAATGAATTAGGAAGTTACCTAAATTGGACTTTGATCCAATGATGACCGGCGACGGGGTTCACGGTGAAGCACGGCAAGAGGTCAAAAAAGGTTCACCCAAAGCAACCCACAAGAAATGGCAGCGAAGGAGGTTCCAGGCACGGCAAGGGCTCGAGTCACGGTGACAGCTGTGGAGCGCAGAAGATTGCAGGAACGTCGTCGAAGCAGCTAGGACAATGCCGGGGAGGATTGGTACTTGGCGGTGCTATGGCATGACAGTGGAGGAGCTCTGGAATCAATGAGACTCGCTGGATTGACACTGGAGCTGTAGGGGTGCCGAGAAAACTGCTGGGTACATTGCTGGTGCGTTAGCCCTAGATTGAAGTCTTGCCGGGATCGACGAACGGAGGCAGGACTTTGCAGTAGCAGGCAACGTTGCTAGACGTTAGAAGGCTTGCCAGAACTGCAGGGACTCTGGAAAAACTACAAGGAAAGCTGAGGCACGGCGGCTCCGTAAGGACTGCAAGTTGCCGAAGTCATTGGAAAGCTGGCAAACACAGCAACAGACGGTGGGGATGCTAGGGCGGCGACGCTTCAGGAGAGAGCTCTTGTGCATGATTTGCACGTTTTCTCTATGCGTATTTTTTCTGTTCTCTAACTTCAACCGTCAACCGTAGTTGTGAACAACCCATAATGAGTTCATACAGAATTACAAGAATTAAGGAATATCCTTAGCTTCCTATTTCGAATTATGTGATTTTTCTTATCAGGAAATTAGGACACACTCTTTATTATTTCAAAATTCTTAAAGACAATAATATCGTTATTACAGAATATGATTAAAGATCCAAATCAAGCACTCCCCATGTGCCTACCATACAATTTTTGGCCATCATGAGAGAATAATGGGCTTGGCCGAATTTCTCACTCCCGTGGGTTGGTCCAAAAATATATTCAAGTGTGGAGCCTAACTGTCCAAATCCATTTAGCTTCAATCCAATTAAAATGCAATTCGTGTGGGCTTATTATTATTAAATAGCTCCTAATTTGCAAACACAAATCAATAGCGTTTTTGTTTATGGGTTAGGGTCTATTCCTACTTTTCTATACAATAAATATTTCAATGAGACGTCAAAATTCATATATCAACAAATGTTTTGGCTATTTTTAGTTAACTTAATGATTGTCTTAATAGCACTTGACAACAATATCCTTTTCACTCAAATTTCGCCTTTGGAGCTTCAATAACTTCTACAGGACAATTCCAAAAATGTACGTCGAATTTTATTAATGGCCATTTACATACACTGATTTTTTGAAAGTACCAAACACATGCAAGTTTTATCTTTGGCTACCACTTTACACCTTCTTATGATCGTGTTCCTATTTATGAGAATGCCATATCCTTGCGAAAAGTACCCACCCTCCCATCCTAGATTTTCAAACCCACAAAGAGCACTAAAAACCAACCCAAAATCAAATCACTCGAACCATAGGTAAGATGTCGAGACAAATTTGTAAGGAGGGGTAATTTCATTTTTTTTAGTGTCAGGATTTACTTAGAAGATTAATAATATCCATAATAGTAGATATATGTAAGTGGTCATTAAGGGAATGAACAGTAATCATTTTCTTCTCGAGAAAACTTGTTGATTACAAATAAAGTTTTCGATTTCTAATCCCTAGATGAGTTTCTGAGCAAAGACGTACGTTTGATAATAACACAAATTTTTTATTTTTATAGTAGAAATTCATTTAATATGCCTTAAAATTTATAGGCGATAGGCAATCGGTCGGTTGGCGAAAGGCGCCAGCCAACATGCAATGTTGGTGAAAGTTGAAAGAAGTTTTTATTTTTGTTTCTATTCCAAAATCAGAAAAGCAGAAAAATTTTATTTCTATTTTTGTTCCAAACTTATTTCTATACTAAAAATTTATTCCAAAAATTGAAAAATGAAATTGAATTACTAAACGGATTTTTGTTAGAGGCATGCTTCTAGAATAGCAAAATAGAATAGTTATCATTTATATCTTTTGTCCAAAATAAGAAGCTGTCAATCATCAATAATAGTGATATCCTCGCTTTTAATCATCAATAATAGTGATATCCTGGCAATTTCGACGTGAGCTCAACTTGTTTAGAGAGTGGGGCTTCAAGCCCTCAAAAAGACCTTTTAGACTCTTCCACTTCAAGAATTTTTTTTTCGTTTTTTGTGTGGGAATTATAAATATATTTCCCTTCCTTGTTTCAAGAGAAAGCTTTTGAGGAAATCAAGGGTCGGCATAGCAAGCGAAAACTCTCAATTTCTTATTTTCATTTTCCAAAATGGAAATACCCATTTGGGTATCTCTAAACTGGCAATTGATACTTTTATTTATATTATACTCGTTCACATGCAAATTACCAAACATAACCAAGCACGACTTACTTTCAAAAACCAAAAAACTCGAACCAAAGAAAAATTCATTGGAGTTATCAGTCATCGAATCATAGGCATCAGTCATCCTAGAAAAAAACATATGGGAGATAAGATTTGCTGGGGATATCTCAATGCATATTAAGCCAAAGCATGTCAGTCCTTCAACTTAATTAAAATCACCCATTTGAAGTTTTTCGTCCTTTCCATTTTTTGTGGTTACGTTTTTCTTTTTTGGGCTGAAAGATATGATCTTCAAGGAGGACTGATAAGACAAGACTATTCTTAGCCCCCAGAATCCTCAATCCTCGCTATAAAAGCGAAGATGAAGCGGGGCTGGGGTTCCTCGTCGCTTGGCATCTCCGCAACTCCCTCTCAACTCGGGTACCGCTGCGTTCGCTCGCCGTCAGCGAAGATGGTAACAGTCGCGTTCTCTCTCTCTCTCTCTCTCTCTCTCTCTCTCTCTCTCTCTCTCTGTGCATACATGGGACGGCTGAGAGTTGGGTTTTGTGTTCTGGGATGTCTTTGGAAACGGTGATATGCGGATGTCTCTGTCGGCTTAACGCGTGCTCTGTTCTTTCGTGTGTTTATCTTGGGTCTGTGGACGTCGCACGAGACGTTCAGGATCATGAAGAAGTTGGCGAAGAAGATAAGGCAGAACAGGCCCATTCCTCACTGGATCCGCATGAGGACCGACAACAACATCAGGTTCGATCTTGTCGCCGTCGCTTTCCATTTGTTTTTCTCATCGTCAGTCGGCGTTATTAGAGAGTCGAGTAGTGTGGGACGTGATCCGGGAATGGTTCCGCTCCCAGAAGGCCAGGGGGAGTGCCCACCGTTACGTCCACACTAACAACACGGCGGCCGAGCTGAGGCTGCCGCTCAGCGTGCTGGCTTGCTCCCTCGCCCCCATCCCGCTCACTACCCTGCCCCACCATCCCCTCCTACCCCTGTTCCATCCCCATCCGGAACTCCATGGCCCATTTACATCCTCAAGCAGTGCATGGCCGCCACCGGCTGCTTCCACCCCCGCCGCTGCTGCACCCCCATCACTGATGTGTACGCCGCCGCCCCGTCAAGATGGCCTGCTGCGAGACCGAGCTCTCCCCCAGCAAGTCCGTCAAGTGCCTTGGCCCCACCCGACCCACCCCCACCACGGCAGCTTCGTCATCTGGCAGATGACCCCCGCCTTGTGGTCCGTTGTTTAGACCGTATGAGCACACCAGGTCTACGAACTCTCTAGGACTATGGTTAGCACGAAATATGGATGAATTGATTTCTAATTAGACAGACAAGTGGTACTAAATACTAGACAGTGGAGACAGAAATCTCAGCTCCCCGAATTCCCATTGGCAATGTTTCTTCTTTCCCCAAGTTGCAGACTTGCAGTACACACAATTTATTGAAAGTAATATAGATCCATTTGATTCAATTTACACGACCAAGTGAAAGAAATTCAAAGCACTACTGATCTAAACGTGTTACAAAGCAAAAGAAATGGACTGAAGGTCCATGACAAATAAATCCGTCACATCTGTCCCCAGAAGAAGTTTAGTTTTATGTTTTGGACATTCACTTCCCCTTGGCAATCAATGTGGATCAAGCCCCAATCCTGGTATCTAATTGCACTTTCTTTTCAACCTGGATTGCTTTGAGCCGCCTCTTACCAAGACCGATCAACAAGTGATTGATTACTAACTGCCTTTGGCTTCTTTCAATTGCTACATCCAGCCTTTTCATTATATATGGCCATTGAAACTCTGTTTGATAGGGTAATGAAGCAGCGGGGCTCATTTACGGTGCCCTGATGAGGCCATTAGGACTCCAACTGCTACAATGAACATAAACAGCATACCAAAAAGTAAAACATAGGTTCTCTTCGATGATTTGCGGTATTCTCCAAAAATGACTACGCCCCAGAAGGTGCTCACAAGTGGAAGCGCCTGCATAATGCAACAGATCAAAAGTCATGGGATGAAAATGTTTTAGAATGACCAGGTTGGCAGAATCGACTCGGGATTTACTGTCAGTTCAGGCCATAAAAGCTAGCAAAAGTCTGCTCTTTAGTCCTAAGATCTCATGCTATATTGACAATGAAAGAAACAAAAGTAGTTGGAAATGATTCTGAAATAAAATAAAAAATAAAAAACTGAATGGACACTCGGTTCTCAGTTCGGTTCGATTCTTCAACAGTTTGGCCATGGACCACAAAGTTTTGACTCTCAAGTCAAGTCGATTATTTTCTTGGACTGATTCATTGGTGCCCTCTAGCTTGGTCAACTAACCTGAACGGCGTCTGCCGCCACATAGCCTGCGGCTTGACCACCCATAAATTGCAGACCATTCCCAAATCCACACAATAATCCTGCCAAGAGAGCCCATCCTCTGCCATTCCAATCGTTCAAATAAGCCTTGAATGATGTTTTGGGTAGATTGAGCACTGGCCGGTAAAGGAAGCTGATATTTAGGACAACAGCCACGACAAAGGACGATACAGAGAAATAGAAGAATGCTGTATAGACAGACAAGTGAGGAACGCCTTCCTTCAGCGTGTGCCACTGGTCGTTTGTTGCCAGATTAAATGCCGGTGAGAAGAGAGAGAAGCAAAATCCAGCAAAGAAAGTTATGCTCAGTCCAAGTACAGCACTTCTTCCAAACACCTACAAGAATAAATATGCATTTCAATTATAGAGATGGAGAAACGCTAATAACTCGTGTCATGATGCTAAAGGATTTAGAAGATGAAAAGGATATTAAACAAATCTGTTCCACAAGCATAGTTGAAGGGGTTTCACGAGCCTTTATAGATCTTCTGTTCTCTACTTCGACCAGAAAATCAGCAGTCCCTACTTTTGCCTTGTCTGTGGATCCATTCCCATTTTCTACATCTTTTGGTCCTGTTATGCAAACATCATTAGTTGGGCTACAAATTTTCTAGCTTGTTGAATTAGCGAAGCAGTCATCACTCCAGAAAGTCTCTCACCTTCATTAGCAGTTGTGCCATTGTATGCATAAATGGCCCTGAGGAAGATGTAAAACGATTGCATCATAGATCGTCCCTAAGTGAGAAGGCTATAACAGTTGTAGTAGAAATTAAGGTAATCAACATTAGTAGATCTTTCGAAATTAACAATATACATCATACAATAATCTCCAAATGGGAAATCCATTCACCTGTGAAAGTTCACTTTTGCTTTTCTTTTTTCTTCGACTAGTAAGAATTGCATAAGTAGGCTGACTGGGGATTTCATATAAATTCCACAAATATAGGCTTTTATTTCCTTCACTCAGGTAAAGAAGTGACAGAGGAGAGCAAATTAGGAGAGATGGGAGTAGTTTGAAAGAGATACTGAAATAAATCTTCATGTGGATATTGAGTCAACTTCAGAGCGAAGAAATCCTGCTATCAATTGGTGATTAATCTTTCATTTCACACAGTTGAGTTTACTCATGCTCTTAATTGATAAACAAGCAGATGTACCTGGCGTCCACTTTGCCATTGACAGGATGATCGTTCAGCTTTCTTTTATTATCAGCAGCATTTGATGCGTGAACAGCAGAGCCAAGACAAACTGCGATCAGGAAGCAACCAACTCCTGGGAAAAGAATCTCCGCTCTGTTTATTTTGTCATCCAGAAAGTAATTCATGGTCGTGCCTGAGCAAAAGAATAGGATAAAAGAAATCAGCATCATGTTAGTTGTGCCGCTCCTATTAATGCAATCGCTGGAGATAAAATTGAATCTGTTCATCCAAAGAGACATAAATACTGGCATGTGCAGTTGTACATTAGGTATGCATCAATTCTGGAATGATGCTTCAAAGACAAAATGTCTAAACTATATGAAAGACTCAAAAGTCTTGTAGTTGAGTGTATTGAACCAAATTAATTCTTGCCATATCAATTGATGAATAAATCAAATCTTTGTAAAACTTGTCCATATATTGAGCATTTCTCTATATAATTACACATTCATCAGTGGCACAAATACAAGTAAAGGGAGATGGAACATGAAGAGACCTATAACGACTGTTATGCTGGCAGCGACGACTTCTGTTACTGACAAACCAACGAAAGCAAATGAATACTGGCTTGCAAGATTCCCAAGGCTAAGAACAATGCCACCCGCCATTGCAAATAGAACCGATGGCCAATTATCCTGCATCAATCAACTTACAGATATTTAAACTAGATGAAGTAATGTCATCCTGTAATGTTGCATGCATGGCCGTGTATACTGCTTCTCCTCTCTTAATATGTCCGGAGATAGAATTGTAGCATGTATCCATGGCATGGATGAACAATATATAACAAAAAGTTAGATTTCATGTGACATTTAGTGTGGGTAAGGTGAGGATGAGCCATCAAAATTCGTATTAGTCTCAAAACCTTTTCAAGTATGACATCAGAATGGATTATACCCGAAACTAATCAGCAATTAGACTGCTTTATCTAGGCATCTGCACTTAACCAGGCTTCTCTTGCTTTATGTGATACCAAACGTTTGAAATAAAATCCAAAGCTTTACACCAACTCGGTACTTTTGTTCATGAACAGAGTGAAGTCAGCTGACATGTCCGAGCTGGATGCCTCTTAATCAAAAACTAAGATATTACGTTCACAAGTGAAAGCAAGCCTTCTCGGTCAATAAAGTGGAGAAATAGAACCAAAGTAGAAGTAAATTTTCAAAAGTACCACCAATCTGAACCAGGCTTGCAATTATGCATGAACCACAACGACCAGCAAATATTGAGTATTTCTAGTAATCCAAAAGGCCTTAGTTTAAATTCAATAATTTCACGGATAAGTAAGGCTAACTGGTTCAATATTCATCAAAGTACAAGACTCTTTTCCAGTTTATCATTGTAATTGCGAAGTATATAATGAGACTTCCCACGTCCTTGATTTGGTCGGGTAGAAATCGCCGCATATTCCCCTCCTGTATGTGCTTCTACTAAACCTTTTCTTCTTTTTCCTTCTAATATACATTCCGTCAACCTCAATTAACAGAGGAAGTCAAAAAGCTCACTTGAGAAAATTGCTGCAAGAAATTCGGTGCCTCTGGTGTTCCTGCGCGGATCTCACCAAAGGTGAAAGCGATAATCACAGCAGCCAAGAGATTGGTGATCGTGTAATCAAGGTAAGTGTGCTGCGGAAGGCGGCCTCGCCTTTCGAGAAGAGTTATTAGAGCAGGCCATGTCCCCAAGAAGAAGAGGGAGAGTAACATGCACCCGAGCGCACCTCCTTTACTCTCCACCAGATACATTGTTAAAGAGCTCGCTTGCCCCTGGAAATAATTCCTCTGTTGGAAAAACTATGGTGACTGGAGTTCCTTGAAATTCCTGTTGGAAAAGCTAGCAAAATGGGAAGTTAGCAGCTCTTCTTTTGGCCTCCTTGTTTATTCGCTAGAGGACTAGTTGTATAAGCCAGAGAAGTCAATCCGTTCGAGTTAGATTGTCCAAGACGTTGAGAAAGCTACTACAATTGAAGACTCTCAAACACAGGTTAATACGAGTCAAGATAGATACTAAATTACGATGCTCATTTTATAAGAAGCGTGCCGTGGTCATTGGATTGCAACAAATAGACCGGAACAAAAAGTATCATCGGCCCATACGCATGCAACAGCAATTGGTCAAAAGCGTTGATTTCGCTGGCCAAAAGATAATGATATTAATTGATTCTTTTAGAGATGGCATAAGAACTGCAAATAGCAGAAGCAGAGCATTGCAGACAGAGAAGCACGGAATTGACGGAGCCCAAATTGCTTATTTCACTCTTCATTAGGAATAATCTTACAAAAGAAAAACAAGAAAGTAACTTCGGCATTGTCTCAATCGCCCTCCAAACTCTTCCCAGCTAACACTGGCACACGGAGAACAAGGAAGAAGCGTTCAGGCATCAAACATCTGCTCGGAGCAGAAAATATGAACAGTTTGACTTTCAGAGAGGGGTATCAGGAACGAACCAAACCCAAGTGAGATTAAGCTGCGAAATCACTTCCCGGGGAGACCCAACAAGCCAAAATCAAGAACCGAAACACCGGAAGAATCAAAAGCCCGGAATCTCCCCGCCGGGCTTTCGGAATCCACCAGTGTTGTCTATAGCATCACGAAGAAGGACCCAACACCTCCGTTTCGTGATGATCATATAATTCGGTCCTGAAATGCAAGCCCTTGAAGATGCGAAAGAGGGGGAGAGATTCTCGAATGGCTCAGCTCAGGTGGGATATAAATAAGCATTCTGTTGAAGGAATCTTGCCTGATCTGGAGGCTGTTGCAATACCCAACTAAGGAATCCTAAACGAGGATTCTCTCATGATTCGAAACTGTTGGAAGATATGCGATATCTGATCTCGATTGTAATTGATACTCCAAATAAATCAAGATTTTTTCAATATCGGATCTGATTTATTTGTTTCCTTTCTTGTACATTTCTTGTATTATAAATAGCATCAATTGTACATTGAATAATATAGAATACAAAAACATTTTTTTCACATTCTATCTTCTATCTTCTGCTTTTGTTCCTCGCTTCCTTTCATGGTATCAGAGCAACAATCTGCTCTTAATTGCTTCCGCTGGATTGCTTGTTGACCGGAGGTTTTGACCTGCAAACAGAACAAACACTCCGGCAAAGGAATCAATTTTTCATTAAAGAGACAGAAGACAGAATTTTTTATCCATAATGGCTCGTGATCTTCCATCAGACTCGGAGCATGTCATCACATCAGAAGCCCAAGATCAACACTCGTCGACCCAAATCCCTGGTGACCAGCAGCAAACCCAGACTCAGACAAGTATGGGGCAGCCCATCACGGGCCAGCCCATTGTGGGCCAGCAGCCCATTTCGGGCCAGCCCATGGGAGGCCATCCTTACCAATGGGTACCTTTCCCATTTTATTTTGGGTCAAGCCCAAATCCATCACTGCTTGGGAATGTGGGCTACCAGGGATTCGCCCAAACCCATGGAAGCCCACCAACCAATAATGGGGCAAACTTCACCAATGGGCCTCGGATTTCACAGACGGGCGGGCCAGAAATTCCGATCGTAGATGTAGGGCAGTCAAACGGGTCGGGAGCACCAAATGCGGGTTTTCCAGGCGGATTCGTAAATTCGGGTACGGGTGTAAATCCCTACCCGACTTTTCAACCCGGTTACTTGCCGTATTCCATCGCGACCATCACCGGACGACCAGAACCCGGCGACGCCTTGTACGTCTCCGCCGCGGATGGACCGGAGTTGCGGCTGATAAGCCACCCTCTCACGGACCCGAAGGATACTCAACCTGGGCACAAGAGTTCCGACGAGCTCTCATTACCAAGGACAAGGACGGGTTCATCAACGGTTCTATCGCCGTTCCAACCGACGAAAAAATGGCACGACAGTGGAGAAAATGTAACCAATTAGTGAGAACATGGATAGGAAATTGCATAAACCCAGAGATTGCAGTCGCCTTACCACCCACAGAAGACTCGAAAACTATGTGGGACAATATAAAGGAAATGTATGGAAGACTAGATCGGGCGAAAATTTTTTCGCTTACGCAAGCACTCTCTGAACTAAAACAGGGAAACATGAGCATCACAGCATACTTTAACAAATTATCCGCGCTCTGGAATGAGCTAGAAGCAGCAGAAGAAAAGCTCGACGGGCCCGAGGCGACCTTGCAGCAGTACAGGGCCATCAAAGACAGAGAAAAAACGACCCGATTTCTCTTTATATTGAACGATTCATACCTAACCTTTAGATCGCAGATTCTGGCGATGGACCCAGTACCACCGCTCGGCCGCATCTTCCAATTGGCCATCCAAGAAGAAAGTCAACGGCTTATTTCACCGGAGAACGCGAAAGGAGGAGAGAGCATCGCGCTCGCAGCTCGCGGCGAGCAGAGGGAATTGAACCATGGAAACCTAGATCGGGAGAAGGAGCGGCAATCAGAAGGATTAGGGTTAGGAGGATCGCGCCCTTTTAAGGGTTTTGGAACGGACGGCCCAGATCGAGCGCTAAGATCGGACGGCTCCAAGGCATCTGATCAGGCGCCCGAATCCGACAGTGGAAATGCTTTCGGATTTAAAGCATCCAACGGTGGGCAATTTTCGAGCAGATCAAAAAATTATGGGCAATTTTCAAAAGGAAAAGGCAAATTATTTTGCGATTATTGCAAACGGCCCCATCACACAATTGAAAATTGCTGGAAATTACATGGGAAACCCGGAGAAAAAGAAAAAAGGGGGAAGGAAATTTCTGGTGCAGCATATCAAGTCACTGGCTCAAATTTAAATCAGCCTATTACAAATGGGCAAGATCAAGCAAATTATGCAAGCATTGCAAAAATTGGAAATTTCCAACAAAGGAAGCAGTTTCTCAGGTATTTCTCATTGCATGATAAATTCAATTTCCAGAAATGCTTGGATAATCGATTCAGGGGCTAGTGATCATATTGTCTGCAATGAACATTTATTTTCTGGTATTCATAGAAAATTGGATATTCCTATTTCTGTTCAATTGCCAAATGGGAATATTACTCATGTCACCACAACAGGGACAGTTAATTTCAGTCCACAAATTACCCTAGAAAATGTCCTCTATGTCCCAGATTTCTAGTTCAACCTTATTTCCGTGTCTAGAGCTTGCAAAGAAAATTCTTGCCAAGTATTATTCAATGCTGATACCTGTTTCTTCCAGGCCCTTTCAACTAGCAAACTGATGGGCTCAGGTAATCTCTCTGAAGGATTATTTTTTTGGAACAGCCATCCAAGAAATTTATATTTATTCTGCAATTCCTTAAATAAACAATCATTGTGTAATCTGACTACCAATGATAAAGACTTTCTTTTGCATTCAAGAATGGGTCATAGTTCTTATTTTCCTTTCCATCATTGTCCAATCTGTCCCTTGGCAAAACAATCACGTGCACCATTTTCTATTAGCAATAGTCGTGCAAATAGCATTCTTTCTTTAATTCATGCCGATGTGTGGGGCCCCTATCATGTACCACACCATGATGGTTCTCGTTTCTTTCTTACTATTGTGGATGATTATTCTAGAGCCACATGGATTTTTCTTATGCAATCAAAGAATCAAGTCTTCCCAAATTTGAGGACTTTTATTTCCTTATCAAAGAATCAATTTGGGAAGCCTATTCAGCGCATCCGGATAGATAATGGGAAGGAATTTTTTAATCATGATTGCGCTTCTCTTTTCTCATCACATGGCATCCTGCACGAAAGTTCATGTGTATATACCCCACAACAGAATGGGGTAGTCGAGAGAAAACACAGACACTTATTAGAAGTTGCACGTGCATTGAAGTTTCAAGCATCCATTCCGGAAGAATTTTGGGGAGATTGTGTTACAACGGCAGCATATTTGATAAATCGAATGCCGACAAAAATTCTCAACGAACGGAGTCCTTTTGAGATGCTTTTTGGGAAGAAGCCAGAACTCAACCATTTGAGGGTGTTTGGATGCTTATGCTATGCTACCACAGTGGGACCTCAGGACAAGATGGGTCCCCGTGCCAGGCGTTGTATATTTATGGGATACCCGAATTGACAAAAGGGATACCGTGTATTCGATCCATCCACAAAGGAATTCTTCGTTAGCAGGGACGTAACATTTCACGAAGACACTTTTCCTTTTGAAGAAAAAATTCTTTCAAAGGAAAAGAAAACGCCAACAAACAAAGTTACACCCCTAACTGAGGATGAAAGGCCCGAATACCTTCTGATTAGATCTCCTGGAAATTCAAGCAATCCTTCAACATCCAATGAAGATATTCCTTCTCCAATGATGATGGAAACAATACCGGAGAATATATCCAATGAAGAAGTTCCTAGTCCTGCATCAGAAGATATAATGGATTATTCATCACCACAGGAGCCGCCACGACGCTCTAGACGAATAACTCGTCCACCAACATGGACCAGGGACTATGTTTGTGTTGCCAAAGATATACCAGGTATTCCATACCCCATCTCGTCTTATGTTTCCTTTAACCAATTATCTCCGAAACATAGACACTACATTTGTTCCATATCTGAAGAACGAGAACCATCTAGTTATGATGAAGCACACACTGACCCACGATGGCAGAAAGCTATGGAAGTAGAGTTACAAGCCCTAATAGAGAATCAAACATGGGAACTTGTAACCTTGCCTCCTCAACGGAAACCAATTGGGTGTAAGTGGGTGTATAAGATCAAATATCGGGCAGATGGAACAATTGAATGGTACAAAGCATGACCTGTGGCTAAAGGATTTACACAGAGAGAAGGTTTCGATTATCATGAAACCTTTTCCCCTGTAGCCAAAGACGTTACAGTCCGCTCTTTTCTATTGGTTGCAGCTTTTCAAAATTGGAAATTATACCAAATGGATGTTCACAATGCTTTCCTCTATGGGGATTTAGATGAGGAAATTTACATGGAACTTCCACAGGGTTTACGGAGACAAGGGAAGAATAGAGTATGTCGTCTCCGCAAATCCCTTTATGGGCTCAAGCAGGCTTCTAGGCAGTGATATGCCAAATTCGCTAACTCCCTCACAGCTGCAGAATTCAAACAGTCCAAGTATGATTATGCCCTTTTCATATGGACCAAAGGTATGTCATCTATCTACTTGATGATATATGTTGATGATATACTGATTATGAGAAATGATGAAAATACCATAAATGGACTCAAAGAATACTTGCACTCCACATTCCATATGAAGGACTTGGGATCTCCCAAATATTTCCTGGGAATCGAAATTACCCGATCCGAGCAAGGGATTTCTCTCAGCCAGCGGAAATTTGTATCGGAGATTATATCAGAAACAGGCTTATTAGGATGCAAACCGGCTGTTATTCCAATCGAGCAAAACACCAAACTCACTACGGTGGATTATGATGAAAGGGTATCTCAAGATGAAGACCTCACACTTGAAGATCCATCAAAATATCAAAGGCTTGTTGGAAAACTCATATATTTGACTATGACCAGACCAGATATATGTTATGCAGTTCAAACACTCAGCCAGTTTATGCACAAGCCTAAAGAATCACATATGAATGTTGCTATGAAGGTTGTGAAGTATCTGAAGAAATGTCCGGGACTTGGATTACTCCTCTCTAGAAGGTGTAATATGGAAATGACGGCCTATTGTGACGCGGATTATGCAACGTGTCTTATGAGCAGAAGATCCGTCACAGGTTTCTGTATTAAATTTGGGGAATCCTTACTCTCTTGGAAGACAAAGAAACAATCAACAGTGTCTCTATCTTCAGCAGAGGCGGAATATTGAGCCATGGCAAAGACCACCTGTGACATAGTATGGTTGTGAGGATTACTTCAGGATCTTGGAGTGAAGATTAAAGGACCAACCAAAATATTCTATGATAATGATGCAGCACTCAAACTTGCATCAAACCCCATAGTACATGAAAGAACAAAGCACATAGAGGTGGATTGCCACTTCACTCGAGAGAAAATCCAAGAAGGAATAATTCAGACAAGAGGAATTGGGACTACAGAACAACCTGCAGATGTCTTCACCAAACCTTTTTGCCAGAGACAACACGCATATCTGTTAAGCAAGCTAGGCGTCTTGGATATCTACAAGCCACCAGCTTGAGGAGGAGTGTTGGAAGATATGCGATATCTGATCTCGATTGTAATTGATACTCCAAATAAATCAAGATTTTTTCAATATCGGATCTGATTTATTTGTTTCCTTTCTTGTACATTTCTTGTATTATAAATAGCATCAATTGTACATTGAATGATATAGAATACAAAAACATTTTTTTCCACATTCTAACTTCTATCTTTTGCTTCTGTTCCTCGCTTCCTTTCAGAAACGTGTTCTTTTTCTTTTTTTGAGGGGCGGGCCGTGGCTGTTTACTGCTCGAAATAGAGGGAGGAGAAAGATACAGTTTTTCTAATAATTAAGGGCTTTGGTCAACGCGGGCGCCTAGGGTTGCTTTCGGGTTGGGTTGCATCTGAATGACAGGTGGGGACGATCCAACGACTTCAATGCATGGCCCGATTGGTTGATTGTGAGTAAACCCTTTCTCCTCTAGCAGAAACTGTGACGAAATCATAATGGACCCTTGGACAAAGAGCGGCACTTAACAGATTTATAGGACGATGAAGGTCTAGGAGGTAAGGGTGTGCCTAGGATGTTTTGCTTTGATAGTTAAGGCTTAGCCTAAAATATTATCAAGATGGATGATCTCTTGACAAAATATATGTTTGTAATGTGAGGTTAGGTATGACAAAGGCAAAAGCAGGGGACAATATTCTAATGAGTTAATTTAGAATATGACATAGACTATGGAAATGATGCCCAATTTTTGGTGACAGGGTTCATGGTGAAGTGCAGCAAGAGGCAAAAAAACGTTCACCCAAAGCAACTAGCAAGGGATGGCAACAAAGGAGGTTCCAGGCATGGCAAGGGCTTGAGTCACCGTGGGAGCTATGGTGCGTAGAAGATTGCATGAACATCATCGAAGCAGCTAGGATGACGCCAAGGAGGAGTGGTACTCGGCAATGGTACTGCATGACAGTGGAGGAGCTATAAAATCAATGAGACTCGCTGGATTAACACCAAGGCTGTAGAGGTGTCGAGAAAACTGCTAGGTGCATTGCTGGTGCGTTAGCCATAGATTGAAGTCTTGCCTGTTGAATGAGTCAATTTTTTCTTTTAATGTGTTTTTCACGTGTTAGTAGTTTGTGACAATTTCTATAGTATTATTGCTACGCATGTTAAGTTAGTGGGGCGTGGTAGTTACTTTTTGGCGTAAAGCTTATATAAAGACTATGGTGTCAGTTTTTAATGAAGAATGCAGATAGTTTTTCTTCCCTTGCGTGTGTCTCTCTTCCAATATTGTCTATAGTGGTATCATAGCCTTGAAACCCTGAAAGTGAAAAGCACGTGAGATTACCTAATGGCCATAGATTCCAATTTTGTGCAAGCAGTCATCCCACGCTTTGATGGTCACTATGACCATTAGAGCATGCTAATGGAGAATTTTTTACAGTCAAAGGAGTATTGGTCAGTTGTCGAATCTAGAATTCAAGAGCCACCAGTAGGAATGGCTTTGACAGATTCCCAAAAAATTGAATTGGAAGCCAGAAAGCTGAAGGACCTAAAGGCAAAAAATTATCTCTTTCAAGCTATTAATCGTCCTATTTTGGAAACTACTCTTTGTAAAGAAACTTCCAAGGATATTTGGGATTCTATGAAGAAGAAATATCAAGGCTCTATTAGGGTGAAGTGTGCATAGCTTCAAGCATTGAGAATGGATTTTGAGACACTAGTGATGAAAGATGGAGAATCCGTCACCAACTATTGTGCCAAAACAATGGAGATCAGCAACAAGATGCGATTTCATGGTGAAAAGATGGACGGTGTCACCATTGTGGAGAAGATTTTGCATTTTTTGACACCAAAATTTAATTATGTTGTCTACTCAATTGAAGAGTTGAAAGACATATATGCACTCTCTCTTAATGAATTGCAAAGCTCTTTATTGGTCCATGAATAAAAGATGAATAGAAATTCAACAGTAGAGAAGCAACTGTTGAAGGCTTCTACCTATACTCATTCCAACAATTTCAGAGGAAGGGGTAGAGGTAAAGGTAGAGGAAGGGGAGATCGAGGAAATAGAGATGTCAATAGAAATTTCAAAGCTAATAATGATCAATCTTAAGGCAAAGGTAGAGGACAGAATTTTGACAAATCCAAGGTAGAGTGCTTTAGATGTCATAAATTTGGTCATTATACATCCGAATGTTATACTAGGCTACCTAATGATAAAGAAAAGGGAGAGAGTTCAAATTTTGTCAAAAAGAAGAAAGCATAAACATTGTTGATGGCTATTCAAGATGAAAAGAAACCCGAGTCAGATATTGGTCTATGGATATAGGTTGCAGTAACCACATAAGTGGATGTAAGTCTTCTTCTTTTTTATCTAAATGAAGATTTTCATTCTATTGTGAGTTTTAGTGATAATTCTACTATAAAAGTGATGGGAAAATGTGATATTAAGAGAAGAACCAAGAATGGTTTTGCGGAAACGATCTCTGATGTATTGTATGTTCTGACCTGAAAAGGAATTTATTCAGTGTTGGTTAGTTACATAAAAATGGTTATGTTATCACTATTAAGAAGGGTGCTTGTGAAATTTACGATTCTATTAGAGGTGTTATTGCAATTGTTCAAATGAACTCAAATAGATTGTTTCCATTAAAGATTGAAAGTATTCAATATTGTATGATGGTTGAAATGAAAGATCTCTCATGGTTATAGCATTTTCATTATGGTCACTTGAGTTTTGGGGGATTGAAGACCCTCCAACAGAAATATATGATGATAGGGCTTCCTCTAATTACAACTCATTTCCAAGCCTATGAAGAATGTGTTGTTAGCAAACAACATCATTCTCAATTTCCCAAAGGGAAGTCATAGAGAGCAAATGATGTATTGCAGCTGGTGCATTCAGACATTTGTGGACCAATAAACTCATTTTCCAATGGAGGTAAAAGATACTTAATCACTTTCATGGATGATTTTTTCAGAAAAACTTGGGTTTATTTTTTACAAGAAAAATCATAAGCTTTCTCTATATTTAAAAGCTTCAAAACTTGTGTGGAAAATGAAGCGAGAAAAACCATTGAGACCCTTCAAACAAATCGTGGTAGCGAATATTACTCAAAATAATTTGAAGTTTTTTGTGTAGAACATGGCATTCAAAAAGAGCTTACTACCGCTTATACACTGCAACAAAATAGTGTATCCAAGAGAAAAATCAGAACCATTCTCAACATGGTGAGAAGCTTGTTGGCAAGAGGAAGAGTTCCAAAGACTTTTTGGCCAAAAGTAGTAAATTGGAGCATTCATGTTTTGAACAAAAGTCTAACTTTTGCTATTCAAAATATGACACTAGAAGAGGCTTAGAGTGGGAGAAAACTAGCTGTAAATCACTTCAAAATCTTTGGATGCATTGTATATGCTCATGTCCCTGATGAGAAAATGAAGAAATTTGATGACAAGGCTGAAAAGTGTCTTTCTTGATGCAAGTGATGCATCCAAAGCATACAAATTATTTAATCATTTGACAAAGAAGGTTGTGACCAGTAGGGATGTTGTTTTTGATGGGATTGGAATAGGCAATAGCCTACCCAAGTCTTTATGACAATGATGTTGAATAGGAGCAAATTTCAGCACCTTGCATGCCTGAAAATTTCATCAAATGCAACTTCTACAAGTGCTGAAACTTCACCAACAGTCACTAAAGTCAACGAAAAAGAAGCTCAATCTCTTTGCCATGTTAGAAAAAGGCCTGCTTAGATGGAAGACTATGAAGTAACTGGAATTGAAGAGCCAATTACTCACTTTGCTTTTATTTTCAGACTGTGACCCTACTATTTTTTCGGGTGCTGTCAAAGAAGAGAAATGGCAGAAAGCAATGGATGAAGAAATTGATGTTATTGAAAGAAATGATACTTGAGAGCTATCCGATCTTCCCAATGGACACAAAACCATTGGTCCATTGGGTCTTCAAAACAAAGCTAAAAGAAAATGGTGACGTTGACAAGTACAAAGCATGATTGGTAGCCTAAGGATACAAGCAACAATATGGGATTGACTATATAGAAGTTTAGTCTCTAGTTGTAAGACATGACACAATCAAATTGGTGGCACAGAATTCTTGGCCTATTTTCTAGCTCGATGTCAAATCGGCATTCTTACATGAGTACTTAAAGAAACAGGTATTTGTCGAACAACCCCCTGGTTATGTTAAGATTGGAAATGAGCATAAAATTTACAAATTGAAGAAAGCCTTTTCATAGGCTAGAACAAGTACCACGAGTTTGGTATAGTCGCATTTAGACTTATTTTCTTAAAGTTGGTTTTTTGAAATGTCCCTATGAGCATACACTTTTTGTTAAGATTGGAGATAAAAAGAAAAATGCTCATTGTTTGATTGTATGTTGATGATTTAATATTTACTAGAAATTATGATGCCATGTTTGAAGAATTCAAGAAGTCTATGATGGATGAGTTTGAAATGTTTGACCTCGATATGACTTTCTAGGCATAGAAGTAGTACAATTGAGTGATAGGATTGTTATTTCTCAAAAGAATTATGTGGAAGAAATTTTGGATAGGTTTCAGATGAAGGATTATAATCTTGTGAATACTCCAGTTGAGTTTGGCTTAAAGCTACACAAAGATCATGAAGGGAAGAAGGTTGACGGTACACTTCCCAAAAAAATTATGGGCAATTTGATGTATCTAATTGCAACAGGACCAAACATAATGTATTATGTGAGTTTCATTAGTAAATATATGGAGAATCTTACAGAAATGCATTTGTCAACTATTAAGAGAATTCTTCGTTACTTGTGAGGAACTAGAGACTTTGGGCTATTTTACAATTAGGGTGAAAAGTCCAATTTGTTGGGGGTTTATAGACGGTGATTATGCATGAGATCAAGATGATAGGAGGAGTAATTTAGGTTATGTTTTTATGTTTGGGACGTGTTATTTCGTGGTCATCCAAGAAGCAACTGATTGTCATATTGTCAAGTACAAAAGCTGAATTTGTTGCTACTGTAGCTTGGGCTTGTCAAGTTATTTCGCTAAGGAGAATTCTTGAGGAGCTGCAATTCAAGCAACCAAGAGCTACTAAAATATTTTGTGACAACTCAATAATGAAACTCTCCAAGAATCCCGTTCTACATGGAAAGAGCAGGCACATTGATGTGAAGTTTTATTTCTTGAGAGATCTTAGCAATAATGGAACAATTGATCTAATCTACCGCAGGAGTGAAGATCAAGTTGCTGATATATTCACCAAGGCTCTCAAGATGGAGTCATTTGTGAAGCTCAGAAAGTTACTAGGTGTCTGCACGTTGGAAATAGTCAAGACTTTAAACTGATTGTTTGCAACATCAATTTAAGGGAGGAAATGTTGAATGAGTCAATATTTTCTCGCCGGGATCGACAAACGAAGGCAAGACTTTGCAGTAGCAGGCAAAGTTGCTAGATGCTAGAAGGCTCGCCGGAACTGCAGGGACACTGGAAAACTATAAGCAAAGTTGAGGCGCGGCAACTCATTAAGGACTACAAGTCGCCAGAGTCATTGGAAAGCTGGCAAACACAGCAACAGACAGCGGGAATGCTGGGGCAGCAACACTACAGGAGAGAGCTCTTGTGCCCGCTTTCTCTATGCGTATTTTTTCTATTCCCTAACCCCAACTATCAACCGTCATTGTGAACAACCTTTAATGAGTTCATATAGAATCAAAAGAATTAAGGAATATCCTTGGCTTCCTATTTCGAATTATGTGATTTTTCTTACAAGGAAATTAAGATATACCCTCTTTCTCACTAGGAAATTAGGTAATACTCTCTTTCTTATTTCAAAATTCTTAAAGACAATAACATTGTTATTCCAGAATATGATTAAAGATCCAAATCAAGCACTCCCCATGTGCCTACCATACAATTTTCGACAGTCACTAGAGAATAATGGACTTGGCTGAATTTCTCACTCCCACGAGGTTGGTCCAAAAATATAATTAAGCCTCATTCTCTAAATCCATTTCGCTCCAAACCAATTAAATTGCAATTCATGTGGGCTTATCACTATTAAAATGCAATTTCTAATAGACAAATTTAAATTAATAATGTTTTTTGTTGAAGGGTCGGGGTCTACTCCCAATTTTTTATGCAATAAATGATTAAACTAGTCGCCTAAATTTAAGTGTCAATAATATGGCTTTGCTAAGATTAACTTGAGGATAGTCTTAATCACACTTGAGAACAAAATCCTTTTCATCCAGTTTTAGCCTTAGGAGCTTCAATAACTTAAATGGGAAGATTCCCAAAACGTACGTCGCATTTTATCAATGACCATTTGCATACCTTGATTTTTGGGGAGTACCAAACATGTGCTGACTTTTTATCTTTGGTTATCGCTTTGCACTTTCACATGAAATTATCATCGTGTTCCTATTCATGAGAATGTCATTTTCCTTCAAAAAATACCCGTCCTCCCGATCATGGATTTTCATACCCACAAAGAGCACTCAAAACCAACCAAAACCAAATCACCCGAACCGTAAACAATATACTTAAGACGAATTCGCAAAGAGGGGTAATTTGATTTCTCCAATGTGGGGATTTACTTAGAAAGATGATTAATGGTATCTATAATAATAGGCATATGTAAGTAGTCATCAAATCAAAAGAGAGACTTTCAATTATCAATAACAGAGATGTCCCTGTGGTTTCAACATGGGCCCAGCCTATTTAGGGAGTGGGGCTTCAAGCCCTTAAGAAGACCTTTTAGACTTTTTCACTTAGGCCTAGTTGGTTTCACAATAATTTCCAGAAAAATAATTTCCAAATTTTTCGACGTTCATTTCACGAAAAATAAATTAATTAGAGAAAATGTTTTCTATGAAAAAAAAATGTCTTCTAAAATTGGGGAAAATATTTTCCACTTTTCAAGTTGGGAAAAACATTTTCCACACTCAATTTCTCTTATCTCACACCCTTTACTAGTCCATAGTTCTTTCTTTCTATTTTTATTTTTATTTTTTTGAAAATTGATTTTTTTATTATTTTCAATAAAATCAATTTTTTTAATTTCTTTTTCTTTTTGCTATTCTACTTGTTTGGCCGGTCATTGGCCACGCGATGACTAATGACTGGCCACAAGCAAGCCGAGCTTGTGGCTCGCTAATTTGGCACGGCCCGAGCATTAGTAGACGGTGGTGAGGCCCGAGCGTCACCAGATGTTGGCAAGGCCCGAGCCTCGCTAGAATTACAACGTCTAAGCCTCTTAGCATCTGGTGACACTTGGGCGTCGCCAATCAACGAGGCCCAAACCTCACCATCGCCCAGTGACCCTCGAGCCTCGTAGATCGGCCACACCCGAGTGTCACCAGAGGCCACGAGGCTCGAACCTCACTAAATCTACGACATCCAAGTCTCGCTGCAGTCTGGCGATGCTCGGGCGTTGTTGATTTAACATCATCAAATGGCCACAGTCATCAACTGTTACTATGGTGGTGACTGGCTAAGGTAATGGAAAAAAGAACTAAAAAGAAAGAGAGGAAATAAAAGAAGAAATTAAAATTAAAAATAATTGAATTTTTGAATTTTTAAATAAAATAATAATAAAGAACAAAAAAATCAAAAAAAGTATACAGAAAAAAATTATATAAAGATACTTAATGCTAGAAAATATTTTCCACTTCAATTTCAAATTTCAGCTAAATACCTAAAAAGATTATTATTTCTTGAAAAATAGCTTATTTGAAAATATTTTCTAGAAACACTTTATTTTTCGTGAAACAAATAAAGCTGTAAAAGAAGTTTCCGGTAGAGGGAAATTGGTTTCTACTACTATTCTTCTTCTCCCCAAGGGTTGCTTACTTTCGTTCAGGTAGCTATTGCCGAGAAATGGCTGAAAAAAGGTTATTGTGGGAATTATATAGAACACATTTTCCTTTCCTGCTTAAGGAGAAAGCTTTTGAGGAACTCAAAGGTGGTATAGCAAGCTAAAGTCTCTTAATTTATTCTTTTCATTTCCCAAAATAAAAATACCCATTTGGGTGTCTCTAAACTAGATGTGTCAAAATGGGTCATAAACCCATATTATGACTCACTTTTAGTTAAATTGATCAAATATGGGTCAAGTGAAAGTTAAATATGGGTCAAGTGAAAGTTAAATATTGATCAAATATGGATTAAATAAAAGTTAAATATGGGTCAAATATGGGTTGAGTGGGTTATTTAACATAAAACTTAGAGTGAGTTTAGATTTCTCTATAATAATAATGGCTTTTAGTAATACGGGTCGGGTATGGGTCGGATGTGGGTCAAGTCGAGTATGGGTCACTAAATTTACATTGCATGAATATAGGTCAAAACGGGTTAAATGGGTGAATATGGGTCGGACAATTTTCGACCCGACCCACCCATTTGACGGGTCTACTCTAAACTAGCAATTGATACTTTTATTTATACTTTACTCGTTCGCATGCAAATTACCAAACATAACCAAACATGACCAAACATGACTTGCTTTCAAAAACCAAAAACATTGAACAAAAGAAAAACTCATTCGAGCTATTAGTTATCGAATCATAGGCATCAATCAAAAACATACGGGAGATAGATTTTCTGGTGACATCTCAATGTAAATTAAGTCAAAGCATGTCAGTCCTTCAACTTAATCAAAATTTCTCATTTGAAGATTTTCATTTTTTTTTTTTCGGTTACATTTTTCTTTTTTGGGCTGAAAGATATGAACTTCAAGGTGGACTGAGCTCTACTTCTACATTGATAAGACTGACTATGCAAAAGCCCAGACCATGTCATGCTGGCCCAGCCCATGAATCTGGCCCAGAATCCTCAATCCTCACTATAAAACCGAAGATCAAGCAGGGCTAGGGTTTGTTGTCGCTCGGCATCTCCGGAACTCCCTCTCAGCTCGGGTACCGCTGCGTTCGCTCGCCGTCAGCGAAGATGGTAACAGTCGCTCTCCCTCTCTCTCTCTCTCTCTCTCTCTCTCTCTCTCTGCATACATGGGACGGCTGAGAGTTGGGTTTTGTGTTCTGGGATGTCTGTGGAAACAGTGAAACGCGGATGTGTCTGTCGGCTTAACTTGTGCCCTGTTGTTTCCTGTGTTTCTGGTCTGTAGCCGTCGCACAAGACGTTCAGGATCAAAAAGAAGTTGGCGAAGAAGATGAGGCAGAACAGGCCCATTCCTCACTGGATCCGCATGAGGACCGACAACACCATCAGGTTCGATCTCGCCGCCGTCGCTTTTCCATTTGTTTTTTCTCATCGTCGGTCGGCGTTATTAGAGAGTCGAATAGTGAGTGATTAGAGCCATTTGGGCTTCAATTCCAGGTACAACGCGAAGCGCAGGCACTGGCGCCGCACCAAGTTAGGATTTTGAGGTGGATTAGACGTAATTCGAGCCCTTTTTTGTTTTTCCTGTTCAAAGGATGGAGATTTTTACTCCATTCGCAAGACTATTGACGAGGGTTGTTTTTGATTTGGAGTTCAGTGGATGGAAGTTACGTTTTTGTGAGCAAAGTTGAATTGTAATGACATTTTCTTATATCATTGTCAACTGGGTTTCTCTCTTTCGCTTATTTCGATGTTGTTAATGTTAATCCTGAGTCGTGGAGATATCTTCTCTTGCCTGTCGTGAGTGGTTGTTAGTTGAGATGGAGGAGGGAAGGCCCTTTTGGCTTTCGTTACCCCTCACGGTTCAATGCATTTGTGCCCATTAGTTTTCGATATAGACAGCAGATCCCAACCCTTCATATCATGTCCCTCGGCCTGAGATTGTCCCGGCACACACCACAAAAGTGGTGCTTGAATTCTGATGACTGCAGTAGCACAGGCGGTTCCTCTGTGGATGTCGCTTACTGGTTAAAGTAGGTAGCGATTGCTCTAATGGCATTAAGTGGGGTGTGAATTCTTGCGTGTGTACTGGCACGGGTCTCGGTGATTTGGTCAGTGGTGCAAGTGATCTGGTTATTCCCTCGATTTGAGAAAACATGAGATTGAGCTAACCGTATCGGGTGATCTTGTACAGTATTTCCAGGCTTCCTTTTTCTTGGTTACAAGAGGTCATTTGCTTTACGTGTTGCAATGTATCATGTATGTCATCATGCGTAACCCATGTCTGGAAGATCAGATTAAGAGGTGGTTGGGCTGATCAGCAACTAGACTGCTACCAATACTTTGCTTGGTGATGAGAATCGGCAAAGCGAGTGATTTTGGTTCTTACGCTCCTTACTTCAGCTAGGGTACTCTTGTCTTCTTTACTATAACCTGCCGTTGGACATTGTATTTCGTGTTCTCCTCCTCGCGAAGGATAAAGGTATGCAATACATATGGAATTGAGCCGGAGAGTGGTTAGTGCTGAACATCATATCCATCAGATGTTTACACTATACAGGGATTGGATGTGCACAATTCACGATTGGAAGTGGCATCTGAACCATCCTCCTAGAATACTTACAACAACCTTATTGTTTAAATTGCAAAAAGATTGAATTATCATTGTTAAGTTTATGACCCCTACCAAAGAACGCGATTGTCTCATGAGCAGGCTTTGCAGAAGAAATTGCAAGTAATGCTTAGGGTCTGTGTTAATATTTTTATTTTTCAAAATTTTTTATTCTTAAGAATTAAAAAATAGAAATTCATTCGGTAATTTCAGTTAAATTTTTTTATTCCTTAAAATAGAAAAGTCGTTATGGAATAGATTTAGAACAGAAACGAGTAAAAAGAAAAAGTTATTTGTTTATGGTAGGGATGAGCATGTTGGATCACTCAAACTAGGAACTAGATTGGATTGGATGGTTTGGTCTAGATCACAACAACATCGGTTCGGTTTTCAATTCCATAAAAATGAAATCGTCAATTTTCGGTCCGGTTCTCGATTTTAAGGAGGAATTGACTAGAGTCAACTCTTTTTTTATTTAAAAACATATTTTTTAATTTCTCAATTTTTTTTTAGCTTAGTGGCCGATTCCATTAGATTGATTTGATCTCCGATCCCAAAAAATGAGAATTAATCCTCTCGGTTCAATATATGGTTTCACTTTAGAACTAGGCTGAATTGGAAACCGATCACTGATAATTCCAAGATCAATTTCTAAAATTAGTTTTTCTCTTCTTTTCTTTTTCTTCATCCTCTAATTGGTTGCCATACCTCGACCTTGCCCATCCATAGTGAGGCCTAACCTTACCGAGTGTTAATGAGGCTCCTCGAGGCCAACAACTAACCTTACCGAGTGTTAATGAGGCTCCTCGAGGCCAACAAGGTTGCTGGCACATCTCTAGTTGGTCACTATCCATTGCTAAGGCTTCGCGACCAGCTAGAGGACCAAAAAAGGGAGAAAAAAAACGAGAAAAATAGAAAAATCTTACAAAATTATAAGAAATTTTACATCATAAAAAAATTTGAGAATTGTATTAAATACCTTTATATTCTTTTTCTATTCCGATAATAGAAATCTTATGCAATTTCCAAACACATTCTTTTGCTCAGAAAGTGATCTAGGAAATACAAATAGAAAAAAATTATTTTCAAGATCAAAAATGTTATTAACAGACCCATAGAAAGTTGTGTGCCAAACATCGTAAGTATGTAACTTAAAAGTTGATATTATTCACTCAACACCTGTCACATGCTCTCCGCAATTCACTAACCTTACAGATAATACTCATAAAGGAAGTCATGTAGGAAATTCATCACTCGTGCAGTCATCGCAGTGAAAGTAAAAGGAACTTGCAAATACATATATCAAACATTCTATCGGGTGCCAGTTTTGAAGATGGCGCAAAACAAAACCAAATTAAAAGAACAGCTAAATGTTGAGACTGTTTTCACTGGTTGGATGTCCAACTAGCCATCGCTCGCATACTCTAGACACCTCCTTGGACGTATTCTGCGAGAAGTTCCCCAGCAACCTCTGTTCCAAAATCATATTCAGTACCTGCAGGCAGAGACATTGTTGAAGCTCAAACTCACACGGAGGGTACTTTAGACGTCTGAGTAGCCATCTCTGGAGGCTACCCTAGATACCTCCTTAGACACATTCTGCAAGAAGTTCCCCAGCAACCTCTGGTCCCAAACCATATTTGGTACCTGCAGGCAGAGCCATTGGTGAATCTCACAGAGACAGAGACAGAGAGAGAGAGAGAGAGAGAGAGAGAGAGAGAGAGAGATTCAGACCTTGTCCCCAAAGAAAATCTTGGTGTTACCAGCAATTGCCTCTATGAATTTTAGCTCAAGGAACTGAGGCGTGAGCTTCAACTTGTTTGCTTCGGCTTCCTTCAATAGACTGTGCATCAAAAGCACATAACAGCAGTCAATTACAATCTTTTTTGGTCAATAATCAACAGTGTGCTAAAGAGAAATGGATATTCTCACCGATAGAAATCAGCATCTGCCAGACTCTTCTCCCGAGCCAGGTACATTTGGTTCTCTATTTCCTGCTGCTTTCTGGAACTGTCTTTCTCCATCAATTTTTGTTCCATGAGTATCTTGCTAACATTGGCATGCTTTTCAGCTTCACTTATAGCCATCTTCTTCATGGTATCTGCTTCTTTCTCAGCAACCTTTTGTTTCTCAATAGCAATTAAGACCTGTATAGAGCGCCTTGGTCATGGACTTCCACTCATTCAACCAATGTAGACTTCCTAGGTGCTATGATTATTATTTGTTTTTAATAACAACTTAGCAATCCATAACTCGGTTTTTTTAGAATCAATGTACCTTTGTACGCTCCTCTTCCATCTGCTCAAAATTGCGCCTTATACTATCTGGAATAGCAGGCTTAGTCACACGGACACTAATTATTTCAATGCCTGGAGCATATCTTGTGCAATCAACTTGAAGAGCATCTTTCATTTTTTCATCAATCTGGAAAGGTTTAATTCGAAAGTTTGGTCAATTAATCCATATTAATTTAAGCCAGCACATAGATGGCATTTAGTAAACAATGGAAATTAAATGACAAAGATGAGAAACATACGCTTCATATAGTATGGCTGCAGGAAAAAATAAAAACATATAAAATACCCGATCAAAAGGCCCAGGTGAAACTACCATAAGGAAAGAGGTAGTGTGCAGATGACATGTCCCCTGGTAATTTTTAGTTCACTGTCCACTCTCAGTCTAAATGCAGGATGCCTCAATAGTATCAAGGTTACCCAGTCAAAAGGCCCAGGTGAAGACACTACAAAGAAAGAGCCAGTGACCAGGTGACAGGTCCCTTGGTAAATGTAAGTGTTCTCTCCACTCCCCATCTAAAATCAGGATGCCACTATAGTATCCTCGCTTACCTGATCAAACACATCAATGTACACTTGCTGCAGGGAATGAGAACTGCAGAACTGATTAATTTCATGATGGATCTTGTCATAAATCCAAGTGTGGTCGTATTGCACTCCGTAATTGAGCAGTGTCTCATACACATAATCCTTGTGGAGGCGATTAACAACCTGTAATAGCCAATGCATAAGTTAGAAAAGACGCCACGGTACACACATAAAGTTAAACAACTCAAAAGCCTTGCCTCTATTTTCTCAAAATTTATCATAACACCTCCTTTAGTGCCACACGGAATATCCCTCACCTGCACATAGGGACCCAAAAAGGAAATGCAAACCAAAATAAACATTAAGTCAACAAGGAAATACATAGCTAAATATAAGCAAACAGCCTAACTGGAAGCACAACCTGATCTGTCTGGAGGGTCACTTGAACAGGCTCATACTGAGTTATAAAGGGCATCTTAAAATGAAAGCCTGAAAAATTAAAGTAAGCACAGCAAGAATCCAACAAATCCTATGACAGCAAGCGTGGATCAAAAATCCATTAGCCCAAAGAGGTGCACAGCACAGCTGTACCTGGATCTGTAATCGTTTTAAGTAGTGCACCACCTCTCCAATATACACCAACATGCCCTTCTGGCACTTGATGAATAATACTAAAGCTGTTTCTGATGGTTGAAGCTGATGAAATAAGGATCTATAATTAAGCCATAATACACTGTTAGTCTCCCAAGACCACCACCAATTGAAGCGCATATTCTAGCTTGTCAAAGGTTAATCATTTTTCGACAAATACTGTAACATGCACCAAGATTGTCAGAAAACTGAAACCAAAAGAGACTGAAAGTACTGCTTCCACTTCAAAATGGAATGACAAAGGCTTCGCTTTTCGACTTCTTTCCTTTCAATTTCTTTTGGATGAAAAAAATAAAGGCATCTTTTGAATTTGTTATGATACGAGCAGACAACAAGCAACTAAGAACTACTTCTCAACAGCATGAGTCTACAAAAGGCTGCCACACAACACTAGTTTGGCAGGATTAGCTCAATTATAAAACTTAGTTTTTCTAAGATGCCTTCTAATATATTAGTCTAGTATATCTCTCATCTTATCCATTGAATAGATGCAGAAAACTTTCAATTTGAAAGCCTCAAACGTGAATAAATTCCATCTGCCTGTGGCTGATCAGTGTGCGTACTGTCCACGTCGTGTATGATACATCAGAATGCCTCAAGAAATCCCCAAAACCTTTGCACGCTTGATAGCATATCTTGAGAGTAATAATATTCTTCAACACATATTACCGCTATGCAATAGGAAACACCTGTAAGAACTTTCTATTTTTTCCCTTTCCTTAGTTTTAACCTCATCATCTTCTCTTATCCTGGAACTTATATGAAATGAGCCAAGTACATCAGGTCGAGACTGCACGGCCTAATTAGATTGAGACTAAACCCAAATCATGATGCCAATCACAACCAGAGATTTGCCGACGATGTCATAAACGAAGTGTAAGAAACATGAGACTCGGAAAATAAAACCACTGGAAACTATAGTAAACCCTAAGCCACCTAGCACTCAACGAGCAACTTAGACATTCACAAATACATTCACAAATCCAAGAAACATGTCGAAGTAAGTCTCGAATTCCTGAGATGATCATTCATCTTAAGCGTCATTTCAGTGGGCTGTTCGGTCATTAGCACAACATTCTGTCGCCGTCTTTTGCAATTTAACCAACAAAAGAGGCGTGGCATCTTCGGTGACAGCAGTGAGAAACTCAAAAGGGGTTGCCACTGTACACCAGTTAGACGACCTTCTCACCTAGCTTTAAGCAACAGACAGAGAATCGGCGACATGATCGAAGAAGCAAGAAGGACCAGATTCAAACAGTAAATCTAGAGAAAGCAGCAAGTGAAATGACAAGGAGCCAGGAACAAGCGCATGGAATCATGGAAAGCATCAGAGAGGAACTACGCGGTGCACATTTGCGATCGTGAAAGTGTTTGTGAAAAGGCCAGAAAGAAAGAGCGAGCGACGGAGTGAGGGAGGGAGAGTTCAGGTACAAAGAGCGCGATGGCGATAAAGGAGAAGAGGACGGTGAGCAAGCCAGAGCCTTGATCCTGAGGAGGGCGCTGGGGCTGCGGCTGGGGCTGAGGCTGGGGCTGCTGCTGCTGCTGCAGCGGCGTCGGCGACGGGACCGGCGCCGGCGGCGGAGGAGGCCCGACCGTCGGGGGAGGCGGGGTTTGATTCGATGGGTCCATTGTGGTAACTTTACTCTCTTGACTGAAAGCCAAATGCGTACCTCTGGCTCAAGGAAAAGGATATATGCGAAGGAAAGTAAAACCGACCCGAGTGTTTTGGCCAGCTCGTGAAGCACTATAATTTATAGGATAAATATTACCGAAAACTTTTCTTTTCTATTGAAAAAATATTACGAAAAATAATAAATTAATAAATTTATGATAAACTCATTTCAAACTATTATACTGATCATTAAAAATACTTATGATAAATTCACTTAAAACTCATCTTTTGACCATCAATATGTGTGATAAATTATCTTTCGTTAATTTTAATTAAATTGAATTAATATCATGAAAAACACAAATTATCGTATATGTAATAAATAAAAAGTAAAATTCCAAATTAGTATACCCATAATGATTATGTATCATTCGACTTAATAATTTGATAATAGAATTTAACGAAAATTATAATATATAATAAATTCATCATAAATGTATTAATTTGATATTTTTTATGGTAAAAAGTTAATTTTGAATGAATTTATTATAAAATTAATTTAAATTTCTCACTATTATTAACACTAATCTAAAAGTAGAGTCGAGGCGACTTGATCGATGGAGAGTGGGCAGCCTGAAACATGCAAATGCCCGGTAAAATCACGATCGTCTCCCTGGCAATTCTTCCGAGGTCGTCGCCCCTGCCGAAGAACCCAGAGACCAAACCGTTGAAGTTGTTAAAGAGATGTTCTTCCATGCGCGGGTGAATTTCGTGGTAAAGGGGTTGGAGAAACGGTGTCATTAAATCGAAAGTCTCTGACGGACCAGACACAAAAGTCGGTCGTTTGCTTCATTTGATGCATCGAAGGAGTCTTCATCGAAAAGACGGTCGGCCCTTCGCATAAGTTTCCATGGCTTGGAAACGTGGGGAAGAAGTTGGACTATCGTAGCTTTTATTTTCAACCCCACAATGTCGTTTCTGCATTTTCTTCGTAATGCGAGACATTTGAGTCCGAAGACTAAACGAGAGAGGGAGAGAGAGAAAGTGTTACAGGTCGCAAGACCTTTGGGATGCAGATCGAAGAAACTGTCAACTCTTTCATGATTTTGTAGAGCATATTGGGCTGCGCATGGCAACGTTTTTGTTCTCGGGAACAGTTTCTGCCCGGAAATGTTTTTTCTTGTTTCTGTTCCCGGGAACTGTTTCTGAGCATTTGGGGTGTTTAATAACGGTTCAAAATTTTTACTCCGGAAACAGAAATACGTTTGGTAAAAATTTCTAATTTTTTTATTTTTTTAATTTTCTTTTTCTTTTTTTTCTCCCTTCTTTTTGTTGGTTGCCGCCGGCGAGGCTTCGGCGAGCTTGCCGAACCTCGCCCTGGCCTGGCGATGGGGCGGTTGAGGGGTGGGAGGAGGAAGAGGGAGAGGAAGAAGAAGAAAAAAAGGAAAGAGAAAGAAAAAAAAAAAAAAAAAATGTTTCTTAAAATTGTTAGAAACAAGAAACAACTTTTCCTTGTTTCGATTTCTACTCCAAAACTCAGCATTAGGAGAACAAATTTGTTCAGGAACAAAAATTTACCAAACGCATTTTCGTTCCAGGGAACAAAAAAAATGCTCCGGGAACAAAAGAACAGTAAACAAATGCTTAGGGAGCGTTACCATGCAGGTTGGTGGTAAAGAATGCTCCGTCGAGACCCATCGAATGAAAGGCAAGCGAACGAAAGCTCCTGTCCACTTGTCATCTTTCTTCATAATTTTCGCCAGACCTGTTCAAAACCACATGATATATCGATTTCAAAAGACAAAAAAACATCATTGGTGCCAAAATTTTCGTACGATAATCACTTTAATGTCAATTTTTTTTTTTTTCACTTACTTGAATGTTACGAATTTAAAAAATTAATCACTTAAGTGCCACTTCTGATTTGTCTGTCGGGAAAAGTTGACGTATCCGTCAGTGAATAATTTTTTAATATATTTTAATATTAATTTTTTTCTTTAGGGCAATAAGGGTCTAACAACCCTCGCCGACAACAAAACCCTTAGCCTCAATTGTGGGCAAGGGCCCTCATGACCTCTCCTGTAACCGACAAGGTCATGAGGGCCATCGGGCCCTCACAGCCTTAGCCGAGGCACTTGCAACAAGGGCGAGGCGACACTCACCTAAATCTGACTACAAAAGCCCTAAGCGAGACCATTGGAGTCTTGCCGGCCTTTGGCGAGGGCAAAGCGGCCCTCCTCTAATCTGGGCAAGGGTTCTATAGCCAAAGAGGGCCGACGAGCCGGTGACCTTCACTGACCCTAAAGAAAAGTAATAATAATAAATCAAGATAATAATAATATTATTAAAATAGTATCTACTGGCGACCACGTCAAATAATCAATGGTAACGTTAGCTTTTCCAGCGGATAAATTGAAAGTGGCACTTAAATGATCAATTATTCAAATTTACGACACTCAAGCGAACAAAAAAAAATTAGTATCAAAATGAGTATCGTACGAAAGTTTTTACATCAATAATGTTTTTATGCCATTATTTTAGAATATATCAACTGAGGCACCATGCGATTCCATTGACAATATGGTTCTTTCCAAGTACTTACAATTACTTGACCGAAACATCTCTCTGGATAAATTACATCATGTAACCCCTGAGGAACCGTCATTTGTTGCCTTAGGGGCCTTCTACCTAACATCGCAAAAGACAGAAATGAAAATCTGTTACACGATTCCTTCATACCGTCCCCAATTTGGTAAACCAGCATAGCAATTTACCAATTCATAGAGCTACAGTTTGTCATCAAGCATTAGATGGCAAGCAAAATCTCAAGATGCACAGCCATCTCTACCAATAAAACTGTTATACTACCAAAGGTACTCCGAGTTTGCTTAGAAATGACACAAAAAAAAACATTTGCTCTTGATTAATTGAAATTGGATCCACAACAAAATATCCTTCACTAAAAGTCATTTCTTCGGTTTTAAATAAAGGAAACAAGTTTTGTGGCAACTCTAGACAAGAAATATCACATGTAGACAAGAAACAAGATAAGCTAGATAACTTCATTTCCAACAAAATGTTAACCATGTTGGAATTTAATTGATGATAATACTTAAAAAATACAGCCACTTCAACGAAATCGAATATAAACAAATTATGCTGGAATTTAATCGATGACAAAACTTGAGAATGTAAAGATGTGATGATGGAATTTAATCAACATCGCAACACTCAAGATAAAAATCATGCTGAAATATGGCATCGATAAATTGCTCAAGATTTTTGTGTCCATGCTCTCGCGATGCCATGATTTTGTCTTTCAAGGGTTGTTCCTTTAAAATTGAGTGTTAGTTCCTTGACCATCTCAATCACATTATTCTCCTGTGATTGCAAACCTATAACTGCATCTTGATGCATTTTATGTGTTCAACTTTTTTTGGGTGCATCAATCGATAATCTATTATTAATCAATACATTTGTTGATTATCATTAACATTTGTTGTCAGCTAGTCGACAATGATTATTGATGTGCATTAATATTGATAATGATTATTGCAATCGTCGACAATGAATCACGTGCTTAATTTTTGGTGTAGAAAGCTGTTTAAGAACATATTCTTCAAGAAGGATAGGAGAGAAAAAAGAAGAGGCGAGAATGGAAAGCTAACAGTTATACTCTGGGCACCATGGCCGGTCGATGTGTAGAAGTAAACCGGTTCACAATTAAATTGCTAAGAACGGAGCTTAGATTGGATCAAGCCTGACTCATTCACTTGACAAGTCTATTCGTGGGTGTGGGAAGAGGTTAGGATTTTTTTGACTAAAAATACTAGATTTGCCAAATTGTTTTTAAAAATTGATTTACAAAACTGTGTCAAATTATTTTCGACCGGTAAATAAAACCTATTTGTCTAAAGGCGCACCTGCCAATCTGACAAACCACTATAATAAATCAATTCTACTTAACTAGTCTTGGTAATCTAGCATTGCTCTTTTGTAAGTTCCGGGATTTTGAGAATCTAGGATTGGATTTGGGCAAACTTTTTCTTTGATTTATAAGATTTCGTCCTAAGAAGCTGCAAAGTGATAGTTTTAGAAATAGAGGATGCAAAATGATATGGTTAACAGCTTAAATTACATGAATGGACAGTGATACTTTTATAGTAAATTTTGATAAAAAGTGTGAGGCAAGATTTACCTCAATATGTTATGTCAATATTTAAAATTTTCAATTTTGTCTAGAATGCCATTGAAAAAAGAATTGCTTCATTCCAGTGGAAACAGAGTGTGAGTCAAAAAGGGAGGAATATATTGGAAGAAATGGGAAGTGTTGAAATCTAGAAAAGATCAAGGGGTCTCAGTTTTAAAGACTTGCAAATTTTCAACAAAGTTATGTTAGGCAAGTAGGCTTGGAGACTATCTCAAACCCCCCTCAGCATTATGGAGCAAAATCCTAAAAGGCATCTACTTTCCTGATGGTGATTTGTATAAGGCCCAAAAAGGGAATCGCCTGTCCTGGGGCTGGCAAAGCATCTTAATGGGAAGAGAAGCCATAGAGTTGGAGGTAAAATGGATGGTGGGCAATGGCAAATCAATTAATAGACGTGAAGACATGTGGCTCACTATTGGAATGATTGGGGGCCCTATGAACAAGGATGATCCAGTAATGGTGGCATAATTAATTAGTGAAGAAACGAATGGATGGAATAGATCTAATATTAGAAATTTTTTTCGAAGATCAAATTGTTAATGAAATCCTATCTATCTACATTGGTCCTAGCCTAAAGGAAGATAAGTTATATTGGACAGGGAACAAAATAGGCTTCTACACAATGAAAAGTGGCTATGACAAGGTGTGCTCCAAGACTATAAAATCAGACATAAACAAAGCAACAACATCATTTCAGCTTCCCAGGCTATGGATAAGAATATATAATCTCTCGATCCCCCAAACTGAGAATTTTCCTATGGAATTTATGTCAAGATGCCCTTCCAATAAGAGAAAATCTCTTCAAGAGGAAAGTGTTACCCGATGCCCCCTTTGCTCAAGCCATCTAGAGATAGCCGAACACCTATTCTCGCTCTATGAATGGACGGGAAAAAATCTAGTCAGATCCAAGAATTAGCCTCAACGTAAGCACCCTCAACATCACTAGAATAGACAAATGGCTTCTAGATTTTTTCGAAGCTAAGAGAGACTCACCTGAAGAAGAATGCATATTTAGAGCTTGATCGACAGGATCCCCTCCTTAGTTGATGCAACTCAAACACAAGTGAGGTGTTTTAGCCGTTGGAACCCGAAGAAGGGAAAGAGAACACTCGGCATATTGAGATCACTCATCAACCGAATCCCCTCAATCTGAAGCTCCGTGAAGGTAATTGTGAATTGCTCATGGGTGGATATTGAAAAATCGAGCTCAATTGCAAGAATCTTGCGTAATTCAAGGGGGATGGTTGTCGACGGCTTTGCGAAGGATGTTCGAGCTTCTTCTCCTCTACAAGTAGAAGCCCTAGCTTTAATGCACGGGCTATTGTACTAGAAAGAGAGAAGATATGCACATGGGAGAAGGACAAGCACAGGAAACAAAGTGGGAGTGTGAAAAGCAACAGTTCATCTTTAGTGGAGATTGTGTTGGGTCGAGAAGAGCCCCCTTGGGCCTTGCGGAACCTCTTAAATGAATGCAAGGAACTTTTAGCCCAACTAGCTTAAGCAAAATTAATCCATTGTCCAAGGGTTGGAGGCCAATCAAGTGGTAGACTTGATAATCGTACAAGAACTCTTCCTTCAAATTGGGTGTCTTTACCCCCAATCCCTTGCAACATTTTGTGTTTGGAGACTTATTAAACTTCATCATGGAGGCCTCTTTTTATGAACGAATGAAAGAACCTCTTATGACCCAAAAAAAGAAAAAAACTTAGGCTGCTTCTTTCATTCATGCATAGAAGACTCGTATCTCTTTAGAGATGAATCTTAACATTTTCTCACACCCAAAAGCCAATTTTATAAGTGACTTGTTCAGACAAATCATTTTCAACTTTGGGAAATTTATTTTGTAATGTCCATTAAGCCTATGGATAAATTAATAAATTTTCAGGAAGTAATTGTTTATCAGAACGCCATTCCATCTTCACTCGCCCGGGGGAGAAGGCGGGAAGCAGTTGAACTGCCGGGCAACGGCGTAAGAAGCACGCGCCACCGCACCGCGCGTGCGATTCGTTCTGTGAAAATAAGATGGATGAGCGAGAGCCATACGCCCCGACTGACACGTAACTGAGCACCGTCTCACCGTGTTCTCGTCGCACGCGGAACGCACGGCTTCGGCACTGCAAATGCTTTGACGAGAGCCGTATCCCACTGGACGACGGCAGCGGCGGCGACGACGGACGACGGCGAAGTATGGCGATGGCGGTGCTGACACTCTCCGCCGTTCCTCCGCCAATCGCCGCCGGTACCAGGGCCGACGCATTCCCTCCCTTCCTTCCCAAACAGGTGGAGAATATCAAGGACCCTTACGCTCGCAAGCTCGCCTCTCGCATCGAGAGGCTTCCCGTGCGTACCCCTCTCTCTCTCTCTCTCTCTCTCTCTCTCTGTGGCTTTTCAACTTATGCTGTCGTGCATTATGACTTGATGTCCATCACGGTGAAGGTTTTGAGGTTGTCTCGATTCATGTTTAATTTTCTTATGCGATTGTCGCTGATTTTAGACGGTAGGAAGATGGCGATGGCTTTTCTCACGACATTAGGCGCATAATTTGTTCTGTTGTGTTGTTCTGGGATGTGGAAAATATCGATTACTCAAGTTTCTCGGAGTCGAGTTCGCGACCATTATCGGCTTCCACTGAACTGGCTAAAGACAGTTCAAGTATAGTGAAATGTATGGCAGACACTAGACGAGGTCTTTACCGACACAGCATGACAATTTCTAAACCACACGGAGGAAATTCGATTCTTATCGCGGCATCGGAGATTGACCCCTGTTTCGATTCAATTTCTACATGGTCTTCATAATTTAACATATGGCATGGCCAGAAAAGGAACTTTCTCATCATTGTCGATCCGACATAGCGATAAATTGGAAGCTGAAGGCTAAATGAGCTCTTCTTTACTGTTGAAAAGAGATTGTCTGACATGTAGGTTTCATGTTCTATTGCTCGGCTCAATGCAGGTAAAGTTTTCAGATAGTTGCATCATGAGCAGCTGTGTGAAGCCACTAGTAAAAGGAGAGACTAATCCGGTGGTCCTTCTACATGGTTTTGACAGGTACCTAGTGTATCTGGAGTACCATAAGAGTGAGCGTAAAGTCACCCTTCTTCTGATGCACATTTGTCCTGCAGCTCTTGTTTAGAATGGAGATACACATATCCATTGCTTGAGGATGCGGGTCTAGAGACTTGGGCCATTGACATTCTTGGTTGGGGTTTCTCTGATCTAGGTTTGCTTTCATGCCTCTTCTCTTGGCTGAATCTTCCAAGCATCCTAGGCTCTCTAAGTTCCGCAAGTTGTTTCAAGGTTCTTTCTTATTCTTTTGCATGTGAAAGAACGACTTCCAGCATGCAATGTGGCAAATAAGCGCAATCATTTTTATCAGGTATTTTCATCACCGGGCATCTTTTTGTACCGAAAGAAAACTCTTTATTGAGGAAGCTGTGAACCCCTTGTTTGACTAACGGAAGAACTTTAAAGTTCAACTGAGCTTTCAACAGTTTGTTTCCTTATTGATCCTTGTGAGTTTCAGGAAATCACTTCTGAATGTAATGTTAACCTCATTTTTTCTTCTGTCTATGGGTTTTGCACCAGTGACAGGGCACCCCAACCCCATTTACAGGGTAGAGGGTGCTCAGTGGCACCATGCTTGTTTAATTTAGTGCCTGCCAATTCGTGTTTCCTAGTTGTTACTGGTTGTTAAGAATTCAACAGACTGTCGATTGCAGTATTAAATTAAGAGGAAAAGCTACATATAAACAGAAAATGGCCATCTGTACTCCTATTGTTGAAAATCGCTCTCTGTTTTATTCAGTTTGGTGTAGCCAAACTTTTTTGGTTTTATGTATGGGATGTAGTTTTGGAAGTCCTACATCAAGAAGCCAATGATATTGGTTGGACCAAGCCTTGGTGCTGCTATTGCAATTGATTTTGCAGTCATCCATCCAGAGGCAGTGAGTACTTCTCAGTATCGACAATTTAGCATTGCTAATGTAAATGACTATACTTAAATTGGACTAGAAAGAGTTAATTGCGCTAAACGTTTCAACTTGTCCAGGTTGAAAAGCTAGTTTTGATTGATGCCAGTGTATATGCTGAAGGCACAGGGGATATGGCGAACTTACCTACAGCTATTGCCTATGCTGGTGTAAGTTCTACTCCTGAAGGATTGAAAACTTCATTTTTACGTATATAATCGGTCCACAGCTATGGACCATATATTTAATCCATGACCAGATTCTCAGTTGCTGAACTTTTGGCGAGTTTTAGCTTGTTTTTAGAACTTACTTAAGGCTTTCTATAGGAAAGGGAGATAGTTGTAGCTGCACAGCTAAATTACCAATTGAGTGTGTGCTTGGGTTAGCTGTGGTTTTGGCATTTGACTTTGGCCGTTGTTGTCGAGACCACTTATCCCTTGCGAATGGCGATTAAGTATGGTGTTTCAAATTTCAGTGCTTCTTGATAGAATGTCCAACCAAAAAACTTAAGACATTCTATGGAGAGAGACCATATGTATATTAGGAGCATATAAATCATACAAACAAATGACATGCGATACTTTAGCACACCCTATCACTTGTTAACTAGAGTAAGTAGGAATTGAGTAGTAGGGAACCTCACATGTGAGAAATATATCCAGGCGACACCTAGCTCCGATACATGTTAAAAAGTCCAATCCAAAAACTTAAATCACTTGGTGAAGGAAGGACACATGTACATAAAAAGAATATAAATCCTATGGATAAGTGATATGAGATATTTCAATTTCTTAATTTTTCAGAATCTTCAGATCACCAAAGTTGGCTATATACCGAGAGATTACACCACATTTTTTCTCTACTGAAAGATAACAGAATAAATCTTGACCCAAAATTAGACTTTTGGATTTGTAGAAACAGTGAGTTGTACAGGTACCAGTTTACTTGATTAATCATAGTCAAAGTTGCACGTCACTTTCAAAAATCAAAGCAAATATAAGTAATGATACTGTTAGTTTTTGCACAATGAATAGGCAATTATTCCAACTGATGGTCCAGAACGTTCTGCCATCCAAATTACCAACTTGATTTGGCCTGGCCTACCTCCAACAATCTCTAACTTGAAGCTGCGTGACATGACTTTTTACTTCTGTGCCAAAAGCTTTAAGTTGGGGGCCATAGTCTCCATAAACACACACTCCTTATGCCATGGTATGGAGAGTAGTGGAGGTCATCTGGATATTTCTAGAAGCTATGGCTTCATTCTGGAACTGAGATTCATGAGGTCCCAGAGATGAACAAAAGGGAGGACAAAACCTAGAGCAATAATAGTTTTCTTTCCATGAGAACTGAGGACCCTCCTGCATATCCTTCCTGCTCCCCCCCCGCCCTTCTCTTAAAAAAAAAAAAAAGAAAAAGAAGATCAACAACTGATGAGGCTGAATTTGATATTTCTTATCTAGATCACTAAATCCAGGAAAGATCATCTATTTAATCACTAGAGGAGGGGGAAATTGCTGAAGTTCAATTAGCTTTTGAGCTGATCATTGAGCTGATGGCCGATGCTTGCACTGTTTTTTTATTTTATCCTCCTTTACTCACAACTGGAATGAGTTGTGGCAGATAGGACAACTAGTAGTATTACTTGCAGTAAAATTATGCAGGGTGTGAACTTAATGTGGAATATGTTACAGGATGTTGCTACAGTATGATGAGATACAGTCTATGGCAACTTAAAAAATACTGTGACATAATACACGTCAGTGCATAAAAAAGAATGGATTTCATATATCTGCAAATAAAATTTTACTAATTTTTTTGGGCCAATCAAATTCTGTTGAGTTTGCTAGTTTAGCTCATCACTAAATAAACTCTAGAGAGCTTTTGGAATGCATTAGTTAATTAATATGTGATCAAAGTAATCACATCACTTTCCACGCGAAACTATGGCCCATAAGAAAAAAAATTATACATGTAAATAGCATTGCAAAGAAGGGGCAAATTTAACGGTTTATGGTTCCTTCATGCCGCAATAACAACAACAACAACAACAAAAGCCTGATCTTTCTAAGTGGAGTTCGCCTATGATCCTGTATGCTAAATGAGATGATTTACCATATAATGATCCTCTACACTAAATGAGATAACTTACCATATATATACTTCCCCCTGAATTTTATGTTTCAAGATTCAGTAGGTCAGATGAGGGAGTTATTCTTGATACAGGTGTCTATATTGAAGAGCTTTCCTCTCCGCTTCTGGGTAAATGTTTTGGCATTCAGAGGTCTTCCACTCAACACCAACTTAGATTGGACTAATGTGAGTCTTCCTCGCATTATTCGTGGGACAAGGCCTTTTCACTCATCATACCCAGGTTTTCTTTTCCGGTCATGCACCTTCAAGACACTGAAGAAATGAATATGTATTTCATCCTAATCAAATCTAGGTGGGGAGCCTGCATTGTCGATATCCTTGGTGGGAGGATGCTTCAGTTGATTTCATGCTTAGTGGCGGATACAATGTGACTGACCAGATTAATCAGGTATGCAGAGTGATGTATTTCCATCTTTTGGCAACTTTGTTTGTGGTACATATAGAATTCCCTGAATTCATTCTGACCAGGATAAAGCAAATAGTGAAGGGTCATTCTGAAAGTCTGATGCCAGACTCAAAAGGATGGGAGATCATCATATCTAAAAGCTACAATGGCAGATTATTTTGCATCTGGCAATACAGTCTGCTAATTCCAAGTTCGATTAACTTGTTATCAGAAAAGAGAAACATTATGTCATGGCTTCCAAAGTGTAGTTGTTTCATATTCCCCCCTGATCCTGAGGCTAAAATATATGCCCAGCTGTAGATTCTTCACTTCTAATTATGCACTTTATCTTACGAAATCTCTAAATTGAATCTTTGCCCTTGGTAAGAGCATAAATTGCTGTAACACAAGCAAATTATTTTGCTAGATAATTTACTGGAAACGCCAGTTTCATGAGTCTTCTACACCTCCCTTCAGCTCCTTTTCTTTCTCAATATCTGGAGAGTTTTGAAGAATGTCTTACAGTTGCTTTCAGTTCATAGCTCGTATTTCTTGTATGCTGGAACTATTTCATTAAAATTGAGCGACTGATTTAGCGAATCTTTCCTCACATGCAAGCAGCAAAGCTGCTCGTCCTTCAATCATTGAGCTTGTCCATTTGTCTTATTTGCAAGTTCAAGAAAGGTATTCTGGAAGTTGATTGGATATGCTTTTATAGTTCTTTTCAGGTGCTGACTGTAACATGCTATTACAGGTGACGCAGAGAGCACTCATCGTATGGGGAGAGGATGACAAAATTATCAGCAACGAATTGGCCGTGGTCAGTTCTTGTTCTCTTTCTTAAATTATAATCAGCTAGTGACTACTGAGGAGACGATTATCCATTTCAAGCTTTGAGCAATACATGGAAAGCTTTTGAAAGTTCTTTCAAATTTGTCATCGAACCATGCAACTCCAAAGATTCCATATGTAGTTGAAAAATAATTTCTGTTCTATTTTGATGCAGAGATTGCATGCTGAGCTGCAGAACTCAATTCTTCGCCAGATACCAGAATGCGGCCATCTTCCTCATGTGGAGAAACCAAACATCGTTGCCAACTTGATAGCTGACTTTGTGCAGGAAGATAGCACTAAAGAAGCTGAAATTGTTTCTCTGAACTGAAATTTATACGCCAATATTAGCTCTTAGAGAACTGGTTGTTCTCGTCACGGGGAATCATCAGCATCATACGGTATTCCACCGCCTCTAAATCTATCATTTCTGCGACCTTAATTATCATTCGAATTGCATTTTCATTTGATGGTCATGCGCTCACTTTTCCGTGAATTGGTCATATCAAGCGTCTGTTGGCGTTAACCTTACGTTCAAACTGCTACCCGACGAATCATTGGGCACAAAAAGGAAATGTATACTTCTTAGGAGCTTCATCTAAACGCTGCCTGATTTTAGTGTTCCGATTATGCATATGATAGTTCATTGTAAATTTATAACCTTTTCGATATCTCTAATAATTTACTCATTTCTCATAACGATGAATTTTCTTATTTAGCAATAGGTATTCCTTATAATCATTTTCTACCTCATATAATTATTTATCTTCTACCTCACATTCCCATCTCTTATAGTATCAGAGAGAAGAAAAGTTTTCTTTCCTCGTCCCATCATCGTATAGGTTTAGGTCAGCCGTCACTTCGTCGGATGGGACTCAAAGGCACAAAACGACAAAAAGCAGCATATCTGGACATACGAAAAAGAACACAGCAGCAGCACCACCAGTTATACGTTATTACATACAAAAAATACTACTGCTCCCTAAATATACAGCAATAATAAATCGCTAACTAAAAAGAAAAAGATCATCATGTCTCTCCTGCCCCACTGGTGTCACCACTCATAAGAAAAACGAGGAATCAAATTCCCAACCTTCCCCTTTTTTTTTTTCATCACACAGGGAGGAAAACGACAAGAAAACCCTAGTGGGGTCTGGCCCCTAGATGATATGATTCCCCAAAATACCAAGAGATGATACCAGTCTCTCTCATGGCACCCTAGCGAATCTCCTCCACAGATCAGACCCCAAAGGTTGTACCTCTCCCCCTCACTCCTCCGCTTTTTCTTAGGTCCCATCTCCGGTGGACCCTCAGGCCCACAGCGCCAACGAGAGTGAAAACCAGAAGGTGGTGGCAAGGGCAAGGACCGTGCTTGCTCCTCGAATGGACACGACAGCATCATTATTGGAGTCGACGATGCTGGCAGGACCCAGTCCCGTGCCGCTGTTGAACACCGGGGTGGAGCTCGGGGTGGTGGTGGTGGTGGTGGTCGGCGTGGTGGAGGTGGTCGGGGTGGTGCTGGTTGGAGTGCCAGTCGGCGTGGTGCTGGTTGGAGTGCCAGTCGGCGTGGTGCTCCCATTAGTACTGCATCAAAAAGAAACGACAAAAGGAAAAAAATAAATTAAAAAACAAGGCATAAATTGAAGTCCTCAAGTAAATGAATAACAGTTGAATTTAAGAAAAACTTTCAACCGAGTGATTAGTTCTCTAGATTGAGTAAGTAAATGAAACACCACGCTATCTCATCATGGGAAGATAACAAAGAAAGGGACAAAGGGTTTGTAGAAATATCAACATCAGGGACAGCTCACATCGCAACCAACATGGGATACTAAAATCATTAGGCACGGGATGCACTTTTTCTTAACTTATCGACACCAAAATTCTCAACTCGTGATTGAAAAAGGTCTTTGACGGCATCTCTGTTCATGGGATGCAAAGGCCCCCAAGAAAAACCTCTCAGGTTAAGTAGAGATCAAGCTATTCTAGGGAAGAAGCAGGAAAAACAGAGCAAGCAGATCCAAGAATAGGAACTGGATTCGGACACTGGCCGTTCTTTTCATGTTTTCCACCACTGCCGACAGGGATATTTTGAAAAAGATTTGATCTTTGAGCCCTAAGTCTAAAAGCCATCAGGTTCACTCCCTCCAGAAAGTAGGAACTTAATCTGGGTATCAGATTCTCTCTCCTCAGAAAGTTGAGCACAGGGGTCACTTCTTCACCAAGAGACCTTGTAAGTTTGGAGAAAAATGATCTCTTTCTTAAATGATGATGATGATGATGATCTGTGCTGCCGAAGAATGGGATAGTGATTTGGGAAGTAGAAGTAGCATACCTGGCACTTGAAGGATACACACACCCAGAAGCTTGGTCTGTACATACACATCAGATTCAAACGCGTAAGAAAGGTTAAAAAAAAAAAACATCAAAGATTATACACTATTAAACCGAAGGAAAATCACTGAAACAGGAAGCAGAATCTCGATGGGTCTTTACTGGTAACAGAGGCTGAAGTGGTGGCAGTCCCAGAGAAGTCGCAGCTGCCGACGGCTTGGCCTTTCTTCTGGAAGTAGCTGTTCACAGCATAGCTGCAGTGATCCTTGACAGTGTTTGGGTTGTAACAAGCCCCGCTTTGGAGGATCGGACTGCAATCAGCACCGGCTCCACAGGCGTAGTCCAGGGCCTTCTGCAAAGTTGAATCGCTCAGCCCGTCTTTGCAGATACAATAGGTTGCACCTGAACGAAGACGGAGACAAAGGAAAGAAGGAAAAAAAAAGACCATCATTGAACAGTCGCTTCAGGCAAGGACTGAATCACTTCTTAAAGAAATGCTTTCTGCTAATCCAGGGGATGAGAGGAATCTGGGCATGATCTGCTTCTGTCACCAGCCATCGCCTGGGTGAAATAAAACCCTTTTCTGGCAGGAACTAATATTTTTCTTTTTTTTGTTTTTTGGCCGTAAACAGGGACCAGTTTCTCAACAAAGACAAAAAGCTAAAAAGGAGATGAGAGCAAGAGATCTCTTCAGAATCCAAAACAAGATATGACCATCCATACCAAGAAGAGTGAAATTGCTCCTCTGCATAGCTTATGAAGCTCAGGGAATTAAAAAAGGCAAAAAGATGGGAGCAAAAGAGGCAGAACAATCTAGGAGCTTACTTGAAGAGCCGGCCATGGCCAAGAGAAGCATCAAAAACGCTAAGAAACCCATTTCTGCTTGCTGGACTGGCAACACAGTCAGATTGAGAGAGAGCCCCGGATGAGATTGAGTATATGAAGATGGCGGCGTTTGAGTCTCTGTGTGTGCTTGAGAGAGGGAGGGAGAGGGAGAGGGAGAGAGTTCTAGACAAGAATACGGGAGTGACGGTGAGTGACAATGGTGGGTGGTGCCCGCATCACCTTTCAGGCCTTTTATGTGTCCCCAGGATGTATTAAACTATATCGCCTTTCGTAATTGGTACCATAAATACGCCATCATTATAATTCTGGTAAAGGTGGGTGATTCAGTATGGGTCTGGTGAACCGACATTGGAGCAAACTCCCAACCTTCTTTACTTTATACATATCCTCCGTCGTCTTCCAAAAGAATTCTCTTGTTTCCTGATCTTGCAATCAATCCTTTGTCCCTTTTTGGAGGAAGAATGGAAGCCCAAACCTTAGCCGAGGGACGAGACTCGTTTGTCCACCTCTCTGGAGCGGCCTCAACCCCCCATGTGCACTGTGCAAAAAAGCAGGGTTCTTCCAGCATCTACCTCGAGGTGCTGTACCTTTTAACCATAATTTGTCCATTTCTTTCGTAAAAAGTTTTGCTTTTTTATCGGAAATCGCCAAGTGCATTACTGCACGAAGACAAAATGGGATCACATTTGTGTCGGCTTAAGGGAAAATGAACATGCCCATTAAAAACTCTATGATTAAAGCTTTCCAATTAGGAGATGCGTCTCTCTCATACCACTCTCTCTCTCTCTCTCTCTCTCTCTGTAGAGTTTTGACATCGTGACTGGAGACGAGGGAGGTCGTCGATCGACCATGATGGAGGACGGCTAGGGCCTCGAGAAAGTTCCTCTGGCTACTATTCCATGCATGTGAGATCCATATTGTTATTACTAAAGACATGCATCTAGCAATCTCCCGTATATAATTTCCATCTTGAGAGAATTCTAATTCCGTATCTTGTTCATCCTAACTCTAAATTAGGTGCTCACGATCGCCCTCGACCAACGTCTATTAGACTTTTATCTCTCATTAACAATTGTGTCAGCTTTCAAATTTCGTTAATTCGTACTTATTGATTAGAATCCGAGGACAATAGTATCATATAATTTAGTCTCCTAAAGATGGTTTAGAATGATTACAAGTGGAAAGTTTGTATTTGAAAGTAATCATAAGCATGATTACTTGTGTAAAGATAGGGGCGTGTTTAGTAGACAACGATTTGGCGGTGGCGCAAAGATGGTCTGAGTTGGCAAGAAAATGCATGGTTTTCCTTCTTTTTCTAAAAAGAAGGTGCGTGCTTTTATGAAAGTAACCTTCTTACATAGACAAACACGAAATTCATAGATAGATAGATAAATATATAGACTATTGGGAAAAGAAAAATGGAAACTTTAAGCACATAACTGTAATTAACTTTTTGCTTCTCATTCTATTTTACACAATTTTCAGTCGGGAATAGAATCTTTCAATCCTTGCTTTTTACTTAAAGTAGTGGCACAGTGCCATTGCTGCGATCGCTTTTGAGTTTCTTTGTGACGATGGAATCATCGGTGTGAAAGAAAACACTCCTTAGCTGCGCCCGACAGCTACTAACTCAAGGTTTGAATGGTAGTTTTCTAATGAGTCCCGTGACCATTCTTAATTTAGTGCCGTCCGAGTGTGAAGACAGATGAAAGAGATTCGATTGCCGTGCAATGACCTGAAAGTAATGCTTTAATCGTTTTTCATGCTGCAAGTTCAAGCATTCATTTGCTTTTAATCTTTGCGACCGAACCCGAAAGATTTCCTCCGCATTACACAACCGGCATTATTGCAGATTTATTGAACACTTTCTTGATCATATAGGGTGACTCGTATTATTGCTGGGAGTCTTCCACAGACGCCCTCATTCCAGGTCAAATGAATAAGTGATTCCACGAGTTCGAGAGTTGAGATGTGACTCCACGCGATCCAATCTCGGATTGGTTTCGGCGTCGCAATCCCTACGACATCTGTGGGGTTTCCACTGTAGGACCTCATCTCGCTGGGGGGCTTGGTAGGCAAAGAATCAATCCAGCCAAACAAGAGAGATCTCTCTCTCTCCCCATATAGTCTAACGGCTAGCGCCAATAATGAGAGAATAAATTCGCAATCGATATGTGAAAAGAGAACCCAAGAAAGAAAAGTAGGGGTGAGAAATGTAGCTTTCACACTTTCTCTTGTTTTTTTAGGGTTAGGTGTAGCCCTCACAAAAGGAAGAGAGACACTTGAAGTATTCTTTGAAAAATCCGTGGTTGCTTTTAAATGACTTTATCTCCATGGGGTCCCTTCTCCAACCCACAGAAAAAATTATATAGTCTTTGATGGAGGGTTTGAAATTCTGTGCAGGTCGAATTGAGGAATATCTGGACCACGAGCAAAGGCGAGATGCTCCACCCACCATGGTAAAACGCTGGTCTCCATTTGATCTGCAGCGGTCGAGATCAATCGCCAATCCGTGCTGCGTAGCATAACGAGACTAGTCACTAGCGATTCGTGTCGTCATTGCGTTGTCACTCGAACCCTCGACGCAAAAAAGCTCGTGAATTAAGCGTAAAAATTGGACTTATCACTAGGAAAGACTGTTAGCGCGAGGCAGATGGCTGAAAACAACATGCTGAGTGTAAAAAGAGGAGATCATGTTGCGGCTTCTTGGCCGGATATGGAGGCTGACGACGCTCACAACGTGCACTTTATAAGAGCCGTGCCTTGGATTTTCTCTAATTTTTTTTCAGATGCTTTCGTTTAGCTGTGATTGAATCGGGTCGGGTCCTTCAATAGGAAGGATCGACACGACAGCCTGAAATCTGAGAAATGAACGGAAAAGAGAGGGAAGACGAGAGGTCGGCTCCCCCCTCAATTACGGTCTCGTAGTCCGTGGTCGGTTAGTGATTTTGAGTGTTGAGTGGCGTGCTGTCAAATGGATGATTGGCAATTGAGAAATGTGAAGTGGAGGAGAGGGAGCTTTGACCTTGTTTTACAGTGTGAATTATGAAGGAGGCATGCGTTTTGATTTCGTGCCAGGTATATAATTATGCATTACCAGGGATATCGTTGATTCTTCCAATCCGGGTGTAATGATTTCGTATCATGAGTTTCCTCCTTTCTTTTCTACATTTTTTAGATATAAGCATAACGCTACTCAAAGATCCATAAAACATCTTGCAAGTCCTATGAATCGGTTTTGTCTAGACTTTTGACTTGTGCATGCGACTTTAATGTGCATCTGACCTTAACTTAACTGATAATTGCTTACACGCAATTTATGGGATTCAAACAGATAAGCTCAAAATTTTAAGTTGGAAATCTCTCGATGTCCCAACCTATAATTCAATCCTTAGGGGTTCTTATGATGAATTGAAGACGCATTATGCCTACAATTCTTAAATGTCACGAGCAATTGAATTATGTCACGTTGTCCAATGGGCTGCTAGGCAGAAATGCAGGGCATCATCACATTTATTTGAACTAATTTTCTTTAACAATCCTACAATAAGTCAATCTTCTTTTCCCGACATATTCAATCTTCCCCTAGGCGGTGGTACACGTGTTATCACTATTGGAACTAGGCTTTTGAATGTCTTATTTGATATCTTAAATTCCACATCGAGTAAGAAAGATCGTTACACACACAAATTGCTCAAAATCGAGACTTATTTCAAACTCAATCCATTTGAAATGGATCGGATCATTATGTCTAAATTATCTGTTTGAGATAGGCTCTGGAAGAATTTATTTCGGCTAAGCAAGCTTTCTGATGAGTAAGCTTAAGCTCCTAATCTGCATATGTATATTTAGTTATTTACAAATCAACTAAGAACAGTAAATATTCTTTTTCTAAGAGATCATAACTCCATAAATAGTGATAATTGTTAGAATTTTCGGGAAAAAGAAGAAGGGGAAGGAGAAGAAGATAATGGAGGACCTGCAAGCGAAGCAAACGACCGGGAATTCTGAGAAACTGGCTCTTTCCCCAAAAGGGCATCTATCGTCACGGCTTTAGAAAGATTTATATGCTGCTTCCTTCCTGCATCGTCCTACGTCTTTTATCCTTTCCTTTCCCACTTTCTTTCTTCGTAACTTTCGGGGTTTGTCCAAAGCCCAAAAGGGTTGTTCTCCACTCGGTGATCTTTCGTTGGAATATTTCTTGGACAAGGCATTGACTATTGCAGAGGAGGAAGATTTTTGCTCTAATTTGAGATAAATAATGCCGGCGGCCCTTGAATTTTCGCTCGATGTCCAATCTAATATATGAACTTTTTATATCAAAATTTAGTCCCTAAACTTTTCAAAGTTAGGTTCATTGTAATGTAACCTAACTCTTTTGTTTAATGGATCGTCTATTTTCGGTTGACATAGAATGACATCTAAATAATGTCTTTCCTCTTCTATTCTTTTTCCCGTTTCTTCCTCTTTGGCCGATGAACACCTCCACTGTCGTCGTCCCTGAAAACTCCATCGTTGCCGCCGAACATGCTGTCATCACAGCCACTGTCGAAGACCCTTCGACGTTGCTCTTTCTCGGTGGCCACCACCGTCTTTGCCCCCCTCTCTGTCTTCTTTTTCTCTCCATATCTCTTCGGTTGAATGGCGACGTGATCTTCGTTTCTATAGGTTTGTCATTTCCGCTTCGAATAGTTCATGGCGACGTCTTGGTTTGCCGGCACAGGTCTGGTGACTCCGTTTGTAGTTGAGGTGGTGGTGGGTAGGCACATCAGTGAACTCCGTCCGGGGTCGCATGAGCCCATTTCTCAAGGCGACGCGAGCTTCGTTTTGATAGATCCACCTCCATGTTGCTTCAGTCCCGGTGCGGCGGTGGTGAGTCCGCACCAGTCCAGCGGCAGTGGGGACGACGGCAATGGAGGACGGTGGTTCCTAGCAAGGCCGATGACGCGGCGGAAGACGGCTGCGCCGTGGGGACGGTGGAGCTCGTTAGGAGAAGAAGAAGAAGAAGAAGAAATCACGACGTACGTGGCCTTGTGGGGCCCCTTTCAGAGGAGAACGTGGAAGCATTCGGACCGTCCGGTCTGGGACGCCTCAGATGACAGCTTCGAACTCGCACCGCCAAAAACTTAAAAATAGGTTTTGTCCATCGTGCACATGCTGTTCTTCCCACCACCACCGACAGTGCCGAAAGTAGTAGAAACATGGTACGACGTGGCCTTATAAAAAAACAGTCCCCATCTCTATCCATCAGTCCAAGTTCAACGCATGTGAAGCGACCAACGTAGATCGACGACAACGAAGACTACGCGCCTTCCGCGATGTCAGAGGAGTTCGATTCGCATCGTAATCGGACCGCCGACCTGCTCGTGCCGTATTGTCGAGCTGCAGCGGAGACTTTTTGACTATTGATGTTATTTGACCAGACTACAGGGAGGGACGAGCTGACGAGTGATTTGGAACAGTTATGACTCGAACAGATTTGGTAACGATGCTTGAAAGAATTGCTAAAGCCGATTGTCCCTCCTGACACTTTAAGTATTTACCGTTTCTATAGTTGTGAATACCAAGTTCCATCACGGAGGCCAACGTGATCTTCACATTATTAAGATCTTTCGAGAGATCTCTCCATCGTATTCTTTTATCTCCTCTTAAGTCGTAGGAGCTTCTTGGATGTGTCGTCTTCTTCCTTCTGTAGGATGCTCCATCTAATTACACATCAGCAAGTAGGCATATGCCGGCCACGAATAGATGGGAGGCCTCTAAGAAAACTTAGGCCTTCAATTTGATGGTCCAAAATCTTGAGGGTGCCCGGCCCAACCCTCGATAGTTCCAACATAAGATAAGACCACAAAATCTAAATTTTGCTTAATTTCGGTGATTATTTTGATATTAATAGAGGAGTAGATCAGCACGTCTCAACTTGAGTCTAGCCTTTAGATAGAGTTTCAATCTCATCTTTACTTTAGAATATGAAAATTGAAAACCATCTTCTTTTTTGTTTTTTTTTTTTTTTTATCTTGAATGAATGTATATCAACTGAAATACAACATAATATTGTTATGTTAGAACGAATTTGAGTCTTGATGATATAATTTTAGCCGGATTGGGGTTTCCTGCTAATTAGCCAACTAGATCTCAAAGCCCGTCGCCAAAATCTGCATATAGTTTTTGTTAAATGTGGACCTCAAAAGCCCATTTCGCAAATTCGAAACCCAACGCTCGAGTTTAATCTCCAATTAATTCTAAGATCGTCTCGCGTTTGGTTCGATGAGGTATTCAAGAAATAGGATTTCGATGTCTGCTAATTTCATGTTTGGGGAAAAATCAAAGTACGGATTTGGATTCGCAGGGAAATATGATTCCTCACAAAATGTGGAAACGAATTGGTTAGTTGTAGCTAGGATCAAGATCTCATTCCATATTTGGATAATCACAAAATCATCATCGGCACTAGTTGTCGGACTCCGTCGCTCAGGGAATGCCATCGCGGAGGGAGACTTCGTTGCTAGTAGCTGAGAGCTTCGCCATTGACTGGCGGTAGCCGGGTCACCAACAAAAGCGAAATTCTGCAAAATATATGTTTAAGGATTCAACTCTGGCTCTGCTCAACGTCACTTGTGACCCCGCATCAGTCGCTGAGTTTCGCCTTACATTATTATTTTGGAAAAATAATATAAATAATCCACAAACTTTTAATTTGTTCAATTTACTTCTTGAATTTTAGCCCATTATGTAATGTCGTCTCTAGCTTTTAATCTGTTCAATGTAGTTTTTGAACTTTAGCATAATATGTAATGTCGTCTTTAAATTCTTAATTTGTTCAATATAATCTATGAACTTTTGATATACGTTTGATTTAGTTCTTGAATTAATGAAATAACAATATTAAATAAATACAAAAAGTTTATAGACTATATTAAACAAAATGGAAGTCTACAAATAACATTGCACATTGAGCTAAATGTCAATGACCATATTAAACAAAATAAATGTTCAATGATTATATTGCATATTAGGTAAAGTTCAAGACCATCTATGTAATCATCCCCTATTATCTTACTCATATTCCGAGGACTTAAGACAACTCCAATAAGCAATGTCATACTCACGGCAAATCACCAATGACAATTAGGGTGGGCATGGTTCCATGATACATTTAGGAACTTGATAATTGGACCAATTTTTATTAGTTCGGTTCTCGGTTTTACAATATGCAAGATAAATTTTAGATTTCAAAAATCGATAAATTTGTTATGATGAGTAAATTTTACATTTTAGGTGGAATAAGAAACAAGTTTTTGTGTTTTTCTTATTTCATACCTTCACGTGATCTTACGACATCATATGGTGTCAATAATGAGTGCGTAGTCTAAAAATCACTATTTGACAAAAAAAATTGAAAAACCACTGATTTGAGCTTTCATTTCTAATAATATCCATTACTGAGATTTTTATATTGTTAATATTTGTAAATATGAGTTGTGATTAGTGGATTATGGCAAATGATGGTCCTTAGAAATGATTATTTACTATAATCATTCAATTAATAGTATAGATAGAACTTAATGAAACCTTATAACCAATCTTAAAACCTATGATAAGGTAGGTTTTAAGTTCCTAGATATACATGGTAGATTTCAAGTTCTAAAAATTGGAAGCTTATTTCGACAAATAAGTTCTTAAAATTTGGAACCACTCAATTAGGGGTGTAACCGATTTGGTATGGTTTAGTTTTTCAAAAAACCAACCCATACCGAACTGATAACGTGTGTGATCCCAAACTGAATTGAATATGAACCAAATGGAAAATCCGGTTCAATTCGATTCAATTTTTTGATTTTCCTACTTTTGCCTTACTTATTTGAACAAAAATGAAGAAAAGGTAAGAAGAAAGAGTGTTGATTGTTCGATTTTTATTAAAATCTTTGTTTAATTTGATCGATCTTTTATTTAGTTATTGACACCCTTACTAATAACAATGTCTTGACTTTAGTTTTCTACTTTTTCTTGAAATCTTTACTTTTGCCATGATATAAAATTACACATATACCTATAAAATCACTTCAATTTTCTAACATTTTCATTAGATAAATTGACGGTATCAACAAAATGACTTTATTTTGTTAGTTCAATGACTTTTAAGATTTAATTATATTTTTTATATATTTTAAGGCTCAATTGATAAAATTTCAGGACTCATGGTGCGTGTATCCCGTGAACGGAAGTCGGAATTTCTGATTTTCCTTCGAATTTCGCGGCCCAAGTCCTCTAGGATGAGATTCAGTGGAATTTCACCCGGTAGCTCTCTTCTCTCTGAAGAGCTCCCTCTACCTCCTGTGGTAGCCTTCCAAAATCCAAAAAAACCCTAATATCTCTTCAGCTGTGTGTTCTACAAATCAAACAATGAAGGTAAATACCCTATCCACAATCCATCCCCACAATCCCCCGTAACCCAATCTAGCCTCCACCAACTCTCGAATCCCCCTTCTCCCCCCTCCATCGACCAAACCCGGAAAATCGGAGATCCCACCCATGATGTTCGGTAGCAATTAGCAACCCAAATCCCAGCAAATACCCCCACCCAATTCCAACCCCAGCAAAGACATACCCTCACCCGAGTCTTCTCGCATCACATTGAGCGGAACCGGTGTAGCCCTCGCCACTTGCACAAGCCGTAATGGAGTCCAAAGAAGAGGAGGAAATCATATTAGCCCTTTGTGCAAAAGATTAGGCATGTGGTCACAACAAACAATCACATCAGTAGATGATGTAATTTCAGCAAGTAAGGTAAGGGAATGCCGCAATACTCTTATAGGGCAGCTATATCAGAACCCTAAAATCAACTTTCAAGCCTTCCAAAACACTATGAAAAGGGTATGGAAGCTTGAAAATGCTGAGATCGACCTATTAGCCCCTGGTATATTCGCTGTTCGATTTGCATCATAAGCGGATAAAGAGAGAGTAGAGTTAGCGGGACCTTGGTCTTTCGCAAACCACCTACTGTTGTTGAAACCGTGGAAACCCAATACTCCCCCTGCCTGCTACAAATTTGATACCTGCAGCTTCTGGGTTCACATTCACGGTTTACCTACGAGTGGATATCGAAGATGTAATAGCACGTATAGCAGAGGATATTGGACCAGTAATTGAAGTAAAGGTAGAGGCGAAAGGGTATATACCCTATAAAATAGGGAAGGCAAGAGTAGAAATGACCCTCGACATACCTCTCAAACCAGGTGCCCTCTTTAGCAATAAGGGCAAGAAAATTTGGTGGACTTTCGATATGAACGTCTTCCGCATTTACGCTATTCTGTGGTAAATTAGGACACTATGCTCAGAATTGTGGGGAAATTACATACCAGGAAGAAAGATTTCTCAACAAAAAAGATATGATGTTTGGCTCATGGTTGAAGGTGGAAGCAAACGAGTCCAGTCCGTTCTGGGCTGTATATTATGGGAAGTCTATGGACGAACTACTCGAGGAAATGAGCCCCCGATACACCCCACACACAGGAGAGTTGGTGGTCTATGAAACTCAACGGGAAGACTGTCGGCCACAGCCACTTTATAGGGATAAGGGTAAGAGAAAGGAAAGTGTTCAAGAAGACATGCAATGGAAAACAACAGGGGGAGTCATCACTGAACCACAGTTTGCAAGGGGAGGGGAAATATATTCACAACATACCACCTCTAAGGAAAAAACAGTTGCTGATAAACGGGGAAAGGGTACCAAACATGTTGCTCAGAAAAAATTGAAGAGATATGCTCCCTATACACCACAAGGGATAAGTAATCAAGCGTTTGATGACACTGAATTACTAGAAACACCCGTGCTTACGGAGGAAGAAACGAGAGGATGGGCTTTGGTGGCTAGCCCTAATAAGCCACCAAACTACAAATGAAGCTAGTGAGCTGGAATTGTCAGGGTTTGGGCAATCCCCTGACATTCCAGGCCATTAGAGCCATGGTGGCTCAAGAAAAGCCCGTTGTCCTATTTCTAATGGAAACTAAGAATAAGGAGGAGGTTAGCAAAAGGATACAACGAAGCTTAAAGTTCCGGAAACTGACTATATAGTAAATCCGAGAGGCATTGCGGGGGTCTAGCTATCTTACGGGTGAACAGTAACAATTTCTATCCGGGCAAACTCGATGCTTTGTATACATTTAATCTGCACTGATAGGGAGACTAGCAATATGATGAGAGTATCATGTGTTCATGCTCCCACGGATTTCCAGGACAGAGTGAAATTATGGACTGATATATCTACAACTCAACTCCCATTCCATGGACCTTGGGTATGCATTGGGGATTTTAATGAAGTGCTGTATGCATGGGAAAAAGTGGGCAAACGGATGGCTGAAAACTACAGGATGAAGGCTTTCCAAGACTTCCTAGATTCCAGTGGACTAATGAATGTCGATAGTAAGGGATGTGCGTTCACTTGGACAAATAACAGAGAAGGGGATGACCATGTTAAGGAAAAACTGGATAGAGTCCTCTGCAATATAGACTGGAGAATAACCTATCCTGAAGCGGAGGTATATGCTTTGCCAGCGGTGGGCTCAGATCATAGTCCTCTTCTGCTGGATTTATACCCCCAGGTGGAAAAAAGAAGGAGAGATTTTAAGTTTGAAGAGTACTGGATAGAACATGAGGAATATGAACATGTAATGAAGGATTCATGGTATGCAGAGGGGGGATCTCGGTAACAAAATAAACAGGGTTGCAAAACAGACTTCATATGTGGAGTAAGAAAACATTCTCAAATGCCCGCAAGACCATCCAGGCTTTACGGGGAGAATTACAGCGGCTAGTAAATGACCCAAATTGTAAACTTTGATAAACAGAGGGTCCAAAATCTGAAAAATGAAATTGAAAGACTATGGTGCCAAGAGGAGATTTACTGGGGGATGAGATCTCGTATCCAATGGCTGAAATGGGGGGACAAAAATACCAAGTTTTTCCACGCAACAACGGTGCAACGAAGACACGAAACCGTATCAACATGCTGAAAAACCCAACAGTATTTGGACGCGAGATTAAAATCGAGATAAAGCAAATGGCGGAGACATGTTTTTAGGGAGCTATATACCTCAGTGGGAAACCGAGACATCAAACCGGTACTTGATCAGTTACCATGTCTAGTAACAGAGGACATGAATCAAGAGTTGATTCGGGAGGTTACACTAGAAGAAATACGCGAGGCTACTTTTCAAATGGGAGCACTAAAAGCACCGGGCAGGATGGGATGAATGGGATCTTCTATCAACATCACTGGAATAAAATTGGCCAAGATGTTTACACTGAAATCAGAAAATTCTGGAGGGATGGCACTTTAAACCTAGAATTGAACAAGACCATCATCACCCTAGTGCCAAAAGTCCAAAGCCCAGAACAGGTGGATTAGTTTCGCCCAATCAGCCTATGCAACTTCAGTTATAAGATCATCTCGAAGGTATTGGCGAATAGATTGAAGTTGTTCCTCCCCCAACTAATAACTATAGAACAAAGTGCTTTTGTAAAAGGGAGGCTAATCCAAGATAACATACTTTTGGTACGAGAAGTGCTCCACCAGCTACGAAAAAGGAAGCGAAAGAGAAAGTTTCAGGCGATTCTAAAGCTGGATATGAAGAAGGCCTATGACCGAGTAGAGTGGGACTATCTAGAGGCTTGCATGAAAACGATGGGTTTCAGCGATGTATGGGTTAAGAGGGTTATGCAATGTGTCTCTACTGTAACGTACAGTGTAAAAATCAATGGGCAACTACAACAGTACTTCACTCCATCCAGAGGACTTCGCCAAGGTGACCCCCTATCCCCCTATCTCTTTATAATGGTAGCAAACACCCTGTCCCAACTACTACATAAGAATTTGTGGAAGAGGGTAGCATCAAAGGAATTCGCCTAAACAGAAGTTGCCCTACCTTGTCCCACCTAATGTTTGCGGACGATCTTATCCTCTTTATGGATGGCAAAACCACAGTGTCAGAACTTTGCTGCAGTCCTAAATCAATACTGCTATGCATCGGGGCAGACTATCAACCTTAATAAGTCAGGCATGTTTTTTAGTAGGAATTGCCCATACCCCTTGAAGCAAAATTTGACACGTGAAATGAGAGTTGCAGAACTTGAAAAATCAGGGAAATACCTGGGTATTCCCTCGGACTGGGGAAGGTCAAAAAAGGAGATGTTTGCTTGGATCACGGCTAGAGTGAATAAAAAACTCGAGGGCTGGAAAGAAAACCTCATGTCAAGGGTAGGGAAAGAAGTATTGATAAAAAGTGTTGTACAAGCGATACCACAGTACGTCATGTCAGTTTTTAAAGTACCACTCTCCATATGTAGGGCCATTGAAAGAAAAATTGCTGATTTTTGGTGGAAAACGAACGACCAGCACAAATGAGTACATTGGAAGCGATGGGATTTGTTAAAGGAGAGAAAAGCGGTGGGGGGACTAGGCTTTCGAGACCTCAAAAGCTTTAACAAAGCTATGTTGGGCAAGCAAGCTTGGAGATTGCTTACAGAACCAGATACCCTATGGAGTCAGGTGTTTCGAGGGCTTTACTATCCAAATGGAAATCTTAAACAGGCTGGAAAAGGGAGTAACCCCTCATGGGGATGGCTTAGTATTCTGAAAGGAAGGGATACTATCCTACCTTCACTTCGATGGGCTATTGGCAATGGCGAGAAAGTAAAAATTCGTGAGGATAAATGGCTACCTAGAGGAATAATTCATGGCCCAGCCAATAGAGAGGACCCAACAATGGTGTTGGAGCTGATTGATGTGGAGCATATGGCATGGCAAGAAGATAAAATTAGGAACCTAGTTGACCGAGGACACGGCCTCGAAATACTCTCCATTCCATTAAGCCGACACGGGCGGCGAGATTATATGGTTTGGACGCATACTAAGACGAGGCAAATACACGGTCAGAAGTGCATACAGAACATGCTCCCTAAACACGGCACAACACCACATCAGGCTTCTTCCTCTTACCAGATCCCCCATACATTATGGCGGCGCATATGGAACACTCAAACCCAGCCGAAATTAAGACACTTCCTATGGCAATTATGTCATAATTCCTTACCAACTAGGGAGAACCTTCAAAAACGAAACATTATACCTTATAACCAGTGTGCCATATGCCAGAGCAAACCCGAAACTAATGAACATCTGTTTCTCCTATGTCCATGGTCAGCTCAAGTATGGCAACATCCAGACATCAACATACACATAAACCAGCAACAAGTCACCCGAATGGAGGACTGGATTAACAAATTTAAGCATGATAAGGTACCGTTTGAGCTCCTAATCCAGCCTCTATGGCAGATCTGGAAAGGGGAACTCGGCCATCTTCCGCGGACAACGAACCCAAAGGATCGGCTCATCGGCCATTTGCGGTAACACAACACCGAAACATCGGCTCAAGGGTGGTCCGAACAAACAGCAAATCAACCAACATACCAGAAGAATCGGTCAAGTGGAAACCCCCCGATCGTGGATCTCACAAGTGGAACGTTGATGGGTCGTTTTGCACAGAGAGCGGAGACGGCGCAGTTGCTGGGTTGTGCAGAGACCACAGCGGACGGACAATTGCGGGCTTTGCGCGAACTGTGGCGGTCGAATCCTCACTCCAAGCAGAAGCGGAGGCTCTTCTTCAAGTGCTACGGTGGCTGTCGGACAAGAGCAGGGGAGAAGTCGAAACCCTAAGCTGGGAAGTGGAGACCGACAACTTACAACTTGCTCAACTGATAAGCAAGATGGCAGATCAGCAGCAACTCCCCCAGCTCCAAGCGTGCGGGGCTGAAGACCTCTTCTCTGGGAAATACGGGCCCACATCAGAGAAGCCCAGGCCATCCTTGCAAATATAAGGCCCATCAAAGTCACCCATTGCAAACGAGAGCGGAAATAGAGCGGCGGATTGGGGCGCAAGGCGCCCAACGAAACAAAAACGTTACCGGTAAATTGGACCCGCCGCCCCCTCAAGTCTCTTAGAAATTTTATGCTCAGATGTATCTAATATCCCTCCTTAGTAATGAAATTTACAAATTTTCGACCAAAAAAAAAAAAAAAAAAAGTCCTCTAGGATCGGGCGGTCTTCTCTTCACTTCTTCACCGTTGACCGATAACGAAATTACCATATCGACCATCATTTCCGCCACCATCCCGTTCCCATCCAACCCGAGATAACCCCCGAGGACCCTCACACTCTCTCACCTCCACTCTCAAGAACCCTAGAAAACCCCGCCACCATTTCCAGGCGCCGTGCCCATCGCCGCCGTCTTCCTCCTCCCTCCGAGCTCTCCGTCAATGGCGTCTCAGGCGTCGATCTTCGCCAGGGCCCGCGCCCTCCTCAACGCCCTCCCCAATTCCTCCCCTCCCTCCGCCGTCAGATCGATCACCACCTCCGCCTTCCTCTCTCAGCAGCCCCAGCTCGCCGAATCCCCCGACCCTTCCCCGTCCCCGTCCTCGTCCCACCGAATCCTAGCCCCGGCACTGACCCCGACCCCGCGCCCTCGACGCCGCTCCCCCCGAATCCGGCTTCCGGGAGCCCGCTCTACTCCTCCAACTGGCGCAACCCGATCCCCGCCTCCGCCCAGTCCCTCGTCCCCCAGGGGCTCCTCCACCAGGCCGCCTCCCGCATGCAGTCCCTCTCGCGGACGCTCGACGTCCAGTCCCTGATGAACGTCTTCGCCGACTGGATGACGTCGCAGCGGTGGTTCGACATGAAGCAGCTCTTCGAGTTCTGGATTCGGAGCCTGGACAAGAACGGGAAGCCGAACCGGCCCGACGTGAATATCTACAACCATTACCTGAGGGCGAACCTGATGACTGGAGCGTCCGCCGGGGACTTGCTGGACCTGGTCGTTCAGATGGAGGAGTACTCGATCGAGCCCAACACGGCTTCGTTTAACCTCGTTTTGAAGGCAATGTACGAGGCGCGGGAGGCCGAGGCTGCTGAGAAGTTGCTGGAACGGTTAGAACTGTTCATCCCGTTAATGTGGGCTAAAATGACCGGGAATTGATACGATTCTGGATGTGCATATACTAATGAATGCGGTTTTTATCAGCTTATTTTCTTTATGTATGTATATATGATATATAGGACAAGAATGAAGTAATCTCATCTGCACCACGTTCATGCTCTATGTTCTTTTAAATGCAAGAGTAGCTTATTGTAGAAAATGCGGTCACTTCCATGGTACCATACAGCATTACGGCATATCGTCACAATTGAGTACATTAACGTTGTAATAGGCTGAAAAATGTAACCCTATTGGTCTTTAAATAAGAGGCTGCACGGTACATTCTTGTATTTTACACATTCCCACAGCAGACGCAAGCAGACATCTGAAGTTTGCTTTAAAAAGGAGCACCTTTTTCTGTTCGATCCGGTGCCTCATTTGCGGCATATTCATAGACTTGGTCAATCAGTATCCTTAATGGAAGTGGAGCTGCTTTAGTATAACATTGCTATAAACTAGGCAGGATTTGATTCTGAAGACTGGTTTATTCTGTTTCCAAGTAAAATAAATTCTGAATGTGAAGTGAGGTCAAGATATTTATCATGCAAGGGGTCAGTTTTTTGGCCCAGGCGCAATGAATGTGATAGACTACAGGAGAATATTTAGAATTTTTTGACTGTGCCCCTTTCTAAGTTGCCCTTCTGACCTGGATTACTGGCTTTGGAGACTCTATGCTTAACTGCATTGTTGAGAGTTCATAGGATCGAATTGCTTCCCAGGTCCCAGAACTTGAGGCTTAGTGGACTCATTTCTGTTGATCTGTCTGGAAAAAGGGACGCCCTAGCTTTAGAAAATCATGACAAGTTGTGAGCAAGATGCAGTAGAAGGAAGTGGCGGGCATATATGATAAGAACTGCTGTCAATTGTGGATTGCATTTATTGCTCAATGGAGGCACTCCCTATGTGAATCCAGTATACTTTGGTTTTTTGGGGACTACTTGTGCATGCTACTGCGGACTGTGTCATCCATGGAAGTTGAATTGGCTGTTCTCTCATAGTATGCGTACTCTTAGTAGCGTGAATTGCATGCACTCTCTTTTGGCAAATGGTTGACTTTTAATCGGACAATCTAATTCTTACCTTCACCAGGATGCTGCAGACAGGAAAAGAATCTCAGCCTGATGAACAGTCATATGGATTGGTGACTCGCTTGCTCCTTTCTGCAGATCAAATAGATGCTGCCCTGAAATATGTAGATCTAACTCTGAAGTCTGGCTATATGTTGTCGATGGAAGTATTCAGTGAATGTGTGCAAAGCTGTGTTAAGAAAGGCAGGTTGGACACATTGGTGTTGATAATTGAGAGGTGCAAGGTATGCCATTAATTTGCTTGGTCCTAATCCTTGAAGTTCTGCACTTGTAGATGTGCAATTCTTGATTTCTCTTTGCCTTTTGTGACTTTGTTCCTACCGATGTTCTTAGGCAATGGATCAGAATAAAGCTCTTTGCCCACCATGGAGTGTATGCAATTACATTGCTGAAGTTGCAATGCAAGATGACAATAGCAAATTAGCATTTTATGCATTGGAATTCATGGCAAAATGGATTGCTCGAGGTGAGTTGGCAAGGCCTCCTGTTCACCTTTCTGTGGATGAAGGGCTGGTTTTATCGGCACTTGGAACTGCTGGTAGAACATTTAGTTCTACTCTCCTAGATGCTTCTTGGGCAATCTTGCGACGGTCTTTACGGCAAAAGAATACACCTAGTCCAGCGTCATACCTTGGAAAGATATATGCCCTTGCCTCGCTGGGTAATTTACAGAGGGCCTTTAGTACATTGCATGAGTTTGAGACTGCCTATGGAAATCTCCAGGAGCAGGCTGAAGATCTTTTCTCTCCATTTACCTCTCTAAATCCTTTGGTGGTTGCGTGCACCAAGAATGGTTTTGAGACTTTGGACTCTGTGAGTACTTCCTGAACATTTTGTTTTTCATGATGATCGACAATCTCTCATAGTATTGCATCACGGAATTTTGCTTTGGTCACTGTTGATGCAGATCCTCCACAGCGACATGACCTATCTTAACTTTTATAATATATCACAACAGCTTGGCTGCTTGGAATGTCATTTTAATGTCGTTGTTATGCTGTCATCTGTTTCTATATGAGCTTTAGATTTCTGGCTTGCTTCCAATCTTCTGAAAACTAGAATGGTCCAAAAACTTCTACGATGGACACTGAGAAGTTGGTGGTTCAATAGGCAGAACTGGTAGTTCATTAAATATTGATGTCATCAACAAGTTCATATATTAGTCTGTACCACGGAAGACGTGACCAGACTGGCTTCCTTGCCTGGTTTTTCAGGTTTGCTGACATTGAATGATCTATCAAGAATTTGAATCTCACCTTTTACAGTTTGAGATTTGTTTTAAAAACCCACAAAATGAAGGAAGAATATGTGTGGCTCATTTATAGCGAAAGGCAGTGTGTAGGTTCGTGGCTAGGAACTCTCTCCCAACTGAGGTCTGAGTTTTGACATTTATCCTCCTTGAGGGCTTGGATTCAGTTTCTCAAATCTCAGGCAGTTTGAATAGGCAAAGAGCTTCTCAGTGTAATCAGATCAAACTCAGTTCAATCTGATTCTTGGCCAAAGTGGGTCATGTAATAAATTATGACTGCTCTGGAACCTATTCTTGCTCCAACTCGTTGAACGGTTTAGCTGAGTTTGGTTTTAAATCTTTGCTGGCATAATTGTGATGGTGTTTAAGAAATTTTTGCCTAGATAATTCAACTTTTTTGCTGATTCACTTCACAAAATTACACAGGTGTACTTTCAACTGGAGAATTTGAGCCATGGAGATCCTCCTTACAAATCTGTTGCTGCTCTCAATTGTGTAATCTTAGGTTGTGCCAATATATGGGATTTGGACCGTGCATATCAGACATTTGAGGCAATTAGTGGAACTTTTGGCTTGACCCCAGATATCCATTCCTATAACGCACTTTTATGTGCATTCGGGAAGCTCAAGAAGGTGCATGATACTTTCTAATCTCAGTTGCCTGTTTGAAGTTGAATGCAGATTCCCTTTCTGTTGAACTTGGCCATTTACTGTTATCTTGCATGTTTCACATGGTAGGCCTTAGTGCAATGTCAAATTAGTCCTTTTCCTGATGTCATTTAACTGGGTACATCACTATCATCATTCAGCAGTCACATAAACTAACTTGTGAATATGGACTTTTATTGGATTAAGAGCAGATGCATGTTAAGCCTGTATGTTATACTTTGCCACTATACCAAATGTAAGTAAATGGAAGTTTCTCTGTGGCAGACATTTGAAGCGTCAAGGGTTTTTGAGCATTTGGTAAGCATGGGGGTTAAACCAAATGCTACATCATATGCTTTGCTTGTGGATGCACATCTGATAAACCGAGATCCAAAGGCTGCTCTCTCTGTGATTGATGAGATGGTAATGATTATTGACTGAGCTTTGAGCTGGCCTGCTCTTGGGAAATATCTATTGCTTTTGATGCCAATATTCATGTCTTGAGTTTTAAATGCCATGCCAGGTAATTGCTGGATTTGTTCCCACAAAGGAGATGCTTAAAAAGGTCAGAAGACGATGTATGAGAGAGATGGACTATGAGAGCGATGACCAGGTGGATTCACTGGCTAGGAAGTTTAAAATACGGATGGGCAATGAAAATCGCAGAGACATGCTATTTAATCTTAATTACAGCACAGAGTATGCTTGACAGGTAGGGCTTTTGCCACTTAATGCTTTATGTATCCTTTTTATGTCGCATAGTCATATGGATCCCTTACATAGATTGGCTTAGGATTTGCTGGGTTGGGTCTTCTTGTCATTTCTCACCCAGGATTCATTTTACGGCTATTCCAGTTTCTTTTTATGCCTCACAAGCTGAGTGCCTCAGTCAGGTGTCATCATGGTGGGGCTGGCTTAATTTCACCGAGTGCTCTTTTTATGTAGGTATGCTGATTTTGGCTCTCGAAATTCTAAGGCTCTGATCTTCCCTCCTTCCCCATTGTTGAGCATAAACTGTACTGTAACCATTTATCTTTCCTTTCCCTTTGTATATTATTCAATTCTACCTTTTTGACTTTTGACGAAATGAATCTAGGAATTTTAGTCTTTAGAGCCGGTAATTTTGTTTCGCTTTTTACATCCTCTTCTTTCTGTAATGAGAACCACGGAGGGCCAGTGATGCAAATCTTGCAAGGTAATCAGTTGATGATGAATAAATGTTGCACAAATGAATTTCTGTTTCATATCTGCTTTCGGTGAATTGATCTGCTGATCTTCCATCTTGAGCTTTCCAGCTTGGTGCTAGGACATAGAAGCTCCTGTACACAGAAGTAGCTCTAGTCTCTTCCTGCATCTTTATGACAGCAAAAAGAAGACATCATGACTAGTTAGATTAAACTCATCATAGAGCATTGCACATTGCATATTTGGTCCATGAGCTTACCTCTTGTGGTGGAAGTGAATTCTCCGGAGGGGTGGTTGTTTTCTGATTTTGATGCTTAACATCAGAAGAGAATAGTATCATGGACGGAATTTTTTTTTGACTGGATTTGCATCTATTAGGTGCATGCCATAAAACTTCTCTGTGGAGATTGGTATGACTTGCTTATGCATCAAGAAGTCAATAAGTGCTATATGTTTCTCAAATTACTTCTCCTCCCTTATCGTAATCATATATTTATAAATTGAAAGCAGAAGAGGTACGATCAGTGTTAATAACCATAACCCTTCTGGCCTCGTCATAAGAATTCTGCATCCGTTACGGAATGTGTGAACTGTCACACGAGCAGCCGGGGCGGGAGACCGACAATGGCAGCAGCTCGGGGCATGATTATAATGGTGACCGTGACTTGGGGCTCGTGCTGTTGACCCATGGACTAAAATTTCTAATTGGTTAATCAATCGGTAGACAAATATAGAAGGAAAATATTGCGGCAATATTTCTAATCCCTATATGATTAAATTCATCTAATGTTTGTTAATAAGATAATTTGTCTTCATCATTAATTGTATTTTAAAGCGGTCTCGAATTTATTGACTTTACATTTTTTTGGTTTCTTTTGCGTAGCATCTAGTTATAAAAAGACTAAATTCCCATGTATATTGCAGGCATTATTATTTTATTGTTAGATTTTACTTTCGCAAATATTAGTTTTGACGAAAGGAGGAATTTTCAATAAAACTAATTCTTTTTTACATTGTTGAGTAAGTTTATGGATAAATTATCAAATAGAAGCTAGAAAAAAAAAATAATTTAGTCAAATTTTTAACATGATCATTTATTTATAAAATTTCACTATTAGTGTGCAAATCACCATCCAATCCCTTCTTACATCTCCTACGTGAGACTTTAAAGACGAAATTTAATTAAAGCACACCGTTGCATGAAATAATAATTTTTTTCTAAATACCAAGAAAATCTCACTATTTTGAATTAATAAAAATTAATATCATTAATAAGTTTTTATAAAAAGATATCCAATACGTTTCATCATGCATTTTTTTTATAGATTATTCCCAACATTTCACATAGTCTGTGTAAAAGCATTTTGCCAATAATAGGCAAATAAGGCAAATTCTTTAATATAGTTAATGAACAAACATTATAAAATATCTTAAACTAATAAAACTAGAACAAAGTGAGATTTTGTGATAAGAGAGACAAGTCACTAGGGTTGTCCAAGTGGTTATCCTTTAGAAGAATGAGATCTTAGGCTGATAAAATTTTATTGTAGAATAAATATGTCATGTGAATATAAATTCGAGATTTTCTCTTGTCGCAGATAATATATATTAGGGATAAATATGTTCCAATGAATATAGTTTGAGGTTTTTGATGATTTTTGTCAAAAAAGAATATATGAAATGCTTAATCCTAAATAGAGACAAGGAAAAATAGAAAAATGATGGAAACAACATCCTTCACTTTTTTAAAAGGAAAAAAAAAATGCGTAAATTGGAATGAAATGTGCTTTGAGTCGCACCCCCTGGCCCGTCAAAAGTCTAATGAGCTGAAAGGATGTCATCTCCTTCTCACCAAATGCAAGCCGCCCTCGTCAAACTCCCCAGGCCTCTCGCCTCCGCCCATTAACCACCGCCGTCGCCACCACCACCGCCTCTGCCGGCGCTGTCGATCCCTCCCTCCTCCTCCTCCGCGTTTCCGCCTCCACACCGCCCTCCGCTCCTGCCCCTTCCACCTCACCCCCGACTTCTTCCTCCGCGTCTGCAACAACTTCCCCCTCTCATGGGGCCCCGTCCACCGATTCATTAAACAAGTTGAGTCAGCTTAGTAACACGGCTTTCAGGTTCTGTCAATGATCAAGAGATGAACTAGCACAAAGTTTGAATATATCGCGTTAAAGGCAGAGATGATGTTTTCCTGACCTAGGCGGAGGAGATGACAAGCATAAACTTGATCACTGACAAAAACTCTTAAGCAGAAGACAAGCTGGACAGAACAAACAAGTTGAAGTGCCTGTTTTCTTGGTTGGCTATTGATTGAGCGATTAATCTGCTATGAAACAACCAAACTCCCATTCAAAGCTAATTCTATGCAAATTGCTCTGGCATCTGGGCATTGTAAAATATATGATCACTCTATTTTATAATAGTATGTTCCAATATACTAAAACAAACTAATTGCAATGTACTCAGCTGGAAGGTGCGGTCCATGTAGGAGGAGGACCGCTCGAGGTCACTAGAGGCATAGCACGGATGTTGATGTCGAGGGGTAGTAACCGGTACTGGATGTCAAGCTCCTTGAAAATCTTGACCATCTCCTCCACCAGGAGGGCTCTTCTTGCCCATTTCTCGCCCATGTCCTGGTGGTTCATTGTGTGCGTCAACCAAACTGCTATTCTTAGCTTGTTCAAATCTTCCACATCCTTGAATATTATCATTGGTGCAGGGTACCAATGGTCCTTCTTGTTCTCAATGTAACTGCATTTAAGATAGTAATATAAGTCAACCCAGATACGATTCTGTAGCAAGACTTATCAAGAACTTATCAGATTTGAGTGGAAAAAAAAAACGTGACACTTTAATGAGATGTTTTATGACAGTATGAACACATAAAATCTGCCATAACAACATTTTTCTGTTTTATGAGGTCATCGATTTTGAGAATCAGTATATTAGCAGAGTAAAACTACAATCTTACAGGAAATAATAAGTCTTGTGTTAGGACGAATTTCAGATCATCCTCTAAGTTCTAAATAGCTGCATATACCGGATAATTTTTAATTATGCATCACTTCTACAAGGCCAAAAGGTCCAAAACAAAGACAACATCATCCATTGTTTTAAATGGACACTATTTTAGTAAATTCCTCAAAGCCTGACACTCAAATCATCTAGTCATTACAAAAGTGGGAAGTCGATAAGGGGATTAACTAATAATAAAGCTACTGACCTTGTTATTCTCTGTTTCATTGTGGCAATCTTCTCAGTTGGTGTAGATATGTGCACACAGAATTCAACTGCATCCCCCATATCAGGACTTCGATAGTAGTTACTGATGGGCTTAGTAGCAAGAACACTGTTTGGAATTATTATTTTCATGTTGTCATATCTTAGAAAAACAGTTGTTAAGATGTTCATCTCTTCCACCACCATCTGAAACACAATGCATCCTCGTTTAGAAACATATATTATGAACCTCTGTTGAATGCAAAGAACTCTATTTGCTTGTGTTACCTGGACCCCATCTACTTCACAACGATCGCCAACGTCAAATGGATGCATCACAAACAAGAAAATAATAGCTTCAAATGTCATCTTGCAAGAGTTTCCAAATATGAATACCACAAGTAACAACTGGGAGCTTATGAGAAGCAAAATCTTTTTCGTGGCAATTCCAAATATAAGTAGCCATATAACAGTTATGAGGATGCCAACTAGAATGTTCACCATCCGATGGAGTTTGTTCACAGCTGTCTTAGTATCATCCAGCGTCAAAGCTAGTGCTCTTCGTTCTCTAAAAGCATTAACCTAGATCACATCCAAATGCAAACGTAAAGCTCAATTGGTGCACACCGCAGCTATAAAAGTTCAGCACATGTAGAAAGACATTGTAATTGGTTTCTTTATGTTCACATTTTTAAAGAAGCATCAACTAGTTTTTTTGCTATTTGAGCCATAAAAAGTCTATTTTTGCATCTAAATTATAAATAGGTTTTACTTTGACCCAACTATGAAACATTGTCATTAATTATTTCTTTAATATACATGACCTCATGTGAGGTCTACCGACTTTTCAATCAAAGCCCTAAAAGAGTCGAGACAACAACATTAGATACTTGTTATCTACAATCTCTTACCACCCAGTTCTTTAAGGATGATTTGCTAATTTTCTGGCTCTCAGACGCTCCTTCAAAAAGACTCATTGTCTTTACAGCCTCATCTTCTGGCATAAACCGCATTAAGTCCTCTAGGTAGATGTGCCTGACATAGAAGCAGCAAGTCAAAAGATCAATAAAAAACAAGACTAGTGATTAAAAAGGTCATATAGCTAATAGAGATACAAAGAGAACTTAGATGAAAGGACACCGCATTGATTAATGCAGAACGGAAAGTTCAGAATTGTAGGAAAGCAGACTGTTCAGCTCCTAGAATAATTTTGTATGATGATGCCAAAGTTGATAGATAGAATAAAATTTGGAGCCTTTTGTCGAATAGTTTGGCCTACGTGTGATAGAAAGGTTTAATATGACCGAGACAATGACACGGTTAGTTCTGTGCACAAGATCATAAGTGAAAGAGTAGAAGAACAAAATTTAAAAGATCAAAATACTGAGGTATACCTGAATCCCTGTCGAGCCACATTCTGGAAAATTTTCTTCGCTGCTGCTCTTGCCTCACCTTCACTATTTATTTGATTCGAAGATTCATCATCATGACTTGATATCTGCTCATCCAGTGTCGTGAGGTTCCCATACCGCACCAAATTCATCAACCTCTTCATATTCCAAGCAGATACATTCTTTGGACTCAGTTTATGCAAGTGATCAATTGTGATCCCCTCTTCCCCCATGTCTTTTCCTCTAGGACTCTTTTGCACTCTCCCACTACCTATCACTCTGAGGTCAGGAGGTATCACAGCTCCTGCCTTCCGCAGCTTCTCAACTTCGACTGCAATCTTCTCATCCTCTTCCTCCGCTTTCCTCATCTCGACTAATGGTGGGCCTGAAAGCGTCTCGATCACATACTGATTGAACAGAGACTCTTGAATCCTATCAAAATAAGTGCTCACATGGAAGTAAGATGCCAAGACCTTGACTATAAGAGTCTTTACAAGCCAAATCAATGTGCCAACCAAGAGACACACTAAGACCTTGGTCACCATCTGAAGGGCCTCGCTATTGGTCTCTCTCTGAACCTTCTTATCAAAGAGGAAGTGCCATGCCACCAAGACCAGCCCTAACCACAGACAATTCTGCACTGCTTTCCTCAACCCATAAACAAAATAAAGAACCCTTTTCCTCAGAACAAAGTTCCTCTCAATAAAGAACACAACAATTCTAATAGCCCAACTAGAAACCAACCTCCCACATATCAACACCAACACCATCACCTCCCACTTCCACAGCATGAGATTCCACAGGCTCTTCTTCCTAAGATAAGGAATAGTGAGGCTACTGACTAGTGCACCTATGATCAAGATTAAACTCACCCACTCGAGTAGGACCACCAATTCGAGCCTGGCCTTCTTGTACTGGTCCGGCAAATCCTCTCCCGCAAAAGGGTCGTCCTCGTCCTCGTCCCCGCCATGTTTGGGCGACAACCCTGATTTCTTGTCCATCCGACCTGATTTCTTGTCCATCCGACCTGATTTCTTGTCCTTTTGATCCGGCCGCGGATCCAAGAGCCTCGACTTGTTCTTCACCGCCCCTGTCAGAAGCCGCGACTTCCTCTTGAACGAGCTGTTACTATGAAAAGACGCGTTCGACGTGCATCTCAAGACTTGCCCATCTTCGCTCTCCTCGTCCTGCTGCCGCCGCTGCTGATTCTCCACCGAAACCCTGGTGGTCCTGCCGTCGCTCGAGCTGGGCTCACCGAAGGACACCTTGTTCCGGCTCTTCAGTGGCGACTCTTCCAAAGGTGGCAGCGAGGTGAAGTCGTCGTCGTCGTCTTGCTTGAGCTCTTGCATCTCCAGATCAATGTCGAGCGAAAAATCGCCGGAAGCTTGCTGCTTGTGCAGGAACTCACCGATCAGCTTCGACGGCGGATCTTCCAAGCCCTTCTCGCCGCTCGGCCGGAAATCGAACTCCTCGCTGTCGCTAACCTTGGGCTCAGCGCCGCTCGCGTCGCCGCCGGCGACTCCTTCGTCCTTCCAGAAGTCGTAGCTCGAACCCCTCCAAATCTTGTCGTTCCCTCCGTTCATCGTCCCCGCGAACTTGTTCTCCTCCACAGTGGATTCGAGAATGTGCTTACGCTGGAGCGCAGATCACTGTGTCTTTATATAGCGATGGGAACGAAAGTGACGGAGAGATTGTAGCATAGCAGAACACTGGCTGTGGAAGGAAAGTCAAGACAGTGGGTGGACGAGTGAATCTACAGACGAGATACGAGTGATTGATGGGTCGATGCGACTTCGAGGTGCGCCAGGAAAGGGAAAGTCGACTCGTCTTCTTGGATTTCCTAATAAAAATCGGAGCTTTCGTTGAATTTGCGACAGACAACATGGGGCAACGGAAACGGTATGAAAACGACGGTCCTAGTTTTTTTTTTTTTCAAAAAGGAGTATACTTTTCATAGATACTATATTCATTGTACTTATGTTTATTTATATCTTAAAATAATCACTCCGTCCAAAAGATTAAAAGGTGAATAATTGATCAAAATTGAATTAGGAAAGAAGGGACCTAATTTGATGCCTAAAATACTCGCACATTCTTGTTACGACCACATGTTTGCCTTGATTTTTTATCACTTACTTTTTAAGTTCTATCATTCACTATGTGAATGTACCGAGAAAAAAAAATCTGTACATAACACCCAAAAAAAAAAATATAACTTCATGAAAGCACAATAGAAATGGCTGCTCTTACCTTTTTCTTTATAAGTTTGCAATTTATTAACATGTTGTGATTTATTGAACTCGTTAATTATGCATTTTTATGCATTCTAGTTGGCATCTTTGAGTGAAGAAATAAACTTTCATATTCTTTAATTTTACAAAACAGTTTTTAAGTTTTCATACAGTGCCAACGTTAGATTTTAATATACATCATCTCATGTAAAAAAAAAATTTTTCCACAAAAAAAAAAAAAAAAATGTAAGGTATAGATATCTCAATTAATTCAATAGTGCTAGATTGTTGTATTGAATATTTTATATATATCAACTCAAGTACAATGTTGTCGCCCTGAGGGACATGTACACTCCACACCATCAATATTGTAGTTTGGGGTAGACTGAGATCAGCTTTAAAATGATGATGCAAGAAAACATATTCTTTTTTAATGTTAGGCTCAAAATACGATCAAGAATGGCCGGGCTTCACTTTTTAAAAATACCAATACAACACCAAATAAAAGGCATTAAATTTATAAAAATTGTGAAAATTCGAGAATAATCAACCTTGTTAAAAAGCTTGTGAAGAGACGACCATGCTTTCTTTCTAAAGTGTAGAGTAACTTTTGTTTTGGGCAATAAATTAGATAAAAAATAGAAAAAATGGGAAATCCTCCAGAGGGCACATATACTTTACGCCCAATTCACGGTTAATCTCTTCACCATTCGAACTCATTTGTAATCTTTTCGATGAGATGGTAATGCTTGGGTTAGGTGAAAAAGCAATCAAAGCATTGGATGCCAATTCATAAAATTTGTCTCTTATTCTCCCTTTCGGCATGACCTACCACCTAGAAATTAAGTGAAAAAATAATGATAAACAAAGGCGGTCTTTTGTCTGAATAGGGCAGCGATGATTTATATGTGATGGGACGAGGATAAGAATGAACTGGCCATGACCGAGAAAATATTGGGTCCAGCTCGTTTGCCAGCGTGACAATCGGGAAGAGCCTTCAGAGATTGACACGTGTCCCGCGGGCCCATTTCGTCAGTCCAGGCCCGCCGTTCCGTTTACAAAGCGAAAAGAGTTTCTCTCCATCCCCATTCAAAAATCAAAACTGTTTCACGTTCTCTCTCCTCTGCCTCCGCGCTTACTCAATCCGTTCCCTCTCTCTCTGAATCTGCTAGCGCTTCGCCTCCGCCTCTGCCGCTGTCGCCTCCCCGAGCCACCGTGTCGACGCGATCTGCCGGGGGACCACGACGCCGACATGCCCCCGCCGTTGCCTCTCGCAGCCGCCACGCCGACGCCGACGCGTTTTGCCCTCACACTTCGCAACCTCTGCTTTCCCGACGCCGCCTCCGCCTCCCGCTGTCGCCTCTCGAAGTCCCGCCTACGACGTCATCTCCCGAAGCCCTGTTTACGCCGTCGCCGTCGCTCTTCAGAGTTCGACCTTCCGATCTCTCCCTGCACGTTCTCTGCGAAGTTAGAGGTAAATTTTCACGGCCTCTTCCTTTATCGTTCAGATTTCGCTTCAAGTTCTTGAGATAGTTGTTGCGATTAGACGTGGGATCGATCGGTGTTACATTGTGGGTCTGGTGATACTTGCCCCTCGGAAGGATTGTTGAGAGAAAGAGTGAATTTTGGTCAGACGTGGATGAAGCGAAGCTGCTATTCTCCAGTTGGCTCACGGCCATTCCAAAAATAAAAGGGCACCCGTTTGCGTTTCTGAAGTAAGAGGTAAATTTTCGTTTTCCATAAGTCTTAGATGGCCTTATTTGTTTATTAGTTTCTGCAAAAAGCCAGGTCTCTAGACTAGCATTGGTTTTATTAACTTGCCCTAATCAATGCAAGTGAAAACCATTAGCTGCAAGCTTCAAAATGCTAAATTGGGCTAGAGCATTATTATTTTTGTGAGGTATTGTTGTTGTAAGAGAGAATAAGCCATGTTTTTCTCCTAGCTCGGTTCTCGGTTCATTTCCTATAGGGACGTAAGACAGTATTTACGGACTTTAGAGTTTTTATACTGACAGTATTCAAAAGAAGGAAAAAGAAGAAAAAGAGTTAGTTGACTATTTAAGCCATTCCATACAGTTAATGAACATACATTTTAAAATATCTTAAACTAATAAAATTAGAACAAAGTGAGATTTTGAGATAAGATAGACAAATCACTAGGGTTGTCCAAATGGTTATCCTTTTCATTTGAGAAGAGTCATATCCTTAGTTGATAAAATTTTAATTTAGAATAAATGTCACATGAGTATAAATTTGAGATTTTTTCTATCACAGAAATAATATTAAGGATAAATATATTCCAATGAATATGGTTTGACGTTTTTTACCATCTTTTGTTAAAAAATGATATATGGAAAAATAGAAAAATGATGGAAACAACATCCTGCACTTTTTTAAAAGGAAAAAAAAAATTCGTAAATTGGAATGAAATGTGCTTTGAGTCGCACCCCCTGGCCCCGTCAAAAGTCTAATGAGCTGAAAGGATGTCATCTCCTTCTCACCAAATGCAAGCCGCCCTCATCAAACTCCCCAGGCCTCTCGCCTCCGCCCATTAACCACCGCCGTCGCCACCACCACCGCCTCCGCCGGCGCCGTCGATCCCTCCCTCCTCCTCCTCCGCGTTTCCACCATCCTCTACCAGCAGCAGCACTCCCCCGATTCCCGCCTCCACGCCGCCCTCCTCTCCTGCCCCTTCCACCTCACCCCCGACTTCTTCCTCCGCGTCTGCAACAACTTCCCCCTCTCATGGCGCCCCGTCCACCGCTTCTATCAGTTCACCTTCACACTCCCCGACTTCCCCCACTCCTCCCTCACCCTCAACAAGCTCGCCGACGTCGTCGGCAAGTCCCGGAACGTCGCCCTCTTCTGGGAGGTCCTCCAGGACATGGCCCGGCGGCGTTTGGCCAACGAGAAGACGTTCAGGATAGCTTCGAAGACGCTGGCTCGGGTCAGGGAGCTGAAGAAGTGCGTGGGGTTCTTCCACTTGATGAATGAGAATGGTTGGTGTTACAGTGTGGAGACTCTGAATATGGTGGTGGAGTGTTTGTGCAGGGACGGGCTAGTGGAGGAGGCCAAATACGTGGTCTTTCAGTTAAGGGACGTGGTTAGGCCTGACGCGGTTACTTATGGGCGGTTGATTAAAGGTTTTTGCGATGTGGGTGAGTTGATGGAGGCCTCCAAAGTTTGGAACTTGATGGTGGATGAAGGGCTCGAGCCAGAGGTTTGGGCGTTCGAGGTGATGATGGAGAGATTCTTCAAGAGTAACCGGTACGACGAGGCGATGAAGCTCTTGGGGATGATGAGGATGAGGATGCTGGATCGGATGGGTGTTTGCACCTACAGGCTTGTGATCAGTTGGATGTGTAAGAGGGGCAGGGTGAGTGAAGCTTATATGGTGTTCGAAGAAATGCATAAGAGAGGGTTCGAGACGGATGCATCGACTGCGGGATCATTTGTCTATGGGCTGTTGGTACGAGGCAGGGTGGGAGAGGCTTAAAAGATTGTAGAAGGGATTGAGAGGCCGGACATTAATGTGTACCATGGATTGATCAAGGGGCTATTGAAAATGAAAAGGGCGGGTGAGGTGACTGATGTTTTCAGAGAGATGATAAGGAGAGGGTGTGAGCCCATAATGCACACGTATATCATGTTATTGCAAGGGCATTTGGGGAAGCAGGGGAGGAAAGGACCTGATACGCTTGCAAATTTCGACTCCATTTTTGTGGGGGGATTAGTGAAAGCAGGGAAGTCATCGGAAGCAACCAAGTTTGTTGAGCGGACATTGAATAGAGGACTTGAGGTGCCTCGATTTGATTACAATAAGTTCTTGCATTACTATTCGAGTGAGGACGGCATATTCATGTTTGAAGAAGCGAGCAAGAGACTAAGAGAGGCAGGCATGATTGATTTGGCTGATATACTCGAGAGGTATGGCGAGAAAATGGCGACTTGGGAGAGGAGGAGAAACAGAGCAGCAGCTGAATCATAACAAGAGCTTATGAGGCTGAGTATGTGGAGAGGTTCTTCTTTCACAGGATCTTCTCAATGAGTGGCTAACTAACAAAAGGAATATTCATTTTCAGAGCACGTTACAGGACGAGTGTTTCTGAACATGCATATCAGATAGAGAAGAAGCCTGGACTAGACTGCCTGGCTGGACTAGTTTGCTTGCCACTGTTAAAGTTTGTGCATGCATATGCCTATACATGCTACACTAGGCGATAGATGAACGGAAGAAGCACCGGAAGCCCTTTCTGTGCTTGATGGGGAGTGTCATGCAATCCACTAAACAAGTCGAGTCAGCTCAGTCAGCGACACAGTTTTCGGGTTCTGCTAATGATCAAGAATGAACCAGCACGAAGTGCAAAAAGTAGAGATGATGTTTTCCTGACCTAGGTGGAGGAGATGACAAGCATAAACTAGAGATCACTGATGTAAACTCTCGAGCAGAAGACTAGATGGAGGGAACTCAACATGTTGAAGTATGTTGTGATCGTCATCGTTTCCTTGGTTGGCTATTTTGAGAAGACCCGAAAGAAAGTAATTGTAGGATATACAATTCAAAGACAAAAGAAAAGTGGAGGTAATTTTTTTGTTCGTATGGAATAAAAGCCGAGTGTAAATTATATATGATTGTGGGGGAAGCATCGTTTTACGAGAGAATCTCAAAGACGAATCAATTTTGGGAACCATTACATGGAAGAACCATAACCTATTCCCCTTTCATCATCTACCCTTAAACATGCTATTTATAACTGGTTCATAGTTTTATACTTAATGGATGATGCTAGAGAACTACATATTCCTCGACAAGTATACAAAACCTACATTTTGGACTAATAACCACTCACGGGCACACTGTAGATTGTTGACATAGAACTGGAAAATCCCCAATAACCACTTGGAAGCACGCCAACTTCCATTTGCACATGCATCGTGTGTGAACGTATGCTGTAATCAATAGATTTATTGACTGATGGAATTAGGATTAACGAGCAACTTACAACCTCCTATTGACACAAACAACATGCATGATTTAGCTAAGTCGATTATTTTAGTAACATTCAATATGGCACCCACCATTCGATAAAGACCAAATAGGTGTACTTTTAACTGGAGAATTTGTGCCGGGAGATCCTGCTTACAAATCTGTAGCTGCTCTCAATTGTGTATTCTTAGGTTGTGCCTATGTATGGGATCTTGACCGTGCATAACAGACATTTGAGGCAATTGGTGGAACTTTTGGCTTGACCCCCAATATCTTTTCATATAATGCGCTTTTATCTGCATTTGTGAAGCTCAAGAAGGTGCACGATTACTTCCCCCTCTCAGTTGCCTATTCGAAGTTGAATGCAGATTACCCTTTCAGTTGAACTAGGCCATTTCCCATCATCTTGCATGCTTCATGGGGTAGGCCTTAGCGTGCTTGTCAAATTAGTCCTCTTTCATGATGTCATTTCAGTGGATACTTCACTCTCAGCATTCATCTGTTGCATAAATTAACTGGTGACATGGACTTTTGTTGAGATTAAGAGCAGATGTGTGTTAAGTCTGAATGTTATGCTCTGTCACTATGCCAAATGTGAGTAAATGGAAGTTTCTCTGTGGCAGACATTTGAAGTGTCAAGGGTTTTTGAGCATGTAGTTAGCATGGAGGTTGAACCAAATGCTATGTCACATTGCTTGTGGATGCACATCTGACAAACCGAGATCCAAAAGCTGCTCTCTGTGTGATTGGTTAGATGGTAAGGATATCATCTATTGACCGAGCTTTAGGCTGGCCTGCTCCTAAGAAATATCTGTTGCTCTTGATGCAGATATTGATGTTTTCAGTTGTAAATGCTATGGCAGTTAGTTGCTGAATTCGTTCCCGAAAAGGAGATGCTCAAAAAGGTCAGAAGACAATGTATTAGAGAGATGGACCATGAGAGTGATGACTAGGTGGATTCACTGGGAAAGAAGTTCAAAATATGGATGGGCAATGAAAATCGGAGAGACATGCTATTTAATCTTAATTACAGCACAGAGTATGCTTGACTGGTAATGGTTAGGGCTTTTGCCCCTTCATGCTTCGTGGATCCTTTTTCAGTCGTATAGTTGTATTGATCCACTGCATAGTGGCTTAGGATTTGCGGGGTTGCGTCTTCTTGTCATTTCTCACCACAATTCATTTATGGCTATTCCTGTGTCTTCTTATGCCTCACAAACCTGGGGCCTCAGTCATATGTCTTGGTTGTGATGTTGCTGGATATTTCGAGTGCTCACTCCATGCAGGTATACTGATTTTGGCTCTCAAAATTCGAAGGCTCTGATTTTCCCCCACTGCTAGGCATCCTGCTGCTAGGCATGACTGTGCCGTAACTGTTAATCTTTCTTTTCCTTTTCTATATTATTCAATTCCGCCTTTTTTGAGTTTTGGACAGAATTAATCTAGGATATTTGTCTTTAGAGCCAGTAATTTTGTTTCACTTTTACATCCTCCTTTCCGTACGAGAACCTCAGAGGACAGTGATGCAAATCTTGATGGGGTAATTGGTTGATGATGGATAAATGACACAAATTACTTCCTGTTTCATATCTGCTTTCCATTAATCGACCTGCCGATCTTCCATCTTGAGCTTGTCAGCTTAGTGGTAGGGAAAGAGATGCTCCTGTCAACTGAACTAGCTATAGTCTCTTACTGTATCTGTATTACAACAAAAGGTAGAAGCCACTTTCCAGAAGCCCCTAGTTAGATTAAATGCTATCATGCAGCATTGAATGGCATATTGGTCCGTGGGCTACCTCTTGAGGTGGAGGAAGAGAATGCTCTGTGAGGGAAGTGATTATTTGATTTCGATGCTTGACAGGAGAAGAAAGTTTTTTGCTGCACTCGGTGCATGGAAGGATACTCATTGACTGGATTTACATCTGTTGTGTGCAACAAAACTTCTTTGCGGCAATTAGTATGGCCCTTGCTTATATGTCAAGAAGTAAAAGAGGGCTAGATTCTTCTCAAATTTCCTTCCGGTAGGTGGGACAGAAGCGACCGGCCCTAATAGTCCCTTCTTGAGTGCCACTACTATAAGTGTCCTCCATCTATTATGGAATGTTTGATTTTAAGTCATAGATTACTCCAACCAAGTGGTCAAGGTTGATGAATTCGTTGGCTCATATGCTAGCGGTTTAGAATTCTGTGCACATGAGGCATGTCGGAACTAGGCAATGCAGCATGAGTTGCTTATAATGTAAAGCGTACTTGTGATTTTGTGGAACATGGATGAAACCTTAAACCGATAAAATTATTGCCCTAGTGGCTTTTTGTTGTGATCTATGTATTTATATATTGTGACAAAACGCAGGAAAAGAATATCAAAGTTTTTAATCGGCCTCAAGTACTTGTCGCAAATTCACACCCCCTTCCCTGTGACTGTGACGTGATGTCTCGCTGCCGCTAATGTCAACCCTTCACCTCTAGCCTCCTCCACCGGAGGTACTCTCCGTTATCTGTGTTCATGCATATTTGTGGGGTTGTGTTACCATATGCAGATGGAGATCACCGTGGCAGCCTTGAGCAACTACCGATGCAAGGTCTTGAAAAGGTAAGTGGGGGAGGAAAGGAACTAATACACTTAAAAGCAGGGAAGTCATTGGAAGCAACCGAGTAGAGTACGTTGAGCGGACATTAAATAGAGAACTAGAGGTGCCTCAATTAGATTACGATAAATTCTTGCATTACTATTCGATTGAGGATGGCACTCATGTTTGAAGAAGCGAGCAAGAGACTAGGAGAGGCGGGCATGCTTGATTACTCGATAGGTATGGTGAGGAAATGGTGGCTCAGGAGAGTAGGCGAAACAGAGCAGCCGAATCATGAGGAGCTTTATGAGGCTGAGTATGTGGAAAGGTGACCTCATGATTCGGCTGAGTATGTGGAAAGGTTATTTCACAGGATCTTCTCGGGTTCTATCAATGATCAAGAGATGAACCAGCACAAAGTATGAATATATCGCGTTAAAGGCAGAGATATTGTTTTCCTGGCCTAGGTGGAGGAGATTACAAGCATAAACTTGATCACTGACAAAAACTCTTAAGCAGAAGATAAGCAGATTGAGCGATTAATTTGCTATGAAAGCTATTACTTCAGTTTATTTGTAATTCAACTATATGGAGTTAGACCAGCCAAGATATTTGAAACAACCAAAATCCCATTCAAAGCTAATTCTATGCAAATTGCTCTGGCATCTGGGCATTGTAAAATACATGATCACTCTACTTTACAATTGTATGTTCCATTATACTAAAACAAACTAATTCCAATGTACTCAGCTGGAAGGTGCGGTCCATGTAGGAGGAGGACCGCTCGAGGTCACTAGAGGCATAGCACGGATGTTGATGTCGAGGGTAGTAACCGGTACTGGATGTCAAGCTCCTTGAAAATCTTGACCATCTCCTCCACCAGGAGGGCTCTTCTTGCCCATTTCTCGCCCATGTCCTGGTGGTTCATCCTGTGCGTCAACCAAACTGCTATTCTATGCTCGTTCAAATCTTCCACATCCTTGAATATTATCATTGGTGCAGGGTACCAATGATCCTTCTTGTTCTCAATGTAACTGCTTTTAAGATAGTAATATAAGTCAACCCAGACACGATTCCGTAAACACGATTCTGTAGCAAGACTTATCAGGAACTTATCTGATTTGAGTAAAAAAAAAAAAACGTGACACTTGTATAATTTAGTTTACGACAGTACGAACACATAAAATATTTTTCTGTTTTATGAGGTCATCGATTTTTAGAATCAGTATATTAGCAGAGTAAAACTACGATCTTATAGGCAATAATAAGTCTTGTGTTAGGACGAACTTCATATCATCCTCTAAGTTCTAAATAGCTGCATAGACCGGAAAATTCATATTATGCATCACTTCCACAAGGCCAAAAGGTCCAAAACAAAGACAACATTCTCCATTGTTTTAAATGGACACTATTTTAGTAAATTCCTCAAAGCCTGACACTCAAATCATCTAGTCATTACAAAAGTGGGAAGTCGATAAGGGGATTAACTAATAATAAAGCTACTGACCTTGTTATTCTCTGTTTCATCGTGGCAATCTTCCCAGTTGGTGTAGATATGTGCACACAGAATTCAACTGCATCCCCCATGTCAGGACTTCGAGAGTAGTTACCGATGGGCTTGGTAGCAAGAACACTGTTCGGAATTATTGTTTTCAGGTTGTCATATCTTCGAAAAACAGTTGTTAAGATGTTCATCTCTTCTACCACCATCTGAAATACAATGCATCCTTGTTTAGAAACATATATTATGAACCTCTGTTGAATGCACAAAACTCTATTTGCTTGTGTTACCTGGACACCATCTACTTTACAACGATCGCCGACGTCAAATGGATGTATCACAAACAAGAAAATAATAGCTTCGAATGTCGTCTTGCAAGAGTTTCGAAGTATTACCACAAGTAACAATTGGAAGCTTACGAGAAGCAACAAATTTTTTGTGGCAATTCCAAACATAAGTAGCCATATAACAGCTATGAGGATGGCAACTAGAATGTTCACCATCCAATGGAGTTTGTTCACAGCTGTCTTAGTATCATCCAGCGTCAAAGCTAGTGCTCTTCGTTCTCTAAAAGCATTAACCTACATTACATCCAAATGCAAACGTAAAGCTCAATTAGTGCACACTGCAGCTATGGAAGTTCAGCACATGTAGAAAGACATTGTAATTGGTTTCATTTTGTTCACATTTTTAAAGAAGCATCAACTAGTTTTTTCGCTATTTGAGCTATAAAAAAGTCTTTTTTTGCATCTAAATTATGAAAAGGGATTACTTTGACCCAACTATGAAACATTGTCATTAATATTTCTTTCTTATACATGACCTCATTTGAGGTCTACCAACTTTTCAATCAAAGCCCTAAAAGAGTCAAGACAACAACGTTAGATACTTTTTATCTACAATCTCTTACCACCCAGTTCTCTAAGGATGATTTGCTAATTCTCTGGCTCTCAGATGCTCCTTCAAAAAGACTCATTGTCTTTACAGCCTCATCTTCTGGCATAAACCGCATTAAGTCCTCTAGGTAGATGTGCCTGACATAAAAGCAGCAAGTCAAAAGATCGATAAAACAAAAGAGTAGTGATTAAAAAGGTCATATAGCTAATAGAGATACAAAGAGAACTTAGAAGAAAGGACACCGCATCAATTAATGCAGAACGGAAAGTTCAGAATTGTAGGAAAGCAGAATGTTCAGCTCCTAGAATAATTTTGTATGATGATGCCAAAGTTGATAGATAGAATAAAATTTGGAGCCTTTTCTCGAATAGTTTGGCCTACGTGTGATAGAAAGGCTTAATATGACCGAGACAATGACACGGTTAGTTCTGTGCACAAGATCATAAGTGAAAGAGTAGAAGAACAAAATTTAAAAGATCAAAATACTGAGGCATACCTGGATCCCTGTCGAGCCACATTCTGGAAAATTTTCTTTGCTGCTGCTCTTGCCTCACCTTCGCTATTTATTTGATTCGAAGATTCATCATCATGACTTGATATCTGCTCATCCAGTGTCGTGAGGTTCCCATACCGTGCCAAATTCATCAACCTCTTCATATTCCAAGCAGATACATTCTTTGAACTCAGTTTATGCAACTGATCGATTGTGATCCCCTCTTCCCCCTTGTCTTTTCCTCTAGGACTCTTTTGCACTCTCCCACTACCTTTCGTTGGCAATACGGCCGCATTGAGGTCAGGAGGTATCACAGCCCCTGCCTTCTGCAGCTTCTCAACTTCGACTGCAATCTCCTCCTCCTCTTCCTCCGCTTTCAAGACTTGCCCATCTTCGCTCTCCTCGTCCTGCTGCCGCTGCTGATTCTCCACCGAAACCCTGGTGGTCCTGCCGTCGCTCGAGCTGGGCTCGTGGAAGGACACCTTGTTCCGGCTCTTCAGTGGCGACTCTTCCAAAGGTGGCAGCGGGGTGAAGTCGTCGTCGTCGTCGTCATCTTCCTTGAGCTCTTGCATCACTAAATCAATGTCGAGCGAGAAATCGCCGGACGCTTGCTGCTTGTGCAGGAACTCACCGATCAGCTTCGACGGCGGATCTTCCAAGCCCTTCTCGCCGCTCGGACGGAAATCGAACTCCTCGCTGTTACCAACCTTGGGCTCAGCACCCCTCCAAATCTTGTCGTTCCCTCCGTTCATCATCCCCGCGAACTTGTTCTATCCCTCAGTGGATTCGAGAATGTGCTTCCGCTGGAGTGCAGATCACTGTGTCTTTATATAGCGATGGGAACGAAAGCGACGGAGAGATTGTTGGGATAGCATAACAGAACACGGGCTGAGAAAGGAAAGTCAAGACAGTGGGTGGACGAGTGAATCTACGGACGAGATACGGGTGATTGATGGGTCGATGCGATTTCGAGGCGCGCCAGGAAAGGGAAAGTCGACTCGTCTTCTTGGATTTCCCAATAAAAATCGGAGCTTTCGTTGAATTTGCGACAGACAACATGGGGCAACGGAAACGGTATGAAAACGACGGTCCTAGGTTTTTTTTCAAAAAGGAGTACACTTTTCATAGATACTATATTCATTGTACTTATGTTTATTTATATCTTAAAATAATCACTCCGTCCAAAAGATTAAAAGGTGAATAATTGATTAAAATTGAATTAGGAAAGAAGGGACCTAATTTGATGCCTAAAATACTTGCACATTCTTGTTACGACCACATATTTGCTTTGATTTTTTACCACTTACCTTTTAAGTTCTACCATTTAATATGTGAATGTACTGAGGAAAAAAAAACCTGTGCATAGCGCCAAAAGAGAAATATACACATAACTTCATGAAAGCATGATAGAATTGGTTGTTCTTGCCTTTTTCTTTATAGGTTTGCAATTTATTAACACCTCATGATTTATTGAACTTATTAATTATGCATTTTAATTGGCATCTTTGAGTGAAGAAATAAACTATCATATTCTTTGATTTTGCAAAAAGTTTTTTAAGTTGTCATACAGTGCCAACGTTAGATTTTAATATACCTCATCTTATGTAGAAGAAAATATTTTTCCCCCAAAAATAGAAAAATATAAGGCATAGATATGTCACCCTGAGGGACAGATACACTCCATGTCATCAGTATTGTAGTTTGGGGTAGACCAAGATAAGCTTTAAAATGATGACGCAAGAAAACCTATTATTTTTTAGTGTTAGGCTCAAAATACAATCAAGAATGGCCATGCTTCACTTTTCAAAAATACCAATACGACACTAGATAAAAAAGGCATTAAATTTATAAAAAAAAGTGAAAATTCAACTATAATCAACCTTGCTAAAAAGCCTGTGAAGAGATGACCACACTTTCTTTCTAAAATGTAGAGTGACTTTCGTTTTGCACAATAAATTAGAAAAAAATTGAAAAAAATGGTAAATCCTCTAGAGGGCATATATACTTTACGGCCAATTCACGATTAATCTTTTCCCCATTCCAACTCATTTTATTCTTTTAGATGAGACGGTATGCTTGGGTTAGGTGAAAAAGCAATCAAAGCATTGGATGCCGATTCATAAAATTTGTCTCTCATTCTCCCTTTCGGCATTACCCACCACCTAGAAATTAAGTGAAAAATAATGATGAAGAAAGGGGGTCCTTTGTCTGAATAGGGCGGCGATGATTTATATGATGATTTATATCGTCAGTGATTTGACTCAATGGCTTTGATCGTGCTCTTCCCCAGGCACAGCCTCCATCATCTCTCTACATCGAAACTGCAAACCCTTTTCTCCCCCGTCCGGGTTATGATGATGCTGCCGAGTGATAAACGCCCATTTGCTCGTAAAATTGTCCAAAATAATTTCAACTAGATTAATTTAATATTAAATATTTTAATTATATTAATTTAGTTATAAATTTTTAGATGATTTGTCGATTGAATTATAAGTTTTTCAATCATATCAATTAAGTTCTAAATAATTCAACAATTAGTCAATTAAGTTCTAATTGCCAACTTTGTTATTCGTTAATTTTGACTAAAAATTACAAAAAACGGTGTTCATAACTAATAATTTTTATAATCGTTTTAGTATTCTAAATTTTTTCTTCTTGTTTTTTCATTTTTCTTTTTCTTCTTTTTCTTTAGTTTGTCCAATATTGGCAATGGCTAGCTATTAGCAATAAACAAGGGCCGCAGTGCCCTCACCCAAATCAAGCAAGAATGTTGTGACTCTTGTCTGATTAAGCTTGGGGAACCCTTGGCTAGGCGAGGCCTTGCTGGCCATCGCTTGTGGTTGACAAGGCTTCATTGGCCCTTGCCTCTAGCTAGTCACAGTAGACTAGAGAAAAAAGGATGAAAGACCAGAAAAAAAAAATTATAGCAAAAATTGTCCACGTCAGTCATTTCTTGCCGAACTTAGTTAGAAAAACTACATTAGCAAACTATCAAATTGTTTATGGTTAAGTTAACAAATTATCTATTATGTTTGAAACCCCCAAATATTTTGAAGCAAGAAGAAAATTGCAGATTGAGTTAGAGATCGACTGAATTGATCCGATGGGGATGATAAGTGAGGGAACATATTAAGTCAATTGGGAAGTCTATTATTCAATAATCTAAAGTTGACCCCCTATTGAAGAGAGAGTAATTGTGTAGCGGAATGGGTTGCCAATGCCTATCGCAATAGATGTTTATCCTCCTTAAGGGCTTGGATTAAGTTTCTCAAATCTCAAGCAGTTTGAATAGGCAAAGAGCTTCTCAGTGTAATTTGATCAAACTCAGTTCAATCTGATTCTTGGCCAAACTGGGTCATGTAATAAATTATGACCGCTTTGGAACCAATTCCCAACTTGTTGAACAATTTAGCCCAGTTTGGTTTTAAAGCTTAGCTGGCATAATTGTGATGGTGTTTAAGAAGTTTTTGCTTGGATAATTCAACTTTTTTTGCTGATTCACTTCACAAAATTACACAGGTGTACTTTCAACTGGAGAATTTGAGCCGTGGAGATCCTCCTTACAAATCTGCTCTCAATTGTGTAATCTTAGGTTGTGCCAATATATGGGATCTGGACCGTGCATATCAGACATTTGAGGCAATTAGTGGAACTTTTGGCTTGACCCCAGATATCCATTCCTATAATGCACTTTTATATGCATTCGGGAAGCTCAAGAAGGTGCATGATACTTTCTAATCTCAGTTGCCTGTTTGAAGTTGAATGCAGATTCCCTTTCGGTTGAACTTGGCCATTTACCGTTATCTTGCATGTTTCGCATGGTAGGCCTTAGTGCAATGTCAAATGAGTCCTTTTCCTGATGTCATTTAACTGGATACATCGCTATCATCATTCAGCAGTCACATAAACTAACTTGTGAACATGGACTTTTTTGGGTTTAAGAGCAGATACATGTTAAGCCTGTACGTTATGCTTTGCTACTATACCAAATGTAAGTAAATGGAAGTTTCTTTGTGGCAGACATTTGAAGCGGCAAGGGTTTTTGAGCATTTGGTAAGCGTCGGGGTTAAACCAAATGCTACATCATATGCTTTGCTTGTGGATGCACATTTGATAAAGCGAGATCCAAAGGCTGCTCTCTCTGTGATTGATGAGATGGTAATGATTATTGACTGAGCTTTGAGTTGGCCTTCTCCTGGGAAATATCTATTGCTTTTGATGCCAATATTGATGTTTTGAGTTTTAAATGCTATGCCAGGTAATTGCTGGATTTGTTCCCACAAAGGAGATGCTTAAAAAGGTCAGAAGACGATGTATGAGAGAGATGGACTATGAGAGCGATGACCAAGTGGATTCACTGGCGTGGAAGTTTAAAATACGAACCACCCACCTGGATGGCGTCGATGGCTTGAGCTCCCTTCCTCTCGCAAAAGGTCGGGGGTTCGAAACCCACGGTTGTCATAGGGTGACTTAATTGGTCGTCTGTGTGTGGTGGCTAGCACTTTCGGTCCCCAGGGTTTACTCCCCTAGCTGTCGGCGGGGTGCGGGGTTCCCTGAGTTACCAAAAAAAAAAAGTTTAAAATATGGATGGGCAATGAAAATCGCAGAGACATCGTATTTAATCTTAATTACAGCATAGATTATGCTTGACAGGTAGGGCTTTTGCCACTTAATGCTTTATGGATCCTTTTTATGTCGCATAGTCATATGGATCCCATACATAGATTGGCTTAGGATTTGCTGGGTTGGGTCTTCTTGTCATTTCTCACCCAGGATTCATTTTACGGCTATTCCTGTTTCTTTTTATGCCTCACAAGCCGAGTCAGTCAGATGTCATCATATTGGGGCTGGCTTAATTTCACCGAGTGCTCTTTTCATGTAGGTATGCTGATTTTGGCTCTTGAAATTCTAAGGCCCTGATCTTCCCTGCCTTCCCCCAATGTTGAGCATAAACTGTACCGTAACCATTTATCTTTCCTTTCCCTTTGTATATTATTCAATTCTACCTTTTTGACTTTTGACAAAATGAATCTAGGATTTTAGTCTTTAGAGCCAGTAATTTCGTTTCGCTTTTTCATCCTCTTCTTTCTGTACGAGAACATCGGAGGGCTAGTGATGCAAATCTTGCGAGGTAATCGGTTGATGGTGAATAAGTGTTGCACAAATTAATTTATGTTTCATATCCGCTTTCAATGAATCGATCTCCTGATCTTCCATCTTAAGCTTTGCAGCTTGGTGCTAGGACATAGAAGCTCCTGTACGCAGAAGTAGCTCTAGTCTCTTCCTGTATCTTTATGACAGCAAAAAGAAGACACCATGATTAGTTAGATTAAACTCATCATAGAGCATTGCACATTGCATATTTGGTCCATATGCTTACCTCTTGAGGTGGAAGTAAATGCTCTGGAGGGGTAGTTGCTTTCTGATTTTGATGCTTAACATCAGAAGAGCATAGTTTGCATCTATTAGGTGCATGCCATAAAACTTCTCTGTGAAGATTAGTATGACTTGCTTATGTATCAAGAAGTCAAAAAGGGTTGTATGTTTCTCAAATTACTTCTCCTCCCTTATCGAAATCCTATGTTTATAAATTGAAAGCAGAAGTGTGATCAGTGTTAATAACCACAACCCTTATGGCCTCGTCATAAGAATCCTGCATCTGTTACGGAATGTGTGAATTGTCACGCAAGGGCAGCCGGGACGAAAGACTGACAATGGCAGCAGCTCGGGGCATGATGATAATGGTGGCCGTGACTTGGGGCTCATGCCGTAGAGCCATGGACTAAAGTTTCTAATTGGTTAATCAATCGGCTGACAAATATCGAAGGAAAATATTGCGGCAATACTTCTAATCCTTATATGATTAAATTCATCTAATGTTTGTTAAAAAGATAAAATTGCCCTCATCATTAATTGTAATTTAAAGCTTTTATGTAGCATCTAGTTATCAAAAAGACTAAATTCCCATGTATATTGCAGGCACTATTATTTTATTGTTAGATTTTACTTTTGCAAATATTAGTTTTGACGAAAGGAGAAATCTTTAATAAAACTAATTTTTATCAACATTGTTCAGTAAATTTAAGTATAAATTATCAAATAGAAGCTAGAAAAAAAATTAATATAGTCATGATCATTTATTTATAAGATTTCACTTTTGTTGTGCAAATCACCATCCAATCCCTTCTTACATCTCTAACGTGAGACGAAATTTAATTAAAGCAAACTGTTGCATGAAATAAGAATTTTTTTCTAAATACCAAGAAAATCTCACTATCATGAATTAACAAAAATTAATATGATTAATAAGTTTTTATAAAAAGATATCCATACGTCTCATCATGCCTTTTTTTTATAGATTATTCCCAACATTTCACATAGTCTGTGTAAAAGTATTTTGCCAATAATAGGGAAATAAGATAAATTCTTTAATATAGTTAATGAACATACATTATAAAATATCTTAAACTAATAAAACTAGAACAAAGTGAGATTTTGAGATAAGATAGACAAGTCATTAGGGTTGTCCAAGTGGTTATCCTTTTCATTTAAGAAGAGTCAGATCCTTAGGTTGATAAAATTTTAAATTAGAATAAATGTCACATGAGTATAAATTTGAGATTTTTTTAATTACAGAAAATATATTAAGGATAAATATATTCTAATGAATATAATTTGACGTTTTTTATGATCTTTTGTTAGAAAAGGATATATGGAAAAATAGAAAAATGATGGAAACAACATCCTGCACTTTTTTAAAAGGAAAAAAGAATGCGTAAAATGGAATGAAAATTGAAATGTGCTTTGAGTCGCTCTCCCTGGCCCTCTCTGTCAAAATTCTAATGAGCTGAAAGGATGTCATCTCCTTCTCGCCAAATGCAAGCCGCCCTCGCCAAACTCCCCAAGCCTCTCGCCTCCGTCCTCTTCCGCCTCCGCCCATTAACCACCGCCGTCGCCACCACCACCACCACCGCCTCCGCCGGCGCCGTCGATCCCTCCTTCCTCCTCCGCGTCTCCACCATCCTCTACCAGCAGCAGCACTCCCCCGATTCCCGCCTCCACGCCGCCCTCCGCTCCTGCCCCTTCCACCTCACCCCCGACTTCTTCCTCCGCGTCTGCAACAACTTCCCCCTCTCATGGCGCCCCGTCCACCGCTTCTACCAATTCACCCTCACACTCCCCGACTTCCCCCACTCCTCCCTCACCCTCAACAAGCTCGCCGACGTCGTCGGCAACTCCCGTAACGTCGCCCTCTTCTGGGAGGTCCTCCAGGACATGGCCCGGCGGCGTTTGGCCAACGAGAAGACGTTCAGGATCGCTTTGAAGACGCTGGCTCAGGTCAGGGAGCTGAAGAAGTGCGTGGGGTTCTTCCACTTGATGAATGAGAATGGCTGGTGTTACAGTGTGGACACTCTGAATATGGTGGTGGAGTGTTTGTGCAGGGACGGGCTAATGGAGGAGGCCAAATACGTGGTCTTTCAGTTAAGGGACGTGGTTAGGCCTGACGCGGTTACTTATGGGCGGTTGATTAGAGGTTTTTGTGATGTGGGTGAGTTGATGGAGGCCTCCAAAGTTTGGAACTTGATGGTGGATGAAGGGCTCGAGCCAGAGGTTTGGGCGTTCGAGGCGATGATGGAGAGATTCTTCAAGAGTAACCGGTATGACGAGGCGATGAAGGTCTTGGGGATGATGAGGATGAGGATGCTGGATCGGATGGGTGTTTCCACCTACAGGCTTGTGATCAGTTGGATGTGTAAGAGGGGCAGGGTGAGTGAAGCTTATATGGTGTTCGAAGAAATGCATAAGAGAGGGTTCGAGAAGGATGCATCGACCGCGGGATCACTTGTCTATGGGCTGTTGGTACGAGGCAGGGTGGGAGAGGCTTATAAGATTGTAAAAGGGATTGAGAGGCCGGACATTAATGTGTACCATGGATTGATCAAGGGGCTATTGAAAATGAAAAGGGCGGGTGAGGCGACTGATGTTTTCAGAGAGATGATAAGGAGAGGGTGTGAGCCCATAATGCACACGTATATCATGTTATTGCAAGGGCATTTGGGGAAGCAGGGGAGGAAAGGACCTGATACGCTTGCAAATTTCGACTCCATTTTTGTGGGGGGATTAGTGAAAGCGGGGAAGTCATTGGAAGCAACCAAGTTTGTTGAGCGGACATTGAATAGAGGACTTGAGGTGCCTCGATTTGATTACAATAAGTTCTTGCATTACTATTCGAGTGAGGACGGCATATTCATGTTTGAAGAAGCGAGCAAGAGACTAAGAGAGGCAGGCATGATTGATTTGGCTGATATACTCGAGAGGTATGGCGAGAAAATGGCAACTCGGGAGAGGAGGAGAAACAGAGCAGCAGCTGAATCATAACAAGAGCTTATGAGGCTGAGTATGTGGAGAGGTTCTTCTTTCACAGGATCTTCTCGATGAGTGGTAACTAACAAAAGGGATATTCATTTTCAGAGCACGTTACAGGATGAGTGTTTCTGAACATACATATCAGATAGAGAAGAAGCCTGGACTAGACTGCCTGGCTGGACTAGTTTGCTTGCCACTGTTAAAGTTTGTGCATGCATATGCCTATACATGCTACACTAGGCCATAGATGAACGGAAGAAGCACCGGAAGCCCTTTCTGTGCTTGATGGGGAGTGTCATGCAATCCACTAAACAAGTCGAGTCAGCTCAGTCAGCGACACAGTTTTCGGGTTCTGCTAATGATCAGGAATGAACCAGCACGAAGCGCGAAAAGTAGAGATGATGTTTTCCTGACCTAGGTGGAGGAGATGACAAACATAAACTTGAGATCACTGATGTAAACTCTCAAGCAGAAGACTAGATGGAGGGAACTCAACATGTTGAAGTATGTTGTGATCGTCATCGTTTCCTTGGTTGGCTATTTTGAGAAGACCTGAAAGAAAGTAATTGTAGGATATACAATTCAAAGACAAAAGAAAAGTGGAGGTAATTTTTTTGTTCGTATGGAATAAAAACCGAGTGTAAATTATATATGATTGTGGGGGAAGCATCATTTTACGAGAGAATCTCAAAGACGAATCAATTTCGGGAACCATTACATGAAGAACCATAACCTATTCCCTTTTCATCATCTACACTTATACATGCTATTTATAACTGGTTCTTAGTTTTATACTTAATGGATGATGCTAGAGAACTTCATATTCCTCGACAAGTATACAAAACCTACGTTTTGGACTAATAACCACTCATGGGCATGCCGTAGATTGTAGACATAGAATGGAAAATCCCCAATAACCACTTGGAAGCACGCCCACTTCTATTTGCACATGCATCGTGTGTGAACGTATGCTATAATCAATAGATTTATTGATTGATGGAATTAGGATTAACGAGCAACTTACAACCTCCTATTGACACAAACAACATGCATGATTTAGCTAAGTCAATTATTTTAGTAACATTCAATATGGCACCCACCATTCGATAAAGACCAAATAGGTGTACTTTTAACTGGAGAATTTGCGCCCGGAGATCCTGCTTACAAATCTGTCGCTGCTCTCAATTGTGTATTCTTAGGCTGTGCCTATGTATGGGATCTTGACCTTGCATAAAAGACATTTGAGGCAATTGGTGGAACTTTTGGCTTGACCCCCAATATTCATTCATATAATGCGCTTTTATATGCATTTGGGAAGCTCAAGAAGGTGCATGATTACTTCCCCCTCTCAGTTGCCTATTCGAAGTCTAATGCAGATTCCCCTTTCGGTTGAACTAGGCCATTTCCCATCATCTTGCATGCTTCACGCGGTAGGCCTTAGCGTGCTTGTCAAATTAGTCCTCTTTCATGATGTCATTTCAGTGGGTACTTCACTCTCAGCATTCATCTGTCGCATAAATTAACTGGTGACATGGACTTTTGTTGAGATTAAGAGCAGATGCATGTTAAGCCTGAATGTTATGCTCTGTCACCGTGCCAAATGTGAGTAAATGGAAGTTTCTCTGTGGCAGACAATTGAAGCGTCAAGGGTTTGTGAGCATGTAGTAAGCGTGGAGGTTGAACCAAATGCTATGTCATATGCATTGCTTGTGGATGCACATCTGACAAACCGAGATCCAAAAGCTGCTCTCTGTGTGATTGATTAGATGATAAGGATATCATCTATTGACCGAGCTTTAGGCTGGCCTGCTCCTAAGAAATATCTGTTGCTCTTGATGCAGATATTGATGTTTTCAGTTGTAAATGCTATGGCAGTTAGTTGCTGAATTTGTTCCCGAAAAGGAGATGCTCAAAAAGGTCAGAAGACGATGTATGAGAGAGATGGACCATGAGAGTGATGACTAGGTGGATTCACTGGGAAAGAAGTTTAAAATACAGATGGGCAATAAAAATCGGAGAGACATGCTATTTAATCTTAATAACAGCACAGAGTATGCTTGACTGGCAATGGTTAGGGCTTTTGCCACTTCATGCTTCGTGGATTCTTTTTCAGTCGCATAGTTGTATTGATCCACTGCATGGATTGGCTTAGGATTTGTGGGGTTGCGTCTTCTTGTCATTTCTCGCCACAATTCATTTATGGCAATTCCTGTGTCTTCTTATGCCTCACAAACTGGGCACCTCTGTCATATGTCTTGGTTGTGATGTTGCTGGATTAATTTCGAGTTTTCACTCCATGCAGGTATGCTGATTTTGGCTCTCAAAATTCGAAGGCTCTGATTTTCCCCCACTGCTAGGCATCCTGCTGCTAGGCATAACTGTGCTGTAACTGTTAATCTTTCTTTTCCTTTTCTATATTATTTTGTTTCACTTTTACATCCTCCTTTCCGTATGAGAACCTCGGAGGACAGTGATGCAAATCTTGATGGGGTAATTGGTTGATGATGGATAAATGACACAAATTACTTCCTGTTTCATATGTGCTTTCCATTAATCGACCTGCCGATCTTCCATCTTGAGCTTGTCAGCTTAGTGGTAGGGAAAGAGAAGCTCCTGTAAACTGAACTAGCTCTAGTCTCTTACTGTATCTGTATTACAACAAAAGGTAGAAGCCACTTTCCAGAAGCCCTTAGTTAGATTAAATGCTATCATGCAGCATTGACTGGCATATTGGTCCGTGGGCTACCTCTTGAGGTGGAGGAAGAGAATGCTCTGTGAGGGAAGTGATTATTTGATTTCGATGCTTGACAGGAGAAGAAAGTTTTTTGCTGCACTCGGTGCACGGGAGGATCATTGACTGGATTTACATCTGTCGTGTGCAACAAAACTTCTTTGCGGCAATTAGTATGGCCCTTGCTTATATGTCAAGAAGTAAAAGAGGGCTAGATTCTTCTCAAATTTCCTTCCGGTAGGTGGGACAGAAGTGACCGGCACTAATAGTCCCTTCTTGAGTGTCACTACTATGAGTGTCCTCCATCTATTACGGAATGTTTGATTTTAAGTCATAGATTACTCAAACCAAGTGGTCAAGGTTGATGAATTCGTTGGCTCATATGCTAGCGGTTTAGAATTCTCTGCACATGAGGCATGTCGGAACTAGGCAATGCAGCATGAGTTGCTTATAATGTAAAGCGTACTTGTGATTTTGTGGAACATGGATGAAACCTTAAACCGATAAAATTATTTCCCTAGTGGCTTTTTGTTGTGATCTATGTATTTATATATTGTGACGAAACGCAGGAAAAGAATATCAAAGTTTAGTCGGCCTCAAGTACTTGTCCCAAATTCACACCCCTCTCCCTGTGACCGTGACGTGATGTCTCGCTGCCACTACTGTCAACCCTTCACCTCTAGCCACCTCCACCGGAGGTACTCTCCGTTATCTGTGTTCATGCATATTTGTGGGGTTGTGTTACCATATGCAGATGGAGATCACCGTGGCAGCCCTGAGCAACTACAGATGCAAGGTCTTGAAAAGGTAAGCAGGGGAGGAAAGGAACTAATACGCTTGCAAATTGACTCCATATTTAGTGGTGATTAGTGAAAGCAGGGAAGTCATTGGAAGCAACCGAGTAGAGTAGGTTGAGCAGACATTAAATAGATAACTAGAGGTGCCTCAATTAGATTACGATAAATTCTTGCATTACTATTTGATTGAGGATGGCACTCATGTTTGAAGAAGCGAGCAAGAGACTAGGAGAGGCGGGCATGCTTGATTACTCGTTAGGTATGGCGAGGAAATGGTGGCTCAGGAGAGTAGGCGAAACAGAGCAGCCGAATCATGAGGAGCTTTATGAGGCTGAGTATGTGGAAAGGTGACCTCATGATTCGGCTGAGTATGTGGAAAGGTTATTTCACAGGATTTCTCAATAAGCAGCTGACTAACAAAAAGGATATTCATTTTCAGAGCGTGTTACAGGACGAGAGGGCTTCTGAATGTACATATCAGATAGAGAAGCAATCTGGACAAGACTGGCTGGCTGGACTAGATTACTTGCAATTCTTAATGTTCACGCATGCATATGCCTATGCATGCACACCAGGACATAGACAGACGGAAGAAGCAACCCAAGCCCTTTCTGTGCTTATTAATTGTGCATTTTAATTGGCATCTTTGAGTGAAGAAACAAACTATCATATTCTTTGATTTTGCAAAACGGTTTTTAAGTTGTCATACAATGCCACCATTAGATTTTAATATACCTCATCTCATGTAGAAGAAAAAAAATTTCCCCCAAAAAAAGAAAAATATAAGGTATAGATATGTTATCAATATTGTAGTTTGGGGTAGACCAAGATAAGCTTTAAAATGATGACGCAAGAAAACCTAATATTTTTTAGTGTTAGGCTCAAAATACAATCAAGAATGGCCGTGCTTCACTTTTCAAAAATACCAATACGACACCAGATAAAAAAAAAGGCATTAAATTTATAAAAAATGTGAAAATTCGACTATAATCGACCTTGTTAAAAAGCTTGTGAAGAGACGACCATGCTTTCTTTCTAAAATGTAGAGTGACTTTCGTTTTGGACAATAAATTAGAAAACAAAATTGAAAAAAATGGGAAATCCTACAGAGGGCATATATATTTTACGGTCGATTCACGGTTAACCTCTTCACCATTCGAACTCATTTTTATTCTTTTAGATGAGATAGTATGCTTGGGTTAGGTGAAAAAGCTATCAAAGCATTGGATGCCGATTCATAAAATTTGTCTCTCATTCTCCCTTTCGGCATTACCCACAACCTAGAAATTAAGTGAAAAATAATGATGAAGAAATAGGGCGGCGATGATTTATATCGTCAGTGATTTGACTCAATGGCTTTGATCGTGCCCTTCCCCAGGCACAGCCTCCATCATCTCTCTACATCGAAACTGCAAACCCTTTTCTCCCCCGTCCGGGTTATGATGATGCTGCCGGGTGATAAACGCCCACTTGCTCGTAAAATTGTCCAAAATAATTTCAACTAAATTAATTTAATATTAAATATTTTGATTATATTAATTTAATTATAAATTTTCCGACTATTTATTGATTGAATTATAAAATTTTCAATTGTATCAATTAAGTCAAAAATAATTCAACAATTAGTTAGTTAAGTGCTGATTGCCAACTTTGTTATTCATTAATTTTTTGACTGAAAATTACAAAAGATAGTATTCATAATTGACAATTTTTGCAATTATTTTAATATTCTAATTGTTTTCTTCTTTTTTGTCATTTTTCCTTTCTCTTCTTTTTCTTTAGTTTGTTCAATCTTGGCAATGGCCAACTATCAGCAAGAGACAATGGCTACGATGCCTTCCCCCAAATCAAGCAAGAATGTTGTAACTCTCGTTTGATTAAGCTTGGGGAACCCTCGCTTGGGCGAGGCCTTGCTGGCCATCGCTTGTGGTTGACAAGGCTTCATCGGCCCTTGCCTCTAGCCTGTCACAAATTGTTACAGAGACCAGCCATAGGCTAGAGAAAAAAAGATGAAAGATCAGAAAATAAAAAAATATTGTAAAAATTGTCCATGTCAATCATTTCTTGCTGAACTTAGAAAAACTGTATTAGCAAATTGTCGAATAATTTAGGATTAAATTAACAAATTGTCTATTGTGTTTGAAACCCCCGAATACTTTGAAGCAAGAAGAGAATTGCAAATTGAGTTAGAGATCAACCGAATTGATCTAATGGGAATGGTAAGTGAGGGAACTTGTTAAGTCAGTTGGGAAGCCTATGCACTTATCATTGAAGCCTAGACCAGTGTTAAGTCAGTTGAGAAGCCTATGCACTTATCATTGAAGCCTAGACCAGTGCAAAATTTTCAGTAATCTAAAGTAGACCCCCAATTGAAGAGAGAGTAATTGTGTTGTGGAATGGGTTGCCAATGTCTATTGCAATAGATGTTTACCGGTTGATTGGGTCACTTATCCCCTACTTATCTTTTGGAATTACTTTGTTCTAAAACTTGTGTATTGTCATCTCAGACTTTTACTTGAATGAGAATATGGCAAGTGTTGATCGACAAAAAAAATGTATCATCGATTTTTTGCTCTATTTCCCCATCACAACAAGTGGAAACAATTCAGATTCGATTTCCATCCGTGCTTCTCTCCGGTTTGGATTTTCCTAATGCACAATTCGATAGGTGTGAGCCACGATGAATCAAAATCGACGCAAATCTTCTGGTGATCCCACCCTTTGCCTGGATTGGATTGAGCCAACGAGTTTTTCCCAACGCGAGAAGCTTGTCCCAGGATACTGCTTTATTGCATTCAGAAGGACCATATGATCTTATATCTCTTTGAATATTGTCTTTTAGATTTGTCTTTTGTCTCTTTGTTCCGCGGCCTTAGGACATTTGCCATCAAAGGATGATTGATCCGACACGGTTGTCATGCCTCGATATGGAATTGATACATTGGCAATCAACCATAGATACCATACCTCAATTTGATTTCCTTGTTGCGACAAGTTCGAACATTTCCAATTGGAGAAACTCAATCCTAAGGAAATCATCGTCCATGCAAAAGCGCTACGATTACTTTCCCCAAATTTCAATTGTCGCGAGTGAATTTCTATGTAAGATTGCCTATGAAAAGTTTCCTTTTTCGATGAAGAATCCGCATAATAATCTCAAGATAGGTAATATCATTGGTGAGAAGATTTTTTTTTTTTCTCTTTTTATCTCAAGCAAAAGTCGATAAGGGACTCGTGCATGCAACCGGATGGTTTATGCACCTTTGGATTTCCCATGCCAAGTGATCAAAGGAACGAAGACCTAAAGGGCACTACTCAATTCTCCAATTATTGCACGATTACAGTCGACATTTTGAGGGAAAATAAAAGGTGACATGCTTTAAAACAAAGCAATGAGAGGTTTGGAGGAAATCCATCACTGTCCATCAACTCTCTCATCCTAGCCAACATCAGCCAACCTTACCACACCAACCACGTATACACAAGTAAACTTCGCAATTTATTATGTTTCGGATCTCGCCCATGGTGTGGCGGCGCTCGCCGATTCCCCAACCTCAAGGCAGGTCGGGCCCGTAACTCGGGCTGCCGTCTGGTGGGAAGCCCTTGTCGAAGCAGTTGTATCTCTTTGACAATTCGGTCCTAAAGCTCGAGGGAGGGCACGGCCGGCACACCAGCAAATTGCATACTTCTCTCCGGAATATTTGCCTGCTCACCGGCGGCTCGACCCACTTGTCCGGGCTAGACAAGTGAGCATTCGAGAAGGACAAGGCGCAGAGAGCCCCCACGAGGATTAGCTTCAGACCTGAACACGTCCCGAACTTAGCCATCGGGCCTTCCTATGGAGAATCCTTCCGGTACTTGCGGCAGGGCGGTGCTTAGCAACTTCTCTTCGCTGAAACAACAGCCCTTATAAATGCCAAGGAAAGGAACCGTTTCTATCCTGTAGACTTAAATGACGACGTCAGGTTCAAGCCTTGATGCCATGTCGATTATCCTAACGTTTGCATCGAACATGTCTGATTAAAGAGGTGATGCATTGATGAGATAGGTTATGAAACGAGAAAATTGAGATTCGGAGATTGATTAGAGTAAAAGGACCAACAGAAATGGCAAAAAATGTCGACGATTTGTCTGAATAACTCAACTCTAGTAAGAATGACCCACATTTATTTCTCCTCATTTGGTCGAGACTAGTACACCCGTCTCGTCTCCCCCATCCCGTGCACGTCTCTAATCTAACTCGACAAGTCTTTGATGTAATATTGGCGAAGTTGACGTAATATTGGCTAGTTCGCCGGCTATTGCGATGTCACTTTATTTGGCTCATTGATTTCGTATACAGATTTGTAGGCATGCTGATCGATGAACATCATTAACCGTGTACACTACAAGATCTCAAATGAAGGTTTGAAAACAACAATTTGACCTCAATGGCTGGTCATAATCAGAGGCATTTTTGTCTAGAGATTTTTTTCCCCCTTTCCTTCCTTCTTTTCTCTATTCATCTTCTTCCTTCTTTGATTCATCTCCCCCGCTGGCAACACCAAACCAGTCCGAGCCACTTCAGTAGCCCCATCTCTTCCTTATCCGGGGTAATCAACGTCCAATCTTCAAAAACATCCAACTCGATGGCCTTAAGTCTTGCCTGGTTGAGAAAATCAACGTTTCATCTTCCTTTGTGCCCGATCTTTTCTATTTCTTTTTAAATGGTTGCTGTTTTGAGAAGAGCGAGATGGTGGGGACTTTTCTGGCATGAGTCTTGGAGGCTTGGCACTTCACGAACAGGACGGTGCATGGGGGCTTTGTGGTGATGCAAGTCGAGGACATAGGCTTGTGGCATTCTCGGCCGTCCAAACACTGCTGGTGCGCAGATCCGTATTCGAACTACAGGACACTGGCGATAGATGTGGCAAGCCAGGGGCTGCTTGCGGTCGCACCGTTAAAATGCCATTGCAGCGGCAAAGAACCGGTCATGGAATTTTGTCAGATTTCGTCGCCGGTAAGCGGTGAGGTATCGCCGCTGTTATCAAGCCCTACAACATGGTCTAAGCTGCACTACGTTGAGAATAGCCAGCCGCCTTTGTTGCCGTGGAAGCCAACTCAGGCCTTCACCGGAAGTGGCTGGGCTGGTGTAGAATGAAGATCAAGGAGGAACAAGAACATACAAAAGAAGAAAGAAAAATCAAACAAAAAAATAATGCTCAACACAAAAATACCCATGATCATGGCTATTGAAAGTGTTGACACATGCTCACTAGCCAGCGAAAATTTGATTAGCGGGTGAGCTCAAATCTTTATTTGAGACTAAATTATACGTACCCTTGTTTAAAACGAAGTCAACTCAGCACCCTTTTTAGAAAATGACCGCATGAGGTCATTATTTAAAATTTTCCCTCAAAAATTTGTGTTATGCGGCTAGATGACCGTGACATATACAACATATTACTACTTTCATTCTACGCATAATGGAATTGCTCAAAAACGAACCCACGCTCATGGAACCGGCTCAGTTGTTTAACTAACTGAACTTATGATCTACATTTTCTCATCAATTCAAGGAATCAGAAGCCAATATCATGGATAAATCGCCAGATCACGATGCTGCCAGTGCAGAAACTCTGAGGGAATTGATGAGAACTTCCTCGTTGAGATTATGACCTGTTGGAAGAAACAAATAAATGGAACTTCAATCTATGATTTGAAAAGCACCCTGAGCTCCAATCGAGAGGTGAGCTTTGCAGAACATTACCAATAAACACTATCTTGTTCATTGGATTCTCTTGCTCTTTCCATTTGCGAGCTGGAACAATCTCATATATCTCCTTGACAGCCTGCCAAACAGTTGAAAGAAAACAATTTGAGAAATATGACTTACGAAATCAACAAAATATCTTCTGTATGTTTGCGGATAACAGCATTACTGATTTCAGCCAAAGCATGCAGAAAAATGTGATGAATAGATGCAAGGACCCCACTTTAATCCCATGTGGAATGAAGTCCAGTCTGAATGCATGGATAGAAAAGTCCTTAATGCCAACAATTTTGTGCATGGATGAACTTGGCATTGAGATGGGGAGAACAAATTCACTATGCTATCAATGTCAGACCCCAGTGGAAAAGCCAAATCACTTGTATACAATGCCATCAGTGCCACCTTATATAACGGTTTACCTGTAAAGTATGTAGCATGTTCGAATTCAAGACACTCAGGACCCCTTTACAGCGGTATACATCCATGCCATATTTCTTATCCCAAAGAATCTCCTCAAGCCATGAACGGAACTGCATGAAAAGCCACCAAAAAATAACTAGGCTTCAGATGGGAAAGAATGCAGAAAAGAGGCAAGGGCAAGGCCCTGTAATTTGGATTTCTTGTCTACCCTCAAATTTAATCTTTCTGAATTATATTTCCCACACAAAAGGGAATATATTAAAACCTATGATTCAATGTAAGATTCATCTGGCACAACTGATGCGGCTACTAAAATATGCAAAGAGAAGAAGAACAGGCCCTGTATGTTGATTGACATAGAATTGGTTTCAATGTGTGGGTAAAATGGTCCTTTCCCTAAGTTCTTGATCTCAATATTACACGTATTATGGAATTCCTATACAATTTTCCAAACCCATGAAACAGTTAATCTTTACTGTCTATTGGATGGTAACCCAAGCATAAGAGAAACCATGTGGCTAACCCCACTAAGTGGAAACAAGTTTTGGAAGTCGTCATAAATGAAACTCGGATGAAGTATAAAATGAAGGCCAGCCCTAAGAAAATTCTTGCGATCTGTGCCTGCATAATATCTTCACTATGTGAAAATAAGAAAGTACGCCTCAAAAATTACAAAACCAAAGATATGGATCATTTAACAGAGAAGTATAGAGTAATTAGAGGGGCACTCCACACTTTTAAAAGCAGCAGTCAGCTGTAGACTTCCTATGGGCTCAAATCTCCAAATGCCTAGATAAGAGAAATCACAAAGACATAAAACTAGGTAAAAGGACACCAAATAATGTCTTAAACTACGAGCTAAATTTGCTGAGAGAAATATCTATGACATTATTTAAGCTAAATGATGCCTTGTCTATTTTCTAGGACCACATGGATACTCTTAGGAAACAAAATCCTTCATACAGATAATTTATCAGCACAATGATATTTCCAAACCTTACTAAAGCCACATATTACATGCATTCTAAGTCTAGTTATGTTCCACCATCACAGATTAAAAATGTTTCCATGACAGATATAAATCGTCAGACTGACATCATACTTTCCACTATCCTAAAATGATATTACAGTTAAATAAAATATGACAATAGATAATTCGCAATCAATTTGCTCGCTAAAAGTTCCAAATATCATACTGCTGACAAAGGATGACATTTATCAGCAAATATGACCCTTGTGTCTGTACTTCATGCGTTACCTTATCGAGATCAACTTTCAGAGGCTCACAAATGCATAATGTGCGCACTCCATTGTCATGAAGTTCTCTACCAGAAAGAGATTGATTTTCTTGCAGCAAGGCTTCTAAGTGAGCAACACGCTGAAAGAGCACATTGAGCAATATGACTAACTTAAAAATGGGAGTTAACAACAAGTATAATTAGTGAAGATATATATAACTCACTGTAGTATCATAGGCCTGCCGATCCAAAATTGTTGACAAGTCAACTTGACATCTAACAGTGCAAATGATGTCGGCAATAGAGTTAATGCCATGTATTTCCTTCTTCAATTCTTCCAAGGCACCAGGGGCCTCCGAGGAAACCAAATCAACCTTGTTAAGGATCACCACATCCTACAACAGTAGAAAGTTTCTGTAAGAGCCTCCTATGTTCCAAACTCTCCAATCCAGCAGTAAAATAAAGACAAACATGAAAAATCATGGAGAGGGAATATGTGCCCTAAAGTGAATGAAATGAACGGCACAAATAACAATAAAGCAAAATCTTACCGCAAATGCAATTTGAAGAAATGCTTCTGGAAATGAAGAAGAATCACGCTGCTCATTGAGCTGCAATCGGAGGTTTTTAGCATCTACAACCTAGTGAAGGAGCAGGCATATCAAACAAGGGCTGAAGAAATAATAGATTTCATCAATGATGATTTTTGTCCTATAGGCATGTAAACAATATGTATATGTATATTAACCTCACCATCTCTGAAAAACAAATAAAGAAAGAAGGAACCTAAAAGGGAAAAGGAAAGCACAAGAGGGTCCTCATAAATGGGGCATTCTGCTTATCAAGTATACAGACATAGCAAATATAAAGTAATTGAGTTCTGAGTTCCATATTGCATTATATATCCACCCAAGAAAATAGGCAGAAGTAGAAGCGCAGCTAATACACCTCACCACCTCAAGGTCAGACATAACGACTTGCTCCAGCTGCTCGATAGATAAGACGAGTAGGGGATGTAAAAGTTTCAGACTTTAATTAGGGAGAGTAAAGTGGGATTTCCAGCCAGAAGATAAGTACTTGAGAAAATATAACCAAGTGCTTACGTAGTTTCATTTTCAAATGTGTAGTTTAAGAAGAGATAAATAAAACGTTGGCAAGTGTAATAAAAGCCTTGCAAAGCAAACTAAGATGCCATTAATAACTTATTACTGTGACAATGGAGTCAAGCTTCACAGCAGATTCAAGTTGCTCATCCAACCAAAGAACAGACGCAAGAGGAGCAGGGTTCGCCAAGCCAGTCGTTTCCAGCAATATATGGTCGAGCCTATCCTACCAGAACAGCAACAAAGGAAATTGTCAGCCTCTGCCAGAACATTCTAATTACACAAGACAATACCTGCAGTCCTGAACAAATTTCAATCATAAAGAAATTTAAGCAGAACTTAATGCCGAAAATGATAAATAGATCGAGACAATTCCAGAAAAGAGTGTCATCAACCTCATAGGCTTGTGCGCATCAGATAATTCCTAATTAGGCTAGCAGTCCTTATTAGATAGACGAGGACGACAACACCACCACCAACAACAACAACATAATCCCAGTCGCCCAGGCTGAAATATAAAAGCAAAGTTTCATCATCACTACAGAAAGCATATGGGAGTTTCAGGATCTACTCCTGAATTGCTCCCTGTATATGTTTTCTTGACTAGACAAGGGTATCCCTATCCTGACATGATAGCCTGGTCGATCAAACCTTTCATTCCTATCCTAATCCTTTCTTTCCGGCACCCCCTACTCCCTATAAAGCTTTCCCCGCCTTCTTCTCCTCTCTCGCTCAAAGCTGCTCTGCCATGTCACCCATCCGGTGTTGGTTGTTGTTAGTGCCTTCCCTTTACAGAGAAGCGCATCCTGTCTCTCCTTTCTCAAATTGCTCATCTTGCTCTACTCTACTCTACTTCACTTCCACTTCTCAGCTTTTGCTTGACTGGTGAAGCTTAAAAGCTCTGTCTAGTTTTCATTTTACTTCCTCCACAAAACCACAGGCTCATTCCAACACTAAGACAGCCCATTAAGATAGAATTTAAAAATCTCCACCAAATTGAGTAGATACGAAAAAAATACATCTCCAGTCGGTGGCAGAAGGAGAAAAACATGCAAAATACGAGAGAGAGAGAGAGAGAGAGGGTTCACAGACCTTTCTTTCCTCTGAACAAGTTGCTCGAGGGCTTGAACCAGACTGTGCTTGACGGTGCAACAGACGCAGCCGTTCGCGAGCTCTACCCACTCTTCGACGAGATCCCCGCCTTCCCCTTCGTTGATCATCGCCCTCTCCACCCCGATTTCTTCCCCGAACTCGTTCAGTATCACGGCTATCCTCTTCCCGTGCTGGGAGTTCAGGACGTGGTTCACGAGCTGACAATCATCCATCGCATCCGAAGACGAAGTCACGGTTAGAAAAAAATGAGAAACTTGGAAAAATTCCAGAACCCCGCAACGCAACGAATCTGAGGAAGGAAGACGGAGCGACGCTCACCGTGGATTTGCCGGCGCCGAGGTAGCCGGTGATGACGGTGACGCCGACCGAGGCGCCGCCGTCTTCGGTTCCCTGCTTCGGGTCGGAGGCTCCGGGTATTTCGATCGCGAGCGGCGGGGCTTCGTCAAGTTCGGCGGCGTCTTCCATGGCCGGTCGGAGGGAGTTCAGCTCAGAGGGTTTACGAGAGGTTTCCGTTTGGGACTCCCCAGGTGTTTCTCTCTAATATGCACAGGGTTAAAGTCCAACGTCCACCTAAGCCATATATATATAGGTTTTTCCTTAGATAATTGTGGATTAATACGGTGAAAAAACCTACTGGCATTTTTGTGATAAATTTACTGTAAGGTAATTTTTCATCATCAAAAATATCAAATTAGTATATCCATGCTAGATTTATCTTCCATTTGTTTTCGTTAAATTTTATAATCAAATTGTTGAATTAAATGACACATGACAATTTATGTTATACCGATTTGGGGTTTTATCATTCATTTGTCACTAGTATATTGATTTGTGATTTTTTATAATATTAATTCAATTTAATGAAAAATAATTAAGGATAAAATTGTTATAAATACACTAATTTTTAGGATAAATTTATCAAAAGTATTTTTATGGTATTAATCCAAAAATAATTAGGCCAATTCCCAATGCCAACAACATTATTCCTCCCTTTGTCAATGTCTTATTTCATGTTCCCAACTTCGATTTTGTTTGGTCTAATCAAAATATTCTTTCGAAACCGGATATAATTACCTTATCAATTTGAGTCAATTGATGGATGATGCGGCAAACTTGACTTACCACTCAACCATACACATCATTAATATTAAATGAGTTTGAAGTGAAAGTTAAATAAGGCTTGAGCTAACATATATAGCTTTACAATAGAATTTTGCTAACATAATGGTCATTGAGCTACTATTAGAATAACAATAAGTTGTAAGTCATAAATTTTGATAGGAGTGGACCTTACAATTTATTTGTTATTTATTTAATTTTATCCTAAAACATATTGTTATTTTCAAGGTATATTAAGAACTGTCACATAAGAATTTCCCTTTACAATATGATTCCATGTGTGAGCATCCATCCAAGTGTCACGAAAGCATAGTAGATTTGAGTTTGAATAAGGCAAAATGTTGAGGCACAAGATTTAGATTTAATAAGTAAAGAGTCAAAAGTAAAAGTCAATTCAGAACAATTCAAGAGTTGGTAAGTTAACAAAAATTACTAATTTACAAATTATACAAGAAGACAATAATTTCATAAACTCAAAACAGAGTTGCAAACGGGGTAATTCTGGTGATATAGAGTATGAATGAGTTTTCAGTTTTTGACGCAAGCAGTCAAACCATATCGGGTATGTTGTGAGGAGGATCATTTCCAGTCTGCCACAAATCAATCAAAGACAAAAGACCAGTTTGATTTTCCAAAACTATCCTTAACGGAGTCAAGAGTCTTCATTCCTGATTACATCAAGAACCTCCTTCCTTTGCCTCCTCCTGCCAGTCAGAACGAACTGCTAGGAGGAACATGACCCATCGGTTTCTTGTCCGGCGAAGTAGAATGTCTTGCACTCGTCCACCAGATCATCGCCCACGCCTTTCTCGAGCTTCTCGGCTTCGATTTCATCGGCCGTCTTCCAAATCTCACCGTGCCCAGATTCGACAAGAAGCGTCTTAGTTTGTGAATCCAAATTATAAGTTGATCCTCGGACAAGTGCGTGTTCAAGTCTCCATATACATATAACATCATTATAATTTACAAGCCGCCATGGGCAGTGTCGAGATTTCCCCGCCGCCGTTCTTTCTTCTGCAGGTTTTGCGAGTGACGCCAGCCACCGTGATCAGCATCGTCAAGCCTTCATCGCCGGACCTGCTGCGATTCCCGCGAACAAATATTAGTGTGCCGGGGTCTTTGCTGGACTTTCCAGACCTCGACGACGTGTCCCGATTCGCCAATAGCCGCCGTTGCCATTTGCTTAATACTCAAATTGCCTTATTTAGAATTATTGAATCTAACACGGTTTTTTTTCAGTTTTTTAGGTATACCTCAATTACGAAAATTCCTGTATTAAAAATCTCAATGATCAAGAATTCGAGCTTTAGATTGGATTTTTTATTATGTCGTATTCTTGTTTTGGGTTGTGCCGAATATATTGATTATATGGGTTTATTATATTGCACACAGTTAATTCAAGAAACTTTCGGGTTTTGAAAAATACAAATATCGCATGGCATAATAAGATGCATTGCACTCGTATGTATTTTTTTATTTAAGGATTATTACTTAGGAGTCGTGTAGTAATTTAGGAAATTTCTTAATTTGGAATAGGATTTAATTTGAATTATTTCCTAACTCACATATTTTAAGCAGTTCGTATTTTAACTTTAAAATAAAAAAATCACAAAGACACATATCATGTAGGATTAGTCGCATAAATTCCATTGCATCACTTGCCACGGAACAAGCAAAAATTAATAAAACAATCGACCTGTCAATTTCATGTGGCACATTTACTTCCACAATGGTTAAAATATATTGTCCATGTTTCGGGCGTATCATGACAACTTCAACCGGGACGGTGGACGTACATAAGGGACAATTCGAAAGAGTAGCATTGTAGAATCATGAGAAAATGATCTTCACCTCACGTTGCAAAGTTTGAGATTCCGGGGTCATGGTGAAGCTTGAGATTTCTTACCAAGATTTGAATATCACCGGGATGAATAAGGAGGGGTGATGTTCCCAATCTCAGCCTATCTAATTGAAGAACCGTCATGAGCATCATCGACTCCATTCTCTTGGATGTTGTTACTTTCATTGATGTTTTCACCTAAATTGTTGTTAGCCCTAGTGTAGTAATGTGTTGAGATGATCTAGTGTAGCACCTTTTATATATAACGAGTTGATGACTAGAAAAGGTATGTAGAGGAGGAAAGTTACCCTTTCCATTTAATGAGAATATATGCTAGAGCTATCGTGTAGGTCAATGATATGGAATTTTAGTTGTTGATGGAAATTTCTTTTTCTTGTCAAATTGCAGGTCAGTAAAAATATGAAAATAAGTTGCCATCTATTGTGAGAATTTGTTTATCCAATATGTAAGAATACATAGAAAAGGCAAATCCCTTACGATAAATTATATTCAGCTTGCTTATTAATAAAGTGAATAGATCTGCCATTTGAGTCTAGTCTTCCAAATGGTTCGCAATTCTTTTTATATGAAGTGCTTGTCAAATTTAATCTCATCGATAAGTTTGTTTTTGAAGGGCCTTTATTTTCAAATATAAATTTTGTCACGTCCCAAATCCATCAAGAATGGAACTTTAGCTAATGAGAATTAACTTCATATATACATCTCAAGTAAGCAGGTGAATTAAAATAAATATACATATGAATATAATATGTTAACAATTAAAGTATAGACTTTTAAATGTGACTAACTCGGAATTAAATTATTTCGGCAATTTGACAGCATTTTAATATTGCCTTTTCTTAATAAGTTTTATTTTCAGCATATTGCGATTGGCCATTCATTTCATGGTTGCAATTTTAGTCTATGCTTTCATTGTCTCCAATATACATCTTCTGTCATATCTACTTGTTAAAGTACGTCCCGTGTATTCAAATTATTCATATCGCAAGAAGCCCTTGGAACATTAGGTTTTCATGCACTATGTTCTTCTTTTATACGTATGATACGTGCTTTTTGTTGACTGTGTACGCAAGAAAGATGTCTCGATGCGACACATGATTTAAAACTAAAATCAACGCTGTTAACATCCAAATTTTAGTCTTTTTATTTTGACTTTAATTGCATAGAAAATTAGGGGATTAGTTTTAAGTCCTAAAAAAATCATTAAAATTGCATGGCATATAAAAATTAGAAGCATTTCCATTAATATTAATATTAAAATATATATATTTTTAAAGAAAAAAATAGAAAATTACTTAAAAGAAGTATTAATAAAAAATAAAAAAAATTAAAAGAAGAAGAAGAAGAAGAAGAAGAAGAGAACGAGCGAGATCGGGCCAAGGTCATGCTGGCCCAGCCTTCTTTATCTCCTCCATTTTTCCTCCTTTTTTTCGCCTAGGCCCAACCTGGCCCACCTTTCCTCTTCTTTTCCCCAAGCCCAGCCTCTTCTTTTCTCTCTCCCTTAAACGTTCTACCGAAAAGAAAATGACGTACGCAAAAATGAGCAGAAGGAAAAGGACAGCGGGCAGAGCGCCGACGGAGAGTTGGTGGTCGGGGGCTGGGCCAGTAGCGACAGGAGGCATGCGCGCCGGTCCTTAAAAGCAGATAGGTGGCGCCAGACAAAACCCAGTCCGTTTGGTTTGATTTTGTGGCAAAATATAAATCTATTTTATTTAATTTTTTGTAGTATTTTAGTCAAATGTAATTACATTTTCAAAGGGTTTTAAGGACTTTTAGCCTAAAGCGGGGATCCTAAGATCTTTTGGGAAGTTGCACATTTGAAATTCAAGTTGTTATTATTCACATGGATTCTGTTCATCTTCTTCAAGAAGTAAATGAGGCCGATGGTCGCTTGCTAGGGGGTCATCAACGCCAACAACTGGTGCTTGAGATTGCATAACCTCAAGTGAGACGGCCTGAGGTCGCGCAACCTCAAGCATCATTTGGATCGTGTAACCTAAGCATCGTCTAAGGTTCGGCGACCATCTCCTCATTGTAGGTGACCGTTACTTGGGTTGTGTAAACCCAGGCAACTTTCGCTTGGTCACAAGCGACTGTCGCCTGGGTCGCGAACCTAGGTGATAGAAGAGGCAATGATTTTGTTGCAGGATTTTGGGCAACCCAAGTGGATGGTAGCCTAGGTTCACGCGACGTATAGTTAGAATTGGCGTCTTCCTTCCATGTGAGCATCTATTTCGATAGGATTCGGGAGTCTCTATTCGACCAGTATGTCGTCGAATGCTTTAAAGCCCGCCGTTAGTCAAGATGAGGAAAGCGGAGGAAGAGGAGGAGAAGAATTATGATCGAAGTTGAGAAGTTGCAGGAGGCAGGGGCTGTGATATCTCCCGACCTTTTATGTGGCTATATTGCCAGCGAAAGGTAGTGGGAGAGTGATAGGTAGCAGGAGAGTGCACAAGAGTCCTAGAGGAAAGGACAAGGGGGAAGAGGGGATTACAATTGATCACTTGCATAAACTGAGTCCAAAGAATGTATCTGCTTGGAATATGAAGAAGGTGATGAAGTTGGTGCGGTGTAGGAACCTCACGACACTGGATGAGCAAATTTCAGGCCATGACGATGAATCTTCAAAGCAAATAACCAACGAAGATGCGGTGAGAGCGCAACAAAGAAAAGTTTTTAGAGTGTGGCTTCGTAAGGATCTAGATACGCCTCATTATTGCGACCTTTTAGATTTTGTTGTTCTACTATTTTTGAGGTGTTGATGATCCCCAACCGTGTCATTGTCTTGGCCATATTAAGCAAGAGGGCCAAACTATTTGAGAAAAAGCCCCAAATTTTATCCTATCAATCAAACTTGGCATCATATTGTATAATTATTCTAGGAGTTCAATAGTCTGCTTTGCTACAATCCTGAGCTAACCATTTTGTATTAATCGATGTCGTGTCTTTCTATCTATATTCTCCTTGTATCTCTATCAGCTCTATTAACTTTTTAATCACTTGTCTTATTTTTCTATTTCTATGACAGGCACATATACCTAGAGGACTTGATGCAGTTTATGCCCCAAGATGAGGTTGTAAAGACAATGAGTCTATTTGAAAGAGCATCCGAGAGCCTGGAAATTAGCAAATCATCCTTAAAAAACTAGATGGTAAGAAATCATAGTTTCTAATGTTGTTGTCTTGACTCTTTTAACATTATGGTAGTCAAATGCGGTCATGAATAAGAAAGAAAGAATTAATCTGCTTTAGATGTGAAGGGGGAATTATTTTTGCTAGTTGTGAATGCTCTTGTGCAAAACTTCTTATTGAATGAATATTTTCAGAGTTGGATCAAAATACTTACTAGTTTTTATTTAGATGCACTATGCTTATAAATGCAATATTCTCAAATTGGAGTTATTTCGATAAAGTAGTTACCATGTCTATCTACATGTGTTGAATTTTTATAGCTGCAATGTCCATCAATTGAGCTTTAAGTTTGCATGTGGATGTAAAGTAGGTTAATGCTTTCAAAATACGAAGAGCACTAGCTTTAATGTTGAATGATAGTAAGACAATTGTGAACAAGTTCTATTGTTTGGTGAAAGTTCTAGTTGGCATCCTTATAGCCATCATGTGGCTCCATATACTAGAATTTGCCATGAAAAAGTTTCTGCTTCTCATAGGCTCCCAATTGTTAATGGTGAAACTCTTGCAAGACAGACATTTGAAGCCATATTTTATTTATTTGTGATGCATCCATGTGACATCGGTGATCATTGTGAAGTCGATGAGGTCGAGGTACACAAGCAAATAGAGTTGTATGCTTTTAATAGATGTCCACAATATATGTTTCTAAATCATGATATATTGTGTTTCAAATGGTAGTGGAAGAGATGAACATCTTGATGGCTATTTTCCGAGGTGCTACAACAGAAAGTAATAATTCCAAATAGTGTTCTTACCACTAAGGCTATTAGTAACTACTGTCGAAGTCATAATATGAGGGATGAAGTTGAATTTTGTGTGCACATATTTACACCGAGAGAGAAGATTGCCATGATGAAAGAGAGAACAACATGGTTAGTAGTTATATTATTAATTAATCAACTTGTCTCCTTTAGTTATCTACACATCCAATTACTACTAAATAAAATAAGTGTCACAATTTAATTTTTTTTTATTTGACAATTCTTGATAATTCTGTCTTTTGTTACGGAATCGTGTTTGAGTTGATTTATTTTACCATCTTAAATGCAGTTACATTGAGAACAAGAAGGATCACTGGTGCCTTGCACCAATGATAATGTTAAAGGATTTTGAAGATTTGGACAAGCTAAGGATAGTAGTTCGGTTGACACACAGGATGAGCTATCAAGACATGGATGAGAAACGGGCAAGAAGAGCCCTACTAATGGTTAGGAGATGGTCCGAATTTCTAAGGAGCTTGGCATCCATCACACGCCCATCTGCAAAAGGCACAATCTTCACGACGAAAATCTTTCCTTTTCCTTGATACATGCCAAGTGTACTTTCGATTTTCCCTTTTTGGGAGGCAAAATTGAACGGGCGATGGTCTTTCGTGCCAGGTGCCGCATTCTTTCAAAGTCTGTTTCATGTTCGACTGTGAACGAAGGTTTTTAATTTTTCATCCGCCCATATGTTGTCGATGCACATTTGGTGGTTATGTTATTCGACTTTTTAGTTTTGTCTTTTTTTAGTTCTATGGGAGATAAGGCATGCGCTATTAACACGCATGAAATGAAATCGTTACTATAGAAAAGAATCACTTGGAATTGCAGTCAAATTTTCAGATTCCGTGAATGGATTGATCCTTGCCTTAGGGGTTGACCAAGTCATGAATGCTGAACCTTGGCATTGCCCCCGCTCATTCGATAACATGCAGGCCACTCAGAAATAGGCATCGAAGATACATATCAAACCATTTTCAGTGAGACTATCTCCACTTAGTATTATAAAGGAATTTTTCTATTTCGAATTTACCTAACCATCAATTCTTAGATTTTTTTAATACGAAAATCTCAGCTACTAAGTAATTAATCTTGTTAGATTTATTAAAAAGAAGAAGTAATTCCTCAATTATATCTGTTGAATATATTTAATTAGGAAATATCGGCTGTAAATTATCAGAACATGCTTGGTCTTTTGGGATTTTATTGGAGAAGTCGCATTACTCATGAGAAGATCTTCTCGCCAGCAAGAGACAACAAGGCATGGAGTTTAGCCTTCTTCAGCAGTAGTCCTCGTACCTCGGAAACAAACCCGCACCCCCCCCCAAAAAAAAAAAACCCACCAATCTCGACCGTCCAATTAGGCAAAACTATCTCTGCTCTCGCCAGCACACGTGCGCTCCGGCTTTTGCTTCCCCCAAACCTTTCTGAGCATCTTTTCAGCTCCCCTGATGCATGGAATTCTCCTCCAACTACAACAAGGAGGACACAACGACAGGAGAGAGAGAGAGAGAGAGAGAGAGGGAGTCGATAGTACCGCTTTGATTGTTCTTCGCATAGGCCCGTGCCTGTCCGTCGCCATCATTAGCGACCCACTCCCCTTCAAAGTTTTGAATTGTTCTCTCCTCCGATTTTTTGAACATTCAAGAGAGGGACGTGATGTGAGACGAGAGAGCGAAAGGGTATAGGATTTGGAGGGCCTATCCACTGGTGGGTCTGGATCTTGTACTTTGGGAGAAAAAGAACCAGTCACGCTTCAATCTTTCTGTGACAAAAGTTGCGAACTTTCTTATCTCGCTCAAATCCTCCGGCACATCAGATATGAGCTTCTTGATCTGGAACTGAATTTCCTCTGCTTTTCTGCTTCATTTTTCTCACCGCAACTTGAGGGTTCTTTCGGTGGAAGGGGATGGGCAAAGAACGCGGAATGCAGCATTTTCTGGAGATCTGAGGTATGCACTATGCAGTGATCTGCTGATTTGCACTAGTGGTTTGCTGACGTTTTAGTTCTGCTCTGCTCTGTATCTTTGGTCATCCAAAGGGAAATGAATCAGAAGATGGACTTTGTGTGCAAGTATTGCGACAAGAGGTACCCGTGTGGGAAATCTCTAGGCGGCCATTTGAGCTCTCATAAGATAGTGGATGGTTTCGCTGGAGAAGATGGTCGATATAGTAATGATCATAGGGTCAAGGATCTTCGAGTCCAGGGGAATTCTGGCCACTGCCTCCATGACAACCGGAAAGAAACGAGGTCGTCTGAGGATTCCGGCAGTAAATTGCGAGCAGGGAATGTGTGTAAAGAGTGTGGGAAAGGATTTCAGTCATTGAAAGCTCTTTGCGGTCATATGGCTTGTCATTCTGAGAAAGAAAAGGCGACCAATCGCAGAAAGGATGAGTTGGAGTACAGCGAGAAGCAGATCTTAGAAATGGATGAAGTCCCGGATTCTGAAGCGTCAGCTCAAATTCAGTGTAGGAGATCAAAAAGAATCAAGTGTGGAGTTCCTGCAAAGATCTTAGTCAGCGGTTCATCCGCTGTTTCTGAGATCGAACAAGAACAAGAAGAGGTGGCAAAATGTTTGATGATGTTATCCAGGGATACTAGTGAATTTAAGGGTGCTTGTACTTGGATCCAAGATGGTGCAGATCACAATTCAGATCCTTTAGAAGCAAAATTATTGTCGAGTGATGTAAGAAGTGGGAAATCGGGTGAGATTGATGTTTCTAACAGTTACTGTTCTAGATATATTAGAATTGGAGTGAAGAAGACGAATCCGATTTTTATGTTGATGACAGTATCAGCATTCATGAGCTTACGAATCGTAAATTGGCCTGCGGATCTAAAATTAGGGAAGATGGTGTCGAATGGAGCAAATGGTTGAACAGAATCAAACATGAAGCTGAAGGAGTAAAAGGCACCATAAGGGAAGCATCAGATGTTTCAAGAAAGAGAGTTGAAAATGATATGCAAAGATCATTCAGTGATTGGAAAAATGGATCTGTGATCAGTGAGAAGATCTTCGAATCTCCCAAGAAACTTGCTAAGCACAAAGACTGCCATAAGAAGTTAAAGATGAGTGCCTGGTCCAAATACTCGAGTGGCAAAGCCAGCAGTGAGATTGATACATCTCACATTCCTGCGCAAGTGATTAGAGATCAGGAGTTTTGCCCTGGTGAAACCGCAACTCGGAAGGAGAAAAAACCAGGTACAAAGAAGAACAACAGGCACGAGTGCCCAATCTGCTTCAGGGTCTTTCGGTCAGGCCAAGCTTTAGGAGGTCACAAGAGGTCACACTTTTTAGGGGGGTCCAGAGACAAAGCGATGGTGACACAGCGAGAACTTCATGAGGTTCCTGCTTTAATTGATCTCAACCTTCCTGCTTGGGAAGAGGAAAATGGTCAGGCCGGTTTATCGTCATGGTAAAGGTTGGTCTCTTGCAACAAGCCTTGGGCATGAAGTTGGGGGAAATGCCAATGTTCACCAACCCAATCGGGAGAATCTCTCACTTTTCTTCCTTATGCCCGAAATTCAACTATCTCCAAGATGCTCCCTGCTTATGATTGTGAAGAGTTTCACCAGAGAAGATCTCAATCGGAAGTTCTCAAATTCTTTTCTCAATTCTTGCAATTTCCTGAAATGTCTCTATAGAGATTTAAGAAAAAAAAAAAGAGAGAACACTTTGATTCGTTTTGGAATAGGTAACTGGATTCACAGATAGTTTTCTTGAATTTTGCTCTGATTTTCTGCCCTGATCATTGAGGATCTATTTTTGCCTGGTAAATCATAACTCTTGCTCTCTCTCATAGCGATGATGTGCATATTTTTTGTTGCAAGACTTTCCAATGAAGCCACATGCTTCAGAGGGAAGAAGTTAAAGTGTTTGATAGATAGATATAAAAAGCGGCAAGCGAAGTTTCCTTGGGCCCAGGCAGAACACTGTGCATTCACATGTAAACAACGGCAGTCGACGTGCCAGAAAACCTCAGGATTGATTGGCACGTGTGCTTTCTTTCTGTACTAGCTAACCAGAAAAATTAGCAATAACTTCAAATTATTTCTTTCTTCTGTTCTCTTCCCCTGTTTCTCGAGAATGCTCCAAGTATCAAACTCACGTGACCATCCTGATTTTGGCATTCGAGAAGTTAAGACATGAAACCCAGGGAAGCAAATGAGGTTTCGACACGGAAGGTGGTAATCCGCCTTTTACTACCCGACCGGGATGCGGTTCGATTTTGAAAAGGTTGCAAGCTTCCGTATGGCATTTCAAAGATTATCAAGGAACAGGGAGAGGTGGTTGGACTAACACCCTTTGGATTGAAGGCTGGAAAGAATGATTAGTTCCATTGGAATCATGAGGATTCAAAGCCGATCAATGCAACCTTTTTTCTTCAAGAAGAAACGTGGTTATGGTGGTTGTGGAGTCACCTACCAACGGACACATTACAGAGTCTCTGTCTGCTTCATCTGCCTCGTATGCTAACTTGACCAGATGGGTAAAGTCCAAAAATCTAAATTTACATCATCTCCGTCGAAATGTCCAGGAGTCGCACGCATAGGCAGGACTCTCTGTCTCGTACTCGGTCTAATGCCCTGAACGTCTGTTTCACATCGTACATCTCAGCGAACTCTGCACCTCGGATTTGATACAATTGGCGAACTCTCCTGCGATCGCGTGTAGTGCAAGCTCTTCTTTATTGCGTCCACCCCTCAAGCCGGTCTGTCCTTGCTAGGCATTATCATCACCACCCACGGCCGGCGCCTTTCCCTTCTTTCCGCGTGATTAGAGACACATGTTAACCCGTGTACGAGCTAAGTGCGTACCTGTAGTTTGACGATCGGGTACAAGAGGATTACGTATAAAGATTGTGGGGGGTCCCTTGAAGTTGGTGGTGTGGGATGAGCGTATTGGAGAGTTTTGTATACCCGAATTGAACTCAACTCAACATGATATTGAACTTGAAATCAAGCAAGCCGATCTCAAATATGAATCCAAGTCCGGGTTGCTTGGGAGGAGCATGACTCGACGTTGCTCCTACAGGGCAATTCAATTGTTCCGTTCTATATATGGAATTGTTTTCAAAATGGCAGATTTTGGAATGAATTCGTAAGTGTTAAAAACCTGTTCGTCACGGAATCTTCTCTAACTAGTTGGTAGCTTACCAACATTTTTTTAAAATCCCGACTCATTTTAATAATTTGTGGATTACCAATTTATTTATTTTTTTTTATCTTTTTTGATAGTTAGCGAGTTACCAACTCTTTTCTTTTACCTTTTACCAACACATTTTTATTTTTCTTATCAACATCTTTAATTTTCTAGTTATTATACAAATTTACAAATCTTTATTTAAGTGCTTGACATTTTTTCCATTTAAATTTCCAATTTTTGGATTATCAACTCCCACTTGACTTACTCTTTTTATTATTATTAATTTATCAAGTATTAATGTCGTTTACCAACTTTCGTTTGTCTTTCTGATATGTCTCAAATTTTTCAACAATTATAAGATTACCCACTTTTATTTGTTCCACTTCTGATTTTTTCTCTCATTCAATTAACAATTAATTTTGATTTATCGACTCTTATTTGAGTTATCTCCAAATGTAAATAGATTTTTTTTTTATTTTAAAAATTTGCGAACTTTTGTTTGCCTTATTTACTACCTTTTTGTTATCAACTCTTTTTAAATATTATCCACCTTTTTTTTATTAAGCTTCCCATTAGTTTGCATTATTACCTCTTATTTGAGTTAACGAGCAGCATCTATTTGATTTTTTGAATTACCAACTTCTCTTACTTTTGACTGGAAAAAAAAACTTCTCTAATATTTTTACCAATTTCTATCTACCATTCTTACAAGTGCCTTAAACTTAGCAACTATTATATCAAAATTATCAACCTTAGGTAAAGTAATTTATCAACTTTCAATTAAGTTGTACAATTATTTTTCAGTGCCAACATTCAATTGAGTTGCCCTCCATGTTTAGTTGCCTATAAAAATTTACAAACTTCTCTATTGAATACTACTATTAATTTGTCTAGATAACAAACCTTTTAAACTCACCAAATTTCTTTAAAAAATTACCAATCTCGATTAGAGTGATTTCTAAGTCTTATCTTTGATTAAGTGATCAATTATTTTACATTACCAATTCTATTAGAGATAGTTAACATTCTTTACTTTGTTTATTTAAAAATTATCAATTTCTCTAATCTGCAATAAATAAAAAAGGCTCTTTATCATTTACCAACTTTTACTCACTTCTCTTACCAATGCGTTAAATTTATCAACTATTATATAAATAACCAACATCTCTTTATCAGTTGAAAAAATTCCATTATCTTGTACCACTTTTTATTTACCTCTCTTTCCGATGTTTTAAATTTATCAATTAATACATGGCATTACAAACCTTATTTTTGTGACTTACCAACTCTTTTCTTTCATTAGCTAGTTTAGGATTACCAACTCACATTTGAGTTGCTCATTAATGCTTGTTTATTTATTTCTTTCTACACTTGCCAACTTTTTTTTATTGAATTATCAGTTTTATTTGGCCTTATTAAGAATCTTTTATGACGATTTACGAACTAGTAATATTGAGTTACTGACTCTTATTCTCACCAATATTTATTGGGTTTTTCTGAATTCAACTTCTCTAACTTCTGGTCAAAAAAGTACTTCTCTTATCTTGAATTAACTTTCATTGACCTTTCCTTTTAATGCATTGAATTACCAGATATCATATGGTATTACGAACTTTATTTGAGTGATTCACCAACTCTTTTCCCAATTGAGTAACCTAATAGAAAAGCTGATAATGTAGATAAAAAAACTCAAAGAATCTTACTAGCAAACTAAAATAAGAATGGGTAACTATTTACACTGAAAAATGACCAACTTTTGGTTATTAAAGACGAGTGATAGACTTAATTGATGAGAGTAAAATATGGTGAATGGCGGAAGTCATCAATGAAAAAAATAGTCAACAATGTGATGAGTAGCGATATTTTTAGATATTTAAGCTCTTTTAGATATATGTTGACAACTTGAAGAGTATCAACAGCCAAGGAAGATAACGATAACAAACATATCAACATTGATAATTACATGTAACTCCTAGTAGTAATATTTTCAGACATTTGAGTTTCTTGTGGATAAATGTTATCGTAACTTCTTGTAGCATTGATAGGTAGCATTGATAGGACGAGGAAGTTATTCATATGCATTTTATAACCACCTAGAGAGGAGAAGTCGTGGTGACGCGAAAATATAGAACCGAACCTCCGGAGATGTAAAAGCATGACTAAAACTATTGAATAACTGCTTATAGGCAGTTTTGTTGAACATTATTAGTACTAGTATTCTTGTACTGTAAAAGCCTCACACACAAACAAATAAACTATGTCATCTTTCAATTATCTTATAACTCATGTATTGTAGTCATTATTGTAGTTTTCAGATAATTTGTCGTAGATTAAATTTCGGCATATATCTTTATTGTAATATCTTGATGCTTCATTGTCGATTAAATTCTAATGTTAAATTTTTATCTTGTGTACTTCAATGTTGATTAAATTCCATTGAAGTATATCTATCAATTTTCTTATACCCTTGTCTAGAATCACCATAGAACCTATCTTCTCTAATAAAAAACTGAAGAACAACTTTTGGTAGCCTGTGGAAGTGGATCTAATACACATGGGCTTCTCTTGTAAGCGATGGTACTAATCAGCGTAGAGCGTACTCCATCCATGAGGCGCAAGTACACTAAATCAATGACTTGAATAAATAGGAGCCATATTTACAGCATACATCGGTATAGAAATAGCCATTAATTCGTGTTCGAGTTAGCATTTACCATCATTTAATCCTCATCTAATTCCAGGAGGCACAACATCGGCAAGCAGTCCTTCGGAAGAAAGAAGTTGGTTTACGCCGGGGAGTTCTCTGCGTTCTCCAGAAGAATTTGGCAACCGTTGCAACTCTCCAGAAGAGGTTGGTACGCGGTGAGTGTTTAAGTTAGAAGGAGAAGTTTCTACGGGTACATGAACTCGTGTGGGGTGGTAAATTTGTGAGGCCGGATGAACAAAATGCCTGCCGAAGGTAGCCTCGTGGCTAATGGTGCTGCTGCGGAGGTAGCCTGCGGAGTGGTGGCAATGTTGGCCTTCGTAGGTGGTTATTACAATTGCAGGATCCTCGGAGGACCGCTCCACTCTCTTCTTGACTGTGCATTTGCCATTCGTGCAACGATAGTAGCTCCTGCATTTGTTTTAACAATAGAAAAGGAAAAAGGAGGTCAATACATTTGTCAAAGCAATCTGCTTAAAACTCGTTCTTAATTTGCAGATTTTCAGAACATTTGACGAACCGGTGGTACATTGTGGCTAGTCAGTAGACAATTTTTCAGCTGCCTACGTTGGCATAAGAAATAGTATACGCATACTCGAGTTCATGGCTGGTCTGCCAAATTTGAAGGATGCATGAACATGAATAAACAAAATATGAGCACAAAAATAGCACTAGTACAGTAACAGGTTTATGATATCTAAACATAAACTTGAATTCAATATGATTTGACTGCCGTTTCATCGAATTCTTAGATAAACAAGGTTTCCAGAATTGGTGGATTTTGGAATGTGTTATTATTGATAAGTACTGCAATGCTTGTGCACAATGACGATGTGAACTGCCTTTCCTTCAGATACTTTTGCACTACTAAGTTAGAACCTCAACTCAAACACTCCCTCTAATATCAGATAATTACAACGTGAAGAGACCATTTAATTAAAAGAAAATAGGGCAACATATTGTTGATACTCAGGAGTATGAACTCAAGATCATGTTGTCTTGACATCCCGTGGCCGCACACATAGTATTAATTGGACTTCTATTAGTAGAAAACTTTCCAAGAAAACTGCAATACCAACGGTACTGCATCATCAATTAAGCTAATAGAGAAATTCGAATTTAATTTGCTTCTCTAACCGCGGGTATTCATCAAATAACTGCAGGTTGCTTCTCTAACTGTGGGTATTCATCAAATAACTGCAGATCCTAAGAGAGAGCTAAAGTCGGATACTCTAGCCAAGATCAGATGCCTCACAAGTGTTTCAAGAAGTAAATGAACAAAATCAGACAAGCTCCCATTTCCAAGCTCGTAGTGACACAACTTGGAAGGGTTTCGCTAGGTTTTTGCACACAATGGATAGGAAAAGAAAAGTGCAGTAAAGACCTCGCACAGAAACTAACTAGAATTTAAATGATTTGAATACCGCTTTTACTTGGCATAATGCACTTTCTCAGTGCGCCTTCTGAGAAGGATCTTAGACTGATACCAAAATATCCGGCAAAAGCATTGACCGAAAGAGATTCCTTTTTTTTACTCAAAGCCACATCAAAAGACAGAACAAAAGGAGAGTATCATGATTAAAATACATATAAGCTTGGGCACCTTCAGAGAGCATAAAGAAATCAACATACCTTGGAAATGGGCTATTTTTGACAGCCTTTTGTCCATATTTTCGCCAGCGGTACCCATCTTCAAGATGATCAACTTCACTCTTAGTCATGAACGCAAATCGCGGCTGCTTTATTCTCTTTTGTCCTTTCTTTCGAACTTTATTCCTGTGGAAGCACATCAACCGTCAGTAGAAAAAAAAAAAAACAAATGATGATAACTAATTAAGCCACACACACATGAAATAAGCAGCATGTAATATCTTGTAAATCCAGCCAAAGTAGATCAAACTTGCTATATAAATAACAAGATTGAGACTCTAGATCCCTCAACACCAAGAAGGTAAGAGTTAAATGTTCTGTGTCTTGGCATGGAGGTTGCTCTACCATGCAGAGATGGATGTCACGGTTGTTTCTTTAGAAGGAGAGAGCTCAAGATCTCTAACCTTCAACCTGCGTTGGAACCACAAGCCCTCATTCACTTGGGGGAAAAATATAGTAAAATCTCGATGCTTTTGATACATGTAAATGCTCCGATGCTGCTTATGTCAATGCCAGCAGTCAAACCATAACAGTGCAATCTTTAGGCTAATTATATACGAACATGAAGAAGCCAGACGAATTTTGTCGGTCAGTTTTCCTCCGAGGGTTTCCATGAACTGAGAAATAGCACTGCGAATGGAATATTCACACGAACGGCACACACCATTGCAGTTTCTCAGTGACATATTCACGTCGGAGCTGAACCTGTCTTCCATGATCCGAGCCGAGCCATGGTCAGGAAAACCTAGCTCCCCTCCACCCCGCCGGGATCACATGTCCATAGGACACATGCATCTATTACTTCTTCATTTTTTTTTATCGTGCATGACTGAAACCTATGATGAAAACATCGTATAATCCAATCGGATCCCACGAGGCGCCCACTGAACAGACAACCAAATCTGCCTCGGAGATCGAGCGCAAAAGTGCTCTGTCTGTACGCTTCTCGATCGCTCTACTCAGTCAACTCCTCTCAAAAAGCAACCTATTGTCTTTTTGCCCGCGAAAAGGGACCGTGGAGAAGATGTCTATGTCGATGATCACTCCCCCCCACCACCACTTCCGTAAAATCCACTCTAGAATATCATGGAAGAACAATTCAAAATGCCCGAGAGGTAATTACGTTAAGAAAAGAAAACCAGGAATCGTTCGTACGAAGCTCCTATATAAAGCAAGAACAAAGGTAAAAAGAGAAAAACCGGAGCACGCTATTCCCGCCGAAGTCGAAGGACACACACTCACCTAATTAATTAATACAGACCCCCCAACCCATTATAGCCCTCCGTTCTCGCTCGAAATTACGAAACTGTCTCGCCCCTTCCTTCCTACCACCGCTCGCATGCGCTTCTAGAGCGTACTGACGCAAGCGTGGAGTTGCACCGGGTTCGGAAGGCTCGAGATCAGAGGAAGAAGAAGATTCCGGCTCCGATTTTGATGCGATTCTCGGTTTCCGAACACCCGAAAGACTCGCGGTTTTCAGATTAAGTTTGCGATCTTTTAGTTCCGATTCATTCCACAACAGCAAAAAAAAGTAAAAAAAACCCTACGATACTCACGGTTTCTCTGGCGCCAGCAAGCTCTCGCCTGAGGCCGCGGACCTCTCCGGCGGATCCTCGCTCGACTCCGAAGACGCCGACCTGTTCGACGTCGTCGACGCATCCCCCCCTGCGGTCCCGCCGGCGGCCGAGGCTGCGTCGGAGCCGCGGCGAGGCGGCCCCGACGATCCCGTCCCCGCCGGCACCAGGCCCTCGCCCGCGGCCGTGGCGATGATCTGGTCGACTTCCCCGAAGCAGTCGCGGGCTCCGAAAGATCCCGGGGGGAGGTTCCATCCGAACTCGCCGAGCACGGCGCCGTCCCGGTCGCCGCCGAAGAAGTAGCGGCCGTCCGAGTCGGGCCCGAGGTGGGGCCAGCCGGCGGAGATGGCGCTGAACTCCGCGAACGGATCGGATCGGCGCTGGTCTTCATTGTCGTCCATGAGGGTCGGCCTTCAGAATTCTGAAGTGGCAGTGCAGGTAGAGAGGGAGAGAGAGGGAGAGAGCTAGGGTTTGCGAGGGAGGGAGAGCGAGCGGGGGGAGGGAGGGAAGCTATTCTAGCGTTGGAAAGGACGCGTAGCTTTTGGAAGGCGCCCTTTTTGACAGACGGGAAAAGAAAAGAGGAAGGGGGGGGAAGGAAGAGGGGGTTTCTCGATAGCTATGTCCCGTCAAGACATAGTATCAGTACAGTGAGTTACTTCGCGGCAACAGTGTTTCATTCCATCGTAAGATAGATAGAGAGAGTGGGGGCCCACGCGCATGAATGGCGGGACAGTAGATCGAGCTTTTTGAGGACGCGATACGATCTTTCCGACAGGGAGAGTGGGCCCCCGCTCCTCCTGTCTAATCTTTTACTCGTCAAAAAAAAAAAAAAACTAACTAAATCCTAATTCGGTGCTCACTCCTTAATGAAAATTTACTAACACCGAAAATTGTTTTTCGACTTTCTAACGCTTTAATAACTAAAAACTAATGAATCTACCAAAAGAAAAATGATTTTCATGAACTGAAAATAATAAATTTGAGTTGGAAAAAAATCACTTTTCTTTTTGATAAGAAGGAAATTACTCTCTTTTTTTTTTTTTTTAAAACATCAAGTAAATGAAAAATAAACATATTCATATGAAACATTCTTTTATCGTGCACTCTTAATTTTAAATTTTTAATGTTGTTTATACATGGTTTAATGAAGAACCAAAGCTTCATTTATCTCAAATTTTTGAACAAAGCGTGCTCTTACTTGATAGAAAAGCCAGACAATTATTTGAAAGGAGAGCGGTCGAAAAAATTAACCTTCGAAAATTTCTTTATTAGACAAATTAATGTGGATGATGTGACTTCGGGATTTCATTTTCTAGGGTTAGCGCTAAATCTACGACAAAACATAGATCCCTTAGGAGGGTTCAAGAATCCAACTTGGTTTTGCATTTAGTACTCTGAGCAGTGCTGTCCATGTTAGTAAGTGAAATCTGTTAGATTTCTACAGGTGGACAAGTTTAGGTTATAGACTTAGTGATGATGGCTATATATGACTTTGATGTCGGAATGGATTTGCTTCGTAACTAGTAAGCCAAATTGGATTGTTTTAGAAAAATAATTCAATTTAATCCACCTTATGAACCTAGTTTTGAATTCTATGGATATAAGACCTACCCTTCAGTAACTCTCAATCTGGCAATAGAGGCAAGTAGACATCTTGGCGAGCGATGTCAAAAATACTTAGCCATAGTGAAGGACCAAACTAAGGAAGAAACGAAACTTGAAGAGGTCCGTGTGGCTTGAGAATTTCCTATTGTATTCCCTGAGGAATCATCGAGACTGCCACCATAAATTGAATTTGTCATTGAGGGTCTGTTTGGCAACTTGCCAATTTCTTTGTTCTTCTGTTCTTTTGTTTCCTGGAATAGAAAAAGAATAAAAATCCGTTCGGTAACGCCAACTGATTTTTCTATTCCCGGGAATAGAAGGTTGTTCTTGGAAATAAATTTGGACTAGAAATGAGAAGTAGAAAAAATAATTTCTTATTTCTGGGAACAATTTATAGAAACTATTTCTTGGGAACTTCTTACCCTTATAACACGCGGCCACCCACCCGCCGCCGCTTGCCGCCTGCTGCCGTCACCGCCGGCCGCCCCCACCTGCTTGCCACCGGCCAACTGCCAGTCACCATCCTTCGCCCTACGGCCGGCGATCGGCGGGCGGTGGGGGGCACCGGCCCGGCGGGCGGTGGGGTCGGCCACCGGCGGGCGGGCGGTGGGGGTCGGCGATCGGCAACCGGCGGCGGTGGGGGTGTGGACGGCGACGGGGGCGGCGGCGGCGGCGGCGACCGGCCACTGGCCCCGGTCACCGTCTGCACCCCACCGCCGCCAGTCGCCACCGCCGTTTAGAAAGAATGAAATAAAAAAAATTTGTCGATACCAAACGCATTTCTATTCTTTTTCTATTCCGAGAACAAGAAATTTTTGTAGTTACTAAACGCCCTATTTTACTCATAAATTGTTCCAGGGAGTAGAAATAAAAAAGAACTATTTCTCAAAAGAAACTATTCCCAGAAGTAGAAATGTTACCAAACGCACCCTGATTTGATTCTCAAGACAAATCCCATATCGAAAGCCCCATATAGGATGGCTTTGGTAGAATTGAAGAAATTGAAAGTGTTGTTGCAAGAACTGCTAGATAGGGGATTTATTAGGCCAAGTGCATTCCATTCCTATTTGTAAAGAAGAATGATTGATCAATGCATCTTTACATTGACTACAAGCAACTAAATCAAGTCGCAATTAAGAATAAGTATCCATTGTCTAGGATTGATGATTTTTTGACCAACCGCAAGATAGTTCGGTATTTTCTAAAGTTGATTTAAGGTCCGGATATCATTAGTTAAGAATTAAGGCATAAGCATATAAAACCAAGCTCGAAGCTTTCCTCTGAATAATTAATTTATTCTCTATGAATATGAAAGAAAATAAGATGAGATAATGAATTCTCAATCGAAATGAAAACTGATTATGCGTTTGGTAGATGCCATCGACGAAGGCATTATCTTTAATAATACAAAGAAAGCCACAAGAAAAATGTCTCGCAGAAGGAAACAAACGAGAAATCTCTCTCGAAAGGGATACCGCGTGATAGCAAATATCGCCATCTAACGAAATTCAATTCGCTCGATAGCGATTAGTGGACGTCCCAATCCACGAGATAATAATATTCAACTATTATCACCGTCTAGCAACACGTGTCCCATATTACGAAAGAAGGAAAGATGATAATCCTTAATCACGAGCCTAAATTAATAAAAAGGGACACCTACAAAAATTCCTGTACCCTTTCATTTCGCACCGCTCCTTTCGATCTCAAAATTGAAGTTGAAGACAGCTTCTCCTGTCCAAAAGGTCTTGCAAGATACATAACGTACAATCTCGAAATAAGGAAAAAGGGTAGAACGGAATTTGAAGTTTCGAGGTCGAATGGACCGAGCGACATTTAACCCTAACCTTAATCCTAAGTTATAATATAGGGTCTGACTATTAGAAGAAGAAAAAAATTTGTTTTCTTGACCCATGTTACGAATCTGGTTATGGAAAAATACCTCCAAATTGAAGAAGGAAGGCCACGCATAAGCAACGTGGCTACTCAAGAGCTTAAGTAGGTAGGGCAAAGAGATCTGTCCCCGGAAGCAACGACGCATGCAATGCAACCTATTCGCGGTTTCGACGTGGAGGGTTTGCGTCCTTCCAGTCCGCCTCGCGATCTTATTCTTTGGCCACGTTCGATTGGAACATTATCGTAAAAGAAACACCATGTGACTTACTTCGATACTAAACGAACACGTCGACATATGTTCCCTTGGCACTTTATGATTGGAGCCACCCCAGAGATGTTTGGTGACAACCGAGCGCGTATTAGATAATTTATTTTACTAAATTGTCTAAATGTCAATAGATGAAGTCGAGGAAAAACCCTAAACTTTATTCTAAATCGAATCACTTATTACTTTTCTCATGACTTATACGTTCGTCTCGAAACAACTGTCATTATTCTCTCGGATGTTCTAATTTGTTCCATATCAAATGCCGCAATGAATTGGCAAATCTTTTACTTCGATTTTAAGATCATTGTTCACAAACGCGGTCATTTATAGTGATTGAACCCAAAAGTATTTCGATTTGCCTTGATTGTGGGGTTGCCGATTTTTGCAATTACAGAATTTCCAAAGATTAGATTGATTGGACAATGATGCCCGATGCTGCATAGGCAGCTGGACAAGTGGGACTGTCGACAAGACTCCTAGTATTGTCGAGGCCCAAGACATGCCCCTTGTGAATCGCATGTGGGGGAGCGCATGTTGCGCAAAAAAACTCAGTTTTGCATACATCATGGCGAGGAATCTAACATGAATTAAGCTGAATTTAGTTTCATTGCATTGGTTCAGGATTCGAAAAGAACAATTACCCACCTTTCCTTTATATAAATATATATTCATCTGCCTATATATCCATTAAGTGTTATTCTTTTATATAATAATATATAGTGTGATGAGCTTTTTTCCATTTATATTGAATTTGCCCCGTGTCCTTTAGGTAAAGGACCGATGGATGTGGTCCTTTGAAGTGGGAATGCACTTTATTTGTTGTGCCAATACATCATATGCAATAATCACTCGTACGTGGTCCATTCTCTTTCAGCATTGCTTTGCTATGACATGATTACAGAAATTTATAATCGTGTTTCCACTGAAAACAGTAAAGCTCGTGATTGATTTTAACCCCTTCTTCAAGTTTTCTGTTGACTTGACAATGATTTATTGACAACTATGAACCTTCGAATCTTATAAACTCCACTATATAATAATTTAAAACTATTTAACGGCATTTTAGCCAATGAAATTTTCTTATGGTGTTCCATGAAATGCTCTCATAAAAAAAAAAACTCGTGTTATTTAAAATATAACCCTTTATTTAATATATTTAAAGGTCATTATCGTGATATGAAATTTACTCATCATCTCCACTAATCCGCTCCATCGTGCTACTTCATTGCCTCTCTCTCTCAACCCCACAAACAGATGTGACAAGTACTTTGGATGGTAACTGATGGAAGATGAACTTTTCATGCTTCCCCAAATAAGAAGATTATCCAATAGATCATATGAAAGTTCAAATATTTCACTTGATTTAAATAGTAATTAAAAGCAAAGCAATATGCACGCCCACTTATGCAGAAAAAGTTGAAAGAGTGAAAAATTGTACATAAAGATTATTTAAAAAGCATATGAATAGACTACAACTATATACTAAAGTAAGAATGATGCTCGGAACAAAATAATACCAATCACAAATATTGAGATGAAATCACATTTGATTTAGTAAAATGTCGTGACATTAGTAAGTGAAAAAAAAAATGATGCAACAAATATCATTGGATATTTAGATAAGGCCAACTTACTTCGTCACCCATAATTTATCCTATCTTGATTAAAAACATAATAATTATTTAAGCTAACAGTGTCACATTAACATCAATTAATTCTGAAAATCAAATCTATCGCACTATCCTTATTGAGTTCGACATTACAAGATCACGCGGCAGATGACTAGACAGTCCGCTAAATAGGGCACGTGCGGTAATTGGAAACTTCCCCGCCGCCCGCGCTCAACTTTTGTCTCCTGGGCTTTTCCATCGGACGGTCGCTATTCCCTTTGCGTGCCGCACACGTAAAGATCCGTCGGCCGTCAGCTGGTGGGAGAGTCTCGGTGGGGACCACCACCTTCGTCTGCATGGAATTCTCCGCCGTCCGTCGGCAGGGTAAACTTCGTTAACTTCACGTCACGTCACTCGTTTATCCTTTTTCACTTGTATTCGTAGCGATCCCCGAGAATCAACGGCTCGATCCGACATTACTCTGACGTGGCATTTCCATAAGTGAAATGATGTTCTTTGACACCTAAAAAAGGGTCCTGAAATTGAAATTACGTAAAGGTTTGGATGAAAAAAGCTATGTTATAAGGAAAAAAAGATATCTAAAATTGAGTTCCTAGCAATGGTCTTATTCTGTGGAACGAAAAGTCTCATTCATTTGGGGAAATAAAGTTTTGAAAATGCATTTAGTGAAATTCTCTTAGGGGAAAACGACACTGTTTGTGAAAATTTGTGAAAATCCCAGAAATAATGCCTAAATTTTCACTTAGCAACAAACAAGCATAGTTCTACCTTCAAAACTACAATTTGCATCTTTAACTCAATAAAAGTAAGTAGTTATTTACAAGATTGTCATTTGACTTTTCAAAATTGCCCTCTTCATTTCTTCTAACTCCCTAGCTCTGATAATCCATTAACCTAACATGCCCACTCTCCACCACCTACCATCATCACTGCTATGGGTGGATAGCCACACCCAGTCATGACCGACCGTTTTCCCTTCTATTAGGATTCGCACAATCACAAAGAAATAGAGAGTAAATTTGAAAAAGAGAATTTGAGAAAAAGAATTTGAGAAAAAGGATTTTATCCCGATTTAATTTTAATTTAAGGCTATATCTAGTAAAAAATTATATTATAATTAGCATCTCGTATCTCTTTGTTACATTCCTCAATTACAAAAAAGACATTATATATACTCATTATCTATTTAAGGGATTAAGCGGCTCAAACTATAAAATCTTTCTAGGGACTCGAGTGCCCTGCCCCCACAACCCACTAGGGTGGCTCCTAAATCTCCGCTTGTCCCCATGCCATCATATTGATGGAGATTATGAACCGCATCTCAACATCTTCTCTGAGCCTTTGTGGACAACCTTCGATCGAGGTTGTGGCAGTCATCCTCAGGCTCGAGCAATCCCACATGCAGGCATGACAAAGAAAGGGCAGAGACGAGAGAGAGAGGCGAAGATCGGCCGGGCGGTGGGTGCTGGCTTGATAGTGGGAAGAGCGCTCGTGAAAGTGAAGATGGTGGCTGACGACTCACGAGGCGGTGGCAAAGATCAACGGAGAGTTTAGGTGCTTTTGAGATATTAGGGCTTTTTTTTCAGAATTTTAGACATTAGAGAATACTTCGGTACGTAACATGTAGTTTTGAAAGTTGAGACGTATCTTTATGCAATAGGAAAAAAAATTAAAGGTAATGTTCCCTAGTGTGATTTCCCTTATTATCTCATGAATTGATCAATTCATTTAGAAAACTTAACATGTGGTGAGTAGTTCGGGATAGGTTGTGGCCGAGGCACGGGCCTTCAAATTCGATGTGCATGAAGTCACTATTCTCTTTTTAGTTCGTGCGGTAGAGACCATCAACGAGCGATGGGGAGAGGGGATCATCTAGGGTTTCGCAAGTTCTTCCCTTCACCACACGATCACTTGCAGCAATTTCCATCATTCATGGGCATTTTCTCCAGGATAAACCCTGGAGATCCTGTCCGTTTTGAGTGGCCCGTCGGAACGTGGCGCTCGAAAGAGATTCGGGCATGTTCACATCACCATCTTAAAAAAATTAGACAGATTTTTTTAAGTAAAAAAAAAGTCGACTGAACCTAACCCTTCTAGATGTAGAATCTCATTAGAGTGTTTGGGCTCCGTAAGATAAGCATTAATGAGGATGACCCACCTCTCGACTAGCCTTTCCGGAGTAACCATAGGTATAATTCCAGCTTATTTACAAAATTAATTTGCCTAGTGATCAGCATTTAAATAATCATGTCATATTCCCCTTTGTTTTCTCATGCGTCGGTAAGTGACTTACGATGTACGCTTCGATTATATAAAATTAATTCTGATGAATCGATTTTTTATATACCTGGCATCATTCTTTAGTCGCTGCTGATTCGACGGTATTTGAATTTGTCAAATTCCGCTTACTCGAAAACCGAGGTTTGCGAGAGCCGACTCGATAGCATCGGGCCAATAAGGAGCTTGGCGAAAACTTGCAAGCTACCGAAAAGAAAATCGGTGCACGTTGAGACTTTTTGACTAGTTGAAGATAGAAAATGACACTTTGGTAAGACAGCAAGACCTTTGCCATTAAGTTTTTAAAAAGGACCCGAAAGATGTGACCTTCGATGCCCACAAGCTGCGAAATTTCTTGACTCGCCGAATCATATAATCCACATAAATAAATAAAAATATGCTTATAAATAATCTACATGGATCGTTTCCCGCCGTGGATTTAATCATAAAAATCAAAATTAATTTTCCGTTTGGTCGGGTGTTGTCAATACAGTCGGGGCATGAGACGTGATCCCTGAGGCTTGCACCATTCGTCCCACCTAATCGATCATGGAATACATCGATACGAAATATTTAAAATATTGTAAGTGATAACATTTTTGTTATTTTATTATTTGGAAGATGATGAATGCATGGCATTTCGTGCGCCGTCATTGATTGGGTAGATGGATGACGTGGCCCTCTCTAGCGATATCTAAAACGATGTCTCTTAAGGGTTGTATTAGAAAATTAGTCCGCCGAGCATGGAAAGATGTCGTTGTACCTTCCAGAAAATTACGCCAACTTTAAAGTTTGAACAATGTTTTAACCTTGATTGAAAAAAAATAAAAAAACACAAGGAAGAAGTCAGGTAATTTGGAATTACTATAACTCCTTGATCTGAAATTATCTATTTCTTTGTCTGTGGTAGATAATTTTTTATTGGCAATGGTAATTTTCTAAATAAGTTAATAATTTAGTGCACTTTATTAATTAATTTGTAATTTCGTAAAAGTGATAGTAAATTACGTATATGCAAAATCAACCTCCCAAAAGAATAGAAACAATCGAGTATCACACACATAATTATGTGGTTCGGCCAAAGGTGAGATCCATCTCATTGGGACAATTGCCAAAATTCAGCCATGAACTTTTCATTTGGTCATTTTAATCATAAACATTCATTAATTTGCCAATATAGTTTTAGCCGAAATTGCTATCGTGGATGTCAATTATCCTACATGACTCGGCTAGCGTTAATGTTGACAATTTTTTTTAAAAAAATTTCCATAATTTTTTATTAAAAGGAAAGGAAAAGGAAAAGAAAAGAATAAAAAGTCAATAAAAGTATCCAGAAAAAATTATTCACATTAACTTCGGCCGCCATAAAGGACGGTTGGCATTCACATCAGTGATTTTTGGTTAAAATTGATCTAATAAACTATATAGGCAAATTAATAAATGTTTAAGACTGAACTGACTAAATTGAAAGATTTAGGATTGAGTTAACACAAGTGTAATAAATTTAGGACTTTTGTATTAAGGAAGATAAATTCCTGCTTTGATTTAATGGCCAAAACAGCTCTTTCCTTCTCAACCGGAGGCCCCTCTCACCCAATCTCAGGTTACGCAGCACAACTGACTATGATCAGTACTTCTGTATTGATGAAAGATGAATCCCCGTTTTGCTTAGGGACTTTGATGAGAAGAACATCGATCTCCAAGCACGTCTAATTCCTAGAGTTAGTAGATTTATGCTACTCTGATCTTGCTTTCATGATGTTTCACGCTAATGGAAAACGCCCCGGAAAAAAGCTCATTCGACGTAGAGGTAAGACAGTAGCGGAACACAAGTGATTTCAGGTTACGGTAGGATAAACAAATCCTAGGGGACGATAGGCTACCGTCGAAAGGTCGGGACTTTTGTATTTTGCAATACCTCCCTCTATGTGTTCTTTAACAATTGGGATACAAAACGCTACACTCATAAGTAGGATACAACAGTTCAAAAGCTCGACAAAGGTAGCTTCCAGGAAAGGAGTCCCTGAGGACTGTGAAGATATCAGTGTAATTTTCAGGCTTCAGCAATATGAGAGTTACCCGTACAGACTCCTCACCGTGCTTGTCATTCCGCAATTTACAGTAATATGAGGACATGGCTTTGCGAATCAACTATTCTCTCTTACCAAACCCTTCATTCTCCTATTAGAGTGGGGATTATGCAACAAGGCAATTAATTTCTGCACTTTACCAGTGGAACACAATACTGTAAATTTATGGCAGTACGACTGGCTCAATCCCCCATATGTCTTTGGCGTACTCGTGGATTGTTCGGTCACTGCTGAACTTGTACGATCCAGCTGTGTTCAAGATCGACATCTTTGTCCATCTCTGCTCAAGCACACATCATAGAATTAGATCAGTCACGAGAAGCAAGGGATCTCTTCACGAAGAATCTCATACAAGAAAGTTTAGACCCAAAAGTTATACGACACTCGGAATATCTTGCTTCATAGGCTTTTAATAGAGATCAACAAGAAAGAGAATAAGGTATAACATGAAGCAATGAAGGAACACGTTATCACACAAGGGAGCTACTACTAATTTTCTATGCATAGATAGACAAATCTTGGCATAAGATTTCTGATCAAGCGCTTGTAGACAAAGCTTCAACAAGAGAGCAGAAACAAGAAGATATTATCAGCAATTGTTGTTTGTTACTCACTTTCTGGTCTCTGTATGCCTCGTCGACCTTCTCTTGGCATTCTAAGTAACTGGGGAAGTCCTTGCCCACGAGGAAATAGTCTGCACGTCCATAGCCTTCGTTTCCTTCCAATGATCCCATTAACTCTTCATAGTTGTAGGGACCGAAGACCCCACTCCGCACATATGCCTTTACTTCTTCAAAACGAGCATCCGGGACAAACTGAAAATGTCACAATTGATCATATGCATTAAGAAAGAGAGAGAAAAGCTGATCATTGATGATGCTTCTTATCAAAGTGTGAGATCATGTCTTTCTGACCATGATTAGATTCGTGTAGGCAATGTCTATGTGACAGCAACCCAGTCAGAAAATAATCTTTTGTAATGGTGGGATCATCTCCCATTGATATTTCTTTATCCCATCATTAAGCAAAAATTTTTCCTACTGTCATGACATTACCTTTCCTTCAGCTCTTTCCTTCCTCAGCCCAGCTATTTCATGTGCCCTTGCCCCAAAGAGGAAGAAGTTGTCTTCTCCAACCTCCTGTCTTATTTCAACATTTGCCCCATCTAAAGTTCCAATGAGGACACACCCATTCATTGCAAACTTCATGTTGCTGGTTCCACTGGCCTCCATTCCAGCAGTACTATAGAGCAGAGAGAGTTGCCATCAACTATACTATTTAGATAATTATTCTAACACATGTTTTCATCTCTCTCGAAACATACCTGAAATGTTAGTAGAACTTATATTCAGAATGAATATGGAAAAGGTAATAGGTGATGATCACCCATTGGGATCCAGTATTAATGTCTGCATTTTCAACTAGTCCAGGTCAAAGACACATGGACTGGCACTTTGAGATTTGATATGACTTTCTTCCTCAAGCTATGAGAACTATACTAAAATAAGATACCTGATATGTTGTGATAACTCGCTTCCGGGAATAAGCACTTCTGCAACACTGACGTTGTAGTCTGGTACAAAGACAACCTAGATTGAAGCATGAACATGTCATACATGCACTTAGATGTCCATAACATAACTAACTATTCCACTGCATAGATGAAATGTTGCTGATGAACAATGATACAATCAACTTCAGAATATAAGATTGTACTCAATATCCAATGGGAAAGAAACCAACCACTCTACAACTAGTTTGAGCAAATATCAAATGATTCACTAAATGTAGCCAATTGATGAAATCACCTTCAAGAGATCACCAATTTCAGGATCATGGTTAACAGTTGCCCCCACATCCGTGATGAACTTCACAATTCTCTTAGCTTGGATGTATGTAGCAAATGCTTTACCTCCAAATATGCAGACCCGAGGAACGAATCTGGTCTTTCTTTCTTCAGGTGTCATTTCCTTCATTTTCTTGTAGCGATAGACAATGCCCAAGATGTTTAATAATTGCCTCTTGTATTCATGTATGCGCTTCACCTGAACATACATAATCAAGATCTCTCAATTAAAAAACTGTTGAAATATGGACAGTCATACATGCCTTGAAAGTAACATTTTGATAAGTTGCATGGGATACGTGTGTTTAGAGCAATATAGTATATCTCTAGCGTTTCCTGGGACATGAGTCTAGCCTACCCATTAAAACAGTTAGACAACCACCTATGAAATGTTCACTGTCGCAAGACCAGATCAATTGCAGGCTGGAGAGTACCATGACCCCTTTGTCATTTACATATCTATAGTTAGTCCTATTCACTTAAGATTCCTGAGAATTCATGTTCTTACTTTTCTTATAGGTCTGGAAGTATATACAGAAACTCCCTAGGACTACCTTATGGACGCTAAACGTTTTCCCCCAAAAAACCAGTTTATTGTCAGGAAATGGGAAAAAACCCCTTGAAAAAGGGAATTAGTCGGTCAGTGAGTTGATTCTGCTGCCTCAATTGTGCTCCAGAAATTAGCTTACTACTACCACTCAAACGAAGGGCCCCCGGTTCTATCTTGAAAGCAGAGTCACGCATGCCAAGTAGCCAAGGCAACGAGAAGAGTCTGAAGGAGTTATGCTGGTTCTAGATGTGTTTTGGGAGAGCCACCTAAGGAAGGTACGGGCCGACATGAGGTAATGCAGCAGCAAAGCAACACCTGAAGTAGATTCCCACCGGCAGGGGGACAAGAGATGGCCATAAGTAGGCCTTTCTGTGCTAGAGTCCACTAACAGTAGAAGAGAGGGCAAAAGCCACATCTCCCCCAGAGCTTGTCTACAGATGCAGAAAGAAATTAGAGGAAGAATTAACCTGGACATCAAACATGGCATCGGGAGAGACTATATATCCAGTTTTTTCTTTGAGAAATGCTGCGACCTTAATCTTGTTTCTTCTTTTGGCTTCCCTCCATTCCGATTGGAGATCTTCATTATCAGCAAACTGAGGATAAAACACACCAGCCATCGAGATTAAGTGCATGACTAGCCAGTTATTTCATAGTAATTCACAACTTCACCATTCTCATGAACTTCTTAAAAGAATTCGATCCAAAAGGTTTATCACCATCAGAAATTTTACATCTGTACACAAATGGCAGACCATATATGATGACCTCAATCATTACTGTAGTACTAAAAAGAGGCAATCTCATCATTGAAATTTGATGATCAAGAAATTTGTGCTTAAGGAAGATGATATAGACCTTTTCATAGGCAGAATTTAGTATATACCATAGGAAAAGCTGCTATTATCTCACATTTGACTGAAAAATTGAAGAGATGTGAAATAGACCAACCAAATATACCAAGCATCGGTAAAGGAATCACACAGCTACTTTCATTAAACCTAATATCGCCATTTTTCACACATGACCTCAATGAGAAAAATCTAATTTCTTGAAGGATATAGAAGTGGAATAGAAGCATAAAATGACTGTTTCAAATATCAAAATGATAACAAGGTCTGTCTGACTCCTTTACCTTTCTAAGGATAGCTAATTTCTCAGTGTTAATAGTCCAGTCATCCATTCCAATCCACTTGGTTATGATTTCACTCAAATTTGGATTGCAAAAACGCATCCATCTTCTCGGTGTCACACCATTTGTCTTATTCTGGAACTTCTCTGGCCATAACTGTTACCATGTCATGCCAGAAAACAGTGACAGAAAGATCACTTGACCATGGAGCAGAAGAAGCTAATGAAGAAACATAGTCACTGAGAAACTATATAACAGCATGGTAAAAATTTCTTGACAGTGTCACCTTGAAGAATTCATTAAAGACTTCCTCCTTTACGATCTCACTATGGATCTCAGCGACACCATTTACTGCAAAGCCACCAGCAACACAGAGATTGGCCATCCTAACCATCTTTGGCAATACTGGATCAGGTTCAGGAGTAACGTTCTCCTCCTCTGGAGCGTCCTCTTCTTCAGGTTGATCTACTTCATCAACCAGTTTACTTTCTTCAATGGCAGTATCAACTTCCTCAATAGGATCTTCTGGTTTAACTAGTAATTCTAGAACTGTACTGGGCAATTCGACATTATCTAATATCCGCATTTCTTTCAACTTTTGCTGCAGCAGGTCAAGATCCTCCTTGCCATACTCATCCAGTACAGTTTGAACTAACTGGGTCGATGTCACCAGCAAAAACCATTCAACAAACAGAAGTTTGTTAGGATTTAAAATGGGGGTTCATGTTGTCCCATAGTCAAGTAATATGGACTTTCTACAATTACCTCCTCATCAATCTTTTTGATGATCTCAACATGTCGAGGGAGCAAATCCTGCATAAGCTCCAAACTCCATTTCTCTAGGGCCTCAGGTAGAACAGTATGGTTAGTATAGGCAACAGTCCTGACAGAAACATTAAAACAAGAAATCAGAGAGACAAAATACCATGGGATGGCTGTGAAAACTGAATGTCTGAAGTGATCAGGAAACGATGATCGCATTTACAATGCGGATGCATGCAGATAAATAGCTATTAAATCACAACACTGTTGTGATATGTAATACCTTCTAGTGATGTTCCAAGCTTCTTCCCAACTCAACTTCTTCACATCCATTAATATTCTTATCAGTTCAGGAATGCAGAGTGTAGGATGAGTGTCGTTCATCTGGACAGCAACCTTCTCAGGTAACTTCCCCCAATCCACAATATCTCCTGATCTTCTTTCAAAACGGGCAATGATATCTTGAAGAGAAGCAGAACAGAGGGTGTACTGTTGCTTCAGTCGAAGAGTCTTTCCTTCAATTGATTCATCCCCAGGGTACAATACATAGCAAATCTGATCACAACAGAAATTCAGTTATATGGACCATCTAAAGAATAAATTGACCAGTAAAAAGCAGAAAAAGAGTTCCTACTTATGCAGTGAGGTGATGGCAGAATCCACAAGAAAGACACACCTCTAAACATTGTCAATTTTATGAATACAATTTCTTTTTAGACACCTTGTCCTTGTGCAAGTTCTACATATGAAGTTCTAAAGGAGGTGTAAGTTCTACAAAATGTCCTTTGCACCTTTTCAGCATTCTTTAGGGCCACATATGCTTTGGCATGATCTCCAGCATTAAAAGCACGCAGGTCAAACTCTTCTGAAGCAACCTTTGTGGACCAAAGTCGAAGATTGATGGTGGTCTTAGTTTTGTATCCCGGAATGGGAACATCATAGGCAAGAGCCGTTATATTTTCTCCCCCAACCCATTCTGTACTCCCATCAGCTCCAGAAATGACTTCGCCATAGAACTTCACTGGATAAGAAACATCATTTCTCACAATTTCCCATGGATTTCCCATCTGCTAGGAACAGTTAGTAGTCAGCAAAAAGCAAATTCAAGCCACTGTCAAAGTGATGCTTTGAGCAATGTCTTTATTCAAAGAAAACTCACTTTAGCTTGTGGAAAGATAAAAAGTTTTTGTACCTCAAGCCAATTTTCTGCTACCTCCTCTTGGCCATCTTTTGTAATATTCTGCTTGAACAAGCCATACTTGTATCTAAGCCCATATCCCCAAGCAGGATAGTTGAGTGTGGCTAGAGAGTCAAGAAAGCAGGAAGCGAGCCTCCCTAGCCCCCCATTTCCAAGTGCAGCATCTCGTTCCTGGGTATCATCCATTTGAGAATTTTAACTAGAGACAACACTCACCAGGGGAAATGACATTTCTTTTGGAATAGCAATTGCAGTGCATGAGTGATCAGATTATCTCCATCAACTAGATCCCTGAAGTATGGTACGCAAAATGAAAACAATGATGGTATTACAGATAGACTGACTAAATGTAAAGCTTATTAGCAAGAGATTATAGGTGAGGCAGAGTAAATTAGTTCGACAACCATGAGAGGCTATGTGAAACGGGCAATAGAATCTCAAATTTTAGGCACATTATTCTATCTGTAGTGTCTTCACATTTTGATGAGGTACTAAGGTGGGAACACTATTAATGTGGCATACTTTGGGTATAGACATAAACAAGTGTAATTAATGGATGTCAGTTTTAGCTATACCGATCAGGAACACTGCAACATATAGAGGATGCCCCATGGCATTTGACAGCGGAAATTAGATGTCATGAACCAACTGAGACTGTTTGGCTGAAAAGAAAACCTAACTGAAACTTGATACTGGAAGTTGCCGACAGTACTTGAAAGACCAAACCCCAGCATGGGCTAGTTGAGGTCATTCAATGGCCTTACCTGGCTAGCCACATCCTCTAATTCGTGCCCCAACTTTCTCAAAGCCTCTGCATAAGCCCCGGAAAGCTCTAAGTTACCAATTGCATTTAGCAGTGCTCTGCCCTGGAGAATTTATATTTTCCTTCAAATCCATGAACAAATAACATTCGAAACCTGAAGTTTGTGACGATGGACAATATAGCACAAATTTCACCACAAACCTGCAGATACTCCATAGACAGATAATATGCCTGCTTTACATTCAGCTTCTCGTAATAATCATAAGTGGCATTCCAGTTTATTATAAGGGTATCACGAACACTTTCTGCAGAGGCGAAATATGCCTTCGGCAACTCAAACTTCTCTGGAGAGAAAGATGGGGTGAGCTCTGCATGGTACTTGATGCTTGAGGCAATGGATGCCGAATCTGGAGCAAAAGTATCCAGTGTACCTGGAACTCCAAAGTGGAAGACAAGTTTTAGGACTACATTGGACAAAATGGCCAGTACACATATGAAAGGGATTTTTCTCAGCAAACAAAAGCCAAAGGACACCCTCAAACACCACCAGGCAAGTAAGATTGAGTCACTCGTCCTAAGAGAAGTGAAACCAAAGGCAACAAATTGACAAAGTGTTCATAATATTTCTGAAGTTCCCTCTAGAGGAAAAGAAAGATGGTCGATCTATCCAACAAGAAAGGACCTTGTTCTCCTTTGGTCATAAAAAAATAAAGCCTTTCGTGCAGTGTTGGATGGTCAAGTCGAAGTTGTCATTTTTCGCACTGCTGAGGTCTATTTGTTTTTCATGATGAACCGTGTAGCGAATCACATTGCCCATGCACGGGAACCTAACAAGAGGCTTCAATTTACAGATCTTAAAAAGGCAACTTCAGTTAAAAAGAACATGTCAGCACATTTAAGCAACTCTTTAGTGCTAATTGGAAACCATCAATATTCTACTCAATTTAAAGAAGACCCAGAAGTACACCGGGAAATGAGCAGAGAATAACTAGGCTAAAACAAAATCCTAAGCAGTTGTGTGCACACGCAATCACTAACTAAAGGCTACATGTTGATAGTCTTCATTGCAACAAAAGCACCATCAACTACACAGCATAGAAGAAGAAGAAGACGAAAAGTTACTTAACCTTCATTAGCGAGGGGTTCTCTGAGCTCCTGCGTTTGGTCACTCGCAACGTTTCTGACATGGAAGTTCCTTCTAGAACAAACCAAACGTGGGTGTTGGAAAAAGAACAACTTAGTCACTCTGGCTCTGAAGTCACAACCTTTAGAGCCGTGCCTAGATTTGGAATGAGAAATCGACGTGGGCAAGGTGCAATTTGCTGAGAATGGGGAAGCAGCCATTGCCCTCTTCGCGCACTGCGTTCCTCTATCGTGTGAGAGCACACAAATGGGTATTGACTAACTGAACGATGAGCTAAAAAACTGGGACAGAGAGAGAGAAAGAGAGAGAGAGATAGAGGTGCACATTCTCCGTCAAGTTGTATCTTGTTGTTTTGTGGGCAGCTTGCCCATTTGCGTCTTCGCTGTTTCATCTCCCCCTCCACGTTTGAAACGAGTCAAAATAGAAAAACAGGGAGAGGATGATGTTTAACAAAAGAGAAGAACAGACCGAATCGTCGTTTCTCAAAACGCGAGCCTTGTTCGATCTTCTCATCGGCTGATGATGTACGGAGTGAACTTTGAGGAGCCGTTGGATATTTTATCAGCCAAGATATTTGCGTTCGCACGAGCCACGTATCCCACCACGACTTCAATGAACCGTTCAGGCATCTGAGCTTCTACGTGGACTGGCCAAATGGAAAAAGAACATATAAATTAAACAAATCATGGGAACAATGAGATCAGGACGAATCTAAGCATTTTGACTCCATGTGAGTGTCATCTTCTTTTTCATGCATTCCTCAACTTTGAACATATAGATTTTGTCCACGAGTACTTTAGAGACACTCGTTTAAATGACTAACTGAGGATTTTTAATACACTTTCTGCATCCTTTTATACGTGATTAATATGCTTTGAAAAGTGTATTATCCTTATTTAAGATACCTAAGAAGAACCCAAAAAACTTCTGTGGATTCTGAAACTTTATAAAATTTAATTTTTTGGTCCGATGGAGCTGAAAGTGTTTTTACTGATGAACGCCTAATAAAAGGAAAGGTTGATTATTTAAAATAACCGAGTAAATAAATGAGCATTCATCAATTACAGCTATTAATACAACCTATCGCTTTCTCATTGAAAACCCTATTAAAACACACGCACACACAATGTACAAAGCATTACCACTCGGCTGCTTTCATATGGCCAATTATTGGACTTGCAGAAAATATTTACTAAGCAAAAATCCATTCTAATAAAAAGAAAAGAAAGAAGAAGAAGGAAAACGTCCCAAATGTGTTCGCAACTTGGGAGCCTTGTGGTGGGGGACCAACATCCTAGCAAAATCTTCTGAAAAATTTCCTTTTCCTTTGTTCTTTTTTTCTTCTTCTTTTTTAGCTTTCATTTATGGGAAAGCCACAACCCATTTTTGCAAAAGCCATAGACAAATACAGAGAGGAGAGGAAGCGATTGCCTTTTCGCTGCCCCTTTTTTTTTTGTGCTTTCTTTTCCCATATTATTGATGTCGGCTTATCATGTTCGCGCAAAAACACGTAATTGGACCAACAGAAATCGACATGACACAATCCCAATGAAATGCCATCTTGCTAAACTTATTGACAAGTAAAATCTCGACGTCCAAAGTGACAAAATTACCGCCATCAATTATTAAGGGCAAGTTCAATTACCAAAAGGTCACGACCTGCTCTATAAAATTATGCTTAGCCCATGAGAAAAAAGAGTTAACACCACGAAAACTTTTAACTTAGTATCTCTGTAATGAGTTTACTTCAAATTAATTTTTTAACCACAAAAAATTTCATTACAATAAATTTACCCTCCATTACTACCGTTAAATTGGAATAACACCATAAAAAAAACACAAACATGATACACCTAAGATAAATGGAGGGTAAAACTCTAAAATTGTACACTCATCAACTGTAATGTATTATTCAACTCATTATTTTAAAGGTAAAATTTAACTATAATTAACAAAAGGTAAATTTGTCATGAATGTATTATTTTTTAGTTTTGTATAATCAAAAACTTAATTTTAGGTAAATTGGTGACACGTATAGTTTGAGGTTTTTAATAATATAATTTCCAAGAAAAGAAGAAGAAGAAAACAGAATAGGGATTGCCAATGCAGGGTATTAACCCAAAACATTTAAGATGAGGAAAAAGGAGAGAGAGAGAGAAAAGGCACAAAAGTTCAAAAAGGAGCCGAAAACCCAACGGTCCAAAAAATGAGGATGACGAACGCAAAAATAGCACTCCCTGCGATCTCCTTCTGCCATTCCTCGGCGCCTCCCATTTGTTCGATCTGTTAGAGAGAGAGAGAGAGAGAGAGAGAGAGAGAGAAAGGGATCCTCGTCATCTTTCACGAGCATTCTCTCTCTTCCTCAGTTTCGTTTGCAGACCTCCTAAAAAAAGGAGCGGTTTTTCCTTCTCTCTCTTTCTTTCTTTCTTCTATTTCGGGGGTCTCCTGCGTGTGTTGGGGGGGACTTGTTCTTGACCGTCTTCGAGTTCTCTTCACCCAAGTCTCTCTCCGAATTCCAGGTGACGACCCGGTTGCTTGTTTCTTGCTCTCCCGGCGATTCTTGTTCTTGCCCGTTTGCGTTCGTATCTTCTAATTCTTCCTTTAGTGTAACAGCTTGATGTTCTTTTCCCCTCTCTGCATTGGTGGATATGTGTCCTTGTCTGTGGGCAAACTCTGCATTTGTTGGATCGATTGAGAGAGAGAGAGAGAGAGAGAGAAGTGAATGGATTATCCCGCTTTGTGGAGTTTTGAGGGAACAGAGAATGCGAAGTCGGAGCTTCTGCAATTCCTTGATCTATGAAATGATTCATGGCTTCCGTTTTGAAGTATTGGTGCTTTTAGTAGATATCCTTCGAAAGGAGCATTAGCGGTTAATATACTGGCCTCGATGTATTTGTGATTGATCTTGTCTGCACTACTGCACCATCTCTGTAGAGGATTCAATTGGGTCATCCTTGAGCCTTTTTCTTTCGTTGGTTTTTTCTGTCTAGTCGATGAAAATGTCTTGTTTGAAGCAAGCCCCTTTTATTGAGTTCCAAGGGCTTGGACATTTTCACTTTTGCAAACAGGGTTGACGTGAACCGTCATCTTTCCACTCTGTTCGTGTGTCCCCATCATGAAGATGTGCTTTGGATTCTTGGAATTAGCTTTGCGAGTAACTCTTGTTGTTTCGCTTTGTCAGGTTCTTGGAATTTTCACCATTGAGTGCGTGGCCGTATTGAGGAAGGCGCCTTCTTCTGATCTTTGAAAATGTTCGGATTTTTTAAATCACCGGTGAATAAGGTTTCCAAGCAAAACTCTGTGGACCCTCCGTCTTCAGGAACAAATCCTTTCGATTCTGATACCGAATCCGACACCAAATCTACCATTAAACCTTCGAGGCGAGCAAACTCAGAGCCCGTGCTAATTGTGCCAAATCTCAGTAGCAATCCTTTCGATGATGATAATAAGGGACGAAGAGGAGCTTCCTCCTCCGCATCCTCTTATTCAAATTCATCAACAGCACTGGATATGTATAAGGACGACTTTCGTGAATCGGGAGGACTAGAGAATCAGAGCGTGCAAGAATTGGAGAACTACGCCGCATACAAGGCAGAGGAGACTACAAGTACTGTCAATAACTGCCTTAAGATTGCTGAGGATATAAGAGAGGATGCCACGAGGACCCTTGACATGTTGCATCATCAGGGCGACCAGATCAGGAGGACTCACGAAATGGTTGCTGATACAGATAAGGACTTGAGCAAGGTAATATTCACCTATTGTGAACTCGGCACGCTAAGAATATGATCTAGAAAAATATGGGTGCAGTTTTTTGCTGCCTGGTACTTTTATCAATTTCTTTATACTACATTCTGTTCTTCATCCAGATACACCTTGATATTGTTTCTCAAGCAACTTCTATCTTGATTTTGAATGATCACCCATACATTGTTTTGGTGAATACCAGGGGGAAAAGCTCTTAGGAAACCTTGGAGGAATGTTTTCTAAGACTTGGAAGCCAAAGAAGACCCGAGGAATTTCAGGGCCTGTAGTTACAATAGGTTTCTTACACAATTGCCTTCTTGTGGTTTCTTTATTTAAATGTGGCCAAAACGAAGTGAATATTACGCACAGCTTCAGTTGAAACTTGAGTAGTTATACTTTCCATGATGATTATAATAAACTCATCGGCCATTTTCTTCTGGCATGACAGACAATTCATCTAAAAAAAGTGACAAAAACCAGAGAGAGAAGTTGGGCTTGGCTCCCGTGCCAAAAGGAAAAGGGACTAGTCGTACTCCTCCACCTGAACCAACAAATGCATTGCAGAAAGTCGAGGTTTGTGGTTTAACAAGTTTGTTTCACTCAAATAGTAGTCTTTGAGCATCTGTTGACAAGGATTTTTCGGATGCCAGGTTGAGAAGGTAAAGCAAGATGATGCCCTATCGGATCTTAGCAATATCATAGGTGACCTGAAGAACATGGCTGTTGATATGGGAGGCGAACTTGGCAGGTCTGAATGTGCCCTAACTTATATTCATGTTCTTTCCTACTTGACCTATTAAATGTGCCTGAGCCGATACACTTGCTAACTTTGAGATTGAAGTTTGATCAAGATAATTTTCTGATTTGGTGAAGTTTGATCGGCTGTTTTCCCGGCCCTTGTCACAATCTCTTAAAGGCATACATCTTTGCTTTACTCATAGAGCTAATGTGGTGTATACAGGCAAAACAAAGCTCTCGACCATGTAAGTGATGATGTGGATGAACTGAACTCTCGAGTGAAAGGTGCCAACCAACGTACTCGTCGTCTGCTTGGCAAATGAAGTTATAGCGTGTTCTCCCTTTTTCTTTTGCCAAGCTGAAAACGAAGAATTTTGTTTGATAGCTTGTCCCGCATCAGCAAATGAAATAAACTAATCTTTCTGCAAATTCAATAATTCTTGTTTAGTGATCTTCCGGATTCCTGAATTTCTTGTTACTTGTCCATATCTGGCGCTTATGTTGGCACTCCATGTGGGTGGACAGAATGGTAGACTTCACAATTTACAAATTTAGTGCCCCAAATAACCAAACAGCACAATTATATTCATATGCTGAAGGTGGTTCCAGACAATGCATCAAATACTCAACGGACAGAACCAGTAAAAATCCGACAGGAGATTCTCTCCTCTCTCTCCTTTTTTTTTTTTTTTTTTAAATTTTTTTTATCGCAAACTGTTGTCTTAACCAAGAAGTTTTTACAAGACGATGGCATGAACCGAAGTAATAAAACACTAGACTTCCTAGACAAAAGCTGTAATAGCAAAAGAATGAATGATGACACCGGATAGCATCTCCAAGTTGAACTAGAAAAATGGAGAAAGCGAACGAAGCTGAGAGGCAAATGGTTTTCCTCCGAGAACACTACCACTTCGCATCAGTTCCAAGTTTTGCATAAACATCGAATCAGGCTGGCAGATTATATGCTTATAAACAGGCAGAGTGGCAGGCGATGTGTTACGAAGAACATTTAGTGTCGTTCATAAAAATTTCCCATTGGTTTATCTTCATCAGACAGAAGCCAGAAGTGCATATCGTCAGAAAATAAATGCTCAATCATGTGTCGACCACTGAGTCTCATTCCTCTATAGAAGCTACTGAATCTGATGGCTTAATGTACATATACATAAGCTTCTATTATTCGTTCAATAGATGGGATGAATTCGGTGCTTGTTTCTCACATATATTTTACAGTAGAGATTCTAGCGAAGTCAGTACTTCCCTAATTTCAAGAATAACGACAAAGGTGTCACCATTCATCATTTCTAGTTCATGCTGAAACGAAGACTTATTCTGAAGTTCAGTACTTCCCAAGACATGAAGACGTCTGGAAGATACTAAATGTCGTGTATTTACAGAGGAGAGAAAACTTATATTTTACAAACTTCCTTCCAAGTAGGCATCCTACCTTCCACCATACACATACAAACGAGCAATTCCGACACCTGACTGCTTGCAAGTACAACATACTGAGTTATTAAAGAAGCTTCCATTGAGCAGCATAACAATTTATAGTCTCCATACATCATCGCTCTTCACAGGAATCCAGCTCCCTCTTCCGTTGCCCAGCATAACAATTATGGTCTTCATACGTCATCACTCTTCACAGGGGTCCAGCTCCTTCGGGACGCAGTTTCTTTCCTGGCGTGCGAAATATAACCAAGAATATACCCGACAAATGCTCCAAGCACCAATACACTCGCACCTTTAACAAACCATGAGAAAAAGGACTCAGGAGCCTCTATGTTAGGTTCAGCACCACTACTACCACTGTTAAGAACCTCTCCAGATGCCAGAATTTCCACTGTGTCATGCACCTCACCATCATGATTTCCGACATAAGAAAGCACAAGCTTCTCCCTCTTAGCTACCAACCTAGTGTACCCAAACTCACCCCCTCGGTACAACGATCTTTCAGGTTGTGGGTAAATAGGATCAGTCAGATGATCTGGTCTGGGCTGCCAGATGGGTTGCCAATCTTGGCCCGCCATTCCAATCACAATGTGAATTGGCAGTGCCTCCCAATTATCCTCGGTTGGATCTGTACTTCCACAGGTGAAGTTATTAATCGGACAAAACCTTTCATATCTATGTACATGGCCCCATAATACAAGGGTCACTTTATTCTTCACGAGCAAAGGTTCCAAGTGCTCCATCATTTTGTCCCTAATGGGTCTATCATTAGATTCGTAACTGGTTGTGTACATTGGTCTGTGCCCTTGAACTACCACGAAAGGGGTCTTCTTCCGATCCACCGACTCCAAATCATTCTTTATGAAATCGTACTGCTTGCTTCCAGGAAGAAAATTGGTCTCAGTAGACATGTAAAGAAAGTGGACCACTCCCATATCAAATGAAAAGTAAAGGTTCCTGGTGGCTGGGGCCTTCATTCCTGTGGGTTCCGAAGAATTGCCAGGCATGTTGAACCTAAGGCTGTAAGGTACCCCACATTCACCACCCCCATCTGTTCCATATATTGTTCGGGCCCATTCGGGCTTCCAAGGTTGTGCTGGCCAATCATACTCATGATTGCCAATACACACATGGTATGGAACTTGGGCAGCAACAGGCTCGATCTGAGTAAAGAAATGGTCCCACAACCAAGAGTAACCTCTAGCATAGCTGATGTCTCCAATGTGAGACACGAAACTGGGCCTGTTCCCAAGAGCTTCGATGTCCCGGAGGATCCACTTTATGGTCGATATGCTCTCATCTTGCGTGCGGTAGAATGTCATGTATGGTGTTGCAGTTCCCATATCTCCAAATAAAAAGGCTATCGTTTCATCCGAGTCTTTAGCCCTAGGCATAAAGCTGTACGTTTTACTCCAACCACCAGAGTCACTCCCAACCTGTTGCCAGAGTATGGGCATTCCAATCACTGAGATTAACTAGTCCCCATCGAATTTCAAGCATGCTTGTATCGTTTATGATACTTTTATAACTGAAAAGATTAATCACACGGAACACCAAATTCTACTGAGATAGCAGACAAGCCCCATTAACGTCATGACAGACTCCATGATTCTATCACATGTATTTCCCCTCTGAGAGATCCAGCAACAATGCATTCACACTGAGAATTCTGCATGAACCATACTATTCATGGACAAGACCAAGCATAAGCCCAATCCAGGCATGATTTCCAAGTGCAAAAATATGATGGAACTCACCGTTACAAAGGCGGCAGCAACCATAAAAAAACCAGCATCAACATGTATCCAAACCACAATGACAACAGCAAATTCACAACAATACTATTTTCTCTTAACCATCAAAAAGAAATGAAATTGCTGTCCCAACATGAACCATAATCTAAAAAGAACAATCAAAGCAATCAACCTAGCAAAACTTCCATTTATGCATAATCAAAGGACAAAACTGATCACAAACCTCATAAAGCACAATTCAAACACCAGCTCACCTGGTAATAATACCTCACTCCACCCTTCAAATTCCACATGACCGCATCATGAATCCACCCAGGATCCCTCCACCCGACGCTATCGTTGGCGGGCGCGTCGCACATGTCGTCCCTCTCGTACCTCACCACACGCGCCGTCGCCGACTCGCCCATCTTCCCCTCTCTCTCCCCGTACCTCACGTACCTCCGCTCGCCGTCCTCAGCCACGAACATGACCCGCATCTCGTCCTCCCGATCCGTATACGCCAGGTGGACCTGCTCCGGGCCGCGGCCGGTCTCGAACCCGGCTTCGGCGGAGGCGGCGAGGAAGTGCTTCGTCCCCGGCAAGGGGTTGTGGTCGTGGTCGAGGCGGGTCCGATCGACCTCGGACTCAGACCACCGGAAGATCCGGAAGGAGTAGTTGGCGCGGAGGTTGGGCATGGGGAGGGAAACGGAGCCCGACCCGGAGGAGAGGTGGGCCGGGTCGGAGGAGAGGAAGACGTAGCCGATGAAGAGCTCGTGGGGGGAGTCGGGAGGGGAGTAGATGCCGAGCCAGTCGAGGCTGGAGGGGGAGTCGACGCCGGACCATCGGATCCTGATCGGGTCGCCGGATTTGGAGAGGATCTTGGGGGAGATGGACAGGGAGGGTGCGGATTGGGCTGATGGGTCGAGGAGGGAGAGGAGGGAGATGATGAGAAGGGGGATCATGGTGGCGGTGCGGCGGTGGCGGCGGCGGCGGTTGGGAGGCGGAGGTGGTGGAGACTGGTGGTTTCGTCGGGCGAACTGGCAGCGTTCGCGGGTTTCGTTTGGCGTGGAAGGGATATGGTGGCGGAACTTATTTCGGAATTATCTCGGACAAGTCGAAGAAAGACAAACGTCAAAAATCAGGAATATGCTTCCGACATATTCTCATCGATCGTGCTTACGACACCTAAGTGATCATCATAAGAAAAATGTCGATGCTTGTTAAGTTTACTCTCCATCTCGTGTCGCGACGAAATGAATGCGACCGTGTTCGAGATTTTCGATGTGCACGCATCATATACATAAATATGTTGGTTATTTTGACATATTTTGTTGTTTTGACATCTTAATTTTTGCAACTTTTCCTTGTTGTCGAGATGAAAATAGATGTTGCACAATTAAAATTAGCATGCATTTGATGTGGCGATCATATCACCAAAGTTCTTTTGGGTTCATAAGAGCTTCTATCCATTTCCATTTAATGGATTAGATACAATGGAATTGGTGATACGATGTCTCGAGAGCTTGAGACTAGATCTCAAAGCTTAGCCGAGCTCTATCACACACACTCATTCTCAAGCCCTTTACCTTTTCGATTTATCTTGAAAACAAATTATTTGAAAAATATTTTCTAAAAATATCAATTATAATATGTATATAAATATATAATTGAATGAATGAAAAAAAAATTTCATTATCTATAAAAATATTTAAATATAAATTATTATTGATAATAAAAATATTTTTAATTAGTTAATTATTTCAAATAACAAAATCGATCATTTTAAAAATAAATATTACGAATTAAATTCATTCCCATCCAATTTTCCTCGTCATGCCCCTTTAGAATGTAGAGCAAATAAACAGCCAACTCAACACCGGTAATTTGAAAGCCCAAGATGGGATTCTCTTCTTCTTCTTCCTCCTCCTGCTTCTTCTTCTTCTGGTTTTTTCTCTTTACTTGGAAAGGTAAAAAGCTTTTCGAAACCTGTGGCTCATGCACAATGGCGTTTCGACCTAGCTTTCCTCGGACGGTTTCCATGGACATCTTGCGCATTTAAACTCTCACCGATTGTCGCTTCCTGCGTGTGGTGACCGATGAGAGGGAGACCCACATGAAATCTCCCTCCTATTCAATCCATCCCCTTTTCGGCCATCTCAACGCGCCTGCCTTCTCCCTCCTCCTTTTCTTTTCTGGTGGCGTGTCTGGTGCATCCACAACGTCTGACTCTTCATCAAATTACCCAGTTATGATAAAAATGACATTTTTTTTCTTTAATCAATAGGCGTTTCAAGAACACCCCCTCAATGGGAGTCGTCAATAAAACCATGAATCCGATTCCTCCGTTCAGATTTCACGATTAATCCGGCCATCTCACTTCATTTCTTTAAGTGGGTTTTCATGAATATCATCGTTGAGTATGTTCGAAACAAGACATTCATCATCAACGATAAAAAGGAATTGTAGAACAGGGAAAAGAACTTTTCCTATCGATGGGTATTTAAGTTGTTCATCAAAAGTTCCAGCTTACAACAGACATCTAACCTCCATTTGCGATGCTTGCAGAACCACCAGCACCAGCAAAATGCCAAATTCGAAAGATACAATGCTACAATTCTTGATCGTCGCCTTTTTGTTGCACTTGCTCCGATCTGTTGATGCTTCTTAGCGTGTTTACATATGTGTAGCTAGAGAAGGAAACGAAAAGCTTGCGAAACCTACAGTGGGAAGAAGCAGATTTTATCCACTTGAAGAAAAAGAAATCCTTCACCAAGATTGCTCGAGGGAAATTAGTAGGACAGAGTAAAAGAGAAGAGAATCTTAAAAACAAGGTTAGTGGTCTCTCTCTAATTTAAAGTCGATACAGGACAGGAAGCGTACCAAACCCATTGACTCGAGTGTTGCGACATAGCAGTAAAGCTCCTCCAAGGATTCTCATTCATTATGCAATGCACTGACCCAGTCGGGCTACGCAAGGCAAACAACATGGATATCCAAAAATCAACCGGTCCACTATACTTGCGTAAGATGTTGGTACTTACCTGCAAAAAATCAAAAATATTGAGTTAACATCCAACACAGTACATCGTATCCAAGACAAAAAGATAAGAAATTCAACATTTGGCAGCTGGAGTATGATCTCGCATAGCAATGATATCATATCAAACTAACAAAATTGTCCATAATAAAGTGACAAGAACTATCATTTGAAGTGAGTAAGTCTATAGTCAAAGAGTCTAAGAAACCAAATTCCAAAGTTGAACTGTTTTATGATGATAGGCTTTCAGATCGTAGCTCATGATAGTGATAAATAAAGGTGAGGCATAGCAAGGGAAAGAAAACATACAAGTTCCCAGGCATTGATATCTCTTTGTGCCGTCTCTAGAATAAACTTCCTGCTCACAGCAGAATGCCAAGAAAAGAAGAATAAATTTACTTATAAACAATTACGTACGCCATAGATTAAGGAGTGCAGCTGGAACACCTCATTAGCAGTGGACAAACTGATGTCAAGTGGAAAGGTGAGAATAAGCCACTGACCATGTTTGATTCATAAAGTGAATTAAGAAAAGCAGAGAGAGAGAGATTATACAGTGCATTAAAGGACATCCGTGGAAGTCTCCCATGCATAAAGGACATCCGTGGAAAATTTATAAGATGCAACAGATAGGGTAAGACAATAGATGAAACATTTCACTAACCGAACCCCATAATGCACATCACGATGGTTGCAATGGCCCGAAACACCATAGTCATCAAAAGTGATAACCTGAGAAGCCCATTTGATGAGTATCATCCTATAAGCAAGGTCACTCACTATGTTACTAGAGCAACTAGAATTCTTAATTTGACATAGTGGACAAAGATGCTCGAATGCATTCAATACAAATTAAGAAATTTCACAACCACTAGCATAAATTACCAAAGGCAAATCTGAAAACAGGGGCAAAGAGCATCTAACTTCAGAAAAATTAATTAAAAGTGCCTGCCTTCAGTAATATCTTACCAAATGAATGCCACAAGCAAGGACTTCCTGTTCTATGATCTTGGATAACAAGTTATGATTCCATTTGTTGCCAAACCCATCCTAGTGATTATAGATGAAGTTAACATAACTCAAGCCGAAATTTCTAATCACATGAAGACAGACAATAATAGACTTCACTGATCAGGTAGTACCTGCAAATCTGGATGGTCCACAACTTTAACTTGTTGGCAGGGCACCTTCATTCAAAATTCCACATTAGACAGTTCAAAATTTGGACAAAATGTATGGACAAGTTCTGAAAACCACCTTGAGAGTCGCACAAGCTTGGTAAAGCTCTTCTTTTCTTATATTTCCTTTGCCATCAGCATCACCTTAAAAGCAAATGAAGCTAAGCAAGAGAAGCACATGCACAATAAATCACACAGTAAATAAAACTTTTCTAAGAATGTCCTTGACAGAAAGGCACCATGAGACAATGTGATAAAAATTCCTTTTACTCCCAAGTTATCTCGAGATGAGATGACACAAAATAACATTACTGACACAATTACCAACATTAGAAGCTCGCAGTGTGATGCATGAAATTCTACTCTAATAACTTCTTTTTTTGCTAAGATCATACTAGTATTGCTCTCATAAGCACATAAGCTCCAACCACAGCTCATGGTTTAGACCATTTCAGAGCCTTTCCATTTTATTACTTAGACAACAGTGAGAGCATCCGTACTGGTCCAGCATACCAGTATCATGCAAGAAATCAATTAAGAATCCTAAAAAGAAGAATCCTAATGAGATAACACAAAGAAAATATCACATTACCAACTGACAAGCATAAAATATGAAGGTTATGTCCCCTTGAAGTGAGATAACTTATCGTTGGCAAGAAAAACCTGCAATTGAATGATCCAGAAAATCTTCAATACAGTGTTGAAAATCATTTCATTATTGAACAGATAAATTTATGAGCATTTTGGCCATGCAAACATGTTGGATTGTTGGACAACTATAGCGTAGTCTTGAGAAGGGAAGAAATAGACCTTGGTAATAGTAATCTCATAAAATCCATGAATACCTTGAGCCATAAATGGAAATTTTTAATATACACAGTAATTTTCACAGCTCACAAAAAGCACTATAGTTCGTCCTTTGAAACTAAGAAGTTTGTGCTCAAAAATACATGATAGGCATTCATAGATTATCAGCACGAGTGATAAGTGACGTTTTTTCCACAAAGGGAAAAAACTCGACCTTGAGCATGGATCCTTGGAATGGATGTTCCAGAATGAAGAAAAGAACAATATGCGATAAAAGCGGCTTTGCTTTTCAGCCAACAATTGGAAACATTCAAAGAAAATCTCACATGGACTCATCGTCGGGGTGGGCTATAACCAGCAATACATTGCTCTTGTTAGCATTTTCGCCTGATTATTACCACACAAATCGATTACAAACAAAACAACAAATGACTTAACAAGACCACAAGCGATGAAGTGGATCACCAACCACTGATTAGAAACGCAGGTTTTCTGGGGAAGTATGCTATCAGAGATGCAAACCATAGAAAAACCAGCGACGCGAAAGTCAAGAGCCACATGATGCCCGCTTGTGCCTGCTAAAAAAAAAAAAAAAAAAAAAAAAAAACACATATGTCGTCAAAACAACCAGCAAAATCAAGCTGAAAGAGTCACCACCCATCACCAGTGATGAAAGAGATCGGACGAATGCAGAACCAACCGATAAAACGAAATGCTGGGAACAGCTAAAAATTCGATCTTCAGCCAAAGCAAACTAGTTCAGAATCAGGACGATCAATTGCGTATTAATGCCGGCGCGACCGGCACCTCAGAAGCGGCAAATGGGTGGGCACGATCGGGTTCGGCACGACTGCAGATTCGTCTCCGGCGAACGTGTCCGATCGGCGACATGAGAACATGGGAGACGAACTGAACCGACCCATCTAAACTCGCGGAACATGACCCACTATAACCCACGACCTAAAACGAAACAAGAATTCGAGCATCAATCGAAATCGACCCATCGCAGGCCAGAGGAGCAGACATGGAGACTCGCCCAAGAACAACCCCAGCGATGTGCAGGATGAACAGGAAGAGAAGAAAGCTTGAGTACCTGAGACTTAGACGACTGGGCTCCGATCGAATTCACGAACTCGGCCACCTCTCTCTCGAGCGAACAGACGGGGAACAGAACTCGGGTCGGGTATTCTGTGGATTTGGGCCCATGGGCTCGATGAAACGTGGGCTGGGCTTTTAATTTGATAAGTGATCCTCATCACGTCTTATTTCTTAACATCATTGTTCGTGAAAAGTTAAATTATAGTGCGTTTGATAGTATTTCTGTTCTAAAGAACAATTTCTGTTCATATATAATTTTTTTCATTTCTATTCCCTGAATGAGTTTTTGAGCCGAAAAACGCATTTAGTAGCTGCATAAAATTTTTATTCATGAAATTAAAAGTAGGGCCTCAATTACCGAGCCTGTTGAAGTTGCAACAAAATTACAGAAAAAAGAGAGAAGAAATTGACACCTTGGCAGTCGAAAAATCGATGTGTAGACTAAAAAATGAGTGACCAAATTTTTATATAAATGGATTATTAGCATATGTGACAATTCATTTTTTTTCCATTAGCTGAGTTAAAGAGAAAAATTCAATTATTAACTCAATTTATGTAACTTCTAAAGATGAAAACAAGACGAAAGATGATAAATAGATAGACGGTTGTCTAGGCCTAAAAGGTAAATGAGCGGACGTGGACAATGTCATTACGTGAGGAAGCCCTACTAGCCCAAGAAGGATTTTGGTCTGGCCTGAAAATTTATGCGTGACTTTTATATTATGGGCGGATTGGGTAATAATTAGACTCGACTCTTATCTCCAACACACTCAGTGATCACTTACTTTGGAGAAAATATTTCTCCCTATCATCGTGCCTGGGTACAAAAAAAAATGGTCCATAATATGTAAATGCAAAATACAAGAAAAAAGAAAGAAAGAAAAAGCATATGAAATTGATCTAACATAACTAAGATCGAGCGAACCGTTTTACTTAGAAATCGACTTGTATTTGTGCATTTTTCATTTTGTATTTATACCCGGAAAAAAGGGCATTTTAGATTTTATGAGGTATTCAATAATTGTTTCCGGGTCGTTATGAGAAAGTCATCCCACCCCCGCGTTAAAGAAGGTACGCTCATCGATGTCAGTAATTTGCTGAAGTACAAGCCTACAGAAGTTCATAGGTTGTTAAATGCTTGCGCGAGGAAGAAATGCTCCCGTATGCATTTGTAATCGCTATCGTCCTTCCATAAATTACGAAGAAAAACGAGAGTATACAAGGTTCGCAATCTTCTGGTCTCGGATATTTCGTAAGAGAGCTAATGGCGGTACGATGGCATTCCCCACACACCCAACACATCGAACGTGACTAGTGTTATTATCAACAGCGGAGATGGTTGAATCCATTGCTGGCTCATGGTGCCCACCATCGGCGAAAGGGCAATAAATCAATAAATAAAAACCCTAAGCCATAGTTCTTTTCATGTTCCCCCTTCATGTGCCTCTCGCTTCGCATTTAAACTCCTTCGTATCATCCCCCATATCTCTCTCTCTCTCTCTCTCTCTCTAAAGCACCCGGCTTCGCATCAACCCCCCATTTGAAAGTTTTCTGAAGGCCTCTCTTCGTAGCAAAGCGCAGACACCAACCATGAAGAGGACCTCATCTTCATCTTCGTCTTCATCTTCTTCGTCAATCCGCTGCAACTCTGCAACTCCAACAGCCAAGTTCTTGATCCTGACCCTGCTCTTCTTCCTCCACCCCATCGTGTCCACGTCGGCGGCGGCGACGATCTCCAGCTCTTCCAGTTCGTTCGGGAATTCTTGGAGGAGCCACGACAGCAGCCACCACCGCCACCACCTCCTCCATCATTCTTGCGAACCCTCGTCCGGCGAGAATCCGCCGCATTACTCTTACTCTCTGTGCTTCCATCTCGAGCGGATCCGCCGCCGCCGCCACCAGCCCCCGCCGCCGCCGCCGCCGGACGAGATCGACCCCAGATACGGCGTCGACAAGAGGCTCGTCCCCTCCGGGCCAAACCCCCTTCATAACTGAAAGTACACACTCAAGAAAACTTTTCTTGCATTTTCCAGTCCTCTTTTATTTTCTTTTATTTTCCTATTTCTTGGTGGTTTGAACTTGTTTGATATAAGTATGGTAAGAGGAAATGCGCGCTCTTTGCAGCAACCGGCCTTCTTTAACCCCCTAAGGCGTCAGCGAGGGAGGGGAGGAATTAAAGAAGGAGGCTCGACGGGGGTACGTACAACTTTATCGCTGACGAGGAAAGAAGATCGGAGAGGGCCACACCTGCATGGCTATCGCCCAAGTCTTACACACTACCATCGTTTTCAACTGTTTGAGGTTTTTATGTATTTATTTTCTTCCCCTCTAGGCTTGTGTAGAATGTTAGTAGCGCCTATTTCCACGCTTGTCTTTGTCTTGGCTAATTCCATGAAAGAGAGAGAGAGAGAGAGAGTTTCATGGAAGGGGGAGGGGATGGAGCAGAAACAAGCGTGGAAATGGTCGATGAAACCCTAGCAAATATAGAAGTGTTGAATTTACTGTGGTTCCCTGGTCTTTGTTTGGCGTTGGTGGCGATGGGTTTCAAGAGAATCCCATGAGCTCAATTAATTCCAAAGCTGCCGCTCTAGGGCTAACTGCTAAAGGGGAGCTACCGTGTCCCTCGCTTCGGTTGGGCGTTTTAATGGTCAAAAGACTTCGAGGCCTAGGTATGCCAACAGAAGAGAGAGAGAGAGCGAGAGAGAGAGAGACGCTAGGTTTTTCAACTCCTCGCAATTACTGCGCTCGATATATGTACAGCTCTTGCTTTACAGTTGCTCTTTAAGCCGCGTACAGTTTGTCCCTGTTCTTGTCGATCTCTTTTCCTGATCGGGCGTTGAGGACCTTCAAGCGTCCATTGGGTGATAGCATACAGTGCAATCTGAGGTCGATCGGGTCGATTCGGTGTCCCTAACTCGAGACGGGTTCGATTTCCATCCTTTCGGGTGAAGCTCTTCTAGTCCATACGAATGGGGGGAGAGTGTTCTATTAAGCATTGTTCACTATACTAATTCGAGAAAGCAAAAGACCGTGAACGAACCACGCTATGTAACAGCACTTGTGATGGCTCGATCTCTTTCAGAAATGATAGACCACCGTGACAGTAATGAATGGCGGTGTGCTAGTGAATAAACAGCCATTTTGAAACATTGTATACATGAATGTTTTTTCTTTTTTTTCACATTTTCACCAAGACTCGAGGTATAATTCGAATTTTAAAAAATCATAGAGAAAATATATGGGGATCTGCCTATCGAGATTTATGTATTGAGAATTTTTCGAGTATTCAAGTTTGGAAAAAGTCAACGGGTGCATGATGCAAAATTTAAATTAAGCAAAAGTAAGAACTGAGTACGTTCTTCGTGTCAATTACCTGTCGTGCTATCGAGATCAAACTCTACTGGGACCAATGAGGAGGCAAAGCTCTGGTCGGGCCTTTTTCTTAACATCTCCTAAGCAATAACTTTAACGAAAGTGTAATTAACTGTCTCTGACAAAATCGGTAACCGCAACCAAGAGCACGGGGAACCCATAATTAATGGCTCAGATGTCTGCGGCAGGATACTTTGGAGTAAATTTTTAATATGCTAACGAAAAAACTCGAATTGATGACCCCACAAAAAAAAAAAAAAGCAAATTAAAAATTTGAACAATTTTTTTTTTAAAAGAAATGCTGAGCTGACCGTACCGTGAAACATTAAAAAGAAATGGTGGCTTTTTTGTACAACCTGCTTAACTTGTTTAACCGGTTCTTTTGAAAATATTAGAATTGGAAGAGGGTAGGGTTTGCTTGTAAGGGTGAGCGTGATTTGGATTGAACCAATTTATTGCCTAACCCAAGGACCAACCTGTGGACCAACCTACATAGTGTTGGTCCATAATTTTTGGGACCGAAAATCAACCTTGCCGAGCTTAGGACTTGGGATCAAACCGACCCTATGGGTTCAATTTGATTCCATAGTCAACCTAAACCAAGCAATTTTTTTTTGTTTCGTTTTTTGTATTTATTGAAATGACAAATATATTTACATATCAATTAACAAGGCAACATTAAGCAATCAAATTATAAATAGTACATATCAAACATAAATACAAAATAAGGTAACAACTGAAATTCCACACTCGTTATAAGCAACAAATCATTGAAAGAACATGTGAGGCAAGTGATGTGAGCAATAAGGCAATCGAATAGAGGTAAGTGGCAAGGTGAGCGAGGCAAGCAAAGAGAAGTGAGTAGCAAGGCGAGCAAATAGAGGCAAGCCACGGGACTGAGGCAAGTGAGTGAGGCTCAATCAAGGTGAGCGAAGAGGGTTTCTATTTATTTATTTTGTCAAATTAGAGCTACATTTCTTTCTACCTTCCAATTTATACAACAAATTGAATTACATAAGAAACAAGAGAACATAGGATGAGACTCTAGGGTTTAGAGTAAAAAAAAAAGCATATAATATATAATATATATAGATATATAATGTATCTAATTTATGTTATACGTAATATATAATATACAAGGTTGGTTTGGGTTGAACCAACCTGCACAATGCAGGTTTAGGGAACCAAGGGCTGACCTAGCTCCTGAGAATCAAACTTAGATTGGTCGATTTGGGTTGGTCCAAGTACAATCTTGGACCAATGCTTACTCCTACTAGTAAGCAAGAAAATTACATCGAACGAGATTCAAATAGACAATAATTTCCATGATTATAAAAAGTAAAAGAGGCTAAAGACAAAAAAAAAAAAAAAAAAAAAAACTATAAGATGAAATAGAGTGACAATATGTCTTGTATTATGATATCGATATTGGATATTTATGTCAATTTATGTCACGATCAAACTATTCAAATGTGATGACAAACAGTTTTTTTACATCGAGTAAGCAAGTAAATTACATCGAACGGGATTCAAATAGACAATAATTTCCATGATTATAAAAAGGAAAAGAGGCTAAAGATAAAAAAAAAAAAAAACTATAAGATGAAATAGAGTGACAATATGTCTTGTATTATGATATCGATATTGGATATTTATGTCATGATCAAACTATTCAAATGTGATGACAAACGGTTTTTTACTAAAAATTTATCAAAGATTGTCAATTTGTATCAATTTCTAGTCGACTGCATCTATTATGGCATGTTAGATTTAGGTTTGGGTGTCTCAATAAACTTATCATATTCAAGTCATGTTCTTTTGTTATATCTGATATGCAACGGTTAATGTTCATTTTACCTTTTACATCATATTGTAATTTGATTTTTCTTTTCTATTAATTATTAAAATCCACATCAAGAATAAGTAAATTTTGAGTGGGCAAGATTTTGTAAGATTACAACTAACGGTTCTAATAATTTAAAAAAATAGGTAATAAAGGAGGTAAATAAGGGTTTGATAAGATTCAAATTGAGGACCTACTACTTTAATACCATATGAAATTTTATAGATGAATGTGTTATTTAATATATAAACATTCTAACATGAGTATTAACCAACGATGCAATACTTATTATTATTAAGGTAAAAGCCACAATAACTCTAAAATATGCCCATTGTAACAAATTTTTCTTGTACATTTTTTTGTGATATCAAAAATATCAATTGTACTTGTATGATGTACTTATTCAAAACTTATACTTATGTGACACATTTACTCAAAAAAAATTTTGTGATACAAAAAACTTTATACTTGTATTCACATGACACATTTACTCTAAAATTATTTTTGCGATACCAAAATTCACAAATTTAGACACACATCGCACGTTTATCCTCTGTCAAGATTCTTGGAACAAGTACAACATGAGTGTTACAATTTTTGTATAATGCTTATTTGAGTGTCACAATCTTTTTTCGCTTACTTAAGTGTAAAATCAACCATTTGAGTGATACTTTCAGCAAATTGCCTTAATGCATATTTTACATTTTTGAAAATTTTGATTTTTAATATTTTTAATTATTATTTCCTTTTTTTTTCTTTCCTCCGCCAAACTAAGGAAGAAAACAAAGGAAAGAAGTTAAAGAAAAAAAGGAACAAGATAATGACAAAGGAAAAACTTACGAATTTACATATTTTCGTCACATCAGCTTTGTAGTCCATATAAGCAGTCATATAAGATTTTTAATAGTAATGTCTTATATAAATATAAGGTTTGAGGCGTTTTGTGTCATAGAAAATTTTTTAGATAGTTAAGTTATCTAGACACAAGTTTGGGATTTATGATTTAACAGTAAATGTGTGAGTCGCATGGTTTGGAGTTTCATTGTGATTTTTTTCCATTATTATTATTATTATTGCTGTTGTTCTTATTACCCGTCACAGGAAAAATAATTGAATAGTTAAAGAGCTGGCGAGCATTTCCGCGTATGGACGCGCAAAAAAAAGGCCAATTTCTCAATTTTCTTTTTATTATGCCCATTATCATTTTCACCAAAAATTTCGAATAGAAATCAGAGAAATTGGAACCCCAAAGCTTGTCGGTGGTGATGATCCTGGAGGAGCATTCCCGCATTTCAGATCTGCCACAATCTCCACTGCCGACTGAATAAATTTTCGTATCCTCACTTTCGCCGAGAAGAAGAAGAAGAAGAAGAAGAAGGAGGAAGATCGATTTCCTTGTCGTCGGCGTCGATCCTTCGGCCCCGCAGATCCGAGCGCCCTGTGTGATGGCGCGCTTCCCGCCGCTCGCGATCCTCGCGATCCTCGTCTCGCCGTTGCTGTTCTCCGCCATCGCCCTCTCCAAAACCCTCAAGCGCGACGGTAACCCCATCGCCGACCGATTCCGCGCGATCTCCCTCGCTTCGGATTCTTCGCTTTTGTTCTCCGTTTGTCTTCTTGCCGGTACTTAGATTCGGCGGGAGCTGCGTTCCTCTCTTAAGTTGAAGTTAGCTGGAGAAACGCTGAAATTGGGATGTGCTCGAGTAGAGCTGAAAGTCATTAGAGTCGTTCCTGCTTGGTTGGTTTGCTCGCCTTTTGTGCTTCGGCGCGACTTCTCAGATACTGTGAATGCTTTTCTAAATGCGCTGATGAACCGTGGTGAATTTAGGCAGTTCTTGGATTTATTTATTTATTTTAATGCGGTGCTTCGCTTGAAATGTGGTTGCAGTGAAGGCATTGAACGAAATTAAGGCGTCGCTTGGGTGGAGGGTGGTGTACTCGTGGGTCGGGGATGATCCGTGCGGTGACGGCGATCTGCCACCCTGGTCCGGCGTGACGTGCTCCTCTCAGGGAGATTATAGGGTCGTGACCGAATTGTAAGCTTGCGATTGTTCTCCTCTCTCGTGTTCGCGTCCGCCTCTCGATTTGGGATTTCATGCAAATTGGCCCGTTAGTGGGTTCTGTCAATGTCATTTTGTACTTTGAATTATATGTTTCGCCCTTTTGCGTGATCAGATAATTTAATTTGATTTATGTCTATATGTTGGACTTGGCTGGTTTTTCCTACAGGGAGGTCTATGCAGTCTCAATAGTAGGGCCTTTTCCAACGGCTGTCACCAATTTGCTGGATCTGACTAGGCTGTAAGTTCCTGTGTGTCATTGCTGCTTCTTTCTGTCATGAGTTTAGCTCATTCAACGTGTAACGTGTGAATTTGTCCCAGGATGCAAGATACTAAAGTGCTGAAATTATGATGACTCTGTTTCCTGTTAAAATTGCACTAGTGCTTGCCTTTGTTGTTCCACAGTTCCACCAATAAATTACTATATCTTAAACAAAATACTAGGAGACTGGAGTTTTTTCCGGAAAAACTTAGTGTTAGGTCCTTGACTTTTCTGTGTCTTAATTGCACAGCATGATTGGGTTCTCTATTATCATATTATCAACTGATAATTCTGTCTCCACTGGCAGGGATCTCCATAACAACAAATTGACTGGGCCTATTCCTCCTCAGATTGGACGGTTGAAGCGTCTCAGAATACTGTAAGATTGTTGGCTTATGGATGAATAATTCCTCATTTTTGCTTTGCATTAATGCTGCAGCAAATTTTGTAATGCTGTTTGACTCAATATAGTAGAACACCATGTCCAGTGAGCATCAGTGGACTACCTTTTGTGGTTTTAAGGCCTTATGACTGCCGTATGATAATTTCCAGAGGAAACTGCCTTCCTTGGGGTTTTCTTTATGCACTGGTCACTGTATATTGTATCCATGCCTTTTAAGTGATTTCACTGAATCTCTGTTATGTCGCCAGCAACTTACGATGGAATAAGCTGCAAGATGTGATTCCTTCAGAGATTGGTGAACTGAAGAGTCTGACACATTTGTAAGTTGTTTCTCCTCTGTGACTATGATTATAATGATTCTGTTATACAATGCAAGGTGATGGTGGATTTTTTTAACAAGGGCACTTCGCTTTGTGCTACTTCTTACCTTCCCATGCACCTGACAAGCTGAAGTTTCTGTAGATATCTTAGCTTCAATAACTTTAAGGGGGAAATTCCTGTGGAGCTTGCTAATCTTCCTGAACTTCGATATCTATATCTGCAAGAGAACCGTTTGACAGGACGAATTCCACCAGGATTGTGCAACTTGCCAAATCTGCGTCACCTGTAAATTTTTCTATTCATTGGGAAATCTTTTAATAGAGCACTTATTTTATTCTTGCTAGCTATTAATCCCATTGCTATATTGTGCTTCCATAGGGATGTTGGTAACAATCATTTGGTGGGTACTTTGAGGGAACTGACACGAAATGAAGGCTGCTTTCCAGCTTTGAGGAACTTGTAAGTTGTGGTTATTAACTCTGGAACCCTGGTGTGATTTTGCTTTTAACAAACTCATTCCATCCGAAATTCTGAATATGACAGTTATCTGAATAACAACTATTTTACTGGAGGTATTCCGGCACAACTTGCTAATGTCAGCCACTTGGAAATTTTGTAAGTATCATTTGGTGTCTCCTCTCATCATTGTTCTTTTCTTATCAAATGCTTAAATACCTAAAATACCTAAAATACCTAAAATGACTATCAGTCCATATCGTGCTGTTTTGGATTTACTTTTCTTACCATAAGTCTATCATGGAATTGAGTGCTCTGTTGGTTGCAGGTATTTATCCCGCAACAAAATGTCAGGAATTATACCCACCGAAATTGCTCATATTCCTAAACTAACATTCTTGTAAGTTGCCTGTTCTGTACTTATAACACTTTGGATTGCCTGGAGGATTCACTTAAAAAAGGTTTATAATCATGATTTATCAGTTTTTTATGTGGATATGCCTTGAATTTACAACACTAGTCAATTCTTTGGCAATATTAGTAGTAGTACTGCAAAGCAATGTCATTTAGACACATTGAATGGTGTATACAATAGCTGTATAATGTAGGTAATAGAACTTTCTTTGTGAAGAGAAACTTTTTTAGTGTATTAGAGATATAAAGAACAGATATTAAAAGAAGGACAATCAAAATCATGCAATATGTGAAATAAGCTAAGGTAGAGCATAAATCTCATTTACGCTCAGTCGCATTATTATGTTGGATGCCTAATGGCTTGCTTTTTCAATAACATTTCTTGGAATGCTTTTGCTTAATGAATATCCGAAGTAGAAACAGTTTAGAGCCAATGCACATTTTCTCTTTTTGAGGTTGACTTCTTGGTCGTCTTCTGTATACACCGTATGAGTTGTTTTTGGTATGTAAGATTCTTTTAGCCTTGACTTTGTCATTTTCTTCTAATTAAATCCACACGTTAGCATGGTTGCCATCTTATCACGAGCTAACTAAAACAATGACATGCTTTTTTGTTTTTATCAGTTTGCAACTTATTCATGTTGAGTTTCTTTGTTGATCTCAGATATTTGGATCACAATCAATTTTCCGGAAGAATTGCTGATGCTTTCTACAAACACCCATTCTTGAAAGAAATGTGAGTCCCTTTTAGCACGTGATAGGAATCTCTCATTTGCTTGATGTCCTCCTACTTTGCGACTCCTAGCATTAATTTATGATTATCTGCATATTGTGCAGGTACATTGAAGGAAACTCATTCCGACCAGGTGCAAAGCCAATTGGAGTCCACCGAGTTCTTGAACTATCTGACTCAGAGTTTCTGTTTTAGCTGAAGAGAACGACGAGCTTTTGATTACATAGGAGGATCATTTCAATAGTACCTGGGGAAACTAGTATAATTAGTTGATGCAGGCCAAATGGTAATTTTCGCCACGCAATATTTTTGTGCTCTAGGGTTATTAATTAATGTTCATATAGCTCAAGCTACTCCATTCATCATCTTCAATTCTCATTTTCTTTTGAGGCGGGGAGCTTGTGATGTATTTTATCAGTCGAATTAAATGTCATCGTTCAAAGTGATCGAGTCATTGTACTTACAGCTACCGATGAAGGAACTGGTCCACGTTACGACTCCGAAGTGGTTAACTAAGTTTGGTCTCAACTTCTCTTCACTGTTGTGATTAAGATTTAGGGAAATCAGCTTTGTTTAAGCTAGGGGTGTCAAATGGGTGGGTCGGGTCAGGTTTGGGTCGGGTCGAAAATGGTCCGACCCACATCTACCCATTTAATCCGTTTTGACCTATTTTCATGCAATGTAAATTTGATGACTTATACCCGACCCAATCCATACCTAATCCATACCCGACCCATATTACCAACACATATTAATATTTAACTTAATTTAAGAAAAAAAATTTCCATTTATCTAGTCCACTTTAAACTTTTCACATATAAATTATTTGAATAAAAATTTCACATCACATCTATAAAATAAATTAAATAATAAAAAATTAGTAAATAAAAAAAATGTAAATACCTCTAAATTGAAATAGTTTGAGGAAAATAATTTTAAAAAAAAATTGATTTTTTAATTAATGTTGAGTGAACCTCATCGGATTGGCAATGGAGGTCGAGAGTGCATAGAGGAGGGGGATGGAATGAGAGAGATGATGGGTCTATCTAATAACTCACTCAATCCATATCCATATTTGACCCATATTTAACTTTCACTTAACCCATATTTGACCTATATTTAACTTTCACTTGACTCATATTTGACCAATTTAACTAAAAGTGGGTCATAATATGGGTTTATGACCCATATTGACACCTCTAGTTTAAGCTATGGTTTACTGCAGTGCGGGCTGATCTGGTCGTGCGCTCACCGTATCCTGCAATTCTTGTGACATTTGGGCATCGTTGAATATATATATTGACATTGCGCTGTTGATAGGGTGGTTCTGTCTCTACTCAGTAGGTCTACTGTGGTTCCACTGTCAAAACGGTCGCCTCTCGTGTGGCAAGAAAGCAACATTTTTGTGATGTAACAGCGGCATTCTATTGCCGGCTCTCGAGCACAAGGATTAGACTAGGGCCTGAAGCGGTCATGCCATTTTTTGAGGGTGGGAATTGGGGAAATTAGAAAAAAATTGCAAACAAAGCAAGAAGCACCGCTAATTGTCATGGCCGGATCCATAATGCGAGCTTTATCAGAAAAGGACCTGCGGATAGGTAATAAGTTATATGCCCAAGTGCTGACTTGTGTGCACACATGGTTCTTGCATTTATGTGAATTAGTTTCATGGATTTTCACGCGTTTGGCTTGCTAAAAATAGTTGATCAATGGAAAATCAATCACTTACCATAAAAAAAACATATATACTTAAAATTAAGAAAACGAATTTATAACTTCAAAAGAGAAAAACATTTTCCTTGACGGTAGGCATTTTTCTAGAAACAAACAGAATTTCCATCTTACTTCGCTTTGTGGAGTTGTCACTAGAACAACCGGTGAATTTTAACTATTTCATTAATTAGTAGCAAAAAGCTAACACGGCAGCTTTCATAGCTCAGTTGGTTAGAGCACCCGTTTAGTAAGCGGGAGGTCTTGAGTTCGACTCTCAATGAAAGCACGACTTCATTTTTTTCTCTCTCTTTTGTTCGTCTTCGAGGGAAGAGTTACTATAAATTTGAGAAAGCGCATACTAACAGAACATACGGTAACGAATTTATAGTCAATCCCTAATGCTGATCTCTTTTGGTTTCGAGTTCCAATAATTTGGATTCAAATTTGTGAAAACAGATAAGGATCATAATATCTTGAAGTACCTTTTATAGATAGTTTAGGAAAAAGGGAAAATTTACTTATTATAAACAATTGCAATTGTTCCCATAACATGGATTTAAATTTGAGAAAACTGATAAGGATCATAATATCTTGAAATACCCTTTCTAGATAATTTAGGAAAATGGGAAAATTTATTTATTATAAACAATTGCAATTGTAGCTAGGTGAAAGTTCTTGCCTCTATTTTGCAATGTGACGCTTAAATTTGAAATCACAATATGGCACACAGAGATTAGTCATCTAATTATCCATTCAGTTAACAAGCTTCGATATATTGATTATTCATTCCTCGAATTTCGATGATTGTTTGCTTTAAATTTGAAGAATTTGCATAAAAGTATATTGGGTAATTACTAATGATGGTAAATCTATTCATTTAACTTGATATTATTAAGAATGGATAATATATATCATCACACAAAAAATAATCCTGATTTGAAGTATAAGTTTAATTTATATTCTAAATAAATAAAAATTAATTTTTTTATAAATTTATGAGTTAGTGGGAAAATCAAGCAAACTAAAATTATATCTTCCTACTAAATAATTTTTCTTATAATTTAAAGAAAATATGTTTTTATTAAGTGAATAATTTGTACTTAGAAACTCACTTAATTTAGAGAACTACATGCTTCAGTAACGTAAATTAACAATTAGATTAACAAATTATAAATATCAAAGATCCTAGCTTATTTAAAAAATAACTTTTCTCTAGTTTATCCATATTACTTTATGCTTTAGAACTTCACTTAAATTAAGTATTAGCTTATTTCATTCAAAAAAATCTGTTCAGATAAGAACTGAACAAAATAAACTAATTTGATGGTCCACTTGAATTAAATTTGTTGATTCTTCTCCAGGGATAAGTTTTACCAAATATTCAAGCAATTTAATTCAGTTAATGGATAAAATTTACATAATAAATTAATTGACTGGATTCTTTTCTTCTTTTTTTAAAGTAAAACGAACCAATACAAAGATAGATGCTTTTAATAAGACAATAACTAAAAAATAAGATTGAATTTGCAAAACGGCTAACGGTATTCAAACTCTTTTTTTCCTAATGTTTTTTTTCACCGCCCTCTATTTCAACTTGATTTTGTTTGAATTTTCATGCAAAACTGAACTACATCCACCGTGAATGTGACCGACGCATATATTTGAAGAAATAATGAACACGAGATTAAAAATAAAATGGCAATCATCTCATCCATGGAATAACTAGAGTTGAGGTATATCTATTGGGATATGCATGAAATAGAAGATATGACAACATGGGCTATAAAAAAAAAAATTCATATAGGATAACCATTAGCAGACATGTTACTGATCTTTTCAATAGCTTTTATACATGCGTGATGCGATTAAAAATACTGGAACGAGATTAAAAATAAAGCGATAATTATCCATGCCATGGAATAACTTAAGTTTCGAAGTACATCTTTTCAGATATGCATGAAACAGAAGAAGTGACAACACAGATTATATCTGAAAACTTCCTATAGGATAACAATTATTAAACATGTCGTTGCCGATCTTTCAGAGTATATATATATATATATATGATGTGATGCTCTAAGTTTCTTGTTAAGCAATCGACAATGGAGTCCAAGGTAGGGCTAGGTTGGGTTTCTCTTCTCCTCCTCTCCTTGCTATTCTCGTCGTCGTCTTCAGCAGATGATGTGAAGGTGGCGGTGAAAGGAGGGGCCGCCATTGCTGCGACGGACGACAGCTTCATATGCGCAACCTTGGACTGGTGGCCCTCCGACAAGTGTGATTACGGCCAATGTCCTTGGGGATTGGCCGGCATTCTCAATCTGGTAAATCTTATTTTCCATGAAAATACCTTTTTATTTCTTTTGATGGAATATGTAAGATCGAAAAATAAACATGTTTTTTGTTTTGTGGGTGTTTGTGTGTATGGCGACAGGATTTAGACAACAAGATCCTCTCCAATGCTATTAAAGGTAAATTACATTCTCATTAGTTTATTTGTTCGAGTTTTTTTTATAAGGTTTTCTGGTTTTAGTGTTGAAGTTGTAGATTTGTCCCTAATTTAGCATACATGACTTTCATTATTGATCAATCAAATAATTCAATAGATTCGATTCACAAAATTTCCGATTTGTAGTTACTAATGTCTTGTGTTATTTTTGTTGAATTAGTTTATACAATTGCTCATTAGATTATCCTTATATTAAACTAATAAATAAAATAGCATGCGTGTCGGTGTAAAGACAAATAGTGAAAAGGAAATTAAAAGAATAAAGAAGTAAACTTTTGCAGATTTGATCTACTTTGGAAAAAAAAAATGGACTTAGATTTATATTAAGATTGAAAAGATCTAAATTCAATTTTAGAACCGAGATGGGATTAAGGAATGACTTAATTATTTCAACTATTTAAAGTTTATAGTTTTTTCCATAGTCATGGATGGTGACAAACCTTCATATCGACTCTCGTGGGCTCTCGTGCAATTATTCAAAAGTTTGAGGTCATTTTAATAAATACTTTCCTCACAAAAAAAACATGGATTTATATCAAATAAATTTCCTAATTTCTTTGCTTATTTTTTACTTCTTACTTTTCAATAGTAATAGCTAACTTGATAGCTGGTTAAGAACCCATATACGTTCATTTACATACAGTAGTCATTTTGTTCTTCCTAGTTATACTACAAGAATATAGGAATACTATGATAGGATTACATGACTAGTCACATTTAGCACGCTAAACAATGGAGTTGAGATATCGAAGTCATTGAAAAATTATGACAATGCGAAATTTCTATATAGTTAAGTTGTGCACAAATTTCTTTCTTTGAGTTGGATAAGCAATGCATGTTTAGAAGGAAGTAACCCCATGAGAATTTGAAGGGTTGATGTTGATTTCAAGCAAAGTATACAATCCTTTTTTTTCTCTATTTTCGTACGAGGATAAGAATAACATGACATCAAGTAATGCGCAATACCTAAGCAACCAGAACATATCCTTTTTCATGTATCAGTATAAACATCTAATCTAATTATCATGTGCAAACTTTCACAAAAGTGCAAGAGCAGCTCCTCTAGATGTATAGAGTGGCATGAAATTTGGTAGTTGAAAGGCATATTGTTATTGAGAGGTCCGCATGGGATTTGGCTACTGCTAAAGACGTTCTGAACTCTGTGAGGAAACTCATATGGAATTCAATTCAGTCTTGGGGAACAAGTTATCATCCCATAGACTTTAGGCTGAGTATCTGGTCCGTGTCCAAACTAGAGAGAAGTTCATTGCTGTACATCTTGTGACTGTAAGGTTTCATTGTCCTCACGAATTGCAGCGTTTAACCCTCTGAGGATACGAGTCGGAGGCTCGTTGCAAGACCAGGTCGTGTACGAGCATACGCATTCGTACAACAAGAAATGCCCCGAGTTCGAGAAGGAGGACGGCGGCATGTTTGGATTCAGCGAAGGTTGCCTCCGCACGGAGAGATGGGACCAGCTCAATCACTTGTTCAACCAAACAGGGTATTGCTATTTGCCCCTCATAGACAAATACTAGTCCTAACGGGCAGCGAAAAGTAATGCGAGTACTTGCTCTTGTTGTGACGTTGCAGTGCTCTGGTAACATTTGGCTTGAATGCCCTCAATGGGAGGACGAAGTCCAAGCAATCCAACAACCTTTTCGTCGGGAAGTGGAAGAACGGTAACGCCCGCCATGTGATGCGGTACACGCACCACAAAGGTTACAAGATCGATTCGTATGAGTTAGGTGAGATGCCATATATAAGCCACTGATGTCCATATTCATGCAAATCTCGATCCTCTGAAACTTGCATGGTTGGATTCTTTAATGACTTCAACATGTTCCGTCTTAGGAAATGAGCTGTGTGGGTCTGGGGTCTCTGGGAGACTGACGGCGGAACAGTACGCGGAAGACATAGTTAAGATGAAGAAATTCCTGACGAAATTGTACCCTGACCAGGCGTCCCGGCCCAAGGTTCTGGGTCCTGCCGGGTTCTACGACAGGAAATGGTTCGAGACCTTTCTAAAGGCCACTGGACCAGGCGTTGTCGATGGAGTGACCCACCACATCTACAATCTCGGTGCAGGTAACAACATAGCAAGTTCTTATATTGGACATGGACAGAACCGAGATTTCTACGGTAACTTCTGATTAAGTTAAATGGTGTGGGTAACGGTGCAGGTGTCGACCCGACGCTGATCGACAAGGTTCAAGATCCATCGTACCTAGATCAGATTGATAAGACATATGAAGACGTCTCGGATACGGTCCATAAATTCGGGCCTTGGACCGCACCATGGGTTGGAGAAGCCGGAGGGGCTTATAACAGCGGAGGCAAAGATGTATCAAATACCTTCGCCAATGGCTTCTGGTATGAACCCTACTTTTTAGAATGGCTTCTGGCATGGATTAATGCTTCGAAAGTAGATTTTCATATTCATGCATTCAACTATAGAAAGCGAAAGGAGGATATGACATTGAAGGATATATGAAATTTAGGTACTTGGACCAACTAGGGATGACATCTAGATTCAACCACAAGGTGTTCTGCAGACAAGCCTTGATTGGAGGGAACTATGCTCTTCTCAACACCACAACGTTCATTCCCAACCCGGATTTCTATGGGTCGGCCTCTTGCTCCTTTATTCTGTTGAGTTAGCAACCAAAACAGAGATCTCCATTAGAGTTATACATGTTCCACAGATTTATTCTTCTCTTCTTCTGTTTTTTCTCCCTCGACAGAGCGCTGCTGTGGCATCGCCTCATGGGAAAGGAGGTCCTTTCCACCACCCACAGCGGCTCTCCTTACTTGCGCACATATGCTCATTGCTCAAGGAACAC